>CM057455.1:1564982500-1566232500 GCA_016271365.2 Neoceratodus forsteri
AATATGCCACTCCTACACCACTGTTCTGGCCTTGAAATTTTTAAATGATCATCCCCCAGATATCCTAGATTCCCCTCACTAAAGTGTGTCAAACAACTGATTCAAGAACCACAGGTCTTAACACTCCTCCACCTCTTTGCAGGAGCAAAACTGCAACTGTTGGTTGTCATACAGTATCTCACATCTCTTTCACTTTCTTGGTCAATTTCCAGTCTTCTGACACTGTCTCATAAGCAGACACAGGAACTGGGCAGGGGATAACTAAAAGAAATGTGGTCTTCTGTGGCAGTTTGCACTGGCTTACCTAAGGTGGTGCACAAGATCATGCAGATATTACTGCTGGCTGTTCTGCCATGGGTGGCCTCAGGGTCCCTTGAGCAGAGGCAGCCAACATCTTATGGGAAGCTCACACAGATTTATGAGCTGGACTGTCTGGTCACTGTTGTCACCCCCCCCCCAAGAGGTGGAAAGCACTTTGTCTTGGGGCTGTGGCACTGATGGAACCTCTGGGTGGGGAAGGGGGCTGATAATGCACTCTGTCCCTCAGGCCCTGGCCCCTACTAGGGTGATGCATCTGATCCACAACAATTGTCCTCTTTAGAGGATGATAGGTCGGATGCAGTAACATAGGTTATCCCCTCCCAAATGGCTGGTAGAGGGGTGGTTTGGGTGACTACAGCCACCGTAGTCTTAGGACTCTCAAGCCCAGGGGACACCACAGGTGCAGCATTGTCCCTGGCCCCTATTTCTATGCCATATACAGTCTCAGTCTCAGTGGTGCCCACCCCCACTTCCTTGGGGCACAGGGAGGGTGTTTGAGATGGTCCTTGCCCCCTTGTGAAGGCAGTACTTCTTGGCATCCTTCACCAAGTAGGACAGTGCACAGCCCTTGACCAATGCTATCACAACCCTTACAATGAGGAGCCAGACAAAGCTTGGCAGCTGGGACCTTGCCCTTTTGTCCTTTAAGGCAATAGTACATATTAGAATAAGAGTTCATTGTTTCCTTTTAATTAACTGAATTTCATAGTGTCTAAGAGGTCTTAACTTTCATTTCTGTTGACCACATTCCTGATGCAGCTGCAATTGCTCAGGGGAGCCTGGCTAACCAGTGTGCCTAGGTGTGTTGTTCTTTTCTACTCCAGTGAAAGGGGGGTGTCAAGGCTAACTGTTTCACAGCTATTTACTGTCTGGATCCAAAGGTCCTAACTCTTCATCCTATGCATAGCACTGGCAAATCCTGGATGGGAGACATCTTCCTAACCTTCAGGGTTGATTTAGCCACTGGGTGGTGAGCCACTGCCCTGTGTATTCAAGGACAACTCCTCTGTATCTCTGCATGGACTTCAGTGCCTGTACTCTGAACTCCTGACTCCAAGGAACTTGAATGCCTAAAGCCTGTCTACAAGAGTCCATCTAAGACTGCCAACTAGTCCCTTGGGGAACCCTGTCTCACAGAGCTCCCCAGAGACCAGCCCCAGTGACTGATGCCATCCCTGTCTATACTAGCAGAAACCCCTCCTACTGAGAAATACTTAACTATGGAACACCAGGAGGCCCAAACTTTATACACAACTGGTATATCAAAGGGTTAGTAACAGCTTCCATCCCTAGTGGGGGGTAGAAGGGCATTACACAGCTTTCTGTCCATTACGCATTAATGTCAGTGATATTAGTCTGTCTGTCAGCTAGTAAGTAATACCACTGTAACAGTCAATCAAATACTGCTGTTAGTGATATTAGTGTCATTGTTCTTTGAATATTAGCGTCAGTGGTGTCTGTCAGATATTACTGGTAATGATATCAGTCTTGCTTCCTGGCAGATAATGCTGTTGGTGATATTAATCTCACTGTCTGTCAGATATTACTGTTGATGATATCAGTGCCACTGTCCATCAGATATTACTGTTAGTGATATCATGTCACTATTAATCAGACATCATTCTTAATGATAGTTTGTCTGTTAAATATTACTGTTGGTGATATCAGTCTCTCTCTCTCAGATATTACTGTTACTGATATTGGTCACACTGTCTAACATAGTTCTGTTAGTGATATCAGTTCACTATCCATCAGTTATTACTGTTAGTGATAGTTTTATTGTCTGTCAAATACTTCTGTTGGTGATATCAGTCTCACTGTCCATCAGATATTACTGTCAGTGACATGTCTCACTGTCTGTCAGATGTATTTGCTAATGATAGTGCTCTTGAGAACATTGTTTTCCTTCTTAGTGCTGGGGCTGGCAGGACAGGCTGCTTCATTGTCATCGACATTATGCTGGACATGGCAGAGAGAGAAGGAGTTGTAGACATTTACAACTGTGTAAGGGAGCTCCGGTCACGAAGAGTTAACATGGTCCAAACTGAGGTACTGGCTTCTAGATATTTACTAAGACATACTGCTATCTATTATTTCATACAAAATGTCTTTAGAAAAAAAATGTTGTTTGGTAAGTCTCTAAGTCTCTTAATAATACATACATATTATTTCCTTCAGAAAAAAAACACATTTTCCACATTAGCAATAAACATTATTTATTATAATAGTTTGTGTAGAAACATGATCTACAGACTGTAGTTGACTAAATGTCAGGTTTCAGATTTCAGCTATAGAGCATTCAAATATTGAACAGTTCAAAAGGTGAAATGGTGACTTTGTTTGTATTATTCAAAATAAGCAGAGCTGTATTGCATTATTCATGACACATAAGCAGTGTTGTTCACTAGTGGAAAATATGACTTTTGATACTGATGGTTCAATGGAATGGACACGTGGGAGCTGGGGAGGAACAAAGGCTGCACATTTAACATTTTCTTTGTTGCATTTTTTCAAATATCTTTGTAGCAAAATATGAACACAAGCCTTCAGAAAAAAAATGCTCTGTTAAAATATTTGGAATAGCTGAAAATCTGAGTTCTGGATCTTGATATGATTTTCTTTTGATAACTTGATAAATTGACTGAAATGATCATATGAAATAACCTGTACCCTAGTTAAGAGGGATTTTCAGGATAAAGGCTAGCATCAAATAGCAAGAACATTGATAACACTAGATTACCTGTCAGCCAGTACTGCAGCCTCATATTCTTCCTCTGACATTTTTAAGATCGCTTTCAGTGTAGACAATCTAAGATCTCAACCTGTTGGTCAGCAAAGTAAGCGTTGTACAGTACATCACTTGTACAAGCTGGAATCTCCTTCTGCTTCATTTTATAGCGAGCTATTGCCACAAAGTTTACTGCTTACTGAAGGGAAAACTTGGGCAACGTGAACTGCTTGGGAGGGCCACTGTACTCACAGCAGAATTTCCAGTATGATGAGAAAAGAATAGAGTGAATGAAGACTGGAAGAAATCCAAGAGAGACAAAAATCTCAGACTTGAAGGTGCTTTAGGCAATTGTTTCAGCGCTTGCCATATAGTGATATCATCTCTGTGCTGCAGAAAACAGGAATGTCCGTAGTAGTAAACAGTCAGGCTCTCTAATCCCACTGGGGCAATATATGAGCCATTCATACCAATTCCAGGCTTCTTCCATGTCTTTTTAAATAATAATGATTATTCAAAGATAGTAGGATTAATAAGAATTTTGCGAAGTTGCTGAGGTGTTTCCAGGCATCTCATGCCTGGGTAAGTGTCCCCAGTATATGACAGCAGTGAGTGTACACAGCACCATATAATAGCCTAAATGACACTTCAGAAACTGACAACTCATGCTAACAGTACCGATCACAAGGAGAAACAAATAAAGTGGAAAGTTATGTATGCTAATGCAAGGAGCATCTGTAATGAGAGAAATGAACTCCAGGTGAGGGCAGCATCCAAGAAAAATGGAACTGTCACTGTCACAGAGAAATGGGCCTCCTAGGAGCACAGCTGGGACCTAAGTGTAACCCCCGTGTTCCCAGGGGTTAGTAGAATCCCAGTTAGAACCAGTGGTAGGCAGGGAAAGGCAGCTAGTGAAATGCCAGTTAAATGGATTTCACACTGTCAAGCTCTAGTGTTAGTCTCAGCTGAGCTAGAGGGTGATGTAATCTTAGAACTCTCTCAGTGGCATAAGCCACATTTATGCTAGCTCTAGGGATGTTAGCTTTAGAATGTTCAATCAGTCCTGAGTAGGAGTTCCAGGAGGGGGCTGCACTTTGCTGTGCAGCTCCTCAGACAGTTCTGACAGATAGCTACTGTTCTAGGTCTGGGTAGTTTGTTCTCACCCTAGAAGATGAACATAGAAGACAGTGATTGCAGTGGTGGAGACCTTGCCAAGTGGGTTTTCCTTTGCCCCATCCCAGGAGGGATGGGGGTGATCTTCAGGGTTCAGATGGCTGAGGTGTGAATATGAGTGGCATCGCTGCAGCATGAATGGAGCAGCCTGCACCACAAAGCAAACGAGAATGGGGTAGGTCATGTGAACACACCTATTATCACTCCACTGTTAGGACTTTTATCTAGTGTCCAGGCTGTGATCAAGGATAGAGTGTTGTTACTGTTAGTCACTAGCTTCCAGTTTTCTGAACGTATCTCTGTCTGATGATTTGTCCCACATTATTAAGACTAGTGCCCCCATTTCCCTACATTTTGAGTGTCTGTATCCAACATTTCAGTGACAAAATATTAAGAGGTATACAGGGTTTGCCCTGCATGTGATGGGTTTCATTCCAGCATCACCATATCTGCTTCCTCTCCCCTCCAAATCTCTCAACTCTGTATTTTCTCTGGATATCACTGCAGACCAGACTCTGAAATGACCTTCCATAGATCCATACAGTAGCTGCCATTACTGGCAAGTGTAGGGGTCCCCATCTCTTCTAAATGAACCATACCAGCAAACATCATCCATGCAATCCCACCCTTATCCCACCCAGCATGTCAGTTCATCCTAAAAACAAAGCTTTGCAGCATATATGGTACAAAAATAAACCATAATAAAACACATAATTTGAAAGGTTAAAATAGGCATTCCTGGGGTGCATAGATCATCTTTATAGAAACAGAGGTAATATAGAGTTATGACTGTGTACTGTTTCCCCATGGCTAACGAAAGGACAATGTTTAACAAGCATTTGTCAATGCCGAATGTTGTCTTGCTGGCATTGGCATTGGTAGTGCAGGAGTTAGAGAGATGAATAACAGGAATGGCAGTGAAGTATGGAAGTGACGCCAACCCCACACCACACTGCAGAGACTGACAGGCACTGAGGTGTGCCTTTGGGTCATTGGCCACAATGCTCATGCCATTTCACCTCACCCTATCCTGCAGACTCTGACAAGGGTCATGTTGTGCCTTGGGGTCATTGAGCCTTATGCTCACCGCATTCTATAAGATTGAGATGGGTGCAGTATAGGAGAATTGTGTGGACTTTGGGGCCAAAGAGTCCAAGGCACATCTCAATGCCTGTCACAGGCTGCAGGGTGGGGGTGGGGTGGAATGGCATGACCACTACAGCCAACAATCCAAAGTCACACCCCTGACGCCTGTCAGTCTCTACAGGGTGGGATGTTATGGTTAGAAACCTTAACACCCCGGGTGTTTGTTGGTATTTGCATTCCAAATTTTCAACATGGGCTTTTTGTGACCCCCACCTCATGAAAGCATTTGAGACTGCCGCTCATGAACAGTGGCACTGTGATTTTGTTAATGTGTCCCGAACCTTGATTTACCACAGTGACTGTGCCATTCAGCGCCAGATGTGCAGAAACACATTTTGGGCAGGATGTGAAAAATGACAGCTGTACCATTCATAAGGACATTTGAAGAAATGGCAATGTTGAAAATCTGGAGTGAAAATATTAAAAATTCTCGAAGTTATGAGCGTACGTGGAAACTGCCCAATGCATGCTCGTGACACAGTCATTTTGTGGAATTTGTTCACCAGATTTTCAACATAGGCATTTTGGGACCTCCGCTCATGAATGGTGTCACTGTGATTTTTTTAATCTGTCCCAAACATTGATTCCCCACAGCGACCGTGGCATTGTGCACCAAATGTGTGAAAACACATTTTATGCAGGATATGAAAAATGACAGCTGTGCTGTTCATAAGGAGGTGTGAAAAAATGCCAATGTTGAAAATCTGGAGTGAAAATACTACAAATTCTTGAAGTTATGAGTGTACGTGGAAACTGCAGAATGCCTGCTCGTAACACAGTTACTTTGTGGAATTTTTTCACCACATTTTCAACATAGACATTTTGGGACCTCTGCTCATGAACAGAGTCACTCTGATTTTCATAATGTGCCATGAACATTAATTTCCCACAGCGACCGTGCCATTGTGCGCCAGATGTGCGAAAGCACATTTTAGGCAGGATGTGAAAAATGACAGCTGTACTGTTCATAAGGAGGTGTGTAAAAATGGCAATGTTGAAAATCTGGAGTGAAAATATTAAAAAGTTTTGATGTTACGAGCGTGCATGGAAATTGCGCAATGCACACTCGTAACACAGTCATTTTTTGGAATTTTTTCACCAAATTTGCAACATAGACTTTTTGGGAGCCCATCTCATGAACAGTGACACTGTCATTTCATTAATTAGTCCCAAAAGGTGATTCCACGCAGTGACCTCAAAATCACCTTTCAGGACCAAATAACGAAATGACAGTGACTGTGTTCATGAGGTGCGGTCCCAAGAACCCCATGTTGAAAATTTGGAGCCAAAAGTTGCAAAAATGGCTAAGCTATCCATCTAAGCTGAACCCCCATTGATGCCATTATACAGCTTACGGCATTTCTTCAGTTTGCGGTTGGCTTTGAAAGTGCAGACATGTTCCAGCTCACGAAGATCATTGTGTCAGACTCCGGAGGTAAGTATGGGGTGAGGGGGTGTGGGGAGGTGGGGTGTCAGAGGGTGGGTGCGGGTTGGGAGAGGGACCCAACAGCGAGGGATTGTTTTTTTTTTGTTTCAGGTTATAATAATAAAAAAAAAAGAACACTGCGGACCATTTTTGTTTTCTTACAGGTATAAGAAAAATGTTGGGCACACTGGGGTGGGCTTCCAGTGTGTCCCATGAGTTTGGGGGGTGATGTTAGCCACACTGGGGTGGGCTCCCAGTGTGGCACACAATGGGGATGGGAGGGGTACGAAAATGCTGACACGATCAGCTTTTGAACAATGAGGCACACTGGGACGGGCTACCAGTGTGCCACACAATCTTGGGGGGCTTGACCATACCAACAGTGGGACTGGGCACCCCTGAAGTCAGCTTGCTGGGGATTGTGAGAGGTGGAAGGTGACAGCCGCCATGTTTATTGAAATGTTACACCAGGCGAGGCACTCCCTGCAGTGACTGGGAGCTCCCTTATTGCAGCAGCGAAATTGTTTCCAGTTGGTGGCATGCTTTTGCAGTGCTGTCATAGAGAGCATGCTGTTTCATTCATGCCACAGAGCCCAGCCTGAAAAAGCAGTGGTGCATTGGTCACAAGGTGACCGCACCTCCAAAACCTGCTACTCCACTTCAAGCTACCACAATATGTTGTCTGCACTGCGCAAGCAAGACAACATAAAAAAATATGTTACTGTGGGCAGAGCATGTTAAAATCAATACTTTTAAAAATAAAAATGTCATAAAGTTTTCTGTTTCCCAAGCACCTTAGGTTTGTGTAACCCCCTCCCCAAAGAAATCTCAATGTGTCCCTGGCTCATTTGACACTGCTCAAACACTTCCAGAAGTGCAGGTCTCCAGTTGATCACAGGGTGAGAGATGAGAGTGTCTTTCTATGCCTGACTCTGTTCATTGCCCTGAGGGTGGTGGTGAGAAAGTGGTGGGGTACATGATGCTGTCAGCTATCGTGTGTGCAGCGCTAGGATTGCTTGAATGAACACTTGCTGTCTTGCTATCCTCTGGTTTGGTGGGGTGAGGGTGCAGAAAGAGGAAGAGAGAGAGCCATGGTATAAAACAGTGGGGGGGGGCACACTGTATCATTGCATTGCAGTCTTTTTTTCTGCTGGGGCAGGAAGCAATGTGGGAACAGGATAAATGTGCAATAATCAGAGTATTTCATGGCTTGTATTGTTTCCTATGTAAGTGATCAAAATTGACCATTATAATTGTGGGCAGCGCAACCATCTGCAGGCTACTGTACTTTTATTTTTAATTTTTTATCATTGAACATTTTCCTACCTGCAGCCATAGTCCTGCTATTCTCCAGCCACCGCTCATCCACCGCCAACCCCTAAGCTGTCATGCCCAGCTGGCATAAGGCAGCTACGCCATCAAGAGGGGATTCCCCAAGCCCCCGCACCCAGCAAGGATCCACTACCAGTCCACGACCTCCAGGGATCATCGGGTCAGTGAACTGCGGCCATCAAGCTGCAGCGGACTTGCGCTGCTTTTCCCTGTTCTTTCACCAATGGGGGCACAGGCATGCAATGACATCCATGCACTAACGTACAGAAGTCTGCCATGCCCCCCCCCAACCTTGGCTCCCGCGCCTCTGCAGTACTTCCGGGCGTCCCTAGGGACCACTAGAGCGTGGTATGCACCCACCCCTTTCCCCCGGACTAGCAGAGCCGTCGTTGGATGCTCCATCCTAGTCCACCCCTGTCAACCCTCGATGACCTGGGCTCATTTCTGAACCTGGGTCGCCGGCGTGGAGCGAGATGTGATGACCAGCATCTCAACCCTCAGCGCCACCAGGCCGGGCCAGGCTACTGTACTTTTTAATCAATTTGTCCTGCTGGATAGTGCAAAAAAAAGGTTAAGGTTGGCCCCTATGTACAACACATGAGGTTTTCTCATGCTACATAACCCTACTGGGGGAAGAAGCTCTACTTGACATTATCCTGAGCAATCAAAAATTATTAGGCATACGAAATGAGGCCTCTACAGGACTTAGCAAGTAGTGTCATTAAACTTCACATGTGTCTGGTACCCTGCTGCTAAACTTTAGGAAGGAGACTTACAATAAAATGAAAACTATAGCTGTTTGGAATAAGCTCCTAGAACATATTGTTAATATTAATGATCATAAAAAATTTAAAACAGCATTGGAAAGCTACTTGGGCCACTAACTGTTGCCCCACTTGTGTGTGGGGGGACAGGCTTGATGGGCTTTGGCCTAATTCCATCCTACTACCGCAAAGTACAAAGTTCTTGTGATATACCAAGATGCAAATAAGATGCATAATTTCAGGAAAGAATTTGCAGTGCAGTGTCTGCTATGCCAGGATTTTCTAAAAAGGCCCCTGTGGTCCCCAGCATAATGTGGTTACAGTGCTAGAGGGAGCCCCTGTTCAACAAAATGTGAATGGACCTAGCAATATTCTGCCTTTAGACAGAGAAGGCCAATGTCATACTGTATGAAGACAATGGGGTTGGGACAGGATAAGGGGAAGGGATACTGGGAAGAGGAGGGTGGCAGGGCAGCAGCAAGATGAGGGGCTAGCTGCACACTCGAGCAGACTTGATAAACCTTGAGGCCTGTTTCTGCTGGCAATTTGGTATGTCCATATGTTCGTAATGGGATGGTGGCTTATTGCACATTGTGAAAAAATAATTTCACCAGGGGATTTGGAGTTACACAAATAATGGTGAGTCCACCACTGCGTTCTGGTGGCTGCATTTTGAGGCCACAGAAATTTAAGGCTCAATAACCATGCTATACTACAGTATGTTTAACAATCTGTAACACTGTGGTATTCTGAATTTGCATCATGTACAGTATATGGATTTTAGCTATGTAAGTGTTGTATTGTATCATACTGTATTATTACATTATATTGTACTGTGTGTCATGCATTTGGCCTGGGACACTCTTGAAAATAGACCTTTTGCTCAAGAGCCTTTCCAGTTATCAAAAAGTCAAGAAATCCATCCTAATCTTTCCCTATACATGCACTTTCCCTCTCTCTAGACAGTACCTGCATTTTAACATTTCTGTTGGATGTTTATTTCATGTCATTTGTTCACATTTACACACTACAGTTATTAAACAGGTTTCTGAGCCCGGGATTTAATTTCTGTTAGAGTGAGTGTGTGTGTGTGTGTGTGTGTGTGTGTGTGTGTGTGTGTGTGTGTGTGTGTGTGTGTGTGTGTGTGTGTGTGTCACATGCATGGTAAAACATACTCAATGTTAAATAAATAACACATGATCCAGGTTATCCCATGTCACAGTGTGACACAAGCTATGATGGGTATTGTTGCTATCCGGGCATTCAGGGACTACATTTTTAAGTCCAGAGAGAGAGAGACATACTGCCTGGGTGGGGAAGTTGGATACAAGGCAAATAAAGTCAGCACTGGCCTGAACCCACACTTACAGCAGCTTTCAAAGAAAGAAAAATTTGCACAACAAAAGGAGTTCACATGATGTGCCGATTCCTTTATTTGAAGTGCAATGTGCATCACAGTTTAAAAAGGCACAGTCTCTCAGTTATATATCAGCATTGCAGATTGGACACCACTCAAGCATCCCCATTCCTGTCTGGCCATGTGCTACTGTAGGCCTAACACATTTCATACATGTGCACTTTGACAAAGTCTTCTGGGAAACTAGTCTGAAGTCTCATTTTATCTCAGTCCACTGAAGCAGCAAGTAACATAAGAGTGTGAACAGTGTCAAAGTGAAGTGAACACAAAGATGTAAAACAACACATCATTTACATTATTCAGTAAGAACACATTTAAAAAGGATTCATGTCTTAGGAAATCCTGAATATGACACCTCTCCCACCAGAACTCCTTGACACAGACCTCAGAAAATATTTGCCTCCACTATATTCAAAGAACATTCTCAGTTTTAAATATGGCATGCTCGAGTGACGTTTAGTCTGCAATGCGAATAACAGCAGACCTGAACGGAGAGACTGTGCCTTTTTAAACTTATGGGATTACTGTAGCCACTGTGATGCAGGCTGCACGTCAAATAAAGGAACTGGCACAAGGAACAGAACCAAGGAGGAGAACAGAGAGAGGACGGGGAGGGTTAGTACCTGGAGGAACAGTAGGTTCCGGGGATTGTAGGGAACTTAGGCAGTCTGGATGGACCTCTGGTCTTTTTCCGCCATCATTATCTATGTTTCTATATAAGGTACTCAGTTTACTCCATTTTTGTTAGACAGAAGCAGGCAGTTATAGCCCATTGGGACTGCCTCCCACTCATTATGAGCATATCATTTCTTGTTTGCTATTGACAGCAAATGCTTGTCCAGTTCTGTTTTAAATTTATTAAAAGAAGTCTTTTTTTCCAATTCTTGTAGAATCATATTCCACACTTTTGATGCCAGAATAGTACAGTAATTGTCTTGTTTGTTAGTGTTTTCCCTCAGTATTGTAAGTTGTTTCTATTGTGACCGGAGATTTGCTGTCCTGTCCCTGAATGAATACTGCACTGAGTCATTAAACCTAAGCTATTCAATATTTTGGATAGTAACAAGATATGGCCCCTTAACCTTCTTTCCTCCAGACTAAGTAAACCAAGTTCAGTTTGTCTCTCCATGTATGTAGGTAAACTTCTTTTGTTGTGCAAGTTCTTCTTTTCTTTGAAAGCTGCTGTTTGGGTTCAGGCTGGTGCTAGCTTTATTTGCCTTGTATCCATCTTCCCCACTTAAAATGTAGTTCCCATATGCCTGGCCAGCAGCAATATTCCTACCCATATCAGCTTTCCCACTGTACTGTAAGCCTTCTCACCCTTCCACCTGCTGAAGTTTGTAGCCAGCAGATGAGCCCACCCCTGCCCACTCAGCATAAATGTTCCTTCTGCCCATGAACACAACCACCATTCAGTAGTCAGTGTCCCAAGCCAGTTCAGGTTTATAATAGGCCCAGCGCTGCATGACAATCCAGATCCTCCCATTACATCTTGGCCTGAATGCCAGCAGTCTTGCCCCAGTAGTGCTATGAGGGTGCACTACTGGGGTGAGAATGCATTTTTGGGCCAGAATATAAGAGGATCAATATCATCATGCAGCATTGGCCGTATTGGTGATTGGCTACTGGAGAGAGGGAGGGTGGATTAAAGGGATGCATACAGCCCGGATGGGATGAGTGGATGGAAAAGCTAAGATGGGTGAGGTAAGTCCCCTTCTGACAAATAAGGCAAAACATAACCCCATTTTACCCTCAAAATCAATGACTAAGTGCATGAGCAGACCCCTCCTGGGTTTGCCCCTCTCCACCCCCCTCACCACCAAACACCCCCTCTACATTATAGCAACCCTGGTAGCTTTGGAAAAAGCAAAAGGGAAAAAAAACAGCAAAAACAAACAGGCCCCTGCTAGCATGCCTTCATTCATCAAGTATATATAATAACACGTTTTGTTGTTGACTCATCCCCCTGTCACTCTGTGCTCAAGATCCTGGCTCCTGAGTCCTGCTCATCTGTCTCACTCCTCAAGTGGTGGTCCCAAAGCATCACAGGTCAAGAAAAGGGGTCCAAATGACTCTAAATTATCTGACTGACCCCTCCCAGCATCCACTAATTTAGCCATTACTAGACGTCGCACACACAGGCAGTCTCTTCCTCCTCCAGATTGGACCTGGTGCCACAAATGGATCAAACAGTAACTCTAGGAGGGGGGCTGGCTAGCTAGTTGCAACCAATTCCTGTCTCTAACTGCTTATTCAGGGGAGCCATGCTGCTGGCTCGCTTCATAGAAGACTGTGCCTCAGGTCCTGTTCCAGCCAGCCACATCAGAGGGCGCAGATGTGGTATTTTAATGTGATAGTTTAAATATATCAGTCATGCTCTTCTCCCAAATATTTCTCCTCTTTTATGCCCATGTTGATCCCAGAGATGCTGTATGGCACTCCAGTGCTCTTCTCCCAATAATGTTCCCTTTTACAGAAGTTGAAATTTCCTTTTATTTTTATCTATTGGGCAGGGCAACTCCCTGTCCCAGAAGGATGGAACAGGTGCTCTAGGACTGTAGCTGAAAGGGGCTCACACACAGCAAACCAGTAGCAGCCCCCCTCAACAGCAACAGGACCAAGAGAAAAGTACGGGCCTTCCTAGGGACAGCAGGGTACTACCATAAGTTTGTGCCAGATCCCACCAGCATGGTCAGATCTCTATCTGCTTTCCCTAGTAAGAGAATGCCTGAAAAGGTGCAGTGGACAGAAACCTGTGAGACTGCATTCTGCCTGCTGAAGGAGGCATTGCTTTTGGCACTTGTGCTCGTCAGCCCGGACTATTCTCTTAGGTTCTGTGTGCATGTAGATGTAGCTGATCATGGGCTAGATATGGTTCTTAGTCAGGTTACACACTCAGGAGTGCCCACCCAGTCTTCTACCTGAGCAGGAAGCTACTTCCCAGAGAGGAGGCCTGTGCCACAATAGAGAAGGAGTGTCTAGGGATTGTCTGGGCTTTGCAGAAGCTGCAGCCTAATTTGTATGGGAGGGAGTTCATCCTGGTTACTGATCACAACTGCCTTACATAGTCACGTAGAATCAGTGGACAGAACTCAGAATGGCTAAGGTGAAGCCTGCTGCTGCATTCCTATAATATGGACATTAGGCAATGCAGTGGGTCATAGCATGGCAATGCAGATAGGCTGTTCAGACAATATAGTAGTTAGTGCCCTTGTTTTTTTTTTTCTTCTGTTCTGTTTTTAGGTAAGAAAGATTCTGGGAGAAACTAATGTGGGGTTCACCCAGATAGGGAGCTGAGGACATAGCAGTGGGAACCAGTCAGCTCACTTGAAAAACCAATATCATTTAGTGCTGCTAAAAGATTGTTTTTTTTCCCTTTTCCGGGGGGATGTAACAACTTTTGTGTAATGATTGTTTAGTTTCTGTGTTTAATTTCTATTATCAGCTAGACCTCTTGTAAGTATTTCAGCTGAGTTAAAAACTGATTAATTTAGATGCCAAGTGGCATGCCAGAGGGCTGTGGTGAGTGATAACAATCTCTTTGGCCAGTTAATGGGAGGGCTGAAAGAAAAAACAACCCTTTCATAATTCATGGAGTCATTTTTCCTGTGCGAGACAGGACTTGGAACAAAAAAATATATGTATTAGTATTTATAAAGTCTAAAGTTCAGATCAGACCAGTTTTCCAAGTAGACCCAGGTCTTAAGACACAAAGAATGTTGAATCTATGATGGCAGAGTGACATATCTGATGAAGTGTCATGGGTGGGGCAGCTGGAGGGTCTTAAGGTCTCACAGAGCCTGAGAGAGTTAGACAGGATTGGGACTATGAACAGCTACCCTTCAAGGTCTGAGTCTGCCCTGATTCACCAAGGTGTCCTGTTTGGGAAGGTATTCTACCTTGCTAAATAGAGAATGGAGAGAGAACAAAATAGTTTTTTTCTGTATGTAAGCTACTGTTCAAACCATTTTCTTTTTTATTTCTGTAGAAAAACTGTTCCTTATAGTCATTCTGTAGTACTGTATCCTGTATTTTATTTGTAAATATCTTGAAGTATTAAAATATTTGTTTCTTATACACTTCATGTTTCTGTGACTGAGTCCTTTGAGATACAGCTAAAGACAGACCAGTCTGCCACATCCTCGATGGAAGCAGCCTTGTTGTACATGGTTGCCAATGCATTATTCTCTATATTGTTCACAAGTCAGGTGAAATGGGCAGCAAAAGACAGAAATAGGGCATTTACAGTACTATGTCGAGGAAGACCAATCAGAAGCCAGCAGGACCATATTCTTGAAGATGATGGCAGTCAGTAAAGATGTTGTCAGAAGCACAAAGGCAGACATGGAAATGAGGACTGGAGAGGGAATTAAATTAAAAAAAAACAATATGACTTTTATCAGGTACACACATGAGAAAAAAATTAATATGGGCATACAGATGCTGGAGAAGGATTGGCTTTACATAGAGGAGAAGATACTAACATATTAAAATACCAGCAGAGTAGGCTTAATGGTCTTTTGTGTCTGCACATTTGGTCAGCCCCCAACCTGGGAGCTGTCCTTGCTGTCTCCCCCCACCACCTCAGGCTTCTCCATTCCCAGTCTGAGATATTCCCCCTGTACTGGACTTTGCCAGCACAATCCTACTTCTCTACCTGTCCCAACCCCTCTTGAACCCCTCCACAGTCGCTGCCTCCACTAGTCTCCTGGGCAGCGCATTCCATGGTTCCACCACCCTCTCAGTGAAGTAGCAACTCCTCCTTTCCCCCCCTGAATCTTCCCCCTCTAGCTTCTACCCGTACCCTCTAGTTGACCTCCATTTTCCTTTGGAGCACCCCAACTGAACCTCCCCTATTTAGCCCCTTCATGTACTTGAAGACCTCTATCATGTCTCCCCTGTCCCTCCTCTCCTCCAAAGTGTACATGTTGAGCTCCTCAAGCCTCTCCCCATAGGTCCTTCCCCCAAGCTTCATATCATTTTCATTGCCCTCCTCTGGGCCCTTTCCAGGAGTGCAATGTCCCTTTTTAAGTGCGGCATCCAAAACTGCACACAGTACTCAAGGTGCAGCCTAACCAAGTAGTTGTACAGAGGGATTATCAATTCCCTTGTTCTGGAGGTAATTCCCCTAGTGATGCATCCCAATATCCTATTGGCTTTGGCCACTGCCCTCCTACAAGTCTCAGAGTTGTTCATTTTGACATCCATCACCACCCCCAGGTCTCTCTCAGCCATCAAGACTCAAAGCACTTCCTCTCCATTGGCCCCCTGTTCCGCCTTTCCCTCTCCTGATGGTGATGTCACTTCCTCTTCCTAGACCCGCCAGGGCTCCCAATCAGTAAGGGTCCTGCCCCCTCCTCAGATTCACTGTCTCTTCCCTTGGATGATGCAGCCCCCCCCATTCTTCCTGGTAAAAACTGAGGCAAAGTACTCATTTAGTACCTCGGCCTGCTCCCCTGGGTCCTGTGCCCATCCCTCCCCTGTTCTAGTCCTGCTAATCTGCCCCTTCACCTTCCTTTTTTCCCCAATGTATCTAAAGAACCCCTTGTTCCCACTCCTGATTTCCCTAGCCAAGTTCTGTTCCTTCCATGCCTTAGCTGACCTCACCACCCTAGTGACCCTTCTGGCCATCAGCTCATACTCCCTTGATCCCTTTCGCTCCTTGAGCATTTGAAGTGCCTATAGGCAGCCTTGTTTTTTCTCACTGCCTCCTGAACCTCCCAGACCTACCAACAGGGTTTTCTAGCCCTACCGCATTTGTGCCTCACTCTTGCACAGGTAGCCTCCTGCAGCCCCCTCCTACTGATTTCCCACCTACTGTCAGCGTCCATGTTTGGCCTTATCCCATTCAAATGATCCTTGAGGATCCTTTCCATCCCCTTGATGTCCGCCCCACTGAAGTCAAGTACCACCGCCTTTGTGTGGCCTTCCTCCCCCCCAGGTCCAGGCAGAACCAGACCATGGCAAGATCACTCCCTGCCAATGGGTCCCTCACCTCCAGGCCTCTAATCTGGTCACTGTCTGCCAGGACTACATCCAGTACCCAGGCCACCCTAGATGGCTCACCCACCTGCTGGGTTAGGAATGATTCCTGGAAGACATCCAGCAACCTCTGCTCCCTGGCCACTGAGGATGTCATAGTCCCCCAGTCCATCCCTGGCATGTTTAGATCACCCATCATCACCACCCTTCCCTTGCCTAATCTACAGTGTCTCATGACATTTGCCACCAGACTCTCTTCCAGTTCCTCCACCAGTGCAGGGGGTCTGTATACCACACCTATTTTTAACTCTCTTGCCCCCCCCTTTGTTTTCAGGGTGACCCAAATCACCTCCACATTCCCTCCGCCTCCTCCACCCCTCCTATACCAATGTCATTTTTGACTGTCAGTGCTAGCTTCCTCCCCTTCTCCCCCCCCCCGTCCTTCCTGAACATAGTGTAGCCCTCCAGGCTTAGGTCCCAGTCATGCTCTGGGGTGGCCCAGGTCTCAGTGACAGCTGCCATATCCACTGCCCCCTCAGCTGACATCACCTGGAGCTCTGGCATCTTATTTCCCAAGCTCCTGGCATTTAGCAGGACCACCCTCCACCCCTTTCCTCCCTTCCCATTCCCCTCTCATGTTTCTGTGTGACCGCAGTCTCTCCCCCCCATCCTACCTGTTGGCCTTTTTCTGTATTCTTCCAACTCCCTAAGGTGGTGGAGGTCAAGCATCTCTTTTGTTGGACCTCCTGCAACAGTCCCTACTCCCGTCCCTCCCCCCTTCACAAGTTTAAACCCCGCCTTTCACTGATGAACCCCTCTATCTTCAACTTAAGGATTTCCCTTCCTTCCAAATTGAGGTGTAGCCTATCCCTAGCATACAGCCCCTTATCCTCCCAGGTCTCCCCCCAATCCCCCATCAACCCATACCCCCTGGCCTCACACCACTCCCTGAGCCACTGATTTACCTCCCTAATTTTCTGCTTGTTCTTCCCACCAGCCCTCAGCACCAGCAGGATTTCCGAGAAGAAAATCAAGTATCCTATGGAATGGCAAACCCTGGCTAGCTCCCCAAACCTTGCCTGTATCTCTAGTTCACTATTTCTCTCTATATCATTTGTACCCAGGTGCACCAGTATGCCTGGGGAACCTTCACATTCCCTTGCTAGTGAGTATACCTCGTGCTTGGCCTTGTGCACCATCAGGCCAGGGAAGCATTTGGTTCTAACTGGGCAGACTTCCCCTTCCCTATCCCATTTGATACCCTGGATCATGGACTCCCCCTACAGGAGCACTCTAACCAACCCATTGCCTCCATTCTCACTACCCAGGATTCCTCTCCTTCCATACCCCTTCTCTTTCTTTTTCCTGACTCCTCCCCCCACCTGGCTCCTGGCTCCTCCCACTATCTGGGTGTCATATGCTGCTCTCTCCCTGTTGACAGTGACCACTCCCTCCACTCTGATCCCAGGCTCCCCCCCGAGTATCCTTTTTTGCATCACGGCCCCCCATCCCTGCTCATAACTGGCCCTTCCCCCATGCATTGGCCTAGCCTGGCTTGTCCTCCCATCCTTCCTGTCTGCGTTCAACACCTCCTTGCCTGCCATGCTCCCTCATCCAAACCCTCAGCCCCATTTACTGGATCCTCCCCCTTGTTCACCTGTTCTCCCTCCTTGCCCTTTCCTCCCACTTCCCCCTCTCCCTCAGCCTGCTCTCATCCCCCAACCCCCCGTTTTCTAGCACTCCATGCTCCCCCTTATTTTTCCTGATTTCTGGACCCTGTCTCTTATCCCCCTCCCATCCCTAACCACCCCATTGTCGTAGCTGCATTCCTGCCCCAGCAGTCCCCTCCTCCACTAGCAGATGTAGAGGGTTGAAACAGTTGCTGAGCCTAATGCCTGACCCCAAGACTCCCCTTCCTGACCCACTCCCCCACCCTGGTTCCCTCTGTCCAAACCCAGATGCCGGCCTACTTCTTTGGAAGTTTCCTCCTTTTGGACTCCCTCTATCAGGGTCCCCATGTGCCCCCCAAGTACCCCCCTGCACTCCTGTCCCTATACCCCTGTCTTTATTAATTGGTGCAACCACATGGGTGACTCCTTGCCTTTCTCCCCCATACCTCTTCCACAGATCTCCTAGCTGCCTCTTAATTCCCTCAACCTCCTCTCTGAGCTTACCAGCAGGTAGCACACTGGGCAACCCTCAAACTTCCAAGCCCAGTCAAGAACCATGGCCGCCCGGCACCCTGTACACCCAACCACCCTCCCAAAGATGCCAGCTCTAATGACGTGTGGTCCCATCCCCCTCACAGTAGGTTTCTCTGAGTGAACCACCAGATTCCCCAATGATCACTGCTACAGTACCTACACAATAATCAGGGCTACAGTAGCTAACTGATTTACTGCTAGATCAGGCCACTCCTATCCCATGACTCCACCCCCTCTAGCTATTTAATAGAGGTCGAGGTTGGGGCCAAGTGGGAAACAATTTCAGCTCCTTTTCTCTCAAGGTCCGTGGACCATACCATCCATATGTTTCCCAGCAAAATGCAGCTTGATGGATAAAGCTGCCATGCTAAATAAATATTTTAGCCCTAAATTCACAGTGGAAAACCAGAGCCACTATCCAGTGCAACAACAGATACCTAGGGAATCAGAAAGGTACACTAGACCTCATGGGCTCAATTTTCAAAGGGCCCCATAGATCGATGCAAGCTGTGGCAAACAGCAGCTTGTGTCAGTTGCCAGTGTGCCAGGGACCCTGCACCTGATTTTGGTACAGGTGGGGCCCCAGTGCCAAGCACCACAGGTCAATGCACCAGCTCCCATGTGCAACACCAAAGGCACACAGGAGGGCATTGCCGCAAGTTGCAGGACAGCCCTGTGCCATGGCAACCGGTGGTGGGGTATGCAGGCTATGTGCCACAGGGCTTGTCAGTGGCTGGAGGGGGGTGTCCAGCAAGAGCAAGGTGGGAGAGGGTTAGCAGACACTGCAGGCCATAGGCCATGCTCTACAGGGACACCGCCAGTACTGGGACATGCTGGATGGCAATGGGGATGGCTGGGGGGGTGCGGTTTTGCTGGGATTTTGGAGGAGCAGTGTACAGCTGTGAGCCATGGCAGGATGGCCATGCCCAGGCACAGGCATGGCATGGGAGCATGACAAGAATCACCATCGTGCCTGTCATGGTAGCCAGGGAATGCCTGGAAAGACCCCAGGTGGCAGGGTAACCTGTCTTGGACCTGCAGTGGTGCAACACCATGCCCACTCCTTTTAGCAGGATGGTGGTTGGTGCTTTGGGTGATCCTTGGTAGGCACAGGGGCTCAACTCCCATACTGCACCAGTGTCATGGATGGTGCACAGGCCGTTAGACCAGCTCCAGGCTGGTCTAACTGCTGGGTCTGTGCACCCGCCCCGGGGGGGGGGCTTGCAAAATTACAATATAGGAGATATTGCAGTCTTGCTCCAGTGCAAGCCTCTTTCCACCATGACACACTGGTGCAGTTGTCACAGGGACAGAGCAAGCCCAGTTGGCACAGGTGGTCCCTCCTGTGTCACAAACTGCATTTGAAAATCAGGACTGGTGCTAGGTGCAGTGCAAGGAGCTCCTTGCTCTGGTTCTCCTTGATGCAAGCCCCTTTTCCCTAGTCCCAACTTTTTAGAATTAACCCCGTATGTATCTCATTTGATAGAGTTAGGAAGGGACTACAGGATCTTAAGGTTACCAGAGCACCAAGCCCAGCTGAGATACATCCAAGTACTACAGTATCAAGTTGCATCTTGGCAGGCTCCACTGTAGCTAGACAGACCAATAGAGCAACAGACAGACTGGCAGGCAGATAGGCAAACAAAATGATAGACTGATATAACAATACTTTGCCTAAGAGCTAAATCTCAACTGGCATTTACAAGTCACGACTTGCAGATTTTAAAATGATATCACTGCAATGCTTTCTTAAACAAACACGTTTCCTCTGTTTTACGTTCTCAGGAACAGTATGTATTTATCCATGATGCTATATTAGAAGCCTGTCTTTGTGGAGACACATCCATTCCAGCTTCCCAGCTCAGATCTGCGTACCACGAGATGAACAAGCTGGATCCTCAGACTAACTCAAGCCAGATTAAAGAGGAGTTTCGGGTGAGTAGGGGTGCAAAACTTTATGCAAGGGTATTTGCCAGGGGGTCGTGGGAGGGGCCTGGAAGGAGCCACAAACACTACCAAAGTAATCTGTAAAATCAGTTTCATGTAAATAGTCACAGGCATATTTATATGCAATATAATCCATCATTTTTCTTGTTTTACCAAAAGAAACAGTTGTATTGGCTCACTGTAATAATTAGATTGCCAGGGCTGGTAAGCCTGTAGAATTTAAACTATGTTGACTAAGTATGTACTCCATAGCAGGCTTAATATATTGATAATGCTACAATTTTGAATTTTGTACACATCAGTGGATATAGTTTGTTTCCTAGTGATTTCCCTGTTCAGACACTCATTAGTTCACTGAGTAGCTTTATTCTCCTTGTTCTGACCTTTGTAATGTTGGATATTCATAGTTTATTAGGAACTTAAATAGGCTGGAAACCTGGTGTGTTTCAGCTACCTTTCAACAGTGAAATACAGCCCATCTGTAAATTTCTGAAGGCCAGCACAAGATGAAGGCCCTGTGAGGACTTATAAAACATTAACCCTTTTGTACCTCAAGAGTACCAGAGATAAAGAAAGATTACAAAACACACAGTTTCACCTATTGAACACCATGAGGATTTATAAAAACATTTTGCTCCTCATGGGTTACAAAACACATTCACATATCGGACATGATAGTATCTTTTTGTAAACATCTCTGCTAGCACATTGTTTCAGTGCAACTGTGCAGCACTGTATACGTGTTCATGCCAAAACCAAGATTTATACCTCACTGCTGCTGTTCAACTTGGCATTTGAACTTACGTGTGGAAGTGGGCTAACTATTGATAACCCCTGGCTGTGCATGTGGGCCCTTGGATTTGTGTATATACCCTTTCATAACCAGAAAAAAAGGCTGCTAAATTTAAATATTTACTCATACAGTCATGGAGGAGGTCCTGGCTTTGAATTCAGCATTTGAGAGCCCAAACTCCAGGACCTGGGTACTCAAATTAAATTGTTTTAAAAACAGCATTGTATTGCAAATATAGACTTTATTAGCTTTTGATAATAGCTTTGCTAATGAAGCTCTAAGCAGCAAACTAGAAATATTATTTTTTAAACTAGACAGCTGTTATTTTTTATTCCTAAACAAAGAACCTTTTTCTTTGTTATTTTGCCAGTTAGGAGGTTTTCTGGCTGCCAGTACAAAGTGTGCTGCATAGAACACCACTATTCCTGTCTCCTACCGCCGTTTCGTTCCTAGCAATCCCTTTAAAGATATCCCATTGTGTTTTGAACTTAATTTCCCAGCATATATCACATTTATAGGTACACTGTTCCACCCATCCACCACCTGTTCTATTAAAAAATACTTCCTAATGTTGTTGTTTTTTAATTGTCTATTCAGCTTAAGATTGTGCCCCCAGTGGATGAACTGTAGCTTAACTTGAACAGCTCTGTGGAGTTCACCTTACTGCACCCCTGTACCTACAGTATGTGAATATTTCTGTCATATCCGCCTCCTCCCTTCTCCTTTCTGTTCATCAGAGAGTACAGGGGTAGTCAGATATAGGCTCCAGTATATCTAAATATATCTGGCTATAGCACAGAAAATACCTATTCATTCCTGAAATATTTGGATATATAAAAAATGTACTAGAACACATCTTTGACTACCACTGTACATATAGTGATGCTCCAGTCTCTCCTCATAGGACCTTTCATTGATCCTTTTCATCACCCTTCACTGTATGGATTCCAGCCTATCCCTATCCTTCCTCAAATGTGGAATCCATAATTACACACAAAACTCCAGGTGCAGTCGAACCTGTGACCAGTGCAGTGCCAGTATTATCTCCTTTCTGTGACTAGTGAAGCCCCTCCTTATGCATCATAACATCCTATTTGCCTTCCCATACACTTTATTGTATTGGGAAGAGGTTTTTAGACAATTGTTAATTACCAACCTCAGGTTCCTTTCTTCCTTTTAGTGCTCCACCCGAATGCCTGTTTTTCTCTAGCTTTTCCTTATACACCTCCCTGTTGTCCTTGTTCTGATTCCACTTCTTAGACCTTGAAACCCTCTTTTTCTTTTGAATTGCATCCTTCACTTGACTGTCCAGCCATATTGGTTGTCTGTGCTTTTATTTTTATCTTACTAGCAAAGTTAATGCACTCATGGGATACTTCTAATACTTCCCCTTAGTACCCACTTTTTTCTGCTCCCTCTATCTTGTGAATATTTTCTAGCTGCGCTTTGATTAAATATGTCATTTTTTCAAAGTAAGGGTTCATAAAACAGGGACTGCAGTGCTGGAATTTAGTTTCTGGGAATCCAGCATAAGGTTAAACTTCACTGAAAACATATTTGTTCGAACTGGCTTTTATAACGTGAGCTTGTTGATGGACAGAATGAAATCTGTGTTTATGCTAATTTTATTAAGTGTGTTTTGAGATTTTAAACAATAATGTTTGCATTGTGATTTTATTGTGCAGTGCCAAGAGTCTCAGGAACTGGGCACTTCATAAATAAAAATCTATCTATCTATCTATCTATCTATCTATCTATCTATCTATCTATCTATCTATCTATCTATCTATCTATCTCTGTCTAGCTATCTATCTATCTATCTATCTTTCTTTCGATCTATCTATATGTCTATCTATCTATCTATCTCTCTACCTATCTATCTATCCATCTGTCTGTCTGTCTGTCTGTCTGTCTGTCTGTCTATCTATCTATCTATCTATCTATCTATCTATCTATCTATCTATCTATCTATCACAGTGTTGTGGTCACTCTGTCCTGTTGAGTCATCTTCTGTGCTATCCCTGATAATCCTAACTGGTTATTTGCAAGGTCTAAGATTCCCCCTCTCTCCAGTTTCTTCCTGCACCCAGTGGGTGAGAAAGCAGCCCTGCAAAAAAAAACAACATGCAAACCTCTTTAAACTTTTGTCCTTTTTTGCTCCTTGCCTCCAGTGCATTCCAGTCAAATTTTAGGAGGTTTTGTAGTATTAAAAAAGACATTAAGAGGTGAGAGATAAGGACTATTTAGGTAGGTAAGGCAAGATCATTTCATTTGTTTGATGCTCTGTCCAGAGTTTCAGAGCACCTTACAATGATAGCACATATAAATAATCATTTAAAATACAATTACCCAGAATATAAAAACACAAAACTAAAAAAAATAAAATAAGCTAATCTGAGTAGGCCTAGTTATGTAAAAATGTTTTCAGAGAGGCCTTAAATGCCTTTAAGTGGATGGATGGATGGATGGATGGATGGATGGATGGATGGATGGATGGAAATGGATGTTAGGAGGAAGGGTATTCCACAACATTGGGGCTGCAACCCAAGTACCCTGTCCCTCAACTGCTTGAGCTGCAAACGGTGGACCAGGAACAAGCCCACATCCATGGACCACAGAGGACAGGTAGAGGTGTAGGTCGACAGTATATCTTTTAGATAATAAGGTCCCAAAGCATGTAGGACCTTGCATGTTAACAAGCAGATATTAAAGGTGATGTGCCATTGAATTGGCAGTCAGGGCAGAACGCATAGCTATGAACTCCCTCACCTATGGAACAAACGACCTTCTCCTCCTTCAAAAAGCTATTCTCTCATTCCTTTATAGAATCCTGTAACTGCCCCCCCCCCCCGGAGGCCAGTGAAATAAGTGTTGGACATCCATCCCCAGGCCTTGTGATTCCCTGTTTATCACTCCTTCTCCCTTCTACTCCCTATCACCCCTCCTACCCCTTTTCCTGAACTGTTCATGTACATTATGTACAATAATGTATACTAACAATATTATTTTCTTAGCCTCTTGCATATTTGCCTGTATAGACCTTGCCTAATACTATACTATGTTTTATGTCCTCTTCTACATTGTATTCCTTTATTGTACACCCATCTTTTTTCTTTGTATATTGTTTACTTTTATGTGCATTTGTCCAGGTCCTCCTTGCAAATGAGCTAGCTCAATGGTGCTTCATCTGGTAAAATAAAGATTGACTGATTAACTGATTGAATGTGACGTGGTCTCTTCGAGAAGTTCCTGCCACCAGTCGAGCTGCAGCATTCTGAACCAAGTGCAGGTGGTGCATCAAACCTCCAGACAATCAAAGTATTGGGCATTACAGTAGTCCAGTCTGGAGATGAAAAATGCATGGGCTGTCATTTTCAGTTCAGCAAGTGCTAGATGTAGCTTGATCCTGGCAATGTTACAAAGATGGTAAAAGCCATTCCAGACTATTGCTGACACCTGTTGTTCTAATGTCAGCTTGCAGTCCAGAATCACCTCCAAATGCTTTACTGCATCCACAGCTCAATGTGCTTGACCATTTGAAGATGGTAACAAAGTGTCAACACTTGTCATTGCTGACCCATGCTGAGTTGGTTCAACAATCAATGCCTTTGTCTTACACAGGTTGAGACATAACCACTTGGAGCCAATCCAGTTATTGATCTCACAACGGCACTGCCCTAACACTGGTACTGTATTTTTCCCATCTGAAGTGCAAGATAGGTAGAGTCGAGCATCCTCTGCATAAAAGTGAAGCTCAGCTTCATACCACCTAATGATCTCACCCAATGGCAACATATACACAGAGAACAAGACAGGTGCTAAGACTGACCATTGAGGAACTCCACAGGTGAGCACAACTGTTCCAGAGAAGAAATTGCCTAGAGCAACCTGCTGCATGCATCCTTCCAGTAATGTAGGACTCAAAACAGTGTCGGTAAGTCCCACATAATTTCTCAGGTGATTCAACAGCACCCTGTGGTCCACCACGTCAGATGCTGATGAGAGATCCAGGAGGACTACGATGGAACAAAGCCTTTTGTCTCTCACAATAAGGAGATTATGGAACACACCAACTAGTGTATCTCAGTGCTGTGACAGGGCCTAAATCCCAATTGGAGAGGATCATAGATGTTATACTTTTCTGGGTGAGCCTCAGGCTGTGCCATAACCACCTTCTTGATTACCTTCCCCAAAAAGGGAAAGTTCAAGACAGGTCTATAGTTCTTGAAACGATCAGGTCCAAAGACAATTTCTTCAAGAGGGGCTTAACCACAGCACTTTTTAGGGCAAAAGGAAAGACACCCTTCTACATGGAGTACTTGCCAATCTCAGTGTAGATTGACCCCAGGGATTCCAGGCTGCCAACCAACAGCCAGTTAAACCCAGTGTCCGACAAACAGCTGGTCAGATGCAGACCCAAGATCACCCAAAGAACATCCTCTTCAACCGCTAGGTGGAACTCATCCAAGGTTGGCAGATTGTCACTGCCCCTTTCAGACCAGATACTGCTGACCCATGACAGGCCTCTGCAGGAGATCCCAGTCCCAATGGAGGATACCTTGGCAAAAATTAAATAGCTGAACTGCTCACATTTTTCAGCAGAAAAGACTTGATTGGACCATTGACAGGGAGAGATTAGTCAACCTGCCCATGGCACAAAAAAGCTGAGTCATCCAATTCTTACTTACAGCAATTGTCCTTGACAGGAACTCTATCTTTTTCATTGAGACTGTCTGCTGATACTTACCATAGTGAGCCCTCAACACCAGTTTATCCTCCACAGAGTTGGAACTCTGCCAGGAATGAATCAGCTTCCATTCATTAGACTTCAACCACCTCAGCTCATCAAAGCACCATGGTGGGCTACAATGAGATATCAAGGGATGGACATGTTAGAATGCTAAGATGTCCAGGGCAACCATGACAGCTTTATTATAGTGCTCTGTGGCTTTATTGCCCTCTTGAGCAGAAACTGTCATCATGCCTGAGTTATCCAATACTACCTGGAATTTATGAGGCTCCAAATTATTTTAGATGGCAGCAGATTGTCTCCACAGGAGGGTATTGATATGAGGGGCCTCACAGGAGAACGACATGGGTGATGATCCAAACAAATGACAAGATCAGTCTTGACCACTGTAATGTCAAGACTCAATGAGAAGACCGGGTCCAGTGTGCTGCCATACAGGTGGGTAACAATGGCAACTGCCTGTGTAAGGCCCAGTCATTTATAAACTGAAAGGGCTGTTGGCCAACTGATGAGGTTTCATCACTGACCCAAGCATTGAAATCCCCTTGCATCAAACATCTGAGGGCATCTAGAACATGGTCAATCATGAATGTTGCCAGCTCCTGCAAAGAATTACCTCCAGATCCTGGTGGATAGTATATGAATATGTTCCTGCAACCTGCACCTGACCCACCCATAACTGTCACACACAAAAAAATGGAATTTCCCATGGGGCATGCTGTGACTATGAAAGCAGATCCAAAGCATATTGCCCCCTGCTAGCCTGCCTCAGGCAATGTTCCGCAGAGTACCCATCCAAAATTGCAGTCTCCAGCACAGGGCCAGAATCATCACCTAGTTAGGTCTTCATGATACAGACAATGCCACCTGAGGAATCAGTGATGAAACTCCATCACCACTGTTTCATTCCTCAATGAACTTAGGTTGCAAAGAATGTCCAAAGAGGGAGGGACAGAATCAGTTGGCCTAATTACTGATTGCCTGATAATTCTTGATGGAGCCTGAGGTAGGGGAACAAGACAAGAGGATTCCCGTCCTGATTGTATTTCTTCCTTGGAAATCTCCATGTCCTCACTGTCCTAATCCTGCATGCTTCACCATTCATTCCTGGACCCCATACCCCTTCACCATCCATTCCTGGATTCCACTTGCAGACACTGTACTGTCCTAGGAGAATCCTCAACCTTGCACACAGGCTGGTGACCACTGAAGGCAAGGCCAAGGAATCTCCAAAGGGGTGTAGCTGCCATAAGTGATCCACAGAATAAATGAGCCAGTTAATAACTTGACCTTTACACTTCTTGCCTACTCAAATCCCAACCCTACACTAAATAAACCCCCAACCCTTAAACATAAAACAATTATTCTTCCCAAAAACTAAACACCACCCATACCTCTCATTTACTCCTCAACACACAAAACTGAAAAAAAATATGCCTTATTTCATTCAGACAATAAAACAATTGTGCCCAATAAAGTGACCAGTCAAAGTAGACTGTTCAGAATTTAAACAAGAACAACAATAATATGCACATTCGAATGTTTGGTGAAAAGAGGTACAAAAAAACTCACTGCCACTGAGAGGAAGCTGTCCCAGTTGTACACAGCATGTTGAGTTTTGACACCCATGGTCTGATTCCAGAAAGCATGGTGCAAGTCTCCGACAATTGCGACTTGCACCAAATGCCAATGCACCAGGGACCCTGTGCCTGATTCCAGAACAGCCAAGGTCCCCAGCAGCTACATCGACAACTTGCACCAACCTGACAGGTATGCCAAACAGAGGATGTACCTGAACAGGGTGTCACAAGCCTTCAGCATGGGACTCCAAGGGCACAAGGGTCTCCCCTGCCCCCAATGAATGAGCTGTCATTCATTGAGCGCATACTGTATACAGTAGTACATGCTCATGTGGAGCTTAGTCGGCAACTGGCAGTGGTGGTGAGAGGTGGGTTGTGCCAGTCGCCATCTGATGGGTGGAGGGGGAGTGGGGTGGGCTGGCACTGCCGGGTGGGGGCCACTAGACTACCAGGGTGTACGGGTGTGCTGTTATTCTTAGATATTACAATTATCGGTGTGCTGGTGATCAGGGATCGGGGCTTGGGGGTGCATGATTAGCCCTGTGGGGCATTACGTGGGGATCGGGGTTTGGGGATGCCAGCAGCATGCAGAGGGCTTTGCGGTGTGTAACACTATGGGGGATGGGTGGGAGGAGCTTCTATGGGATCGTGGGGGGGTGGCTGTTGGGTGCACATGGCACAGTGATGCACCCCTGGTGGACACAGAGTACACCTAGACCAGCTAATAGCTGGGCTAACTGTACTTTGCCCAGTGTCCTCTTGGAATTGCAAATGTGCTGTTCTGGCAGCCACTCTCCCAGAATAGGTCACAAATGCTGCCGTAAACCACCTTGTGCCATGTTGCAAAGGATTTATGGCTTACATGGTGGTGTAAGACCACTTTGATGCAGGTTGCAGGCTGCGTTTAGGAATACTAGGCTATATGCATGAAGTGGCAGAGGTACGCAGAATCAGCGATTACCCCCGGCTTCTATGTGCTACTGGTGGGGGAGATTGTGACAGCCCTTTGCCAATGCCCATGCCCCTGTGCATGGTAGGTGTGATGTGGGGTTGGGGGGGTTGCCAAATGCACTTCTGTGTGCTGGGTTGGGTAGGTGGCCTCCGGCGTCCTGGTCCTGTGACTCTGGGGGATGGGTGGGCTGTTTGCCCTGTCCAGCAGGGTGTGTATGGTGTGCATAGGGGGTTTATGGCAGGGTCCTCATTGGTGTACCATGCGCCCCTATGCACCCCTGTGACCAGTACTATGCGCCATAGTGCATGGCACGTATGTGCCGACCCGCCCCTCGCCCACTCCTGCGCTTTGCTCCTCGCATGGCTGGGGGATTGGGTGTGTATGTGCTGTGCTCCCCCCTCTATGCATCCCATGTTGGGGGCTCCTAGTGTGCAGTGTGGCTGAGCACCCCAGATGCACAAGTGTAGCCACTCTGCCATTGGAGAATAGGGCCCAATGACTGTCATAACTCATGGCGCAAAGTGCTGTGTGTGCCATTCATTTTGGCACAAGTCACTTTGCGCCATGCATAACCATTCTGAAATCGGCCCCCAGATTTCAGGAAAAGTTCATTGCTGTAGTATCCAGATCTCATTTAATGTCTCTTGCCAGGCCAGAGTATAAACAGTAATTTAGCCTGCAGAGTATGGAAATCTGCTCTGGCTCAGAGACCCAGCTACAGAATGCGCACTGGCTGCTCTTTGCAAAAGGTAACCACTAGTACACAGGCTGCTTCAAAACCCGCTGAGAGACAGCTGATCCTCTCACAGTCTGTTTGCTTTTCTTTGTCTCCCTCCACCAGCCTGCTCACTCACCACAGGCTGGGGATCAGTAGCTGGAAATACCTGGTGCAATCACTCCTTTACTCAGGGAGACCAGCCAACCAACCAAAAATTTCCTTTTCTGCTTGCTGCACCAGAAGTGGCTCTTAACTCTGCTTGGCTAATGGCTTTTTTGGCCTTTACTCCTCCAGTCCTCCAGACAACCTGATCCATTACTGCAACACTTGTCACTCTCACAACCACAGGGAATAAGAAGAGATGGGGGATACAACCTCTAGCAATATTCTGGACACCAGGCAACACAGACGTACACCACAAAAATATAATGTGATTACTGTTGTTTTAACTTTTAACTTATTTCAGCAAGGTAATTAAGTTGTCAGGACAATCAAATAAGTCTGAACTAACACAGGATCACATTAGTCATGGTGCAAAAAAAAAACAGGCAGCATTCTGGGAAAAGTAGTTTGACCCAATACTATGCCATTCATTGCAAGCACAAAAAAAAGAAGTTCCTGAATCAGCAACATTTAAATAGTTTCTTAACTTCCTGCTATGCAATGCTATAGATCCATACACATTCTATAGCTTTGCACTACAGTGGCGCACAGGTCTTCTATTGAGTTGCTATCCCTTGGAAGGACTAAAACAGGGTAATTTGCCTTTTTCTTGTTTTGGACACATAAACACCAGTCTGCTAACAAGAAGTCTGCTTTAAACAAAAAGTGCCCAATATTCAAAGTCATGTAAAACATAGTGCCAAAATTTGCGCTGTGCATTGTAATTGCCTGGGTGCCCGAACATGCTATATTCAGTTGAATAGCGCACCAATGCAATTTGACTGAATATAGGGTCATGTCAGGGACTTCTGGTGATGTCACTGAATTAATGGCCACATAGTTTGAGAGCCCCAGGGGCCACCACTGCATTTTGAGTTAAACAAATTGCAAAACTACAGACATCTGACCTCAGTACCAACAGCAACAAAGGCGGAGGATGGTGACAAACAAAATGAGGGTTAAAAACTCCCATTCTGCAAAAATCAAAGCCTTGATGGACTGGGAGAAACAACTGGGTCTACAGACTGACTCCTGCCTAGTGTCTTCAGTAATGAGCACTGCCGACTCAGAGGACAATATGGAGCTGGTTGAGCAACCCACTATAATCACCAAACTAGATGGAATCATTAAAACGTTGCACCTCGTGGAATCTTCAGTGGCCGATCTGCAAGCAGATATGAAGAAAATGGATAAACATATGGCAGCAGCAAAGCAGACAACTGGAAGTTTAGCTGATTCTACCAGCCAGCATGATAGAGCCATCCTTTATTTACTAGCAAGGGAACGGGAGCTTCAATCTAAGTTGGATGACCAAGAAAAACGTGTTCACTGTAATAACTTTTTGCTGTATGGATACCTGAAGACATGGAACAGCCTTCGCATCAGTAGAGGAGTTTGTGCTGCATATCCTGAGGGAAGTACTTAAGATTCCAGAAAATGTCCCCCTCTTGATTGAATGAGCACACCGCTCATTAGCTCCAAAACCAAAGGAGTAATCGTCCCGTCCATGCTCAATCATAGCAAGAATGCTGAATTATCAAGAGAGGCAGCTAGTTCTCCAGACTGTCTGGAAGCAATGGGACCTTCAACTAGATGGTAGAAAGAAATTCTTTGACCAGGACTTCTCATACCAACTCAGTGACAAAAGGTGTCAAGTCCAAGAGGTTATAAAGCAAGCTAGAAAAAAAAACAAAGATCCAGCTTTATTACCCGGCCATGAATCCACACTGAAAAAGGGCCGATTATATTTGACACATTAAGAGAAGCTGCTCCCACCCTGCTATGGCTGGGTCTCCACTGCCCAGATCCCCGTGCTAACAACCTGGAACATGAAATTGCCTGAGCAGCCTGGCATAGGGTGAGCAAACCTAAATGTGCACAATCCATTACTGTATCCTGGCCCTCTCACCTCAGCCTGGATCTTAAAGAACTGTTGGCCAGAGAAACCAAAACTTTTCAACAGGAAGGAGAAGGAATTGAGGGGTACCTCTATGAGGGCTCAACCTGAATGGCTCAGCAGTAAGCACTGCCTTTGATTTCCACTCGTGGAAGGGGTGAAATGTCCTATTTGAGGGGCTTGAGCTGGGGCTAGAGTCATCATGCCTTCCCAACTCACGTCACTATGGTGAACCGCTTTTCTTTTTGTTTAACCAAGAGATCCCGACTCGTGCCATCAGTAGATGTGCAGTTTTTGAACCTGAGCTGGAATCTCCATATTTGGAAAAGACTTTAGGACATAATACTGTTTCTGAACATTGTACCCCCCCCACCTGAGGGATAACTTACATGACTGATTGCCATACCAGTTAACGTTGGACTTAAGTACTCTGTATGTCCTAACTCAAGTCTAGGTTTATTTCCTTTTTTTGCTGAAAACCTGCTCTGGACATCACTTTGTTGCTTTGACCTTCTGCCCCCTTTCTATCCGGTCATAAGGGAGATTGGAAATTTCAGACTGAAGGAACAATTCCACTAAGGAGAAATGATCGAGCTGCTGGTCAGATGGGTTTGTTCCCAAGAGAACTAAGCTTTTATTTTTTTTGTGAAAAACTGTACTGTTCAACTACGCATTTAATGTACTGCATATCTTATACATTTATTTTCTGGACCTTGCAAATGTTTTCCTCACTGCTAGCCCACTAATTCCGCAACTCCCCCTTTCCATCCTGATGCTCGCCATGTTTCTACGCCTGGCTCTCACTCTTTCCCTATTAACTCTTCCTGCTGCACCCACCCTTCCCTGTCCACTCCAGCCTGGCTAAAGTCCCACCCCATCCATAGTAGTGTCTCAATTATCTACCCCTCCTCCATCATTATCATAATAAACAAGTACATGACAGCCATCGTCACTTTCTGTGGTTTTAGCTCAATTTTTCCCCCAGTCGTCAGTAATATATCCCTCCTCTTCTTTACCTCTTTAACCTGCCACCCCATACACGGCTTCTTTCCCCTATATGTGTAGTTGCCAGCTGCCTCACTCAAAAGATCTCTGCTTATAACACCTGTATGCCTATGGTTGATTGTACGTCTGCTGACTTCTTCAATTGTAAAATAATGCTGTTTTTTTTGTTTATTTATTTCAGCCTTGTATTGTACTGTATACACTGTATATACCTTTTCTTCCTTGTATATTATTGCTTTTTGTATACCTGCTTCTGTACTTACTTTGATGTATTCATGACCAGGTCCACCTTGCAAATGAGCCTTGCTCAATGGTGCCCGCCTGGATAAATAAAGATTTTGATTTTTTTTTTTTTTGATTTAGTATATGTGGGTTTGCAGTGCCCAAGTTGGGCTGGAAAAAGGAGCAAACTTAAAGCACTGTGGAGTACAACTATTAATTTGTATTAGAAGTTTAAATAAGGTCATAGTGGCATAAGTTAAGGGCGTGTTATATGTTACTCGCTGTTCATTTTGAAAGGATGGGGAGGGTGATAGTTAATACATATGTACTTAATGGTTTCCAGTTTACCTAGTAGAATCAGAGCCTGCAAGAGGGATTATGGGTTGATCTGGTAATGTCTCTTTATCTAAGTCCCCAAGGAGTTACTAGAATTTAGCTAGTACTGGGTACGTGTAGTACAATTGTTTATTTGGCTGCAATTGGACCTCCAGTGGTTGCGTAGGAGCCACAGTGGCACACTCATAATATCACATTTTAAGACATAATCATTGTTTACAGTGACAGTCTTTATTATCGGACACTTTTATGTCAGGCCTGTGTACCTTGCAGGCACAGTAGCTAGTGCTACCAATCCCTATATAACAACAGGGTACCATCATTTTTGCCTAGGAAGCTTTGACATTAATTTTTATTCTCTGTTTAAGGTTACCTAGTTTTAGGATGTTTGTAAGTTTTGAATGTGTTTTATCTTTCGCACCTACTGTGTGCACTGTTACACAAATATGGCTTAGTGTTTTCCATGCAAGATGGAGGGCTGAATGCACCAAACTGTCTATATTTGAGGAACTGTGGGAGAAGGCGGGGTTTTCCTGGTGGAGGGAAGGGAGTCCTCCCCTTTCAGAAACAGAGAATGAAAATCCTGCATTACCTAACTCAGCTTCATGCAGACATTTGTTTTCTTTAGGAGATACGACTGCCTGCTGCAGAACACCTGAAGCTTAAGAGATCCTGGGTTGGTAAAGTGGTGGGAGACTCCAACTCTTTGGGGAAAAGGGCAGGCACTGCAATTTTACTTTAGATAGCCCTACCTCTAGAAATCATAAATGAGGAGACATTGGAAGTGGGGAGAGGGGTTATTATTACTGGTGACTTATTCTCCCAGAGGGTGCACTTAATAAATACTGTATATATGCCCCTAATAATGATGAACCCTCATTTTATAAAAATATTTTTTGTAAGATCTCAGACCTGGGAGAAGGCCTAATTCTTTTGGGTGAGGATTTTAATTGCATCCTCAACCCCCTGATCAACCGTTCTTCCCAGATTGCTTCCACAAACAAGAAAATGCGTCAAACAGTCAGAAGGGGTATGCAGGAATTGGCTCTCCTGGATGTATGGACAGAGTTAAACTTTTCCATGAAAGACTGCACCTTCTATTCTAGTCCCAATGACTCCTATTCAAGAATAGATTATTTTTTTGTGTAGTAGCCCAGATCTGCACAAAATAAGGGACTGCACCATCCACCCCAGGTTGGTCTCAGACCATTCTGCAGTGTCTCTAACTCTCCAACTGGTAGACTGAAGTAGGTGTACCTTCTGGAGGATGAACTCCTCATCGGGAAGAGAGGACTTCCGAGAGCGCATATTGATTGCTATTAAGAATTATCAAAAAATAATAAAATGGAGGAGCCTGGCTCTAAATGGTTTGGGGATGGGCTAAAGGCAGTAATACTTAGGAAGATAATTTCATATGCCTCATGGCTGAAAAATGGTGTAAAGAAAAGCAAGTAGCTATGGAATTACAATTAAAACAGTTAGAGGCTATTCATAATCAGGGAGGCACTCCAAAAGTAAGGGGAAACCTCAAACAACACCAGGAAAGAACTACAGAATATACTGGATCAGCAAATTGAGGGGAAATTATGGCACACTAACCAAAACTACTACAAACATGGTAATAAAGCTGGTCTACTTTTGGCCTTCCGGCATGGGAGGTCACATGCTGACAGATATGTGAAGAAAATAAAAACAGGGGGTCATGGGAGTTCTACCACCCACTATACTCCTAAAGAGATAGCCAGAACCCTCAAAGATTATTACACTGCCCTTTATTCTGCAGACCCTGGGGGATCTTGTACCCCACAAGATATACAAGATTTTCTGACTAAGGTCTTTCTTCCCAAACTATCAGAAGAGATTAAATTACAATTGGAATCCCCATTACATCCCTGGAAATTATACATACTATCAAAAACATGAAAACTGGCAAGTCCCCGGGCCCAGACGGATTTAACGCACATCTGGCCCCAATATTAGTAAAAAATGTTAACTCCTGTGAAGAAGACAGGGATTTCCCCCTCTCATGGAGGGACACCTTTATTATAGTGATCCCAAAGGAGGGTAAATCCTCAGTCTCCTGTGCATCTTACAGACCAATTTTCCTCCTTAATGTTGATTCCAAAATCTTTACTAAGATATTGCCAAACAGGGTAAATTCAATCTTACCAAGTCTGGTTCACCCAGACCAGACAGGCTTTGAGCCAAAAGACACCTCAGGTATAACCTCAGGAGATGTCTTACTATTATGTATTATGGGAAGAAGGCCTTGGAACATCAAATAGCCATAGCGGTTGATGCCAAAAAAGCATTCTACTGGTTAAGCTGGGACTTCCTGGGGGGATACTGGGATGTATAGGGACAGGCATCACCAGCAGAAAACAGGAAGTTGTTATCTCTGTGTACAGATAGTTGGTGAGACCCCATCTGGAGTACTGCGTCCAGTTCTGGAGACCCCATCTCTGCAAGGACATAGACAGGATGGAGGCAGTCCAGAGGAGGGCAACTAAAATGGTGCAGGGTCTGTAAGAGAAGCCATACGAAGACAGATTTTATTTTATTTATTTAGCTTTTGTTTACCGGGTAAGTACACTAGACAAGTATTATGCCTATTTTCAGGAACGACCCGGGAGAATACAACATGAGGAACAACAGTCAAGGAGACATGGCAAAGAGAGTACAGTTTTTTGTCACAGTAAACAAGCATGTGGGAAATACATCATTTGACGCTAGGGGAAACATATAGTAGTAAGCACATTTCAAATTATACACTCTAGACTAGCTAGTTCAACTGGCAAATATATATACAGGTCATCATACATAGGAGTGGAGCATAGCTCAAGGACTGGATTGGTCATAATATAACTTATAACATTGTCGTATACACCCCCTAGGCTAGTTGGATCGTGGACAAGTATATACAGCTCATCACATTTTTCTAAATATGCACATGTTAGACAGAAACAGAAACACTTGGTAGTACAAGTTTCTACCAAGTGACCAAGGTGCAATATGTCATGGTTAGCCTATGACAGTGGAGCAATAATGGGTGTAAAATGCCCAAGGCTTTTAGGCAGGAGTAGTCAGAAGTCATTGATACAGTGGGGAAAATATCTCCAGGAATTCAATGGAGACACCCTGGGAGGTTCAGACAAAACAATTTGACACTTTACTCTAGGGAGGTTTGGGACAGTCACACTCTGATGCTAGTCTTAGGAAACCCCCAGGAATTTTGAAAACTCAGATAGGAGGGGCAGCTTGGATATCCACAGGCAGCAATTCCAGAGTCTGAGCACTTATGGCAAAGTCCCGATCCCCATGAGGGTCGGGTAGGAGGGACTTTGAGCATCCTGATGTGAGAGACCTAAATTGGTAGAGGGTGGGATTCAGTTTAGGCAGAGCAGGCCAGCCCTGGGGGTGCTAGTTCTGATCACTTTCTCAGAGAGGCATCCCAAACCAAAATCAAGGTATCTAGCTGGTGAGAGCCAGCAGAGTTTCTCATATAGCTCACCAATGGTGGGTGAGTCGGAGGCAGCCAAGGCAAAGCGACAAATGTTGTATAAGCAGTGTACCACGGTGAGATGTGTCTTTGGAGAGCAAGCAAATAGGTGCAGCCCATAGCTGAGGGAGGAAAGGAGCACACCCTTCGCTAGGGCAAGCCTGACCGTCGGTGTAGGTTATACTTGGCCCTATAGGCCAGACCCAGTTTGCAGTTTGCTGCCCTGCAGATGTTAAGGATATGATTACCCATGTCAAGTTGGGGTCAAGTGTTACCCCAGATATTTGATGGAGCTCACTATGGTAGTGAGGATCCATCTGCGCTGATGACGATGTAAGCAGGCCAATGAGGCTTTGATTTTAGCCATTGAGCCAAGAGCATAGCCTGTGTCTTTTCAGGTTCAGGACCAGCTTGTGACTAATGACCCATGACAATACCCTGTTAAAGTCATAGGTCAGGTTCTGGTTTAGGGTAGTAGCATTCTGAGGTGAGCCAGGATTACAGATCATCTGCATACATGGTGGCGCTACAGCTGGTAGTAACCATGGGTAGTTGATTGATGAAGAGGGAAAGAGGGACCCAGTACCCGAGCGACTGAGGCATTCCGGAGGTCACGGTGAGAGCTCGGGAGGACTTTATTGAAGCAGGTATGCTGCTTTCTGCCATGTAGATAACCCATTAGCCATTTCATGGCATGGGGGGAGAGGCCAAGTGACCACAACTGTGCACCAAGCAGTTTGTGGTCAATGAGATCAAAGGCTTTGGACAGGTCGATAAATATTGCACCAGAGAGTTTGCCCTGGTCCATGGCTGTCCGGATACTTGATGTAACCGAGATTAAGGCTGTGGTGGTGCTGTGTCCCTTATGAAAGCCATGCTGGGCTGGGGACAGAAGTTCATGACAGTGGATATATTCCGAAAGCTGCTCAGCCACTACCTTTTCAAGGAGCTTGCTAAGGGTTGGGAGAATGGCAATCGGTCGATAATTGTCAGGCAGTTTGGAATTTCCTTGCTTCAGTACAGGGACAATCCTCGCCTCTTTCCAGATGTCTGGGATGGTCCCCAGACCAAGGGATAGGTTGAAGATAAAGGCTACTGGTGAGGCAATGTAAAGGAGCTTAATATGCATACCCTTGAGGAAAGGAGGGAGAGAGGGGACATGATAGAAACTTTTAAGTACCTCAGTGGAAGTCCAAGAGGGTAGCATCTTTCAGAAAAAGAGATGTGCAAGAACAAGGGGACACAATTTGAAGATAGACGGGGAGACGGCACAGTGGCAATGCGAGGACGTATTTTTTCACAGAAAGGGTGGTGGATGCATGGAACAGCCTTCATGAGGAGGTTGTGGGGTCTAAAACTGTGAGAGAATTCAAGAATGCATGGGACAGACATAAGGTAATTCTTGTAGGGGGTAGGAAGAAATAGGCTGTTGGTTAACTAGGATCTGCAGCTTATCTTGTAGGTAGGGAAATGGGCAGACTAGGTGGGTCAAGTGGCCCTTATCTTCTGTCAAAGTCTATGTTTCTATGCTTCCTTTTGGGGGTGCTCACTAAATTTGGTTTTAGGGACCAATTCAAAACTTGGATTAGAGCGATATATTGTAAACCCCGAGCCAGGGTCAGGGTAAATGGTACTATATCAGAAGGCTTGGACATGCAAAGGGAGATGAGTCAGGGATGTTCTTTATCTCCTATATTGTTTGCCCTAAGCATGGAGTCCTTGGCCAAATTCATCAGAACACACCCAGATTTGAAGGGGATTAGGGTGGGAGGGGAGGAGAATTGGATATTGCTCTATGCTGATGACACTATGTTATATTTAAGAAACCACTTAAAACATTTCCGGTTTTACACCAAATTCTGACAACATATGGGCAGCTGTCAGGCTTTAAAATTAATAATAACAAAACAGAAATTATCCTAATTAGTGGTTCTTGGTCCCCAGAATTAACTCAAATGATGCCGTTTAAGTGGGTGTCTTCGCGTATCTGGTACTTAGGGATTTACATTCCTTTAAACCTCAAACAGCTCTATCAAGTTAATTAATGGAAGTTAATAAAGAAAGTGTTCACGGACTTTAAAAAGTGGGAGCTCCTCCCCTTGTCCCTGATGGGGTGGGTGGATTCAGTAAGGATGAATGTTCTTCCATGCTTTCTATTTTTATTTAGTTCTTTGCCCCTACATATCCCAAGTTTAGGGTGGGAAAAAAATAACAAAACCTCTCCATCAGTTTGTGTAGGGAGGGAAAAGGGCTAGAATAATGTGGGGAACCCTACTGAAAGCAAAGAATCGTGGAGGCTGGGGGTTACCCAGTTTAAAAACCTATTACTAGATGGCCCAATTGACACCATGGGCAGCACATAAAAAGGAGACCCAGATAATACTTGGACCAGGCAGGAATCAGGAAGTAGTCAGGAGGTAATCCCGACACTGGATTTCATTGGCTCCCCAGAATACTTAAGTAAAATAGAAATAGAAAACCCTTGGTTAAAACAAATGTATAAGGTGTGGGGGAGGTGAAAAAGGATCTGGATTTGGGTTCTTCTCTTTCCAACAGAACAGAAATTACACACTGTTTTCACTTTTCCCCACCAAGACTGGATCACTGGTTTGATGGTTGGAGGAGACAGGGCTTGATATTTTTTAAACAGTTCTTCAAAAGTGCAAATAAAAACTTTCCTGGAATTACAGTAGGAGTTCCACCTACCTACCTACCTCACATTTCTTTAACTATTTACAGGTTGTTTCCTTTTTGCAAGCTGGTACCAATATGGTGAATGCTCAGGGGAACCCTCGCCCACTGGAACTGATTATTCTGGAGATGGCAGCTTGTCCCAAGGAAACACATCTGATTTCTAGATTGGTTTCCAATTACATGGTTTCTATGGATCATACCTAACCAAACTGCCAGACAGCTTGGGAAGGGGAGACAGGATTACCACTAGATGCACAGAGCTGGCAACAAATTTGGGAGGGGGCGTTCCGCACGTCCACTTCTAACACTTGGAGGGAATTTAGGTGGAAAACCCAAACGTCATTTTTTGACACCCCAACCAGAACCAAACATTACAATGTGGGTGGTTGGAGAACTGTTGGAGGAACTGTGGTGCCACTGGGAACCACTGCCACATTTTTGGAGGATTGTCCAGTACTACAAACGTATTGGGGGGCTGTAGGGAAACACTTCCAACAAATGACTGGAATTCAGGAACCACTTAGCTTCAAACTCATGATTTTAGGCTCCATCCCCAAAGGCAAAAGATCCAATGTGCAGAAATCCTTTATAGGAATTTTATGAGCAGCTGCATGTAAGGCCATCACCAGTCATTGGCTTAATCCTAGTCCATTGACTCTGTCAGAATGAATAGACATAGTAAAGGAGATCTCTCTAGTGGAGAGGATCACAGCTGAACTTCTTTTAAAGGGGAACTAAATATGTATTTATTTAAGTGTTTTAATGGAATATGGTTACCATTCATGCACTTGCTTGAAGATCTAGAGGGGGTCTTTGTTTTATCCTAGCAGACCTTCTTCCAATGAATGATGAAGAGTTTCTTGTATAGACAGATCATGAAATAGACAGTGTATCTTTCCTCTAATTGAAATTTACTAAAATAAGTAAGACTCAAACAATTAGCCATGTAATGAGTTTAGTTTTTTTATTGTTATATGTTTCCAAGAATTTTATTAAGGTTTAAGTTATTAGACACAGGACACGATTCAAGAAATAACATTTACAGATGGGCTTGATTGGAGACATATAGAAATATAGATGAAGTGGTAGTGTTGCCTAGAGTGCATGGGACTTTATCCTATTGATTAAACATGGAAAAGGTGAATTGCCACACGAAGATCTCCTAGAAGAGAAAACAAAATATAATTACTACCTATTAATGGACTTAATATGCAACAGACCAGGGATGTTATACAACCTATGATGTATTGTCTTTAATTAATTGCCTGTATAACTAATTTATTTGTGTCTGACTTGAATAAACTTGAAATTTAAAAAATATAGGGCCATGTCGTCCCAATGCTAAGCCACTTAGGGCTGTCCCGACAAGCCTCCTAAAATTTGCCACCAGAATTGATAGTGGCAGAGTGTTATTTGCAGTATTCAAAGGGACCTGTGCTAATGAGCCCATTGGGTATGCAAGGTGCTAAAGGGCTGTTTGAATGCCCATTATGGGCTCATTTGCATGGGTAGCAAGGCAGGTTAGCATGGAGCCATCACCCCCAATTGCCTGGTCCCAGATGCGTACAGTAGATATCCCTGGTGCTAGTGCTCCCACGCCAATCACTGGCCAGTACTGTTAAGAATGATATCCCTGGTGCTAGTGGTCCCCCGACCTCAAGCCCCAATGTAAAAATGATTATCCCTGGAGGTAGTGGTCTCCCTTCCCTCTGATTGCCAGCTCTGAAGTAAAATCTCTAATCCCTGGTGCTAGTGGTCCCCCTTCTCCCTACAATTGCTAGACCTGAATTGAAATCTCCAATTCCTGGTGCTAATGGTCCCCCCACCCTGATAGCCAGTCCCACAGTGAAATTCCCAATCCCTGGTGCTAGTGGTACCCACCTTCCTCCAATCACTAGTCCAGAATTAAAGAAAAAAATCTTTCTGGCATCCAGTGATCTCCTTCCATGGCATCGGGCACCCCCCCCCTCACCATATCAGTATCCTTATCTGCTGTGCCGTGAGTACATATGGCAACTGGCACAGCCTTCCTCGCACCTCCTTGGCTGGCAGCTATATATACAGGCAGGGAGCACACCTCTTATTTATAGGAGAGGGCACGTTACCTTGTCCTATAAATAAAAGGATGCTCCCTGCCAGTGCATATGGTGGCTGGCCAAGGAAGTGTGAGGAGGGCTATGCTGGTCACGTACTGCTGATAAGGATAAGGATACAGTGAGTGCAGGGGTGCCAAGTGCCATGGGGTGAGAACACTTGATGCCAGGGAGTTTTTTTTTTAATTCCAGGCTGGCAACTGGAGGGAGGGGGGATCACTACCACCAGGGAGAATAATTTTTATGTTGGGGCTGGTGTTCAGAGGTGGGAGGACCATTAGCAATACAGTAGTTCTTTTTTTTTTTTGTTCTCACTTTTTACCTCCTCTGGCCACCTGGTCTGCTCCCCCTGTCCTCGCATCCTCTTAGGGACTCCAGCCTCTGTCTGCCTCTGCTGCAACCAGCCTGGTACCCTACTCCTGCAGCTTACTCCCTGCAGTGGGGCTGCAGGGAGCCCCCAACTCCCCACAGAACAAGGATCCAGATAGGTGCCATGTGACCGCCGTGAAACTAGTGGATGGCCATCAAGCCACTCAAAACAGGCACCAACCCTTTTCCTTGGTTTCTTCCCCCAGAGCTAAGGATGTGCAGTGATGCTGATGGAAAGGAGCGTGCACATGTCTGCATGCGCTCCCTCCTGACGTCTGCCCCCAGCTCCTTCCCAATGTACAGTGGAGCGTCTTGTCCCCCAGCCTCCACTAGGAGGCAATCCTGCTCCAACTGTCATGGATCCCTTCCCCGGAGAAGGAGAGCAGTCCATCAGATGCTCGATCCTTCTCCTCCCTTGGTGACCCCCGACAACCTGTGCTCATTCCCGAACACCAGTCCCCGGTGTGGTGTGATGTGTGGCATCCAGTGCTTCAGCCCTCAGTGCCACTGGGCTGAATACAGTAGTTCTTAACAGTATGAGCCAGGGATTGGCAGGGAGGATCACTAGCACCAGGGATATTACTTTCTATAGGACTGGCTGGCGATCAGTGGGGGGTGTGCAAGGGACAACAGGGGAGGTTGTGCTCCCTTATTGACCAACCAGCTAGGTGGCTTCATTACCTCTGGTATCCACTAGGGTTGCCCAGAGTTAAGTTGGGGTTTTGTTTGGCAGTATTTGTGCTGTGCAAAAAACCTGCACTAAATCCTTTTGTGCAGTGCAAAGTCGCTAAATATGGGGTAGTGCGGCTATTCATGGCCAGGCCCCTCCACTTGCCCGCATGCATACATTATGTTTTGCGCGGGCACTAACCCTTTGTGCCCATGCAACAGCCCCTTTTGAATATGGGGATCCATTGCAAACCCTGGTTTGTGTGGGTAAAGACCCATTTGAGCCCTCGCAAAGTTTTGAATATCGGGCCCCAGCTGTTTATAATGTTCCTATTTTCCAAAATGATGTTCATATACCCGTACATGATCCATATGTAACTATACCTGAATAAAATGTGATGTGAAAACTGTATTTTGCATTGTTTTGTGTTTAGTGGCAGCATCCTGTTACAATGCACTTTGTGGAGCTAATAGTTTGGAGTTTTGCCTTTGTCACTGTTTGTGTAAAGAAAGAACTCTAAGCATGGTTTTGATAGGTCAACAGCTCATGCTTAGCATTCTGTACACAAACCATGACATAGAAAAAAGTCTAAATTACTGGTTCCATAAAGAGAACTATACAAAATGTTTTCCATAAAAAGGAAACAATAGAAGCACAGTTTTCACATTAGTTTTTATTCAATTACAGTTAAATATGGACAAATTAGGTGCTTTGATTCCTTTTATTGGACCAACAGAAATGACAGAGATACCTTAAACTTTCAACCTCCAACAGAGGTCTTCAGAAGAAATGGCAGATATTTAAGAAAGCTCACTTCTTAAAATGCCCAGAGGGTAAAAAAACATTTTAAACATGAATGTGACAGGTTAGCCATTAGTCAATACAACCAGAAATAAGCAAGCATCCCCGAGACTAGTAGTAAGTCAAAGGTCACAGAATGGAACGTTATGTAGTAACTCCTCTGGTGTTCCTAATCTCACTGAAGCCAAGTTAAAGAAAGTGTGTGTGTGTGTGTGTCTGTGTGTGTTTGTGTGTGTGTGTGTGTGTGTGTGTGTGTGCTAAAGCATATTGATCAGAAATATGTAAAACACATAACTTTGTGTGTTCATTTGTCAGTATTATTTATGAATATTTAGATTCACATTATTTAAACGTGCAGTCTGCAGTTAGTGTTCATTGATCAATATTGTTTGTGAACATTTTGACTGTAACCTAAAACAGGACCACCTAGTAAACAGGGCTCTGTTGCCCTAATGATATCAGTGTACTCAATATGTATGTATGAAACGTGAAACTTAAATTTCTTACTACTAAATAGGAGTTCTGCATATGTGAAACAAAAACCCAGGGGATCACCACCCACCACTTAGAAACAAACCTCTGAATCCACATTTAGATAAAATAAATAAAACCATTTTATATTTAAGCATATTAAAACCATGTAAAACAAATAACTGTCCAGTTGTTGTACCTGAAACCAGGGAAAACCAAACCAGGAGCACTTTAAATATTATAGTTAGACATGAAATCGATCTCTATGTTCATGCTGTTCTGCACCGTATTCAAAAGAAAACTCAACTTCACCTCCCATGCTCACCTCTGTTGTGTATTTTCTAAATGGCCTTTCAGAACCAGGACAGATAAATCAGAGACAGAGTTGTCTGACTCCGAGAAATATTGTCACACACACACACACACACACACACACACACACACGCACACATGCACGCACACACATTTTCTTTAACTTGACTTCAGTGAGATTAGGAACATCAGAGGAGTGACTACATAATGTTCCATTCTGTGACCTTTGACTTACTACTAGTCTCAGGGATGCTTGCTTATCTCTGGTTGTATTTCTTGACTAATGGCTAACCTGTCATGCTCATGTTTAAAATGTTTTTTTCTTTGGGCTTTCTAAGAAGTGAGCGTTCTTAAATATATGCCATTTCTTCTGAAAAAATCCTCTGTTGGCGGTCAGAAGCTTAAGGTTTTTTTGTACTCTCTGCTGGTCCAATAAAAGGTATCAAAGCACCTCATTTGTGCATCTTGTTGTGCAAAGACCAACATGGCAACTAACAATTGTTTTTAAGTTAAATAAGGATAATTTGGAGGTATGATTTAATTTCTGTAAATAGGAACATTACTAATGGCTGCTAATTAACACACATTTCCCGTCCCCTTCAAAAGTCTGCTAATTGTAATATCTACATATAAAGTTTCCAGGAGTGCCTTTAGCACGATCTCAAAAATTTCTTGTCATGGTTTCTGGCCAATAAGCTGGCCCTAAATAACAAGAATACAATAATGTTATTTTGCACCAGAAAAAGAATAAAGCCCCCTGCAGGCTCAATGACCCCATACTGAATGCTTCCCACCCCCTAAACACACACATATGGTCTCAGAATTTCACAACCTGGTATCTGGCTTGCCCTTACCCTATCCCCCCCCCCCTTGACTGTCTGGTGGCCTAATTGCACCCAAAGCTAGGTGTGGTCTACCATAATAAGGACTTCCTACCACCATGTGTCAGGTATGAGACTGTCTAGATGATAATGCCCTCTATTGACTACAGAGACATAATCTATGATGCTACTGCTGCTTCCCAACTGTCTAGACTTGATCATCGTATTCAGTGTTTTCTGTAGGTATGCATGTAACTCCACCCCAGATCATACCTCTGCAAACTTTATTATGTCATAAGCTTGGTTAGCCCTCCCTGGAGTCCTGGCAAACTTCCCATGCCAAGACTTTCCTAAATATGTAATGGGGTCAAGCTCTCTAGCTACATCTCAGTCCTCTTATCTCTGGTACAACTTGCTGGTTAGTCGCTTAGGGCTCCAAAGTGCTGGTGTTTCCAGCTCCCTGGAACACTCTTCCCACAGCCCTCAGAGAAGCAGGTTCCATATCTCTTCCTTCTCTTGCTGCTCCTCCTCATGTCACACAGAGGTACTAGTCAACCTCTGTAAGTGATGCCCTCCTCCTCCTTCTCTCCCAGTCAGCCTCAACTGGCCCCACTTTTCTATGTACACTGTGCTGATACTGTACCTGTTGGATGTAAGCCTTCTTAGGGACTTGCTTGCCTGCACAAGCCACCTTGCAAAACTCTGTCACTTGTGCCTGATTAAAATGAATCTATTCACAGGTCTGTTATTACATACACCAGCTTTGTCTGATATTGTTGCACTGCATATTGTATTTCTGCTTTCTGATATTCTGTATACTATATATGCCTTGGGATAAGCATAGAGCAAACAGTAGTGGGTGCAGAGGGACAGTTCATGGTGCAGAGGAAGAAGACATGAAATAGAGGGTCCCATCTGGCCAGAGTGAATCTGGGAGTGCACTGTAAACATTGTCACTGTAGTTAAAGATAGGGAAGATCATCTTTAAGGTGATTTCTCTGCAGACAAGAAGCAGGATACATGCTTTATTTCTGTATAGAACCACAAGTTTAAATACGAGATAGGTGATACATGGTGACCTGTGTTTAAACTCCTTTAAATCTTTATTTAAAAAGACACTTATGGATATTTGCCATTGCTGCCTTAGCTAGCACAACCAGTTTTGATAAAGCTACTTTAATATGCACTTATCCACATTGGACCATGCCCCTCTGTCTACGTTTAGCTACTGTTAAAACTTCTCCCTATCCTTTTGTATCTGTTAGCACACCAGTACATATAGTCATATTATTATACTGATCGCCTGTATTGAATGTCTTATTGTCTCTGCAATATTGTATATCTGTATTGTATGCCATTTTTGACTATCTTGCTATTGCAGCTATATTGTATGCTAGTTAGTGTAACTGTATTTTCTGCCAATTTTGAGTACTGTATATTGTTATCACCTTGTCTTAACAAGACCTCCTTGTAAATGAGTGTGCTCAATGGAGTTTTCCTGATAATAAACTTGAACTTGATCTGACTCATAATATACCACTTATCTTCATGAGTAAAGGGCAGAACCATAACTCATAAGTAGCAAAGCCAGGAGTGAGTTATGATGGTTCTGCCCCCTTACAAATGAAGATAAATGATATATTCTGAGACAGGCCATTGCACGACTGGTTCATACCATACATTTTCATAAGTAATCCTCTTAATCTAGTTATTTTTTGGAATGGAGAGTTTTTATTTTAACTGCTCTACTCTGGTTAGAATGTTGCATAGTTCCGGTGTGAGATCATCAAGCACTTTTATTTTTGCACCACCAGGCCCCTGCAGCCCCACTCCTTCGGGCTGTCATGCTGGTGCCCCCCTCTGCATCACGGACCCTTGCTGCACCTGTCTCAGGCTCCCATGGAGTTCTGCTGACAATCCACACAGTGGTCCTTCTTCTCCTTGCCGGTGGGCCCATCGGTGGGGGGGGGGAGTAAGCAAGCATTACACTGGGATGTCGGTCGGGGGCTGAGATGAGATGTTCTGGGTGGTTGGCAGCAGGAGGGATCCTACAGGAGGTCCATCATCTGGTGCTGCGAGTGGCCATTTTCCATGTCCTGGGGCACCTACCACCACTTACAATGAGTGTGACTGTCGCAGCATCCCTAAGACGGGGACATACAGCATCGTGTGGTCACCCATGCTGCCAAGTATGCTTCCATAAACCACCACCAGGAGCCACCACTAGAGTGGCTCACCACAACCCACCCCCCATGGGAAGGAAGCATCCAAAGGATGCTGTCAAATCCTTCCCTGCTAGCCTCTGCTCCTGGCATCAGGGCTCAGAGAGCGAACCTGGATTGCCAGCATGCCAGAGCAATGCCCTATCATTCGGCAACATGGAGCTGGTCATGCATTTTTTAAACTGATCTCCAATTGGTTAAGAACAGTATTATGACTTAACCTATCTTATTGACATATCTACAATCAAGGTAAACATGTTTATATTAATAGAAAATATGTAATCAACATAATCATATCATTTAGCTTGTGAAATTTATTCTCACTGGTGTGGTACAATGATAGATAGATAGATAGATAGATAGATAGATAGATAGATAGATAGATAGATAGATAGATAGATAGATGCATGTACATTCTAACTGGAATCAGTGAGTGGTCTTGTTCTAATTGTACTTCATTTTTCTAGACACTAAATATGGTAACTCCTACTCTGCGTGTGGAAGACTGCAGTATAGCCCTTTTACCCAGAAACCATGAGAAGAACCGCTGTATGGATGTGCTCCCGCCGGACAGATGTCTGCCATTCCTCATTACTATCGATGGGGAAAGTAGTAACTACATTAATGCTGCACTAATGGATGTAAGCACACCTAACACTCCCACTCAGGGATTCTGATATACAGAATATATATACATATATATATATATATATATATATATATATATACATTTTCTTTTCATTGGAACCAAAATACTGAACTTCCATAGGTCCAAATATGGAGGTGTTACCATTTGGGGAGCAAAATAGCTCCACTGCAACCTACATTTTTTTCTTTGCTTGTTCCTTTCTCCCCTATACCAACGGCCCCCGAATGGCCCCCCAGCCCTGTCACCCTGGCATCCACCGGTGCCTACCTCTGGTGTTGAGGTGCCAGCTGGCCAGGTGCGGTGCCTGCGAGGGACTGGCATCATCCCGCCGGTTGCTCTAATTTTTGCCTCCATTTTCTCCCTTTTGCTCAAGTGCGAAACCATGGCGTGCAATGATGCCAATGGCCAAGCCAAGCACGCTTCTGCATGTGGCATGCTGGGTGTCTGCCCGATCTCCACCCCTCTGTCTGAAGGTCCACTGTGCCAACCCCCAGCTGCCACTAGGGGCCAGGCAAGCAGCAGATTCCATCCCTACCCCTCCCCAGGAGAGGAAAGCTGTCCTCCGGATGCTCAATCCTCTCCCTCCCCAGCTGACTTTGGTGACTCACTCTCACCTCGAACACGGGTCACCGGCATGGCAGGAGGTAAGGCAGTGATGCCACAGCCCTCCACACCACTTGGCCAGCTTGCAACCTGCATTTTGAAATTAAAATGGAGGTAAGATGACTCCAACAGGCAAATGAGGCTTCCTGTCATATTTGTCTTTGGGACAGGCAGGTAGACCAACTCCCTGATAACTCTAACCATGTTCTCTGATTGAACTTGTGTTCTCTGGTTGCACGTTACTGTAATTGTGAGCTGTATCTGTGCTATGTATTGTGCATCCCCTGCTCCTTCCCCCGTGTCACACCTGGAAATGAGTCTTGGCTCAGTGTGCCTTTCCCAGTAACCAATTTTTCAAATAAATAAATAAACATTCTCCACATAATTATTTGCTTCGTACTGTAAACAGAAGACTCTCTGAGATTGTTATGATATACATAAACCATCCATTTAAGTCAGAAAGACTGTCCTGATATGGGAGCATATTACATGCAAGATATAAAATTTGCAGTAAATCAGATAAATCCCATATTGCACGGATAAATGATGGGAGATATTTATTTCTGTAATAGTTTTTATTAATGTGAAGGCTGCTAGTGGTTATTATAATTGTTTTTACTATTTGTTATTTTAGGTTATACATTACAGTTGTAAAATAATGATTACATGATTGCACTGATTATAAACAGCTCCTTGTTTTACATGTGGGAACATCAGTTTTAATGCCCTTGACTCAGAGGTCACTCGTACAGTTTTAATAAACAAAGCTTCCAGACTGACAGAGCAAATCATAGTGAGGCAGCTATTTGGGAGGGAGGGGCAGTGTAAACCATTCCCTCTCTTCTACATTGGTGTAAGATTGCAAGAATAGTCAGGATAGTGGAAGGGCTAGCACAGAATTTAAGCAAAGAGCATTACACTTGGTCTACCTGTCGGGTACTTGTATCGGGTACATCGGGTAATTAACATTTCCTGCCATGTAGGATAGTTAGGGTGAAATACTACCCTACCCAACATATGAAAAGTGTAATTGGTTCAGGAGGTACTTGGAGTCAGGCAATATCAGGTGCATGGACCCCCCAGCTTGCCTAAATGTTTAGAAACTGTGGCATTTGCATTGTTAGACATGACTCACTAGTGGCAGCCTCTGGGTCGGAGAAATCAAAGGGCTAGTGAGATGGAGAAGGTGGGCATTGGCTCATGAATATGCAGCCAAGCTCCATTCCCCACTGGGGGCAGGACAGCTCTCGCTGGTCACATGATCTGCTTACTGCTAGGTCACGTGGTGGTAGGAGGAGCAAGAGCGTGCGATTCACACGACAGTCATTCACGTCACAGTGTGTCAGTGAATGAACTGTCTCACTGAGCTCTCTGCTTCTTGGCTCAGCCTGTGATCATCTTCAGTGTGGCAGCATTAAACAATAAAGAATTAAATTTCAGACCCGGTGCCTGTCCCTGCTCTTGGTGGGTGGTGGATTGGACAGGAGAAACTCAGAGAAAGAGTGAGGGAGAAGGGGTAACTGTCAGTTCCCTAAGTCCCACCATCTAACCCAAGCTGCAGCAGCAACATGCAGCAGCAGCAAGATATAATCCTAATATCATGCCTTCTGCCCTGTGTAAAGCCACGCTGTCTGTCTGAGCCTCTTAACGTGTCTGCATTACTCTTCCCAGCAGACAAAAAAAAAAACAAGGTATATAAGCGACACAATGGAGTGTGAGAATAGAGTGGGGAGAAAAAGAAAATAAAAACATTGCAGGTGCCCCTTTAGGGCTGCAAGAAGAGTTTAGGACTAAAGGAAATACAGGAAACTATAGAAATATGGCAATTTTAGAGAAGGAGTTCCAATGTAGAAATGCCTGGCAGGTCAGAGGAACGGAAATATTTGGGTCAAATGTGAATCAACATATCCAGAGGGATACATAGAAACTGAATATAAAGACAGGGCAAGGTAGTACAAAGAACAATATATCAGGGAAGTAACTACCCTACCCTAACCAGCTACCTGTTTTGCATTATAGTATTTTTAGGGTAATTTAGGGTAGTTTGGGGGTGCCCATGGGTAGTGTTTAGAGTAGTATATTTTACTAACTGCCCATGCCTGACGAGCATGCTACAGGGTCACTGGCAGAGCTGCGGCACGGCACTGAAGTGACTGCCTCTTGCTACCAGCAGGTGTCACTATTGTACTGCTCAGAGACCAACAAGGAAGGTGCAGAGATATTGTTCTGGCAATAAGGAGATAGATGCTACAAACACCTTATAAAGGTTTGAACTCTACTTATTGTTCACAATACTATAAATGGTTGAGCTTGGGTATCGATGTATTCCTTTTTAATTCAACTTGCTGTTTTTTCCATTCTGCTATATAAATGCCAATGGTTCAACTCTGAGACCCACATTATGGCATGGCTTACTCTTAGTGAAAGAAATAACTTTTCAGCTCATTTTTTGATATCAAGATGTTCTGCCCTTGAAACAGTGATTCCTATCAGGCCTGACACCCTGTCTTCCAGGACCTACCCCCCACCACACACACACACACACACACACACACACATATATTACACCATGGCATAACCCCATGACTGGGCACCCCTTTACAGCATTAGGGGAGACCTCCAACGTCTGAGTGGCATGTCTGTAGCACTTGGCAGCCACCATACTGTCCTCAGACTTTCTGCGATTCTCTGCTTTTTTCCCCAGCCCCAGGAGCCACCAGCATTGTGTGGTCACACTTATTGCTGGTAGGCATGCTCCCATACTCCCCATCCGCACACTAATGCCGTACTACCTATCACCTGCAGCCTACTGAATCTATAGTATTTCTTTTTTCACAATTGTATACACTGTTCCTTATTTCTAGTATAATAGTAGGCAGTGTCACAGGAGCACACACTCTGAACCGTGACCTTGACCTTGACCTGAGTTTCAAAATAGTTTGGTTCAGACTTGGAGAAGTTAGAGTCTTCAAATCAGTTCAAGTATGGTTTTAAAACTCTGGTAGGGAGTTGGCAGTTTTGTGCATGACCAGATGGAATTCTGCTTGCTTTCTGACCCCAAAGTTGTCTTTTTCCAAGAAAAGAATTTGGCACTCCTGAAGTTAGTTGAAGGCAGCACTTGTGGATCCATAAATGTAGCAAAGTAGCACACACTACACTCTTAGGCCACTAAGAGTATTTGCTTTAATCTAGTCTGAGTTTTTCAGAGGAACATTTTCCATTTTCCTGGGAAAACTGCTGCTCCGGCAATAAATTCTGGACCTGTCTCTGAGATGGGGGAGGGGGCAGGGGTTAGGGTTCATAGAAAAATAGGAAAAGAGAAGGACATAAACAAACCTGAATAGTCTTTTCCATCTATCCCAAAATAATCTAACTCAGAATCTCTGAGTTATCAATTATTCCTTCCCTACCACCCATTCCCCAACCACACTACCCTGTCTAAAACATCCATTAAATGAATACCAGTTTTACTCTAACCCTGCTATTGAACAGTATTTGCTTCCACAACACTGACTTGATGTTTGTTCAGCCCTTTCACAACCCTTTCTGTGAAGTAATGCTTCCTAATTTCCTTTTTGAACCTTCCCCCTTCCAACTTAAGCACATCACCTCTGATTGGCATAAGTTTATTCAGATTAAATAAATTAAACTTGTTGAGTCAATTCTAATAAATCACCTCTTAAATTTGAAAGTCTCTAGTCTAGAGCTGTGAATGCAGTTCACTATTCACACATAGGCAGTCTTCCTGGAGACAGCTGAGTCATTGGAATGCCTACAAGCTGAGTTTCTCTGATTACTCGGGTGGTATAGCCTCCAGCTCCACCCTGTGACATCAACTCTTTCTTTTTTTTTACGCAAATGTTTCTATGCCCCCTTCTAACTCCAGTGTCTGACTCCTTTGGGGATCCCAAGACACTTACCTGGGTCCATTCAGCACCTTGCCTGCTTCATCCCTGCCACAGAGCCGCAGTTTAACCCCTATGGCAGGGTCAGGGATGGCCAGGCCCCTCGAGTCTCATAGGTTCATCAGGCAACATGTGGAGTAGCTACTGCCACTTGGGTCCCAGGAGCACTGGAGATCCCATCACCTACAAACATCAGGGCTTCCATTTTCCTTGATATGTCCCAACTGGGTGACGGCATGCAAGGGCCCAAGCACATGCACAATTGCATATTGGTGCACAAGCTGGACGTCACCCAGACCCTAACCTGCCTGTCGCCACTGCTTCACCACCCAAGGTCACCTAGGTGGCAATATTTGTTTTTTTTCTATATATAGGTTTTTATGGCTTCCTGAGCCCAGCAGGCAGCTCTGGTCCCTCCCTCGGAGGGACTCAGTCTTCACCCGCACTGTTCCCTGACCCGACACCCCCCTAATCCCCCACAGGTCCCCCCCATAGCAGGGCTGGGGTGAAGGGGTGCTGGCTTTACTCCCACCCCCGGAGTGAAATCCAGACATCAGGGGGCCAGCCAGCACACTGGTGTGACCATCATGCTGCCTGTCAGCTCCTTTTTCCTTTTTCTCCCATCCCCCCTAACAATGTAAGGATTCCGGTGCGTGCCTTCCCAACCTGAACTGCCCTTTGGCCACCACCAGAGGGCAGTCAGCGAGCGGGATGACAAACATCCCTCCCCCAAGAGAGGAGGGGAGAGCAGTACTCTGGATGCTTAATCCTCTCTTGCCCCTGCCAACCCCTGGTGTCCCGGGCCCGTTCCTGAACCTGAATCGCCGGTATGGCATGAGGTGTAGTGACCAGCGCCTCAACCTTCCAGCACCACTGGGGCAGCCCTAGGTGGTAATATTGCAGTGGAGGCAGCGACCCTCCTTCCCCTGGAGGAGATGATTGTCCTCTGGGATGCTCTAACTTCCTCCCCCCAGCCTGTCCCCAATGACTCAGGCTCGCTTTCGAACCCAGGTTGCCAGTGTCATGAGTGATAGTGCTACTGCTGCACCAACAGGCTGGCCACATCAAATCTTTCTTTCTACTGGAAGGGACAGGTCTCCTACTTTGTACTGTAGCTCTGCATGCTTAGAAGGATTTGAGTTTATATGTGCTTTTCTTTGGTAAATGTCAACTGTTCCAGTTTGTTTTTGATTTAAAAGGTGCTCCTGCATCTTCTGATTTCACTCTGTTGATCATGGGTGAGATGGAAAGGCAGAAACTGAGCTTCAAGTTTTGCCTTCAGTGCAGGCAGAAAATGTCGGCCACGGATCTGCACACGTGTGTCTACTGCTTAGGTGACCAGCACACTGTCAAAAATTACACCAAGTGCTGTGCTGTGCTGCCAGGTTCCATCAAGGAACGGAAGCCCAGGCTGACTCAAGATAGGCCAAAAGACTCAGCAGCTGCCAATTTGGCTGCTCAGATGACCATCCTTGAAGAAGAGGCAGCAGGGACCTTGTCAGTCTCAACGCCGTTCACAGCTGCGGCCAGCATTGGAGGGTCATTCTCGGAGGAATTTCAAGACATTTGTATGACCCTCCAAACCTTTGGTGAGGGCCCTTCCCACCACAGCAGAAGCAGAAGAAACATCATGTCATAGGTCATGGGACTAGGAATGATCACCCGCTTTCCACTCCTTTGACTCCCCCGGCCACTCGGCTTTGTTAGCACTTCTCCAGGTCGAATGCAAGGTCATAAGCTATGCAGTAACCCCACTGGACCTGTTGACCTTGACTCCAGTCGACCAAGTGGTCAAGATTTTAACCCGCTGTTGTAACAGATCAACAAGGAGTCAATCTCCCAGACCCCAGTACTCCCTGTCCTAACCCTTGAGGAAGAGGAGGAGTCAGTACCACTGTCAGGGGTCAGTTATGCCACTTCTTTTCATAATGGTCCACCATTGCCTTAGACAGGTGGGTTCTAGAGGTATTGGGCAAGGGGTTGCCTCTGGACTTTGAGGTGCTTCTGGCTTACCCGAGTTTCTCAGTAGTCCAGGGTGCTGTAGGCCACATTGTCTATGCTAAGGGTTCAACATAGCTCAGTTCTTAGAGCATGGGGTAATAGCTGATATCTCAGAAGCCCTAGCCACTCAGGGATATGTGTCCATGTACTTCCTGGTTCCAAAACAGACAGGGGCTGGCATCCCATCCTGGACTTGCATGATCTGAACAAGTTCATGAGGAAGCCCAGTTTCTGGATGGTCACGCTGAATCAGATCATATCATCATTAGAGGAGGCAATGTGGTTCTTCTCCCTGGACATTCAGGACATGTTCCACATTCCAGTCCTTCCATTCCATCATTGGTACCTTCATTCCATGTGGAGAGGATGCTCTACCAGTTTCAGGTCATGCCTTTTGACGTTGCATCTGTGCTGAGCGTCTTCACCAAGTGCATTGCACTTCCTGTGGTGTCAGGGTATATCCCTACCTGGATAACTGTCTGCTAGCTGGGCCATCCAAGGAGGCTGTGATGCATTGCAGGGATCTGGACATCCAGATCTGCCAAGACATGGACCTTCTGGTCAACCTGGCCAAATCATAATGAGCCCCCTCACAGATGATCAGGTTCATTTGAGTAGAACTTGGCTCCCTGTGGGTTTAAATTCACCTTCTGGTGGACTGGGTATTAGATATTTCCTCTTTTTCCTTATAATTTCAGGTTGGGCACCCGCACCATGGTTGGGACTTCCTATGGCTGCAGTGGCTTATGAAGGCTTCTACTAGTGTAGTCTGATGGGCATGCTGGAGGATGCATCATCTGCAGTTGGAGTTGGGCCAACAGTGGTCCCAGCACCTAGGTTGCCTGGACCAGCCGGTCTTGGTGACCCAGCCAATGTGAAATGCCATCCAGTGGTGGCTGTACCCAGAGAATCTGGAGGAGGGAATCCCATTTGTCACCTAGAACCTTCTCTAATGCTTATGATGGATGCATCTTTGGTGGGGTGGAGAGCTCACCAGGGAGACCACTGAGCCATTGGGTTCTGGTCACCCCGTGAGTCCCAATACCACATCAACCACCTGATGGAGATCTGTGCAGTGTATCTGGCTCTAACAGAAATTGCTCTGTTGATTCGGGGTCAGATCATTCAGGTCCAAATGGACAATACAATCATCATGTTCTACTTCAACAGGCAGGACAGGACACACTCCTTTCTGTTGGTTCAGTGAACTCTCCACACCTCCACCCTCATGCAAGCCTTCAGGCAGATCTACTGTGTCAATCCATGTCACAGGAGAGAACATCCAGCTGGCAGATGCTGGCAGCCAGTTTGGAGAGATGTTGCATGAGTGGTCCATGAATCAAAAGGTGGTGGACCACCTGTTCTCCCAGTGGATTTATGGAAAAACAGCAAACTGGGGCTGTTCTGTGCTTGCCCCCTCAGTTCAGGACACAGGAGGTTGAGACCTACTCCAAGCCCTGGAACTCAGGCCTTCTGTACACCTTCCCTTCCTTTTTCTTGGTTCACAAGGTTGTGATCAAGGCCTGAAAGGATAAGGTGCAGATGATCATGCGCGCTCTAGACTGTCTCAAGCAGTTCTGGTACCTGAATCTCATAGCCTCAGCAGTACGCAACAGTGGCAGTTGCATCTCCTCCCTGACCTGCTAAACAGATATCAGGGGATGGTCCTGCACCCAGACCTTCAATCCCTACACCTCTCAGCCTGGATCCGGAGTTGCTAGAGTTCCAAGCTTTGGGCTTTCGGAAGATGTTCTTCACATATTGGAGGTATCTGTAAGGAGTTGACTTGAAAATGCTATGCATTTAAGTTGGAGAGCTTCACAATCTGGTGCCAGGGGAAGGAGTCTGATCCCTGGCCTGCTCAGTTACAAGCATTCTTGACTATCTCTGGTCCCTATCTCAACGGGCACTGCGGAGTCATAACCCTGAAGGTGCACCTGGAAGCAGTCTCTGCATACTGGGTGTGGAATTCTGACAGTGGTGCAGGAAAAGGTGGTCAGGTACTATTTTAAAGGCCAGGATCACCTATCCCCTCCAGTGTGTGACCCACCACCTCCATGGGAACTACTGTTGGTGCTGGTTTTGCTCATGGGCAAGCCATTGAGCCTATGCACATGTGTGAGATGAATATTCCTGAGTTTGAAACCAAAATTCTCTCCACTTTTTCTTAAACTGCAATTCCCTTCTGATGAGGAGGAGGAATTTCAGAGAGTAAATTAATGTTAAACGTTCTAATACTGATGAAATATTCATATAATAATCAACTGCACGTCCATGCTATTTTCTGGTTTGGGGCCTAGTGTCCATAATACATTTAGGTGTTCTTTCTGATCTCTTGGTCAGAAGGCTGACAAGTATATTTTAGCTATTATAATCATCAGCACTGATTCAGCCAATCAGCATTGAGAATTTATCCGCACTCGAGGACCTCTATAAAGGATGAGAAGGCCTCATGCACAGCATTTGAAAAAGAGAAAAGTTCCACTTTTCAAATGGCAATCGCTCTCTTTATTTTGTTTATACATACAGTTCTGTGTCTCATGTGGTTATACGAGTACGTTCTTGAGTTCTTTGGATGAAAGAACTGAAAGCGAACATGAGCAGTTCTGGGACATAAAGGACTCAGGAATGCTCTCATATCACAAGAGACACAGAACTGCACATATAAACATTTTATAAATCATGATGAGGATTTTGATTTTTAAAAGCTGCAACTTGAATTTAAAAGGGCACTGTCAGCCCCTTTAGGCCTCAAACTGTCCCTAGTTTAAAAAATATATATTTTATGATGTTTGCATTCTATATAATGTACTGATGTGGCTGGTAGTTTCAGTCTGATTACTTTTTCCTTTTTCAAAGTGAAAAACAGACTGCCCACCATACTGGTGTTACCGTTACTACATCAAAATGGGTTGGTTTACGTTAGTCAGCACCCACTGCATCATTCCTGGACCTGGGAACATTCCAGCACAGTCTAGCCACTCAGTATGCAGCAGAAGCCAAGGTGTCTTATTGCATCATGCATGGTTGCACTGCTTGGGGGTGTTCCTAATGCTCAGGAAGTGACCAGTAAGAGCAAATCAAAGATTTGATAAAAAAACAAGGTTGGGTATTATTATACAATTACCGTGCATTTGAGTTGTACTAAGAAAGAAGACAGATTAAACCGCCAACAACACCAAATAATTTTACAGAAGGTAAGAAATCATAAAATGTGGGTGTTTAAGTTGAAATCATATGATGCAAAAGGCTAACAGTGTCCTTTCAATATAAAACTGTCCGAATTTGTAGAAAATTAAAGAAACTCCAGTGAAATGAAATAGACTATGCTAACTGTAGAATTTTAGAACTGTTTGCATGCAATAACCTCTTCAGGAAAAAAGAGTATTTTGAAAGTTCAGAAATAAACAATCATAACTGGCCAAAAATGATGTCATGATTTATAATATTCTAATTAATACCAGTGGCTCATGAGGTTGCACACTCACCTTTGAAGCTGGAAGATCAGAAAGTTGTGGGTTCTAGCCCCACCCTAGGAACATGGGTTCAAAAATCCAAATACTGACACTGTAGTACAGCTTGGGGGGGTGGGGGCTGCACTCCAGAGGTGCTGTCCTTCAGATGAGATGTGAAACCCAGGTCACATCTGCCTGTTCTGGTTGCGGATCAGTTGGATGCTAAAGATTTCATGGCACTTCTTGAAAAGGGTAGGGGTATGTCCCTGGTGTCCTGGTCAAATTTCTGCCTTCCACTAAAAGTACCACAAACAGCTTAATCTGGTTTAAATTCAGTTGGTTTCCACCCGAATCTCTCCCTCTTCCCCCCAGAATGAGGCTGAAAATAAGCAGAATTGTCTAGCCCTCCAGTCCTATTCAACAAAAACTAAATATTAAGAAACCTATTATTACACTTAACCAGTTTATAAATCATTAAACATGGTTTGATGACATATCATATGTTGTTATAAAATGAGTAGGAGAAATTCCTTGCCACTGATTGGCTGAGACAGGCTGGCACCCATATGTTTATGTCACTACTACCAATAGGCCCCAAAAAGTTCAGGTGCCAGCCTACCTGTTTACCAACCATATCAATGTGCACTGTGGAACATTTATGTTTTAAAAAGCAGCAATTTTTTTAAAAAAAGCACACAGTGTAAAGAAATCCACAGTATTCAGCATGTGTATGCCCATATAAAGAATTTTGTTGTTACATTTCCCATATGTTTCGTTTATGTTTTTCTAAGTCAGTTTTCCAGTTAATTATGAATTGTTAGGCTTCCCACTCCCCTGCCACTCTCACTGCATACTTGCCCAGCTGTTGCATTTATAGCCATGGTAAATGGTAAAGGGAGGCAGTATAGTGCAGTGGTTTAAGGCTCTGAGCAGCAAATCTGGTGACATCCAGCAGACCAGACCTGGGTTTGAATCCCACAGCTTCCACTTACATACTGTGTGACCCTGAGCAAGTCACTTAACTTCCCCTGTGCTCCCAGGATGCTCCTGTAAAAAAGCTTTCAGCTTAGTGTGCTACTCCTGGTTAAACAACTAAAAAAAAAATAAAAAATACTGAACCAGCAATGGAAAAAGAAACAGCATTGTGGCGGTATAATAAATAGTGCAAAAGTGTTCTGTCCTGTACCTATGTAACCCCTAGGTGGCACTATCCCAAGGGCTACTACCCCTGCCTGCACGGCTAGTAACAGGTTAAGGGGCTTGAGTTCTGAATTGGGTGCCTCCACCCGGAGGTCAGGTTGGTAATGGTCAAACTAACCTGGGCACAGCCCTCTGGGACACCGTAACCCCACTCTTTCCCTTCTAGTGGCCTGAGCAATACACAATAATCATTTTCACAGTTCCCCTTGTACATCATATCAGTACCCACACTGTTTGCACTTACCACCAAGGCTGGTTCCTCTGGCTCAACCCTGGGGACCCCCTGTAAAACAAGGTTATGCACAGTAAATAACAACAGTACAGTACTCTAGGCACAAATTGGAATCACAGTCAGGGTAAATGCAGTAAAAAATGTCAGATCTGATTTATTCAGGGGACTTGAACAAAGAAGGGGCATAATCAGGTTGATTGGCTTAAAGGCTATATTAATTAAACAGTTATGAATGCGCTTTAAATCCCCACACAGTCACACACTCTGGGTACCCAGGTTGGAAAATGGTGAGCTAGCCAGGAACATTGCAGCTGGCTGGGGTCCTGTGATGGAAGAAAGCAACAGGCACAACACACTCTACTTGTAATCAGAGCCAGAGGGCTTAGTTCGTGAAAGAAAAAGCAACAAGGCAATAAGATGACAACACTCTAGATTTAGCTGTTGTTGCAGGGAGCTACCCTAATGTTTACTCACAATACCCAATACTGGACACAGGCAGGATGAAATCGAGACTGCAGGTTGTTTAGCTAGAGTGCCCGGAGAAGCGGGGCCCACACGAATCACTGAGGCGTCGTTCCTGTTCAAGTGTTGAGTAGGGGCTGATCCCCAGGCAGGTCTCTCATTGATGGCTTTCTCTGTAAAGTGGGTAGTCGGGCTGGGACAGTGTGGCAAGGCCCAGGCCCAATGGAGATGATTTTGGATTCAGTCCGTGAGGCTGGATGCAGCTTCCAGCAAGCAGAATACAGTTCAAACCACAGTTGGGAACCAAATCGTGACCCACTAGCAGCACACAGCACATTTACACATAAGAAAATTCTAATACAGCTTCCAGCAAGCAGAATGCAATTCAAACCACAATAGGGAACCAAATCACTACCCACTATAAGCACACAACACATTCACATGTAAGGAAATTCCATTGTATCAGGCAAAAGGCTCTCCGGTCGCAATTACAGAGTCTCTGCACAATCCAGGAGTTCAGAGGTAGCTGGAAGTCCAGACAGGCTGATCACATTCAGCAAATCTTCAGTCTTCTTCAGGTTGGAGCCTGATCACAATTCAGTGGCTTACTTTGCTCTCCAAGTTCATATTCAGCCCGAAAAAAGCACAAGTTCCCTCTCAGGGACAGCAGGCAGGCATGCAGGCCAAAACTCAGGCCTTTCCACAGTTCTCCCACATGAATCCACTATGGATTGCTGCTCGAACTACCTCGAGCTGTTACTTCTTCACTTTCCAACTTACATCTAACTGAAGCTGCAAGCAGTTTGGGACTTTCCCCAAAATCCAAACGGTTCAGTCGGCTGATCTGTCTGTCAATCACAACAAGGGCTCCCCCTCCAGGTTAGTTTAGGCACAAAAAGCCCAAAACTACAATTCCTACAAGTTTTGGCATCACCAAGCCCCTGTAGACAGGCTCCAGTTTAGAGTCCCAAATGTACTGTTTGGCCCATTTCAGCGGTCCAGGACCAAGATGATGAAAACAAACAAAACTGTCCATGCTGCAAAGAAGGCAGGTTAGAACAAACTTCAATATTATTACTACTCTAACAAATGATCAGCAAACAAGCATATCTTCTAACAGAGCTCCATTTTAGATTAATTAGGACTGCAATCCAGGCAGCTCTTAAAGAGACAGTACACAGGCTATATAGGCACTCTCTGGCAATCACATTTAAACTGCAAAAATGCAGGACACCAGCCTGGCAGTGAGCATTTAGACAAGCTCAAGGAATACTTTTCAGGAACCCCCATTTGTAGGGAGGTTACACCTATCTCTTCCTGCTATTGACTGGTCCAACTGCCTGATCCTCTGACACACCTGCTCACTCGAGTGTTCCCCATATGCAGACTACTGATAGTTTCTTAACTTCTGTTCCCAGAGACAGTAGCATGCTGCTGGTTTACATTTCAGCTGACTTCCTAGTCATTTACTCCCCCCCCCCCCAACAAATGCAACTTGAGATTTTTCAAGAGCAAGTCCCAGGTTGTAACATTGTCAAAATACCTCACTATTTCACATACCAATTAGGATGACATGAAGTAAAAAAAAAATTCTCTGTATTTATTGATCTTAGAAAATAACTGCTGTCCTATCCTTCCCCCAAGCCTATCCATCCACAAGGCTTCTCAATTGCTTAGCACAGGACTGTCTTTTATTGTTTCCCCAAACACTCTGCTGCCCACTCTGTCATTCCCTTCTGGCTGCAAGCTTACTCTCCAACATGACCATTCCCAAGCGTGAGTGCTACAAAATGAGTTTTAATATAAATATCCTGATTCATGTGTTAAGCAATTGCTGCCCCTTCTGCTGTCCACCAAGACAGTGGTTGCCTGCACAACTGCAAAGTACTGAACGTCCTTTCTGGTTGTAGCACAGGCAGCTGCAACATGTTTAACATGAAAAAAAAGTTGTTTTCAACAAATTTGACAAACTTATGCTGTACAAACACTAGCCTGCTTGCAACTCAAGGTTTACTGAGATTTTTAATTTTTTCATCACCCTTGAAAAGGGACTATTTTCATAGTAATTTATTTCAAAAATTAAATGTTTATCATTGTTCACTTTTAAAAGTGTGTCTTCATTTTTTCCACCAAAATAGGTCAATTTTCTAAGTGCAATAAGACACTCTAGGATGTGCATAGTAGTGTGATCACCACACTTCCAGGGGCAATAAGGCACTCGGCCTTCAGTCACATTACATCCCTGAGCATGCGGTGATCACTCTACTATCCACAACTTGCCATGTCTTACTGCTTACATGTTGTGCTGGGACAGTCTATAATGGCTGTTACAGTGTCCCCGCCTACGTGCTTAGGGTGCCAGAACCACTCACCTTCAGGTCACAGTTTATAGCACACACCATGGGCCATAGTTTCAACCATTTAAAAGTCCTGTAAGTTCTAGCTAGCACACAAAAAGTTGTGACATTGTAGGTCATCAGTGGTTACTAGCACACATGTACTTTTATTAGAATTAAAAAAAATTATAATTATTGCCCCATTGTGGCTTTTTTCCACAGGAAGATGGTATCACAAACAAACAAATGCTGGTGCAGAGGGTATCATTAAAAAAGGTTTTCTACTGTCCAAATAAAGTTACAGATGCTTTTAAATCCCAGTTTTTGACAACAGGGGTAATTGCAGTAAACAACTAAAATGCTGTGGTTAACCATGTCCCTAAAATGGACCATTGATAAACGGTCCTCTTAGTACTGTATAGAAGATCTGTAGAGCCTTCATTACTGCTGCAAATTGAGGTCTCGGAGGGCTGGTTGACAGGTCACTTACAATTTGTGATTATTTATTTATTCTCGCACTTACAGAGCTACAAACAGCCTTCAGCCTTCATAGTTACTCAGCATCCCTTGCCAAACACTGTCAAAGATTTCTGGCGGTTGGTGCTAGACTACCACTGCACGTCACTTGTGATGCTAAATGATGTTGATCCCGCCCAGGTAAGAATGCTGTATAGTTTTCTTAGCAAGAATTCAGAAGAATTTGAATTTTTTATGTCCATATAATATACTACAATTTCCAGGAAAAAAGATTGTAATCAAAAAGTGTTCTCATTGCAATGTAGTGCATTTGTTCAAATGCTGCAGTATGGAATATGAAACACATTCAAGATCAGGTACATTGTAATTAGCTTTAAATATGATAGACTTGCTGGTTAGGGTATTATAGCCTGAAACCAGTATCTAAAATTCTTTGTTACGCATACTCCATTTTACAGAAGTATGTACTAGAGAATTACCTCACTTTCAGATGTAACAACACACACTTCAGCACAGAGTGTGAGATACAATACTTTCATTTTCGATTTGCACTGGTAATGACCAACAACTGTGAAATAAAGGGCTAACTACCCACCTGTTCTCTGTCCAGTAATCATAAATAAAACTATGTAGAGAAAAACTCATTCTTCTACATACACTTGGTACGCAATATCAGTATAAACCACTCAAGCTCCACTCGAGTGGTTTATGTGGTTTTACACAACTTGAGTGCAAAAAAATTCATTACACACTTCTGATTATACATTATTCTGTATGTCTTTTTTGTTCCTTTCCTCATTATCAACTACTGTGCACCAATTATGTGTGACTGGACGCTCTTACTTGAAGTTCTTCAGCTTGTTCAACATACACAGAACTGTATAAGAATTTCCATCTAGATTGTGTCCATTAATCAACATATGTATAATTGGAAAATAATAAAAAATATTATGTTTGAACAAACATGCACTAAAGTAAAATGTTTGCATGTACATCAGTATGCAAGTACTGTTATGTATACACACATATGTATATGCCACTCATGAAGACATCATAACATTTGCATACATATAATAAAAGTGTTATACAACATCAGTGGTGATACATTTTTCCTGATATATTGTTTATATAACGCGTGTGCTGATAAGCAGCAAGATGACAAGTCTTAACTTGACCTAAAATAACAAGATAATATTATCCTGCAAAGCTGTGTATGTCACAGTGCATACTGAACCAATCAAAGAGCTGCTTTCACAATGCTGATAACATCACACTTACCATATGCAGCGTTAAAGCCAGTCATTGAAATCAAAGAGAAATAATTAAATCATATTATAAACAACAAATTTAAAAGCTATAACTAGTACACTGATGTTGTATTAACCAAATATGCATTGGTGTAACTCAAAATATACAGTTTATCATCAATTGTGAAGGGACAGTACTTTCATAACTCACTCATGGCTGTGGAAACTTGTGAGTTATGGCCCCGACCCCTCACATGTGTAGATAAATTGCTTATCCTTTATGTATAAAAATGTTTCCCACTAGTGAAGTTTGTAACATTTTCCTGTTTTAAATCATGAAAATGGCTGTCCCACTCTACAAGTGTGTCTTGGAGCAAAGACTAGAAACTGAATCAAAAAATAATTCCAGTAGTTTCTTACAGTACTTGCAGGGAAAAAAATCTGCAACACCAATAGTCATGTTAAAAGTCCCGTTATTGCAGGCCAAAATTCTGCCAGTTCATGTTTGTGGCAACAATTCCCATAAATTACCACACACAGGGTCTTTTGAGAAACATTTCCATACTTCATCATCTCACTGAACTGAGGAATCCTTGTAAATCTCTCCCGCATTTTGCAAACTAATTTAAATATGGAATGAGGCAGTTTCACACAAATGTGTAAGTATATAAAATGTGTGTCAGCCATGTTATCCCTTTAGGCACAATTCAGAAAAGTTGTGTGGGGGAACAAATGTCAGTTTTACTGCACCCCAGAAATGAATCCATAGACCTGGCATTGCTGGGATTTAAAACAACGTCACAGGGTAAGGTTTGATTTCAGATGGCTCTTTCCTCAGTTACAGTTTTGATAATGGAGGTGTAACAGTTTTAATAGAATTCAAGACACTCAGAGTATTGTACATCATTTTCTGTATTTTGTATACTGTGCAATATTTGGTATTCAGAAAAGAAGGGTGTTATGACTTTCCCTTTTGAATACCCCAAATATGTAATCCATGTTGGGGCATAACAGAAGTGTTTGTTTTTGCTTAAACACTGTTCATGACATTAAAATGTGTTCAATGTATGTGACACAAGTTTATTTGTTCTTATGTGAAATCTCTCTACTTTCTCACATCTTACATGTTCCTTTCTGGATTTGGAGTTTTGTTTTTGTAAATTTAATTTTGTTTCTGGTTGAATGGCTTATGACACCATAGCTCCATAAAGATCAAAACATCATGGGTTATGGAAACCTAAATGAACTGATGTGGGGTAAAAGGTTATTGGCAACACAGGGTACAATAACACTATATGCAAAATAAAAAAAAACACTGGTGTGTCTTGGCTTACAGTAGGATTGACATATATACTTTACTTGGAGTACTGTAACATTTCTGCAACAGCAGTACATTGAATCTGATCTCAAAATGACTGTGACTGCTGTCCCAGCAGGGGGCAGATGTCAATAAATGAGCCCCAAGTAGGGTTACCACCTGTCCTGATTTTCGCAGGACAGTCCTGATTTGGGCAGCTGTGTCCTGCAAAAAAAACACCAAAAATGCTGCATGTCCTGACCGTCTAGAAGAAAAAAATATTGTTTAACTTTCCTCAAAATGTTGCAGAAAACTACAATACCTTAACTAAAATATCTTAAAAGGATAAGAAATGCTAGAAACAACAAAAAAACTACAACACTTAGTCTTAATTCTGATTATTTAGAAAAAACAAGTGTCTTGCACTGGTCGAGGTTGCAGATTGTCCTGTGAAAAATCATGTTTCAGTAAGAAATGTCCCACTTTGTGCTTCTTAAAAGGTGGTAAGCCTAGCCCCAAGACAAGAGTTCATCTCAAGCATCAGATTTCATCTCCTGTAGCCTATGTTCATAAAGTATATAACTTTGTAAACATTTGTATTATTGCAGTAGCTAGCTTTCTGTACTGATTGTTTTTTAGGATAAAACTAATTAAAGTTGGAAGTTGTGACATTCTTAACATTAGTAACACTGCATAATAACATTGAAATGTACCACTGAATGTTTCAACTTCAGAATTTCTACATGCATGGTTATCCTAAAGTGGTTTCAGTGTATAATACTAATGGGAAATGAACTTTTGTTTTAACAACAGCTGTGTCCCCAATATTGGCCTGAGAACGGTGTGCATCGCCATGGTCCAATCCAGGTGGAGTTTGTGTCGGCTGACTTAGAAGAGGACATAATTAGCCGCATATTCCGAATTTACAATGCAGCTAGGGTAAGGAATTACTGCAGATGTTCAGTTTTGAGCACAGACTGCACAACATGGGCCATACATTGTAGTTTAAATGAGTTACCAGTTTTGTAGGAACAGTGATTTCCATGACTATATCTAAAAAGATTACAGCTGTAACAGTAATGTAGCTACACTGTTACATGTGCTCACAGCTTCCCAGTTAAGCTTTCCTAGGACCCTGGCCTTTAAAAGAAATAAAAATACAGGATTTTCTAGCAATATTTTTCTTTTATTGTGTGTGCTGTGTACCATATTATTGAGCAGCATGAATGTTAAAACTTCAGTATTATAGTTTGCACTGATGAGTGTAGTGTAGTGGTTAGAACACATGCTTGGGAACCAGGAGACCCAGGTTCTTATCCCCCAGAGCCACTTACTTCTCTGTCTGACCTTATGCAAGTCACTTAAATTCTCTGAGCTTCAGTACTCCCAGTTGGTATTTGGATAGAAACAGCTTCCCATTAGAAACAAACCATTACATCTCAGTTGGGCCACTCAGGGTACATTAATGAAGAAACAACAACAGATTTAGAGAGTTTCAGTGTAACAGTTACTTCTAATGTTTTTGAGGTCATAAAACAATGCTGACTCTAATGCACAGTGACTGGAGAAGTAATATGCATCTTTTATAAGATGAAACAGTGAGTGTTCTTTCCCTCTGTGATATGATACATACTGTTCTATGCCCTCACACATTGGCTCCTGGTACTTGCTGAAAGCAATTATTTCCAACCTGAAATGCCGTGTGGAAACAATCATTGTAAGTCCTCATCAAAGGGAGTATAATGCCTGCCACTATCGTGCTTCACAGTTAAGGATGCTCTCTGGCATTTCTGCACTCGTCGTATTTATGATTTTTTTGCCCAATTTATGATGGCCATCCAAGCATTTAAAATCAACAAAATAAGCCATGGATTCCCATGTTTTTGTTTCAGTTACATGGTACCACTTAATGTCCCAGCTGGAAAAATCCAGTAATTAGTCAGATTATTTTTAATAGTAAAAACATCAATTCTTTTAAGTGCCAAAATGAGCGGATCTCCCAACAGCTCAGCAAAACTGTGTTGCACTTCCATCCTGATGATGTGAGTTCAGGAGTGGACTTAGGGAGCCAGGATCCATGTAGCCATGACTGGAGAGTGTTGTTGAGTGCTATGTGAGCCAGCCTAGGGAGGGAGATGTCTGAGTTATGGCATAGAAGTGGCACCTTGAGGCGAGCTGGGGAACCTTCTCTTTCATGAGGAGTAGTGTCAGTACATGGTGTGCTGCTATGTTTGAGGCCGTTGGTGCATAGTCTGACATCAGGGGAGATGGAAGGGTCTTGGAAGTATGATATTAACCTTTGGTCCTACTCTGTGTAGGTGCTCACTGACTGGACAGCGGGGAGAGCAGGTGACAGGTTGGATCTGGCAGGGTCCTGAAGTGAAGAAACACATTCCTAAAAAATACTTTTTGGGGTACTGTAGGAAATGATCCAGCACCTAAATGCAGGCTTTTGTTCAGAGATGGCCATCAGGATGTTTCTGCTGAAAATAAAGCATATACTCACATTGACGATAGTACCCACAAACCAAACAATAAAGAAAAAAAAAGGTATAACACTGGCTCAGAGCTGGCCATCAGCATGTTTCTGCAGAAAATAGAGCATACTCACATTGAAGATAGCACCCACAAACAAAACAAACCAAAAAAAAACACAGAGGTATAGCACTGGCTCAGAGCTGGCCATCAGCATGTTTCTGCAGAAAATAGAGCATACTCACAGTGAAGATAGCACCCACAAAACAAAACAACAACAGAGGTATAACAGTGGCTCAAACAGCTAGACAAAACCATACAGGAGGAAAAAGGACCCAACAGCCTTTTTTGGACCTGGACCACTAGAGGGTTTTTTGTCAAGAAACTGTAGATTTACTGGAAAGGAGAGGGGTCACAGAACCTAGATATTTTACCCTATCTAGGGGTCCGATCCCAGAGGACAACAGAGATCAAGGACCAGAAGAGGCAGGAGGGGAGGCAAGGGGAGTCAGAGGAAGAAGAGATGCAGATCAGTAACAGAATGTTCCCAAAAGACAGTCCCAGTTTTCAGTCTCAAAGATAGAGTAATCACAGAAGTAGAAATGAGTATTATCAAAGGGAATCTCTTTTACCTCAACAGAACTGGTTTATACATTTGACCTTGAGTGTGACCTTCAACATTTTTTTATATGATTACTACTGAAATCTATGTTTGCAGGTCAAAAAGAAATAGAAAAATATCAATTAAAAATCAAGAAAGCACCAGGACGTAGATCCACATTTAACCCCCTGACTGACCACAATCCTTTCATCGAGACATTCACAAACACAGTAGAAAAAGAGATACATTTTTTTTATTTTAGTCTTTGGTAACTGGGTAAGGCTCACTAAGCACAAGTGCCTGTTTTCAGGGGTGACCTGGGAGCACTGGGCAGTTAAGTGACTTGCTCAGAGTCACACAGTATGCAAGTGGATGTTGTGAGAATCAAACTCAGGTCCGGTCTGCTTGATGTACGTAGCTTGTTCACACCTCATTCCTCTAACCTCTAGGTTATACTGTCAGCCCAATACATGATATATTCAAAACAAGAGTAAGCAATTTCACACAGAAAACTAACAGCCAACAAGAAAGAGTAGTTTTGAGAAAACACAGTGATGACAAAACTGTCACAGTGAAGTCAGCAGATAAAGAGGGAGTTATTGTCCTGGTGGAGTATAGTCAGGGCCCCTGATGTTCTGCAGCAGAATTTTCTGATTTCTGTGGCAGGGCTCTTTGGCTTCTGCGGCAGCATTTTCTGATTTCTACGGCATGATTTATTCACTTCTCTGGCAGAACACAGTCCTGTCATTGGCTAACTATGATGTGATGTCATCGATGACATCATATGCTGAGCATAGAGGAGGGGCTTCAGGATAAACGAGATGGGAAAGAAAGCCTGACACTATGGAAAAACAGTATATTTATAAGAAAATTCACCAAAAACAATGAATTCTGTGGCACTATATATATTCTGGGGCATGATGCAAATTCTGTGGCAAATTCCGCAACCACAGACCTGCAGAATTCAAGGGGCCTTGAGTACAGTTGATATAAGAACATGTGCATGGAATTGTTGTAAGAAGCTAAAAGCTATGTAAGGCTGGAATATGACCACACAGACACTCTTAGCAGACAACTGGCAATCATGAGATAAGAAAACATAAATTGCAGAGGACTAGACATATGAAAAGAAGAAGAAATCCTATTATAAAAAGATCAAAAAATTCTACTATTCTGTGATATCCCAAAAATACACAAAGGTGAAAAAAATCCTCCTGGTAGCCCCATAGTTTCGGAACTAGGGTCACTTTTTGAGCCAGTGTCTTCATAAATAAATTACTGTCTGCAATCACATGCTGGAATGATGAGTACTTATGTCTGAGACACAACACACACACCCTGCAGATCATTAACGATCTTATCATATAGTGAGATCTGGAGGGCTGCGTTCTAGCTGCCCCTGACATTTATGATTTATATGCATCAATTCCCCATGAGAAAGGGGTTTATGCAATGTGTCAAATGCTTGATGTGAGAGCAACACCCCGTCATCCACACACATAGGTATTACAGGAACTGGCAGACCTTATTTAGTCTAAAAACTACTTCACATTTGAACAAAAAATTTCTATGAACAAAAATGTGGCACCAACATGGGCTTGACAATGGTCCTGGCGTATGCCAACACATCCATGAATGAATTCAAAATTAAATTAATTCTAAATCCAGAGACAAACCAGTTCCACAAATATATACATTGCTACAAACAATATATTGATGACATAGTAGTGGTGTGGAAACAAGGCTAAACAGTCTCCAAAGGGATCCAAAGCACCTGTAGCACCAAACAAGACCTGCTGATCAGGTGGATACCAAACAGGTCACAATTTTAATATAATGCAATAACCGGCCATGTGGTGGCTCAATAGCAAATAAAAAACTGACGTTTCTCCTGGCGTGCTGCCAGGCTTCTTCAGAGTTACACATAGTAAGAACAACTACTGCTGGGCCCACTGAAGCCAGGGATGATGCCCTCTGGATTTTGCTCAGTGTTTGGCCACACAAGTAAATAAAAACAGAATAACAACATCTACACACTAGCAAATGGTATCAAATCAAATGGCATTTTAACTGTGAGAGTACAGGTGTCATATATGTACTCCATTGTCCATGCACTAAGATCTACTGTATATAGGCAAAACAACTCGAACATTGAAAACACAGATACTGGAACACAAAGGAGACATTAGAAACAAAGTATAGGGATTACTAGCAGCAGAGCATTTTTAGGGTGGAGGGCCATACAGGAGCATCATTGCACTGTGAATGACAGCTGCTATCATTCACAGAGTGCATATACTTACTGTACGCACTCTCGGCAAAGCTCAGTCGGTGGCTGGCCATGGTGCTGACTGGTGAGCTGTGCCAGTCGTCGAGTCACCTGCTGGGTGTGTGTGTGGGGCTGGGGGGTGTGGGGTGAGCTAGCACTGTGGCTGGGGGGGCCACTGGGCCACCAGGGCAGTTACGGGTAGTAGGTTCCGTGTTGTACCATGCACGGGTTGGCATCTGAGGGAATGAATGGAGATTGGGGGGTCTGAAAGTCTATAAGGGCTTTGGTGTATGGGGAGTGTGTTTTGGGACTAGGAAGGGCGTGGCCCACACTGGGACCTCTGTCCCCTACTGGTTGGTATTGGGCATGTGGGGTTCTATGCATGCGGGGTGTGGGCATGTGGGGGTGCTGGATGACTGGGAACTGGGCTGCTGGGGGGGCTGTAGCACATGAGGGCTCTCTGGTGTTCCTATGGCTGCACAGTGGCAACCCCCACTGGACAGCAGAGACCACCTATGCCAGCTTTTAGCTGGCAGAAATATCCTTGACAGATATCCACGGGTGGCTGTCTCTGAATCCCGATTTGGGGACTTAGCAGCCACCCTACCTGAATAGGGTGCAAATGCTGTCATAAACCTCCTTACGCCATGTCGCAAGGTGGGTCTAATTTTGGCCTTATGTTTAATGCACTGTAAATTTGGCATTCAGCAATGAAATTATCTCATTCTAGTTCCAATTGTATAGGCCCCTGAAGAAGCCAGTTTTAATGGTGTAAGGTTGGGACATCGACAATAAAGACGTTTTTAAGAAGAAAATGGAGAAGTGTCTGTGTACCGTGGCATGGGGTTATAATGTCACAGACTAAAGCATGCATATCAAGACTACGCACCTACATACAGCGTACGGCAACACCCAAAAGTTTTTCTTGTGTTTTTCAGGGGGCTTTGCCCCCCGCACCCCCGGAACTATTATAATCAACTCCAAGGGGTGTGGACACAGGGGCAAGAAATAAAATATAAAAAGATACCCTAGCGGAGAACCAAACCACATTCTCCCCAACTCCATCCACTGCAGGGTCAGGTGCTCTATCCACTCCAGCATGGAAGCATCTTGACTGAGCACCCAACCAGCAGTGGCTACATCCACTTCCTCCTTGCTGGTGAGCGTCATGGGATAGCAATACTTTTGTATCGCTGTAATTCCCCTGTCGCTGTAAAGCCATATGCGCTACTTGAAGCACGGTCTTCACATGAGCTACTTTGTCCATGATATTATGACCCGGTAAGGTGTACTGTGTATGCAATTATAGGAGCACCCCCTACCCATGTGCATTGCATGAAGCTTGAAGTTAGGAGCAGGGGGTGGCTCAAGGGCCAAAATACTCTGTAGAAAAAAAAAGGCAGGAAAAAAATAAAACAAGATGGTTTCATTTCATCACTTTACCAAAGAAACAATACAGTGCAAATAATTAGTAGTATGACACCCAACTTGTAGTAACATTTAGGAAATGTGGGATTTTTTTTTGTGTTTTAATGCAGAAAACCATATAAATACCATGTCAGCTACCAAAACATGTTTGGTTTAATGTAGAATATGGAAGTAAATATAGCAAAAGAAAGAAATAACAGTGTTGCCATGATGTTTTTGTATATCTGCATTCATAGCAACATGTTTAGAGCTAGCCAAATCAGGACATAAGTAACTAAAAGAAACAATAAAGAACAAAACATGCCAGAAGGCGATTTAAACCATTCAGTAATACTTACAGAATGGTAAATACTTTAATGTAAGAGAAACAGCTGCACAAGACAGGCATACTAAAGATGTCAATGTGTACAATTATCGGAGCTTATTTCCTCACTGTCATTCTAATAAGATCCTTACCTGGACATAACAGATTTATTAATCTAAGAATGGTTTCGTACATATGAAAAAACAAATGGGGCACACTCACCAGCAAACAATGATACAATGTAGCATAACAAAATATCGAGAACATTACAGTGAAACTCAGTTGTTGAAAATATAAATGTTTCAGTGATTTTAATGTAGTAGATATAGGTCTGGATTTTCAACGGTCTGGATGCAACATTTGTGGCAGTTGTACTATTGCAGCTGCATCCCTGCAAATGCACCAGAACATTTGCAGGTCATTTTCAAACATTCTGGCACATTTATGACACCTTGTTTCTTTGGTGTGCATCTGACAACAGTTGTGACATGAGGTTAGACCACATTTTCTGTAGTCTTAACAGTCTTGTTGCAAGTACTGCAGGTGCGGCCAACTAGTGTTGCAACTGACTGAAAATGTAACTCATACTCTTTGATGTAACAGGATAGAATTTGTATATATGGTCTTTTACATTAAGTATCACAAAGCACCACAAAGAGTAATAGTTTGTTTTTACATAAGATTTACCCCCTTGAAAAAAGAACGGACAATTAAATAGATTTAAAGTCAGTGCAAATGCCAAGGGGAGTGGGGCAAAAATAGGGTTGCTTGCTTTTTGGAATGTTAATTTTGTCTGTTTTCATGCAGCCGCAGGATGGATATCGGATGGTGCAGCAGTTCCAGTTCCTAGGTTGGCCTATGTATCGAGACACTCCGGTCTCCAAGCGATCCTTCCTCAAACTTATCCGACAGGTGGAGAAGTGGCAGGAAGAGTACAATGGAGGAGAGGGACGCACAGTTGTACACTGTTTGTAAGTGATTTTAAAGAAAAAGATAACTCACATCCACAGCTCATCTTGTAGTTCATCTTCATTTCAGCTGATTATTTGTTTTTACTTAATTTGTTGTAAATCTCCCATTGCTTGCTAACTCTTGTACCCCTGTGAATATTGGGCTTTATTCACAAATGGTGCAGAGTGGCTACACGCCACATAACCACGGCGCATAGCCTACCTTGCAGCTCTCCGCACCTACTGGCACCCATTGTGCCCCCTGCATGGCATTCTCAGGGCCACTGTGCCCCCCCATGCACCTGAACCCCTGGCCAAACGTTCAGCTCCACGTGGGGGGGCGTGTCCGCACTCCACGCCATTCAGGAAGGCATGGAGGGCATTGTGTGGGGGGGCAATGGTTACACCTTCCGAAGGCAGCCATAACTATTATGCATGCCCCCAGGATGCCACCGCATGCCATGACACAGATGATGGGGGTCACCAGACCACCCACTGAGGCTGCACTGGCTGTCTGGGCACAATGGGCCGGAGGTGGACTTCTGGAGGATACCCCCACCCTGTGCTGTCGGTGCGATATGCACCAGCTGTCAACATGGTGCCCCATGGGTGCTGGAGATCCACCAAGGAACCTGGGTCAGGCAGCTGATTGGCTGCCTGCCCGGGTCCTCAGCTCCGCACCCAACTGCCCCCTGTGAACCTGCATGCTGGGGGGTCGGGGCTGTGGACAGGAGCCATGCATTGGCCGATGTTTGGGAATATGGCCAACATGTAGATTTCCTAAGGGTGCAGAGCTGCATGGGGGGGATATGTGCCTTTCGCACATACCCCCACCTGCGTTAGTGAATAGGCACCATTGTGGATACTTGTATTTTAATATATTTTGACTCCATATATTTCTGCAGTGTAGCTATGTGATGAATCCTGGGTCACTCGTGATGAAGAGACTTTCAGTCTCAGTGCACCCACCTAGTTAACAAAATTCAATAAAAAAATATATAAATACATGCATGCATACATACATACTTAAAAAAAATAACTAGGTTTGGATACAGTTCTTGAACTTAGCAGAATGAAGAGCTTTCCATAAATCTGCAAGGATCCTTTTTAAATCAGGACTTCCAAATGACCATTCTAATGCTGTACTCAAATTTACATAAAGCTTTGCCAAATCAGAACATACAGATCTACAGAATTTCTTCCACAGAACTGGACATTTTCATGGAATTCCATGGGCAGCATTAAAATTTGGAAGAATTGAGCTGGTGAATTTCATTGGGCAAGGTAGCATTCCCTAAAAGCCACTGGTGGGCCTCAGGTGCTAGCACAACTCTTTAGGCCACAGTTACACTGTAGCACTCCCCCACTACCACCACAACCACCTGCCTACAGTTCAAAAAATGAAATATCTGCCCATCACCCTGCCATCCTCACCCCCACCCCCTCCCAGCTATCCATGTTCACCCTTTCTCTGCCGTTTTGTTAGTATCCTCTGCAGCTGCCTCCCAGTCTACTCTGTAGATTGAGGTGGTATGGTGGCTGAGATAACGTCAGGATCTTTCCTGTGTTTCTTGATGGCATCCCTTAGTTAGGCTGCACTATACATGTACAACCTAATGCTGTGTTGCAGGAGGGGGGTAAGGCTATAGTAAGTGTATCCCATCAGTGCATCTGTTAGAGCTCCTGTCCTGTCCTTGTCTTGAACCTGGAATTTGGCTGTTTTTGTATTGAGCAGCCTAACTAAGAGACAGTGAGAAGGGTGTTTAAATACTTCTAAGACTGTATGGGCAGTTGTGTGGTACAGGGACTACACTTTTACTATGGTCCTAAGAGTAGGCCACCCCCCAAGTCCACCACTGCCTTTTAGGGAATATTTAATTATTTTTAACCTTAGACAACACTGACAAGACTGAACCCCTCTTTAATCCTTCCACTACATTGCCCATAACTGTCCCCCCGTACCAACCATTGCTCCATTTATGCCAGCCTTTCCTTTCCATTCCTTGAAGGCAGGAACCTCTCCAACGGTGCCTCCTCCTCCTCTCTAAATTCAGGTCTGGCTGTCTCCCCTGCTTCTTTTCCTCCCTCATCCCTTACTACCTTCCTCCCTCCCTTCTTCCTATTCCCTCCTCTTTGCTGATACTCCCACTCCTGTAGCCCTCATTCTAGAACTTCAGCGGTTCAAGCAGCCTTCTCTTCTCATCTCCCTGGCCCTCTCTGTAACACCACACCCCGCTGCTCCCCCTCATCTTCCCTCTGTTTCAGACACCTCCTGTGGGATCTTTCACTACACTTCCACTTCTGCACTTAGTTATCATCTATTTCTGTGATTCTTTTCCTTCTCTTTAACCATTCACTTTTTGATCTTCCTTGCTCAGACTCCTTAGTCTTGGCGGGGGGGGGGGAGGCTTTCTTCCGCTTTTTGAAACTCTCATTTGCTGATGTGCCTGTCTATACTAAATTTTCATGGTCACTTGTCACCACTGTTGGTGTCGTGTGTTTATAATTCTGTATTCAATTAATATATTTTTCTTTAGAGCAACTATCTGTATTTATAAAGATATATTTTTTTTATTTAAACATTTGATAACCGTGAAAAGCACACTGAGCCAAGACTTGTTTCCAGGTGCGACCTGGGAGTGAGGGGGGGTTACAACATTATACATACATAAAATAGATACATGAGAATATTACATACAATCACATAATTTTGTACAAAGGAGTTATTTACATTCAGTTGCATATATACAGTTATTTACAATCAGTTGCATGACTACAGTAATAAACACTGCAGCAGTTTTGAAGTTTAAAGCATGTTAATTTGGCTAAAGGCAGACTAGTTGCAGTTATAGGTGAGGAAGGGGAGTTGACAAAGTTGAGACTTAATGGAGTTGTGCGAGGGTGAGTTTCTGAGGGGCTAGGGAAGCTGGTTCCATAAGTAGGGGAGACGGTATGAGAAGGCAGATTTGCCATCTGATGAGGATGGTTTGGGGAGGGAGAAGGAGCAGGAGTCCCTAGAGCGCAATAAGTAAGAAGAAAAGGCTGCAGGGGTTAGTTTATCAGCCAGATGGGGGGAGGAGAGCAGTAAGTTGAACCAAAATTTGGAAATAAAAGAAACGGAGTGGCAAAAACAGCGATAGGAGAGGGGCGCTAACCTGAGGGAGAAAAAGAGCATGCAGTGGTGTGTTCTGAAAGGGGAATTTGTTACAAAACAGAAAAAAGCATGGACTAAGGAGTCTAGTCTGGATAGCGAGGTGGAGGTGGCAGTGTTGTACACAATGTCCGTGTATCCAAAGATGAGAGTGATCATTTTTGCTAGCGGTGTGTGTCTAACAGGTAGTGGGAGGGAGTCACGGTTTCTGTAAAGAAGACCAAGCTTCAGGCAGAGCTCCGAAGTGATGACATCTATGTGGGTTGAGTAGTTTAGCAGAGGGGCTAGCCATACTCCTCAGTATTTATAGGAAGAGACAGTGATTAGTGTGTTTACATCCAGGGTGGTGATTACAGGGGAGCTGGGTGTTCTTGCCAGTTTTTGGGCTGACTCAAAGATCATGGAAACAGTTTTGGAGGTATTTATTTTGAGAATGTTTGCATGAAAACAAGACTGCATGTTGTTGTAGTCGTGTTGCAGTAGAGAGTGGGCGTCACTTAGAACAGGGACGGATGTGAAAAGATTAGTGTCATCTGCATACATATGTACAGTATATGGGACCTTGTGCAGAATACAGCGTGATCATTGATGAAAAGGGAGAATAAAATTGGGCCTAGGATCAACCCTTGGGGAACACTAGCGAGGATGGGGAAGGGGATGCAGAGTTTGTGATCCCGACTGACTGTTGCCTATTTTTGAGGTAGGATTCAAACCACAGTACTGTAGGGGGGTGAGTCTGGCTCCCATGAGTTTGTCAAGAAGCAGGGGGTTGGAGACAGAATCGAAGGCCTTAACCAAATTGACAAAAACAGCATCAGTTAGTTGGCCTTAGTCAGAGGCAGATTGGATATGCCCAGTGACCCAGAGGAGGGAGGATATTGTTGAGTGGTACTTCCTGAACCCAAATTGGTATGGGGAGAGGTAATCTGTGGACCTGAGAAAGTCAGTTAGTCTGGTCTGGACAAGAGACTCTTGCAGCTTTGCAAGAGAGGGGAGGAGGGAGATAGGATGGTAGTTTCTGAGGACTATGGGGTCCCCACTCTTGTGGAGAAGGATGACGCAGGCTGATTTCCATGCTAGGGGGACCTTATCAGACTCAAAGGACAAATTTAGTAGGCATGTGAGAGGAACTGCTATAGCTGGTGCTGAAATGTGTAGAAACTTGGGGTGGATGCTGTCTGAGCTGGATTTGTCCATGTTTAAAGAGTAGAGGGCATTTAGTACTTCTTCAGGCAATGTGGGAGCAAGGATAAAAGTGTTTTGGGCAGGGCATTGGGGGAATGAGCAGTGGCCTGGAGGTGGGGGAGAGAACTGGTCAGGAAGGGCACATGTGGTGAAAAAGTTGTTTAGGCTTTCTGCTGCTTTCATGGGGTCAGAGATGCTTTGGCCATTTCGCTTGAGAATAGAGGGGGAGGTCTTAGAGGGGGGGTCTATAAGGGAGTGAACCACCTTCCAGAAGGAGGAAGGTAAGACGATATTTACGAAGGACTTAAAGTAATCTGCCTTGGCTCATCTTATCGCTTTGGTGCAGACATTTCTTGCCATGTTGTAAACCTGTCTAGTTTGGGGGGGTCAGTGTGGATTTATAGAGGGACCAGGCTCTATCATGGCTTTGCAGAGGGCAATTAGGGTGCTGTAGATCCATGGGTGATGGTGCCTTTTGACCCTGGTTTTAACCAGGGAGGCATGGGAGTCCTAGATCTGTTTCAGCCCTGTCCAGTTTTCTGCAGACGTTTAATCAATATAGGGTGCAGTGTAGACAAGGTCCCAGTCTGCAAATTGTAGGTCATGAAGGAGGGAGCTGGTGTTCAGTGAGTTAAGTGGGCAGGTATTAATATATTTTGGGACAGATTTTGGGAGTTGAACTTTTCTGGTACAGTGAGTAATGTAGTGATCGCTTAGGGTAGCATCCATTACACCAGCGGGGCATATTCTGTGTGAATGGGAGGTGAGGATCCAGTCTATTAGAGATTGATTAGATGAGTGTTGGTTGTAGTGAGTGGGCTCTGTAATTAATTGTGTAAGGCTGAAAGACTCAATTTTGGATGTGGCTGCTTTTGTGGATGGGAAAAGCCAGTCCAGGTTGTAATTCCCTAGAAGGAGTAGTTCACCAGATGCTGCGAGGGGAGGATGGCAGGACACGCAGGACATAAGGGTGTTCTGGGCTAGGTGCAGGGAAGCGTAGATCACCCCCAATGTAGATAGACAGGGAAGAAGGGAGGTTGAATTGGGAGAGTAACAATTCATGTGAGTAGGGGCAGGATTCTCTCTTAATAATTGAGCACTGGAGCAGCTGCTTGACGTAAATTGCTATTCCTCCACCCCTTTTGCTATGGTCCTGGCAGAGGAGGGCATAATCAGGGATGTATAGGGAGGAATCAGGGGTTTTGGTGAAGAGCCAAGTTTCCATGAGGCAGAGGATGTCAGAAGTGTTTTGTGTTACCCAGCAGCTAAGTTGATCTAGTTTAAGTAGGAGACTCCTTATAATCATATACATGATATTTAGGCCTTTTTGGGGGTAGACGGTTTTGTCCAGGTTGGGAGCCTGGGTTTAGTTCAACATCCCCTGCTAGGAGTAGGGTGAAAAAGAAAACAGAAAAGGTGTCTGGCAGTTTGTGCCCCCTGGTAAGTAGGGAGATCTGGGTGTGGTATAAGAGCACCATAAGAGGGTTGATTGGGATGTCCACATAGGAGCAGCAACACCGGATGACATTTGATGGAAAGAAGGAAGGGGACAGGAGTAGGGAGATAGGGGCACACATGTAGGTTGGTTAGAGAGGGTGATGGGGGCTGTGGTGGAAATGGGTGGGGCTGGCTATATGTAGTTAGCATGGAGGAGAGGAGAGGATGAGATAAGGCATGACAAGATGGAGAGAAGTTAGAGGGGGGTTGCTCCATCCATTGTGGGAGTAGCGTTTAGGCAGTGATGCACTTGTGTGCAGTACACTTGGAATGGGGGTGTTTTCAAGGTTCTACCACTAGCCCTGCAATGCACTAGGTGGCAGTATAGGCATGCTTTATACACTTGGAGCGGGAAGGGGAGGCTACTCAAGGTATTAGATGGCAGTATAGGCAAGACCAAGATATGGGGGGGGGAGGGCTGAAAGAGTCGTTAGTATACTCCCTGCTTCTAAACTTGTTGGCTGATGAGGCCTAATGGTTAGGACACCAGACTGTGGGTGAACCAGGAAGCCATAAAGGGGATAGAGTCCTGCAGTCTACATAAGTACTCAGGTGATTTAAATAGTAGTTTTGGCTGATGATTTAAAAATAGTGCCCCCCACAGATGAGAGGGTGGTTGGGTGGGTAGAACCTTGCAAGATGGCTCCCGACGCTGAAGTTAGAGATCCCACCTATGAGCACTGGTGATACAGATAGATATACACATTCTATACTCCTTATACCCTACCTTGTACAAAGTATTTTTACCTTTCTGAATCATCGAATCATAATGATTAGCTCTCCTTCAGTTTGTTAACTGCATTTTTAATGCATGCACTTCTCTTCTGTGGTATCTCATCCCCCCCCAGGTCATTTCAATGAATGAGGTTTCACTCTCTGTGCCTCCCTTGGCAGTCACCAATTTCAAATAAATATTTTATAGCTGCACAGGCGGGTAGGAAGGGTGACCATTCAATACCACTTGATGCCACCTTCTAATTCTGCTTCCTGTTGGTGGTAGTGTTATTACTTTGCATAAGACAAATAAATCCTAGCCCCACTTCTTTTCTGCAAATGATGAGCACATTGCACTTTCTCTGTTGCCATTTGTTACATCAAGGAAGACATTTGCAGAACAGTAAAAGGTAATGTTTAACCTAGAGAAAAGCAAGTATAAGTTCCACGGACTATTAAGGGTCTTGAATATCTTTCTCACACTGCTGATCATCCCTTTGGAGGGGGGCACAATTGATTCTAATTTTTAGTTTATGTGGGGTCACCAATCATTGGCCCCCTATAAAGCATGATTAATATCAACTTCACTTAATACCGCTGGTGTGCCAGGATAGAACTTGTTACTTTGTAATTTAGTTGGCTGGTACTGCAAGAACATTTCTGTATGAAAGCAACAATTTACAGTATTTGCAACGAAAGCACACCTGAATGTACAACTAAAGCAAAGAATGATTACATGGTATTTGATCTGTCAGTGTGGCTCAGCAGGTAGCACATCCACCTCTGGGCCAGATGGTTGTGGGTTCTTGTCCCACACTGGGATTGGACTTGCACCTAAAATGTTGGCATCCGAGTGCAGTATTGGGGGGGTGCTATACTCCTGGAGTGTGCTGTCTTTTGGATGAGATGTTAAACCAAGGTCCCTTTTACCCATCCTGGTGCTGTCCTACTGGGTGTCCAGGTGAAAGTAAAAGAACCTAGGCCACTCCACAAAGAGTAGGGGGCATTCCCGGTATCCTGGCCAACATTCCCCTTCCCAAAAACCAGTTCATGCAATTGTCCAGGCTGTGTGTGGGTGTTGATATGCGATATGGCCGCCACTACCAATTCAGTCACTTCACTACCAGTCCAGCATTGCTTGTAAAGTATTTTGGGATACACTGTGTATGAAAAGCGCTATATAAATGCTGATTCTTCTTCTTGATCTGACAGTATGTGGCCATCCCAAACAGTAATGTTTTGCAGTTGTTGTTTTGTATGTTTAAATGTTATACCTTTTTAACAAAACTTAATAAACATAAAGTTAAAAAACAGAGTACCTCTGTGGAAAACATCCGTATGGAAAAGGACCCTGAAAAATTAATGATCTGATATAAAACCCTAACTGGTAGAAATTGGTTCCACAAAAATGGGTGGTTCTGCAGAATTTGTTGTCAGAATAGTCAATTCCACCTGATTCCTCTGGCAGAAAGTCAGTCCTCCCCAGCTTTACTTTTGAGTATGATCTTTTCACTACTCTACTATAGCATGCTCATTCAGTTTTGTCATACATTTTGTTATGACTGCTGCAAGGTTTGTATTTCAAGGACAGTTTTGCAGTAGAGCTTGAGTGTCTATGACCTCTTTAAAGGGCTGGTGTGCTGCCTAAAACTAACATTTAAGCAAGAAGAGCCTGGCCAGTTTTGTGGAGGGTTGAGGCATTGATTGCCTTACCTTCGCCACACCGTTGACCCATGTTTAGAAATGACAATGGGTTGCCAGGGTTCTGCAGGGTGAGAGAGAATCGAGTGTCCCAGGGACTGCTCTTCTCTCCTGGGGAGAGGCACCCAGTCAACTTGTCCTTTGACTGCCACAGGGCAGAGGCCCACTGCTGGTACAGGCATGAGTGGCTTGATGGGGGGACCACAATCCCACAGGGCATACACGCGTCCATGCACCTGTCCTGATGTGCCATCATGGTAGGAGAACCAGGGAGAATGTGAAGCCCTGCCTGCCTGCCTACTTCTGCCCTGTGCTGTTGGCTGATCACCCTACCCAATCTGGATGTGTGTCATTGGGTGGGGGGAGGATAGCCTTCCCCTTCCTGACCCCACCAAGGGGAACAATCCGTGGGGGATGCCAGGCATACTGATGTGGTGTGGGGGTTGCCAGGTGAGAAGATGCAGGGACAGGGCTGAACTGCCCACCCACACCACCCATGGAGAAAAACTAATATGAAAACAATATTTAAGCAATAAGGCATGGAGACGTAATATAGCACGAGGCGCAGCAATTGTAATGTAATAGTGCAAACATTATAATTACTGTTATAAAAACTGATTTCAAAAGAAAAGTGTTAGAAGTGTACCTTTTGAATGTTTTTCTCATTGAGAGGGAGATTTTTTTAATATAATAGTTGATCCACCAACTGTTTAAAGCAGCAGTGCATGATAGTGATGAAAAGTTTGATCTCAACTTTTTATTCCATTTCACATTGCCCCTTACCTCTTGTCTTGTACAATGACCTTCTTCCGCAGATTTGAGTCTGCTTTACCACTTTTTTCACAACTGAAATATTAAAAGAAGCCCTCCTTTTAATATGGATTATGAAATGGGTAGAAAGAATGCTGACTTCTGATTGGCTGAGAGTTGCTTTCAGCTGGGGAGTTATCCAAGCACAACGGCCCAGCACAAAGTATTATGTTTAAAAATGCATAAAATTTACTAAAAGTGATCCATTCCATGATCGCAATAAGGCACTCCAGGGTGTGTGTTATGGTGGGCTAATGGCCCTTCTCGTGTGGTGGAAGCCCTCGACTACGCCTCGTGCTTCAACCCACCCCGAGGTGGGCAGTTATTCCACCATAACACCCCCCCCCCGTCATGCCTTATTGCTTAATTGAACCAGGTTTTCATCAATATTCTCAGCTGGTTTTGAACACCTGCTGTTCCACAAGGTCAGGGAACAAAGTCTACTGCATCCTAATGCATTACAGTTACAAGGAAAGTGATCTTAAACAATGTGGGGGGGTGTCAAAAACAGCAGAGAATACTACTTAAAACCTGGTCCACATCATATTAAAAGGTGCACTCCTTTTACTATTTCAACTGTAAAAAAATGGCAAACAGACTCAAGATGGGAGAAAAAAGGGTGTCATAATAGGAGATGAGGGCAATCTAAAATAGAAAAAACAGTATAGGTTAAAATGTTCAATGCTATCACCCCAGTCATTCAGCACTGCTAGAGAATGAAATGCTGGCAGGAAGAATACATAGAGAATAGTGGCTGGCCAGCTATGCAGAACCAGTGTGTTCTGCCACAGAGGGTTTCAGATTCCTGGTGACCTTGAGAGCAAAGCTCAAGAGATCTGAGGGAATCTGAATGATGAGGAGCCAGAACATACTGGTTCTGACTAAAGATGGCCATCCACAATTTTTTATAGTGTATGGTGTCCCCAGAATCAATTTGGTATGGTAGGAATATTTTTGTTATGTTTTGTTATAGAAAAAGTCCTTACTATCCGATAGTTGCTAGAGAGAGTTGCATGGTTGTTAGGAACCAGACGTTCTTAAGTTGTAATTGTGCAGTCCCATTGGTTAAAAATTGGGTGTGGGAGGGATTTAAAAAAAACTAACAAAAATGTATTGAGTAGGTAGGTAGGTAGCTCCTGCACATATTATGTTAACCTGTTTCCTATTTTTGAGGTCATCAGTTATGTAAAGTCCTTGATTTTTTTTACAATTTTCTTCAAGTTCTGCTCCTTCCATATAGTATTTCCTTTTTGAGCTATTTTGTCCCAGGTGCATTACTGTGCATTTCCAGATGTTAAGCTTCATTTTCCATTTATTCGCCCAGTTCACTATCTTAAGTCATGTTGTATTTCTAGTGTACTAGCACTCCTCCCATTACACCATCAGTATTGGGACCTCACTGTGACATCACAGCTGTTCAGTAAGAGTCACTCAGTAGCTGACAGGTCACTCACTCACCTGTGTGATGCCAGTGTCAGTGAGGTCACAGTGCTGGTGATGTAGTGGGAGGAATAGAATGAAACATATCAGCTTCCAGGTGCTATTTCATTTCACATATCCAGCTTAATACTATCAGATAGAAACATTTGTAATGAGAAAAGGAAAAAAGAAAAACACTTCAGAAACAAAATGTTACGACTAACTACTACTTAAAATTCATAACATTTTCTTGTCTACTATTTTTATGTTGCTTGCATGCATGTGCAAGAAACATAGTGCCATCATCCGAGTTTTCGGAGGTGTGTCAGCCCGTCTTCCAATGCAGTCAGTGTGTTTGTAGGCGTGGCCCCAGTTCCCCAGTCACTGCTGCAGCTGTCTATGACAAGCTGAAAATGCAGTGGCATACAGTTGAAAGGGAGAGCTCCGCTTCAGCGAGCAGAGCTCTCCCCCCCCACACGAGCACACACGTGCAAGCACGCATATTGCATGCTGATGCGCTCCCCCCCACGCACACACTGTATGGCCGACGGGGATGCCCAATCCCACGTCGGCTCCACACCCCCAACAGCTGTCCAGGTGCCATTCTGGGAGCCCACCCCAGCGCTGGGCAAACTATTATAGCCGGCGCGGTGCCCAATCTCCCATCGGCCCAAGGCTGCATGCCCCCAAAAGCTTTTCCAGTGCCACGCTGGGAGCCAACCCCAGCGTGGCAAATCTTGTTTTGGCCGACAGGGGTCCCCAATCCCCCATTGGCTCCATGTCCCCCCAAACAGCTTTTCCTGCTGCCACGCTGGGAGCCCACCCCAGCGTGGCAAACGTCCCGTATCGTCTTCGTAAAAAAAAAAAAAACTGTGAATAAAAAAATGGTCCCTCGTAGTCTCCCTACTCCCCTCCCAAAACCTGCACCCACCCACTGCGCACCCTGCCTCCCCACACCCCCACACCCCATACTTACCTCCGGAGCTCGGCGCGACAATCATTGGTTGACCGGGAACACGTCTGTACTCTTCAAAGCCTACCGGGAACTGAGGAAATGCCGGTATGCTGTATAATGTATAATGATAGGGTTTTTTCAACTTTGTTGCATATCTCAGGCATTTTTGGGAATTATGGCCCCAAATTTTCAACATGGGTTTTTGACCCTCCTCATGAATTCTTGCACTGTCATGGTGTTAATTGGGCCAAGAGTGATTTCGCAGATCATTTTGCCGAAATCTCCTTCGGGACCGATTAATGAAATGACACTGTCAGTGTTCATAAGGTGGGCTCTCAAAAAGCCTATGTTGAAAATTTGGTGAAAAAATTCCCAACAATCACTGTTTTACGAGCATGCGTTTCGCAGTTCCTACGCACGCTCGTAAGTTAGCCAATTTTCAATATTTTCACTCCAGATTTTCAACATTGCCATTTTACCACACCTCCTTATGAGCAGTACAGCTGTAATTTTTCACATCCTGCTCAAAACATGTTTCCGCCCATGTAGCGCACAATGGCGCAGTTGGTGAGCGAAATCAATGTATGGGACAAATTAAGAAAATCACAGTGACACTGTTCATTAGCAAAGGTCTTAAAATGGCTATGTTGAAAATTTGGTGAAAAAATTCCTAAAAATGACTGTTTTATAAGCGTGCGTTGCGCAGTTCCTACGCACGCTCGTAAGTTTGCAAATTGTCAATATTTTCACTACAGATTGTAAACATTGCCATTTTACCACACCTCCATATGAGCAGTGCAGCTGTCATTTTTCACATCTTGCCCAAAACGTGTTTCCACCCATGTAGCGCACAATGGCGCAGTCGTGTCATGAGCAGAGGTCTTAAAATGGCTATGTTGAAAATTTGGTGAAAAAATTCCTAGAAATTACTGTTTCTCGCGTCTGCTAGGCAGTGTCTCACGTACGCTGTAAGTTCGCTGAATTTCAATATTTGCACTCCAATGACTTCCAAATACCTAAACAGCACATAGAAGCAAGCAACATTCGGTATTGACAAATGCTTGTTCATTCTACTACCTCTTTAACAATAGCAGTACTGAATGTCCAGCAACTAAAAATCTGTGAAATGCCTGTAGCAAACAGCACTCTCTCTCTCTCTCTCTCTCTACCATGAATGATACATAAAATGATCAAAATGCTGCTGCATGGGGTATGTACTTTATGCATCACATTACAGCAGTGAGTGGAACAGGTTTCACTTTGCTAATTTGTATGTTGGTTGGAAACACAAAATTGGCAACTTAAACTCGGTACCTAGACTTGATAGAAGACTAAAAAAAATATAATTTCTACTTGGAACAATTCCATTCTGACTTTATTTATCTTTAATGTGAACCCAAACAGCAACTTTTTGTAATCCATACCGTTAGCCTTGCAGCCTTGTTTCACTGCTGGGAGCTGTGCAGAGAATGCAACAAGAGCATCATAGCGCCACCTATTGTCCACAGGCATGTACGGAAAAAACAGAAATTTGCATGAACTGAACTTCAACTCTATTATACTGCAGCTAGCCAGATAGCTAGATTGTTAGAGAGAGACAGCCAGAGACAGAAAGGCAAGCAGGCAGACAGATAGACAGGCAGATTTATACCACACCAGTGGAAATAAATGTCTTTGAATAAAAAGTGTTATTTTGACTGCTGACACACGTAGGGATTTTTTTTTTGGAACATTGGAAAAACTAGGTCAGTAAGGACCACTGGCCCATCTAATACCTCTTCTGCTACCTTGGTAGTCACACACCTAAACAAACTGTCCTTTCCTAGTTGCTGTATTCATTAAAGCTCTTTTTAGCAAGAAACTGGACTAGTTTTTGTTTAGAAGAAGCAACACCACTTGCTACACCAGCGGGCTGAATTTGGAAGCGGGTCGGGAATATGGATGCTCACGTATCCAAGGGGCTGTTCTCCTATTTTGGGATTGGTGAATCATGTCTCCTGCAGTGTGCCTAACACCTAGCAGAAGCTGGGTGTTATGGCTGCTGGGGGACACAGGAGGGTGTGGGATGCCAAAAGAAGTGCTATGCCTTTACTGTTTGGAAGTCACAGGGGATGCAAGTGGTGTATGGCAGATGGACCCTTGCAGGTCTAGCAGCACTAAAAGGACACCTTGACTAAATCCTACCTTGGATGGGCAAGGGAATGCCCCTCTTACCCCACCATGAGAGGTAAGTTGTGATAGTATCTGGGGGTAAATCACAGGGATGGTGGGTGACTGGGCTGGAGGGACCATCTGGATAAGCACTGGCAAGGCAGCAGGGAAGAAGATAAACATACAAGAAACAATAGGCCAGCCTGGTACTGGTAGCACAGAGATGGCACTACTGCTCAATGCTCACTACACTGGTGGCCTGGGTATGGCAACAGACTAAGGACACTCTGGGGCTGGCTGCGTGAGGGAGGATCGGCATCCCAAGGATAGCTCATCTCCCTCAGGGAGTGCGGGAATGCTGTGTATCTCTACTTGACTGCCAGCTGGTGTAGGCTAGATGGGTTGGGGCAGTGGTCAGAAGCCCACCACATATCTGTGCTGCTGCACATATGGGTGTGTATCTTTGAACACCACCACCCTTCAGGAGAAAACCAGGAGCCAGAGGAAGAAGCCCTGGTCTGCAACCGCACCAGCACTCCTCACAGGCTTACACTCGACTGTTATGACAGGTCACCCACCAATATCATGGTTCTGAGTAAGTGATGGATAACCAGTAATTTCAAAAGAAGGTCATTGACAGGGTTAGGGGTACCATCGAGCCAGCCAGGGAATGAGAAGAAGCATAATGAAACAAATAAGAAACAATACTCTCCGCCAGCATTGCTGCCTCACGGAGTCTGTTTCAGAGGTTCACTACCCTCTGTGTGAAGTAATTCTTCTTTCTTCTGGTTGTCAATCTGACTCCCCTGAGGCACAGTGAATGCCTTCTAGTTCTATTGGTCTAAATCCAGAGGAACAATGTTCTCTGCTTCAATATGGCTACTCCTTTCAGAATGTTAAAGGTGGCTAACAGCTTGTCCATTCTTTTGGTATAGTTCAAATCTTCCATCCCTTTTATTATTCTGGTAGCCAGTTGCTGCACCCTTTCTATCAGTGCTGCAGTGTTGATAATATCATGCAACTGGATGACTAATATTGGCGAGCAGCAGCGAGAAATGTACTACTGTAGAAGCTGTTGAGTTACAGGTCAGATGGTGGCCAGCCGAGGAGTGGCGTGGAGGGCTGTGCCAGTCATAATTTGAGGAGCTGAAGTGAGGCTGGACAGGGGTTGACAGACTATTTATCAAGTTAATCCTCTTATATGAAATACGGGGGGGGGGGTTACTGGATGACGGGAATGGCAATACATTAACAAACAGGTAGGAAAAAGAAATTAAAGAGTTAAAAGTACATCTTTTATTTAGAGGTGATGGGGTCAGATGGCGGGTTGCCACTAGATATCAGGGATTTTATGACCTGAAGAACACTTTTGAACCCTCTAGAGTTTGAGCTCTAATACAGAACTTGAATACGGTAATTCAAGAAGGGTTGAATCTTTTTCTAAACTAATTTTGACAACTCTAACTAAATAATACTTCTTGTTTAAAATGTCAGTTTTTCAACTATGGTTCACAAGCTTGATGTCTTTCTTTGCCTGAACATATGTTTTTACTTCCCAAAAATGTATATATTTATTTTTTTCAATTAAAAGTTTATTGGCATTTAACACATACACAGCACTGATCCATCTTAAATATGAGTCATACATAATTAGTTAGAAAAACTGGAGGAACAGCAAAAAATGTATTTATTTATTTAGCTTTTGTTGATCAGGTAGGAATACTTATTTATTTTTATTTATGTATTTATTTATTTATTTATTTCGATTTTGGTAACCGGGTAAGCCCACTGAGACCAGAGATCCCTTTTTCAGGGGCGACCCGGAATTAGTTACAAAGAGTACATAGCATGGTGACATTGAACAGTAGTCTTGGATAATACATTTATAGTTGCAGTGAATACATACATAGGAATTTGTATAGGGTGATATTAGGTGATACGTATTAAGGAGTGGGATACATAGGAGCCACAGTGGAATAGCTTTAGCTGAGTACTTATTTTATTACAGGGGGTACATACATAGGTATTGATAAACATAGGTTTAGGGTTGTACATGTTGACCCAGTTATTCAAAAGGGTTGCGCTTGGCGCAACAGTGTTGCGCCATGTGCAACCCACTGTTGCCTCAAAGCGATATTCAAAAAGGGAAAGCACGTGGCACAAATCCCAATGTGCCGGAGTGCATCAGTAATGTGCGCAGGTGCAGGTAGGAGGGTATGCCCATGCATACCCTGCACAGCCCAATATTCAGCACGGGATGTGCAGAGCCATGCATGCGCAACCCTACCTGTGCCAGCACAAAGTTGATCCAAAAAAAAAAGGAACAACTGATGGCCACCACAGGTGAGCTGCTGCACAGCAGGGTGCAACACGGCAGCTGCCACCTGTGGTTGGCTGCCGCCGCATTGCAGGGTGCAACACAGCAGCTATCATCGCGTGGCTACCGAGCCCCGCCGCACCTGGCAGCTCTTTCATGTTATCGCTGGCATTCGTATAAAAATTAGCCCCATTCATCTGGTGGTCCAGTGATCGGTCTGCTCGACACAGGGCATATAGAAGAAAGAAGACTCCCCATCTGGTGGTTCAGCGGTTTCTTCCTCATTTACCCACCTCCACCGAGCCCCACCGCCTTCTCCCCCGGTCAGCCGGTGGCGGTAGCACCCCACCCGCCTGGTAGCCTGCGCCGACTGGACACCGCTGATAGGGTTGTGTGCACAGTTGTCCACAGCAAGAGCTCAGAAGTCCATACGCATTACACCATTCCTGATATGAGAATGAATTCATCTCATATCTGAAATGTGTAGTACGGATGTACTGCATGCCCATTGGCTCATGCTGTGGACCAATGGGTGTACAGCCCCACTGACGGGTGTCAGTCGGCGGGCAGCAGGTGGGTGGGTGCCACCCGCTGGCTGACTGGGGGGGAGTGGGGTGGTGGGGTTCAGTGGGCAGGTGAGGAGGGGGGTACCACTAGACCACCAGGGATATTGGAATTATTTCTTTCTTTATACATATGCCCGCAATCGGGCAAACAGTGGTCCACTGGACCACCAGGGATATTGGACGGAATTCTAATTTTTTATACAGATGCCCGCATTCGGGCAGACAGTGGTCCACTGGACCACCAGAGATTAATGCTTTTCAATTTTTTTACTGCAGCCCACGATCGGGCTGTGGAGCACATTGCCGGCTGCAGGGGGCATCGGTCCCCGACGGCTGCTGCCTGGCAGGGCGCCAGGCACAAGTCGTCAGAGATGGGTGCACCTGCATGTAAACGGGGCCATAATGACATGCAGAAGGCCCCATGTGTGCCTTGCATACATTATGGCCCCATTTGCATGTCAAGTTTTGAATATCGTGGTTGCTGTGCATAGTGCAATGGAACTTGCGCTAGTGCATCCCCATGCTCCACTCTGGCCACTTGCGCTGGTGCAGTGCCACTGCACCATGCACACTGCGGGTGGCCAGGGTGCGATATTCAACAATGCTGTGCCATGACACAGCTCCGTTGAATATCGCCCAGTCCACACCCCTGCACATATAAGTTGAGCAGTGCCCAAGCTTGCACCACAGCCTGGTGCAATTTGAATATCTGGGCCGTTATGTATAAGGTATCAACATTTGGCACAGAGACAGGGGGTTTCACTAGGCTAACAGATATTAAGACAGTTTCACTGTGCCTTGGCATTTTACATAGGAGTTTTATAGGAAAAGTAGATGAGGTTAAACTAGAGGTCGCAGGGGAGTGAGCACGATCGGGGCTAACGGTTGCAGCCACAGAGACTAAGTTCCAGGAGATATGTTTTCTCTGACTGTATGTTCCAACTCTTCCTACTCTGATTGTAACCCTATGTAATCCAGCTCTGTAACACAATATGTCATCTATCAACTTGTACTGTTCTGTTACTTGTATGTTATTTTTACCCTCGGGTCGCCCCTGAAAAAGGGACCTCCGGGGCCCAGTGGGCCTACCCGGTCAACAAAATTCAATAAATAAATAAATAAAAATGTTTTGAGGCCATATTTAAACCCTGGGAGAGAAGGCTTGTTGACTAGACTTTCTGGGAGGGCATTCCATAAGAGGGGGGCAGCGTAGTAGAAGGAGCGCTTGCCTTGGTTGGTGCAAACACGGGGGATGGCAAGGAGACATCTAGCTGAGGATCGAAGGGTTTGGTGCTGGACTTTTGGGGTGAGCAGATCACACAGGTGAGGAGGGGGGCCGAAGGAGTTGCATTTGAAAGCCAGACAGGCAGAGGAGTAGGCAAGCTTGTGCCGTAGGGAGGGCCAGTTTAGGTCCGCTAGGGCCTCACAGTGATGTCTCCTAGAGAGAGTTAGTAGCAAAGTGAGCCACTCTGTGGTAGAGCGTAGAGAGCTTGTTGAGCTCTGTCTCTCGGAGAGACTGAAGTAAGGGGGCCCCGTAGAGGATTGTAGGGAGGAGGTTGCAGTTGGCGATGGCTCGTCGCGCCTCACCAGAGAGAGAGAGAGAGAGTTCCAGACAATAGAGGAGGCCAATCCTCTGGCGGATGGTTCGGGTTAAGGAGATGATGTGAGATTTATAGGTCAGCTCCTGGTCAAGGAGGACCCCAACGTACTTGAACTTGTCCATGACCCCTTCTCTCCTCCCTAGGGAGGAGGTGAGTTGGAGTAACTCACTTCTGTCAGTGCCCAGCCATCTGGCCCAGAACAGGACAGCCTTGGCTTTGTCATCATTCAGTTTTAGAGAGTTAGAGGTGAACCAGACCTCAAGAGCAGAGAGACAGGCCTGCAGTTTGGCGGAGATGACACTGGGGTGTGGGTCACTGAAGTAGACGTCAGTGTCATCTGCATAAAGGATGAGGTTACTAGGCATGCAGTCTACTTCAATGTCATTTAGGAAAAGTGAGAATAGTAGGGGGCCCAAGATCGAGCCCTGGGGTACCCCAGAGACCATGGGTCTTGTGCCCGATTGTGTTCCTCTCCAGCGGACTTTTTGGGTTCTATTGGTCAGGTAGCTCTCGAACCAGGAGAGTGAGTGTTTATCCAGACCTAGTTGATGGAGTTTGGTGAGGAAGAGTTCATGGCTGACCATGTCAAAGGTCTTGGATAGGTCAATGAATAGAGCGCCCATTGGGAAGCCTTGGTCCATGGCCTTGAGGATGTCAGATGTAAGCCGAATGAGGGCAGTGTCAGTGCCATGGCCTTTCCTGAAGCCATGTTGTACATCAGAAAGTAGTATGTGCTGCTCTAGGTAATCCTGCAGTTGATTGTATACGAGCCTGTCCTGTACTTCCCCAAGAGGGCTGAGAAGGGAGATTGGCCTGTAGTTTCCCACGATGTCCCGAGGACCTTTTTTGTGGACTGGGACAATAGTTGAAACCTTCCACTTGCTTGGGACAGATCCTTCCAGGAGTGACCTGTTGATCAGTAGGGTGACAATGCGGCCAATAGGTGTGGCGGCTGCTCTCAGCAGCCTAGGTTCTAGTAGGTCATGCCCTGTGGAGGAGTTAGGGTTTATTTTGAGCAACAGTGGAAGTACAGTGGATGGTTCGACCAGCTTCAGCTGGAATTAGGGCCATGGGAGGCCCAGTCCGCATTGCTGAGGGGAGACCCGGGGCTGGGGGAGGGTCCAATTGGATTGGAGAAGGAGGCACAGAAGGCTTTGGCAGTTACAGAGGGGTCACTGGTCAAGGTAACCCCGACCAGAAGTGTATCATTTAGTGAGTTTGTGGTACCCTTGAGAAGGGAGTTAATGTGACCCCAGAATTTCTTGGGGTTCCCAAGGTGGCTTGTTTGGAGGTCTCTTAGATACTTGGACTTAGCCTGTTTAGAGGTTTTTTTGCAAAGGTTCCTCAGTTCCCTGTACTTTTCCCAGTCAGGTGTACTGCCAGAGGATTTGTAGAGTCCCCAAGCCCTGTCTCGGAGTATCATTGTTTGCTTAAGGCTAGGGTTCAGCCATTTGTGGCACTTTCCCTGTACCCTTAGCTTCTTTCGCAGTGCATGCAAGTTGGCCAGGGACAGGAATGAATTAGTGAAGTAATAAAATGCCTCATTGAGCGAGGGGAGAGAGATGATGTGGTCCCAGTCAATAGTCCCCAATTCAGAGCAGAAGTCTATAGGGACAAACCTGCTAAAATTCCTGGCTTCTATAACCCGAGCAGAGGTTTTGGGTTTTTTTTTGACTAGGTCGAGCAGGGAGTGGTTGCCAGACTTAGCATTATGCCTGGTAGGAAGGTCGATGATTTGGGTGAGAGGGGACTCGAGTATTATATTCTTGGTCGTGGGAGACCCTAGGGCCAGCCAGTTTAGGTTGAAGTCCCCAAGAACAATGATCTCCCCCAAGGGGTGCTCCATGAGGGCGTTGGTTAGGGGTTCTAGGGAAGCGTCAGGGGCAGGAGGTAGGCACACCCTATGTAAAGGGGCTTGGTGTCACCAAGGAGCACTTTAATGATTAGGATCTCGCTGTGCAAACCACGGAGGGAGGGGTGGTCAACCTGTGAAGCATTCAAGGTAGAGCTGAGGTAGATGAGAACCCCACCTCCTCTTTTTTTTTCCCGCTCTGTCCTTTCTAAAGTCCTGGTAGCCAGGTAGGTCCACTTCGTGGGGGAGGATCTGAGGGTTTGAGCCATGTTTCAGTAACAGCTAGTATGTTAGGTTTGTACAGTGCGGTCCAGGCCTCCAAGTCATGGATTTTGTGCCTTAGGCTGCCGATCTTCATGTGTACCAACTTGAGTCCCCTGGTGTTAGCCCAGAGGGGGTTAGCGGGATCAATAAGGGAGAGATTTGGGGAGTAGGGACCAGGGTTAGGTTCAATGTGCCCCCCAGTGCCAGCTTGAGCCTGGCATAAAAGCCAATGGTCTTAGGGGGGAAGAGTAGGAGCCTCCGCTAGCCATAGTCATTGAGGTAGGGTGATAAATAGTAGCATTCAGCCTTCAGCAAGAGACTGGCAGGGGGGCTTGAAGTGATTGGGAGGTGCCTCCACTGGTTGCACTCATTGTGGTAGTAGAGTAAATAATTGCAGCATCTCTTCAGGAGTGGTCTGTGCGAGACTTGGCGAGGCTTGTTAGCCAGTAGACAAGTTATATGCCTATTTTCAGGTACGACCCGGGAGAGTACAGTGAGAATACAGGTTCATACAGAGGACAGCATGACACAAGTTAGGCAGTATACAGAGTCAAAGGAACCAAGTGAACATAACCAGTAGACAGTAACACAGTAAAAATATATACATAGAATACATATACATAGAGACACCAAGGCTAAGAGCATACATTTTTCAAAGTATAAATGACTCTGAGCCACCACCAGAGCCGCAGTCTAAGAATCTCCTGAAACAGAGAATAAGCACATCATATACATCTCAGAGTCCAATCAGGCAGGCTGCATCAGCAGGAGCTGCAAGAGGGGTACCAAGAAGATCAGATGAGCCCAGTTTAGGGGTCCAGAGCTAGCTATGGTGGCTGAGGACACCCACAAGCAGAGGAAAGCTTCAAGTAATCCCATGGGGAGCTCCGGAGGTACGGGTGGGAGGGGGAGGAGCAGATTTGGGTGGGAAAGGAGTTCCATTGCCTAGGAGCACATGAAGCCAAATCCATGATCCCCATTTGCGTATGGGTGATGGGGACATTAAGCACACCTGGGCCCAGAGACTTTAGGGAGTAAGAGGAAAAGTCAGCCAGTCTGAGGAGCTCAGCCAGCCCTGAGGAGTGCCAGTTCTGAGCACCTTGCACATGAAGCAACCCAACTCAAAGTTCATGTGGTTGGCTGGGGAGAGTCAGCCAAGTTTGTCATATAGGTCACAGTGACGGTCGAGGACAGGAGCAGCAAGAGCAAAGCGACAAATGAATAAATAAAATATCTTGCTTGCATGTGCAGGACATAACTTTCCTAGAATGTGTCACTTTCTTGTAGCTTCTTTTTCCAAAACACTTTCGTGTGCCTTTATCTCATCTTGATTGCTATAACTTCATTCTCCTTAGTCTCCCTAAAATCTGTCAAATCATGAGCGGCCAGTTATCAAACATTCTGATGTGTTTGCAACACTTTTTGCACTTAGGGCAAGAACACTTGGTGCATGCATCTTTTTTTGACACGTGTCATTTTTGTTGCACAACTTGTGGCATGAAGTAAGACTACCTTCTTTGTGGTCTAACAGTAATGTAGCAAGTAGCGCATCTGCACTGTGCATGTGCCACAAATGTTTGAAAATCAAGCCCCAGCTCGATGAAGAATGGTATACATTGTTTAACCAGGACATACCTTAAACAGAATCATTACTGACAAAAGTCAACCCATGTCATTTTAACTACTTGTTTTACAAAAGATTCCACCCCCCCCCCCCCCCACCACCAAAAAACAAATGCTGCATTAGTGCTGCCAGCTACTGTTCAGTTTTCTGCTTGGATGAGGTTTTCCAGTTTAATCAGAGGTAGTTTATTTGGGTGAAAACTTGTAAAACTTTTTTTTATTGTATTTAAGTGTAAGATTAACAACTGATTTTTCTTCTATCTCTTTAATTGCAGAAACGGAGGGGGTCGCAGTGGGACATTTTGTGCAATCAGTATTGTCTGTGAAATGCTACGGCACCAGCGAGCAGTGGACGTATTCCATGCTGTCAAAACACTAAGGAACAACAAGCCTAACATGGTAGATCTGCTGGTATGAACTTTGATTTCATGCAAATTAGGGGAATGCTTATCTTTAGTTCCCATACAAAAGGGATGTTGAACTCTTCACTCAATCTTCTTTTTATCATTTCCTCAATAGATAATGTTCATTTTCTGTTACAGTCTGGGACTTTATACTTTGTAATGTGTATCAGTGTTGATGTTTAAAGAACACATTTCCTGGTGTTAGTGCTCAAAGCCAGGAAGGACCTTTACCTGCCCAGGAGTTCCATGATATTAATTTTTTTTTATAATGTACAGCTTTTGGGAGTGAAGGGATTGTATTTTGTTTCTGAGGAGCTGATCTGCCGATCCCTTCCACTTCTTGGTTTGGAGACACACACCCACGTTCTACCATATTCTTACATCTCCAAACCAGAAAGTGGAAGGGATCAGCGGCTGGATGCTCAGAGCCAAAATATGATCCCACTCCTCACGAAAACCATACCATATAAATATTTTTTTTCACATCAGCGAACTCCTGGGCAGGTAAGGGTCCTCCATGGTATTCGGAGGGCATTTTGTGACAGAGCATGGAAGATGCTATTTATGTCTGCATACGACAGTGTGGTGCTTCTGTTACCTGAAGGCCCACCGCTCAGAGCAGTAGAGTGGCTGATGTGTATCAGTTACCTATCACCCTGCTACAGCCTTGCACTTCCCTGTTGATTGTACTTTTGTGGTTCTTACAGATGGGACGTTGGTATTCAGAGACCCTTTAAAAAGATTGATAGCATTCCTTAACTGATTATTTTAAAAGTTGTTGTGGTGATTATCCTAAACTAGATTGTTAGGTTGGCCTTTAAACAGAGGTCTTCAGTAAATCAATGCAAAGTACTTTTTTTTAAATAGTGATATGGATGCCCTATGGAGGAATTCATTTTGTGAAAAAGGAGTCTGACAAGATGCTGTGGTCTCGTCACTTCTAACAGTGTGCAGTAAAGTGGGTGAGAACAAATTGTTACTGTTGACAGTACCCTGTTAAATTGTGAAAAAAGTACCAAATTCACTTTTTTAGTCTTTAGAAAATGGAAAATCTAGCATCCTCTTCACAGGAGCAGTTTATTCTCACCTGCATCTCTGCACATTTTAGGATCAGTACGACTGTGCCATCATCACAATACCATAACTGTCCACAAAATGCATCCTCACATCACTGTTTAAATTGTATTTTTCTTTGTTTTACTGAGCATGTGTGTTAACTGTAACCTAGCAGTCCTGTTACTGGATGTCTAGTACACAGAGATGGATTAAAGCACCAGCAGTCCTAGTGACTGTGGGGGGGCAACATGCAAGTTGACAGTCTCAGCCATCACTAGTGTCAGCCAACAGCTTTTGTAATTTGAAATGTTTTGCTAGTTGTCATAATTTTCCCACTGTGTGCTGATGGAAGAGCATGTAAAGAACATCCTGGGAGTGGGCAGAAGCTTTTGGTGTGGCACCATGATGCATGAATTTACACACAAAGGAAAACCCCAGCCTGTCAGAGCAGACAAGGCATGATGAGTAACAAGGCCCCCAAAGGCTAACCTTTGTACTTAATGTGTGAATTTCAGGAAGTCACAAGCTTCAGTTTTTTATTCCACCCAGCTTTAAAACACATATTTGGCATATTTATAGTAAATATGAGTTACTGCGTCTCTGATGGGCCACCATGAGTAAATCATAGACATCATAGGAAGTATCAAGCATCATAGACTATCATCCTTATAGCTTGCCAATCCATAATTTTTAGAACTCCATAGTTCTGTCCCTGCAGAAGAGATCCAATCTTGATATGATGGTATCCAAGTTAGGGCTATCTATTATCATAGATGGGAGTTCATTCCAAGATTATATTACCCTCTGACTGGACCAATTTTTTCCTAGTGATTAAGTTCCATTTGGACAAGAAGAGCTGTTTATTATGTCTCCTACCACTTCACCAGCTGGTCTTGAGTGAAAACCCCAATTCATCCCTCAAATTGGTATCACCCATTGCTTTATACAGCATATACATATCCCCTCTAAATCTCCTGTAATGGAGTGAATACATGTTCAAAGTTTCCAACCTTTCTTCTTATGGTCTAGTTTTAAGGTCTACTATAGATTTGGTAGCCCTTCTCTGTACTCCCCCCACTCTGAGAATGTCTTCCCTTTTGTACGGAGACCACACTTGGACACAGTACTCCAAGTGGGGCCTGACCAATGCACTATACAGTGGAATCAGAACCCTCTCCTCCCTGCTGGATATGTGTCTTAAGATACAGTTAAGATTTTAGTTCGCCTTTTAGATCAGTAGTAATCTTAATTGCCAGGTCTTTCTCCTCATGAGTGACTATTAGTACATCTGTTACAAGTTTATATAATACTTTGTTATTATGTTTACCCAAGTGCATTATCTTGCATTTAGCTGAGTTCAACTCTAGTTTGTTTGACTTGGTCCATTCTAGGATTTCATTAATAGCCCCTTGTAAGGATGACGCATCCACAGAATTGTTGACAACCATCCCCACTCTACAGTCATCTGTGAACTTAGAAAGCCAAATATCTGGGCTCTTAATTTTAGGGTGGAAATATAGATGTTAAAGAGGCATGGCACCAGGACTGAACCCTGTGGAACCTCACTGGTGATTGGCGCACAGTCAGATAATGCTCCTTTTATAATAACCCTCTTGCTTCCTATCCTGTAACCATTCTGAGATCCAATATAAAATATTGGCCTCCAGATTAATCTCCCTAGGTATGGTTAATAATTCTAAGTGGGGTAGTTTATCAAGTGCCTTAGTAAAGTCCATACAGGCAGCATCCACTGAATTCCCCTTATCCAGTTCCTTGTTAACTTTTCGTAAAATGTTTGGAGATTGGTCTGGCAAGACCTTGAATTTGTAAATCCATGCTGTGAGGAATTGGTCAGCCTGTGTGCTTTAAGAAACACTTGCATTTTCTCTTTTAAAATGCCTTCCAAGATTTTTCCCATAACTAATGTTAAGCCAACTGGCCTAAAATATGATGGATCTGTCTTAGGCCCTTTTTTAAGAGTGGAAACATGGTTGCAACCTTCCAGTCTTGTGGGACCTCACTGTTATCAAGGGAGGATTGGAAGATATGGGTAAGCGGTGGTGCTATAAGGTCAGCTAACTCATGTAATACTCCAGGGTGTATATTATCTGGTCCTGATGATTTGTTAGTGTCCAATTTACGTAATCTCTTCAGAACCTCATCTGGATCTATTATTGTATGTCCAGGGGATGGATATTCAATACTTACATAAGGGATTGAGGCTTTTTTGTTAAAAACTGAACAGAAACATTTATTTTGAATGTCAGCCATTTCTTTATCCAAAGCTGACACTCCATTATTATCCTTGAAGGACCCCATGGTACTCAAACTCCTTTTTAATTTATTGATGTAACCATAGAAGGATTTCTTTTCGTCCTTTTCCTTTGATGCTAAAAGGACCTCTTTCTGTGCTTTTGCCTTTTTAATGACAAATTTGACTTTTTTTGTGAGATCCCTAAAGACTTGATGGTTAGCCTCTGTTTTGTCTCTTTTGTACTTTTTGTACATTCTTTTTTTTTTATTTATTAATCTTTTAATAGCTTAATTGAGCCAACACGGATGATTTTTCCTTGTGATATTATATTTTTTGAAGCTGGGTATGTGTTTTTTGTCTGATCTCCTAATATTGTAAGAAACAAGTTCCACATCTCATTTACTGAACAGTTTTTAAAGCCTTTATCCTAATCCCAAAGGGAAAATTCCCTTCTAAACTGGTCAAAGTCTGCCCTGCTGAAGTTCAGCTTTGTTGTAGATACTTGTTCTATCAGAGCATGAGACTCCTTGATACTAAAATGGACTGTATAATGGTCACTGTTACCGAGCAGGGTATCTACCCTAACATCATCAATTGTATCTCACATATTTGTTAACACAATATTGAGGATGTTATCTCTTCTTGTACTGTGTAGTACATTTTGCTCTAAACCAATTTGGTCAAAAACATCCAGAAACATAATATCTGCTTTGTTAGCTCCCCTTGATAACTTCCCGTCTATGCTGGGTAAATTAAAGTCTCCAAGTATTAATATTCTATCCACTGGATCCAGAGTGGCTATTTGATTTATCAAAGCTTTGTCATTATCTGCTGTTATTGTGGCAGGTCTGCAGACCAAACCCATTCTGATTTTAGAACCATCTTGGGGGAGTAGTTTAACCCAGAGAGTCTCTAAATCTGCCACGTCTTTATCAAGTTCTTCACTGTTTATTGATTCATGTACGTACGTGGCAATGCCTCCCCCCCCACTTCCTATGAACCCTGGATTCTGATTGTAAGTTATAACCCTGTACAGATTTAGACCAGGTGTCCTTTTCATCCCACCATGTTTCTGTAATTACTGGCAGTTGAATGTTTTGTGATGTTAACAAGATTGTAAACTCCTCAAACTTGTTCATCAGATATCTAGCATTAATCAGAACTCCCTTCCATTCCTGTATTTTTTTATTCCTTTCAAAACTGTTAATGATGTTTGTGATAGGGGTCATATTGCAACCCCCACACCCGTTTTGTTGTTTAAGCCTCAGTGTTCTAACAAATCTCCAAAACTGGTTAAAATGGAAGAAAAATGGGGATTTAATAATAAACAAGATTGCTGCTTCTTTGGGCTGAGGTTGAGTGATGCGTTCCCTTTAAAAAGCTTTAAAATCTGTTGCAACAGTATTATTCTGTTTACTTCTTTCTTTTCTGCTGCTTAATGCTGCCTTGCGCTTTATTATTTTCCCTACCTACAACTTGACCACTTGTAGGTATTCTCCTCTATCCCTTGTAACTCTTTTCTGACTCTCCCTTTGCCCAAATTGCCTGCATTCTGCTCGTTTCAGACTGAGCAGGGTTTAAACTGAATTTTATTTTATGCCTTCTACAAGACTTTAAGCCCCAAACTGGGTACTAGGAAAGCCTGAAACAGTACACTGCATTCCTATGGGTTCTCAAAGGTTGTCTCAGGCAACCACAGCACAGATATCTTGTTTCTAGTGTTGTTTGCACTGCAAGAGTGAAAGTTAAACAAAATACATGCATGCTAATAAAAAGCTACAAAGTCACACAGTTTTTGTTGCTGCTAGAAGTTAGAAGAATGTTTTCCAAAGGAAATATTGGTGGCAAAACTCTGAAATAGATGTATATTTACCTGAAGCCTTGTCTAGTGTTTGGGGTGTGGTCAGGACCTCCCTTCAGCATACATGTCCTCCATTAGAGCTGGCCGGCCCTTACTCCTCCTTTTTTATGACAGTATCTGCTGGGAGGAGCCTGAGTATCTTCCAAATCTTGCATTTCTAGTTCTTATTGTGTTTTATTTGAAATGAACATTTGTAAAACATTAAAAGACTCTAGTAATGTATGACTTCATGTTATGATGCAAAATTTAAAGCTCCTCTGTAATAATTTAAAGTAAACTATTTGTAGGGGAAGAGTTCGCTGTGTCATGTGACCCAACCACAGTATAAATATACTTTGAATGGGACGTAGAAGTTAGTTGGTGGTAGGAGGTCAAACCTACCTGTCCCCTAGCCTGTTTCCAGGAGGAATTTTGTTTTGTCTTCCATTAGTGCTGCTACCTATTGAACAGACCTGTTTATTTTGCATTGGTTCTTTATTTTCCATTCTCAGTCCATTTTATTTTATCCTGCTGTATAATAAATGTTTGGACTTTTGCATCCTGACACTGTTGCAGGACTCCATTTGTTCCCATGTTCACAGTGTTATTTCCTTCATTTGCCATGTCCTAAAAACAAAAAAAGATAACAGAAATCTGGAAAAATAAAACTTCAGATTTTGGTCCAATTAAATGCATCTGCTAGCACAATATTTGTTTTAATCTTCCCAAGTTGTTACACAAAATGGGGTGAACTTTATTTCAATGCATTATGAACGGAAGACTTTCTCTCCCACCCTCCCATAGCATGACATGAGTTAAATTGCAAATTTTGGCCCACCACAATGATGGAGAGGTTACTGAGTACCCTGTAATGCATGGTGGGCATAGGGTAAAACATCCAGCCTGTGTAATTGTGGAGTCCATAGCATGAGCATGCTATTCAGAGAATATATTTATTTAGAAGAGATTCACCAGGAAAGCAGCATGAACTGTGGAACAGCCCATTTCCAGAAGCATCATGGGGGGGGGTTACATAAGGAGATGGTGAAAGCCAATATCAAAAGAACAGTGTACAGACTCATATATAGTCTTCATACAAAAACAAGTTAATAAAAAAAAGCTGAACATAATTAGAAAATAAACAGGGACAAAAAATGAAAAAAATATAGCTAGACACATCAATTATCACTGACACATGGTACCAAAATATCAACTGTATGGACAACAACATGAACTTAATCCTAGTGACTAAGCCAGGTTTAGAATGAAGAGAGAGCTGACTGCTGAGAACAGCGTTGATAGTTCGAGGGTGAGAGCAGGCATGGACAAGTGCTAGTAGGATCAATGGAAGAGCTTAATTTGGGTGCCACACGTGATGTAAATGGGGGAGGAGAGCAGGTGGTGTAGGGGGATACTTAGAGTGGTTGAGTAGCTGGGACCTTTACCCCTTCAGGATGCTGAGAACCCTGCAAGGGGAATGGGAGTTGGCTGAAGAAAATAGGGATATACAGTAAGAGGAAGAGGGGAGGGATGGGGTAAGTAGAGATAGAGGGGTGCACAATGTTGAAGTAGTGTTGAAGGGAAGTTGTAGCATTTAAGGTCTTGGGGGCTGAGAAAAAAGGTATAGATAAAAAGTTATTGATAAGGAAGTTAGAAAGGTAGGATGGATTAGTTGCAGTTGCAGCAGTGTACTGTATGCTTCCAAACGAGAAGTGCAAGAGATCGGCGTTTTGGGCAGAGCAAATTTTGAGAGGAAGGGAGTTACAGGAGCTAGGGAATATGTATGAGAAGGCATTTCGGTCAGCTGATGTATGCTGTGGGGGGAAGGCGAGCGTTCTGTGCGTAGAAGATCAAAGTGGGTAGCAGGAGGTGGGGGGGATCAACAAGGGGGAGGACAGATAAGATGGCAGTGAGTCAAACCAGAACTTATCTACTAGGGTGAGACAGGCATCCGGCAGTGAGGAATGGGAAGGAAAGGGAGGAATACAGATTGCAGTGGTGGGTTAGAGGGGGGCAGCCAAGGACAAAATGGCTGAAGGAATTGAAGAGGGTGTCCAGCCTGGCTAAGGTGGTCTTAGGAGCAGAACTGTAGACAATGTCACCAAAATCAAAGACTGGGAGAATCATCTTTTGGACAGTTTCACACCTGGCTTGCATGGGCAGGCAACTGAGGTGTCTGTACAGGGCACCTAGCTTAGGGAGGAGTTTTTTGTGAATGGCATCATCGTGTACACCAAAGTCTAGATTCTTGTCTAGCCATAGCCCAAGGTACTTAAATGAGGGGACGTCATCCAGTTTGGAGCCAGACAAGGTGTGAAAGCTGGGGGTGTAGTCCAATGTGGACAGTTTTTGTCTAGTGCCAAAGATCATAGAGACTGTTTTTATGACATTCAGGGAGAGTTGGTTAGTACTAAACCAGCACTGGACACTACTAAAGTCCGGCTGAAGACTGGTAGTCACTACAGCAGGGGAACTCCCACAGGAGAATAACACGGTGTTGTCTGCATACATGTGTATGCTAGCGGATAAGCAGGCAACAGGAGGATCATTCCGAAAGATAGAAAATAGAATAGGTCCGAGTAGTGAGCCTTGGGGGATACCTTTGTTTATTGCAAGCGGGGGAAGTCAAATTGTCGGCTCTGATAGATTGGGACTGACCAGTGTGGTAAGACTGGAACCAGATAGTGGCTGTTTCGGAGAGGCCAGCTGATATCAGCTTGAAAAGAAGAAGGGTGTGTACAACAGTGTTGAGGGCTTTGGCCAGGTCGACAAATATGGCAGAGGTGATGCATTTCTGGCCCATCCCTGTTAGAATGGAGTCAGTGAGCTGGAGGAGGATGGTGGTCATGGAGTGGTGTTTGCGGAAGCCAGACTGGAAGGAGGTGAAAAAGGAAGAGGAATCAAGGAAGGCAGAGAGCTGTTCCAATGCCAGGTGTTCTTGAACCTTCTCCAGTATAGGTCGAAGGGATATAGGGCAGAAATTGCAGGGATTTGAGGGGTCACCCCCTTTGGGCAGAGGGGCCACAGTGGCAGATTTCTACATCTTAGGTACAGTTGCTTGCGAGAAGGAGATGTTCAGGAGCTATGTCAGGGGGAGAGCAATAGCGTAGGTGGAGAGGTGAAGGAGTTTAGGATCAAGACCATCAGGGCTCTTTCCTCTGGTTGGATTCAGGGCCAGTCATACTCATAGGGTGTCATCAGGGTTGACAGATTTGAAGGTGAAGCACAAGGTGTAAGGAGATTGTGAGTAGGGGGAGAATTTTAGGATGGGGAAGTGATAGGTGGAAGAACTGCAAGGAGGGAGGAGGCACAGGTAGTAAAATAGTTATTAAATTCCATGGCCATGGTAGGTGGGTCATCAATTAAATGGAAGCCAATTTTTAGGACTGGGAAGGGGGATTGGGAGGGGGGGAACAAGGCATGGATAACCTTCCAAACTTTGGAAGGCTTCTTTATGTTGTTATGGAAGGAGGTGTTGAAGTAGTCTCATTTAGCGAGGTGAGTGGCAAGGGTACAGACATTTCTGAGTGTGCGATATCGCTGAAGATCTTGCTGGGTGCCTGAGGTCTTGTATGTGGCCCACGCTTAATCATGTGCATGTTGGCAAGTAATGAGTTCAGCAGTGATCCATGGCAAGTGGCAACCTTGGACGCTTGCAACTCTTAATGGAGCATGGTGGTTCCAGACAGCGGAACTGTGTGGTGAAGAAGTCCAGGGCTGCGTCAACTGAGGGGACAGTGAAGAAGGGTAACAACTCGATCCTGGCCAGCTCATTATGTATGACGGAAATGTCGAGGGAGTGGAAGGAGTGGATTTTTAGCATAATGGGGAGGACTTAGTATGGTGGATCTTGCGCATGCAGTAGACCATGTGACGGTCACTAAGAGCATCAGGGAGTGTGCCAGACTTGGTGACGTGGTGTGGGTGTGAGGATATAACCCAGTCTAGTAGGGTATGCTTGCTGGTTTTATGATTTAGTTGCGTGGAATCATCTATCAGTTGCTTTAGGTTTAGGGAGGCTGCGTGGGTGCAGACTTTGGACTGTTTGCTGGCAAGCCAGTTTATGTTAAAGTCACCAAGGAGGTACAATTCCCCAGGGGTGGCAAGGGATGTGATGGTGGAGAGGAGATCAGAGATAGAGGACAGCTCAGAGACAGAGAGGTTGGGAAAGCAGTAGACACCACCAACATAAATGGGGAGGGAAGAGGGAAGGGGAGGGATATTTTTATTAGGAGCAGCTCATATACTGAAGGGAAGGAGATAGATAGGCAGACTAAGTATCTGATAGAGGAGGAGATATGTATAGCGACACCACCAGCCCCAGACATACGATCTTCGTGGACGATAGAGTACCCAGGGATGGAGATGTCTGTGTCTGGGGTTTTAGTGCTGAGCCATGGCTCAGAGATAATGAGTATAGAGGGGTTTTGTTGTAGAATGAGTGGTTGCAGGAGGTCAGTCTTGGGGAGGAGACTTATAATATTTAAGTGAGCTATACTCAACCCCTTTGGGAAATTTCTTGTATCGATTGTGAAGGGAACTGGGTTGAGTTCAACGTCACCAGAAGTGAGGAGTAGGAATAGAATTAGTGATTGAGATACTATAGCCGACCAATTCTTATTTCGTGGGTGTGACCAGCTGTTGGATGGGGTGGCGACAGTTATCAAATTGTAGGTCATGGTAAAGGCTTGTATAGTAGCCAAGTGGAGCCGAGTTCCATAGAGGAACCCAGTAGAAGGGCGCCAAGGGGAGCGAGGGGCAGTGGACAAGCAGAGGGAGGCAAGGGTTGGTATAAATAAAGGAAGGCAGGTTGGTGTTGGGAGTGGGAAAGAGGGTTCAGAGGAGGGAGAAAAGGATGTGGGAGAGAAGAGAAGGGGGATGCAGGCAAGGAAGAGGAGCAGCATGTTTGTGCCTGAGTGACAGCAGAGTTAATTGGGTGTCAAAAATAGGTATTTGTTACATATCTTGACCAAGTAGATTATTTTAGAGTATATAATAAGAACTAGGACTGTAAAGAAGAGAGATTATAACTTAAAATAGGAATAAATAAAGGGTGTGAAATTGGCCAAGAAGAGTAGCTGGACAAAGAGTTAGGATGGAAGAAATAGGGTGAATTGCTTTTAAAACAGCTAAGTTTCAGTAGTTAATGTGCAAGGATGGGGGTACAGTAATGCCAGCTAGTTGAAGATAATAGAGAGAGATAGGGAGAACTGTCTTTAAACAGCTAGTTTCAGTAGCTAATGTGCAAGTACGTGGGACAGAGTAATTCCAGCTAGTGGAAAGGAAATGGTCGAGATAATACAGGGTATGGGTGTAGGATTTAAGCTGAAGAAGAGATTTCCTATTATGTGTAGTAAAATAATATGGGGCTGCAGACTGCAGAAACCAGTTGGGTTTGCTGATTGTCTGAGAATATAAACCAATGGGCAAACAGGGGAAGAAGGAGGAGGAGCTAAGGTCTATTTAATAGAGGTCAGGGCCAGGGATCGTGCGGTGGGACAATTTTATGGTCTAAACAATTAGTTAGTTGAAGCAAACTGCAGAGTTCAGGAAAGCCACAGGAAAATCCTGAATCATCAGTTGGTATACAGGGGAGCCAATGGTGGAGAAGCTGGTGCTCAAGCGGCCAATAGGAGTAATGACTTTCAAACCGTGGTTCCCCGATGCAAAAAGTCTACCTGTGCGAATTCTGTGAGTGGGTGGGAGGAGCAACACAGCTGGCTGAGTCCGAGCTAAGAGCAGGTCTGTGTAGGGCTCAGTCTGGGTGAGTTCTGTTAGCAGGCGCGAGTAGCAGCCCGGCCGGCTGAGAATGAGGAACATGTATGCAAAATCATTTAAAACTGAACACATTCCATGTAGGTATCGGTATGTGCGAGTTCTGTGAGTGAGCAGGAGTAGTAGCGCAGCCGACTGAGGTCCGAGCCGGTGGCATAAGCCTGTGTAGGGCTCAGTCTGTGTGAGTTCTGTGAGTGGGCAGTAGTAGCAGTGCAGCCGGCTGAGAATGAGGAACACGTATGCAAAATCATTTAAAACTGAACACATTAAAATAGACGGTTTAACAAAAGGGTACCACAGTAGGAGTGGTCTCAGAAGTGATATTAAAATACTTTCCATGTTGCAGCAAATAGTGTTGCCACCTTAACACATGACTGGGCAGGTCTGTGTCTTCTTATAATAGAAGAACAGATGAACTTTAAAAGGGGCATAAGCCTTATTGTTTACATTTTTAGTATAATTGGAAATTAAAGCACATGTGAAACACAGAAACATAGAATCTGATGGCAGATAAGGACCGCCGGGTCTATCTAGTCCATTTTTCCTACCCAGTGCTTAAGCCACATTCCCTACCTGACCCACGGCTTCCCCTTTCTTCCCTGTTGCTAGTGTTCCTTTATATTTGTTCCATTCATTTTTTAATTTCCCCCACTGGAGGCTATTCCATGTTTCCACCACCATTTCTGTGAAGAAATACCTCCTCACGTTACCCCGCAGTCTCCCCCCCCTTAGTCTCAGATCATGTCCCCTTGTTCTTGAACCTCTTCTTCTCTGACAGGTGCTACCTTCTTGTACCTTATTTATATCCTTGAGGTACTTGAAAGTCTCTGTCATATCTTCCCTTTCTCTGCTCTCCTCCAGTGAATATATATTGAGATCTTTCAGTCTCTCTTCATATGGCTTCTGATGCAACCTCTGCACCATCATAGTCAGAAACATAGAAACATAGAATCTGATGGCAGATAAGGACTGCTTGGCCCACCTAGTCTGCCCATTTTCCTACCTGATGGATAAGCTGCAGATCCTAGCTAATCAACAGCCTACTTCCTCCTACCCCCACTAGAACTGTCTTATGTCTGTCCCATGCATTCTTGTATTCCCCCACTGTTCTTGACTCCACAACCTCCTCAGGAAGGCTGCTCTATGCATCCACAACCCTCTCTGTGAAAAATACTTCCCTAACATTACCTCTGAGCCGTCCCCTCTATCTTCAAATTGTGCCCCTTGTTCTTGCACATCTCTTTTTCTGAAAGATACTACCCTCTTGGACTTTGCTGATTCCCTTGAGTTACTTGAAAGTTTCTATCATGTCCCCCCTCCCTTCTTTTTGAGGGCATACATGTTAAGCTCCTTTAGTCTCTCTTCATATGTCTTCTGGTGCAGACCCTGCACCATTTTGGTGCCCTCCTCTGGACAGCCTCCCACTGTCTATGTCTTTGCAGAGATGGGGTCTCCAGAACTCCACACAGTACTCCAGATGGGGTCTCACCAACTGTCTGTACAGAGAGATAACAACTTCCTGTTTTCTACTGGTGATGCCTCTCCCTATGCATCCCAGAATCCCCCCAGCCCTCCTTACTACTTCTCGCATTGCTTGTCCACTTATAGATCATCTGATATAATTACCCCCAGGTCCCTTTCCATTTTTGTTGTTGTCAGTATCAGTACCAGTGATCTGTACAGTAGTATCACCACCTCCCTTTTACTGCTAGTGATTCCTGTCCATAAGCACTCCAGCATCCCACCGACTTTCCATACAGCCTTCTCTCATTGTCTGGTCACCTTTAGGTCATCAGATATACTGTAATCACCACAGGTCCCTTTCCTGTGAAATCTGTAAAATACCACCAATGTTTTCTTACATGTGGTTGGTTTAAAATAGTCCAATGTTTTCCTTATTTCAGATCCCTTGTTAATGCTGGGCTGAAAGAAAACATACTCACTGCAGTAATAGTGATTTTCCAAGAATCAGTCTTCACCATTGATTCATATGTACTGTGAGGACTTAAAGGGACACTGTCAAACCCCTTAGGCCTCAAATTGTCCCATGTTTAAAAAACACATTTTATGATTGTTCACATTCTGTAAAGGCTATTAATGCAGCTGGTAGCTTGATTCCGAACCCTTTTTTCTTTTAAAAAGTGCAAAACTGACTGCCCACCATACTGGTGTTACCACACCAAAACATGTTTATTTACATTTCTTGCCCAGCTCTCACTGCATTTTTCCTGGACTCAGGAAACCCCCCAACACAAACAACCATTTATTATGCACTGGGTGTAGAGGAGACTATTTTATCATGAATGGCTACACTGTTTTAGGGTGTTTCTAATGTTCAGGAAGTTTTCACTAAGAGTAGTTCAATGATTTGAAGCAAAACAAAGCTATACATTACCATACAGTTTGGGTCTAATAAGCAAGCAGGCAGATAAAACAACCGGCAACATCAATGAATTTTAGAGACAGTAAGCAATCCTGAAAACAATATGCTACAAAACAGGTTGACCGTGTCCCTTTAAAGTCAGAGGCACTAGGACCCTGTGGGAATTTTTTCATCTAGGGAGGGAGCTGAGGACAGTTACTGATGCTACTTGTGCACCACAATACCCTCGTGGGGCTGCATGCTAGTCAAGAAGCATCATCTGCTCCCTCATGCACCACAGTTCTGTTCTTCCCGCTATCAAGTGCTCACCCTGGGAGTTACAGCACCTCAGTTTGACCATCATTGAAATCTTCTACTGCGTCACCACTGATAGTCTCCTGTTTCCCAGTCACCTTTCATTTTGTTGTTTTACTGTCATGTTGAAATCTGAGAAAAAGAAAAAGCATCCTAAAAGGGACCCAAGTATGCATCAGTGTCCCTATGGAAAGTTGATCATGACAAATGACTGACATCAAGTCTGCTAGACATGCCTTGCCCCTTCACATCACATGGATTCATGTGACGCCTGCTTTTCAATGGACCACTACACCCTTGAAGTTTGCACACTGAAGTTGGATCACCTGATTCCCACCTTTGGTGGCAGGCAATGACCTCATGTCACCAAGGGTAGGTCTTTGAGTTCTTCCCCTGGGTTCCTTCCCAGTACCTTTGGTACTGTGGAAGCATACAGTCCTCCTCAACTTCGCCTCACCAATGAGTTGGAAGCCCTGGGGGTGGGTCTGGTGGACAGCTGGCTCCTTCTGGGCAGCTGGCTGAGCAACCCCCCAGTCTGTCTGCCATGGGCAGCAGATGTCCCAAGTGGTGACATGAAAGCTGTACGCTTGGTCTCTACTGCTGGGCACCTCAGTGTCACAGCTTGGTGCTTCCCTGGATCCTGACACCGTTTGCAGTGTCAGTGAGCAGCATGGTGATGGTTGTGACATCGGGCCCTCTTCTGGTACTGTTCACAGTACAGGGAGATGGACTGATGCCAGGGCCATTTGACATCTGATGGCCAAAGCACTGTTGTTGTCCTCTCCCCTTGTAGCCCTCATGGCTCCACAAGAGGGGTCAACATCAGCCCGGTGACCGGCATGGCACCTACGATGGTGTCAGCTCAGATGGTGGCTTAGTCATGGAGTTTTCCCCAAGCTGCTGGCTGAACTTGTCAATGGTAAGGACCAGAGCTGCCCTGAGGAGATTGAGCAGTTCCACTCTCCTCATCTGGGGATCACCCCAGTGAGCACCAAGCTGGTCATTTCTCATCAATAGGTCAATGTTATTTGGGCAGGTTCACCATGGCCTCCCTAGAGCAAGGTTCTATGACCATTCCAGCAGCTCAAGAATAGACCCTAGGACCTTTGGCTCTTCTCTGCCTCCTGCCTGTCTATGCCACCTCTTCCTGAGGTTCCAGGAATCATGGGTCCTCTGGGGCCTATTACCTGGTGGCAGCATGGAAGCATGGTAGGTGTGCTCTTCAAATATCACACTAGTGCTGACCGAATCCAGTTCTTCTGTGGCCCTCTGCCACCTCCCGCTTCCAGGTTTACCACCTCCTCTCCATCAACATCCTCCTCCGAGGGTAAAGAATCCTCCCTCATCTTGTCCTCAGACTCTGAGTACTTTCTGTACCAGAGATTCCTGATGGACATGCTGAAGGTGCTGAACATTGGCACCATAGCCACACAAATTCCCTGTCCATACAGCTGAGACTTTCAGAAGCTTTCAGGGATGACCACTGTGTCATCCCTCCTTGGCCTAGAGCCTTCAAGGAATGCTCCAGGACAGTTGGAGGTGTCCCCTCGTTCTCCCTCCAGCCCCCAGAGATGTCTACCAGAGGTATTGCACAACTGCAGACTCTGCAGGCACAGTACCTCACCCCACTTTAGGGATTCAGGTCATGTAGACCCCAGCAGGGCCTCATTGCCTGGAGCATTACCAACTGCCCGAATCTGACTGTGCAACAGGTGCTTCAGGTAATAATAATAATAATAATAACTTTATTTTTAAAGCACCTTTCAGTATATCAAGACACTGAACATATCAAAAACCACAACATACAATACCAGTTAATAAAACATATAAATAAAATGATTTCATAGCAACATCACATATTAAAAACAAGCGATAAGATATCCCATAAAATCAAAACACAATATTTGCATTCAAATTACATTAATCCTCCAAGTAAGCCATATGCCACAGGTAAGTTTTTAAATGTTTCTTAAATACCTCCATGGAGGTGCACTCCCTTAACCAGCGTGGTAGAGAATTCCAAAGAGTGGGTGCAGCATAAGAAAATGCTCTACTGCCAGAAGATTTTAAACTCACTCTTGGAATCTCTAACGACCCCTCGTCCGCCAAGCGGAGCGATCGGCCAGGGCAGTAAGGCAACAGAAGTTCTTTCAGATAGGTCGGACCCTGATCATGAAGGGCTTTAAAAGTCAATAAAATTACTTTAAGGTGATCCGCACCCATACAGGAAGCCAGTGCAGTTCGCGCAGCACAGGGGTAATATGACAGGACCTACTTGTCCTAGTTCAAACCCAGGCTGCAGCATTCTGCACCAGCTGTAGGCGACGAATTTCAATCCCAGAAAGCCCAAAGTAAAGGGCGATGCAGTAGTCCAAGCACAAGGACAAGAAGGCATGGACCAACGTTGGCAAAGAGTCAGATGGAACAAGGTGACGCACCCTGGCAATATTCCTAAGATGATAAAAGGAAGTCCTGACAACAACCTGACAAGGTAGGAAGGTGTTCTCCTCGTCTCACATCATGATGTGCATTTCTGCACATCAGGTACAATTAGCAGCTTACAGCAATCACCTGTGAGCACAGCTATGACAGCTCCTAGTTGCCATGCCACAAATGGAGTTAGTTGGGCAAGCCATCTGCCTTTCTGTCAAGGGCCTGGAGTCAGTAAGGCATCAGACAAGAACATCATACAATGCCAGTGATCTGGCCTCCAGGCTGGTGGGAGCCAGAGTCTGAATTTGGTGGATGGCATGACTTTGCATCTCTCGACTGGCACCTATGGCCTGGCAAAAGGTGCTTAACTCCCAGTTCCAGTTTACTGTTTCTCCCATAGGGTCAGATGGGAGCTTTTTGGGCACTATCCTGCTTCTCTGTCTATCTCAGAATGTTCTTGTGTCTCAATAGACCTGTGAGGATCCTCCACCCTCAGATATTCTCCCCATGCAGAGGGCTGAGAGTGACTGCTACTCTCAGGGTGAGCCAGCTGCTCCTTAATTGGGAAGCTTGGTAGTCAGACACATATGTATGAATTAGTGGTGAAGGCTGATTCTTGGTCGATAAGAAAATTACATAGTCACCATAATTGTTTTTCTTCCAGAATGTCTTCACCATTGATTCAAATACCCACCCACTATCCCCTGCTCAGCTGAAAGCCAGGGCCTCTGACAGCTCACCCTTTGAGCGCTGGCATCACTTGCCTGCTGACATGCCCTCTGCCATGGCCCTTATATTGCAGCTGTTTTAGTTAAAAAAAAAAAGGAGCATTCCAGTGCCAACCCCAACCTTCACCAAAAACAAAAACAAAACAAACAAAGCAAAAACAGGGCCAGTCTGGTGGCACTGAGGGTTGAGGCTCTGGATGTCACACCTCGAGTCATGTGGGTGACCAAGGTTTGGGAGCAGACTCAGGCCACCAGGTGTAGGCAGGGGGAGGAGAGGATTCAGCATCCAGAAAACTGCTCTCCTCTCCTGGGGTGGGTTCCAGGGGATTCCCCATATGGTGGCAGCTCCTAGCAGTGACTGGGGCTGATACACAGCATATGGGGACAGCCAATGGGATGGCAGCAGCAGGTGATTGTGGGAGGGGGCGGGATCGTATCCTCCGCATGCTGTCGCCATTGCACGGTCGCGCCATGGGGGCGTAACAAAGAAAATTCCCCCTACCAGCCGGTAGGCAAAGGTGAGACCAGTGGTCAGCCCCACATCCAATGCTGGGCTTCCCAGCCCCTGGATCCGGTTCTCCCTCCAAGTCCCTGATTACTCTACTAGATTATAGATAGAGCACCAGGAGGAGTTTGGTGGTCCTGCCCCGGGGGTCTCAGAGCCAGGGGGTTGTGCGGCCAGGAGAGGCAGAGAGGAGAAAGGGCCCAACCAGAGTGTTGGGGATATGGAGGCTTCAGGCAGACAGGAGAAGCCATATCAAGCATTCACACCAGAGAGAGTCCAGTAGGTGGGGTGAATAAACAGAGTTGGAAAAAAAAAACAAAGGGAATGGGGGTCTCTTTGCTGCCCTACCAACAAAAAAAGAAGCCTTTTTTATCTTCCAGGAATCAGTCTTCACCATTCATTCACAGTAACGTGTCTTAGCTGGAGATGATAGGACTCCACAGGAGCAAAGTCTTTTTAGCTGGGAGGGGACTGACATTGGTGCTGGTGCCTATGAGGCCAACATACTGGCATCATGTGTGTGACCTAGCCAGTAAAAGACACCCGCACCTTCCCTTTCTCAGTTCTGTTTTTCCCACCAGGTAGAGTGTGCAACATGGAAGCAGCTATAATCAAAACTGTTTCATCAGCTTTTTTCCTCAGTTTGCTGCTGTCTACCACTTTTGTCAATGAAGAATGGCTTCCTGGCATAGTTTTCGGTACCACCTTGTTTGTGCATCCATTTTTTAAAACGGTTTGGCACAGAATTTCTTTCCTTTCTCATTTTTTCTTATTTCAGTCCATTGAGATGCCACGTTTGAAGGGACAGAAGAAGAAGAAGAAGGAAGGCTTCACCCCTCCCATGTGCCAGTGCTCCTGTGGGGTCCCACTCACAGCATTAAACTGGCATCTGAAATGCTTGCCTTTCATGGCCCTGACCATGACATGAACTGATGTGACACCTGGTTTTCCATGGATAAGTGTGTTGTTGAGTTCCAAGCATTATAGTGTGGTCATTCTACCCCCACATTTGGAGGCAGGAATCACACCTGCTATGCCAAGGTAATGTCTTTGGGCCTTTTCTCTAGACCCTTTCCCAGTACATTTAATACAGAGGAAGACCAGGATCCTTCCTGCACTCACCTTGCAGAGATGTCACAGATCTTGGGGGAGTCTGGTGGACAGTCTATCCTTCTGAGGGGTCAGCTGAATACCATCCTCAGTCCATCTACCCTCCTGGACAGCAGATGCCACTGGTGGTGAGACCAAAGCTATATGCTCAGTTTACACTGGTTGGCACCTCAGTGTTGCAGCCTGGTGCTGCCCCAGCTTCTGGTACCACCCGCAGTACAGGTGAGTGGGGTGGTGCCGGTTACAAGTCTGGGTCCCCTTCTGGTGCCATTTGCAGTGCCAGAAGAGGGGTTGGTTGTGGAGATGACCCTGACGCAGAGTCTGAGGTCATGGTCATTGCCTCCTCTGAGCGTCTTTGTGACCTGGAGGAGTAGGAGGAGGATACCAACCTTGGACTTGAGGACAGGGACGGAAATGATGGCACCAACCCTGGGCCTGGTTTCAAGCCCAGTGCTGATGATAGTTTCACCCCTGGTGTCATCCCTTGGTCTGGTGCCAAGGATGATGCTGGGACCATTTCTGGTGCCACACACAGCACTGGTTCTGGCCCCAGTGCTGTTTGCAGTGCTGGCTTTAGACCTGGTGCAGTTTGTAGTGCCAGATCTAGTCCCACTGTCTTTTGCAATGCCAAGTGCTGGAGTGGTTCCAGAGGTGATTTTCACTTTGGTGAATAGCTTGGTTCACGAGGTAGTGCCCATCCTTGGTGAGGGAAGTAGACCTTTCACTGGGTCTGATGATGATGCTGTGACCAGTGTCAGAGGCAGTACTGGCTGGGGTTCTAGCAGTAGCTCAGTGGCTAGTTTCTCCCTGGAATTGACTAGCATTGTCACTGGTGAGGACCAGAGCTGTCCTGTGGGACTTGCATGGTTAAGCTCTCCTTACCTGGGGTCTCCCCCCAAAGTCACTATCTGGGTCACACCTCTGAGACTAGTTGGCTCCACTTTGGCGAGTTTGCCAGGTCCTCCCACGGGACAGATCCCTTGAGTTCTCTTGCAGCCCTGATAGAAAGCTAAGAGGCTCTGGCTTCTACATCCCCCACAGACCTCTTCCACTCCTCCCTGAACTGCAGAGTATTATGGGTCCTCGTGGGCCCAAGTCCTGGTACCAGTACAGCACAACAGCTGTCCATCACCAATACTTCCTGTAGTCTGATGGGGCCCAGTTCAGGCCCATGGCCCCGGCACTGCAGCTCTCTGAGTCCAGCTCCTCCTCTCCTACTTCTTCTTCTGAGGGTGAGAACTTCTCCCTCACTCCATATGGCCATGGAAGCTGAATACTCTGCATACCAGCAATTCCTCATGGAGATGCTGAAGGAGCTGAACGTGTGATCCTATGTAGGACAGAATCCTCTGTCATTGCCACAGAGATTCCTTGGAGATTTCAATGACGACTCTTTTGTTATCCTTCCTTGTCATCGGGCCTTTGAGAAGGCATCTAAACTGTCTGACTCCATCCTTTTTTCCCTCTCTCCAGATCCAAAGGATATCCAGCATAGGTATTGTATTTCTGCAGAGTCTAGACCTCACCCCACTTTGGGGATTTTGGTACTGTAGACCCCACTGGTCCTTAATGCCCTGTGCATGGCTGCCCTCCTGAGGCTATGTTTATGAAGATAGATGCCTGGGGAAGGAAGGCTTTCACTGCAGTACACACCATCATCTGCTTTGTTGCACATCAGGCAGTTTACAACAAGCACCTGTGGTTACAGCTATGTCAGGTACTAGCTTCAGTGCCTGACCGCGAGTCAACCCAGCAAGCCATTCACCTTTCAGCCCGGGTTCTGGAGCTGGTGAGGCACTTATTTTGAGTGTCATATGATGCCAGTGAGGTAGCTTCCAGAATGTTAGGGACAGCAGTTTGCATTCAGTGGATGGTATGGGTTCACCTTTCCAGGCTAGCATCTCTGGCCCGGTATAATATGCTCAACTCAGCTTTTTCAAGGGATTCATTTCTTTTCCCGTAGGGTCAGGCATGACTTTTCAGGGCACTCTACTGCTTCTGGGCCATGGGGGCCTCCACCTGCCCATAACTAGTCATGGGTCGTGTCAGACCTGTAAGGAGTTCCTGCCCTCAGGTGGTTCTCCCCATATAGAGGGCTAGGGGAATATCTTCCCTCATGGTGAACCAACTCCTGGCTTTTTGTGAACACTTTGCACTCTGACATATTAGTGTGAATGAATGGTGAAGACTAATTCTTAGAAGGTATGAAAGTTACGTACTCACTGTAATTGTTGATCTTCCAGAATATCTTCACCATTCAGTCACACGCCGCCTACCATCCCCTTCTCAGGTAAGAGCCAGGGTACCTGGGCAGCACAAGTTGTCATGCCTCAGCAAGCTGGCATTCTTCTTGTCACTCTTTCCAGGAGGTGTCCCCCATTCTGAGGGTGAGATCATTTTCTGTTCTTCACACGAGAGAAAACTGGGATAAGGGTATCCATGCACTCTTTCCAACCCCCCTCAGAAAAAACAATTAGTGCATTTTTTTGTCCTTTCCTTAATTGTTCCTTCCTCTCCCTATGAAGGGGTATCTCTCAGGTTATATCCTTGTTGTTGCTGTTGCAGTATCGGCTCCACCTTGTCCATACCCCGAAGCTTCTGCCATGTGACAATGCCTGGCTCCTGGGGCAAGGCACAGCTCTCCATTCTTTTTCTGTACTGCACAGAGAGGCAGGTGCAGTAGGATTGTTTGTGCTATACTCCTCAGCCAGTTGGGCTGGGTTCTTCTATTCCACACTCAATTGTTGGAATTCATGTTTGTTTTACACATTCACCTTTTTCATGCTCATTATCTCCTTTATTCCTCACTCCTTTTAAAGTGGCAAGAAGATAGTACAGTATGTGTACTCCCGGACTCTGTCCAATCACACTCGCATTTTGCTCCTTTTGAGAAGCTTTAGGGTTTTTACCCTGCTAAATTGTGTTGTCCTCTTGGGAGTACAAGGGTTATTTTTTAGTTAAGTTGACATTCTGCCATCTTAATTATTCAGAGGTCTTTTTCTAGGCCCCTGTGTACAAGCCAGAGCTACAGTATATGCCAGTGCTGTTTTCCCCTCTTTCCCATATCTCTACCCATCCTGTTCAGGTAGCTGGTGGCTCTGGCTCTTCTTATAACTGCTACCCTTTAACCACCCTGTAGGCCCAACTCTTAGTTCTGCTAAGTTGGTACAGTAGCCAAGTTTTATTTTGTTATTATTTTTATGTCCTATGTCCTTTTCCTTTCCCTTTCTGCTAGAGGTCTATAGCCCTCTCTCTCCCTTTTTCTCACCAGTTGTTTTCTTCAACTGGCAAACAGAACAGTGGAAGGAAGGGGGCAGGCATTGGTTACTGGCTAATTTGCATGCACAATTTCAGTACATCAGCCTCATAATTAGCATCTGCACCAATGTCGGTCCCTTCCAAGCTGCAAAAGACATTGCTCCCACTAGGACCTATCACCTCCTACTAAGTACCATTAGTGTGAATGAATGGTGAAGATATTCTGGAATATCAACAGTTACAGTGAGTATGCAATTTTTATTTTTTTCCCATGGAGAGGGTCAGTTGCTACCTTCCTTTAATTCTTTTCCCTCCTTCTCCCCGCCTCGGGGTATATCTCCTATAGGGTATACCCCTGTTAATTGCTATATGTAGTATGTGTCCTGGGCAACATCCAGTGTAAATCCACTGAGGAGATACTCTGTCTGTGGAAGAGTGCAGTGCAGTTACTTAGATCAATGTACTAACTTCACACAGGGGTACATCCCTATGGTTGTGGGAAGAAGCAGGGCATGTTCTTCCTGATGATGCCTAGATTGATTGGGACTAGAGTGTGGATGAGGCACTGCAAAATTTAACAAACTGCTGCCCGCCTAGTAGGTCTCTAGTGAAACAAGCAGAGGTATATGTGGAGAGGCCAATTTCAGTTAATTTGTAGCAAAGGAGGGTTTGGACAATAAGAACAGCATCTTTGGACAGAGTGATGAAAACTTCAGTGAGCAAACCTTTGTCCATGCCAATCTTTATATATATATATATATATATATATATATATATATATATATATATTTTATCAAGACATCCAACTGTACATAACAGCATGAACTGTTCATACATTACATGTATAACTGTTTCAGTAACAGATATCTGAATAGTTTTAATGTAAAGCTTTACTTATCATTGGTATTCCAAGCTATTGCTAGCTAGTAACAAGATCCATTACTGAGACTGAGTGGAGCTACCTATTCCATTTTTAGTAAACTGGTATCGGAGTAAAAGGGAGCTGCAGCCAAGAACATAGCATCTCGTCACCCCAAAACAGGAGTAGACTGTTGGAATTCTAGTAGGGACTGGGAGAGCACCAGACCCTACCTGTGGATATTTCAGAACCCAATGATCCAACTGATGTCAGTTTAGTTAAATATGACAGTTCTTTGTTTTGCCGTTAATAGAACCTGTCATCCAACCCAATCGGGATCCCTAGAGACAGCATATATTTGCTAGCCCTACCATTTAGTAGTAAACTGCTCCAGCCGATTCTGGAGAGTATACATAATTTTCTCCATATGCTAAATGTTCATTACCAGGGAGTACCATTCCTGTAAGGTTGGAGGCCAAGGTTGCCTCCAGAGGTGAATTATTACTCTTTTGTTGCTAATAAGTATAAAATTACCATGGCTACAGTATGCAGTTTCTTTGGGGGGGGGAGGGGTAGAAAGTTCCATGGCAATCTTGATGTTGTTAGTTGACTGGACTTGAGCAGTGCTGGTATTGTGCCCTTTGCAAAAGCCATGTTGACAGGAGGGGGGTAATGAGGCTGTACCTCTATAGGTATTCAGTTAGCTGGGTGACTACTACTTTTTCAAGTAGCTTGTTGAGGATTGGTAGATAGGCGATGTGGCAATATTGGGTGATGAGCTTGGGTTCACATATTTTTTGGTACTGTAACTATTTTGGCAACTTTCCAGGAAGTGGTGACAGTACCAGAGGTAAGGGAAAAGTTAAAAATGTGAGTTATGGGTAGAGCAAGAAAGAAGGCACCTAGCCGAAGAATTCTAGGTTTAATATCATCTGGATTTGGACTGGCACCAAGCAGGAGAGTATTAAGTAGGTTTTTGATCTCCCTTCTGGTAACAGTTGTCAGTAGACTTTGTGGGTGGATCAGAGGGGAAAGCGCAGATGCAGGTCTGAGGGAGTGGCTTGGGGCAGCCTGGAGGTTGGGCGAATAGGCAGAGTGGTTTGGAAACTGGGCATTGAAAGCATCAGCAATGGTTACTTGGTTGGTGCAGTGAACCCCATTAATGGTTACATCCTTTTGAACTGTTTTGGTCAAAGAACCAAGTAAATCTCTGATGTGCCCCCAGAAACTCTGAGACTTGCCAGCTGAGACCAGCAGCTGTTCTTTGCCGAAGGTGCTCTTAGTGGAATGCATTGCCTTTTTATATTGGTTCCACAGGTTTCTATAGGAGAGCCAGTCCTGTAAATTGGAGGAGGCTTTGAAGGCTGCTCAGCATTTGTCTCTGTTTACAGTATGAAGAAGAAGAAGAAGAGGAGCAGGTCACTGTGCAGACAGTTGATTCTTTCCCTTCTAACACTTCTGTTAGTGTGAGGGAGGAGTCTGTGCTATAAGTTGGTGATGCAGGACTGAAAGGGGTCCAAGGCCAAGCTGATGTCAGAGGAGGAGAGGAGAGGATGAGGGACCAGTCAATCAGTAAGAGTTCTGCTTTAGGGGAAGTGGAGGCTAGCTGTAAAAAGTCTCTGAGAGTTAGGGTTTTAGGAAGCTTTTCAGACCTTAGCTTTCCATAGGCAATAAGTGGGGAAGTGATTACTTACAGACTCAGGGAGTACTCTGGCTACCAGGACCCTGTCATGTCTGTTGGAGAGCATCCAATCAGGCAAATTTAATGAGTCTACCAAACATCATAAAGACCCAGCTGAACTCTGAAAGTCCCAGAATTATGGTTACATCTGTGAGCAAAAGACAAACCCCATGTGGCCAATTCTGCATTTCAAAAAGTCCTGTTCCAAACTCTCATCCAGAGCCAAGGTGCCATACTGCCATCCATGAAGAAGCTGACACCCTTTCTTGGACAAAGAGTCTGTGTGTTACACCTGTGAGGCTATAGGAACAAATTATCTCGGTGCACTGATGCTCAAAACTGCATTTGAAGTTGAGTTGTCAGTTCACCAGCTTCTAGTTTGACATTCCTGGTTCCAAATCAATCCAAACAAAATAAGTTTTGTTTAAACTTGGCTTTATTTTTAAAGTTTTAAACTTGGCTTTATTTTCTAAATAGGTGAAACTCTTTTGTTAGTACAACTTTTAAAACACATTTTTTCAAATTGGCATATGTCAGGGAAGCCTAAAGAGAAAAAATGCAAATGCTGAACAGTCAGTAATGCAGCCAGCCTAATTGGAAATCAGAAACACAAAAAAAGCAAATCAATCAATCAATAACTAAAGACAGTGCATAATGTGACTACTGAAAGAAATGCAAACTCAGTAATATCTGGTACAGATTCTTTATTTGGCTACATTGGGGCAACAGGTAGCCTGACACCCCTAAGCCTAAGAAGAAAACAGTGCCTACAGGATTTAAATATTGTAATGCATATCCTATAAACATTGGCTGGCATACTATGAACATGCATACCATCTAAGAATATATCAAAAAATAAGTAATAAAGATGAAAGGGTCGAACCTGGTTAGCCAGGCACTATAGAAACAAACATTTGTCAAAGCCAAATGTTGGCTTGCTGGCATTGGCATTGATAGTGCAGGAGTTAGAGATGCATAACAGTAGTGACAGTGAAGTATTAAACTAAAGCCCACACCCCCCCCCCCGCAAAGACTGAAAGGCATTGAGAGTGTGACTTTGGGTCATTGGCCATAACGCTTATGCCATTCCACCTCTCCCCATCCTGTAGACACTGACAAGTGTCGCAGTGTGCTTGGGGGTCTTCAACCGTTATGCTCGCCCCATTCCATAAGGAAATAAGCTGAGATGGGTGCAATATAGGAGAATGGGGTGAACGTTAGGGCAACAGAACCCAAGGCACACCTCAATGCCTGTCAGTGGCTCTAGGGTGGTAGGGGTAGAATGCTGCGAACATTATGGTCGACAAACACAAGTTATGCCCCCCGATGCCTGTCAGTGTCTACAGGGTAGGTGTATGGTTGGAATCCTTAATGCCTCAGGCATTTGTTGCCATTTTCAATCCAAATTTTCAGCATTGGCTTTTTGGGACCCCACCTCATGAAGAGTGGCACTATCATTTCATTACTCAATCCTGAAAGGTGATTTTGCACAGCAACTGCGCCATTGGGTTCCACAGGTGTGGAAGCACATTTTGGACAGGATGCAAAAAATTACAGCTGTACTGTTCATGAGGAGGTGTGAAAAAATGGCAATGTTGAAAACCTGGAGAGAAAATATGAAAAATGTGTGAACTTATGAGCATGTGTAGATACTGCACAATGCACGCCAGTACCGTGGTCATTTTTGTGAATTTTTTCACCAAATTTTCAACATGGGCATTTTGAGACCTCTTCTCATAAAAAGTGGCACTGTAATTTTGTTAATCTGTCCTGAAAGTTGATTTCACACAGTGACTGCACCCATTTTGTGGCACAGGTGCGAAAACATGTTTCAGGCAGGATATGAAAAATGACAGATGTACTGTTCATAAGGAGGTGTGAACATTACGATCAATGAACCCAAGTTACGCTCCTGATGCCTGTCAGTCTCTACAGGGTGGGTGTATGGTTGGAAACCTTAATGCCCTGAGCGTTTGTTGGTATTTTCACTCCAAATTTTCAGCATTGGCTTTTGGGGACCCCATCTCATGAACAGTGGCACTATCATTTCGTTACTCAATCCTGAAAGGTGATTTCGCACAGCAACTGTGCCATTGGGTGCCACAGGTGCAGAAGCACATGTCGGGCAGGATACAAAAAATGACAGCTGTACTGTTGATGAGGAAATGTGAAAAAAATGGCAATGTTGAAAATCTGGAGAGAAAACATGAAAAATTTGCAAACTAACGAGCAGACGAAGATACTGCGCAATGCTGGCCTATACCGTGGTCATTTTGGAAATTTTATCACCAAATCTTCAATGTGGGCATTTTGGGACCTCTTCTCATAAACAGTGGCATTGTGATTTTGTTAATCTGTCCTGAAAGTTGATTTCACATAGCGATGGCACCCATTGTGCACCACAGGTGTGAAAACATGTTACAGGCAGGATGTGAAAAATGACAGCCGTACTGTTTATAAGGAGGTGTGAAAAAATGGCAATGTTGAAAATCACGAGTGAAAATATTTAAAATTGGCGAAGTTATGAGTGTGCGTAGAAACTGTGCAACGTACGCTGGTAAAGCAGTAATTTTGGGGAATTTTTTTCACCAAATTTGTAATATGGACTTTTTGGGACCTCCCCTTATGAACAGTGGCACTGCCATTTCATTAATCAATCCCAAAAGGTGATTCCGGCAGCAACGGCGAAATCACATTTCAGGACTGAGAAACAAAATGACAATTGTATGCTCATGAAGTGGGGTCCCAAGAACCCCATATATTGAGAATTTGGGGCCAAAATTCCTAAAATGGCTGAGATATCAACTTGTTGAATTCCCCCCATTATAAAGCTTACCATCATTTTTCATTTCGCAGTTTGGCTTTGAAGAGTGCACACGAGTCTCGCTTCAGAGAAGATCATGACTCCTGACCTCCAGAGGGTAAGTATGGCTGAGGGGGTGCGGGGAGGTGGGTGCATAAGGGGAGGTGGGATGGGGAGGAGAATGAGGGAGACAACGGTGGACCATTTTCTGCTTTGCAGGGAAAAAACAGACCACAAGGGAAGGTTTTCTTTATTTACAGGTTCGGACCGCTTGGTGCTTACACACACAAAAAAAATTGGCACACAGGGATGGGATCCCAGTGTGCCACAGTTCAGGGAGGGGGGATGCTGACATGGGGATTGGGTACCTTGATGTCGGAAAGCTGAATAGACGGATTGGGGGGTGCATCTGACACCGGGAGTAAGCATCCCGGTGTTGGAAAAGAGAAGCTGCTTAACCAGGAAAGAGACACTAAGAGGGGGGATGCCAACATGGGGACTTGGCACCCCAATGTCAGGATTGTGTAGTGGATGGCAGGAGCCACCATATGTATTTAAATGTTTCACCAGGAATGGCATGCAATGGAGGCATGTCAGATCTACCACTGCAATGACGAGCCCCGTCTCTGATTGCAGAGCCAGATTCAGTTCAAGTTGATGGCACTCTCTGAAACTGCTGTCATCAGCAGCGTGCTCACTGATTGGTGGATGAGGGACACACTGACAAAAGCACCCCCTGGATTAGCCGCAACACTGATACACCTCTGAAAATGCTACAACCCCAATATGTTGTTTGCACGTGTGCGCAAGCCAACATACAAATGTACAGGTTTCCTGTTTCTGGTTCGCCTCTTTCACCCCCCCTCCCTTCCACCTTCTTCTTCCCTTCTTAGTTCTCTGCTACTTTTTTACTTATTTTTGATATATTCTTAGATGGTTAGACAGTGTTTCAATGATGTAATTTCTTTTTTTTAAAGGTTTTTCTAATTTTATTGTTATATGTATTTTTAATCAATCAAGCTGAATTGTGTCACAGTGGCATCATATTTCTGTATGCTATATATTGGTGGTGGGTGTTTTACTACTCCAGCCTTTGATAAAGGGCCCCTACAGGTCCAAAATGCATCAGGTGGAGTAGCCTGAGTGCCTGACTTTTTACTTCTGCATTATCTGATTCGATCAAGGAGCACCTCCAACCCAGTGCGCACTGGGTCATAATGTCTCACACTTAATAGCGTACGGCATTATGGTGAACCCGGACCTGCGCACTCCCTGAGTTGGACCCCCCTTGGAGTTGAGAATCTTTAGTGTGGGGTCCGGAGGGGCACAGACCCCCATAACAGGGGTGTGGGGGGCAGAGCCCCCCACAAAACAAAAACATATGCCTCATGGCAAAAATTGCTCAGCACGATTGTGCCATGCAGCAATATGTCTTGCAACATAATGACCCCATGCCAACACAGTGTGACTTTTTCTAGAAAAATGTTTCATAAGTATCCCGAAATCACAACTAGAAATTAAGCTAATAGATACGTCATAGAACATACATGGTACAGCTGGTTCAAATGGATTTGCAGAAGCAAGACAGAGGAATGCAAATACTGGCCATTACATAACCATTTAGTGAATACAAACACATAGACAATGCCAAAGGAAAAGTGCCTTGAGCCCTTTATTGAAGCCATCAAGGGAGAAACAATTGTAGAGCACTGCCAGGAGTACATTCCATTCAGGGGTATAGAGTGGAGCCCGCCAGGAAGAATCACTGTCACAGATTCCTGCATGACAAAAGGGATTAACTGCCATTGCAGTTGCCTTGTTTCCTGTAATAACTCTGCTGCAGAATTGAGTTGCATCCTGCCAGGCTCCTCTGTACCCAAGGCCTCTAGTTCCCTGCAGCAATTCAGTCTGAAATTTTGTGACATAGCTCCTGCAGTTCTGCGGTGGTGTTTGTTCATTCCTGCGGCAAAAATCATTTGTTTCTGTGGTAGAGTGAATTTCTGCCATTGGCTAAAACATGATGTGAGGTCAGTGATGACATAGCATGCTGAATATGGAGGTGGTGCTTTGGGATAAGGGAAAGGGAAAGGGAACTAGGCACTATAGAAAAAACATACATTATAATGAACATCACCAAAAGCAATGAATTTTATGGCATTACATATATTCTGCTGCATGATGCAAGTAGTACGTACTGTAAAGTTTCAAGGCCGTTGAATCACTGTAGTAATGATGTTTTTGTGGAGGACGTATTTGTGAGTCAAACAATCCCTCCCTACTGTACCTCCACTTCTAGGACCTGAATAAAAAGGGTTCTTTACTTTCATATATTATTTCTTCTGTTTATTTTTGATTTTGGACCAGGAACTGCACATTAAGCTGTCACAGCTTGTTTCCAGGTACATCCTGGAGGGTGGGTTACCTAGACCAGTTTTGCTGATGGGGGTGGGGATGTTGACCACGACACCAGGAAAACTTCCCCTGCTCTTCAGCATTGGTAAAAGTCATGCAGCACCTTTTACATGGCTACTGATAATGTTAGTCACATGAAGGGTATTACTATTCTCATAACCCTTTGAGAATGCCAGGGTAGTATTTGGTCTTGAAGATATAGTTAAATTGAACTGGGAAGAGAAAATATGAATCTGTGAATAGAAAGTTAAGATCTGGAAGGTTTGGCAACAAACATAAAAAAGAAGATCCTACTGATGAAAATTAACTTTCTGCCCATAATGACATATCTGAGTATAGTCTTTCCACCTCCTAAAGAAGTCCAGAATCCTGAACTTGATGTTCCATGTCATTTGGGGCAGCAGACGTAACCCAATTAAATGGTTAGTATTATATCTTCTGGTAAAATGGGGTGGGGGGATTGAACTTGTTAAATGATACCTGAGCACCTCAGTTGAAACATCAGGCTGGATTTTCAAAAGGTGGTGCAGGGTTTTCATCATGCCCTGTGCCACAACACTCTGTTTCTGCTGCTATGCCAGGCCCTTTTGCTGCAACTGTGCCTGATTCTCAAAAGTCGTATGCAGTTGCAACACTTTTCCTAATTCATTGCAGCTTACACCAAGTCTCAGGCGCAAGCATCCTAAAAATGATCCCCAAGACTGACACAGGCTAGACCCCAAAAGGATGGTCTAACTTGCATCAGTTGCCATGCGAGATGGAAAATCCCATATGATTCCCACAATCCCTGGCTGCGCCAAATCTTTGGTGCTCCTGGGGCTTGTAGCAATCTCGGGCCATGAAAATACAGCCTCATCAGTTTTAAAAAAATGGCTTTGTAGCCTTGTAATGGAAATGCTGTTGTTTACATCGATGCACAAACTGTATTCATTTAATTAACATAAATACGGTGAGGTGACATGAAAAAATGTAAACAAAAGCCCTCTTCTTTTAAAATGGCCCCCTCTGACTTGTCCCTAAGAAGGCTACCAACGTGTAGTGCAATGACATCAATGGAGTGAGAGTTCTAGCAACTCTTCTCTAGTGCCATGCTCCCTTGCTATAGCAAACTCCACTATAGCCAAATCCAGGGAGTTACAAATGCCAGCTGTGGCTCCCAATATTATCAGCTGTTAACAAGGGAGCACTGTATTCAGCATTTGGCTGTAAACTGAGTCTGTCCCTCCCACCCTCCTTTCCACCCCCTCCTCCTTTGTGTGGTAAATAAATATAAGAAATTCCAATAAACGTAAAAATAATAAGTAAATAAATTAAACCTGCACCATTAAACCAAAACAGAAAGCCACCATCGGCAGTCCGTGCCCCTCCATCAGCTTCACACAACACTTGAGGACTCTCTGCCAACACACGCCTGCTGTTCACTACATACAATAACAGTACTAATTTCAAAATGCAGACTGCCATAAAAGTGGAGATAGGGCCAGCTGAGAATGGGGAGGGGAGGAGCTGAAAGTGAGAGCTGTTGGGCACAGTGAGATGCCTGCTGTTCATTCTGAAATGTGTGGTGCATGAGAGCATACATCTGAGCCACCATCAAGCAGCCATGCTGTGCTTTTACTTTACTTTGCCTGTTTACAGAAAATACTTAAAAGAAAGCAACAAACAGTTGGTTTCACATTTGACATGGCTAGGGCCAGAGGCATACTGTCAGGAAAAGTGGTGCATTATTCTTGGTGTCCCTTGACATAGCAAACAGGGAGATATAACAAACATAGGTTATGGCTCCCTTTTTGCTTATTATAGCAAGGGAGCACTGTATTGTACACAACCTGACTACACTACACTACACTATCTCGGTTTACTGCAGATTTAAAAAAAAAAAACATCAAAAGCATGACCTAACTTGTATATGAACTGGGGTTGTCTACAGGCCCCCAGAGCAGGGGGAAGACATAGACACATTACTGTTAGAAGATATACAAATCTTGACAGCTATAGGGGAGGTTCTGATAATGGGAGAATTCAACATGCCAAATACAGATTGGCCAATACCAGCAGGAACATCTGCCAGAACTAGACACATGGTGGATTCCCTGCAGGGGGAGGGCCTCAAACAACTGGTACAACAACCCACAAGAGACAGGATTATCCTAGATCTAGTACTGGCTAACGGGGAACGGATCACAGATCTCCATGTAAAAGGTCACCTGGGGGCCAGTGACCATCACATAGTATGGTTCAGTTTGGCACTGGGACTAAATCATCCCATTCCAAGGCAAAAATATGGGACTTCAAAGGAGATGACTTTGATAAGATGGCCTACAGAGTTAAGCTAGCCCTGGCAAAAAGAAATACAGGTGAGGGGGCACTGGCAAAGTGGGCAAGCATTAAGGATGCAATACTTGAAGCAACATCCTATTGTGTTAGAGAGAAAAGGAAGTGCAAAAGAAGAAAACCACTTTGGTTCTCAAATACAGTAGCAGAAAAGGTCAGAGTCAAAAGACTGGCCTTCAGGAAATATAAGGGAACACAGCAGGATGAAGATAGGGAGGCATACCAAACTTCCATAAGGGAAGCTGGGAAGGCAGTAAGGCAGGCAAAGGCCCAAACCAAGGAAACACTAGCACAAAAAGTAAAAGAAGGTGACAAGACTTTCAATAGATAAATTAGTGAAAGGAGAAAGTCCAGAGGGGGTATTGCTAAGATCAAAGGAGATAAGGGTGTGTGTGTAAGGAGGAGGAGGACCAGGTAAAAGCATCTATCCTAAATAGATACTTCTGCTCAGTATTTACTGAAGAGAAGGTAGGGCAGGGCCCACAGCTCAGCACCATGGACACAGGGGGGAAGGAGGGAGGTGTGTACTAGTCCCTTCACAGAAGAAAGGGTCCTACAAGAGCTCGATAAGCTCAGGGTGGACAAGGCAATGGGACCTGATGGCATACATCCCAGGGTACTTAAAGAGCTAAGGGTGGAACTAGCAGAGCCATTAGCAGAACTGTTTAGTGAGTCTCTGAGCACAGGAGAGGTCCCAGAAGACTGGAGAAGGGTTTATGTGATCCCGGCCCACAAGAGTGGTAGCAGGGAGGAGGCAGGGAACTACAGACCAGTCAGTCTTACCTCAGTAGTAGGCAAGATTATGGAGGCACTCCTTAAGGAAAGGATCATGCAACACCTGGAATCCATAGGAGCACAGGATCCAAGACAGCATGGGATTACAAAAGGAAGGTCCTGTCAAACTGATCTCATAGATTTCTTTGACTGGGTAACCAGAGTGGTGGACCAAGGTAGAGCAGTTGATGTCGCCTACCTTGACTTCAGCAAAGCTTTCGATACTGTTCCACATAGAAGATTGATTAATAAGCTGTGTAGGCTCGGGGTGGGTCAGGAGTTGGTCAACTGGGTGGCAAATTGGTTGACAGGCAGAAAACAGAGAGTGGCGGTAGACGTATACAGTCAGAAGAGATGTAAGTCACAAGTGGGGTACCGCAGGGGTCAGTCCTGCAGCCAGTACTCTTCAATATCTTCATCAGTGATATTGCAGATGGACTAGAGGGTAAGGTTTGTCTGTTTGCAGATGACACCAAGATCTGCAACAGAGTAGATGATCCAAATGGAGTGGGCAGAATGAGAATAGATCTGGATAAACTAGCAAAATGGTCAGAAGAGTAGCAACTGGGGTTTAATGCAAAGAAGTGCAAGATCATGCACATAGGGAAGAGAAACCCTGAGGCCACCTATAGGCTGAGAGGGGAGTTGCTGGCAGTCACATGGGAAGAAAGAGACTTGGCATCATCATCATCACCGATGACCTGAAATCATCCAAGCAGACCATTAAGGCAGAAGGTAAGGCTAGAGGGATGTTGGGGTGTATTAGTAGGGGTATCACAAGTCAGAAGAGGGAAGTAATAATCCCTCTTTACAAGACACTGGTTAGGCCCTATCTGGAGTACTGTATGCAGTACTAGAGGCCACACCTTCACAAGGACATTAACCAAATTGAGGCAGTCCAGAGAAGGGCAACCAAAATGGTGCAGGGACTGCATCAGAAAACATATGAGGACAGATTAATGGAGCTCAATATGTATACCCTAGAGCAAAGGAGGGAGAGAGGTGGTATGATCACAACATTCAAACACCTTACAGGGCATTAACCAGGTGAAAGAGTCTAACATGTTTCAATATAAGAAAAATAGCAGGACAAGAGGACACAGCATGAGATTAGAAGGAGGCCAATTAAGGGGCAATGTGAGGAAGTTCTTTTTCAAATAAAGGCTGGTGGGTGCATGGAATGGCCTACCTCAGGAAATGGTGGACATGAATACAGTGCAGGGATTCAAACAGGCATGGGATAGGCATAACGGAGCAATACAAAGGAGTATGAATAGATAGGCCATTGACAGAGCAAAGGCCGATGGCACATTTATAAGGTAGAAAAAGAAATGGGCAGACTGGATGGGCCTTGTGGTCCTTATCTGCCATCAACTTCTAAGTTTCTATGTTTCTATGTTTCTATGCATATTATTTTTACTAGTATACATGTTAGTAAGGGTTTTGGTGTGTCTGTATTGAAATCCACACAAAATAAATGCAGTTTTACTACTGAGTATTGCCCCAGATATGCTAAAGAAATGGCTCCATGTGAACCAGGACCCCAGCTTCCACTACAGGCAAGTCAAACTGAAAGACTCGCACCAAGAATTAGCCTTAGTCCATTAACATCAAACCCCTCCCATACCATTTGGAAATTGGGACTAGCTAATATTATGGTGCATGATCACAAAGCAAGCCCTTCCACAATGCTGACTCAGCAGCTACCCACCCCAAGTCCCAGATTTACAACAGGAGTTCCCCCCTTCAATATCAGGCTTCCAGCTGACACAAGGCAGCATGCTGTAACCCTGGCATTTGGGGGAAAAAACTGAAACAAACCCTTAAATGTTCAGTTCTCCCCATTTCACAGAAATTATACCAGTCTGGTCACTGTGGTGCAAACTGACTGGACTCAATTGCAGAGAATGGTTAAAAAAACTCATGCTGGTCCCAGCATAAGTGCATAAGTTCATAAAATCGCACGCCATTCAGGCTGCTCTCTCTGCTACAGTTAATTCCTGACTGGTCCCTGCTTGTTGCCTCACTTTGTTGGCTGTCCTGCAGCCCTGTTGCTTTTGGAGGTTTGGAACTTCTGCAGGAACAAGACGTCTGGATTTTCCACTTGACCTGTGTACTTTACTGAAGCAAATCAGGTGTCGACCAAGGGGAGCAACTTGAGGACAATGACAGTCAAATGAACTTGTTCACTCATGCTGGGTCTCGCGTGACTTTTTTTTTTTCTTTTTTTTTTTTACCTTTCTCTACAATCGAAGTCCACAGTTAGTTTATGCTGCAGTGAACAAACTGGTATAATTTCCACAAAGAAGAAGGACTCAGTGTTTAAGGGTTTGTTTCATTCTTATTTTGTGTTTATTTTTGTTACATGCCAGGGTTATGCTTCCTTGTGTCAGAGTCCGATATCAAAGGGGGAGCTCCTGTTGGGTATCAGAGAGTCGGGGCAGATGGCTACAGGGGTTGCACTATGGAAGGGCTTGCTTTGCTGATCATTCACCATAATATTAGTTGGTGCCAATTTCAAAAGGTTTGCGGGTGGGAGGGTTGATGTTGCTGGACTAAGGGTAATAATTGGGTGTGAGGCTGTGAGTTTGACTTGCATGTAGTGGACACCGGAGTCCTGGTTCACATAGAATCATTTCTCCTACACATCTATGGTGACACTTGGTATTAAAATTCCATGAATTTCATGCAGATTTTAATACAAACACATCAAAACCATACATAGCTTATCTTGTTTATTAGCAAAAAAAAAATTATACAGTTTAAGTCTTGTTTTTGATTGGTTTTATTAAAATCTGCATCAAATTAACTAGAGATCAGTGTAGTGTAGTCAAGTTGCGCACAGTACTGGAGAAAAGCTGCTAGAGTTCTCGCTCCATTGATGTTATCACACTGCATATTGGGATCCTTCTTAGGGAAAGGTCAGAGCGGGACAAGAAGTGCTTTTGTTAACATTTTTCAAATACTATGAAACTGTATTTATGTTTCATTATTATATATTATGTATTGTATCTCCTCGGTCATTAATAAATGGCAGATTAAACTGACAATGCTTAAAAAAGTGAGGGTATACCTAATTTCATTTACTGTTGTTGGATGAAATCGGGACTTGGAAATTGACTATCCCTCAGTTATCTTCAACTATCAGGGGAAAATATATATAATGTATGGGGAGCCCTTATTACTGTTTTAATTCAGAGAGTTTACCACGTTGTTATGGTATCAACGTGACATCAAGAAGTTGTTAGCCCCTCTTGACTACGTCACATAGATACTGTAACAAAGGAAACGCATCTACGCATGTGCAGCATTAAACAAGCAGCTCACAACCAACGGTTGCGGTGGTGAAAACAGGTCATAAGGGAGAGCAACGCTATGATGACTCAAGTAAAAATAAGGACTATCATGTTGTGTTTTTTGCCATCTCTCGTAGTTTAGGTCGGAAAGTAACAATCTTTTTGTTTGAATCCCTACTTCCTGCGCCATGTCTGAAAAAGATAAGACCACATTCCGGTCACAGATTCATTCAAACTAAATTAAAGCTACCCAAGAGTAAAGTATTCAATTAATTCAATTCAAGTTTATTTGTTAAGCTAAAAAGCCATGTACAAATTTACACACATATACAAACTTAAAAAAAAACATTACAACAAACTCAAATCTTGAAGGTTATGCACAATAAAATCGGATATAAGACAGACCGAATAGGTAAAAAGTAGTGCTTATTTTCCTCCTGGTATGTGTGCCTAGGGCTAAAATACTAAAGTGCAATGTGTGACAGGTCATTTCCTAACTATTTCATACTTGCTCAGAATTACTGTACCTTATCTATACATTAAACATCTGGCTGTGTTGCCATTAGTTTCCTTTTCTGTTTGTTAATTGTTAAAAAATATTTTGCAGTTCTGTTTACTGTCCACTCATCTGCTTGTGTTCTAAGACGAGTGTTAGAATATCATTTCCTACCTTATACCCATAATCCAGAAAAGATTTAAGCCAATAGCATCTTTCTTGTGTGTACCAAGAGTATTTCCACAATACATGTGTAAGGCCCACACCCCTGCCTTTTTGCAAAATGACAGGTGGTATGCTGTTGAAGCTGACAGCAGTATCTGGTGGGGACTGGGTTCAAGGAGGACTAGGTTACTCAGCACAGGGAGCCTAGGTTTGGCTACTCTGCACAGGGGCACCCAAGTAAATCCGAACACAGGAAGCAATAACTAATGTCCAAAACCAGGAATGGGATTCTAAAGCGTGGCTTTTATTCACATCCAAACTGAACAAAGCATAAACAGACCCCCACAGGGCTACATTCCTGGTAATGCAGATTAGAGATACAGAACACTTTTTTCACTATTCAAGCCCTCAGGCTCTGAACCCACCAGGCACACAGCCCGGACTTGCATGCAGCTTTGGGTACACAGCCCGACTTGTACACTACTTGGGTTTTTCCCATGGCCCGGCTCCCCCACTAGCCACTTGATCGCGGTCCATATGGGAATGAACCAGTTTTCCTGTTGGTGGCTCCCCAAACCACCTTAGAGCCTTCGACTCCTTAAGGGAAATTTTCCTTCCAATCCCATGTCTGGGTACTTCCCTCATCACTGGCCAAGTGCATGAGGCAAAGTAGAAATCAACAAAGCAAATCCGTAGAGGTGGACCTGGTTACTAAAGATGTGGGGTCTCCTACCTCCAGCTCCCACAATCCATACCCGGCCATTTCTCTGGACACCAAACAACTCTTTTGAAAGCTTGGCAATGTAGATTACTGGGTAGACGTATATCACATCTCCTCTCAATGTCTTGACTTTTTCTTTGTGCTGGACTTGAACATACTTTTACTTTTGGCTAAGCCTATTACTCTAGGTCTCCCACTACTTCAGTAGTCCAATCCCCACTTTAACACAGTTCAGGATGAAACATGGGCCCTTTAGAAAGAACAGAACTCACCCTTCGGTTGCAGGTGCCCCACAGGCAAATCTCAAAATCTTCTTGCACCCCACACACTTGGGAAAAATAAGGCAGCTTCTTCTCTAGCAGTAGCCAGGGGGTTGCCCCTGGAATAGCAGGCAAACCTTCCCCCCCATCCCCTCAGGGATGGGGGCAGAGAGACCCGAATCAGCGGTCTCCACCACTTTAAAGAACAGCTTACTGTGTCCTTCTTTAGGGGGAAACACACACCTTTCCCTAAATGTAGCTCTATTTCAGAGCTGAGGCTCCAAGAGCCTATGCACAGAACCGCTGTGCTCCTCTCACACCAATCTCCAACTGCAGACTGAACACTGACTGTTCAAAACTCCCACCGTTCTAATCTAACTCCCTTCTGCAGATTCCAATGTGGCTCATGCAGCTGTGATAGTTCTATGGTGATGTCATCCCTCAGTCTCAGCTGAGACTGAGAACAGAGTGAGACAGTGTGAAATCCATTTAACTGGAGTTTCACAAGCTGCCTTCCCTGCCTACCACTAGGTCTTACTGGTATTCTAGTAATCCCAGGTAAGAAGGGGGTTACACATGATTTAGATCTTCACTTCCCCCTATGGCACAATTACATTCCTCGTTTTCTTTACTTAAGCCAATAAATCTCACTTCAAGCACTCTACTAGGGAAAATTTCAGACTTGTATATTATAAATACTCTATGCAAGTCAAGCTCCATGAGTATGTCTAGGTATGTTTTATATTCAAAATGGATATTATTATCAGAGAACCATTCTGAGTATCTTGAATTCCTTATGGCCTGTACATCATTCAAATTCCACAAATTGGTTATACATTTATTCATATATTTCTTGTATTTGAGACTAATTCCTACCCCTTTTTCTATAAGTATCTTTAATTTAGTGAACTTGCATTTCTTTAAAAGTTGTATCAGTTGAGTAAAGTGTAACGTAACCTCCATTATGAACTGGAGATTGTACATCTAAGAAGCTGATTGGCCAGCAGCTCTTTGAAGCCATGATGATATCTAGCTACATCATCACGGCTTCAAAAAGCAACCGGCTACCAGCCTTGTCACTGCCACAACTTCCTTCACTTGCCAACTGCAACAGCCCCCAATATCTCACATAATGTTCCTATCGGGTGGCTCGTCAAACTGAAAAAAAAAAAAAGACGGAAAAGACCCCCGACTGGCCACACCATGAGCGTCCATGTCCTTTTTTTTTTTTCAGCTGGCAGCTTCCTATTGAAATAGCTGCTCCCGCTAATGACAAACCTCCTACTGCAGCATCTCCACATCCCTCACTGCACAGCACACAACATCGCAAGAAAGCCTGCTGCAGATCAATGAGATGACCGCTATGAAAATAAAACAAATGAACACAGTCCCGACAATGTACTGAACAAATAATGTGCCACCAACCACAGCATACAGTACAGCACCCACTCTCCACAGAAAACAAACCAAAAGGGCTGTCAGCTACTCGGGGTACTTGCCAACTATCCAAGATGAAATGCAAGTTTCCACCTACATTCCTCATATTCAAATCATGCTTCTCAGCACAGGGCATAACTGCAGCTAAACGGACTGGGTTAAACTCACAAAAAGCTTACTTTAAAACCAGAAGTAGTATTGCCACAGTGCAACAGAGTTCCACAAACTTCAACAGCGCCAGCTGCTGTCCACAGCCCTCCAGGAACTTTTTTCTGAAAAGGTACTCATCCAACAACCCCATAAATTGCATTTTTATACGTTTTTAATTTTTTTTTTCTTCTAAAACATTTAAACCAGTTCATAATAGCAATAATGCATGACAGGGTGTGGTATATCATGGGATATCGTCACTTCTCGGGTCATTGGATGCACTCGACCTGCGGCCTCATACCCAACCACCCGAGGCATGACAATATCCCATGATATACCACACCCTGTCGTGCATTATTGCTTAATTAGCTTCTATAGTGTATTGAGCTCCATACACTATGAAAGCTAATGGATGGACAACAGACAGTAACCTCACTGAAATCACTTCTCAAGGTTTCCATAACACCAGTAAACCTCTCAAACTGCACTCTTGAGGTTTACCTAGTTGTCATGGAAACCTCTCAAAGCGATTACAGCGTAGTTATTGTCTCCTGGTCATCCATTATCCTCTTTGTTATTCATACAGGAGCAGGGATTTAGGGCTTATGTAGAATATAAAGGGATTGCACAACAGAATACAGAAAAAGTGGTAATGTATTTACTTGACTAGACTCCAGAACCTCTACAAGAAGGTGGGACACTCTATGGCTCAGCACGTTTGGATAAAACACATTTTACTGTTTGGTGGAAAGGGTACATTGGTTGTCTTAAAAAAGGTGGTGAAGAGAGTAGCCCTGTGAGGGAACATGGTTTGTTGTTTGTTTTTGTCATCATTTTTGTTTTGTACTTTGTATTTTCTGTTCTTTCCCTTTCTTAGTTTTCAAATTGGACATGTAGGGGTTGGTTTGTAATATTGTATGTTTTGTTTAGTTGTTTTTTTTCTTTTGAGATTTTGAACTTATTCATAAAAAATTCCCCTACTCTTCTCACTTAACTTCTTAGTTATACTTACTTACTTTATTAACATTAAAGACAATGCTAAACATAAGAGTGAGGAGGGAAGAGGATGTCATAAGATGGAATGTAATCAAGTAGAAGAATCAATGGCACATCTCTTTTTCACTTGCTTCTATAGACACCTTTTTGGTTACTTATAGCTCAGCAATGGCCTGTTCCTTGGTTGCAACATATTACATACTCTACTTTGATATATGGAAACATAGCAGCAGGATGGGAAGGCTGGGCTTATAGTACACTAGTTTAATTTGCATGCAATAAATGGAGTATATGGCATGCATGTTGTAAATTCATACTGTAGAATAAGACTGTTCCTCTCCAGTGTGTAATAGATAACATTCAGAATGAACTACTAATAGCATGGATGAAAGAATATAGAGTTTTGTCTATTCATTTTTTGATAAACTGTGATGGGGATTCATTTGGCTGGATGAAGGATCAGGTTCCAGAAGCTATTAATATTGAAAAAGAATAGCTGGTACCTTTTTTCTTATTTCTTTCTTTAGAATATCTACTTTCATAATCATAGATCAGTCAGAGGATTCAAGCTGGCATCTGACAGACAGTGTGGAAAACTTATCACAGCAGCCTGATTGGGGGGGGGGTAGTATACATGGACAGACCAGATGGTCCACATGGACCCTATCTGCTGACACATTCTATGTTTCTATATAGATTTGTTAATGTGTCTTGGCTTTTCAGAACTGTTTGTTCATTGTATTTGGCTTTTGTGTTGTACGCCATATCTTTTTTTATATTTGTTTTAATAAAAAAAATACCACTACTTTTCTTTGATAAGTACCATGGGATCCTTAACTTCCATCTGGACAGTGACTACTGATCTGCAGAAGTGACCTTGGTTTAACATCTTATCCAAAGGATGACACCTCAGCAGTGCAGCACTCCCCTCATACTGCAGTATAGTATCAATTATGGGTATTACCCCAAGTACCTAGTATGGGGCAACTACTCATGACCTCCCAATCTTCAAGCCCCAGAAGCAAGCATGCTACCTACTAGCCACTGACATTAATGCTGATATGTACTTCATTGAGATATACCCAAATGATTTCTGCTTGAGCATTGACATTTCATTACTCTAATTATCATTTAAACTTTGTAGATTTTACAAGTTTTTCATTTAGTGATTGGTCATTTCTTATTACATCTATGTTTCTTAATAAATAGCATAGATTAGTTAGATGTGCACTGCTCTCTTCTGCTTTTCAGCTATTACTCTGTCAGTGGAGCATCATTTGGGGCATGACCACACTGCTGAGTTTGAACTTTATCTTTCTAAAATTCTATCTTAAAGGAGAACTGCACTGAACCTGTGTAAGTCATTTTTCCAGATAGAAACATTGCTAAGTACTGGTTAAATTTCTGTTATTGTTCTATATATGCAGGTCTTTAAGTAATCTCAGTGGGTGTTTCTGCTTTACACTCTGGTGTTAAGTGCCATTTTAGAACTGTATGACATAGTGTATGTCCTTTTCAGCCACAGAGTTCTGTAATAGAACATGAATACATTGCGCCAACAATAGAAGAGTGAAACAGGGATATAAACTACATCATGTATTTTTGAAATGGTTCTTAACAGCAGCATGTACATCAGAAACACCCACTAGGATAGCTAAAAAGCCTACATAGCTAGCGCAATAACAGAATTTGAAGCAGTATTTAAAAACAGCTTCTACTGGGGAAAATAACTTATAGATTCATCACAGCTCCCCTTTAAGGGCAACATTTTAGGGCTGAGATTATGCAGATTGTATAACTCTAAATATACCTTCTATAAGAAACATTAGCACTACAGTGAATAATTTTTCTTCCTACTCAATATTGATTTTTTGAAGATGCATCAGTTCCAGAACCTGGTGGCATCAGTTGAGTGGAAGCCTTGCATGGAAAGCTTAACTCTAGGCATCTCCTTAACTGATGTCTTTTGGTTCCAGAACTTGTAATTATTAGAAATTGAACACTGAGTGAGCAAAAGACAGCATTAACATGGCAGCATAATACGGGAAAAATAAGCCCATTTAAAAAATTTCAAGAAATGTTATACTGGGGGTTAAACAGATATGATGAAGCCCAAATTTCTATTTATATTGTAGAATGTAAAAAAAAAAAACAGTACTTATGTTCCCTTTCAGTTAACAGTCAGTTTACATCTGTGGATATTAGGATTAGATATCAGTAAAGATTAAATAGTGTTGCCCTCTTTGATGTAAAAGATGGATCAGAAGATAAGAATCTTTTTCAGCAAATGGTGGGATGCAGTACAAATTTGGAAAATGAGTTATAAAAATCCTGTTATCTGATTGGCTGACAGCAGTCTCAAAGCATAAATTTATTAGGCAACATGGTCCTTTAAAAGAGAAGAACTGGCAACGTACTCGCATAAATATTATTTTACATATAAAACGTGTTCTTTAAATGTTTTAAAATACTTCTTTTTGAAATGTTGTTACTACAACAGCCCATTTTCTAAGCACAGTAAAACCTTTTAGGGTGTGGGATGTTGGGGAATACTCACACTTCCAGAAACTGTAAGGCTATCTGTCTGTGGCATTGGGCCTCACTGCGCCTTGGGTGTGTGGGAATCACCCAACACTCCACACCCTGTCCGGCTTCATCACTTACATATTGTGGGAGATGTGACCACTACCTTTATCATTTACTGCTGTGCTCATGTAACAAATCTAGGGATACATCAAATTCCCCACATGAGTGTGATCTTGTAATCCCGAGACAGCTATAAAATAACTACAGCAATAAAAATGAACAAAATCTGAGTTCTTTTTTAGAATGTTCACTGGTGTTTTGTTTACAGACTGGCAATAACATAGGTAACCTGACATTTATAATGCCCCTCCCCATCTCACAGATATATCCGAATTGTATGCAACTGAGCAGGGATTACTGGAAGACATGTCCTGCCCATGAGGTTAGGCTTCTTGCTCCGCTTGTCATACCAAAACATTCTTCCCAGATTCCCTCTTCTCAATGTGTGTGTTTTTTTTCTCTTCCTTCTTAGGAACAGTACAAGTTCTGCTATGAAGTGGCTCTGGAGTACTTGAATTATGGTTGACCACCAGACTGAAGCAAACATTCCATCCTGCCCCAACAACAATCGAACATGGCGCTTCATGATTTCTGCATCTGTCACATGAAGAGGGCTTGATGTTCAGCTTATTCTGCTTCTTTTTAATTGGCTCCTTTGTGGAGCCCCATGAACTATTCAAAGGACAAAACTGCTTGCACTGCCCGTTCTCCACTGTAATGCCGCTGCCTCATAGATACTGCAGTTGTGGGACATCATATTCACATTGAAGCATCAGTTCTGCAGAGCATCATAACTAGCTGGTAAACTGAAGAGCACAACTATGTTCTTATGGAGAAACCTGTGTTTTTTTTAAATAAGTTGTTGCCTGTGACCTTTTGTTTATTAATGCCATTCTTTTTTGTTGGATGCTTAGTGTACATTTTTGTTCTATGGAAATACAATATAAATCATTATAAAAGAGATCATAGTTATATTTGTATCCTAATTACATGACACGCACACACATAATGAAGTATAAATGACATATATGGACTAAACAGACTAAAAATGTAATAGCGTTACGTTTGTTGAGCTGTAGATTTTATTACTAGTATTGTATCACTCATGGAAATAGAAAAAAAGCTTTGTTGAAATCATCAAGTGTAATATGACTGAACAGAAAAAAAAGCCAAAGCTTTTTCATTTGTTTATATTGTAAATATTTTTTGATTTCATCAGATTATTTATTCATTAAACATTTTTTTTTGTGAAGCACGGTGAGTGACAATCATTTCTTAAAATCTAGTGTTGTTCACTAAAAGAATATTGTCAGCATTTGTCTTGTATGGCTTTTCAGTTCAATAAAGTATTAAATACGGTTATACCTTGTTTACTTTTTGGAACCACACAGTGCAAAGCAATGAGAAAATCCCCAGCAAAATAGACACTCAGAAACAAATCTTTTGATTCCTGAAGCAGCTTGTAAATGTATGCCACTACAGCCCTACTCAATCAATCAATCAATCAAGTCTTTATTTATCCAGGTGAACACCATTGAGCAAGCTCATTTACAAGGTGAACCTGCATCACACAGGGTCAAAGAAAAAATACATACAATTGTATACATGCAATAAATAGGCATTATCATATAAGGCACTGAAAGGGCAAAAATATATACAATCAAGGTAATATGATCATGGGATATATTGGCTGTAGGAAAACTAGAAAAGGTGAGAGGAAGTGAAGCAGTAGCAGGAGCAACAGAAGTAGGCCTGTTGTATTATCAGAACTTTGATGGATGCAAACGAGGCTTTAGAAGTTGTGTATACAGAGCAAAGCACCGCCAAGGGTGGGAAGAATAGTGCAGCCGCTCTGTGGTGACCACTAGGGAAGCGGGCTGAGGGCACTTTTAGGGGAGGTAGGAAGTTGGAAAGGGCAGTAAAACAGCATGGGGATAAATTTAGTAAGGATGAGGAGGTCAGGGAAAAGTGGTAAAGCATAGGGCAGGGAAAGGAGTAGGCATAAGAGCATTTAGGCTTGAGGAAAGCAATTGCATAACTCCTTAACAGTTTTTGCAAACAAGATTTTAAAAGCTGCGAGACTAACAGGGGTGCTCAGTTTCACTGATTTCTGCATATTATTCCAGAACGAAGGCAGCTCGAAGCTTATGGCCTCTTTTCCGAACCGTGTGTTGACCCTAGGCACGTTTAATGAAATAAGACAGGTACAGAGGGGCTGTTCAAAGTAAGGGAGGGAAGGAACACCAGGGGCCATGATATGAGACTGGAGGGAGGAAGGTTCAGGAGGGCGATAAGGAGACACATTTTTACAGAGAGGGTGGTGGCTGGGTGGAATGCGTTACCTGCAGAAGTGGTATCCAGTAGAACAGTGGACTGCTTCAAAAGGGGATGGGACAGGACAAGAGGGAGGGTTAATGAAGGGGAAGGGTGGAAGGAAGGGGCAGCTGCAGAATAAGGGGTGCTAGCTGCACATTCAAGCAGACTTGATAGACCTCTAGGCCTTTATCTGCTGGCACATTTCATATGTTAGTAAGAGAGAAACTCCTCAGTGCATAATTACCTATCAAACTTAGAGGCAGACAGTCAGCAATATATTGGGAGAGTTTGTTGGAGATAGCTCTGAAAGTCCAAAGGACCATGTGCCTATTCCGCCTGTACTTGAGGGAAGACCATCCCACAGCTGCATAAAGGGAGCAGTGGTGAGTGGAGAAGGGAAGGCCAGTTATGAATCTTAGTGCTCTGTGATACAGTGTGTCAAGTTTACCAAGATAGGCAGCAGCACACTAGCCATAGATGATGTCAGCGTAGTCGATTAGGGAGAGGAACGTGAATTGGACTAGCTGTATCTTAACTTCTTTGGTCAGGAGGCGATTGATCCTAAAAAATAGACCAAGTCTCTGTCTCAGCTTTTTCAGTAAATCCTCGATGTGATCAACAAAGGAGAGTTTGTGGTCCAGCCAGACCCCCAGGTACTTGAATTTTGCTACGAATTCCAGTTTTTCTCCTAGTAAAGTGGTGATGGGGGGTACCAACCCGACCACAGAGGGGTATGCCATGTGATTTGCAGGTGAAAACAATATTGCTTTTGTTTTCTTGGCGTTGAGTAATAGCTTTTTGTTTAGGAGCTGGTGCTGTAACCGATCGAACTCAGTTTGTAGATCTCTACAGGCAGCTTCAGGTGATAGCCAGCTTAGGTATAGCACTGTGTCATCTGCAAACAGGTGAATGTTGGCCTCCTTGATGCCAATGTCTATATTTTTTATATAGATTGCAAACAGCAGGGGCCCCAGGATGGATCCCTGCGGTACACCTCTTTTTAGCAGTTTGGGTGAGGAGAGCTCCCCGACAGCTTTGACCTGCTGATACCTATTTGTGAGATAGTCATTAAACCAGCACAGGGAGGATGTATCCATGCCTATCATTTTTAGTGTAGCTAGGAGCAGACAGTGATCAACGGTGTCAAAGGCCTTGCTAAGGTCCAGGAACACAGCGCAGACAAATGTTCTTTGTCCAGATCACATTGCCAGTCATTAGTTACTTTAGCCAGAGCCGTGATAGTACTATGCTTTGCTCTGAACCCAGATTGCATTGGGTTTAGCAGGTTTGTATTGTCTAAGAAGGTTCTCAACTGAGCGTTCACGATTTTTTCCAGGATTTTTGCAAGTATGGGGAGGAGAGTTATAGGTCTGTAATTATTTAGATCACAGGAGTCCCCTGATTTAAACAGGGGAGTGACGTGGGCAGTTTTCCATAGCTGTGGGAGAGCCCCCTGCGAAAAGGGACAGGTTAAATAGGTGGGTGATTGGTACTGCTAGGACATGGTGAGCAATCTTGAGGAAGTAGGGGTCGAGGGAATCGGCGCCAGCGCTTTTTCTAGTGTCCATCTGAAGAAGAAGGTTTTCAACCTCTTTCAATGAGGCAGGCATGAAGGAAAAGACTGCATTATTGGTGCTGGGTTCTGGAGGTTGAGCATCAGTCTGGGTATGTAGCATACAAGCAGGCGAGGTATCGAATGCTAGGCCTGCCGTGGCAAAGTGGTTGTTGAAAGCTTGAAGGATTTCCCTTCTATCAATAATAGTAACATTGTTAGAAGTAAATTTTGAAGGAAGCACAGTCCCAGACTCATGGCCGGACAATTCTTTTATAGTGGACCAAACTTTGGTAGGGCATGTTGAGGCAGAATCTGATTCAGAGCGTTAAAAGTTGGCTTTGGTCTCTCTGATGAACTTGGTGCAAGAATTCCTAGCTGATCTGAAGAGACACCAGTCTTCGTCTGTCTTTGATTTTCAAGCTTTTTTCCAAAGTTTGTCTCTTTCTAGTAAAGCGGCCTTGAGGTCAGCAGAAAACCATCGGCATGTTCTAGTCTTTATGCGGACTTTTACAAGGTGGGCATGGTTGTTTAGGACAGATGACACAATTTCATGGAAGATGTTGTAGGCCATGTTCACTGATTTAGCTAAGTAAAAACTCTGCCAATGCAGGGAAGTTCTCAGCTCGTTGATGTATGCGAGTGAATCAAAGTTGCAGCTGGACCTTTTTATGGAGAACTTGGATGTAGAAGGGGTTTGAAGTCGGCTCTTACACCAGCAATGAAGGAATGATCACTAATGTCTGAGGAAAATATTCCAGCATGAAGAAAGAGGCGAGGCTTGTTCACAAGAAGGACATCCAGCAGGGTGCTGTTTACGGGGTTCTTTTTGTTTGGATGGGTTGGCTCCTCAATGAGTTGTATAAGACCATACGAGTCACAGAAGGATTTAAGGGGTAGGGAGGCCTTGGTCAGCCAGTCATAGTTAAGGTCCCCTAATATAATTGTTTCAATGTTCCCGTGACCCATGATGGTCGACAGGTGGTACAAAAGCAGAGACCCCGCAGATGGAGGCCTGTAGCACCCGATGATGCAAATAGCCATCGAGGGGGAAATTTCGACTTTAAGAGACAGGCATTCGAATTAATTTGCACTGGAGGAGAAATTGAGGGTAGTGACTGAGAATTTGTCTTTTACAAAGATGGCTACTCCACCTCCTCTGGTTTGTCTGTCGGTCCTAAACAGCAAGTAGTTAGGGATGTTAACCTCCTTGTCAGGGGTGGCTGGCCTAAACCAGGATTCAGAAACCACGGGTACATCTGGCTCGGTGTGGAGGACCCAAACCTGGATTGAGGTGAGCTTTTTAAGGAGGCTGCATGCATTAACATGCATAAAAGTCATTCCTTTAAGTCTTGTAAGGTCAGCTGGTGAGAACAGGGCATTTCTTGGGCCAGGGTTGAGTTCCACATCGCCTGCACACAATAAGAGGAGGAACTACAGATCAGTTTGAACATGGTAGATAATAACATGAATGATTTCACATTCTGCCCACCCCTTCATGTAGATTATTTGATAAAACTCTGGTGAGTACACTGGACCAGAGGTCTGTTTTCAGGTATGACCCAAGCCAAACAGGCATAGGAACATGGTACTGTATCTCAGAAGTAGGCAAACGTACATATAGCATAAAAAGTAGGCAAGTATGGTATACAAGAAAATATACCCATCAAAGAGGCTAATCAGATAATGAAGCCACAAGCCTGAAACATTTTGCACCAACACCCTTGATAAAGCACCCAGGTGTTGCTGCATAATTCAGTTGAGGAAGGGGAGGGAGGGAAGGTAGAGAGGAGCAGTTGTGTTGTATGTAAAGGATGATATCAAGGTGATGGAAATGCAAATAAACCAGGGGGAAAGGAAGGGCTGGAGGTACTGTGGGTCACCCTGGAGACAGGAGCCAGAGCCACCATTCTCACTGGGGTGATATACAGACCTCCAACATGGGGTGTAACTGGACAAGGCAATGGTGGAAGCCATCAGCACAATGGCAGATAAAGGGGAGGTGCTGCAGGTGGGGGACTTTAATCTGCCCAATGTAGATTGGAGTTTCCAAGCCATGGCTCCGGCTAAAACTAGAGATATCCTAGACTCCCTGCAGGGAGCATTTCTCAGGTAACTAGTTAAGGAGCTCACTCATTATGGGGCAATGCTGGACTTGATGCTTACAAACAAGGACAATGTTGCAAAGTCAAGGTGGGATGCTACCTGTGGACCGGCGATCACCATACAGTGTGGTTAACACAAGGATGGCAGCAGAGGCACAAGGATGAGGGTCCAGGACTTCAAGAGGGCAGATTTAAAAAAAATGGGTAAATGCCTCAGAGACAACCTTTCTTTCAGGCACTACAGGAGAACGGCTCTCAACCCCAGTCCCACCCAGAGTCATGGCCGAACATTGAGCCTGCCAGAGAGTAGTGCAGGCACTACAGGAGAGCAGCTCTCAACCCCATCCCACTCGGAGTCACAGACAAACATTGAGCTTGCCAGAGTGCAGTGCAGGTGCTACAGAAGAGGGCTCTCTATCCCCATCCCACCTGGAGTCACGGATGAACATTGAGCCTGCCAGAGAGCAGTGCAGGCACTACAGGAGTGTGACTCTCAACCCCCATCCCACCCGGAGTCATGGCTCAACATTGAACCTGCCAGAGAGCAGTGCAGGTATGGAACAGAAGAAGGAAGAACTTTTCTTGTGGTCAGAGGGAGCAAGCCGATTGATTTTGGAGCTGGACATTTAATTGATTTGCATTGGTTTTGAGCGGCATTGCAACTAAACCTTAAGGGCTAGGCATTCAGGTCTGGAGTGTACTCCAGCTAATAATTATTTATTTAATGCCTGTGCAGAGGGTCTAGAATTAATTATTTATTTATTAATTCACGTCAGAGCAGTTGTGTCATGTAGTCAGGTCATTGTTTGTAGTGTGTTTCTGTGCAGCCTCTGCCCGGCCCATTCCCACCCTGGGACAGAGGTCCTTTTGTTTTACCAGGGGGGCTCATGCTGATCTTTGCATCCTTTTTTTCAGGCACTACAGGAGAGTGGCTCTCAACCCATGTCCCACCTGGAGTCATGGCCGAACATTGAGCCTGCCAGATAGCAGTGCAGCTACAGAACCTGCTGGACTCACTGTCACTACCACGGTGGCTGCCCCACTCACCCCTCTCCCCTCACCTTGGGTGGGCATTTCTTATATAGGGGCATAGAGTCACCTGACTCTATCTCCCCATCATCCCATTAGCAGCTTGTACTGTTTGATCACTGGGGGTCACTGCTAAACAAACTTATACCTTACTAGGGACCCACTAGAATATGTTTGCTTCATACTCCAGCATCCATTACAACATTGGTTTTACCACCCCCACATTACTCTGTCAACCAGCTTTCCATATCCCTATCTTACCTAGTTGGACATTACTCCCATAGAGTCACCACCACCAGGATTCGATCCTCAGCAGTAGTAGTAGTAGCATAGCACATTCATAGCCTGATCATCTACCCACTAGGCCATACTGCCTGCAATTGATCTCAGCTGTAGGGATTCACTTATGTCTCAATACCCCCCCATTCTAGGCCCGCCCCTCTGTTAAGTGTATATTTAACACCTTAGTTAGATTTTGAATTGTTCTGGACAGTGTCCTGGAATAGAAAAAGGCTTGGGCAAGTTCTGATTATTAGAGGACCTTTGACATAAAACAGTTTGGATATGTCCTGTTTGTTCATTAAGGCTCTGGAGCTATGTCATTGAACCACCTACTGGTGAGAGTATTAACTTAAGTAGTTCCTCCTGCAAGTGTTTGCTAGTGTATTACATGGACACTCTGAACCTAAGATAGCTGAAGGAAGGAGCACTTTAGAGAGAGGGGGAATGGAGCTGTGAATCTATGAACCATTTCAAAGGCAGTAGGAGTGGAGTGGAGTTAAGGGAGGTGGCAGTAGGTGAATCCCTGAACTACTAACTAAAATTGGGGCAGCACAAGGACAAGTGATTTAAGATTTAGTGGGGAGCAGCACTACAGGTAGCTATACTACTGAGTCTTGGGGCCTTGGGCAGTCTTATCCTTGGGTCAGATGGCGGTAGGGGGAATATCCAAGGAAAAGGTAAGAATAAAGGGGACCAGTTTGAATGGTCTTATGTGCTGGTAATGGGGGACATGGCAAGAAGAGGGATGTGAGGGGCAAGGAGGACAATGGAGTGTTGGGGTAGGTTATGGGCCTATGAAGATAGTGAGGTGCAACTGATGTAGTGCACTGGTACATATGGACACACTGTGGAGAACACGGGTACACCCTATTTGTGTGAGAGTGTTGCTCCTGGAAAATGAAATTTGGAAGTTAAAGAGGGAAGTGAAGAGATTAGTCATGGAAGGAGAACTAAGGAGGAGACATGGCTTAGGTTTTGCAGATCATAGGGGAGTGGGTAGGTGGTCAAACGTGAGGCAAGTAGGGGGACAAAGAGAGAGGGAAACATATTAGACTGTAGGGAGTACAGGGAAGGGAAAGGGGAGGGTAGGAATAGTGGGGGTGACACCAGAAGATGGCAGAAGGATGTCAGAAAGAGAGGAGGAAAAGACAGGTGTTCAAAAGAAAGTAGCAGAAATCGGCTATGGTAGAGCCAGGATGGGGAACAATATAGGTAGCATGGAGTGTCCTTCTGAAGAACAGGCATAACCTCCTACAAAATATTAGGGACAAGAACAACATCAGTAGCATAGGCACGGTTCTATTGAAGAACAGGTGTACACCCACTACAAAATATTTGGGGCTCTGGAGATCATGTGGAGACAGGGGAAGTTGAAGATGGAAGGGACAAGCAGTTAGGAGGGGGGATTAGCAAAATTCCAATGTGTAAAGTAAGGGAAGAGGGAGATGAGTTAGGGAGAGGGGAGAGAAAGGGGGACTCCCACAAGGGGTCAGGCAAGATGGACTAGTGGTGTTCGACAAAATGGGAGGTGGGGTGGAGGAAACTGGTAGAATGGAAAGGGAATCATTTGAGCGGGGTAGGGAAGTTGGCAGGAACAGTGATATCAAAGGTAGCGGGGGAGGGGTAACTGTACAGGAGAAAAGAGGGTCTCATGAGGTGGGGAATGGATTTGGAAGACAAGGGGTTGGGCTAGGCTTCCCAGACTCGAGGGTGGGAGATAGTGCAAAGGAGAGATATGGGCAAGGGAGTACTGAAGGAGATGGGGAAAAAGCCAGGAGGTGGAGCGGTGATATATGATGGAGAGCAGATAGTTGGAAGAAGTATACAATGTTCAGGAATAGAGGACAGCAAAGTTCTAGTATTGGGGGACTCCATAATCAGGGGAATAAAATGGGTGGGAAATGGTGTTGTGAGAAGGAGCTCTATTAGGGTGGAGTGCATGCCAGGAATGACAGCACACAGGGTCAAGCACCAAGTGCATTCTTTTATGAAGAAGCATGGGGGGATCCCACACATTTTGGTGCACACAGGCACTAATGATCTGAATGGGAATAGTGTGCAGGAAGTGCAAGATAGGTACAAGGAGTTGGCCAGAATGTGTCTACCAGAGGGGGACACTGTCTCATTCTCGGAAGTCCTGCCAGTGCTGAAAGTTACTTTAGACAGGAAGCAGAAAATTAGTGAATTTAATAATTGGTTGGGAAAATGATGTCCAGCTATGGGGTATGGTTTGGTGTGTGACTGGGGATCCACTTGGGAGAACAAAGAGTTATAAGTTAGGGACAGACTTCACCTAAACTGGGAGGGAAAGGAGGTGCTGAAAAATAAACTGGGGGAATTCATAGGTACAAGGTGGGGTTTAAACTGGTAGTGGGGGTTCGAAAATAAGGGTCGAACAGTAAACCATAGCATGGGAGGGTACAGGCTTCTCCTGCTAACAGGAGTACCGGATGAAAGGAAAGACTTGAACAGGACCAGGTGTAATAGGATAGGGAGGACAGAGAGGGACAGTGAGATGGGTTGGAAGGTGATCTTGGTCAATGCAAGGAGTCTGGTGAACAAGATGCCTGAGCTGCAGGCAATGATGACTATGGGGAGGGGTGGATGTGGCACCAGTCAAAGAAACATGGGCCACTCGATACCACAAATGGGACCTGAAGCTCTCAGGGTACAACACCTATAGGAGAGAGAAGAGATCTGGTAAGGTGGGGTGGCATTGTTTATTAGGGAGAGGTCTGAGTGTAACAGGGAGGAGGATGTGAATGGCAACATGGAAGCCATATGGGCCTCTTTACAAGGTCCTAAGGGTAGGAGGGTCAACCTTGGGGTTGTCTTTAGGCCACCAATGCAATCAGAGGACATAGACCATGAACTGGTGGCCAACCTCAGAAAACACTGCAGCAGGGGGTGGGGCAGGACACTAGTATTAAGAGATTTTAACATGCTGGGGGAGGATCGGAGCACTATAGTGTCTGCATCTGTTAAAGGGCAAGGGCTACTAGATGCATTCCAGGGTGCAATTCTGGTTCAACTGGTGGGAGAGCCAATCAGAGAGGGAAACATTCTGGATCTGGTATTGGCAGATGGAGACCAGGTTAAGAACTTGGTAGTGGAGGACCCATTGGCAGAAAGTTACTATTCCACAATATGGTTCGCCTTAGACCTGGGGAAGGAGTGGAGCCAGACTAAGACTGCAGTACTGGACATTAAGGGGGCAGACTTCGGGGAGATGTTGACCATTCTCAAGGAACATTTAAAGAAAATCAGGCCAGAGATGTGCACAGAGCATTGGTGGGAGATACTAAAGCTGGGACTTCTGGAAGCCACAGAATCCTGCACAAAATCCCACCTGAAGAAGGCTAGGGCTAGGAAACCTTGTTGGTGGACCAGGGAGGTGCAGGTGGGGGTGAGAGATAAAAGACTGGCCTTTTGAAGGTACAAATGTTCTTGTATGGAATCAGATAGGAGTACCACAGAATCTCCAAAGTAGTCAGTAGGTTGATAAGAGCAGCCAAGGTAGAGAAGGAGATTAGGTTAGAGCAAGGGATCAGGGAAGGAGAGAAGGAATTTGATAGGTATGTCAGGGAGAGAAGGAAGGATGGGGGGGCAGATAAACATGTTAAAAAAGTAAGGGGGTTGTGCAGAGAGGGTTAGTACAGCAAGCTAAAGTACTCAATGAGTACTTCTGCTCAGTCTTTACAAGAGAAAGAGATGGGCCATTTCTGCAGGGGGAGGTAGGATAGGCTCGGGGGATGGGGAGGCACCCACAGATGGTGAGATCCAGGTGGGCAGGATGTGAGAGACTCTCAAGTCCTTGAGGGCTGACAAGGTCCCAAGCCCAGATGGTATCCAGCCCAGAGTTCTGTAGGAAGTGGTGGATGTCCTGGCTGCTCCAATGATAGAACTATTCAATTCCTCCCTCCAGTCAGGATGTGTTCCTTTGGTCTAGAGGTCAGAGCACATTGTGCCCCTCCACAACAGCAGGCCTCAGAATGACCCAGGAAATTACAGACCGGTCAGTCTGACGTCCATAGTGGGAAAACTGATGTAGGCCATCTTGTAAGAAAGGATGGTGGAGTTTCTGGAGGCAAATGGCCTTCATGATGAACATCAACATGGGTTTGTCCAGGGGAGATCGTCTCAAACTAACCTAACTGAATTTTTCAGCTGGGTGACAAGATCTTTGAATGGCGGAAGGCCAGTTGATGTTCTGTACCTGGACTTCAGCTAGGCTTTTGACTCAGTCCCACATGAAAGACCAATATGTAAGCTGAGGAACTTAGGAGTGGGGGAAAATGGTGGGGTGGATTGCAAATTGGCTCAGTAACCAGTAGCAGAAAGTGGTGGTAGTAGGAGAGGCCTCGACTCACAGAAGGATGATCAGTGGGGTCCCAAAAGAAGCAGTGCTGGACCCACTCCTGTTCAGTGCTTTCTTAGTAGACATCAGGGATTGAGTTAGGAGCAAAATGAACCTGTTCACTGATTATTCCAAACCGGGAGTGGTGGTGGACAGCAAGGAGGGGACGAGGGCACTCCAGGAAGACTTGGAGAGGCTTGATGGGTGGGTTTACACTTGGCAGCTGGGATTTAATACTCCAAAGTGTAACATTTTACATTTGAGTGTTAGGAACCTGGGTATAACTATCATTTGGGGGGAGTACAGCTGTCAACCTCCAAGAAAGAAAAAGATCTGGGGGTGCTAATAGATAACAAATGAACAATGCAGAACAGTGCAGGAGAACAGTTGCAAAGGCTAATAGAATGCTTAGGTGTATTGCTAGGTGGATACCATCAAGGAGAAGAGAGGTTATCCTGTCCCTGTACAATTCCTTGGTGAGGCTGCACCTAGAGTATTGTGTCAGTTCTGGTGTCCTCACTTAAAGGGGGATGTTACTTTTCTGGAGAGGGTTCAGAGGAGAGTGACAAAGATGATCCAAGGTCTAGGGGAAAAGTCTGGTATGCCCCCTGACAGCAACATCAACACAGCAACCTACAAATCTGCCAACAAAATCGACAGTTTGTCAACAGGTCACTGTGTTGGTGTGCCTGACAGAGAGGCAGTGCTGTCTCCTGGTCCTGCACCCCCTTCCCAAATCAACTCCAACTGGAGTTGAGACTCTAAAGTATGGGGGTGCAGGGGCACTTCACATCCTGATGAAAAAACAGGACTGGGAAAAAAATAGGATTTATGTCAACCACAACTTATGGTCGGCATAAATCCTGTCGATGTAATGCCGGTCAACAAAAGTGTTGTCGAACCGGCATCATAGAGATGAGAAAAGTCTTATGAAGAGAGACTTCAAGAGCTGAACATGTACTCCCTAGAGGACAGAAGGGACAAGGGGAACATGATAGAGGCTTTTAAATATCTGAAGGGGACTAATAGGACTAACACGGAGGGGCTGCTCAAGTTGAAGGGGGAAGGGACTACAAGGGGCCATAGCCTGAAGTTAGTAGGGGGAGGTACTGAGGGAAAGTGAGGAGACACTACTTCACAGAAACAGTGGTGGTGCCTTGGAAAGCATTATCAGAAGAGCTGATGACAATGAATTCAGTGGGAGGATTCAAAAGGGGCTGGGACAGGTACATGGGCAAGGTACAGGTTGGGGGATAGTGAACAGCAAGGGAGTTCTGTGGGAGCCACCTAGGAGCAAGGGATTCATAATGGGTGTGGGCCCACAGCAGAGACTCAACTGAGAGCTGCACCTTGGGCAGACTAGATTGACCATTAAGCCTAATCTGCTGGCAACTATTTATGTATGTATGATTGCTTTGGAGGGATGGAGGAACAGCGGGGCAAATTAAGGGATGACATAGCAAAGGCAATGAATACTGTGCGAAAGAAGTGGGAGGGAAAATGAAACTACTATGGTTCTCAAGGGAAGTGGCTGCAAAGGTAAGAGCTAAAAGTTGCATTTAAGAGATACAAAGGGATGCAGAGGGAAGAGGATAGGGAAGTGTACCAGAAAAGGCAGAGAGAAGCAGGGAAGGTGGGAAGGGGTTCAAAGACACAAACTGAGGAAAGGATAGCTAAAGGGGTAACTAAGGGGGATAAGTCCTCTTTTAGGTACATAAGTGATAAAAGGAAGACAAGGAGAGACTATGATGAAGGGATCAGGAAAAAACAGATATATTGCACAGATACTTCTGTTCGGTCTTCACAGTGGAAGGGGAGGGTGATGGACTACATGAAAACAGCAGAAACACTAAGGGAGGGAGGTGGGCACAAGTCCATTCACAGAGGGAAGAGTCCTGAAAGGACTTCCAAATCTGAAAGTGTATAAAGCTATGGGACCAGAAGGAGCACACTCAAGGGAGCAGAGGGAACTCAGAAAGGTACTGGCTGCACCTCTGGTAGCACTATTCAGCAACTCATTGGAAACAGGAGTGGTTCCGGAGGACTGAAGGAAGGCAGATGTAGTTCTACTTCATAGAAACAGCAGCAGGAATGAGGCTGGCAACTATAGACCAGTCAGCTGGACGTTAGTGGTGGGAAACTTAATTAAGAAAATGCTTCTAAAGGAAAGGCTAGTGGAGTACCTTGAATCCAGTGGGTTACAAAACCTGAAGCATCATGGATTCACAGTGGGGAGGTCATGACAGACAGACCTGATTGATGTTTCAACTAGAAAATAAATGAAAGAGATCAGTGTGGGGTGGTAGACACTGCCTACTTAGACTTCAACAAGGCCTTTGATACCATATCACTTAGGAGGCTCGTAAGGAAACTGGGCAGTTTAGGGGTAGGTTCTAAGGTGATAAAATGGGTATGAAACTGGTTGATGGATAGGTGACAGAGGGTGGTGGTAAACAGCATTCACTTTGGGGAGGGGAGAGTGACCCAAAGGGGGGGTACCTCAGTCCTCTTTAATATCTTTGTAAGTGACATAGCAGAAGAGCTGGAAGGGAAGGTATGCCTCTTTGCAGATGACAGCAAATCTGCACTAGGTTAGACACTCTGGAGAGGGTGGAGAGAATGTGTATAGACCTGAGAAAATGCAAGTTGTGGTCAAGGGTACGTTAGCCTTGTTTCAGCTCGAAAAAGTGCGAAATCATGCACCTAGGAAACAGAAACTTAGAGACAGAGTATAAAATGGGGAGCATTTGAGTAATTGGTAGAGTAGGTTTGTTAATTGATGTGTCACTTGCACAACTGATTTTTTACGTAGGTGTTAATCGGTAGGTTGTTGCTTAATTGGTGGTTTGTTTACATATTTTACTTTGTTTACTTCTACTTAATGTTGTGGGTTTCCCCCACTCCCACAGTATACAGCTTTGATTGTGAGGTATATACCTATGTGAGGTATACAGTTTTAATTGGTGATGCATTCCATAAAACATATGATAATTCCTCTTATGGGAAAAATTACTATCCATGTATTAGATAGTAATATAGAGGCTTAACCTATAGTTTGGTAGCAAAGTGACAATGTTAGTAAATGTTATTGATTTTCATAGGACAAAAAATTGTTGGGCATAGCCCATTTTTGGGAGCTGTCATGTTCAGGTAGAATAAATAAATCTGTATATCATTGTTTATCATTTTACCAGGTGAGAACCCACAGAAAACAAGGTACAGTCCATTTGCAATGGTGACCTGGGCAGGAAGTCTCACAAAGTTATAGCGCACAGATTCCAATACAAATATTTAATAATTAGGCTTGTAAAATGCAAGTATCATTAAATAGTGCAAACAAAAGCAGGTATCTGTGAATAAAATAGAAATGCATTTAGTAACAGTACTGTGGTGACAGAAAGGGTATAAGGTTCATCTCGTCAGTGCCTCCTCCCAGGACAAGCTAATGCTGAATTTGTATTCGGTGAATGTGATGAACTCAGATGTTTTCGACACCAGTGTAAGGCCAGAAGTAAGTCTGTTTCCTTTTGGCATTTCAACACATCAGTGCCACAATGCAACACTTTTTACAGGGAGCACACATAGAGCATACCAATCAGCAATACTGGAGTTTGAGGACACCATACACTGTACATATCTTTGTACCATTCCTAACTCTCTCTCTCTCTCTCACAATGAAAGGACTTGTTATTGGAAGGAACTTCTTTGATGTGAAAAAGAGTGAATTTTGATGAGAAAACTTTAGAAATTATCAGAGAATCGTACATTATTATTCCTGTTAGCTAAACTGTGTAGCAGCTTCGTGCAAGCAGGCTAGTAAGATTGCACAGAAGAGAAGAGAGAGTGCACTTGGTAACCTTGCACTGGCAGTTGCAGTCACTGCCTGGAGGAGAGCAGAACGATGTGTGTTTAGCAGATTAAGAAAAAGCACAGTGGTGACTTTAGAAAGGTTTATTTGACATTTTGTACTGTGTGCTGGTGACGTGGAGGACATAGAAATCCATATTTGTTTATGTTATTTTCCCCCATGGCAGGAGCAATGCAGACTGAATTTAGCAGACTGGAAAAGGTGCTGGGGGATTTTGAAGGATTTCATAGTTTTTTTACTGACTATTGGTGGTGCAGCAGAGCACAGAAATCTATTTTTTTTTGCCTGTGTGTGAGCCTTCCAGCTTGTCAGTGACTGAATAGTAGACTGCTGTGTGAGACACAAGGTCACAAGATCTTTCATTGTGGTGGCATGTGGTTTGTCAGTGGGGAGGGGGTAGCCTGGTGGTGTCTCTCTTCCCTATCATAAGTCATATGGCACTATGGCTTGTCAGTACACTTGGAGTGAGGTTCATGTTGGCATCTAAGAATCTTGAGTGACCATTCTGAGTCATCAGCATTGGCATTCTCTGGAGGTTGCTTCATGTCATCATCTGTTTAGCATGTGCTGCTGATGCATGTAGAAAACATAAGAAGAACAGGAGGAAGAAGGTGTGTAGGGGGAGAACAAGAACAAATAAATGTCCCACCATGCCAGATCCATCAAGTGCAAGTTATGCAACCATTGTTAATGGAGACTGAAGCAGGTCGTAGTGAAACAAGGACTGGGATTCATGGTTGTGGGGCTATGAGGACAAAGGCAGCTGAGCACATGAAAGTATTGCGAAAGAAACCATGGCTCATTAGTCCCCAGAAACCCACTGGTTCCACTTCCACTGCGATGCAAGTAGCCTGACCTACCAATCATTCAGTGGATCTGGTGATGAAACCATCCTGAGCTATTAGGAAGCACACCAGTTTCCCCCCTTCATTCTCCAAGTGCTTCCATTTTTTCATACTTGGGAGAGACATGATCCATATAGAAATGAAAATTTTAGTTCCTTAAGAAAGTCATCTTGAATTTGCTATCCAATTCCTATATGTCTCCCCCACCTTGTCACTAGCAGATTCTGAAAACAGCTTGAGGAAGGGGAGTAAAGTAGCAATCCCAAATTACAAGTTGAGTTTCATGAGTCATGTTCTCTTGGCACATAAATAAAAATAATATGTATTAATAAAATAGTCATACATTAAATTTAATTCTATCATAATTTATATCAGACTATATTAACTTCTCATATATCTTATCAGTACATTTCATATAAATCCTACATATTAGATTATATTATCTGCTCACAAATTTTATCAGATATGTTATTTTACAATATATCTTATATCATATTATAGTATCTTTGCACACATACTATTTTATCATATATAAGATATGATAACATATTATGGTATCTTCTCATATATCATATCCTATATCATCTCATATACTACATCAAATTATATATTATATGTTTATATGTCCTACCCAATGCCATCTGAAGGCATGTTATTTCACAGTAGCCAAAAAATAAATCATCTCACAATCAGCATCCTGACACCCAGTTCCTCTCCAGAAGGACCAACCACCACCACCAGTCCACTATACCTAAAAAAATGAATTCTGGGCAGTGTGGGAGTATTTTACAAATGACACCATAAATCTATTAAAGTCACATTTGCATGGTATATAAGTAAAGCCAAATTTAAGAATAATGACATGCTCCTATGTTCCTAGATAAAGCACGGTATAAAAATAATAGGAGAAATATGTATAGATCATAATGTAAAAAATTAACTATAATATCAATGGTTCTCAAAGGGAGAAAATAATAAAGGACATGTGGTAAAGTGAAGTGTTGGAGACTACTGGGAAATATGTCTTTAGGTCAGCAATTAATAGTAACAATTGCTGTAGCTTACTATAGGTCAAAGCAGTGTTAATGGGTTTTACAGACCCTGCCACAACACCACAAACAGTAATCCATAGCAGATGAATGCCAACAGCACCTGGCCTGCCACAAGTAAGCTGCAGTAATTCTTATTAATTGCTGTCCTCAAAGCTCCCTACTCCCCGTTGGTAGTCTAATTTTACTCTATGCCAATTATGTCATTGGGAGCTAAGTGGCTTGGATGAGTTTGTGAAGCCAAACTGAATTTTCAGGCACTGACTGGAACCTAAATTGAAACTGGCTCTGGCTCACATCTCTACCTCACCTTCACTGCACTGACTATACCCTAATTTGAGAACTTGACACAAATCCAAGCTTCAGCGCACACCGTAACTCCAATCCATATAGTGTAACCCACAATACCATTCTTCATCAAAAATCTATCCAGTCATTTTCTGAAAGCCTAAATAGTACTACTGTGCCTCCACAATGATATCCAGTAGACAATTCCATATATTGATCACCCTCTATTCCTTTTGGTATTTAGAACACTTTGGTCATGCCCCCCCCCCCCCCACCACACCCCACTGTTTTCTTCTCTGGGCTTAATAAACCGAGTATATCAAATCTTTCCCCATGACTCTGGCCCAGTACTGCTATTTAGTTTGATGGCCCTATGCTGGACCTCTTCAATCTCTTCAATGTCTTTTGTGTACTACAGTGACAATAACTGGACATAGTACTACAGGTGTGGTCAAACCAAGGCCATTTGTTGGGGAGGATTACTTCCATTGACCTGCTGCTTACCCCTCCCCATGCATTCCAGCATTACCATACTAGTATACTATTTTCCAGTGGTGAAATCTGACATTTATAACAGGGGGAATGCTACCCCTTCTACTACTATACCCCTAATGTGTACCATGAAGGGGTGTGGGGGGACTAGGTCCCCCGCCCAAGTTCCCCCTCACTTTAATCACTATTTTCCACATAATTCTGGAACCATCCCTTTAAATAGGACAAGGAATGCTTACTACTGGTCCAGAGAAAGGCAACTGCAATGGTACATGGGCAGCAGATGAAGACATATGAGATTAAACTGGCTGACCTGAAAATACTTCTTGGAGGTAAGGATGAGTCAATGCCAGATTTGCATTTGATAAACATGCTGAAATCCAGTGTTTTGCACATCGGAAAAACAGGCCCAAAGGAACCTGTTTCTCTTTGGTATTTCAGCACTTGGAGGTTATGACATAACACTTCTTACAAGGAACATGTTCATGTTGTTGACTAGCCACATGATCTGCACCAGCAAACATCATTGCAGAAGACTGAGAATTCCTTGTGCTGCTCACATTTCAATGCCATTTTTGACTCTCTGACACAGGAAATGGATGTGGTCACTGAAAGAGCATCTTTCATGTGAAATGAGTGACTTTTGATCAGCAACCATGAAAATCATCAGAGAATTGTGCATTATCATTCCAGTAAGTTAATTTTCACTAAAAACAGTTGTATGCTCTACACAACAGCTGAGGGTTACCTCAGGCTTGACCAGGGTATGTCACTGTGCTGAGGTATCTCCCCTGGAAGACAACAGCTGACTGGAGTAAAAACTTATATAATATAAACAAAATCTGGCCAGAGTCAGTACGGCTGCAGCCACGCCGTTGGAACATGGCACTGTTCGCCATGTCCAAGGTGGTGGCCAGAGTTGAGTGTGCATGTGTGATGACTCACGCATGCGCACTGAACTCTGGCGACATGGTGGCACAGTCTGCTGTGTCCAAGATGGTCAGTAGAGCCCTGTGTGCATGCGCAAGTTGCTGTGCATGTGAGAGAACTCCAGTGGCCATCTTGAAAATGGGGGACTGTGCCGCTATGCCTCTGGAATTCAATGTGCATGTGCAAGTCATCACGCGTGCACACTCAACTCCAGTCACCATCTTAAACACAGTGGACAGTGCTGTGTTCCACTGGTACTGATGGACAAAATAGTGTGGGGAGAACACGCAGTGATTGCAGTTCACCTCCACTAAAACAAGTCCATTCGGTATCCAGTAAGCTCCCTTTTCTCCAAAGTACTCACAAGACATCTGCAGGGCTACGCCCACTGCAGCCATAAACAAGAACTGGGAAGAGTCATTAGAATGTCTGAGGGGGTCGCTACTGTAATTGAGGCATTGGCATAACTGGGAGAAACATTTCGGTAACTAGGAAGAGACAATGCTACAACTGTTACACTGCAAAATGTGGGTGGAGACTCTGGTCTAACTGGGATGAGGCACTGGAGTAACTGGGAGAAGGGAGACACTGCCGCAACTTTGTTTTTGCAGAATTCCATGGCACAATATAAAAGCATTGGAAGATGTTTAAAAAGCAGTGGCTGGGCTGGCCTATTGTTGCAGTGGTTGGGCTACCACTTATGATGCCAGTGGCCTGAGTTAGAGAACAAGTTCAGATCATCAGTAGGCCAGCCAGAGGATGAGGACTGGGAATTCCAGAGGATGTGTTCCTCCTCTGGGGGGGTTGCCATCTTTTCTTTTTTTTTCTTTTGCACCTCCTGTGCCCCCTGACTGGCCACTCCTTCGGCCCACCAATGAACCCACTACCCACCAAGCCATCCCCCTGTCGCCATCTCGCTGTCACCCCTTATGCCATGCCCTGGTTGATTTGGCATATCCCTTTGTTGGAGGGAGCCCTCCCAGGGCTCGTGAGAGGGAAGATAGGGTCCAAATCCATATGGGGTGCATGGCAGAGGATCAGCTCAGAAGGCTGCTGCCAGGGTTGCATGGCATGAGAGGACCCAGGCGACTGTTATCTGATCAGCTGAGCAGACAATTTTTACATTTTCTCCCTCCATCCCACCCCTTCCCACATTGCAGCTGCACACACATGGTGTCCTGGGAAGGACAAACGGCAATGCATAGTCACTCAGGCCGCCAAGTGCACCTCCACTAGGGACTGCCAGCAACCACTCTAGAAGTGGTGCAGGCTTGCACCCTCCCTCCCAGGGAGGAGCGCATCTGAGTGGATGCTCCTAACCCTCCCCACCGGTCTCTGCTCCTGTTGTCCCAGGTGCGGGTGTGAACCCGGGTCGCCAGCATGCCAAGCAATCCCCCATCTCTTGGTGCCATGGAACCAGACCACCATCTTTTCTTCTGTGATGCAACCTGGGTGATCACAAATGCTAGCACAGCATTAGGTGGAGTGGGCAGGAGGAGGACATCTGGGAGCATGGCCAGCATGTCATCATGCACACTCTGTCCTGCACTGCGACCCTGGAACCCTGGAGTGCTGATATCATAGAGGACTGGGAAAAACATGAAAAATGGCACAGCACTTGCTACAATTGAACATGTTATATCTGCACCCAGCACCACCACTGGTGGCAGTTCCTGATGAGACAACAGACTTGGGGTAAATTCCCGCTGCCTGGTCCTGCCTGGTGGATGATCCATGGCTTGATAGAGGATAGCAACCACATGTAAGTAGTAGATGTGACTTGGTGTGCCTTGTGAACTACTGAGGGAAGCAGGTACTAAAGACAGGAAAGGGTTATAAAGAGAAAATTAGAAAAAAACAGGGCCTTATGTCAACCTCGTAATACCCTGCTACTTGTGGACTTCACTTTCGCTGTTCAGCTAATAACTCATATTTTAGTCTCTGCAGCTGCTTCAGTTGTGTTCACCTCTACAAGTATCCAACACCTCCTGAGTTCAGTATTAGTGCTGACACATCTGTTGCAGGTTTGTCTGCAGTATGTTCATAATTGGCATATACTGTACACTGCTGCCTTTTGGTTTAGTGTTGCATCCTCCCCAAAAAAAATTAACAAAACTGATGCTGGCACCAACTGCTCTAGCCCCCCATGGAAACATTAGACACTAATATGATGGTGCCAGCATCACATCCATGCCTATTACCACCACTTCTTGATAATACACACACACACACACACCATGGTCCCCACTTTACCTCAGGAACAAGGTCCATTTCACCTCTTTTTGCCCATGAGCATGCAAACAAATCAGTGCCTCACAGCAACTAAAGTCAATAAACTGAGAATTATGTTGCTGAAGCACACCACAAAAAATTAGAAGGGACTTTCAAAAAACTTGCAAAAAAAAAGAGAGGTTACATAGTGCTTCGAAATGTAATTTTTTGGTTTATAAAAGCCAGCAAGAGCTTCAGATCTGTCTCCTTCAACACACACTGTAAAACTGCACAAAGTAGAAGGAGTAGTCACTTAATAGAGAGAATGAAAGAGACAAAGAGAGAGAATGAGAGAGAGTTGCTATAGCAACTATCCCTTTAACCCTTACTTTCCCACCTAGCAGAAGTCTATCATGTGACCTCATTGCTTGCCAAATAATTTTCGAGTGTTCAGAAGAATTTAACAGTGAACAGCAGATCTGTTTGATAAATGATGTAATTTTAAAAATACAAACAAAAGGCCGGCCTGGTGGCGCTGAGGGCTGAGGCGCTGGATGCCACACCTTGTGCCACACCGGTGACCCGTGTTCGGTAGTGAGCGCATGTCGCTGGGGGCTGGCAGGGGAGGAGAGGGACTTAGCAACCGAAGGACAGTTCTTTCTCTCCGGGAAGGGGGGGTTCACAATGGTCGGTGCCCGACTGCCCCCTGATGGAGGCTGGGGGTCGGGGACGCTTGCCATACACTGGGGTAGAGTCGGGGGCAGATGCCTGGACGGGGATGCATGTGGATGCATGCACACTCACACCCAATGGCATTATTGCATGCTTCCAACTCAGGGGAACAGAACAGGGAAAGGTGGCACCTACCGCGGCTTGATGGCCATCTGCAAATGTTTGCTGGGGTGCTGGCACCCGAACTGGATCCGTTGTGGTGGGTAGTTAGAGGGCTCCCTGCCGCCCCACTGCAGGGGGTAAGCTGCAGGGTTTACTGGGTGCCAGCAGTCCCAGTCGAGACAGACGGTGGCCGGATCCCCCAATGGTAGGATGTGAGGCTACGGGGATGCATTAAGGTGGCCACAGGAGGATAAATACTACAACAAAAAAAAAAAAATACAAATAAAATTTTTATCACTTTGCTAGGAGTCATGACCGTGTTTACACAGCTGATGTGCTGCTACTTCTGCAGCACTTTAACTTGTGCCAACCACCAGAGATGATTAAATGTTTTGTCCACATGGTCCCCTCTCAGAACCAATGCAAGACATGCTAGAGAGAGGCTGTAAGTCCATGGTCAATTGGCTAGTTTGTGTAGTCAGTGATGATGTTAGACCATGTACAAAACACAGCTGGACTTTACACACATTGGCCATGACTCACTAAGGGGGCAGGTTACACACTCAAAATGCATGTAACCCGCCCGTGTGGCATCATACCTAGGGATGGGAACACTGTGGCTGGCATTCATGTTTGCTGGCCATCATATGCCTCTCATCTGCAGACCCTCCCCAAGGCATGCTAGTGCGTCGGGGCGGATTGGCAGACATAGGTGGGCAGTCAATCAAATGTCCAGACCCAGTCTGCTACTGAATCCCCGGCCCCATACACTGCGGGGGTGTTATGTCCCCATGAACCATGTCCTCACATGGAGGACCAACATGTGCGTGGGCAGCCACCTCCACCCCCCCTCTGGTCCATGGGGCCGGGTTGGCATGGGGAAGGGGCCAGCTTTGTCTTGCCATGGCCCGCAGTGGCACCGGGGGGGGTGCAATGGCTATGCCTCCATCCCCCTTGCAGAGAGGATGAATCCCTGAATGGCACACAGTGCTGTCAAGAATGGGCGCCACTACAGAATGCTCCTCTGACATGCCCCCGACCCACCGTGGTGCGGCACCTCGTGGCTGACCGGGGATCCCTTGCTAGGAGTACTAACGCGCCTGTAGGTGTATGCCACCAGTGGTGCACAGGGCACCACCACGTGACATTCGGGCATGGGAATGCCTACATGCGGCCCTTATGCGGCAGGTAGGCATTAGATAATCACGGCCAATGTAAGTAGAATGGAATGAGTATGAACCAGAATACTAACCACATTATTCAGTGTTTTCTTACTCTAAATGACCTTCAGAATTATACCACCAAAATATATAAATCACTTGGTATGGTGTCACTGCTGTTCCATAATGTTGTCTTCAATGGCAATAAAAACATAGTGATGTAAACACAGTAGCTGAGAACTAAAATATATTTCTGGTTTAAATGTTAAAATAGAATACTTTTTTTTTAAGTATGATGAAATTCGACTTGTCACTATTGAGTCAGTGTGTGAGACTATATTACTGTTCTGCAGCTTTAGTTCATCATTTATTTGGACAAATTGCATACATTGACACTTTGGATCCTCCCTACAGATAATGACATGATATGGGTGTTTCCGACCAGTGTAGGAATCAAGGGAATTAATATATTTGAATTAAATTTGTGATTGAGGTACCAACAGTCCCTGTTAGATCAGAGCAAGTGGTGCAGCCTATCCGCATGGCTGATTACGCCACTCACTCCGATCAGCATTCCCAACTTTCCAGCAGATCCTGGAATGGTATAGCAATCAACTTAACATGGTCTGGTAAGTGTTTATATGGCAGCTGTTTACCAGAGCAATACAAGTGCTCATGTTGCTTTGGTGCAAATGCGACCATGTAAATGGGGGCTATGTTTAATAACAAGGTAGTCTCACTTGAATGAGAGAGAGAGAGAGAGAGAGAGAGAGAGACAAAGAGAGAGAGACAGAGAGACAGAGAGACAGAGAGAGACAGAGAGAGAGAGACAGAGAGACAGAGAGAGAGAGAGGGAGAGGTTTATTATAGGCAATATCTCTTTGAACCTTTTATTCCTGGCTAAATGAAGACTATTTCATAACTGCAATGCTCATGGAATATACATCTGCAGATTGCTACTGCAGATGGTAGAATTTTACTATGAACTTCAGAATGGTTTTATGGGAAAGAAGATTTCTGTAGTTCATCTACAAAATTCCACCATTTGCCTGATTATTCCACTAAACAAAGCAAAACTCCACAGAATTGGGCAAATTTCACCCATGATGAATATTAGCAAAATTCCATGAAAATCAGAATTTTGTGAAATTTTGTGGAAGTGGAATCCACAGTCTTCACCCAGCTCTAGCAAGCTGCTAGAGGCCATTATGATGTCATGGATAATGACTTTCCTGCAGGTGAATGGGCTGAAGTGCAAGAGACAACATTCATTCATGGAAGGGGGGTGTTGTGCTAGACAAACATGATCAATGTATTTGATTGGGTGTCAAAGGCAGAAGACAAAGAACAGATGGTGGACATACTGTGCTGTAACTTTGGTAAAACATTTGATACCGTCCTGCATCTGTCAAAAGGGAAAAACAGCCTTTTTACTTCCTGCTTGCTTTCTCTGTATTGTGTCCTGACAGCTCAACATAAGTCTACTGTTTATCTTGCTTTATAGTTAATGCACTAAAAGTTCTTTTAACAATAAGGAATTGTGCCAGCCCAGAGGTGCTAAGGGTTGAGGCACTAGACGCCATACCTCTCGCCACGCCAACTAACCATGTTCGGGAATGAGCACGAGTTGCCGTGGGTTGGCAGGGCGGAGATGGATTGAGCATCTAACAGACTGCTGTCTATCTCCGGGGAAGGGGGGGATTCCAGTGGCTGCTGCATGCCTGACCCCTAGCAGAAGCTTGGGCTTGATGGCACGGAGCCACACAAATGCGGGAGTGCAAAGTGGCAGACGCTTGACATGGGTGCACATGGGAGCATGTGCAAACCCCATCGCAGGCATCATTACTGCCATGCTCCTGCAAGGGGAGAAAAGCGGAAACAGTGGCTCCAGGTCGAGTGGCTTGATGGCCATCCACTGGCACGCACAGTCCCCTCAAACACGACCTGATCCGGATCCATGCTAGGTGTGGGATTAGGGGGTGCCTCGCCTCCCCGCCATGGGAGGTAAACCATGGGGGAATTCAAGGTGGTGGCCGTGAGGAGCTCAGTGTGGGTGGACAGCAGCCAGAAGAAGAAGAGGAGGAGGAGAGCCTACTGGGGCCACGGCAGGAAAAAATTACAGTAAAAAAAAATAAAATAAGGAATTGAAGGCAGTCAAATAGCTTCCTGTCTGGAATGCTTTCAGGACACATTAAACACAAAAGAATTACTTTGATTACTTAGAAACAAGTCTTTAAATACTTTGCTCAAAAATTACCCCCCCTCCCCCACACGTATATTCACAAATAGGTTCTGCCCAAGGAGCTGACTGCAAGGGGACCTGCTCTAACACTAACTCTTTCCCTGTTGGACATATTCTCTAAAATAAAACATTGACAGTTACTGCTCTGTCAGTTCAATATGCATAAAGGGATCCTCAAACCATTCTATTAAAGCATGCAGTGCTACGGTATTTAATATAATGATGTGCAATAACACAATTTTGAGTAGAAATTCCACTTGCCACACTCCAACGCCACTTAAAAATCTTGCACATCTTTGATATAATTGGTACTGTATAATATTACAGGAAACACTAGGTCACCGTAAAGCTTAATGACACTCTCTCAAAACTGTAGTGTGGTATATGGAAGTCCTACCAACCACTAGTTACTTTTTTAAACATTACACATAACAGAGGACCAGGCAGATCTACTTAGAATTACAGGCTTTGCAATATGTCTTGCTACATGTTATATGCAGCCTTTTTCTGAATGTCACTACTAATATATTTGCATAAATACAGTAGCTTTAGTTTCATCATTAGTTTTATCCTAATCTCTGATTTATCACCAGGGTCTTTGGTTATCTGCAACACCACATCCTCATTTCTGTACCAGAGCTCCTAGAGCTTCTGTGGCATCATTTGTTCAGCACTGTAGCATGAAGTATTCATTTCTGTGGCATAATGCAGTTCTGCAATTGGCTGAAATGTTGCGTGATATTCTTGATGACATCACTGAGCAAAGAGGAAAGGCTTCAGGATAAAAAGGAGGGGGCAGTACCCACGCTATGGAAAGAATGTATATTTGATGAAAAATCACAAAGAACACTGAATTCTGTGGTACTACATAAATTCTCAGTGGGTGGCTGACTGTGGTGGAGAGCAGGGGGCTGTGCTATGCCAGTCAACCACTCGAGAGTGAAGTGGTGGAACACTACCTGATGTGGTGGGTGGTGAGGGGTGCACTAGATCACCAGGGAATAGCTTGAGGCAGGAGTATGTGAATTTCACATACTGGGGATCAGAGATACGGGAGGTTTGGGTTCACTAGATCACCAGGGAAATTATTATGTTTACTATATAGGGGATCAGGATGGGCGGGGTTACACTGGACACAAGGGCATATGTGTCCATGTACAGCAGGAGATCAGGAGGGGAGGGACCGCTAGCCACCAGGGAGTATTTTTAATATATGGGGTGAGTGACTGGGTGGGGGGAGGGACCTGCTAGCCACCAGGGAAGTATTTATTTTTACATATGGGGCAAGTGATCGGGTGGGAGGAGGGACTGCTAGCCACCAGGGAAATATTTTTATATACAGGCAAGTGATTGGGTGGGTGGAGGGACCCTACCCACCAGAATTTTATTTCTATATTTCTATTTCAGGAAGGGCGGGGAGGAGACATGCGACACCAGGTAACTTTTTTTTTTCTATTCAAGCGGAACAGGATGAAAATTTCCCAAACCCATGTGGAAGATTTTCGATCCACCACACACAGAAGTTTGGAAATTTCCACAAAAGTTGTGGAATTTCATGGAAGTTCAGTTAAAGCGGAATTCACAATTTTCGCCCAGCTGATTGAAACATACTAATATCTCCACGGGTTAAGTAAAGTAGATGGTAGATGGTGGGAAACCATTCTGACTGAGTGGGAATATGATTAACAGAGGCAGTTCCATGAAACTGCAGGAGGAAACAACTTTAAGAGAGATGCCAGAAAGCACTTTTTCATAGAAAGGGTAGTAGAAGGCTGCCAATGAACGTGGTCTGTTGGGGGTTCAAAAGAGGCTGGGACAGATACACAACTTGGTAAAGACTGCACTAGAAAGGGAGAGGTGAAGGAAGAGTGAGCAGCATCTAGGGCTCTCTCATTCAACATTAGTTAGGTAGAAATGGGCAGACATGATGGGCCAACAGGTCAAATGTGCTAGACCAGTAGTCTGATATGTACAATGCTAGATATTTATACTGAAAGGGGGAGTTATTTATTTATTTAGTTATTTATTTATTTTATTTATTTATTTAGTTAGTTAAGGTCTCGGATTACAACAGCCGTTGAGCTAGTAGCTCATTTACAAAGGTTCCACGCCCAGTGCAATGAGATATACAAAGGTATTTAACTTCTGCACAGTCAGCTCCAGAGTAACACAATGTGAGGAACAGTACAATGTAAGCCAATGCAAAATCAATACAAGTGGCAGCCTGGTTGGCTCTGTCAGTAGGAAGGGAAGGAAATGGCAGCCAAATATAGCCTTGTCAAATGGAGAAGAGTAGGGTGATAGGGCATAGGGGCAAAACCAGCCTTGCCAGTTAGGTTAAGTTAGGTTTGCACCAAGCATAGATAGGAAAAGAGGAAATATTTGGGGGGGGGGGCGAAGATGAGAGTGTAAAGGGTATAGGGATTATGGGGCAGAGGAGGATACACAGGAGTGGACTTTGTTGTAGGCAGAGGTAAAGCAGACTAATTGGTGCACTCACATTTATTCATCAGAATCAGATGTGAATGGAGCTCCCTTTTGAACTTCCCAATGTCCTGGACAGTTGTGAGAGTAGTATGGAGTCCATTGAGCCACAAAGGGGCCCTGTAGGCGAAAGAGCACTGAGCTAACAAGGTATTTCCGAAAGGCACCTGGAGGGCGTTTCTAGTGGTGCTCCTATGAGGTGCACACAGTGTGAACACTGGAGGAGCTTTTGTATATCGGGGGGGGGGGATCCTAGGCATGCTTTTTTACCAAAGAGGCATACCTGGTACATGATCCTCCCCTGGAGTGTGAGCCAGTTGGATTGCGCATAGAGGTAGCATACTAACATACTAAAATGCCAGCAGAATAGGCCTACGGTCTTTCACGTCTGCTCATTTGGTCAGCCCCCACCCGGGGAGCTGACCTTGCTGTCCCCCTCGCCTTCTCTGACTTCTCCCTTCCCAGTTCCGGATATTCTCGCTGAATTGGATTTTGCTTCCAGAACCCTTCCCCTGTACCTGTCCCATCCCCTCTTGAACTCCTCCCCCATCTCTGCCTCCACCAGCCCCTTAGGCAACGCATTCCATGGCTCCACCACCCTCTCAGTGAAGTAGCACCTCCTCCTTTCTCCCCTGAATCTTCCCCCTATCAGGTGTATGTTAGTTTCCCAGCACCCCAAACCAGTCTGCATGCTTTGTTTAGTGCCACCTTAACTCTTTTTAAAGTTGTTTTGGAGGCAACACTGTACACTATTAGTCCATAGTCTATATTGGACAGTATTGAACTGTTAACAGTGAGTCTTATGGCCTCCTGTGTCAGATAGTTTCTATGCCTGTAAAGGGTATCTAGTCTGGCATTTATTGTTTTAACCAATTGGTCAATGTGTGGGGTGAAGGAAAGGGAGTTATCTAGTGTAACGCCAAGGTATTTGAAGGTGCACACTTGGTCAAGCGATTCACCACTACCATTCAAAATAACCATTTGGCTCACTTTGCTCTTATTCTGGGAGTTGGAGAAAACTGTGATCTTTGTTTTTTTGTAGTTTAGCAGTAGTTTATTCTTCCTAAACCACTCTTCCAGTTGTTGGAAGCTAAGTTGGAGTTCCTGATTCAGTGAGCTTATCCGAGGTCTATAAGTGAAGATGGCAGCATCATCCGCATAGAGTATTAGATAGGCATGCATCTGGAAGGGTGTTTATGAAGAGGCTGAAGAGCTATGGTCCAGGTATGGACCCTTGAGAGACACTGAGTGTGACCTGTTTGCTATCTTATAGTACACCATTTATTTTTATTAGTTGGGTTCTCTGGGTAAGGTAGCCTCTGAACCAGCTCACTGTCTCAGAGGACAGCCCAAGTACATAAAGTTTTGTGATCAATAATTGGTGGTTAACTGTATCAAATGCTTTTGTTAGGTTTATATAGATAGACCCGATATGTTGGCCTTTGTCCAGTGCCTTATTTATTTATTTATTTAGTTTTTGTTGACTGGGTAAGTGCACTAGACAAATTCTGCCTATTTTCAGGCACAACCTGGGGGAGGGGGATACAGATGAATGCCAACTGACCTTATAGATTTACTGATGCTTTGATGACCTATTTCTTTCCTGACAAATTCAGTTGGGGGGAGGGCCGTGCAACAAGAAATTATGTATGTCAAGATCCCACTTTTTGGTCTAGGGTGGGAGCTTTAATTACAGACACATTTGGAAAGTTAGTAAGTTGCATAGTATGTCCAACCAGCGAGTCCAGCTAAGCATGCCAGGGTGTACAACTAGTGAGTACAAAAGCCTTGTCTGTGGGGAATTTTTGGCGACACTTGGAGAAGCGCTACATTAGGTATGATGAACTCATGAATGTAGTTAGTGTACTCTACCAATGCAGTAGTAATTCTGTGCTTTTCTAAATCCATACTGTTGAGGGCACTGGATATTGTATTTGTTAAGATGGTCGACAAGTTGATCCGAAACAATTAGTTTGAGGGCCTTCGATAGGGGGTCAGGATAGAGATTGGTCTGTAGTTGGAGTAGATGGCACGATCTCCACTTTTGTGGACTGCTGTTACCAGGGCTGCTTTCCACTGAGTAAGGAATTTAGCCTGTCTGAGGGCTAAGTTAAAGATCTTAGTGAGGGGCAGAGTGACTTTGTCAAGTGTGAGAGACATCGTCTTCATGTTTAGTCCGTCACTGCCAACCCTACTTTTGCCCAGGGTGCAGTTGAGTACTTTTTGGTTTCTGATACGGTGACTTGTTTGAAGTAAAACTGGGGAGGGGGTGTCAGGAGTTGACTGTGTTTCAGTTGTCTGTACATCAGCTGTTACATTGGTGAAGGATACTGGGGATTAGGAAACTGTAAGTAGACAGGCAAGGAGGAAGAACCTTTAAAGTGTACCCCCCCCCCGAACAGGGACGGAAGATGCAATAATGCTAATGCTGGGATAAGCAAGCATGAGGTAAGCCAAATGTAGGAAAGGGAGGGGCAGGGGGAGAGCACAGATGACTCCAACAGCAAGAAATGAATGATGGGGATATAGACAGGGTGCAAATAAGAAGTAGGAAGCAGCAGCACATTGAAACACTAGGTGGGGCAACTGGAGGGCTTTAAACTTGAACGCCAGGAGCTTAGGCAACAACATCAGTGAACTTAAGGATATGGTAATGGTAGCAAGCCTCAACTTAGCAGTTATGGTAGAGATATGGGCAAGAGGAAACAATGAGAGGGATCTTAACATCCCAGACTATGCCCTATTTAGGAGAGATGGGGAAAGAGTAGAAGAGGGGGTGGCCCTGCACAGCAGAGAGGAAACGGAGGCCACAGAGAACTCTGCTATTAAGGGAGGTAAAGGTGGAACCAATTTGGTTACAGTTAAAAACACTGGAGGGGAAAAAGATCAGGTTGTGAGTGGTTTATATACCACCAGGACAGCACAAGGAGGATAATGAAAAGATGGGCGAGATATCAGAAGGGGACAACAAGGGATGAAGCAGTGATAGTGGGGGACTTGATCATGCCAGACATTGATTGTGCAACTCCTACAGTCAGTGTTAGAGATCATGCAAGACTGCTTCCTAATGCAGTGAGTTAGGCAGCCAACCAGACAGGAGGCTATAATAGATCTGGTTCTGTTCAACATGGAGGCGGGTGGAGAGAGTCAGAGCTTCAGGAATCCCTGGAATCCATTGATCACAGCCCAGTATGATTTGAGAAAACAGGAAAGTGCCGATCATCATTGAAAGCCATGATCCTGGACATTAGAAGGGCAGATGTAGGGAGGATGAGAGCATTGATTACGGACAAATTGTTGGGGTGGGAGAAAGTGGCGGTGGGGGTAGAGACAATATTGAAATTATTAAAGAGGGCAATAGCAGAGGTGACAGACACTGGCATGAGGAAAGTTACCAAAAGGAGCAAGTGGTGGGGGAGGCAGTGACAGTCATAAAAAAGGCCTTAAGAGGTGCAAGTAAAAAAAGCAGAGGGAGGGAGGGTAGGAAGAATATCAGAAGAAACTAAAGGAGACAAAGGCATCAGTGCAAAAGGTAAAAGGTAAAAGCAAAGGCAGAGATAATCTTAGTGGAAAGGGTTAAGGATGGGAACAAAGAATCATTTAGATCATTTGGGAAAAGAGGATGGCAAAGGGGGGATAATTTGGTTGAAGGAAGGGGAGGATGGTTAAGGACAATGGGCACATGGCTGATAAGCAAAACAACTTCTTTTGCTCAGTATTCATGGTAGAGGACACAAGGCCACTGCCAGATAGCAGGGTTAAAGCCTTCATGCGGGGAGGGTAGGAAAAAAAGAGGTGGATATCACAGTAGACAGAGTCCATTAAAGGGCCTGCAGCCCTTTGAGTTGACAAAGCACCATATCCTGATGGTCTGCACCCCAGAGTGCTGAAGGAGCTGGGGCCAGAACTGACAACCTCTGACAAATTTATTCAAGTGCTCCCTGAAGACAGGGGAGGTCTCTGGGGACTAGAGATCCATATATGTGGTCCCACTGCTCAAGGGTGGAGACAGTTAATTATAAGCCAACCAGTCTTACCTCAGTTGTGGCTAAACTCTGGAAAAGATGGTCAAAGTAAAACTTGTGGAGTACCTGGAGACCCACAGGTTGCAGGACAGTATGCAGCACAGATTCACAGCAGGAAAATAGTGCCAGACCAACCTTCTAGTGTTTTTTGACTTGGTAATGAGGGCAGTGGATATGGGGCTAGCAGTCAACCTGCTTTAATTGGGAGTGTGGCCAAGATACTGAACATTGTGGATGTGCTGGGTGAGGAGCTCTCCCCAAGACACTTCTAATCCCCTCAAAATCACAAGCATCTAGACATATTAAGCAACAAACACAGATATATTGAAGAAAATAGAAGATGATCAACACCACAACTAAAACTTACACAGCTCACTACTGAAGGTGATGCTACAAGGAAATCAAGACTGCTGCCAGAAACGAGGACGCAATCCATCAGTATGACCACTGAGCTAGAGGCCCCAGAGCAGGAACAGATGGTCGAACCACAAACTTAGCTGCACTAATCACCAGCATGAGAACTGAAAAGAGAGTGGGGTTCACTAGTATCAGTGTGCAAGTGGCCCATTTACAAGGGATCATTAAGGGACTCAGCAAAACCACAGCCATGCATACTATGAGGCTCACTGAGGTCAAGGAGCTCGTCAGTACAGCAGAAGGCCAGTTGACAGAGTGAGGCTGGTAATAGTTTCAATTAATAGAAAATGATATCACAGATCTGCAAAAGAATCGACAACCAGGAAAATTAAGCTCAGAGATCAAATATCAGCGTGACTGGGTTGCTGGAGGAACTTGAAGGCCGCAATCTGTAAATATTCATAAAGAATTGGCAAGGCAAGGAAAGGTTTATTTTTCCAGATGCCCAATCCCAGAGGCTCTGGGTGCCACACAGCAAAAACACTAGTCTTCTAATAAAAATTTGTAAAAACATAAAATCAACAACATACAAATTACATACAGTTATATAAAACCTTTTGATATAATAACATTTCAGCAGTAAAAGCAAGAAAAGGGGGAAAGGGGAATGGGTCCCCAAGACTCAGTATACCAGATCAGGAAAAGTCTGGCCGAAAAGGTGGGCCTTGAGGCGAGCCTTGAAAACCTCAACTGAAGGGGCCTCACTTATTGCTGGTGGAAGTGAATTCCACAGGACAGGGCCGGCGATGATTGATGGAGATCTTGAACCTGGGAAACTCTGGCAGATCATACAAAACTGAAAGGGTCTATCGTACACTGGGCAGCAGTGCGAGAGCAGGAAACAGATCCAGACATTTTGTAGCAAAATTCCTTAGATATCAGGATAAAGAATCTGTCCTGTGAGCTGCAAGACTCAAGGGTACTGTAATGGGGGGGGAGGGAGGTGAGAGTGATGATATTCATGGATTACAGGTGGGACGTTAAACATGAACGGCAAAAGTTTAATGAAGTACTGACAAGGTTGGCATTATCAGCACCCCTATCCATCCAAGCTCAAGGTGATGAAACCTGGTTTCCCTTCTCGTATCTTCCTGTCAGTACAAGAAGTGTAAGACTACATAAAAAGAGATGAGGTTGCTAGTGAGGACCATTCAATGCAGGGAGGAATTGTTCCAGCAAAGTGATCTGGAGCAGACATGTCTGCTGTGCTTATAGACACTGGCCCAAATATTCAAACTGTGCCAGGCTGTGGCGCAAGCTTGGGCGCAGCTCAACTTGGCTGCACTGGGGTGTGGCCTGGGCGATATTCAACAGAGCTGCACCATGGCTCAGCAGCTTTGAATATCGCACCCTGGCCACCCCCATTGTGCATGGTGCAGTGGCACTGCGCTAGCGCAAGTGGCCAGAGTGGAGCATGGAGATGAGCTAGCGCAAGTGCCATTGCGCCATTCACAGCACCCGCGATATTCAAAAGGTGACATGCAAATGGGACCATAATTTATGCAAGGTGCACATGGGGCCATTTGCATGTCATTATGGCTCCATTTGCATCTCATTTGCATGCAGGTGCACCGATCCCTGATGACTTGCGCCTGGTGTCTTGCCAGGCAGCAGCTATCGGGGACCGACACCCCCTATAGCCCGACCGCGGGCATTTGTTTAAAATAAAAGATCGCTTCTGGTCTGATCACGTGATGCAGTCAAGCTAGCAGATGCACTGATCTCGAGCTCCGATCTACCGCCTCCAACCAACCCGATAAAAATAATAAATAGAGTGTTTTGAGCAAATTGTAGGATTAGTAAACACTGCTTCTCCTCGAAACAACATAGGAGTGTCAATTTAACGATAGCATAGCATACCCCGATTATGGAGTCAGAAATGAAACAGGCACACGTCGACACATAACTACCACTCCGGAGAAATCATCCAAGAAATCGAGGAGTCAGGGGTCAGGGAATCCTAACAAATCGAATATACCTAGTACCTCCACTACACCGCTGTCAGAAGAGAGGTTTTTGCAGGAATTGCTACCCTTCCGTGAATCACTAGCCGACATCACCTCTGAGCTGAAATCTATTAAAAACGAGCTTACAGGTCTCCAGACCAGAATGGCCAACTCGGAAGCTAAGATAACCTCCCAGGAGAGATGGAGGGAGAAAGTCGACCCTGAAATTGCCTTGCTCAGGCAACAGCTCCACAAACTTCAGCTCAAGACAGAAGACCTGGAGGGGAGAAGCAGAAGGAACAATATATTGATATTGGGGCTCCCTGAATCCGAGGAAGGTGCGGATGTCATTGCTTTTATACAAAAATTCCTTCACAAGGTAGTGGGCCCTTCCCCACTTAACCCTCAATATCATATAGAAAGAGCCCACCGGTCTCTTAGACCGAAACCTTCAGCAGGATCTCCCCCACGACCCATAATCATCAAGTTCCTCAGTTATATTGAGAAACAGCATGTCTTGGCTAAAGTGAAAGAGCTGCAAACAATTATGTGGGAAGCCTCAAAGATCAGGATCACGCAGGACCTACCTTGCGAAACCAGACAAAGGCGGGCCGCCTTTCATCCCGTTGTGACCAAATTAATTGCAGTCAGCATTCTCTTTAGAATGCAATACCCGGCAAAACTACAAATTCTCCTGGACAATAGCTGGATTTCATTTGATTCACCAGATCAAGCCATCAAAGACCTCACCCTCCGACTGCCTGAATTCTTTAAAGCGGGCTGATTATATAATTACAATTCTGACTTTTATTAAGTTCTGCCTTTTTTGTTAATGTTTTCCTTGCCCTTCCTTAAAACCATGGTTATTTTTAATGATATAATGTCGATTTACCTGTGGGTTTGTAGTTAAGAGGGGAAGAGAGGGCTCCGGTCTCGGTGGGAGTTGAAAGGCCCAGTATCCCTTTCTCTAGGCCAGAGGCATGCTCCCAGAACGGGGAGAGGACCGGAACTTTAGAATTAGTCATGGTTGGAGGGAGACTACTTCAGGAACGGACCGGATTGGGTCCTACTCCTGTTTGGGTCCCCTGCTCAGAATCACACTAACCGAGGGAAAATCACTACTTCTCTGTAAGTAGCTATAACCATTTTTCCTTTTTCAGTTTTCAGTTGTAATTGCTAGGTAGCCCCTGGGTTTGTGACGGTCCCTGGCTCACCAAGATGGGCCGTCCACCGCACTGAGTAATCGGTGTTGGTTCAACCCAGAACGTGGTGGGGGTGGGAGGGTCGCGATGGGATGTCTGTCTAACTGGATTGCAATTGCGCTTAGTCTGAGGTGGTTTGTTTAATGTCTTGGGCGAGATCACGCGGGTAATAGGCTCGATCACTGCCTGAGTCAAGTTAGGTTCCTTCTGTTGCTTGGCTGAACGGATCATGGCCAGTGGGGATCCAATTAGTGGTGGGCTGGAAGTACTAGGACTCGGGGACAGATGGCACCTCATTCTGATTTTACATGCTCGCTGGCCTGAACAGGACTAAGTAGCTTAAGCTGGCATTAGTTTGTGGGTTGTCGCACAGGGGGTGGAATGAGACTGACTCTGCAGACAGCTGGGTTCTATGAGGGGCTCCATGGAGGTTAAATGTTTGATCAGTAAGTAATATCTGTTTTGGAATGGAGCACTGTTAATAAAGGGGTGAACATTTTCCAGGATAATAGCGATAAATTGGGGTATAAGGTACCTAAAGATGCCTAATACCAGATGACAGAAGGGGTGTTGTACTACCCCACTCAGGGTAATTAGCTAATGAGACTCAAGTTTACCGGAAAATATACCGAGTAATAAGCTAGTTGTTAGGACACTCAAAGTTTATTTCTAAATCTCTCCAAGGTAATACAAGATCCATGAATGCTGGAAGACAGTGGTTGTTGGGGGTGGGTGGGGGGAGGCTTGGGACAGGGATGTGCTTGAGTGACTTGCATCGGGAACTGAAGCTTAAGGGGACTGGCATATTTCATAGGAACCTAATCCTAAAGGGTCATTCCCAAATACAGGTTCAACCTTTTCATTGCCTACGACACAGGACCCTCACTTACAATAAGTCAAGATACGGAATTAAGTTGGTTACCTGGGTTACAGCCAGATGGGTTAGGGCCCCATCTATTTGTACAGTACTACCAATTTGGATGTTTGGATTTCTATGGGGCCTTGGTGTAGATAGTTATATTAGTTTTTGGGGAGGGGGTGGGGCGTTTCAGGACATTGTCGGGACTACCCTGACCTGGTTTTGTGTCTGGGCTAGGATGTCTGATGTAGTTAACTGGGGCTGTCCATATGGACCTTCTTATATAGGATGGGGGGGAGGGTTGGAGTGTGCCATAGGGGCTGGTTATTTTGGTTTATGATGTCTCACGATGTTTACTGGTTAAAGAGACAATACGCCAGCAAAACCACTTAAAATTGCCACGTGGAATATAAGAGGTATCAGAGACAAAACGAAGAGGTATCAGGTTTTTAAAAATTCTGAGATACTTAAAATAGATATTCTCATGCTTCAAGAAACCCACCTACTAGATACAGAAGTACATTGGCCATGCAGACAGGGCTTTCTCAAGTTTTTGCCGCGTGCGAATCGTCATCAAGTAGGGGAGTGGCTATTATAATGAAGAAGCATGTATTGTTTTTGGCAGGGGAGAAGATAGTAGACCCAGAAGGTAGATTTATACTAGTAAAGGGCTCCCTCAATAATAAAGCAGTAGTACTGGGATCCATATATGGGCCTATTGGAGGGGATGCAGAGTTCATTATGGGTTTAGCAGGGAAGGTAGGTGGATTCCTGCCCGCCCAAATAATTTTGGGAGGGGACTGGAACATTCCGCCATCCCAAGATCTGGACAAAACATTTTCATCATCAAAATTACCCACACCAGCCCAAAGGACACTAGCAGATTTTAAGGACGTCCTGGGACTATCTGACCCTTGGCACCTCCTCCATCCTTCGAGCCGTAGGTTCTCTTTCTATTCACATGTTCACCGATCTTGGTCAAGAATAGATTATATTCTTATCAGTACCTCACTTTTACCTGGCCTTTGCCAGACTGACATTGAACCTATCATTTTAACAGACCATTCAATTGCCTGGTCAACGCTCTCCCCAGACTTTAGCCTTTCAAAGAGATACCACTTGGAGATTAAACACACAACTCTTGAAAGACGAACAAACTGTCTCTCGTATCAGAAACTTAATTTCCTTCTTCATGGAGCAAAATAAAGATTCTATACCTAGAGCTGATTTAGTCTGGTGTGCTTTCAAATACTTTTTACATGGCGAACTAATTAAGTTAGCATCCAAGAGGAAGAGAAACAGAGAAAGCAAAGCACTCGATCTCCTAACTCGTATTAAAGAATTAGAAAATTCCCTGTTGAACTCTCCGTCCTCCAATAACATAGAGACACTGCTAGTATTAAAGAATGAATACTCAGATCTATTGGAAGAGAAAGCAGAATATGCCATTTTGAGAACCCAAACCAAATATGTAGATCAAGGGTAAAAAGCAGGTCGATTATTAGCTCTGAGATTACAGAAAATAGAAAGCTCAAGATTGATCCCAGTTTTGCAGGCCCAAGACGGCTCCACTAACCCCGGGATATCACCAAAGTCTTTGAAGAATATTACAGTTCTTTATATAGCAAAAGTCCCACCCCAGCATCCCCATCAGAGACTGGGAACTATTTGGAAGGCCTGAACTCACCCTGTCTACAGATGCACCACAAGCTAGCACTATCCTCCCCTATCTCCATCTCAGAAGTGGAAGAAGCAATTAACGGCCTAGTGCCAGATAAATCACCGGGACCCGACAGTTTCCCATCCAATTTTTATAAAATCTTTCATAAAGGGTTAGCCCCTCTTCTGCTCAATCTATATGAGTATATGTATACCGCAGATACTCTAGCTTCCACGTTACTGGAAGCCACAATAGTTCTACTTCTCAAGCCAGATAAACCGCCTGAGGATCTGACTAGTTACCGGCCCATCTCTCTTTTAAATTGCGACATAAAAATATTAACTAAAGTACTAGCTAATAGGGTCAAGAAGTTTTGGACTCACCTGTTGAGTCCCGAACAAGTCGGATTTGTGCAGGGCCGCTCTTTGGCCGACCACCTTAGAACTCTTTCACATATTTTTCAGGCCGCCCAAACTTCTCATATCCATATGGCCCTCATCTCATTGGATGCCGAAAAGGCCTTTGACCGAGTTAATTGGGACTTCCTCTGGGCTACACTCAATAAAATGGACTTTCCTGACTCGTTCATTAGATGGATCCAGACGGTATACAAGTCACCTTCCGCGAGAATTTATTGTAATGGTGTTTTCTCATCCCGTTTCCCGTTGTTTACGGGCACCAGACAAGGATGTCCATTATCCCCTTTTCTTTTCATTTTATATCTGGAACCCCTTCTTCTCTCTGTTAAACAGGATCCATATATACAAGGCTGTCCAATATATCAGCACACACTAACCCTATCTGCATACGCAGATGATGTATTACTTCATTTGGCTTACCCTGATACATCACTGGCTCACACGTTACAAATCATTGCACAATATAGTCAAGTGTCTAACTACAAATTAAACCTTACTAAATCCGAAATCTTCCCACTGAATATTTTCACACACAAAGCCAGCTTTCTGCAGTTTGGGATGAAGTGGTCCTCCCACTCAATTAAATATTTAGGGCTGCACCTCTCTACAGATCCTGATTCACTCAAAAAGCTTAACTTGGATGACTTAATGGTAAATATTCAACACGATCTTAAAAGATGGGCTAAACTCCCTCTCTCGTTATGGGGTAGGGTCAACATAGTTAAGATGAATGTTTTGCCCCCCCTTTTTTATCCCTTGAATTTGCTTAATGTATGGCTTCCTTTGTCATGCCTGCAGCACTTCCACTCCATACTCTCTAAATTTATCTGGCAGGGTAAATGTCCCAGACGTTCTTTTCTTAAAACTTAGTCTCCCCAAGAATTTTGGTGGATTACGTCTCCCCAATTTCATCTTATACTACTGGGCTAGTCACTTGTCAAAACTGGGTAGATGGTTACTAGCTAGAGATGACGAATTTACTCCTATCTGGCTACAGCTCAAAAGACATATTCTGAAACAAACAACCTTAACTCACCTCTTATTTTCTCTCTCTCACACTCGATACTACCATCTTTAATCAAGGAGTCCGTTATTGGTACCTCACTCAAGGTTCTAGATCAGTTTTGGCATTTCTTTGGTATATTAGGCAAAAGGGACATGGCACAACTTCTCACTCTCAGTCCTAATATCAGAATTGGTGGCTCACCGATTCCCTTAAGGTGGCTTCCCCAACTCCAAGGAACATTGATAGAAAACTTATTCCCGCATGGCTCTCTTCTCTCTTCTCTCAAAATCATGGAATCTTTCGAAATACCACCAAAAGATATATTTAAAGTATTTCAATTGAGACATTTGGTCCTGAATAATTTTGGCACTGAACTTAAAGAATCTCAAACCAGACCCTTCTTTTCTCATATTCAAAGTTATATAAACCGACCGCACGCAGTCTCGAGGATTTATTCCTTCTTACTAGACCTCAAATTTCCTGAACCCTTATTGGGTTCCGCAGTCTGGTCTTCTCTTCTGCCAAATACTACATTTAATTGGTCTCAGATCTGGACAGATTTACATAGATTTCACACTCAGGATAGATTAAGACTCATTCAATATTACATCTTGAATAACATGTATTACACTCGGTGAGACTGGTTAGATTGAGCAGGCTTCTAATTCCAGCTGCACCAGATGCGGCCGGAATGAAGGAAATCTGCTACGCATTTTTTGGTATTACGAGAAGGTGTCACCATTATGGCAGACAATTCAGACAAATCTTAATCCATTACTGGGTTTGGATGGATTGTTTACAATAGAGATATGTATCCTGAGTATATACTCTGATATTCATATTACAGAACGTAAATTCCACATGGATTTAATTTCGATGGTGGTTAAAAAAACTGGTACTCAAGCATTGGATGGACCAACAGAATATAACCTATGTGGAATGGCTAAAAGAAATGTCTACCTGTTTTAAAAATGAAAGGCTGATAGCAAGTTTGCGTAACTGTATGGGTTAATTTAATAAAAAGTTGGGTAAATTGTATGCTTTGTATTTACATAAATAATCTGGGTGGAGTTGTCTCTGTTGGAACCTCAGCCTGTTAGAGTGATATTACAACATCTTAATAAGATTTCTGGTTTAATTAGTTGGCACTCAAGTGGGGGGCACACTCCAGGGGCGGGGGGTGGTTAATGGGGGGGATTACAAGGATGATGGAATATAGCTGTCGGTATTTGATGGAAATGGGCATCTCATGTTTTTCATGTTCTGCTGTATGATATTGTAATATTTGAGATGCTTAGGAGGGGTAGTCCCCTCATCATGATGTAACTGGACATGGGTACTGAGTTATTTGTATCCTTAAACTCAACAAAGCGTTTAAATTAAAAAAAAAAAAAAGATCACTTCCAATATCCCTGGTGGTCCAGTGGACCGCTATCTGTCCGATTGCAGGCATTTGTTTCAAAGAAAGATCCCCTCCCAATATCCCTGGTGGTCCAGTGGACCAGCTATCTGCCTGATCGTGGGCATTTGTAAAAACAACTAATTCCAATATCCCTGGTGATCTAGTGGTCCCCCACCCTCCCACTGAGCCTCACAACCCCGCTCCCACCCTGGTCAGCCAGCGGGCAGCAGCACCCCACCGCCTGCCACCCTGCCGCCCACCGACTGATACCTCAGTAGGGCTGCCGCCCATTGGCTCACATAATTCATTCACATATCTGGAATGTGTAGTATGGTAGGGGCTGCATGCCCATTGGCTCATGCTGTGAACCAATGGGCGTGCAGCCTACTGAGTGTCAGTTGGCGGGTGGCGGGCAGCAGGCGGGTAGTGCTGCCACCGCTGGCTGATGGGGAGCGGGCGGGGACCACTAGACCACCAGGGATATTGGAATTAGTTGTTTTTGGACAAATTCTTGATCGGCAGATAGCTGGTCTACTGAGCCACCAGTTATATAGGGATTATTTATTTATACAAATGCCCATGATCGGGTGGATAATGATCCACTGGACCACCAGGGATATTGAACTTCTTTTTTGTATACAGATGTCCGCGATCAGGCGGATAGCGGTCCACTGGACCACCAGAGCTATAGGATGTATTATTATTTTTTTACAGATGCCCATGATCGGGCAGATAGCGGTCCACTGGACCACCAGGGGTATTGGACAGCATTCTTTATTTTTACAAATGCCCACGATCGGGCATGGGGGGTGCCGCCAGGTGCAGCCGGAACTTGGGTGGCCACCCACAAGTGGCAGCTGCCGTGTTGCACCCTGCAATGCGGCAGCTCACCTGTGGGTGGCCATCAGTTGTTCCTTTTTTTTTTTGGCTTAACTTTGTGCTGGCGCAAGTAGGGGTTGCGCATGCATGGCTCTGCACATCCCAGGCTGAATATTAGGCTGCAGGTTATGCATGGCACGCCCTCCACCTGTGTTTCAGATATACATTACCGATGCGCCCGGTGCATCGGGATTTGTGCAGCGACTTTTCCTTTTGAATATCGTGTCAAGATTAGTGGTTGCGATGGTGCAACACTGTTGCGCCATGTGCAATCCTTTTGAATATCTGGGCCACTGTTTTTATGTGATTAGGGGCTCAAGTGAGTAGCTCCCCTTGGGCCCCTTCCATTTCTTTTCTGGTTAGCCGTAGTTTCTGTACAGGCAAAAAAAAACAAAAAAACAGCACACCCTAAAGTCAGGTTTTATTTATAGAGCTAGCATTGCTCACGTACAAAAAAACTGCTTACAGGTGTCTAAGAGAAGATGCTTACAAAATATGCAATATTAAGTGACAAAGTGCCCACAGAAAAAATGTTGTACTCACAAAACTAGGCATACAAAATGAATGCTTTCAAGCCTTCACTTCAGCAAGCATAAACAACAGCCTGGCCTGTGTACCACCAGTACTTTGAGGGTGCACCCTCTTCCATACCTGGTGCTTGAAGGTTCAGACAATATGGTCAGCTCCATTTGCTACAATGTTCTTTAACTTTGTTGAAACTCATACACAAGAGGTAACATGGGTTCACATAAATAAAACTTGTAGCCAAGCACCTTAATTTTCACATCCTGGAGACTTTGACTAGCAGAACTGTTTAAACGTAATGACAGATCATTGAGGGGCTGATCGAGGGAGGGATAGTGACACTAAATATGGGGGGAGAGAAATTTCCTGGCACCACTGAAGTCATGGTGGGAACTCTGTTGTCAACTTGTGAGCCAAACAGCATTTGAACATTAGGATACCTGAAAGTGGTAATGAACACTAACTCCAACAGAAGTGAGGAATGCCCACGGTGGGGCAGTTCACCTTTGCACATGATTCAGTGTGACTCATATACTGACTGTTCATGCACCTTCTCTTTCTCATAGCAGGGGGGATGAATAGTCCTTGGTATTTCAACAATTCAGGCTTAGTTGGAACTAAGTTTTATAAGTCTACAATTTGAGAAAGTGTCAGTATTTTTAAGACTCTATTTCTCTAGTTGCTTGATTGTTACATGATGCATAATGGACAAAGGGACAGGAGACCAAGATGTGTGTGGCTTTGAGTTACAATGGCAGAGGGATTACTCCTAAACACCAGTCCACTCTTGCTGTACCAGACTGGGAGGGTCAGGGGAATGGAGTCTCTATCAGGGTGGGCTCCCATCTACCCTGCGCACTAGTTCCCAAGGCCAATACTAGCTTTCAGATGTCTGAAGCAAGACTGTGAAAAGTGACTTGACTGAAGGGGGGGGGGGGGGATATGGTTCTCATAGGCCGCCGACAATCCACCCATGCAGGGGGGCACTTAAGGGACAAGGATAAGCTCCTAATTGGCAAGGGGGAGGAGGAAGGGGTGGGGGTTCAGGACTGGGGAGACAGGGGGGAAGACTAGTTTGGGCAGGGACAAGAGGGCTTCAGGTGCAAGGTACAAAGGATACGTCATGGTTCCAGAGGCAAAATGTAGGCTAGCAAGGTGGACAAGCTCACCTAATTGGTTTCCTATTAATCTGGGTTCATGGATAAGACAGGTTGGGAGCCATGACCAAAAAGATCTGGCTTCTAACCTGGAAAGTCAATTGTCTCAAGATGGCTATCAAATGTAACAAAGTTCTAACACACATTAAACAACTGCAACTGGATATAGTGTGCATACAAAAGATGCATGCCCTGGAGAAAGAATTTGTGCACCTTCAGGAAAAACTGTGGAGGGTTATGGGCAGAATGCTTTCAATTTGAAGAGCAGGAGCACCGCAGTCTAAGTACAGCTGTGTGTTAAGGTCTGATGTTGTAAAGCTGTTAATGACCCCAGAGGCATATTTACAGTGATGCAGATCCAGCTAACTTCGGGGTCTATGTATGCCATAGGGTCCCTTTTACAGGCCCAGCTATGATACTGCTCATTGTTTTTCCTAGGCTCTCAAAGGAAGTGCCTCAAATATAAGGGAAATTGATACTGGGTGGGGATGCAAACTATGTTGGATGCAGTGCTGAACCCATCTTCAAGGGTACCCCTCAGGGCCACAAAGAGCTGTAATGCTCAGGCTGATGCAATGGTGGATGAGTGGCATCACACCTACCCCACTGGAAAGGATAATTCTTTTTACTTGCACACCCACAACCCATACACCAGGACTAATTTGATATTAGTGACACCTGAAGCTCTGGCTAGGCTACGTGAAGCTGAGCCGGGAACAATCTTGATAACTGACCATACCACAATGTCTGTAGCTGTGGAGGTGGTGAATATAGCTGAGCTCAAGCCAAAGCATTGCAGGTTGGACCCTAACTTGCTTAAGGGTCAACAGTTTTGGAAACATATGGCATCTATGCTCGTGGGTAATTAGAATGTAACAAGGTTGGTGATACCACAGATACTGTAAGGTTGGAGGCTCTTAAAGCCATAGGAAGGGAGGCAGTCGTATCTTTTCACAGCAAAAGATAAGATTACTAATGATAGACTAAAAGCCCTAGAGCTCCATCTGCAAGCAGAAGATGTAGCACATAAGGGCAATCCAACTCCCCAGCTGTATAGCATGGTCCAGAAAACAAGACTGGAGTATAAGAATATCTCCACACAGATACTGGAGAGAAAATCCTTTTAACCATTGTGGTGCATACTTTGAGGGAGACAGACATGGAAAATGGCTAGCCTTGCAACTTAAGACAAAGGCTGGAGCTGCATCTGTGCATGCAGCTAAAACTAGTGGGACACAGAATCCACTGCTCAAAACATCATTGAAGAGTAGTTTAGGTCACATTATAAAAACATATATAAATCAGAGTGCAAGCCCAGCAAGAGTGACCTTAGTGAGTTATTTAGTAAGACAGCAATGCCAACACTCATGGATAATCAGAGGAGGGCACTGGATGCCCCCCAGGTGTCGGAAAGTGAGCAAAGCTATTAGGTCACTCGCAGGGGGAACAAGACCCTGATGATTTACTCATTATTGCTTATAGCTTTTGAGGAAATCATATCCAGTCCCCTGATTCAAATGCTAACAGAGAGTATAAAACTGGGCAGATTGCCCCTCCACACAGTTGGCTGCAATAATAGTTCTTCCTAAGTCATGGAAGGATATTACCATCTGTGCTTCCTACCAACCCATCTCCCTCTTGACAGCTGACTATAAGAGCTTTGTGAAAGCAATGACTGCCTGATTGGAAAGGTCTTTACCTGGCGTGATACATCAAGACCAGTCTGGCTTTGTCAAAGGGAAGCAGAGCAAGCGGAACACCTGACAAACTCTAAATGTGGTACTGCCCTAAAGTAGGTGGAAGGGTAGAGCTGGGAATCCCAGAGTTGGATGCAGAAAAGGTCTTTAACCATGTGGAATGGGAATAAAAGCATAGGGCTGTACAACAGTATGGAATAGGACAGCATTTCCACAAATGGATAAGGATTCTCTTTACTAATTCCACTGCGAAAGTCATGGTGAATGGCAATCTGTCACAGCAGTTTGATCTCCAATGTGGAACGTGACAGGGATGCCCTCTTTCCCCACTGCTCTATGCTTCAACTCTGGGACCCCTGACTGTGGCACCGAGGAACAACCCAGAGGTCAAGGATATCAAGGTGTGAGGGGGAAAACATAAGCTATTCCTATTCGCATATGATCTTTTGTTGTATTATCAAACCTAGCCACTACATTCCCTCACATGGCAGCAGAACTTCAAGCCTATGGGTCTCTCTCAGATCATAAAACTAACTGTATTAAGAGTGCAATAATTCATCTGGAAAAGAGGACAAATAAGAGCCCAACAATTACAGCTGCATCCTTTGCAATTGAAAGAGGTGTATCAAATTAAACACTTAGGGATTCAGGTACCAAAAAAATTATCCCAGCACTATAAGCTCAATTTACCATCACCACTTAAAGGAGAACTGTGCTGATCCTGTAAGTAATTTTTCCCAGCAGAAGCTGCCTTTTCCCTTGCTTCCAGATGCACAAGAAATGTTTTGTTACACTAAATGCTCATTTCAGAGGTGTGTCACTGCCAAACCCATTGCAACTGAAGCTGAAAGGAACTCGGCAGTCCAGACCAATGGCCACACACTGTGGTTGTGACACTACTGACTGGTTGCTGGGCAGAAACTTCATGTAGTTGAAAGGACTGAAGCCGCTCCTATCAGAAGGGGCTTCAGTCCTTTAATTTGCATGAAGCAGGTCAGCAAGCAGCTGATTGGCTTTCAGATTTCAACATTTGAAATGTTGCTGCTGCCATCTTAGGTTTCAGTCCCCCCTCGCTCCAGAATGGTTCCCTATACCATGATATCTCTCTCTCTCTCTCTCTCTTTATTGGACCACAGTGCCCACTCCCAGTACCACTCCTTTCTGCTCTTCCCCTTCAGAATGGCATGCTGGTACCTACCTACCTATCTCTCTATCTGTCTGTCTGTCTGTCTGCCTGCCTGTCTGTCTGTCTGTCTGTCTGTCTGTCTGTCTATCTATCTATCTATCTATCTATCTAATCTATCTATCTCTAGCTCAGCTCAGGTATGGTCCTTGAAGCACCTGACTATTTTGATTTCAACACTTTTCCTCGCTCTCTCCTATTGGCTGCCTGCTGGAATCACTCCCCCCCATTGGCTCCCTCAGGACACTGCAGCCCGGACTCAAGCTCCGACCTGTCACCTCCTTCAGCTACCTGCTTAACCATTATTTTCTAGTACCTGCCTTACAGTTATTTCTGGCACCTGCTGTACGGTTGATTTTTTGATTTCTTTTTTGCTGGTTTTTGGTTCTTGTTTTTTTTTTATTACTGCTAACTTACTAAAAAATGTGTGCAGATATTAATTTGTACAAAAGCCTATATACCTAAGACCATATGCGGTTTTAACTTCTGTACAAGTTTGATCTTTGTAGCGCCTAACTCCCTAAGGGTGTGTGTAGCATTTAATTGTTTTGTAGTTGAGTGCAGAAAATAATTTTTTCTCTTCCCATTTCTCTAATCTTTGTGTATTGTGCCTCTTATTTCTGCTGCCTCCAGTCTGTCTTATAACTCCCCCCTCCATCCCCAGCTCAGCACTGACCCACCCAGCCCCTGCTCGGATTTATTTCTTTCTTTCTTTCTTTCTTTCTTTCTTTCTTTCTTTCTTTCTTTCTTTCTTTCTTTCTTTCTTTCTTTCTTTCTTCCTTCCTTCCTTTCTCTTTCTTTCTGTATGTCTGTCTGCCTTCACTGTGAAACCCACCCCTGATCAACATTAATTGCCCACCAATTACAACTCCCCTGCAGCTTTGCTGTCTCTCATCCCCATCTACCCTGCCCTGATACTCTCACTACAAAAGTTAATTACTCTCTCTTTTTTTCAGAACCGAGCCCCTGACTGGGCGCTTCCATCTTCTCCTGTGGTGCCTGCTGATTCCCCACCACCTGCTCACTGCTCCCTGGAAGCCAGCTCAAGCGCAGTCCTTGAAGCACCTGACTATTTTGATTTTGGCTCTTTTCCTCGCTCTTTTCTATTGGCTGCCTGCTGGAACCACTCACTCCCATTCTCTCCCTCAAGACGCTGCAGATCTGACTCAAGCTCCGACCTGCCATCTCCTTCAGCTGCCTGCTTAACTGTTATTTTCTGGTACCTGCCTTACAGCTGATTTCGATTTTCGGCCCACGAACCCTCCCCCCCCCCGGCCCCAACACTCTTTAAATACTCTTTCTAACCTAGTGCACTACCCTAAATCTCCCCTTACTTCACTGACACACTCCCACTTTTAAAGGGACTGATGACAGCTTGTACACTTCCCAAATTTATCCCAATCCTGCCTCGAGATTTAACCTGTAATTCACTTCTTCTGGCTATCCACTGCAGTTATGTTTTCAAAGATACTACTACTACTACTAGGACTCCAGTACTCCCTAATACTTACAATGAAACTGTCTTTCACTCCCACGCCATCTCAAAATTGCTATTCACAACAACTTGATACAACCCTACTGAAACTCGATTGTAATCTCTTCTATCTCCCTGCCCCTGGGACCAGATGTACAGATATCACCCCCAGCAATTTCCAGTGGACAGTGCCCCCAGGAAAATGTATCTATCTCATCGCCCCCAGTTCAGCTAGCCAAGATCTTAGCCACTCTGAAGGAAAGCAAAATAAAAATTACTACCCACAATAAATCTCAGGCACTAAAATGCCTAAAACTGCAAGCCTTAAGACTAGCCTGGTTGCTTCTACTGCTCTCAGGTAATGTTCACCACAACCCTGGGCCAGGCAATGGTCCTAGTTTACCAGCATCAGTCAAGAGGGCTGGGGTATTAATGATTGCATCTATCAACATCTGTAGCCTCCTGGCAAAATTTGATACACTCCAGGTCTGGATCACACAACACAGGCCCGACATCCTCTCAGTCATGGAAACCAGGTTTACACCGAAAACCTCTGATCTGGCAATCCAGCTGGAGGGCTACACATCTTTCAGGGTGGATAGACTAGGGAAATGAGGGGGATGCTTTGTCATCTATATTAAGGACAACCTCTAAGGCAGAGCACCACCCACCCCACAAACAGGGGTTAACTCCCAACTGCTTGCAGTCCAGTTGCAACTTGGCACCCAGGACAAGTACCTCACTCTAGTATTAGTGTACATTCCCCTGAAGAATCAGGTGGCTGGTTTCAAGCTAGCTCTTGACTATTTATCTGAACTCCACAATAACTCTGAAGTCCTAATGCTAAGGGACTTCAATATAAATTGATTATCCCCTGATGTGGCACCGTATAAAGATGCCATCTCAGCTGTTGACATGGTCCAGCTGGTTCAATCTCCCACACGGATAAACTATCGCACTGGTAATAGTATTGTCAGACTGGATACTAACCAACCAGCCACAGAGAATAACTAGTATGACTGTGCTAGCTGATACTATAAGCAACCACTCGCCAGTTCTATGTACCTGGACCAGCAAGTCACCTAGAACCCCTCCAAGAACTTCAACCTCAAGGATATTAAACAAAAGTCAACTTGCCTCCCTCGTAGCCCACCTCAGCATGCAAGACTGGTCAGGTGTCTATGCTGCTGTTAATGTGGACATGACACTAGAGTGCTTTATTAACATTTTTAATACATCCTGCAACATCTATGCTCCTTTTAAAATGAAGAAAATCAAAAGGTCCAGCAAGTCATGAATCACACCACAACTCCTTGATCTTAGGAAAACTAGGGATAATCTGTGGCACATAGCCAAAAGCACAGGGTCTTACACTGACCTCCAAAATTACAAAGCAGCTTGGAATAAGTGCACCAGTGCTATCCACCAAACTAAGAGAGACTACTTCAAAAGTGAATTTAATAACTCCTCGGAAGATGGCCACAGGTTCTGGGAGAGCATCAAATCCCTAACAGGATGGGCTAGAAAAACCCCTCCCAAGCTACTCAATATTGATGGAGTAATTACACAAGAACCAAAAAACATTGCCAATGCCTTCAGCAAGACATTCACAGACCTCAGCAGAGTGCTTCCCCTGGACTTTCTTCTACCTGTTCACAGTATCAACCTTAGCGGCAAAACTACCCCATCAGCAAGCACAACACCACCTTTCTACCTTAAGGTTCTTACTAAAGCTGAGGCCAAAAAGTACCTACAAAAAGTCCTTGGGAAAACAAGATCCAGTAGTGATTCATTCAACCTCGAGATTTTAGGGCTCACCCTGGATGTCCTACTCTTCCCTGTTACCAAAATCCTAAATCTCTCTCTTATCACATGCAAGTTCCCTCAACTCTGGAAAGCAGCGGTGGTCACTCCGATATTCAAAGTGGTGATAGAACCAGTCTCACCAACTACCGGCCAATTTCAGTTCTCCCCCCATCTCAAAAGCCCTAGAGAGGATAGTTTATGACCAGATAGTTGAATATCCAGATAAGAACCACCTCCAATATCCATAGCAGCACAGATTCAGGAAGGTACATAGTACTGCTATAGCTTTGGTCAAATTTACCAGCTATATTCACAAAGCTCTTGATCAGGGGCTCTTGGTGGGGGCCATGCTCATTGACCTCACCAAGGCCTTCGACACAGTTAATCATGAATTACTTCTCAGCCTTAACCAACATTGGTATATCTGCTGATTCTTTGGGTTGGTTCTGGAGTTACCTCTCCAACAGAACACAGCAGGTCAAGATCTATAACATCTTATCTGACCATTGGCAGGTCACCACATGGGTGCCCCAAGGCTCTATATTAGGCCCCATCCTGCTTAGCCTGTTTCTGAATGATCTCCCAAACATATGCCAACATAAGATCCTCCTATATGCAGATGATGTAGTACTTTATACTTGTCACTCAACACCAGAAGCACTTGAAGAAAACATGCAAGCTGATTTTTGTGCCATGGAAGACTGGTTCCTAAGTTCCAAGCTTCTGCTTAGTTACAAAACAAAAGGGGGCGCTGTTGAGCTATTAGAAGGATACACGCGTTTGTGTGGTGCTCCACAAATCGGTACTGAAAAACCCGCTTTAAAACACATAAAATAATCTGAGTGTTTATTTCTGAAGTACAAGAATTTTGGATTCTGCTTTGAGTGTTATTTTTCAGTTACAAGAATAAGTTTGTTTCCCCGAAACTTTCTGGGAGAGGTGCTCCGGTCTGAGGGCCTACGGGTCAGTTCGGCATGGAAGGGGTAGGAAGCTCTCCTGCATTAGTGGTTCACCCAGAAATGGGCACCAAATCCAAAGCAGTTAAACCAGCTCTGGCCTCAATTCAGACCCTGCTATCAGATTTTCAATCTGAAGTCAGACAGTCTAACTCACGTATTGAAACAAGTCTAAGTGAAATCTCATCTCAATGTGTAGTTATCGAGAAAAGATTAGAAAGCACAGAAAAGGCAATACAACTGAACGAGAAGGAAATAAAGGCTGTAGCTGCAAGAACTCTTACCCTGGAAGGTGCGGTCAATGCTGCATTACATGAACAATTGGCCCAGGCAGCTATGTTGGAACGCTTAGAAAATAATATTTTGAGACGTAACCTGAGGCTCATTGGCTTCCCTGGTAATGTGCCAAATCCTGAATTGAAGGAGGCAGTGGAAGTCGCACTCAGAGTAGTTTTTTCTTTGGAAGATTCATTCTCCTTGGAGTCAATATTTCATCCTTCATGCGACCTGAAAGCGCTAGAGGAGAGAGAATCTAGAGCAAGATATATTATTATTACATTTCTAACTCTCTCGGAAAGAAACAAGAGTCTTCAAATGGCCAGGCAGAAGAAGTCTATTTTTTATGAGGGTACTCGGATTCATCTTTATCCAGATTTTTGCTTGCAGACGCAGTGAAGACGGAAAAGATTTCTACCTATTTTATCCGAATTTAAGGAAGCTGGACTGCCCGCTGCACTATTAGCGCCAGCTCGTTTGAGAGTACAATTCAAGGGGAAAGTCTTTTTTTTTTTGAGGATCAGGATGCTGCAAGATCGTTTTTTGAAAACAATATTAAAGTTGCCGGAAGATCTTGGTTCAGATTTTGAACAAGAAGAGACAGAAATCACAGAATATCATCCAGTTTGAAAAGTTTGAAATTTATTTTTGACTCGGTTGAGTTCTGAAGCATTGGGACTTGAAAAATATACTTTAATGCTATGGATTTATTTTTCCTTTGTTTCTGAGATTATCATTGGGATGTAAATGCTGGGAGCACACATGAATTTCTTCTTTTTCTTTTTATGTGATACATGCTCTAGATTAATATTATATCATAGATTCTTATTACGCCCCTTAAAAAAAATGGATGCTTTATTTAAGCTATAATTCTAAAGGCTCATCCTGTTTCTAAATGTTTTTCTTTTGTTTTTTCTTTTTGTGAAAATGAATCTGTCTTTAAGAAAAGAATAAAAAATAAAGTATAAAAAAAAATGCTGTTGTTCTGTCATCAAAACTGCTACAAGTCCTGTGCCCTCAAAATACACAACAAGAAGCAGGAGGTTATTGACATGATCAATAACTTTAAGTACCTCGGGGTCACCCTTGACTGCTCTCTTTCATATAGCCTACACATAGACCACATCACCAAGGCAATAAGCACCAGAATAGGCCAACTTTATCGGCACAGACACTGCCTGATGGACAGCGAAAAAAAAAACGTTGCAGTTAACAGCTCAGTACTATCAATTATAGCCTATGGACTGGTGTCTATGGAGCAAGCACTGACACTGCCTTTAAGCAAATCAAGTCTGCCTTCAACAAAGCCTGTAGACTCATACTGGGAACACACCACTTAACTCACACATGTGCGCTTTACTCTAGCACTGGATGGCTAAACTTGAACAGCAGGTTCCAATACCAGGTTTGCTAGTTAACTAAAAAATCCACTCTTGGCCTTGTACCCCCAGGTGTGCAGAAACTCCTCAACTATACCACCAACTCCAGACACACCAGGTGATCAAGCAAAGCTATCTTCCACACGCCATTCTGCCGTACCTCACAAGGACAGAGATTGTTTGAGTATAGGGCCCCCCCTCTGGCTAAATTCACTCAGCATGGAACTGGTTTCAGAACCAAAACTAGGCCCTTTTAAATTCAAACTGTGAACGCATCTGGCCACCCTCAGCACATGCAACTATGATACTACAACCTAATACCCTTAGATTTTGCCCTGCTGAGCACTTACCTCCTTCCCCCTCACCCCCTGAATTCCCAACATTCTCTAATATAATGTAGCATGATCCCATCTCTAATGCCCCATCCCATTTTTCCTACCATTCAATCCCTACCCTTAAAACCACATCTAGTAACCTGCTGCTGTTTCCTCCTTCATATTCTGCTCCCCTTTCACCTCCTACAGCCATACAGCCCAAATCCCATCATCACCCCAAACCTTCTCCAACGAAACCCTATGGGTGGATTTCTTACTTTCCCAACCTGTCACCCGGACAAACTCCTGGGTAGTTCCCCCTCTACTCTTGCCTTCTTCCCTCACCTTTTCCTCCTTTACCCTACTTCCCCTAAGTTGGGCATTTCCCTAGCTGTACCTAGAACTCTGCCCTAGAAGCAATACCCAGTAACTCTTCAACCCTGCTTTTTGTTTCCTTTGTAATCAGGTACTTTGCATACTTGATGTTTTAAACTGACTTAATGTGCCCATCACTTCAAACACTTGAATCTTGTAAATATTGTATCTATGTTAAACTTGTTACTGTATCATGTCTGTATCTGTAATATTGTCTGTATCTCTCAAACGTGGAACAACAGCTCAAATATGGTCCCAGGTGCATAAATTAATTCATCATCTCAGGTTTTATCGCCTATGGCTATTAATCAGTGTCTTCAAGGGACAGGTAAGATACATGATGTTTGTGTACCAGCAGCTCCAGCAATGGGAGAAAAGGGCATCACAAAGTAAGGAAACTGTGTGAAGGTGGTACCTTACATTCTTTGACCACTCTGAAATCTAAACATGAACTTCCCTCCTCCTCCCCTTTCTTTGTGTATCTATGTATACAGGGCTTGCTGGAGAAAGAAGGTTGCATCACTAAAGCCCTGGCCCGGGCTCCATCTCCAGTAGAAAACATTATTTATGCCTCTCAGCCATGGATCAGACCTGTCTCAGCTATCTATAAATTAATCTGGAGGGGAGGAGTGCATGTGCAGTGGGGCAGATGAACACAGAGAGGACTGGAGTATGGACATTGATAATATGATTACCTCAGACACTTTGAAGAAAGCGGCCCAACATGCAGTGTTATGTGCCGACTCCAACAGGTTTGGATAGGTACAAGATAACTTTATGCACTTTACCTAATATTCTATCCAAAGATTATATATGCTGACTGCAGTAGCAGATCAGAATTGTCCCAAATGTACAGTAAGTCACATATAGGTACATTTAACCGCATGGTTTTTGGGTTCCCCCATTACAAAGGTTCTGGAGGGAGGTTCGTTAAATAATGGAATGTGTCTTAACTATTAAATTGCCCTGCTTTCCACTTGAGATAATCCTGGGGCAGACTTGAATGGGGTAGGGAGAGAACAAAAAACAGTTATGGCAATTGGCACTAATCAATGCAAGCAGAATACTCACCCAGTACTGGATCAATGAGAAATCTCCACCGATTAGCCACTGGGTCAACAATATATTCAATTATATGTGTTTGGAAAGAGCCCAGTATATGGTTAATGGGGAGGAAAACAAATGTAACCATATGTGGTCCCCACTTATTGAAGCAAGGGAAAAGGGCATCATTTAGGCTTGAAATGTTACCCTGTGGAATGATTGTGGAATTAATAGGACCATTTGAGGATGTGACTGCTAGTTATGAAATAAGTGTTCTTTGAATTAAATATGGATTGTGTCATAAGATTCTGATACTGTAGCATACCAGATCAAATGTAATATATAATTGTACTGCAACCCTTACACCTGTAGCTGAAACCTTAAATAAATTTTACAAAACAAAATGTGCTACATTTGGAAATCAGCAATGCCTTTGATTCAGTTTTACACATGAATGAATGAATGAATGAATGATTACTTTATTTCTAAAAAGCGCCTTTCCAAAACCAAGGCGCTTTTACAACAAATCAATACATAAAACTTAAATTCCTAAAAACAATCCATAAATATATTTTAAAAATCCGGATATGCTAGGTTAAACAGATACGTCTTTAAAGCTGATTTAAAGCTTTGGACAGTCAGGCATTCTCTCACCCGATGAGGTAGAGAATTCCACAAGGTTGGAGCCATAAAACTAAATGATCTTGCCCCTGATGTCTTTAAGTGAACCCTGGGAATCTCTAGCAATCCCTCTTAGGTGGATCGGAGCCGTCGGGAAGGACAGTAAGGGCGAAGAATATCTTGCAGGTAACTAGGTCCCTGATCGTGTAGGGCCTTATAGGTCAGCAGACCGACCTTGAAGGTGATTCACCATTGAATTGGCAGCCAGTGCAGTCCACGGAGGACAGGCGTTATATGACTGATCCTTGACGTACCAGTCAAAAGCCTGGCCGCCGCATTCTGCACCAGCTGCAAACGGCGAATATCCACCCCGGTAGCCCTAGGTACAGGGCGTTGCAGTAGTCCAAGCGGGAGGTAACTACTGAAAAAACCTAAAGGATGTAGGGGTAGAGAAAGAGCTTATCATGTGGATCAGGAACTGATTAAGGTGAAGAAAGCAGAGGGTGATTGTTAACAAGATCAAATCAGTAGACAGGGAAGTTACAAGTAGGGTGCCATAGTGGCTGATTCTGAGTCCTGTCCTATTTATTATGTTCATTAGTGACATCAGGGAGGGTTTAAGGGCCAAAATGTGTCTCTTTTAGATCACAGAAAACTCTGTGGCAGGGTGGACAGTGGGAAGGAGATATGGGAACAGAGGATGGCCCTTCAAACACTGTAGATGTGGTCCAATGTCTGGTAGTAGAGTTCAGTGCCATAAAGTGTAGGTTTCTGTACATGGTCAAAAAAAAAAACAGGCACAGACTACAGGATGGGAGGAGTTCAGATGGCCACAGAGACAAAGAAGAGAAACCTGGGGTTATTATCAGTAACAGACTCAAAACCCCAAGTCAGTGAAACAAAGGGTACAGCAAAGCAATCATGATGCAGCGATTTAAAGGGAGGGGTTCAACAGCCAGTGGAGGGAGCGGAAATTGCCTCTGTATAGGTCTCTGGTTAGGCCCCACATGGAGTACTGTGTCCAGTTGTAAGTCCAGATCTGAGGAAGGACAGGAACAGGCATGAGGCGGACATTGCAATATATGATCACCAAAATGAACCAGAGGCAGCAGGCAGATCTTATGAGGAAAGTCTGGCAGATCTGAACATGTACACATCTGGAGGAGAGGTGTACTTGAGACGTATAAATTCCTGAGGGTGATAAACAAGGTAGGCAGTGGGAATCCACTCACAAGGAATGATATCACAGTGTTGAGAGTTCATAGGTAGAGGCTGGTCAGGGGAAGATTTAAAAGAGATATCAGAAAGTGCTTCTTTTCCTAAAGAGTGCAGGCACAATTGAATAGATTATCAAAGGAAGTGGTGGATTCGGGATCTATAATAGGTTTTAAGAAAGGCTGGGACACATTCAGGAAACATTTGAACCAGTTCAGTATTAGATCAGGGCCTACCAGTGGATGTGGTGTATCTTGATTACACTAAGGCCTTTGATTCTGTTTCACACAAGACATTGGTCAAGATACTACAGGTTTATGGAATAAATCAACTTTTATGTAACTGGATACAATCCGGGCTGGAGGATAGGGTACAGAGGGTTCAAATTAGGGGGTATCTATCTGAATGGGGGGGATGTGACTAGTGGAGTTCCTCAGGGGTCGGTCTTGAGCCCCAGCTGTTTAGTATACCAGTTAATTCAATGCAAGTGGGAGATGGTGCCTGGATATGTATATATGCTGATGATACAAAGTTGGGAATGATTGTGAATGATGAGGGGCCAACTAAGAAACTGCAAAATCAATTATTGACACTGGAATCATGGGCAATGAAACATAAGCTATATTTTAATGAGTCAAAATGTAGGGTGAGGCACTTTGGTAGAGGAAATAAGATGCATAAATACACCTTAAATGGTAAAACTGTACACAATACAGACAGTGAAATAGATTTAGATATATTAAATACCCTTAGCTTTGATGAATACAACATTGAGGTGGCAAATAAAAGTAACAAGGTCATATGGAATACATTAAGGATCATAAAAAGTCAAAGTAAAGAAGTGTTGGTACCTCTGTACTCAATATTGGTCAGACCTATGTTGGAATATGGGGCACCATTTTCCACACCACACTCAGTAGCAGCTATAAGAAGGGTAGAGAAGGTTCAAAGGAAATTTACAAAAACAAAAAAGAAGTATGCAACATCTTGGATATAAAGATAGGTTGCTAAAGCTCAGTCTTTATTCCACGACCTACCGTAGGCTGAGGGGTGACCTGTGCTTTGTTTATAAGGCTTTTAAAGATGAAGTTATATGGGAGACATCAGCGTTAACAAAGAAAACACAAGTTGTACATAAAATGAGGCCTCATACTAAGCAGCTTGTGGGAGAAAGGTACAACACTGCCAGAAGAGCTAGATGGTTCAACCAAAGAGTTGTGAGAGTACGGAATTCTCTTCCCTCAGAGGTGGCAAATGCAGGTAGCATGTACAGTTTTAAGAAATTATTAGACATGAACATGGGTCCAAAGAAATGGGATAATTGACCATGTCAGTGGTAGGTTCTAGATTTGGCTGTTATAGTCAATTGAACCTGAACAATTTACCTATTCACCTAAAGGAAGGGCAGGATTTCAGGGAGTGGGAAGTGTTGGAATGGCAACAGAAGAAAGGAGAGGTTGAACACAAGGTAACTATCTTATCTGGCTATTGGCCCATAGGGAATAAGTACTGTAGAGATCTTGGGCAAGCTGGATGGATCTTTGGACTTTTTCTGCTGTCCATGTTTTCTATGTTTCTATCTATCTATTACTATGTTTCATCTCCCAGCTGATAACCATCCACTAATTGTACAGGCATTCCAACACCTGTAGAAAGATCTGATCAGTTGGCATTGACCGCTTCACTAAATGTGAGCTACACCAATGGATCAATAATCCTGGCGACAGTCTGATTGTGAACTTCTTTTCAAAGTTCCTTGGATGAAGGGGGTACTCATTTATCAGAGCTTTCATTTTTACGTGCACCCAGATTATAGCTTTCAAACACAACAGTGTAGGAGAGTTTTTCTTACTTATCAACAGGATGCATTAGAAACTGGTACTCACTAATCTTTGATTAATCCAGAAAAAGGAAACATTTTCCATGAAGGCAAAAGTTTTCTTTCTTTCTTTTTTTTTTTGGCAGATTGATCAAATATCCTCATTGCTCTGCAACTATTGTGCTGATAGAGAAGGTTTGGTTTTTAACCATTTCTTTCACAGCATCTGATATGCATCTGATGAATATTGCTGATGAAATGGCGAATAGAAAATAAAAATGGTCTACAGACCTCCCTGAAAATTACAGATTAACTTTTAAAATATTGGATATGATCTAATGGAATTTTGTTCGTCATGTAATGTTGAAGATATTAATAAATTTTGAATACATAGAAAAGTTTGATTTGATTAATTGAATGTTAGTTAACGTTAGTTTGATTGATTTAAAAGAACTAGAATTAACTTGGGTGCCACTGAGATGTACATGGCAGTTACAATTAATGTTATCATTTGTTTTGTTTTGTAGTGTCTTGACAGTTAAGTCAATTATGACAGGCTTACTCCTCACATACTCGACATCTCCAGTGCCATGTATTCTGTATACTTAGTCTGATTATATTGTAAATGCCTTTGTTTTGTTTGTGCCTGTTGTTGTTTTCCTTGATCCTTTGTAGCCTCCTGGGTCATGCCTGAAAATAGGCATTTATTTGTCTAGTGCACCTTAACTGATTATATATATATATATATATATATATATAGTAACCTCTCCCTAGGATTGGGATCATCTGGATATTCTACTGAGACCCCAGGACTATCACTGCACAGCAGGGGATTTGTAGGTGGGAAGTGACCCCCTAAAATAAGCATACATTTAGATAAATGATTGTTGGGCTACTGCAAATGGGGGCTGCCATCTTGTGACTGTTGACCTCTGGAATAACCAATCAAAGCAGTTCTGGTTGAAGCTCCACTGTAGGCATCTGGGGGAAGGTGACACAGGGAATTTGTTACATTTTCTGGACCTATGGGGCATTAAGGACTGTGAGTGACAGCTGGTGGATCAATGGGAGCTGTCCCTGAACTGCTGATATGTACATTAGACTGTGCTGGAGGTTGGCAGATCTGAGAGAGTGATCTTGTGAAAAGAGGACCTGCTAAAGGAGGATGCAAGCTGTGCTATCCCAGGCCTTGTATCTAGGCAATGAAATATTAAGCAAGCAATTGATCCTTGTGAAGAACCAGAGCAGCGTTTGCCTGCAGCCTGCATGAGAAACAATGCTAAGTAATTCAGCACAGAGAAAATCTAAACCATCCAAATCCAGTCTGTTCTGCTGGTGCAGGTCCTGTAGCAGGAAGTAAAGTCAGGTGTCAAGCTGCTACCACTCTAAGGGTTTGTGAAGCAAGCTGTGTTAGGTGGTCCCAAACCTCAGCAACTCCTTGTAAAAGCCAGAGAGTAAATCGAATCTCCAGAGGGGAGTAGGAGAAGTTGGAATCTTAGAGGGGAGAACATGACCCTGAATCTTGAGCCAGGATGGTCCAAAGGTGCAGTGAGAGTTCGGCGTGCCAGAGGCCTGCAGCACCCAAAAGAGACAACTGACTCACTAAACATGAGTATGAACTGGGCTTGCCCTGCTTCAGGGGAAAGTTCTGGGATACTGAATTTGTTTGCAAGTTGTTCATTGGGCAGAATTACAAATATCTTGTTTGCTGAGGTTTAAAAGCATTTTTCCAATTGCACAGCCTTGGGGGGTAGTTAGTTTGAGGACATTGCTCAGGTTCAACTTAAAGTACACTAATGCCAGTCAACACACAGCAACTTCTATGGGCCTGCAATGATTCCAAGCTGGGTACTCAGGGAATGCCATAAAGGGGGCACCTACTGCATTTAGGGGAAGACCTGGTACCATAAGGGAAGGGGTAGAAGCCTATAGTGCAGGAGAGTCAGCGCATTACCTGTATTCAAAAGTGTTGTGTGAGATGGCTAGGAGTGGCTTTGTCTTGCTGGGCCTTGTTAGTGGTAGATGATGTACTGTACTCATTATCATGCCACACCTTCCCAGGGCTTAACTAACTGGTAGCTCTAATAATAGGCAGCAGTTCAGACCCTGCCTATAAAGGCACTTAAACAGGGCTCAGTACATTTGGGGCTTGCTCTGAACCATTCTTTCTTTATAGGGGAAAATGGCATGAAATAAAACAGTTTTCTGCTGCTTAAAGGAGAACTACAGTGAAAATATGCAAAACATATGTTATGCGAGCGTTTCAATATATGTGTATTGTTCTAGTGTGTCTTTTCCTTTGTTAGTGGAAAGGAGTTTTATCTAAATTTAACTACTAGTTTTGTTGTGCCCCTGGGGATCTCCATGTTTGAACTTTTTATTGCTTTTCTTTTTCCTACAACGACTCCTGTCCCCATGTGACAGTGATGCATCCATGGCCATCGATTCAGTGAGCGATAGCTGCTGCAGCAGTAATCTGCTGTTAGGAGTTTGAAGTTCTGGCCTCAATTAACTAACTCTTTCTACAGTAATTCGTTTTTTTTGTTTTCTAGGTATGTGCCTAGATCTAGCCAGCAGGAGTAAATGTTTTGTTTTTCAAAACTTTCATTTCTTCAAACTACAGACAGCCATAAACATGCTCACACATCACCCCAGGTCATCAGTGCTGTACTAGGCTGTAACGGTTTCTGTACAGAACAGAGTTGTGCAAAGTTGCAAAAATTCACTCCGTGTAAAATTTCACATATTTTAACTGATCTGCGAAGTTTTTTGTAGTTTGAAGTTGCACTACGCATTCTATTTGCATTTTCATGAAATTTCGAATTTGAAAACTTCAACATATGTTAATTCAATAATCGAAGTATCTCAGATCTGCAAAACTGAAACTTCGACGTCGATGTTTTATATAATATTCAAAGTTTGCAATGTACCATGGAATAGGAGGTCACATGTTGGTGAACAGCTATTAAGAAGCTAGTTTGGTCATTCTCTGAGTGTAGTGTGTTGGAGAGAGACTTAGAGAGCAGAGCGTGTGCTTGTTGTAGCAGCCTAGAGTCAAAATCTAAATATAATATAATATAAAAGATCATTTTGGTGGTCACATTTCTTCAAAACTGTCTTTGTGAGCACCCAGTGCACACACAGTACTTTTTATGTTGATCTTCTCCTCTGTTCTTTACTAAAAGTAGTTTGTTTTGTTTTATCAGAGAAGTAGTGGTTTGGTGGCTTGTGTGGGGGGAGGGCAGCCGCAATTTAGAAGGCACAAATGTGTTCAGTTAAAAATCACTGACCCAGACCCCAGCATTTTCTTAAGGAAAGCATTACTTTTCTAACTGTGCTTTAACCGGAGTGATTGCTGTTCGGTGTCCCTGTCTGCACACATAGGAAAAAATATCACTTTCTTCCTGACTGTGATTGTTGTGTCCCTGTTGGCACACCTTTATTTAAAAAAAAATCACTGTCCTCCTGACTGTGATTTAACCAGAGTGATTGTTGTGTCCTGCGTGCAGACCTGTGCTAGTAAAAAAATCACTGTCCTCTTGACTGAGATTTAACCAGAGTGATTGTTGTGTCCCTGCATGCACACTTGTGCTAGAAAAAAAAATCACTGTCCTACTGACTGCAATTTTACCAGACCACACTGACTGTTGTGTCCCTGCGTGCACACCTGTGTTAGGAAAAAAATCACTGTCCTCCTGACTGTGATTTGACCAGAGTGATTGTTGTGTCCTGCATACAGACCTGTGCTAGGAAAAAAATCACTATCTTCTTGACTGAGATTTAACCAGAGTGATTGTTGTGTCCTGCGAGCAGACCTGTGCTAGTAAAAAAATCACTGTCTTCCTGACTGAGATTTAACCAGAGTGATTGTTGTGTCCTGCGAGCAGACCTGTGCTAGTAAAAAAATCACTGTCTTCCTGACTGAGATTTAACCAGAGTGATTGTTGTGTCCCTGCATGCACACTTGTTCTAGGAAAAAAAATCACTGTCCTCCTGACTGCAATTTTACCAGACCACACTGACTGTTGTGTCCCTGCGTGCACACCTGTGTTAGGAAAAAAATCACTGTCCTCCTGACTGTGATTTGACCAGAGTGATTGTTGTGTCCTGCGTGCAGACCTGTGCTAGGAAAAAAATCACTGTCTTCCTGACAGATTTAACCAGAGTGATTGTTGTGTCCTGCGAGCAGACCTGTGCTAGTAAAAAAATCACTGTCTTCCTGACTGAGATTTAACCAGAGTGATTGTTGTGTCCCTGCATGCACACTTGTGCTAGGAAAAAAAATCACTGTCCTCCTGACTGCAATTTTACCAGACCACACTGACTGTTGTGTCCCTGCGTGCACACCTATGCTAGCAAAAACATCACTGTCTTCCTGACTGCGATTTAACCAAAATGATTATTCTGTCCCTGCCGGCACATATTTATTTAGAAAACAAAAAATACTGTCCTCCTGACTGAGATTTCACCAGAGTGATAGTTCTGTCCCTACCGGCACACATTTATTTAGAAAACAAAAAATCACTGTCCTCCTGACTGAGATTTCACCAGAGTGATTGTTGTGGCCCTGCATGCACTGAAGGATGACTGAGAAGAAAATGGCAACTAAAGGGAGAGGCCGTGGAGCAGCAACGAAGAACATTGCTCAATTTGTGGTCCCTAATATCGGTGCAGGAACCAAAAATGTGTCACTGAGAGCAGAAGGACAGCATTCAGATGACTCTGTGGCAGGCAGTAACAGTAGTAGCAACGTATTTGTCCTGGTGGTGGCTTTCCTGCCTCTAAGTTTTTCTCTGTCAAATCTGTGGCAGACATGTTGATAGATGTGTCACTGTCAAGTGACAGTGACAGGAAGCAGCAGCACCACCACCACCAAACAAGCAACTGTGGGCACGGAGGCAGTTGGTTTTGAAGTGCAGTTTGAAAGTGGTGCTGTTGGTGATGGTGGGTTGGAGGTGGAGCCTGATAATGTGTGTCTAGTGGCAGTGCATGATGGTGAGGTGGTACATGTGGAGCAACATGAGGATGCCGGTCATGAAGAGGAGGTGCCTGTGCCATTCACAGAGCCTGTTGCTATTGAGGAGGACAGATCTGCAGAGGATGATGAGAATATCAGCTTTTTTTGCAGACTATGATCTGGATGATGTGTCAGACAACATGGATCCCTCATGGGAGCCTGAAAAGAAAAGGGCAAAACAGGGTGTCACAGAACATGTCTTTCATGTTGCCTTAACTGCTAGAACCACCAAGGAAAAGAACCCCCCCCCAGCACTGTTTCTCCCATTTTTCCATTTTTCCAGTCTCTCCACAACATAACAAAGAGCAAATCTTCTACTTTGCTATCCCAGTCATCTTGGCACCAAATAAATACAAGGCCCCATAAATTCCTAGTACAGGATTTTTATGTACTGGACCCATCTGACGAGACAGTGGTAATTTGCCAAGTGTGTCAAGCCAGAGTAAGTAGGGATAAGAAAGGTAGTCACCTTGGCACAGGTGGGCAACATACACACCTAAAAACAGGCACCCAATTCGGTGTTGGAAACACCAGAAGGCAGCCAGTGGTTCTGGTCCATCCAAATCAGCAGGCAATGTAAGCCAAATACACCTGACACTACACGAGGGAGATGGAGGTGCAGGTGAGAAGGAGGACATCTTTGTGGTACTGGATGTGGAGGAGTCTAGAAGTGGGCCAAGTAGTGGTCCTAGCAGCAGCACTACCACCTCAAGTCAAAGTGTGATCCCTACCCCAGTAATTAAAAACAAAAAAGACCTGAGGTCTGTCGTGTAGTGCCTGTGAGCACCATTGGCAATCCCCAGTCAAGGAACACCCCATTAATGGCACAATGATGAGGCAAGCTGTTTGGCACATCACCAGGTGCATCATGGGCAACAACATCAAGAAAAGTTCAACCGACGCTGCATTCCCTTTTAGATTGGCCAGCTAAATTCCCACCTAATCATGGCACAATGCAGGAGTTGAATGCAGCAGCTGCAGAAATGCTTGCTCTGGATTTGTTGCCATACACCTTTGTTGAGAATGTGAGATTTAGGTGGTTCGTGGCTCCTGCCTTGCCTAAACGGCGTCTGCCATCATGTACATACTATCAAAGCATGCCATCCCGGAACTGTACAGTAATGTATATGGCAAGGTACATCATGCCCTGCAGCATTCCTCAGCACAGTATGTACATCTGAGCATGGACATGTGGACCAGTGGGAAAACAGCTGGTAGCTATTACCTGCTCGTTACAGCACACTGGGCACAGGTACCTGGGGTAGCGGCTGAATGGGGGAGAGGCAAGAAGTGCACTAAGACAAACTGTGGTGGTAACATCATGCCTGGTGTTAGGCAGCATGTGACACTGACCATGAAGAGTATCCTCAGGTCACACACTGGAGAAAAGATGCCGGAAGTGGTACTAACAGAGATTGATGAGTGGCTCCACCCCCATGTACTGAAAGCAGGATTCATCGCCAGTGATAATGGATCAAATGTGCAGAAATGCATCACTGATGGGGGATTTGTTAGGGTGCCATGCATGGCACACTACCTTAACATTGTTGTGCAGACTTTCATCAACCATCCAGATATAAAAGAAATTTTGACTCTGGCCCGATGCATCTGTGCCCACTTTGGACGTTCAGAAAAAGTGCCTGACCATCTACATGCTCTGCAGGTAAAGAACAAGCTGCCTCAGCATGTGTTAAAACTTGATGTTGTCACCCGGTGGAGCCCCAACTTGTACATGGTGGAGCATCTATATCGGCAGTAAAGGCAATATCTGAGTATCTGCTACTTCATGCGAGTCATGACAGCAGTGGGGCATCCATGTGTCTCACAACAGAGCAGTGGTGTCTAATGGATGAGCTCATCTCAATTCTAAGGTCCTTCAAGCATGCAACACACGCAGTGAGTGGAGACACTGCCTAGATCAGTGAGTCCATCCCTCTGCTATGGGTGCTGAGACAGACACTGCTGAATGTGCAGCAACAGCTGGAGGCAGGTGGCGACAGAGCAATTTGCTCATTGGAACACATGCTATTCACATTAGACTCCAACACCCACATAAAGTATATTCTGCAGTCTGAGGAGTTTGGGATTGCCACAATCCTTGACCCACGTTATAAACGTGGGCTGGCAGCCATATTGCAAGGTGGGCATCAGGAATTACAGAGACTGACAGAACTACTCACTCAGAGAGTAAATGGTGCACAATTGCTACTACGGGCACAGGGGTCAACGCTACATGAGAGCCCTCATCATCCCAGTGGTGTAAATCTGTACAAAAACCATGCAAATTAAAGGAACCTATACTGAATCTCATTTGGGCAGCCCTCTGTCAGGTGGAAGTCACAGACATGGAGGAAACTGAGGAGGAGGAGGAAGAGGATGATCACGCTGCATGTCTTCGAGTTAAAATGCATGGCAGATGCATATTTTGCAGATACAAAGAACCTCACCATTGGAGATGAGCCACTGCTACACTGGGGTACTAAGGTCAATGACTGGCCAGTGCTGACAGTGGTTGCCCTGAAATATCTGAGCTGCCCGCCCTCCAGTGTCAGCGCTGAGTGGGCATTCAGTTCAGGGGGTGCCATTGTGTGTGACAGGTGCACCAGTCTCTTTCCTGGATATAGCATGCACCAAGCAGGAACGGGATCTTGGGGTTATCATCTCTGATGACCTCAAGGTAGGGAAACAGTGTGACAAGGCAGCAGGTAAAGCAAATAGGATGCTGGGATGCATAGGCAGGGGCATCACCAGCAGGAAAAGGGAGGTCATAATTCCACTATACAAGACACTAGTGAGGCCCCATCTGGAGTACAGTGTACAGTTCTGGAGACCTTACTTACGTAAGGACATAGACAGGGTAGACAAGGTTCAGAGGAGGGCAACAAAGATGGTACATGGATTGCATCACAAGTCATATGAGGACAGGTTGAAGGAACCGAATATGTACTCCCTGGAGGAGAGGAGGGAGATAGGAGATATGATAGAGACATACAAGTATCTTACAGGGAGGAACAGGCTGCAGGAATACACTATTTTTAAGCAAAACAGATGTTCCAGGGCTAGAGGGCATGGGATGTAGTTGGAGGGAGGACAATTCAGAGGAAACGTGAGGAAGAATTTCTTCACAGAACAGGTGATGGGCAAGTGGAACACCCTGCCAGAGGAAGTGGTGGGGGCTGAAACAATCACGGGATTTTAGAATGCATGGGATAGACATAAAGGAATTCTGGAGGTCAGGGTTAAGGGGCGACAGACTTCTAGGAAAACATAAAGTAAACTTACAAGCTCAAATGGGCAGACTGGGTGGGCCGTAGGCCCTTATTTGCCGACACTGTCTATGTATCTATGTAACTCCCAAAAATGTTGGCATGCTGATATTTATTAAACTGTATCAGGCTTACATTTCAATGAGAAGAGTAAAGTCCCTTATCACACCACTGCTTGACAGTGATGATGATGAGGAAAGTGCTTTTGGCAGACCGGGATACACCTCATCATTGTCTTGCAGCACTGAAGTGGATGAAGCAGTGATGGAGAGGGAGTTCCCCTATAGTGACAATTCCAGTCATGAAGACTGTGAGGGATGCTTCATGGATGACGTGGAAGAATAACCAACTCTCCAATTTATTTTCTCCTTCTCCCTCCCCACCTGTCCCCAACTATGTAATCCTGGATGTCAAATTAATAACAATTATAATGTTCACATTCAGTGCTGAGATATAAATCCACAACTAGTAATTAGTGATACTTTTTAATACATCAAATGGAACACCAGTAAACACTGCACTATGCCACTTACAATGAACACCCGCTCTAGCCAGCAAGACACACCACAGCTGTGCAGCAGTGACCTCAGCATCTCAACCTTCTCCTCCTCCTCTTCCTTCTATCAGCTCATGTGTTTAGTCACCTTGGATCCTCCAACACAAGTAAAAACAGCATGATGCAGCACTTCCACCACTACAGTGGTATCTACTAGCCAGCATAGCGATTCATCAGAATAATGAATGTACAATACATGCAAGGCACAGGCAGCATGAGGCACGCAGCAGTCACCCAAATGTGATAAAGAGAACCACCTTCTCTACCTCCTCTGTACTCCCTGTGCTGCTTCAGCTATGTCCTCCTCCTCCTCACAGCAAGTATGAAACAGCACTGGCTACCACTTCCACCACTGTAGTGATGATTCATTGCCACTAATGTGATAAACAGAGCCCCCTCCTTTACCTCCTCAAAACTCCTCTTGCCAGATTCACCTTGATCTTCCTCACCAGAATTATCATGCAGCATGCCACAACACTGCAACTGTTAGCCCAAGGACGTGATGGTCCTACAGTCTATATCAAGCGACTGACTGAAGCCAGCAAGACCTCACCATGTGGAACCACACTGCAGCAAGGACTGTCTTCATCAGATGTGATGGTAAGACACCTGCGTTGTTTTTACAGAAACTGCAGCCCTTCTATCAGCCTATCAGAGGCAGAAAGTCAGTCCATGAGACTCAATGTGGCATTAAAATGTTTTCATGTCATTTCTTCTTCATGCAGGTTTCGCTGGTTCCAGTACACACAGACACCAAAAATACACTATTGCACAGCCAGCAGCAGTACTGTGACATTAAGTATCATTATAATTTAATGTTTTTCCTTTACTTTCCTCTCCTATCCTCTCTTCTCCTCTCCTCTCCTTTCTGTTCCGTTAATTTCCTTCACAAAAATCCTTTTTTGCCTTCACAGGTGCTATCTGGACTGAAATTCAAACGAAATGGTGTGTGAAGAGATCCTGTAGGCAAGCAAGCCATCTCCATCTTCTCAGCTAAGTCAATTATATCACAGCGCATACAGTCTGGAAAGTACTGTACCTGAAATTATAACAACAGCAACAGGAAATATTGAGTACTGAATCCAGCACAATTGCCAATGAAAATACCCACACCTCCAGAAAAGGAAAATGAAAAAATGATCACCTTGACAGGTGCGTGCAATACTAGGGATCAAGTTTGATGGAAGTTGGAAGTCAGCATGTACCCCGGCCTGGGATCACTCAGTCAGCATCATTTGCTTGGTGAATCAAGCTCATCATTAGAAAAAATACAGGCACAAGGAATACCTGTAAGGAAGAACAGCAGAGGCAGGGATTAACAAATACAATTAATGTATCAATTACAGTACAAAAGCAAGTCCTCCCCCAAACAAAAAGATACTTACCTTCATGGTTGGCCAATGTTGTGCATGACAACAACATCTATTTGTAGCTGTCCAGCAGTATGATGTCATCAGCACACATAACTGAAAATGAATGAAAGAGCAGTACGAATATATTAGACTTCGAACAGTAGCAATAACCCCCCTCCCTTGCAGTGAAAAGAAAACAAAGGTACTTACCTGTGCACTATGTCTATGTGCCATCATGAATCCACAACGAGCAAGAGGCCATTTCTTCAACTCCAGAACAACAGCAGCAGCAAAGCACCATCTCCTTAAGCTATTTACTCCATTCTCAATGTAAAAAACACAGCCACTTGATATTTTTCTCTCTGGGGACACAACTTCACATTGCTGGCAAAGTGCTGGCTGGTGGTGGTGGGGTGTCAGGCCCAAAAATGCTTAGTACAATAAATATGTGTAAGTTATCCTGCAAGTTTCACATCTGCTTTGCACCACCTTCTCAGGTGTGTGTGCGGCAACAGTATTTGACTGAAGGGAAGCATTTTTCTCTCTGGGGACACAACTGGACATTTCTGGCAAAGTGCTGGCTGGTGGTGGTGGGGTGGCAGGCCCAAAAATGCTTACATAGAAACATACAAGTTGACAGCAGATAAGGACCGCAAGGCCCATCCAGTCTGCCCATTTCTTTTTCTACCTTATAAATGTGCCATCGGCCTTTGCTCTGTCAATGGCCTATCTAGTCATACTCATCTGTATTGCTCCCTTATGCCTATCCCATGCCTGTTTGAAGCCCTGCACTGTATTCTTATCCACCAATTCCTGAGGTAGGCCGTTCCATGCATCCACCACCCTTTCTGTGAAAAAGAACTTCCTCACATTACCCTTTAATCTGCCTCCCTCTAATCTCATGCTGTGTCCTCTTGTCCTGCTATTTTTCTTATATTGAAACATGATAAGACTCTTTCACCTTGTTAATGCCCTTAAGGTGTTTGAACGTTTTGATCATATCACCTCTCTCCCTCTTTTGCTCTAGGGTATACATATTGAGCTCCGTTAATCTGTCCTCATATGTTTTCTGCTGCAGTTCCTGCACCATTTTGGTTGCCCTTCTCTGGACTGCCTCAGTTTGGTTAATGTCCTTGTGAAGGTGTGGCCTCCAGTACTGCACGCAGTACTCCAGATGGGGCCTAACCAGTGCCTTGTAAAGAGGGCTTAGTACGATAAATATGTTTAAGTTCTCTTGCAAATTTCATATCTGCTTTGCACTGCCTTCTCAGGTGTGTGCAGCAACAGTATTTGACTGAAGGGAAGCATTTTCTCTCTGGGGAAACCAACTGGACATTTCTGGCAATGGCAGTAAACATGGTAAGTGCTTAAAACAGATTTATGTTGAACTTCTCAGGAGACAAGCTCAGGTTTGTGTTATGGTTTGCACTTCTTTGGGTGGTTGGTAGTTGTACACAACTACCAGTCACGCACCATCACATACCATGGGAAACAATTTAAGTAATGTGGCAAATACTTGACTTTTGTTGATAGCGGGAGTACACATGATGAACCAGTAACAAAAATGAAAGGAAGGAAAGTTGCTCATCATGTGTAAAAAGGATTAAAGAAATAACAGAACTGGACAGGCAAGGGACATCCAAACAAATGAGACAATACTAAAAAAAGGGATAGATAAAAAAGAAATGAAAACAACAGAATTTTTTTTTTTTATTTTTATAACTGATTTTTTTGTGTTTTTTTATTGTTAACAGGGGGCTAGAGAGTGGAGAGATTAAAAACACAGATTGCGGAATAACTAAATATAAAATAAACAGTTTCTGGCAACCACTCAGACAACCCCACCAGTACTGCCAGAAGCTGAGCCATGCCCACCACCACCACGCAGCTCAGCCAGGAGATTGAGGATCCACGCATGGCTGGACATAAAATTGTCCAGTCAAATCATCACTTCCTGCCCGAAAGTGTTAAATCAGGCCGCAGATCCTGCAGCTCGGCCCACAAAACTGCCACATTGCCATGTGCGGCAGGTGCCATGGGGTCAGTAAGAAAAAAAAACAGTATAGACCAACAAAATTTATAAATTCAGAAACTACAGTGAAGAAAGATAAGGAACAGAACTCAAAAAGTCGTAAAACATTAAAATGCTAATAAGATAATAGAGATGTTTCTGCTCAAGTGCTCAGACTCTCTTGCAGACTGTCTCCTCAAGCTACAATTGCCAAAATGGAAGTGAAACATTCACTTCCTGACTGGAGTCTCCCATGTGACCTGATGTAAGTAAGTCATGTGACAAACCATGTTTTTCATTAACTTTGAAGTTACTAACAAAGTCGAAGTTAGCTTCGAAATTAACCAGCAAAGTTTTGGCACCAGAAGCCAATTTCGCAAAGTTTTTCATGGCGCGAATTTGGTGACTTTGCAGGGAATTCACAGGTAGAGTAAAACTTTGCAACATTTCAACTACAGAATAGCCCTCTCACTTATCCCTCATGTGTCTGCCAAACTGTGACTGAAGCCTTTATTATTGCTCACTGGAAAAGGAGAGGAACTTTTATAAAATTGCTTTAATGCTGTAAACCTTACATTAAACCAGCACTTGGTGAATCTATGGTCATGGACGCATCACTGTCACATGGGACAGGAGGCATTGTAGGAAAATAAAAGCAATACAAAATTTAAACATGGAGATCCCCAGGGGCCATAAAACTAGTAGGCAAATTTAGAAAACAATCCTAACAGCAAACAAAGGAAAAGGCCCACCAGGACTACACTTACAAATTAAAACACTCAGAACAACATATTTTTTGTAAATTCAGGCTGCAGTTCCCCTTTAAACCTGTAATTGTTATTGACTGTAATAGTACTGTGCATACCGTTTAAGAGAGAATTGCTCCATGTGTGTGTGAGGGGGAGTCAGCATTAGGAATTATCACACTGGGGAGGTGGGGAGGTGAAGCATACCGAGTCCCAAGGGGTTACACTGAGTAGTCAACAGGCCCACTTTAATCTTTCACTGGGTGGAGGCCCTACATAATTCTATTTACTTTGGATACAAACACACCCACTGTCAGTGAGACATGAGCCCAAGAGTCAGAACAACCATCTATGGCAGCCCGTTGGTGCTGTAGGATAGTGGTGCCTTGCCCCTCTAGCTAAATGGGAGGGGTGCCCACCAAAAAGGTCTTACATTAGTCTTATATTGCATTTCTTAAATGTCATTATAAAAGGCACGTGGTTATTAAATTCAGTTTAAGGTCAAGAGAGCATAAGGTCTGTTTTGAAATCACGATGGGCAGGATTTTTTTCTGATAATATTATGATTACGTATCACTTAATTAAATAATTATGCATTGACTTTTTTATTTTTCCCACCACTGTATGAACTAGAGCATCTGCAGTAATTAGATGCATAAATGTGGTACCACCCACATTTGGGGGGTGCTGAGTTTAACTCTATGTGTAAACTTTAACTGTGTAACTGTATTAAATCAATATAAATAAACTTTGAAAAAAGAACCAGAAACAGAAATGTTTCAATAAAAGAGACTTACAGCCCATCTTGTCTGCCCATTTTCCTGCCTGAGCCTTGCCAACTTACCCTTGGTCTGCCTAGGCTGAATGCTCATTGGTAGTTTATCCTTTTCTCCTCCCCATCTCCCACCCCACTGTCCACCCACTTCACTGTCTTAGTGCTACAAACCCCTGATAGCTGTCCCATGCTCTCTTGAAGCCTGCCATTGTCTTAGCATTTACCACTTCAGTTGGCAAACCATCCCATCTATCCACCACCCTTTCAGTGAAGAAGTATTTTCTTACGTCCTCCCTGAATCAACCCTGCCCCACCCCCATTAATTTATACTCTTGGCTCTTTGTTGTTGATCCAATGCTATGCTTAGACAGGTACTTTATTTATTTTGCTTTTGTTGACTGGAAAAGGTGAGCTAGACAATACTGTCTACAGTACACGTCCCAGCATCCTGTTTGCCTTTACAAGTGTTTTGGTGCACTGAGTCATTAACTTGAGGCTATCACAAATGATGATCCCCAAATCCCTTTCCTTTGGGTTCAGACTGATTCTCTCACCCCTAGCCATTAATCCATCTTTGGCTTACCCTTGCCTAGGTACATATCTTTGCCCTTCTTCACAATAGTCATTAGTTGCCGTACCTTGGACCACTTCCAACTTTCCTGGGCCCCTCTTCATGTCCCTGACCCTCTTCTTGGAGCCTGCCCTGCCTCAGAGCTTAGTGTCATATGCAAAGAGACATATTTTCACCGTGATCCCTTCCATTAGGATGCAGATGAACTTGAACACATTAAACAGTGATGGTCCCATCACTGACCCTTGTGGTCCCCACTTGTGACCTCCTAGACCCCTGAATGTTCCCCATCTACATTCACCCTCAGGGCTCTTCCACCTAGCCAATTCTCTACACAACTTGTTAGCATTGCCTTAAACCCTCGATCCCCCAGCTTCTTGATAAGCCATCTGAGGGATTGCTGACTGAGGCAGATGTACGTGAAAGTGCTCTGTAAAAACACTGTTGTTTTATTTTGTTAAATCAGTTTTTATGAATTTCTATTTACTTCTAAGAATTTCCATAGCATATGCACTCACAGTTGTTGTTATTTGCAGAGATGCTCCAATCTGCTGCTGTTTGCTGCTGTTTTAAAACAAGCATTTGTCACTGCTAAATGTTTGCTTGCAGTTCAACAAGACTTTAAAGAGCCCCTGATGTTGTTGGGATAACTAAAAAAAAAAACACATGTAGACAACATTTAGCTTATATTTCACCTTTTTTCTAATTGTCACCCTTATTTATTTATTTATTACTAAGGACATTTGCATGGAAACAGGATTTCTGCCCTATTTGCTCCGTCTGTTTGTCTATTTCTGCAGTCACAGTTCTGTTTATGATATCCCAGTCTGTTACTGTGGAGATAATTATGATGTCATAAACAGGGCATTTTGATGTCGTGTGTAGACAAACAGATGAAGCTAATAAAGTCCAAGGGACAGTAATCTTTTTTTTTTTTTTTTGTCACTTCCCTCAGTAATAAAGAAAAAAGGAGAAAGAGCTGTGCAAAATATAGCTCTGGCTGAATGGTGCAGAGGGTAAAAGCACAGAACTGTAAAACAGTGGGTTGCAGGTTAAGTCCCCCTCAGAGCCACAAACAATACCGTCTAATGAAACTTGTGCTACAGTAAACTTTTGACCTGGGTTTAGGAATGGACCAAGGTTGCTCGAGAACTGGTGGGAGAAGGAGGATTTAGTGTCCATTGACAGAGCTCCTCCTTTGAGGTGGGGTGACACTGTGTGATGCTGCTTAGATGCCACCTAGTGGAGGGTACCCTGCACAGCAGTGGTCACCAGAATTGAAAGTCCGAAGCAGGCATTGAAAGTGTTCACTGCCTTCACAATCTACGTGTGTGCCTTTGCATGCCACCGGCTCTGACTCAAAGGGAGTAACAGGCAGAAAAGAACCCCTGTCTGCAGGATGATGCTATGTCCCTAAAGGCACTGCAGCACCACTATCCATGGTGCCCACTCACACAACAAGGTAAGAAGTAGATGTGGTAAGTCCTGGAGGTGTGGTGAAGGGGCTGGGGTGTGGAAGCAGAAGAGGAGCGATGGGGAGGTACAGGAGGATAAAGGCCATGTTAAAGAAATTGTAAAAAAATATTTAAATGATAAACTGAATTGTCTCTCACATTTTTCAAAGTTATCCAACTGGTATCCGGGGCTCTTTAAAGGGAACATAAATAATATGCAATTTAAATCAACTATTTCTGTTTTCCTTTCATTACTGTCATACTATTAACATATTTGAAAATATTCTGCAAGCTGTTTCCCCGACTCTGTTTAGTGCTTTCAAATAGGTGACTCCTGTCTGTAACTAGGGGGAACCACACTCACACACACAGATGCACACATACACACACACACACACACACACACACACACACACACACACACACACACACACAAGCTTTCTTTTCAACTACAAGAAGTTTATGCCCATCAGCCAGCTAAACACTGCCATCACCAGCCTTCTCAGCATTGGCTTTGGAGAGGCAAGCCTCCTGCATTTCTACATCCATTGACTTATACAATACATACATACATACATACATACACAGCTTACTTATACAATGCATACATACACAGCTCACTTATACAATACATACATAGCTCCCTACACTACAGTGACAGTATGCTCGTTTTGTGCAAGCAAACAAAAAAATGGAAAGCAGTACCAAGGAAGCTCTTCTGAGCTATAGGATTTCTCAGGGCCAGATTTGAGTCTATTTTGGGAGTTTCAACGGCCACAGCTGCAGCTATGGACTTAGAGGAAAAAAAGAGAAGATTCTCTTGGCGGCCTCTACAATGAGAGTATTTTATATATATTTTATATAGAGGACTCAATGCTAATTACAATCATAAATCCAAACACTTTGCACAAAGGTTCACAAAGGAGTAAAGAGTGTAAAGGCTATGTGCCCATAATTACTCCTATTTGTAAATGGTACATTAGGCTACCACCCAGGAGAGTAATCAGCCAATTCTGGCATTTTTGATGCATTCTGGTGCATTTTGGGGCCAATTGTGGGAGTATACAGTGCCATTCTACCATTGCCTTTTTACATACCAGTCCCACTGTTCTGGCCCCTGGTGGCTACACCGTTTGATTTTGGCGCCCACTGGTGAAGCCATCCTTGCAGTGAAGGCGTATACTTAGTTTCTATGCACTTATCAGTGATGAGTGCTTGGTAACTAAGTAATGAAAGCTGTTGTTTATGAATTATAATGTTAACTTGTATAATAAGCCAGGGTCTTAGGGCTGCCTAGATCCTCAGAAAGTTTTAGCATTTTCGATGCATTCTGGTGCATTTTGGGGCCACTTGTGGGAGTTCAGTGCCCTGCTACCACAGTTTTGTGTAACCCCAGACTGGTATGCCATTTGTATCTGACAGCTCTACCAGGCGGGCTGGGTTCGGGGAGGAATAGGCCACTCGGCACAAAGGCTAGGTTTGGCTACTCTGCACAGGGGCACCCAAGTAACTCCGAACACAGGAAGCAATAACCATAATGTCCAATACCAGAAGTGGGATTTTAAAGTGTGGCTTTTATTCACATCCAAACAGAATAAACAAAGCATAGATGGACCCCAACGGGGCTACACTCCTGGTAATGCAGAGTAAAGGAGACCAGAACACATCCTCATCACTTTAGCCCTCAGGCTTTACAACACACTGGGCATACAGCCCGGACTTGTACGCTGCTTTGGGTTACACAGCCTGAACTTGTACACTGCTCTGGGTTTTCCCTGGCTCAGCTCCCTTGCCAGCCACTTGGACACCTTCCATAGATCATGGAAACATTTTCTGGTGGCTCCCTAAACCACCTAAGAGCACCTCGGCTCAATCAGGGAATCTTCCTATCAATCCCATGTCTGGGTACATTCCTCAGGCACTGGCCAAGTACCTGAGGGAAAGTAACAAGTGTCTCAGAGCAAATCAATAGAGGTGAATTTGGTTACTGCTGATGGTGGGGTATCCCACCTCTCACTCCCACAATTCACACCCGGACATTTCTCGGGACAGTAAACACCTCATCCTTTAACACTTTGCTGTGTAGATTCTTGCTAAATGTATTTCACATTCAATCTACTTGTCTTGCTTCCCATTTGTGCTGGACTTGAACATACTTAGATAAGTGGCATTGTCCATTACTCTAGACCCCCCACAGGTTAAGCAGTTCAGTCCCCACATTCTTTCTTTCTATTTGTGCTGGACTTGAACATACTTATAAGTGGCTTTGTCCATTACTCTAGACCCCCCCCACTGAGTTAAGTAGTCCAATCCCCACATCTTCCAACTGTACTTGGCTGTGTTTTCCTGACCCCACAGTAACAGTCCCTTTAGTTTCCTTCTGTTTCAGGTGAAAACACTTGGCCCTTTTTCAGAGCGAACTCACCCTTCAGTTGCAGGTGCCCCACAGGCATCTCCTCTTCAAGGAATCTTCCTCTCAGAGCTTCTGGTGACTCAGCACAACTCAAACAGGCAGCTTCTTTCCCTTAGCCGGACCCAGGGTGATTTCCCCTGGAAAACAGACAGACACCTTCCCCCCATCCCCTCAGGGATGGAGCTCTGAACCATTGAGAGTGGTCTCCACCACTTCAATTACCAGTTCCTGTTTCCTCTTCAGGTGGAAACACACACCTACTACAAAAGTAGCTCTGTAACAGAACTTAAAGTTCTGAGAGCCTGCACACACTCTGCTGCACTACAGTCTCTCTCTCAGACTGCACATAGACTGGCTTCAAATTCCCCAACGTTCTACTCTAACCTCCAACTGCAACATTCCAGTGTGGCTTATGCAGCTGCGACAGTTCTAAAATGATGTCATCCCTCAGTCTCAGCTGAGACTGAAAACAGAGTGAGACAGTGTGAAATCCATTTAACTGGAGTTTCACAAGCTGCTTTCCCTGCCTACCACTAGGTCTTACTGGAATTCTAGTAACCCCATGTAACAGGGGGGTTACACTCACCCTGGGCCAGGAAAATGACTGTCTGCAGTCATTAATCACCCGGCTTAGGCCATCTTGCCCCACATGTTGACTACGGGGAGGTAGCACTACCTTCTCCCCTACCATATGCTAGCACAGGCAGGCAACACTAAGGGCCTAGAGACCTTTGGCTGACATATCAGCCTCTACTCTACACACTAACTATGGGTACCTAGTGACTCTGGTAGAACTGTCCAGAGCATAGCCCTAATAGATAAGCACTGCAGCCCCTATGGCCATTCAGGACCATAGCCTTTCTATCCCCCCTAGCCCTCTAGGGAAAACCTGTCTGCCTCTAACTCACATTTTCCCAAAACAAAACAAACAGAGGACCTCCCCGACCCTGCAAACCATGCAACCATACCACCAGGAGCTAATACCATACCCTATGCATTACTCCCACATTCCCCCACAACCATACCTGTGGAAGGAAAAAGTTAATCACAGTAACAACAACAACAACAACAGTACTTTAAACACTACGCTCTAAAGTACTAGGGAGGGACTCCACTGAGTCCCTCCTCCTCTTCTTGTTTTCTCTTCTATCTTCTTCGGCAACACCTGCAAGAAAAAGAAAGACAACACACACTCCTAATCTGCATACACAGTCTATCTAAACCCCTACCATCAAAACACTGGAGAATCCCAAAAAGATTTTTTTTTTTAGAAAAGTAGAAAAACAGTGTAAACATTAGAAAACAGTAGAAAACAATGACATTATTTACAATACACATAGTTGGGGAATGGAGTGCCCTAAAAGTCCCATCTAGTGACCACAGTGCCTGAAGGCAAGTCCATTAAAGAGTCTCTCCTGGGCTGGAGCCCGGTGAAGCACAGTTCTAGCAGGCCAAAGTCCCGAAGGGGTGAGTCTTTGAGGACAGTTGAAATATCTGGAGTCTGCTAGTGTAGGATGTGTACTGCAACATCATAAGACTAGAAAAGTCTGGACTTACCAGTCCCTTGTAGAATGAAAATGGCACCAAACCTGGTCCTCAGCTGAAGACTCTCCCTGGCAGCATTCTTCCGATACAGCTGGGCGGACATCTTCTGGGAATGACAGGAGGGCACATCTGGAAACTGCTGGGGTGATGTCATCTCTGGAGTTGGAACCTTGGAACAAGAACAAAAAGGAAAACAGCTGGTCTGAAATCATCCGATTACCAGGCGATGAATCAGGATACAGCTGGGCTGGTGTCCTCTCTGGATCTGAAGTCATCTGGTGAACCAGTCAATGGATTCTGGGAAGCCAGTAAACTGTAGAACTAATGAATGTGGGGCACCTGAGTCCTGGACGTCTATACTGGCGGAACAACATAGGTACTGCAGTGGCTGGAGTGGCAGCACTGGCTATAACTGCTCTGCTTTCCATTTGGTAGGCATGGGCACATTCGCAGAGAGGTCTTTGTATTGTGACCAATAGCACTACGGGTCAGGCGCTTGAATTATTACCCCATCTGGACACTCATAATTCACACTGTGAAAGGTTTCACGTCCCTCTCCATCCACAATTCGAACAGTCTCCTGCCCCTTTTCCACTGGCTGTATTTGTCATGAATCATTCTGTGCTTGACATGCTTGTTTGCACCAGGATGCACACATTTCATTGCTTCTGCCCAAATCCAGGACTTCCTGTTTTGTTCAATCTCCTCCCAGACTTTCCGAGGAAAGGTAGGAAAGGACATCCCATAGATTTCATTTGCCTTCCTATGAACCAGTCTTTCCTCTTTACTAGCTTTGGCCAACCTGAGACCTCTGGCCTGGCTTGGGGGTGGCCAGTCATGGTTCTGCCAGCTACACATTCTCAAAGACACAAAAAATGGATCCCTGACTTCTTCTTGCACTGCCAGGGAAGTAGAATCACCACTCTCTTCCATGCGTTCCTCTGAGGCAAGAGCTTGAGGCTGTGTACAAGTTCCTTTTTCACAAGGCCACATAGGTTCCCCCTCTTCTTCTTCCTCACTGAGAATCTTTGCCCAGGAGTGAGCAGTCGTCCTCACTCCTGAGACTATCCACTCTTCACTGGGCGCGGAGGTCAAAACCTCCCAATCAAAGGCCTCCCTCATCTCATCTTCTCCTATGAGACTTGGGCTAGGTCCCGCTCTCCACGGGTCTACTGATGCTCTTCCTGATATGCCTCTCTGCAACTCAGAATCCAAAACATCAGCACATTGTTCTGTCTGTAAATCTGCACCCTCTAGCTTTGTGCCACACTCCCGTGCGGGGTCTTCTCCAACAGGCTCCGTCTGGTGCTGTGTGTTGCCAACTGCAGATTCTTGAACTTTTGTCCATGTGGGAGCCAAACGAATCTTGGGTGCTTTGAAGAAACCATATTTCTCTAAGCACCCAGAACAGTGAGGTACCATGAAGACGTCCCTTCCAGCATTTAAGCACATTAAACACACTTGCACTGGATATCCAGGAATCGCCACATGAGGAGGCAGTCGTCCTCCATAGTAACATCTCTCAATGTCCCTTAACTTGTTTCTACTGCTACCACAGCCTGGGCATGATCCGGGTAGCAGGCTGGTCCTGAGGCCATGACTGCAGAAAAAAAAAAAAACGCTCACTGTTATTTCAAGTCCCACATCACTGAAAACTTTCTCTCTCTTTCAAAATGGCTCCTCTGCTGCTGTGTTTACATTACTACCCCACCCTGTAATGGCGGCAGCAGCACTCCTACGCATCAATATTCTGTAACTGGGTCAAGTCACTGCGCATCCGATTTACACACTCTACCGATAACTTTGCTCAAACTGCACAAACTTGCACTGTTCTTTTTTTCTAGCACATTTATATGATTTACCACAGACTTTTCACTTGCTGAAGACATTGCTGTAGCTTACAGTCCCTTAAAGCCTTAGTATTTCAAGCACAGAATTGCCTGTAATTCTTGCTGCATATCGGATACAACTCATAGTCTCTCTCATGGCTTTGAAACTTATACTGATGCTGAACCTATAATTCTGCTCACAGTCGATGGCTTAAAATGCTTGCTTTTGCTGGTAAAAACTTAACACAGTCCTTATTTGCAAAGCGATTACACTGCTACACACATATTCAGCTGGCTTTTGGCAAAATCACTTAGTTTGAGCAATCATTTATGTTGGTACTCACTGTTATCAGTAGCTGTTTGCTCCGATGGAAAACGGCATGCAGCCAGTCTTGGAGGCCTCTGGACAGAAGCAGGTTGGCAATCCTGCCGATTGTCCCTCTGAACACCACACTCACAGTCAAGTCGGTCAAGATGCGGGTTGAGCCCGAATTCAGACAGAAAAGTCAGTTTTTTAAACTTTTACAGCGCTTTCAGTCACCGTGACACTCCTCCTGATAAGCCAGTATGCACACTCTACTCACTCACCCTCTCGAATGCTGGGCAGTCACTCTAGAGCTGGCTTGGGGGCAGGACTGATTGCAGTCTCACCAATCACTCGACGCCATGCAAATGAGCCTCTTTCCTCTCAAGTGCTCTTCTCCTCACGGCGATCATCAAGCAGGCAAATTTAAACTGCAAAACCACACTTTTTTTTTTATCAACTGACTCCACGGTGGGAACCCATTTCAACCATTTTTCATGGCCATTAACACAACACGTTTCTCAGTTCGTAAGAAAGCATTTCCAATGTCTAGGGCACAATTTTCCTTTTGCTACTCACAGTTTTCCACACTTTTCTTTGTCACAAACAGTTTTAAAAGCTGGTAAACGCTGTAATTTTATGCAGTACATTGGCATACACTCTCAGGCTTTACAGCTCCTTGGTAAACAGTTGGCAATTTAACAGCAGCACATGGACAACAGCACACAGCAGCACATTAGTTAACATTGCTTCAGATTTTTGGGCTACCCACTGCCAGATAACCAAAACGCTATCCCTTTGCCCAAACGACCTTTCTTACATTCCTCCCTAAATTCCAAACCCAAATCCTCAGCAGTGCCACTTTTGTAACCCCAGGCTGGTATGCCGTTTGTATCTGACAGCTCTACCAGGTGGGCTGGGTTCGAGGAGGAATAGGCCACTTGGCACAAAGGCTAACTTTGGCAACTCCGCACAGGGGCACCCAAGTAACTCAGAACACAGGAAGCAATAACTGTAATGTCCAATATCAGAAGTGGGATTCTAAAGTGTGGCTTTTATTCACATCCAAACAGAGTAAACAAAGCATAGATGGACCCCCACGGGGCTACACTCCTGGTAATGCAGATTAAAGGAGACCAGAACACATCCTCATCACTTTAGCTCTCAGGCTCTGAAACACACTGGGCACACAGCCCAGACTTGTAAACTGCTTTGGGTTACACAACCCAAACTTGTATACTGCTCTGGGTTTTCCCTGGCTCAGCTCCCCTGCCAGCCACTTGGACACCTTCCATATATCATGGAACATTTTCTGGTGGCTCCCTAAACCACCTAAGAGCACCTCGGCTCTATCAGGGAATCTTCCTATCAATCCCATGTCTGGGTACTTTCCTCAGGCACTGGCCAAGTACCTGAGGGAAAGCAACAGGTGTCTCAGAGCAAATCCATAGAAGTGAATTTGGTTACTACTGATGGGGGGTCTCCCACCTCTCACTCCCACAATTCATACCCGGCCATTTCTCTGAACAGTAAACACCTCATCCTTTAATATTTTGCTGTGTAGATTCTTGCTAAATGTATTTCACATTCAGTCTACTTGTCTTGCTTCCCATTTTTGCTAGACTTGAACATACTTAAGATAAGTGGCATTGTCCATTACTCTAGACCCCCCACAGGTTAAGCAGTCCAGTCCCCACTTCTTCCAACTGTACTTGGCTGTCTTTTCCTGACCCCACAGTAACAGTCCCTTTAGTTTCCTTCTGTTTCAGGTGAAAACACTTGGCCCTTTTTCAGAGCGAACTCACCCTTCGGTTGCAGGTGCCCCATAGGCATCTCCTCTTCAAGGAATCTTCCTCTCAGAGCTTCTGGTGCCTCAGCACAACTCAAACAGGCAGCTTCTTTCCCTTAGCTGGACCCAGGGCGGTTGCCCCTGGAAAACAGGCAGGCACCTTCCCTCCTCCGTCCCCTCAGGGATGGGGCTCTGAACCATTGAGAGCAGTCTCTACCACTTCACACACACCTACTACAAAAGTAGCTCTGTAACAGAGCTTAAAGCTCTGAGAGCCTGCACACACTCTGCTGCACTACAGTCTCTCTCTCTCAGACTGCACATAGACTGGCATCAAATTCCCCAACATTCTACTCTAACCTCCAATTGCAGCATTCCTGTGTGGCTCATGCAGCTGCGAGAGTTCTATGGTGACGTCATCCCTCAGTCTCAGCTGAGACTGAGAACAGAGTGAGACAGCGTGAAATTCATTTAACTGGAGTTTCACAAGCTGCCTTGCCTGCCTACCACTAGGTCTTACTGAGATCTAGTAACCCCAGCCACGGCTGCAGCTATGGACTTGGAGGAAAAAAAGAGAAGATTCTCTTGGCAACCTCTACAATGAGAGTATGTTATATATATTTTATATAGAGGACTCAAAGCTAATTACAATCATAAATTCAAACACTTTGCACAAAGGTTCACAAAGGAGTAAAGAGTGTAAAGGCTATATACCCATAATTATTCCTATTTGTAAATAGTACATTAGGCTACCACCCAGGGGAGTAATCAGCCAATTTTGGCATTTTTGATGCATTGTGGTGCATTTTGGGGCCAATTGTGGGATTATACAGTGCCATTCTACCATTGCCTTTTTACATACCAGTCCCACTGTTCTGGCCCCTGGTGGCTACACCGTTTGATTTTGGTGCCTACTGGTGAAGCCATCCTTGCAGTGAAGGTGTATACTTAGTTTCTATGCACTGATCAATGATGAGTGCTTAGTAACTAAGTAATGAAAGCTGTTGTTTATGAATTATAATGTTAAATTGTATAATTGTACAGACAGCTGGTCAGACCCCATCTGGAGTACTGCGTGCAGTTCTGGAGACTCAATCTCCGCAAAGACATAGACAGGATGGAAGCTGTCCAGAGGAGGGCAACTAAAATGGTGCAGGGTCTGCACCGGAAGACATATGAAGAGAGACTAAAGGAGCTTAATATGTATAGCCTCGAGGAAAGGAGGGAGAGGGGGGACATGATAGAAACTTTCAAGTACCTCAAGGAACCAACAAAGTCCAAGAGGGTAGCATATTTCAAAAAAAGGTGTGCAAGAACAAGGGGCAAATTTGAAGATAGAGGGGGAGCTCAGAGGTAATTTAAGGAAGTATTTTTTCACAGAGAGGGTTATGGATGCATGGAACGGCCTTCGGAGAGTTGTGGAGTCAAAACAGTGGTGGAATTCAAGCATGCATGGGACAGTCATAAGGCCATTCTAGGGGTTGGGGGTAGGAAGAAGTAGGCTGCTGGTTAACTAGGATCTGCAGCTTATCTAGTAGTTAGGGAAATGGGCAGACTGGGTGGGCCAAGCGGTCCTTATCTGCCGTCAAATTCTATGTTTCTATGTTTCTAATAAGCCAGGGTCTTACGGCTGCCTAGGCCCTCAGAAAGTTTTAGCATTTTTTATGCATTCTGGTGCATTCTGGGGCCACTTGTGGGAGTTCAGTGCCCTGCTACCACAGTCTTGCATACCAGAAAATGTTGGCATTTTTGATGCATTCTGGTGCATTTTGGAGCCCAATGTGGGAGTATACAGTGCCATTCTACCATAGCCTTTCTGCATACCAGTCCCACTGTTCTTGCCCCTGGTGGCTGCACAGTTTGATTTTGGTGCCTACTGGTGAAGCCGTCCTTGCATTTCAGGCGTATACTTAGTTTCTATGTACTTATCAATGATGAGTGCTTAGTAACTAAGTAATTAAGGCTGTTTAAAGAGCAGCTGACACCTTTGGGAAGACATTGAGAAACATAATAGCTGTACACAATTTAGCTTGTATTTCATATGTCTTTTACAGATTTCTCTGCATCCTACCCTTAGCTTCGATTGACTTTAGGGTGAATTTCCTTCAGCTCTAACGGGGAATAAGATAAGGGTTACAGTATTTTCACTAAACAACTATCATAACTACTACTACATGGCCATGCAGTACAATGTATTATCTCTTCTCTGTTTCCATAATCATTCTACCCTGATCGAAAGGTACTCCTGAGGAGACCTGAACTTGTCTGGATGGGACTAGGAGTGAGTAGTTGATTACGTGTTAATTATTTTGAGATTACTAGATAGTGTGTTAGTATCTGCTGGCATAGCACTGAATCACCATGGAAAACATTTGAAGGTGGCAGCATAGGCATTGAAAAGTAAGTCAAATTAGGTGCAGGAGGCTTGGCTTCTGCACCTATTTTAGCTTACTTTACAATGCCACCACCTTCAAATGTTGAACTTGGCCATGGCAATTCAGTGCCAGCAGATACTAACAGTAGTAACTTCAAAAATAATTAAAACTTAATCCAGTCCCATCCAGTTCTTGCATCAGTCTCAGAGAGAGGAACCAAGATTGTGAGAGGGAGGGAGTCAGGAATACCTTGATTGCTCACAGAGAAATGAGTTTGGGAGAGTCTGGGTAGGGTGGTGGCTGGCCTGGCTGCTAACAACAGTGTGAGGAGGAGACCTACCTTGACTAACCCTGCTGGGCCACCTCTATTGATTCTTCTAAGTTCTGTGGGCTCACTGGGCTGGCCTGGCACCAATAAGGAGCACTAGTACTAGCTGGCTGCTGACTGGCACAGCACTCTGTGTCACCCACACTCCTGGAAGTGCGTACCTGCATAGATGCTCTTCCTCCTCCCTGCTGGCTTCAGCTCCCAATGTGCCGGACTCAGAGAGTGAGCCTAAAATGCCAGTGTGGCGGGGTATTTCCCCATTGCTCGGTGTCACAGAGTAGAAGAATAGGTTAATTTTTCATTGCAGAATGCCATATAATACTCTAAATATAAACCCCTATAACCTGCCATATGGAGATGGGCATGAACATAAAATGCACATTTTCTTCAAGGAGTCAACTTTTTTTTCCATTTTCTTTCTTACTTGTTTGTTCCATGGTTGGTTCCCCCTTCCCCCACCCTTTCTTTAGGTCACTGCAGTGGCACCCCTCCTCTATCTGGGAGATTGGGCGAGTGGCTATTTTCACATCAAATGCCAATGCCACACTGTGATTGGCCAGTAGAGGGTACATAAATGCCTAGGCAGGGAGGCAGGGACCAGGGAGTGCCCTCCCTCCACAATGCACAGCCCCCAGACAGCCTTAGAGTGGAAATCCAGGGAAACTTTTCCTTTCATATAGTTCTTTTGCATGGACTTTAGAAGCAATTTCACCAAAATGGAGTCAATTGGTTGGCGTTACTACAAACATTGACTCATAGGAAAATGGTATATGGGATTCAGGTTGGTGCTAACAATTTTTCCCCCAAACACTCCTCCTCCCCCAGTTGCTCCGAAATCACATTACTATTAGGGGGTGCACAGCACTCTCACTCCCCCCACACACCCATACAAAATACAACCATCCCATACAACCAAGAGCAGGGGTAATCGTAAACTCACTGTAAAGTGCTACAAGTCAATGTCTAGAATCTACCCCAATAGGTTATACATACAGTACTGCAAGTATGCAAAAAACTGCATTCAGTTCCCTTATCAAAGGTGCCCAAGTTTTTATAATAAAATAACCTGAGCACTGCACTGTTAACAAAATATAAAAAATAATACAAATTTATCCTGTCAGTCTCTGCAAAAGATTGCATTCAGTTCCCTTTTCTGCCTTCAGTAAGAAATTACTCCCTGGGTCTACTACTGCATTTGAGGCCAGAAGAGAGGCCCTGTTCCTGCTATGTGTAAAGTATTAAAATAAAAATTATCAAAGGTGCCCAGGTTTGTCGTGTTTTCATAGTAAAATAATCCCAGCACTGTACTGTTGACAAAATAAAAGAATACCAATTTATCCTGTCAGCCTTCCCCTGGGACCACCAACTTCAACTTGCTTGGCTGTTCTAGTTCCTGGGCGACAGCGAGCGACCCGACCAGATCATGTTCTGCACTGGCGACATCATCAAAGACTTCATTCCACTAGCACCACCACTTCCTGTCTGTGGACCTGACTGTAGCTCCTCCTTGCTTCCCATTCTTAACAGCCATCAAGAAGGATGGGCTGCAGCCTGGGTGGGCGGCCCACAGGCTGGACTCAGAGGCTGAAGTGGACTGTCTATGTGGGCAGCACAAAACTGGTGGAGTGGTGGCAGCAGCTGGTGGCTCAGAGTCAGGGCAGGGTTCACTAATCAAATCAATGAAGGGCTGCACAGTGGCAGGTGGGAATGGACTGCTGACTGTGGGCACGATGACTCGGTCCTGACCTCGATAGCCTCTGGCAACACAAAACCAGGGCTGGGAGGAGGCAAAGCCTTAGGCAGCAGCTGAGCTTTTCCATCCCAATGCAGCTGCAGGCTCTCACACTCTCACCTGAGTGATTCAGTCAGACTAGCTACTGACAGGGCCCCTTGAGTGTGAGCAGTGGGAAAATTGCAGTAAGTAGTTGGTGGAGCCAGAAAACATGTAGAAAAAAACTGTCCAATCGCACCTCCACATGCCTTAACTGCTGTTGCTGCCTCCTGAGTTTGTCTCTGAGTCCTACTTTCCCCCCCCAGCGCTGATGGACCGGGGTTCAGGACCACTGCTGCAGCGCAGAGCTGAAAGTGATATAAAAAACTAAGGAAATTTTAACTGTACTCAGTGGCGTACAAGAAGTAGGCATGGTTATGTCACTGCTACTACATCCTCAGAAAAACTATCTAAACTATGCTTAAAACTTTATTTGCAATTACATTCAACCACATGCCTTGGTAGACTGTTCCAAAGGTTTACAACTCTTACAGAATAAAAATACTTTCTTTTATCTGTTCTAACTCTGTTTTGTTTTTCTAGACTCTATTTATTCTCCATTGGACCAGGGCATCTGTCAGAGGTGCCCATGTGACCATCGCCACTACTCCCCACCGGGACTCCCCTCCTTTGGGACCCACCACCAAGACCTTCCAGCCCCCTGGATCACCCCCAAGGGAGGGTCCACATCTCCTACCTGGCAGCCTTAATAAGATTACAGGGTCCATCCTGGTCGAGGTTGTTGGGGGACCGTTGGAGGGATGGTCCGGCACTGGGGAAGTGGGCTAGGTCTCTGGAGCACTCGTCGCCACCCTGGTCCTCTGGGGCATTTTTGTGTGGTGGTTTCCCCTCTGAAGCATGGACATGCAATGATGTCCTGGCACTGATGTGCTCACGTCTGCCACTGCTCCACCCCCAGGTCATTTCACCGCATGTTCCTTGTGCTGCTCCCAATCTGCATCAGGGACCGCTAAGGCGCGGTGCAAGGCCCGGATCTCTCCACAGGAAAGGACAGAAGTCCTCCAGATGCTCAATCCCTTCCCTCCCCTGCTGACCCCCAGTGGCCTGAGTCCATTTCTGACCCTGGGTTGCAGGCATGGCGCGAGGTGTGGCATCCAGCATCTCAACCCTCAGCGCCACCGGGCCAGCTGTTCTAAATCTTGTTGACTTTAATTGTAATGGATGACCTTTAGTATTTGCTCCACTATCCTTAAAGGACAAATTTAGTTGATTAAATAAGTAAACGTTGTTAACAATATCAAACAATAGCCACATGTTACCCAGCAATCTCCTATGTTCCAAAGAATATTGTTCCAGTTGTTTTAGTCATTCCTGATACGACAAATCATGCATTCCTCTTACAACTTTGGTGACTCTCCTCTGTACCCTTTCAAGTCTAGACATGTCCCTTTCCCTGTATGGACACCACACTTGGCAGCCATATTCCAAGACTGGATGGACATAAGCATGATATAGCGGCATAATCACTTCTGCTGTTCTGCTTACAATGTTCCTCATCATTGCTCCCAGTACTCTGTTTGCTTTAGACACTGCAGTAGAGCACTGATCTTTTGAGTTCAGAGAACCGTTAATTATTATACCCAGGTCCTTTTTACTGTGTACAGATTTTAAAACAGTGTTACATACTGTATATATATGAGACAAGACCTTTCTGCCTAGATAGATGACACTACATTTAGAGATGTTGAAATTCATGTCCTATTTATATGCCCATCTCAAAATTTTGTCTAGGTCTTCTTGCAGACCATGAATGCAGCTTGCTGTATCACTGGGGCCAGCTAATTTAGTGTAATCAGCATATTTAATAACCCAATTAGTTATATTTTTATTTAAATCTGCTATAAAGATTTGAAAAAGTATCGGACACAAAACAGATCCCTAGGGGACACCATTTGTCACTCTACCTGCATAAGAAAAGTAACCATTAAGCCAGCCTGGTGGCTCTGAGGGTTGAGGCACTGGATGCCACACCTCACACCATGCCAGTGACCCATGGTCGAGAGCAACCTCAGGTTGCTGGGGGTTCACAGGGGAGGGACAGGATCAAGGGATCAAACGTCCAATGACAGCTTTCCTCTCCTATGGTTGGGGAGGATGTTGTCCCACTCCATGACTGCCCCCTAATGGAGGCTGGGTAGCAGCATTGGAGTTGGGGAGGCAAGAACACGGCTATGTGACACACATGTACCTCCACATGCACGCATTCACGGCCATGAGGGATGAGACCAGGAAAGTTGAAAAAAAGGAAGGGGCGACTGCAGGCTCTGTGAAGCCCTGCCAAGCTGACCTGCATCCTGCTTCGCCACCAGACTGCCCATAATTGCCCCTGTCTGGATTGTGTCCTGGTTGGGGGGGATGATAGATCTCCCCCTTCCTGCTCCACCATGGGTAGAAATCCATGGGGGAATGGGGCTCGGGGTTACCAGGGGGAGAGGTGACGGTCCCAGGCAGTTGGTAGGGGCAAAGTGTCCTGCTTGCTGTCGTCCGGAGAATAAAAAAAAGAGTATGAAAAAAATTAAATAATAGCTTATGTAAACTTCTGTGTTCTGTCCAATAGCCAGTTTTTAACCCATTGAATTAAAGGAGGGTTTATGTTTAATTTCTGCATTTTTAAAATGATTGCCCAGTGTGGCACTGTATAGAATGCTCTACCGAAGTCAAGCAATATAACATCCGCACTGCCCCTGTTGTCAAGGTGACTACTGATCTTCTCATAAAAACATAAGTTTGTTACACAAGACTTTCAGGAGGTGAAACCATGCTGTTCCATATTCAAGATGTTATTAATTTTCATATGCCATAGTAATTGGTCCTTCATGCTAGATTCCAGAATTTTGTCCAGTACGGATGTTAATCTAATGGGCCTATAGTTAGAAGCTTCCTGCCTATTACAGTACCTTTCTTATGTATGGGAACATCATGAGCACATCTCCGACCGTTGGGTACCAGTCCACTATTTAATGATTTTTCAAATAGAGATTTAAGTGGTGAGATAATGCTTTCTTTCATAATTTTCAGCATCCTAGTGGTGATACAGTCAGGGCCCGATGCTCTGTGTGATTTTAAATTTGTGATTTTATCCCGAATGCATTCTTCAGTAATTTTAATCTGCTTGTTAGAGTTAACCGCTATTTGTGACAAGGTCTGAGAGGTATCAGTAAATATGGACCAAACATATTTGTTAAAACTATCTGCTATTTTGGTTGGTTAAGAGATATTAACTTGATTAACTACAATATCAGTTATTCTGAGGGAAGATTTTGATAAAGAATTGATGTACCCATGAACATTTCTGGATTATCTTTGTTAGCACATTTGGCCAGTTCCAATGTTTTTATTGCTTTTGCCTTTTTAATCCCTTTCTTAGTTTTTCTGGGCTATTTAAAGTTTATTCCATGTAATGTCAGACCCGGCTATTTTATATCTGGCATGTGCCTTATTTTTCCTTTTAATCAGCTTTATAATCCTATTACTTAGCCATTTAGGTTTTATGCCCTTGTTATATTTCTTTAACTTTCTTTTTTAAAACTTATTTTACTGAATTCAAGCAGAATCATATACATGTCATATAGCCAAAGCATGACCACAAAGTTTTTCCATTCTACAAGATTATTATAAATTCATTATACACTCAGAGCATTTGTGAGTTATTAGTCTCTCCTGTCATAGCATACAATAAGAATTAAAAATATGAACATTTCAAAAAACATAGCATAACTCTAGGCAAGGCATTTGATTAGTAAAGAGTGACTGCTATTGGACTCAGCCTTCCAGGTGGTTTACAAGTTACTTTTCTAATCATATAATAGCTGTTCTAGCACCAGTGTGCCCTCTTTTTCCTCTAACATGTGAGCGAAGGGGAGCCATCTGATGTTAAATCTTTCTATTTTAAGGTTTAGCCTTGCTGTAATTGCCTCCATCTCTTTTATTGTTTCACAGTTTTGAATCCATCCTTCTAGTGTAGGGGGTGACGCTTTAAGCCACTTCTGAGTTACTGCTTTGGCCGCAGCTGCTACCATGATATTATATAGGTATTTTTTAGCATTGCCCCTCATACCACAAGGGTGACACTCCAATATTAAGTGTATATTTTTTAGCTTTGTCTGTATTTCCAGTGTTTTACCTATCCACTCCGCTATCACCAGAATTGTTTCAACTTGTCACATTACCAGTATATGTGGGTAGGTGTCCCTAATGCTCTGCAACCCCTCCAACATGTGTCAGGGGCTCCCACTGTAAGGTGTTTAGTTCTGTGTGGGGTTAAAAAGAATCTGCTTACCTGTTTCCAGCGGAACTCCCTCTAGCTACCGGAAAGTGTAGTCTTGTGGATAGATCGCCAGATTAACACCCAATCCTTAGGGGATATAGGGTGTTGCAGCTCTTCCTCCTATTTAATCTGCACTCTCTCCACCTCCACTCAGCCCGTATCTGCATTAAGTAAAGTATATAGGTAGAGACAACGTGTTTAGGTTCTATTAGCTGTGTCAAGGTATGCATTTGTTCCATAATAGGGTGTGGTTTATTCTCTAGCTTTTCAAATATATCGTGATCCATGATAAAATTCCTAGTCAAAAAATATCAGAATAAGTCCGAATTTGGGTGGAGGAATTCTCTCTGAAGATGTTCAAAGGATTTAAGAGTTCGGCCGTTATATAGTTGTGACAGGAAAATTAGGCCCTGCCTTCCCCAATTCCTAAAGGTGACATCCATCTGAGTCGGTGTAAATTGTTTAATTCTCCAAATGGGAATCCACTGGAACTGATGGTTTGTTATTTATATCTTTCTTGAATTTGTTGCCGGGTTTTAAACATATGCTTGGTCCAGTTGTTAGTGATGCTATTTATATCTTGTTTTGATACAGCTTCCCAAGCCAAGTTGCCTAAATCCCGTCCTTGATTTGTGTTAATTTCTATTGATTGCCACACCATACCTCTATGTGGATTTATTAAGTCTACCAAATCTCCCAATTGAGATGCCAAATAATATTCCTGGATGTTGGGGGCCACATATCCTCCCTTGGCTTTATTTCTCAGAATTACTCACTACCGTAGTCTGGGCTTTCCCTCTTGCTATATAAAATTCTTCAGGATATCTGTTATTTCCTTCTATTCTGAACCTGGAACCTGTATTGGCAGGTTTTGGAACAAAAAAAGGAAACGGGGGAGGACATTCATTTTAAGGGTTTCTATTCTATTTGTGAAGGAGAGGGGTAATTTCATCCATCTTTTGAGATCCATAAAGACCTCCTGTTTCAATTTACTGTAATTCTTCTGATACAGTTGTTCTAGTTTTTTTAGGAATATTGATTCCTAGGTACCTTACTGACTCACCTTCCCATCTAAAAGGAAGCAACCTTCTCGTCTCAGGGGGAGTCTGTCTGCTTATCTGGATAACTTTGGTTTTGGACATATTGACTTTGTAACCTGACAATTCTCCATACTCCTCCAGGAGCTGAAGTAGTGGTTTTACATTACACTCAGGTTTCTAAGATATAAGACATTATCATCCACACAGAGAGAGATTCGGTTTTCCACACCTCCCACCTTCACCCGCTGAAATGCGTCACTTTCCCCAATTGTTACCGCAAAGGGTTCTATAGTAATATCTAAGAGAAGGGGTGAAAGAGGGTACCCTTGTCTGGTGCCTCTTTTGATACTTAAGCCTTGCTAAATTGTCCCATTCACCTTGACCCTCGCTTGTGGGATTTTGTAAAGCATGTTTATGTATACCACAAACTTTTCAGGGAATCCCATATTTTTTAAGGTGGAGTTAAGAAATTACCAGTTTAGCCTATCAAAGACTTTCTCAGTGTCTAACAGTATAGCTATTTGGTCCTCTCTACAGGTTTTCCCAGTCTCTAGGATATTCAGCATTCTCCTTATGTTATCCTTAAGGTGTCTGCCTGGAATAAATCCAGTTTGGTCTGGATGAATTAAAGCGAGAACCCCTGTTTTCAAATGATTTGCTAAGAGTTTTGTGAATATTTTGATGTCTTGATTTAGTAAAGAGATAGCCCTGTATGATTGACATACCTCCTTATTTTTACCTGATTTAGGCAGGACTGTCATTGTAGCTTCATTCCAGGTACTTGGAATTTCTCCCTCCTTTTGACAGTGCCTAAACAATTTGCCTAAGAGGGGTAAAAACTGGTGTATGAAAAGTTTATAAAAGTTTGAACTGAACCCATCTGGGCCTGGGACCCTATTAGATGGGAGATTTAGGATCACTTGTTGGACTTCTGTGTCTGATATTGGTACTTCTATCATTTCACTTTGTTCTTTGGTCAGTTTTTAAGGGGTAGGCTTCTTAAAAAAGTCGGTGTCTTTTCCTGTCTGTGCACGACCTCATTCTCTTTGTATAGGGACCCATAATATTTTGCAAAGGTCTGTGCAATCTTGTAAGGTTCTACTACAAAGTGTGGGGTTTGTGGGCCTAGTTTTAGCCTTAATACCATTCTTTCGACTGCCTCCTTCCATAACCTCATAGCTAACAATGCTGCTACTTTCCCATTCACCTCATAATACTTACAGGCTGTGTATCTGAGTTTTCCCTCAGTTTGTCTGGTACCTAAATCTCTAAGCTCATCTTTGATGTTTTTAATTTAGTTTAATATGTTTTTACTGAGGTTTTGCTTATGAGATGATTCTAATTCTTTATATTTTTGTTCCAGGTGCTGCTGCTTCTGTATCCTTTGGTGCTTACATCTGGATGCCTAACATATGATCTCCCCTCTGATGACAGCCTTCATAGCACCCCGTAACCCAGGCTCTGTCATCCCTTCCCCCTCATTTATTTGTCTATACCTGCAGATTTGTTCTGCTAAATGTTCTTTAAATAGTTTATCATTCAATAATGAATTATTGAATCTCCATGTTGTTTTTTTCTTTGCATTGTTTAGGAGTAGCTGGGTGGAGATTGGGGCATGGTCCAAGACCATAATGGGGTGAATGTTACTCTGACCAAACTTGTGCAGATCTGGTTGGAGTGTTAGGAATAGGTTAATATGAGAATACTCCTGGTGCGGGTGTGAATAAAATGTGTAGTTTCTATCTTTTTTATGTTGCTCCTTCCAGATGTCTATCAGACCCAACTCTACTAAGTTATCTCTGAAAGATTTACTGGCCCCCCCTGTTTGTATATTTATTCTGGGAGGACCTGTCCAATTGGGGGTTAATGACACAGTTAAAGTCATCTCCAATGACAATACAACCCTTAGGCAACTTTGTTATTGCCAGGATATCTCCCGCAAGAATGATGCACCCCTTGTATTTGGAGCATATACATTAACCAGATGTAATATCTGTCCTTGGATATTCCCCGTCATCATTAGCCATCTACCCTTCACGTCTTTGTGGATATCCAGAATCTCTAGGCCCACTACTCTGTGTATTAAAATAGCAGTTTCATTTTTCTTTGCTGAAGGGTGTGAGGAGGCTACAACCTGCCCCACCCAGTTCCTCTTCAATTTAAGATGCTCGGTGTCTGAGAGGTGCGTCTTATGCAAAAGGACCAGATCTGCACCAAGTTTTTTAAGCTCTGCTAGGATCCTGGCCCTTTTCACCACAGGGCTGATTCCCTTCATATTAAGGGAAACCAGACTAAGAGATCTTATTTCTTTCCCAATTAAATAATCTTCTGTGCAGTGTGTAGTTTACTTGTCTCAGAAAAAATTCACTACTGACTAGCTTTTTTTGAGTCTTCCTTATTAACAGTAACTTTTCAACAAAATAACACCCTAAGTTTGAACTTTTTACATTCTTGGTAACTCATACATCCAACCTTTGAGCTACCTTGGTTATTACATTTCTAGTTTTCATGCTGTGTGACTTCCAAAGGTGATTTTACAGGCACCCACTGGCTTTTGGACTCTAGCCAATTAACTCCCTTCGGCTGAAAGGTCCTCAGCTGTGGGTGCTGCTCCAGATGGTTTAAGGGGAGACAACCCTTCAGAGAGGAGAAGAGAGATCGATAGATGGTTCTCCCTCTGTCTGAAGACAGTCAACACGTTGCTCATGAGTCTACCGCCAGCCGAAATCCACACAGCCCTACCCCTGACAACTCAAGAATATTGACCCCCCTGCTTTGGATGAAAATGACTGCTTATCGCCTGGCTGGACCCAGTACCTTCAGATGGGGGAACGGGTCCTACACCACCTATCCTTCTTCCCTTCAGAGTAGAAAACTGGTTTCCGGTCCCCCTTCTCCCCCCATGATCCCCCTTCTTCCTCCCTCCTCTCCTCCTCCCCTTTCCACAGACATACATAGGAAACAAACTCCTGGCATGTGCTGTTCAATGTTCCGCTATAGTCGCTCTTTATCAGCCATTATGTTAAATTACCCCCCACCACCCTTCTTCAGCTCCACAAAATTGTCTTGTATGTATCTGCCTAAAAAGCCCCCGGGTCCCTTTTGCACATGGTAGTGCTCTTCTTACGTCTCCTGGGCTCTAACTTCAAATCTTTGTTGTATTTAAAGCAAACATTATTTAAACTCCTCATTTATACTCCCCTTCCTCTCTTTGTCTCCCCTAGATGGTTTTAGAAAGGTTTTCCTTCAGATCTCTTTGCAATCAATACTTCTGGGGCAGCTATGGGGACACCCCTCACTATTTTATTCCTCTCCCAGGAGCTCTGCAAGTCACCATTTAAGCAGGGTCCATTGTGATCCCTCTACTGTATATTCTATTACAGCCTATGTTTTAATCCCTTCCGCATCTTTCTGTTCCCTCTAGGCTTAGTCAATGCACCTTACCCCTGATCCACCATTAGATATATTCATAATGTTTGTAGCCTGCAGGTCCCCATCATCTTTTTCCTGCTTCCTGGTATGCTACAAATCCCTCTTGCAGATTCATAATGATGCCCTTGCACTGTTTGAGAACCCAGCCTGCTCAGCGTCTCTGGTGACTGACATATCCCCAGGCCCAAGACTCCGCCTATTGCTTGTCAGTTGCACATTAGTCAGTTTCCTGCCACATGTCAACTGGCTGTCAGTGGACCCACTACACCACCCTGTACAGTCCAAGACAGCCCATGCATTGGCAATGCAGGTAGAAAGGTTCATCGATTCAGACAGAAGATATGATCAGCAGGCTACTCCCTTCCCCCCCATTTCTCATCTTATGAATCCCCAGCCATTAACCAATTTATTACATTGAATTAAATTGAAGCCCATAGACGAGGCTTTCTGGGTGGTAGAGGCCAGTTTAACCTTCCCCTTCCTATTCTCCCTTTGAAGCTGTTGGAAAGTAACTTTAACAACCTACTACCCCCCTTTCCAACAACAAACCAAGCTTCATCTAAATACGTTTACCTTAGAAAACAGTAATCCCATGACATCGTCTACACTACTGTCTGTCACAAGCAATTTCTTTAAATCATACAGTAACTTTAACCTCTATTGTCTTTTGGTTACCTTGCCATGTAAGTTCCTTAGTTTCCAGTTTTTTCCCCATTCATCCTGCTGCCATGTTATTGCCATCTCTCAAGGTTGGGTCCTTGCATTGGCTGTGAAGGAGTAAAGTTTTGACATCTTTTTCTACCTGGATGGGCAAGTTGTCTCAAAGTCGCTGCCATTTTCTGCTGCTACCAACTGTCTGCCTTGTGGTGCACCTCAGTTCCTCCTTCAGTTCCTCTAGTTTCATGTCTGGGCACTCGATCCCCAATTTGTTCAGCATTTATGAGGCTGCCAGGATGTTATCAAAGGTCTGGGTCCCCGAGTCTAGATGCATTCTGAGGCGAACTGGATATAGGACTTGGGCTTTCACCCTGTGTTTCTCCTTAGCTGTTTCACCACCTTTCTAGCCTCCTGCAGTTGCTCCTATAGTAACGATTAAAAGTACTGGTCAAAAAACATTTGTTTAGAGTCAAAAATAACCTTTTATTGCTTCCATGCGGCTGCCAGGATAGACTCTTTATTTGGAAATGGAGCATCTTAACAATTATGGAACAAGGCTGGGCAGTGTTTTGCTTTGATTTTGGTCCCAGAGCGGTGCACCCTTTCTATTACTGGGGGGTCTCCGGTGGCATCCTAAGCACATTTGTCAGTAAGTGTTCCACAAAGGCAATCATGTTTGGGTATGAATCCTCCTCTCCCTCTTGGACAGCATGAATTCTAAAATTGTTCCTCCGTGCCCGCTTTTCAACATACTCAATCCCAGCGCTAGTTTCTCTGTCTCTGTTAAGCAGGTACAGGAGGACTCAGCCATGCATGCTCTGTGTGTCTGCCAGCTCGCCGACTCTCTGCTGTGTCACTCCAATTTTCTTGTCAGGGTTTTTCAAATGCATTTTTAAGTTGGCTAATGCAGACTTGATTGTTTGAACAGTCGAGATCACCCTGTGGATGGTTGCATCTGCTGCAGATAATGGCTCTCCATCCTTGTCAAATTCTCCTTCATGTTCAATGGATGATACTGAAGTAGGTGACTGGGAGCAGGAAGCCCACTGCCCCACTGCCCTTGTGGTAAGCTTTTCATCGCTGATTAGTTGCTTTAAAAAACCTGAAGAAGCATTGGAACCACCTCTGTTCTGATGTGCAGCCATTCTTCTTTAGTTGAGTCTATGGTTAAAGTCTCTAGCCAGAGGTTTAAATGTAATAAACCCCACCCAGGGTCGGCGCTCCATATATTGCTGCTGGCAGGTCACGTGACCCACCCTCCTTTTTACTAAGTGTCCACTTTCCCATTTGCAGGTTATAGGCACCAACCACTAGGGGTCACTGCACTTTCCACTCTAGCTCCTCTCTGCTCTCTATATCCCTCCTAGTTACTGCTGCACAGCTGTCCCACTAGAGGTCACTGCAGTTCCCTTGGATTCCTTTAACTACCTACTTTCTGCACTCATCCTATCTCTAAGCAACTGCTAGTATCAAACCTGGTACCCTTCTCTCTACATTCTACTGACTATCATCTCAGCCAATAAACCAGGCCAACAACTTCCTGTATTTCTATGCTCTTAACCATACCTCACTCCCTCCTGCCCAGATTTAAAAAATTGGCCCTCTCTACCCTCTGTCCTTGAGCTGTGTTCAAACCCAGTGCCCTTGTGGTCGGAGTCTGCTGCTCTGCCTCTGCACCACCATGCCTACCTACTTTATTACTACTTTCTAAGCCTCTTAATCACTTACCTACCCAATCTGCCAAAATATAAGTTTACCTCTTCTTCCTGCTGCCTTTGCACCCTGCACCCTTATTTCCAAAGTCCACAGCTCCACCACTCACCTAGAACACCTGCATATTTTTACTGCAGGATTGCATTACTATAAAGAACACACTAACCCTGTGACACAACTAAAGTGTTGTCTAGGTGCTTCTACAAACCTGAGCCCAGCTCCCTGCTGCTGCAGCCACTGGTCTGGCTCTCTTCTATTGCTCTGATCAGGGCTTAAACCCAGTACTCTATGCACTTCAGGCACATGCACTGCCACCACACCATAGCAGCAACTAGACTCTGAGGTGATCTCTCACTACTATCTCCCCTCTTTCATCCTAGTCCCCCCATTCTTTCCTCACTTCAGCTCCACCAACCTTCCCAACTATGCACATGCATCCCCTGCTCACCAGTCTATCTCTTCTCCTCCTCCTCCCTTTGCCTTCCACATACCCTACTGTCCCTATAAACCCTCAACCTCACTACTCCAGTGTTCCTACCTACCCTCCTGTCCTCCCCTCCTCCTTTACCACTGCTCCTACCCCTCCCTCCTCCTCCACACATCCCAGTTGCTCCTCTCCACCTCACCCCCCTTCCAGACATCACCTGTCCTCCCCCACAGCCCCTTGCACTTCTGATCACTCAGGCCTTCTCTGCCTGTGCTACTCTACCCACCCTTGTGCAACCAAACCCATTCCTTATTATATTGCTCCCAAGTAACTCCATCAGCCTCCCTCTGACCAGAGCATTTCTCCTCCTTCTACTCCTAACGGGGAACATACACCCAACCCAGGCCCTGCCCCTCCCATCCACCCACTCAGCCCACTGGTCTCGAGTAGCCTCCATGAACATATGCAGCCTGCTGAAGAAATTTGACGCCCTACAGTGCTGGGCCTGGCTCACCAACCAGACATCATAGCCCTGGTTGAAACCTGGCTGTCCAAATCAACTCCAGACTCATTTGTCTCCTCCCAGGCTATACCTTATACGGGAGGACCAGTAGGCAAGCGAGGGGATGGCTGTGCACCCACACCAGGACACAATACCTGGACACGCACTCCCCACCCCTGCCTCACAAACGGGGCCCAGGCCCCACCAGACTCACCCAGACCCCCTCTAGGAGCCCTCTCTATCTCACCACAGCCTATGTTCCCCAAAGAACCAGCACCCAGCCCTAATATCTTTAACGGACTACCTGGCCACCCTCCACCATAAGGCAGAACAAATCCTAGTGGGGGACCTTAACGAATTTGGCTCAGCACCTCCAGATCCACCACCAGAGACTCATTTGCCGCCCAAGATCTGACACAACTCGTCACCCAGCCCAGAGACTTAACCCTAAGAGTGGTACCAGCACCCTGCTGGATGTTATTATAACTAACCGACCCCATAAAATCCAAAACATCCAGGTCCTCCCAGACTCCCTGGTGACCACTCCCCTATCCTATTCCACTGGGTAACCCCAATCCCAAACCCAAAGCCCAGACCACCTCCGCAGGCGCTCTGCCCTGGTGGGCTGAAGAAACTTAAGGCACTCCTCACCCAGATAGACTGGTCTCCCATTCAGCGGGACAACATTGATACTGCCTCGCCTTTTTCACCACAACTTCAACATGGCCTGTGATCTCTTTGCACCCTTAACCAAACCCGTCCAAAAACAGAACGCACCCTGGGTTAGCCCAGCCCTCCTACAATTACTTAGAAACTGGATAACCTCTGGCACCTTGCCACTGAAACAGGTCATCTGTCTGATAGGCAAGCATACAATGCAGCCGAAATAAATGCTCATGGGCCATCAGGAAAGCCAAGGCAGACCATTACCAGGCCTCCTTACCTCCTCCTGGGGCTCTGCCCGGACCTTCTGGGATAACATTAAGCAACTCAATGGTAAAGCTTGCTCCCTGCCCCATCCCAGCTCACTAGAAATGGCACAACCTCCACCGAGCCTGCCACCATAGCTAACTGGTTCAACACCACTTTCACTGACCTTAGCTCAGTCCTCCCTTGTAATTTCTTTGACCCTCCCCCCAGCCAAACTCCCCCTGTCCTCCAGCACCCCAGCTTCCTCCTGCGAAAGATTTCCACCCGGGAAGCCAGACCCATCCTAACCAAAGCTCTCAATGGCAACAATCCCGGCAGTGACTCACTGGACCCCAGCATCCTCAGGCTGGTGCTAGATGAAGTCCTTGCACCTCTCACAAGCCTAATTAACCAGTCACTCTGCCTGGGACAATTCCCCACAGCTTGGAAAACAGCCATTATCACACCTATTCACAGAGGGGCGACAGGTCGTCGTCAACAACTACCGCCAATCTCCATCCTCCCTCCCCTCTCTAAAGCCCTGGAGAAAGTGGTGGCCATTCAAATCACTGATTATCTGGCTAAGCATAACATCTTATGCCCAGAGCAACATGGCTTCCGTGCGGGTCACAGTACCAGCACTGCCCTTATTGAATTCTCCAACTTCCTACACTCCTTGGATACCAGCTCCCTAGCTGGTGCAGTGTTCATTGACCTCTCAAAGGCTTTCGACACTGTCTCCCATCCACTGCTGCTGAGCGCACTCTGCCTCACTGGTCTCTCGGCTGGCCCCTGGCATGGTGTGCTAGCTATCTTGACACCTCGATCCCAGTGTGTCAAGATTAATAGTACACTCTCCGATACCGTCCCATTCTCTCTGGGGTCCCCAAGGCTCCATCCTGGGCCCCTTCTCTTCTCACTGTATCTGAACACCCTGCCCAGTGCATGCTCTGGCAAAATCCTGCTTGTATGCAGACGACGCTGTCTTGTTTGCCACCCACCATAATCCCATCTCCTACAGGACTCCCTACAGCAGTCTTTCAACTGTGCCGAGGCTTGGTTTAAGGGCGCAGACTCATCATCAATCTCAAGAAAACCAAAACTATGCTCTTTTCACACCCCAAAACAAAGCTAGCAACCACCCACTCTATATCCTTCCAAGCACCAACCAACCACTGGAACAAGTCTGCTCCTACAAATACCTTGGGGTTACCTTGATTCAGCCCTCACATTTCACACCCACATCGACACCCTAACATCCGCCACCAACACACAGCTTGGCATCCTATTCGCCATAAAGCTGCCTTCCCCCAAACCTCTCCTATTTCACGGTTACATCGTCCGTTCTGTCCCTTGTAGACTATGGTCTACCAGTATACGGTGCTGCCGACACCACTGCACTAAACAAAATTCACCTAACCCTGAATAAAGCATGCAGATTAATTACTGGTGCCCCAGACTCACACACACCTGTCAGCTATATGTCGATGCTAACCTGCTTACCCCCTGGATGAGCGGCTCCGATACCAGACCTGTCTCCTCACCAAAACCTCTTGGGCTCTCCCCTGGGTAACAGCATCCATCCACCAGAGCCCTCCCACCATTGCAACACGTCTTCCTACAAGACCACTCTAAAGGTCCCCAGAACAAGAACCAGTCTGGCCAGAGGTCCTTCAGCTATAGAGCCCCAACCTGGTTTAACCTCTCCCTGCCACCATCACCAATGCCATCACCATCTCCACATTCAAAACCGCACTGAACCACATCTTCAGCACTCGTGAACTGCTCCTGTCTCTGAACATAGCCTCCACCTCTTTATTTTCTCTCCTGACAATGCCCCGGGCAGCTCTCCCACCAACCATCCCTACACCACTTCCATGTCCACCTTGCCTAGGTTTAACCTGGCCAGTGCCAGCTGTTTCAATGTTTATCTACCAGAATTGCTCACTTGATACCAACTTGTTTAATACCTGCTATCGATTACATGTACCCTGTACCCAATTGTATCTGTCTGACCACAATGTGACGTGGCACCTCCGGTGAATGCCTACTGATTTTTGGCAAATCTGTGCTATGTAACTGAAACGCAATGTATGTCTTTATGTGACGAAGTACCTTTGTAAACGAGCCTCTGGCTCAAAGGTTGTAAACTGATTCTTAAATAAATAAATAAATAAATAAATAAATAAAAATAATATTTTACCATATGATGGAGAGGGTGATGGAGCTGTCATTTCAAGCTGTCATCTAGCAAATGACATCACTGGAAGTCCTCTTTAACTTTTTTTATGTACTTATTTCAAGTGGAAATTATAGTATGTTGTAAGAATTGCCATGCTTCCATGATTGAATCTTCTTTCAGTATTTCATTTCACTTTATATTTCTGATCTTTGAGTTAATACTGACAGTGTCAACAGAATGATATGCATGCATCTCCGTACACCTCTTTTTTTATTTCACCCGTAATACTAAACATTATGCCTAGCTGATCTCTAGATCCTAATTGCTGTGTGGTATGTCAATTAAATATAGTAACAAAGTCAGAGCCCAATACTAAATCAAGTAGGTTGTTACCTCTAGTTGGCTGTGTGATGTACTGTATTAATTTAAGCTCATCACACATCATTAGAAACTCTTGACTTTGTCTGTTTTGGCCCAATGAAGTAGTCCAGCCTATGTCATTATAGTTAAAATCTCTCACAATTACTAAATCTCCCAGTTCACTGGTGTTTTCTAATTCTTTAAGTATACATCAGTTTAACGCTAACGTAGAATTTGGAAGTCTGTAGCATAATTCTATTATTTTACTATCGTTGTTATATTATGCTTGCAAGTTTGATCCATAAGGATTTGGTTAAACTATTTGGCTCTCTGATGCTATCTGATATGTCTACTGCTGGGATATTGTTTTTTAGATACAGTGCCATTCCATCTCCTTGTCTACCACTTCTATCCAGTTGATAAAGATTATAGCCATCTATAATTTACCTCCACGTGTCAGTGTCCTTCCACCAGATTTCAGTGATACATACAATATCAACCTTATTTTGCATGGCTAGGAAGGTTTGCAACTCATCAATTTTGTTATTCAAACATCTGGAATTGTATAAAAAACATCTCAGATAGTTTTTTTTCAGGTGGTCTTCTCATGTTACCTTCGATATTGTCTTGTATTGGGAAGTTAGATTAATGCCCCCTTCCTCCTTCTTAATTAGTTTGAAATTACCATCTGAATTTGTGATTTGATTTGATTTCCGAGGACCTTAGCACTAAGTTTGCTTACGTGTAAGTCATCCTTGCTATACAAATAAGATTTACTATAAAAAACAGGTTCCAAGTATCTATAAAATGAATACAGTAGCCTCTCGCTATAATGAACAGTTTGGGAGCCAGTACAGCCGTTCGTTATTGTACATCATTTGTTAAAGCAAGGGACACTATATGTATTGACCTCGATGTGCTGTAGTTTAATTTTTGATTATGACTTTGCAGTAGCAGTGCCTGACGGGGGAGAGGGAAGTGCTTTGTGTATTTTTTTATTTTTTTTGTTATCTGCTTGTGCTGTTACTTTGTGTTTTTGTTTTCTACTTATTAGCTATATTGACACCAAAAAAAGTCTGAGCTGACAATGATACCACCGTCAAGGGGCTGTATTTGTGATGGTGTGTTTTTAAGTAGGAACAATGCCTGTATTTTCCCATCTCTAGATTTTAACTCAGACTCAGGTGGGTGTGCAGGGCACTGATCAAGTAGCAAAAGTGCCTTTGGCTGCAATTTGTTTTTGCGTAGAAAAGCACGCACAGAGGGAATAAATGTCTCAAAAAACCAGGCTTGGAAAATGACAGATGTCATCCATGCATTTTTGCTATGGCTGTATTCCACTGCGAGAGAGCTCATGTTTATATTGTGGAAACAATGGGTTTTTTTGAGTTTGCCAATGCAGAGGGGCTTGATTTTATTGGTGCCTATGGCATTACAGCAGAAAAGAAAGGTTACATGGTCCTTCAGGACCTTAAAACCTTTGCTAGCATTCTGCTCTTTCCTGCTTGCGAGGGTAACATCTGGCAATCAGTGCCAGAACAGCCCCATCTTATCTGCATTGAATATCTGCTCCAGAGCATATCCCCCTTCACAGATAATCTTTTTCAGCTTTGGCAGAAACTCAGCAGCAGCAGCAGCATCATCGCATGACCTCTGTTCACTGGTCACTGCCACACAACAGATGCCGTGCTTTTCTGAAAGCGCCACAGCCATCCTGTGGATGATTTAAACTTAGATGTTTCACCATAAATCCCTCTGGTGAACTGTGTAGCCTTTTCCCAGACTATATTTCCAGACACTGGAATGCCACTGGAGTGCTGCTGTGAAAACCACTGCTGGGTGGCCTTATCAATTTCTGCTTCATCAGCATATTGGAGCTTTTTCCACTTGAGAGCGATGGCCTCATCAGACTCCAAAACAAACTCCTGTAATTATTCCTCCTACTTCCTCCATGCAAAAATCATTGATTTACTGTAGCCTGTCTCTGATGAAATTTTAGCAAGGCCTTCTCCAGCCTTAAGCCAATCGAGAATTGTCAGCTTGGTAGACACTGAATAACCTGACCTCTTCATTTTGTCTATCTAACATAGCTGTCAAATTACACAGTTTTATAGCACCATCTAGCAGCCGATGGGATCCAAAGTTCACATTCGTAATAGCCGATATTCTCTATACCGTGGCTCGTTACAGTGAGGGATACTGTATCTTCCTTTGGGCACCTATTACTGAACTGAGAATTCATTCTTTCTATAGTTATGTATTTTTTTCTTTGTTGGCCATGGGGATTGGAAGAATTCCTGAGATTAATACGGCCCCACCTTCTCCCTGTATTTCTTTCCCCATATCTATTAGATCTGCACAGATGTCCTTTTCATGGTCATACTTTACATTATTGGTGCCCACATGTACTGACACAACTGGCTGCTTTCCTTTTTTGTCTCAGTATTGCTAGCATTCTAAGTTTCGCATCATTAATCTTTGCCTCTGGGAGACATGTTACAATTCAATTTCCTTATCTGGTTCACAGATGTATGTATTCCAATAGTTTATGATAGAGTCACCAACCACAACATGCTGCTTTTCTCAACTCCAGTGTTTTTGCAGTCTTGACCATCCCCATCACTGGCAGATCTTCCAATCTATTTTTTAATTCAATGGGATAAACAGTGACTATGCCTGCTGTCCTTCCTTTTGATGCGCCTTTCTGGTGACTCACCAGCTACCACTCATCTTCAAAATGCCTACTGAATTCCTCCGTACCCCTTTTTCTCCTCACACCCATAAGGCTATCAGGACTATCCCCACTTGATTCTTCTCTGTTTCTTTTTTTGTTGTTGTTTGTTTGATTACCTTGTTCTTTGTTTACTAAATTATCTTTAACTTTCTGCAGATCTTTTACAAAATGTTCCATATTGTTTATTTCAAGGGCCTCATTTAATTTATTGTGTACCTTAGTAAGTTAAATTCCAAGACCTCTGTAAGTTTTACATTTTAATTGTTAAGACCTCTGTAAGCTTTACTTTTTTTCGTAGGACAGTTCTATTGATAAGGAAGTATCATAGCAAGAGAATTGCAAATAATTTGATGTTTGCATAAACAAAAAGGAACAGTCTTTGAAATATTGGGTTTGAATCAGCTTGAAGATGCAGACCACTTTTTCCAAAGTAAACAAATATTTATGCAGGAATGTGGCAGCAGCAGACCTATTAATTATTTTTTTCCAGGAAGATTTGGTTCTACGAGGGTGGGTGGAGTTGAAATGTTCACCATGCAATCAAGGTCATAAGATGAATGAAAATTTAGTTGAAAATGACAGAGTTACTAATTAAATAATGTGTAGTAATTCCAAAATTCAGAAAAAGTTGAAAAATATTTTTATTATAATTTTTTTAAACTGTCATGTAATTTTATGTATCTATACAAAATAAGAACTTGTCATAACCAATAAGGCTGCAAAAGTGCTGTTATTAATGATGGAAATCATTATTATTATGGAAGTATGTACTTTTAGAGTATCACTGCAGTCTGTGTAGGGAGATAACTGAACAAGGGCATTCTTTTTATAGATACCGTGCACCTCAAACTGAAGAACATTTGCATGTGGGCTTCCAAGATCCCGCTGAATGCTGAGTTGATGGGCACCACAGAAAGAGGGGAAGCATGATCGAAACAACATCTCACAGAATGCCAGACTGATAAGTAACAGAGAAACGACAAGCCACACTGTCAGATCTATCTTCAGAGATCGATGTATTGTACAGGGAAAATAGAGATGCCAAACAGTTCTATGAATTTTGTTTGCTCTTATACCAAGTTTTGCCCTGATACCAAGTCTAAGAGAATGATAACTTGTTCTGATTATATATAACTTGCAAATTACATGAATAAATGGAGATATAAATTGCAGTATTTTGATTTTCCTTATATCAAAATTAAAGAAATAATTTTTTTTCTGCCAAGGAAACTCGAGTAAAAAGAAGATGCAAATGAAAATGGGATTCAGTCCATCTGAACAGGAGGCAAGTATTGTAATTGCTGAAATATCTGAGACGATGTGGCTTTTCTTTATATTAAATATATTTTTCTATTACTAATCAAATTAGGTATTTTGTCATTATGTTGTTATACTGTATACCAATTTGAGACTGAAAATCTGTTAACGCTCTTAACCTATTAGTAATATAACTAGTACAGTAGAAGCCATTTAATTAGGACACCCTGGTGGCGAGTTCTTCATTCCAATTAAGCAGACATCCCTATTAACAGAAGCTGGCTTTTTTAATGCAAACACAACATGAACCCACCTTGAAGCATGCTACTACCACCCCGATGAGATCTTTGCTGATTGTATAGTACTGTACCAGCTTTGTGCTGCTGTTTCTCATTCAGTTCACGAGGGAGGAAGGGGGCGCAGAGAGGGAGAGAGGGAGGGAGAAAAGAAATAAAGGCTGCCAACATCTATTTCAGGCTGCTGTTTCACCTTAAGTTTGCTCCAGTTTTGTCAGTATGTGGGAGACAGGGACAGCATTGCAACCAAACTGCTACTGTTTCACCTTCAGTTCACGAGGGAAAAAGGGAGAGAGAAAAGAAATAAAGACAGCCAGTGTCCATTTCAGACTGCTGTTTCACCTTAAATTCACTCCAGTTTTGTCAGTGTGAGAGAGGGACGGCATCACAACCAAACTGCTGCTGGTTCACCTTCAGTTCACAAGGGAGGGAGAAAAAAAACAAAATTTGCTCCAGTTTTTATCAGAGTGAGGGAGGGCTTTGTGGTTGACATTGCAAACTAAACTGTTGCTGTTTCACCTTCAGTTCGCGAGGGAGGGAGGAAAGAAAGTTTGTTCTGGTTTTCGATAGTGTGAGGAAAGGAAGCTGTCAGTTTCAGGTTGCTTAGAAATTGACACAATGGGTGTGGATGATGGGGCAGAAGGGACACTGAATGAATGGAAGAACAGGATGTGGCTGATGTACCTGATGGTAGTTCACTTGACAGGTATTTATTACCTCTCTAGAGGCTGTCAGCAGTCAACACTAAAGTTAATTTGCAAGAATCTGACCCTGGTCGTTCCAATAATCTGGAAGGCTCTTGCAGACCCATTCCAATTAACAAGTTAGAGCCTACACTGAATTATATAGACACATAATCAGTTCCTGCTGGATAATCCCAATAAAGTAGACATCCTGTTTAAGCACATTCCCAATTAAGTGGCTTGAACTGGCACTGGTTTATTGTCTGATCCAACTGCTGAGATATTACTTATATATTATAAGTGTACCCATGTTTTGTCCATGGATGGTTTTACACAAAATATGACTGCAAAACTGAACATAGCTTTTAATAAGAATTTGCTATATAGACTGTTGTCAGATTGCCCAAATGCTGTGTTTATGAGGAAACAATAAGGAATGTTCAAAAAGTACACTAAACTATGTTCTACACACCTCTGAGGTATTGGTTAATCTGTGATTTGAATCAATTGTTTGGATAAGTATTATGTATTTAAATGTAATTTTAAATATGAATGTATTTGTATTTTGTACTTTGTATATGACTACTAGTTGCTAATTGTAAAGTTCTTTTGACCGATCAATAAACTCTACTTTGACTTTGGCTTGGACTGTGTATACCCTTCTAGATGGAGTGAGTCTTTGTACTATAGGTCTTAATAATGTAGCCCTTAGATCTAACTGTTCTACCCAGCTGCATGGTCACCTACTAGTAAGGTGGCCATAGCATGAACACCCCTCTCAAAAATGTTGTAGCCACTGATGCAGTCCACAAGACTTGAACACTATAGCACTGGCCTTCCACTTGATCTTGCCCAAGCCCTTCTGCTGAGATGCCCTCTCTCTGACTTCAGTCCCAGGCAAATATATTATATAGTATGAACTGGCAGCACCTCATCTGCACTTAATAAAACTGTTCGGCGCCCAAAGAGACCTCCATTGTGTAAGTCCTATGCCTATAGACAAATCATAGTTATTCTCCTGTTTTGCTCTGAAAATGCTGAGGTCAATCCTGGACCTATCTCCCAAAGCATCACTCCCTCAGACCTCACCAACCTTTATGGCGTAACACTTGTGACAATTAATGTCCACAGCTTATTAAAAACATAAAATTAGACAGTGTAAAAATCTGGGTAGCCCACTCCAAAACTGACACAGTCTTTTTTTTATCAGCCTTTTTCTTCATTGGTCTGCCTGGGTGGGGCTTATTGGTCCCATCCCTGCCCCCTCTTGCTCAATGATCTGCCTCAACCCAGCCAGGTCTCTTAGACCCCATGGATTGCCCCCTGTGGCAGGGTCTGGCAAGAGAGGGCTGTTCTCCCCCCCCCACTCTGAGACCCATGTCCAGTTTCTGGGTGTCAGCCAGGTGGCAATGTGAAGCAGAGGGCTATCAGGCAGGATGTAAAAGAGCTTGGGCAAACCATTTCTGTTTTCTCCCTTCCCAGACCTGTGGTGGTATGAAGGACGTATGCATGTGGAGGTACACATGTGGTCAAGAACCGCAGTTCTTCCACTCCCCTGACCTCAGTCTGCCTCCCTAAGCTTGGCACTACCACTAGGCCACCACCTGGTGGCAGCTACGGGCCAAGACAACCCACCACCCCAGTCTGGGAAAGGAGAGCTGCCAATCAGCTGCTTGATTCTCTCCCAGTCTACCCCTTCCACCTACCCCTGGTGACTTGAGCTTGTTCCTGACTCAGGTCTATGGCATGGTGAGAGGTAAAGTGTCACATCACCTCCACCCTCCATGCAACTGGGCCAGCCCAGACATAATGATTTTGACTGAGACATGGCTCAGTAACTCTATTAATTCCCAGGTAATCACATTACCTGACTTCACCCTGTATTAAATACATAGACCTACCAGAGGAGGAGGAGGCCTTTATATCAACAACAAGCTCTCCTCTACCCTAGTCAGCTCTCACACCAAGCTACAAGAATTTGAATTTCTATTGATATCTATTACGCTCCACCACAATTAAATTATTTAAGCAGTAGGTTGCTGCAGGCACCCTAAGGGTGGCACTGAACTCTTATCATGCTTAAGGAAATACATCAGTTCCCAAAACAATGAAATCATCATCCTTGATGATTTAAACCTGGATTGACTGTCTGCCAAATCCTCAGATCCAAAGGAAATTAATGATGAGCTAGGCCTAACCCAGTTTATAATGGAGCCCACCAGACCTAATCCTAAGACCCCTACTAACTCTTCAGTCTTGGACATCATCCTAACTAATAGACCACAAAAATCACTCATACAGCAGTTTTCAACAATGGTATCAGTGCCCATAATGCTGTAGTATGTGTCAGATGCTTAAAAAAGGCTGAGCCCTAGTCAAACATTGTGCTAAAAGAGATGCTTTATCTGCTTCTGCAGGGCCAGCTTTCTACATGATCTGGCAAATATCAGCTGACAGACTTTTTACCTTGAGATGTCTGTACATACTGCCACTGAAACCTTCAGCAAATTCTTATAGGGTCAAACATGGGGTAGAAAAGCATAATTGCCCCGGTTCAACAGTGATCTTAAGGTTGCGGTAAGAGAAGAGACAAACTGGGGGCCAAGGCTAGGAGCAGTAAAACAGTGCATGATTGGGATGTCCTTTGGCAAAAAAGAAACCATTGTACCCAATTAATATGAAATGCCAAAGCAGCTTACTACCTAAAATTCATAGACGATAACTGCAATGATCTCTCCAAATTGTGGAAAACTGTTAAATCCCTGGAAGGAGGGGCTGCTGCTGCTACTCTCCCTAAGCAATTGCTGAGTAGTGACAGGATAATTTGAGAAAGGTTTAGCATAATAGAAGAGTTTAATATCCACTTTGCTGCCACAGGGAAAGACTTTGACAACTCCCCAGTAGCCTCCTATCTCCTCCCAGACAGTCACTCACTGCTAGAGGGGCTTATGGCAACAACCCTTTCTTCCTTAGACTTATCCACCAAAACCAAGTTGAGTAGCTCATAAAAAAGAATAACACAAGAAAAAATCCCAGAGAAGACAATTTGGAACCTTTTTCCTTCACTCAGGCTGTACATTCCCCTCTGCCCCATTATACATCTGTTTAATCTCTCATTACTGTAAAATGAGCTCTTTGTGCTATGGAAAACTGCTCATGTTATCCCCTTTTTCATATCTGGTGATAAGAACAACATGAGAAATTATAGACCTATATACATACTCCCAGCCTTTACAAACTGTTGGAAAAGCTGGTAAGCAAGCAGATGTGTGCTTACCTCAAGTTTAATATTGTCTCTCCCCTTCACCTGGATTCAGAACAGCACCATCATGGCATCAGCAAAGGTCACAAATGATTGGCTTACTGACCTGGACTACAAATTAGTCTACAGAGCTGTTTTTCTAGATCTTAGCAAAGCTTTTGACACTGTTGACCACAATATCCTATTGCAAAAACTCTCTAATGTAGGAGTCAGGGCTTCAACCCTCCCCTGAATCATCAACTACAGTATCTTGCTGGGGGCCAGCAGCTGATGAAGATAGATGGCCTTTCCTCTTTCTGTGCCTCTATAGTCAAAGGAGTCCTCCCGGGTTCAGTTCTAGGACCACTGCTCTTCTTAACTACATAAATGACATTGAGGATAACCTTAAAGATGCAAACCAACATTTTTATGCTGACGACACAGCTCTTTACCTTGCCAGCCCTAAGATTTAAACATTGGTGACTGACCTACAGACTGCCTTTAATGAACTTCATTTTAATCTATATTATTCAAAATTGCTCCTCAATGCATCAAAAACAAAGGTTTATGATTTTCACTGCAAATGCAACCTAGCCACAACTGACCAAGCTATCTCCTTAAGCACTCTCTGTGGTGATAAAGTTGAGATACTGGGCATCCATAAGTACCTGGGACTCTGGCTAGACAATGGACTCTCATTTGCCACACACCTTGAGAACCTCTGCAAAAAAAAACCTCTGTTCCAGATTGGAGTTCTACTTTAGAAATAGATACTGTTTCACAGCTGGAGACTTCTCCATGCCACCTTATCCTGGACTACGCTGTCCTGATATTATCCTGGACTACGCTGTCCTGATATATCAATGCAGTCCAATACGAATGGGGTGAAATTGGATGTGCTGGGCCACAGGGCTCTCTGCTACATTAGAACTTAACAAACATTAATTTACAAACTGTATCATTAGGACCAATACATGTAGAATGGACTCCAAACTTTTATTTAAAGAAACAAAAAACTTAAGGTTCTATGATTAATATTTCAGATGTTACAGCTATTAAAATATAATGTCAAACAATATAAAATACCATTAAAGATTATTTTTAGAAATGGTTGGAAGATACTAGTGGTTGTTCTGTTTAAGAATAAACAAATTATTTTCTAGATAGGTGTTTATACATTGTAGTAAAAGCCTCCCTAAGGCAGACTTTAAAGTAATACAGAAATTATTAATTTTTTATCCTGGAAATGACAAACTGGAGTGGGTAACAAGCCCACATCTATAGTCAGTCCATATTTATGAGTTTTGAACTGTGTTATGCATTTTATTTCCAAAAAATCTCCTTTCTTGAGTGTTTTAAAGTTTGTCCATTAGTACTATGACTGTCAAGTCCTGCAGGGTGTGTGGTATCTGAGACAAATGCTCTCCCACTGGTGCCTGCCATGTCTGAGTGCTGTATTGTGAATCTATGTAAGTTCATTCAGGCTTTTAGGATCTGGCTGGATCCAACTACATGCTAGGCATTTGTGCATTTTGTACATCTGTTCAAATATATTTCTTGCAGTCACAGCTATGTGCACCCCTGTTGTCATATCTTTTCTCAGTATGTGGGGAACATACACTGTTGCATTCATCTATGTGCAGGTTTTGCATCTTGAATAGTAGGATTATCTTCTGGTACCCAATTCTACAGTGTTTGTGTTGCATAACATGCTGCTGGCAAGTTTCTCTGCTGTAGGGTTGGAGGCTGAAGACCAACACTAGTGGTTCAGGGAAGATTACAAATAGTTCATTTTCATCATCTGCAAGGGAATGTAAGTCACATTCACCATCACACCCATACAGATGATCCCCCTTCTGAGTTGAAGAGAGGCATCCAACTTTGTTACTTTCTCCCACAGTCCTTCTGCACATTGATCTTTACACCAGTTCAAAGGATTCCCCACATATACACACACACACACTAATAAACATATTGACATACACAATGTTATATCTTTTTCTTACTGTTATGCAATTCTGGCAGTTCTGTCTGGGCTCTGTCTGGGCTCTCACCCTGCAGCATTTCTGGGCCCAAGGTTTAAGTGGCTGGTGGAAGTTAGTTTTGGTGCTATGGCTCTTGAACCTTAACCACTGAGGTGCCAGCAGGCAACAACCAGTATACTGAGTTTTGGACCCTCAAGATTCCCAGGGTTCCCCCACTGGACCCTTGCTGTCCCCAACAAGGCTATGACAATGGCAGCCCTCCCAATCATCCATATGGTGAGAGTGGTTCCTCTACCCCAGACTCTGTGCCAGCAGAGGTAGGACATCTGAAAGGTAAATAGTGCACATTTTCAGACTTCAGATCCCAGTGGAGACCCAGTGGCCAAAATAACAAAGCAGAGATCCCAACACAACAGTCTGTTGTGCAAAAGGATAGAAGGAACCTGCCCTGACACTAACGTCAGATTGTGCAGTCATCTGTCAGTCACCTTACTGTCTGGGACAATCAGCAGCATCACTTTGTGTTTGCCCCTGCCAATTTGGGCATGTAATCCTAATGGTCTAAAAAAATGTTGTTTTGATTAACAAATATATGCAACTATTGTACATTAGATATACTGTATACAGAAATAAAGACATGACTCACCAGGCCCTGGAATGGGCTTTTCCACATTGCTATAAAAAAACAACTATAAGTGGTGTCAATAAAGGCACAAAACAATACATTGCATGACATACTAGACTCTGACTTTTATACTTGGCAGTGGGAAGGCATCAGTTAAAGGGGCAATGATGCTGGTCTGTGACCAAAATATTTTGGATGTGGAGTGGGAATGCCATCAGCCAGCAGTGCAAGAAGTCAGCTACTGGTAGATATTATGCAAGACTAGCTTCTCATACAGGAGGTCAGGAAACCAGCTAGAGAGGGGGCACGTTTAATGTGAGTCTCGCAAATGCTGAGATAGTTATAGAAGTAGAGGTGAGGGGACCACCGGGCTCCAGTGAGCACAGTACAGTGTAGTTAAACATGATCACACCTCTCCAGTTCAAAAACCATGGTGTTGGACTTCAGAAGGGCAGACATTGGCAAGATGGGAAAAGAAGAAATATAAGCTGTTAGGGGCAGAAGTGGAAGGGCAGAAGCCAAATGGGATGTCTTAAAGAGGGGTGTAACTGAGGGGACAACATTATGCATGAGATAGATGTAGAAGAAAATAATCCAATCTGTTTTTTTTAGAGGGGTGGAAGAGTCAGCAAGGGCAAAAAAGATGATAATCTGAAAAAACAAGAGACAACAGAGCAAGGCCAACCAGGGTGAATAATCTAAAATAGCTTAAAGAGACCAGAATAATGGTAAACAAGTAAAGCACGAGAATAGTGGCGGGAGTAAAGAAGGGAGAGAAAGCACTCTGTAGGTACAATACAATGGCTGAACCCGGAACTGGCAATGGATACTGTGAGGCTTTTCTGTGATGTATAGTATGTATGATGCTTAAAAATCAATAAAACTTCTAAATATAGAAAGGAACAGATAGTGGTGTTCTTAGTGGCACATATGTTGCAGGGCAGGAGGCAGCATGGGTTCATTGCAGGGAGATCTTGCCAAACTAACACAACCGATTTTTAAGGCTGAAGTGGGCGGAGTCCTGCAGACCTTCTGCGATTGATCAGAAGAGGGAGACTTTTCCAACTGAACAACAGTGTGGAGTTGCATAGCAGTCGCCTCTGCCTGAATCACTTCACTCTCTTCATTAGTAATAGTGGTGCACTATTTATTGGTCATGGTGGTCACGGTGGAACATGGCACAGTCTGCCATGTCCAGGATGGCTACCGAACTATACTGTGCATGTGCAAGTAGTTGCACGTGTGCTATGCAGATTGGTGACCATTTTGAACACAGCAGACTGTGCAGTGTTCCACCGTGTCTGCCATGGACAAAAAACAGATGAGACTGTCTTATTTCTATATTATTTTTCATCCCGCCCACCCAACTCTTCCTTTCAGCACCCACCAACCCACCCCCAGAAACACAACAGTGATACTGGGGATAACTGATCCCCTAGTGTCACAATCACCAATCCTGTTTTTTTATGTGGCCCCCCATCCACTACCGTGCATGTGTGGTTATTTGGGGAGGTTGTTTTTTTTTTTAATCTCCCACCTGACCCTCCCTCTCAGCACCCACCACCCCAACTCCCAAAACATGCTAGTGACACTGGGAGGGTGCCTATTTCCCCAATGCAGGAATCCTTGGTTGTTGTTTAATACCTGTAAAAAGAAGATCATCCATCGATTCCTTTTGCAGCCATTAGTCTCCCCCCACCCAAATCTCCCACTCAGCACCCACCACCCCACACCCCCCCAAGCCTTTACTTGCTGATCGGGGGTCAAATGCTGTAATCCTCTCTGAACCACAGACATGTCTTCACTTTTCAAAGCTGGACAGTGAACTGAAGAAACAGGTATGTGTTTCAATGAATTTCAATGGTATTTTAAACTTAGTGGTATAACTTGGGCATTTTTGCATATTTTTGGCCATCATTTTCAACATGCCTTCTTTGGGACTTCACCTCATGAACAATTGCACTGACATTAGGCAAATCTGTCCTAAAAGATGATTTTGTGGTCCCTGTTCAAAATCACCTTTGAGTAGGAGTTGAAATTTTTCTCTGCCCTTGTTCATGAGGTAGGGTAATAAGAAGGCTATTTTGAAAATGTGATGTAAAAATATGAAAAAACAACAAAGTTGTGTCCCTACATTGAATTTTGGGAACGCATGCTCATAACTTTGGTAATTTGCAATATTTTTACAGCACCTCATAAATGTGATAGCTGTCATTTTCAGATCATGCCCCCACATTTTTTTTTTACATCTTAAAAGGTGATTTTGTGGTTCCTGCATGAAATCACCTTTCAGACAGGAGCTGAACATTTTCTCCACCCTTGTTCATGAGGTGGGGTCATAAGAAGGCTATGTTCTAAATCTGATGTATAAATATTAAAAAAAAAAAATTATGAGGCTATGTTGAATTTTACAAATGCAGGCTCTTAAGGTTGGTAATATTCAATATTTTTACCCCAAATTTTCAACATAGCCATTTCTTTTCAGCATCTCATGAATGTGACAGCTGTCATTTTACAACTTCTGCCCAAAATGTGTTTTTGTGAACTGAACTTTGATTTTGCAATCCCTATGCAAAATTACCTTTAGGCCAGGAGTTGAACATTTTCTCTGCCCTTCCTCATGAGGCAGGATCATTACAGGGCTATGTTGAAAAGTTGGTGTAAAAATATTACAAAACAAGAAATTTATGAGCCTACATTACATTTTGTGAATGCAGGCTTATAACATTAGTAGTTTTCAATATTTTTACACCAAATTCCTCACCTGCAGCCCTATCAGCTCTGGCCAGAGTTTGTTTTTTAATGCAGTATCTCTTTTCCAGTGGGGTCCTGCTTCCACACATTTCTTTAGCTGGGTACACCAGAGCACTGATAGGTTACATGACTTGCCCAAGGTCACACAGTGAGTATATGTATCGATTATATAAACTAGTGTCAGTCTCAGTGGCTCCGTAGGTAGCACACTCACTTCTGGGGTCAGAAGGTTGTGAGTTCTAGCCCCACACCAGGCATTTGGGATAATACTGTATCTCATATGGTAATACCATAACTGACATTGTGGTGCAATATGAGAGGGGGTGCTGCACTGTTGATGTGCCATCCTTTGGATGAGATGTTAAACCGAGGTCCCTTTTACCCATCTCTGGTCACTGCCCAGATGGAAGAAAAGATCCTAACGCACTTATCAGACTTTGGCAGTTTCCCTGGTGTCATGTTCAACATTCCTTCTGTCAATAAAACAGGTCCATGCAACCCACTTCCCTGGAAACAAACTATCATAATTTAGTGTGCCTTTCCTAGTCAAAAACTACAAATAAATTACCACGGAGGAAGTAAAGAAAGTGATTTCAGAAGCTAAAACCCTCAAATTCCCTGGCCCTGAAGCTTTACCATTGGAATGGTATAAGACTTCTCTAAAACAACTGGCCTCTCTCTCTCTCTAGCCACCTGTCAGGAGATACAGGAGGGTGACCTTCCCCCTCCCTCCTGGGCCTATGTGACAGTCTCCCCGATCCTAAAACCAGACAAGGACCCTAGATACCCTGAATCATATTTATGTCAATTTGGGCTCACCATTTAGAAATGGTACTCCCATCAATTATTCACCCCGACCAATTGGGATTTATCCGCTCCAGGCAGACATCAGATAATATTCATAGAACAATACATCTGATTGACCATATTAATCAAACAAAGATCCTGGTGGCCTTAATCAGTTTAGGTGCTGACAAGGCCCTTGATCGGGTTTCATGGCCTTACCTATGGGAAACCTTGACCCAATTTGGATTTCCTGAAGATTTTATGCACTGCCTGAAGAACATCTACTTGTACCCAAAATCATTTGTTAAGGCCAATGGCCAACTATTCTCCCCTATCCTGCTAACCAGAGGCACCCTTCAGGACTGTCCCCTTCCCCCCTGTATTTTGCTTTATAAATTGAACCATTGGCAGTGGCTGTTCAGAAGGTGGAGGGGGTAGAGGAAGTCCCATTGGGGGGCAGGGTGTTTAAAACCTCCCAGTATGCCGATGATGTGTTTTTGACATTATTAAACCTTAAAACCTCTATTCCAGCTTCATTTGAAATGTTACAGTCATATATGGCACTTTCTGGTTATGTAATAAATATACAAAAAACAACGGTGTTGGCACTTAACTTTTCTCCTTTGCAGTATTTAAAATGATCATTTCCCTCTCGCAGGGGGTGTTATAAATGAAAATACTTGGGAGTATATTTACCCTAAAATCTGATGCATTTAGAAATTGTTAATTATGAGCTGTTGACTCAAATGATAAAGACGTAAGTGAGTGGGCCCACCTCCATTTATTATTTTTATCTAGAACAGAAACTTTGCGTATGACAGTATTACCTAAATTGTTTTGTCTTTTTCAAACTCTTCTGATGACTCCTGATCAATATTATTTTTACATACTGGAACAGGTCCTTTTCTAGATTTGTATGGGCTGATCATCATCCCAGGGTTCGTTGGACACTTCTGGAATTGCCAGTGGATAAGGGAGGCTTAAATCTTCCAAATATACAGGAATACTATACAGCGGTACTTTGTAAAACTGTAATGTTGTGGCCTAACCTGGTATGTGAGACAACTTGGAAATATATACAGTTTGTTATAAATTATATGTTTGATATTGCCCAGATTGTTTTTGCACCTCTGGCCTCTCCCCTGGATTTTAAACTTTTTTCATTTGGTAAGAGAGACACCCTTCAGTACTGGTATAAACTGAGAGCCTGTTCTTCACTAGCTTAGCCCTTATATTTTGTTCAGCTCCTTATGTTGGAAACCAACTTTTTACCAGCCTGTATCGACCTTACTTTTGGTAGATGGCACAGGCTAGACCTTTCCTACATATATCAATTTTTAGAAGTAACAGGGGTGATCGCATTTACTCAATTACAGACAGCCTATCAGCTTCCTTGACAGGATTATTGTCAATATTTACAAGTACAGACAATTTTACTTCAAAAACACCCCCACTTGACCTCTCTCCCAAATCCCCTATCCCAATTTTTAAAGCTTCTGATGGAGGCTATTAGAGGTGCACTTTACCCACATTTAACAGACTTGGCCTGTAAAGCCCTTAGGGAGACTTGGACCGAAAGTACATGTTCCATATTGGAGGCATGGAATGCTGAACTACAGGTAAATGTTACTTATGAGAATGGCTTGCCCCTATAGTTCCATCAATGAAGTCCTTACAGACCCCATGTTGGAAGGAATTTATTTGGAAGAGCCGCACCCAGGTTTTAACACCCCTGCCAATTTGCTTAAGTACTTGCCAGTGCAATATGGATTCTGTTGGCAACAATGCAGAGAATCTAAAGCAACATTTGCACATATTTTGGGGCATTGTCCTAAGCTCAGGCTTTTTGGCACAAGATGGGTGATGTGTTAAAACAATTCTTATCACCAGCTCTAACTTTATTCCCACAACTGGTGTTGTTATATATTGAACAACTTGAATGGATCCCCCACCAGAAGTACAGTGTGTTTTATAATTATATGGCTGCTGCTAAGAAAGCCATTACTCGGAGGTGGCATAGTGTGGTTCCCCCTGCACTTCCCCAATGGCAGAATATTGTTAATGACATTATTATTTAAAAAGAATGATAGCATACCATAATGGTAGAACTACTAAATTTGAATTAGTTTGGAGGTCATGGGTATTTTACAACTCAGCAATAGATGAGTACTTTGTCCCATGATAGCCATCGGCCATAATAAAGTAATTTTTCCCTTACAGATCCTTAATAGCTTCAATGATTGCTCCATTTGATAAGAAATGTGACTGATAGCTAACATCTTAATGATTTGCCTTTTAATGGAAGTGCAGATTTTCCCTTTGAATTGGAAATTTGCTTTTGCTACCCTTGTATCCCTGGTATAAATCTTGAGTTATTGTATAAAGGTTTAACTCTCCATATATAAAATTAATAAATAAAGAGTATAAAAAAACTACAAATAAATAAAATAAAATGCAGTTTTAGCAGGGTTTGAAACTGAGATCTCCTGGTTTCTAAGCCAGTGCTGTAACCACTAGACTGCATTGTCCCCAGAGCCCCTCCAACTAAGGACACAGACAACTTAGGTATGGATGCTCAATGTGGCTATACTTTACTTACTTGTGCAATCTTGTTCCATATACATTGACATCAACTTACACACTTCTTACATTCGATTATACATATACTATATATGAAGTAATAGATACACAGTAATATACATCTCATTACTTTTTCTTCTGATACTTTCTTAATTTTTCCTTCTTAATTTCTCTTTTTTCTTCTGCCCCCAGATGTATACCTTTTGGGGGCTTTACTTTTCCTGTTCCTGTGGGTACAAGCACATACATCGCACTCCTGCCTCCTATTTCTCCAATGCTGTGCCCTTTACATGTCCTCCCTTTTGTCCCTTTCTTCCTATCCTTCTCATCCTTTTTCCTTTTTCCAACTGCCTCCACCTTCGGCAGCCCCCCTATTGTGACCTGCCACTGTGCTCCACCTACCACAGCAGCACCCTGTGCTCCACCTGCCACAGGGCTCCCCCCTTCCTTCTGGGTGGGTGGGAAATTTCTCTGAGCAAATTGTGAGCTCCTAATTCTGTGCAGCTGTAGCAAAGGGACCGCCTTAGGGCCCCTCCCTTGTAGCTTATGCCCAATCCTTGTCATCCACCTCAGCGTTCCCCACCTCTCCCATCCTCCTCCCCTTCTGTGACCTCATACCCCTTCCCTTATTGTGATCCAGCTGATCCCTTGTACCCCCCCCATCCATATTTCCCTCCTCCCTTCTCTGCCTTCTTGAGCTTTCCATACTTATTAGTAGGGGCCTAGGACAATGGGGTCTACCCTTTTAAAGGGGCAACCCTCTTTGTCCCCAGAGCCCCTCCAAATAAGGACACAGACAACTTAGGTATGGATGCTCAATTTGGCTATACTTTACTTATTTGTGCAATCTTGTTCTGTATACATTGACATCAACTTACACACTTCTTACATTCGATTACACACATATATGAAGTAATATATACACAGCAATATACATCTCATTACTTTTTTTTTCTGATACTTTCTTAATTTTTCCCTTTCCTAATCTCTCCTTTTCTTCTTCTGCCCCCCCACATGTGCACCTGTTTGGGGGGGGGCTTTACTTCTTCTCCTGTTCCTCTCCTGCTGTCAAGGGGTACGAGTGTACACATCATATCCGTACCTCCTGTTTCTCCAGTGCTGTGCCCTTTACATGTCCTCTCTTTTTCTCCCTTTCTTTCCTATTCTTCTCATCCTTTTTCCACTAGTCCACCTCCAGCTTGCGATGGACGGTGGACTTCCCCCCTATTTTCTGCTCCCGCTCCCCCCTCTTCTCAGGTTACCTACTTACCTACAATCCTTTTACCCTTCTGCTGTAACCATCCTTCAATGGCATTCCCTATCTCTGCCTTAAACAATGCTAAACCTACTCCAGAAAGGTGTACCCCATCCCCCTGATAGAATTCATCCACACCCTCTAAGATTTCATGGCATATGATTATCCCCTCATTCCCTCAATTAACCTGCCCACCAACGCGTTCATGCGCTTTCGCGCCCTGTCCAAACTTCTGTGGCACTCCGCCTGCCTCCATACCCTTCTGAGCATACTCTCTGACCATGCCACTGTGACTTCTGGTCACCAGCCCCTTATCTTTGTTACATCATGCTTTATTTGGTAAAAAATGTCCAGCCAGGGCCTTGTACCCAAGTCGTTGCCTCCCAGATGTACCACTATTAGGTCCAGCCACTTATGCTCGTTCCTGAGTTATCTGAGCACCAGCAACAGTTGTGCCCATTTCATTCCCCTCTGCCCTTTCTATACTAGCCGAACGGTGTCTCCATCTAGGCACAACTGTCTTCCCCCTTGCCTCCTGGCTGCCCACTTCTCCGCCCAGTGTATGCAAGAATGTCCACAGATCCTGGCCTCAAACCTCTGGAACTTCACTGTTTAAGTAAATTAACATTCATTAGTCCATCACCCTACCTATGTCCCTTACCCCCCTCCCCTCACCCCTCTTCTTCATCTTTGTGTACCTGCTAGTGGAAAGAAATGAGACATCGTTATTGTGGTATTTTCTGTACATATTTCTTATAACAATCCAATACCCACCTACCCCTCTCCTTGATCTCCTCCGGTCTGCTACCATGTTCAGCCATGGTAGATGCTGCACCAATCCTGAATGTATGCGAGGAGTATCCATCCCTTGACTCACCCAAAAATCTAAGACCCTTGTGCAACACTGCTGAAACCTGGTAGGTTGAGACAGGCTTGCCATCCCCATGTATGAACATCGCCACACTCCCCAACCTAGGGTGCTCCGCTGCGTACGCGTGCAGGGCCCTTATTCAGCAAATGCTTGAATTCAGGTGCTTCTTTAACCACACCTTCCTGCCTATTCCCTGCTGGTCCGTCTTTGACCTCCTCAATCTAATGGCAATTGCCTCCCCCTGCCATTCTATGCCCTCCCAATGTAAACCTTCTCCCTTTGTCTTTTCCTTTGCCCCACCACTTCGCTCACCCTGAAAGCCCCACCATACATGGTGGTGTACAAGGCTCTAAACAGCACTGCTTCCCCACTGGAGGTGCACACCTGGGGAAGTATGTTCATGAGTTGGCTCATCAACCTTTCTGAAATTAGTTTTATGCTATCCTGCTTCCTATCCTGGCTCCTGTTCCATCCCTGCATCATCCTGCATACCAGGTTACTTTTCGTTGGGTCCTCCCAACCTTTCAAATTACAAATCTGCTCTATTACTGCCAGGTGCACCCCCATGGTCACATAGCCATGTTCTTTGCCAGCTGGTTACTATGAACCAAGCTACCTGTTCTCCTTCACTACCACACTTACCTGCTCTCCATACTACTCCTGAAATTTTTGAAATGCCCTCCATGACGTTTCGTAAGCTCTACAGGTCCTGGGGGCCCAGGAGTTGTGGAACAATGTTTTTGCTACCCAAATCCAGTCATCCATAGGTCAGTTGGAATGGCGGTCCCCTTGACGTCTGCTCTGGGTGCGATGGTCCGAAATTGTCCATCTGCAGTTGGAAGAGGCAGTCAGCAATCATGCTGTCCACATCATCAATATGCCTGGCCCTGAACAACATGTTCAAGGTCAGACCCAGACACACCATCTTGCTAAGCACCCTCTGGACCATCTCAGACTTGGTTCTCTGCTTGTTCAAAACCTCCACCACTGCCTTGTTATCGCTCCAAAAAGTTACCTTCCTATTCCTCAATTGCTTTCCCCACACCACCATGGCCAACCCATATCAGAAAAAGTTCCAAGAAGGTGATGTCTTTTGTCACCCCCTCCCACACCCATGGCTCTGGTCACTGGTCCACAAACCATTTCCCTTGAAAATATCCCCCCATTCTTTACCACCTGCTGTGTCTGTATAGAGCTGCAGATCAGCATTGTATAACCACTCATCCTGCCAGAAGGTCTGCCCATTGTATTCTTGCAGGAAGTGTTCCCATACCGCCATATCCTCTCTAGTCCTTTTACTCAAATTCACCCAATGGTGGGGCTGAGTCACCCCCCGCGTTGCCCACACCAGACGTTGTGTAAACGTGCGCCCCGGGGCGATGGCCCTGCATGTGAAATTTAGATGCCCCAACACCTTCTGTGCCTGTTGTAACTGCACCCTCCTACGGCCCCCCAGCTTCCCCAACAATTCCCATAACCTGTTCACCTTTTTCTCTGGTAGCCGGTATAGCTCCTTTGCCATATCCAGCTCCAGCCCCAGGAACTCCATGGTTCGGCTGGGACCCTCCATTTTGTCCTCCGCTAAGGATACCCCAAATTCTTGGCATAGCTCTTTAAAATCCCACAACATATCTCTCGTCTCTTCTTCCCCACCCCCTATAAACAAAAAATCGTCCAAATGGTGTACCACTGCCTGGTATCCATACCACTTCTGAAATACCCATTGTAGCCATGTACTGAAAGTTTCAACGTAGCACATGCTACAGAACAAACCATCAGCATGGCCTTGTCGAAATAGTATTGTCCTCCTACCTTAAAGCCCAGCAGGTCCCAATCCGCTGCATGTACAGGCAGCAAACAAAAAGTGGATTCTATGTCAGTCTTCACTAACCATGCCATCTCTTTGGCCCTGATGAGTCTCACTGCATCCTCCAGTGTAGTGTATGTGACCTTGCTGTCTGCTTCCCCTATCGAATCATTAACTGACTTCCCTTCAGGGTAGGACAATTGATGTATCATCCGGTAATCCCTGTCCTGTTTCTTAGGCACTAATCCCAGTGGCAAAATCCTCAGTTTTGGCAAAGGAGGGGCTGGGAATGGCCCTTCCACCCTCCCTGCCACAAACTTCTTCTGGATTTTTTGCTCCAGTACAGACTCCTTCCCCCATGTGGATTGGAGGTTCTTTGCCCTCATTGTCCCCCTCTTCCCCTGGAACTGTAAATTAAAACCCAAACTGAAACCCAACCTTAACTTCCTAGCTGCCTCTCTATCTGGGTATTCCTGTAACCATCTTTCCATTGCTCCTAATCTTATAGGTGTACAAGCCATTCTAAACCTTCCCCACCTGCTCCCTTACCTGGCCTGATGCCGGGTTTGATAACCATGTCCCTTCCCTTCCTCCCCCCACAGCCCACTTTCTGATACCTTTCCCCCAATTTTGACCCCTAAATGAGCCTGCATTGGCCCGAAAGGGCTGCTGATAGGAGCTCTCCTGGCCATTGCTTCCCTTGTCCCAACTGAACCTGCACTTGGATGCCAGATGCTGCCCTCCACACTTAGAGCAGACATGCCAGAACCAGCAGTTGGGCCATGAGCAAAAGGCCCTATTGTATCCCCAACAGGCCTTCGTTCCAGTAAATCCCCTTCTATCTACCCTCAGTCTCCTTTTCTGTTAGCCCCGTGCAGATTTCTAACCATAAATCTATCTGCCTAGCATCCCAATTCACATCCCCAAAATCCACCATCCACTTCCTAAACTTCTCGTCATACTTCAACCAGCTGTTCCCCCCCTTTTTTGTATGCATTCTTGATAATGAGGGAATAGGTGAAGAGTGGAGTCGCTAGCTCTGGGTGCCTTTCTATGGCTATTGCTGTAAAATAAGTAAACCCCGTAGACCAATTGTCCCAGATTTTCCTCTTTCTGGCCTTATCTTCTTCACCCTTCCCTAAGAGCACTACTGCTGCTGCCATGTCCTACTTTTCAAAGCTATCCTTCTCTTCATATTTATCCATGGCATCAACATTTGCCAAGGCAAATATGTCCACATATTCACCCTTCCAAATTTTTTCTTTCACCGCTGTGGGAACATGATCCGCCAATCGTACCCCCAGGGCCCAAAACCCCTGGCCTTCACTTAGGACCCCAGCTGGTTCCACAGCCCCTGCTGTAGTTCCTGCACCCCTTATTTCCCTTAATGCCTTTTCCAGCTGGCCTAAACCATTCTCTCCCATATTCTTAAGCATTTTCTCCACATACTCCTTGACACTACTTTCCAACGTCACTTCCTGATTACCTGTTTTTTTCCGATGGGTGGCTTCCTGACTGGGGCGTTACCGGAGGGACCAGTAAACTCACTGACAGCTGCGTTGGCCATACTGGCTCTTCCAGGGGCAGTGGCCACACGGGCTCAGGGGTCTTGGGCACTGGTACCAACCCTGGGAGTGGTTCGTGGAGTGGTTCAGGAGGTAGTGGAGTCTGCGGGGCTGGCTCTGGCATCGCCTTCTGGGGTTCTGAACCCTTCTGCTGCCTGGGTCCCCATTTGCTCCTTTCTTGGTCCCTCCCCTACTTTCCCTTCTGCTTCGTGCCTCTTCACCCCTCATCTGGTTCCGCCACCTCCAGCAGCCGATTCACTTTTTCCACCAGGTCCATCACCGCCCTGTAGCACTCCTCCTTGTTGGACTTGACTTTCTTGGGTGCCATCCTAATTCCTTCCCGGTACCTGATGCATAAGAGAAAATCAGAAATGTTATTGAATGCTATCCCCCTGCCTTCCCAGCCCCCGGTGGCTCACTGCTGGGCCACCGTGCTTCCCCCTCGGTATACCTGGTACTGGGAAATCCCCCCACTGTCTCATGCCTCCTGTGCCTCTTCTCCTCTGGTACTCAGTGCTACTATCATCATTCTCATCTGCCCGAGCCACTACAAGGGCCCCTTAACGGTCTTGATCCTACCCCTTCATCCCCCATGCGTGCCCAAACTCCTCAATGACCGCAATCACCCCCATCAAGATCCCAGACGTAAGGGGGGGAGGAAGGTCTTTTTGGTTACCATGGTGATCTTTGGCCGAACCCCCAACCCCAACTGAGCTTTGGCCTTCCCCCCTGAGTCCAGAAACTCATGGCCCGACACGGGTTATGCTAGCCACCAAGCCCTTTTGATCCCCAATTACCCCCCGAAGCCTCCCCCATGCTGGCCCGTAACTGCCCACCCTTATGCAGCCTATAGCACCTTGGAATGTCGCACAGCAGTCCCTCTCCCTTGCTCCCCCCCATTCTGGCTCTTCTCCTGCTCATACTGAGGGCTGATGGGATTCGAAACTTTGGTCTTCTCAATTCCAAAATCTCCTGGCTTGCAGTTCAGTACCCTTTAAACCCTTAGGCCATCCTCCACATTAACATTTTGCACCACTCCGGATTCAAACCCACAGCCCCCCCCCGACTAAGGTCCCCCCAATGGCCAAGCAGTACTATTTTGTTAGGCCATCTCCCGATGATCCTGTATCCCCCAACTCGTTCAGCATACCTGCAATTGTAAACCCCCCATAAAGGCAGCAAACACCTCCCAAATGTTCCACCACCATTCGCTATCTGCCAGCCACCACCATCAGGATTAATCCTAATCCCATATACCCCTTTTCCACAATGTTCTCCTAGTTGCTGGCCTCTTGGGAGCAATGGTCAGCCCTTCCCATGTGCTTCGTAACGCAAACAAAAAGCTCTTTCCTTATAGCCTTTTTTTTTTTAAAAAAGAAACACCTTCCCTCATAATTCCCTTTTCACTTGCGCTCACTGTTCCCCATGTGCTGAAACATTCCACCAATCCTACTGCAGCCTTCTCCTCTTCCCCCCAGCCAACCGCTTGGTGATGACATCACACGCCATCCCACGCAGTAGGCCTCGCTCCGGAATCATTGCCGAAATGCCCAGCGTTGCCCAGACCAGTTCCACTCTGCTGCTACCTGCCTTTTCACCTGGCTAGCGTGCAGCCAAAAAGCCTCCAGTTTGCTCTCCTGCCCCACCACAAACTCCCGTATCTTGCTCCCTCAACACTAGCGGTACACCCGCTTCTGCTCTCAACTCTCCCCTTCAACTCAGGCTCCGCTCACCTGAATTCCAAACTTGGTCATTCTTCCGACTGCTCACTGTCTCCCCTGATTCACAGGCCTCTTACGGTCAGAGCTCCCTGGATTCTCTTTCGCTCCCCATCCTGTTTGAAACTGCTCCGACTGCTTTTCTCTTTTTTTTTTTTTGAAATGACCACAAATGCCCACCGCTCACCTACTTGTGCTTTCTTATACTTTGGGTTCAAAGCCCTGTGCTCTCATACAAGCCGAAGTTCTCACCCCCCTGCAACTTTCCCATTTACAACTGGAGGTTTTTACCATGAGTGCCTCAAGTCCGCTATCATTCCCCCCCAACACCTTTACCATTTAAACCTGCAGGTTTCTACCATGGGTGCCTTGAGTCTGCTGTCATTCATGATCCTGGGTAAAACATAACTATGAGCTTACCTTCTCGTGGACTCTCTGCTTACTCACTTGCCCCCAACTCAATAGCCACGTCCTTTGTCCTATTGCTTTACTTTTAGCCACCCTTTTTAACTCAAAATACTATTTTCTAGAGCCCACTGGCTCAAGATTGCCTAGCCAAACTGATGTGCTTCAGAGAGATCTTGTAAAAACACTTTCTCTGTGCAAATTGTGAGCTCCCTATTGCTGTGCAGCTGCTTAAAAGGGGGCCTCCTTAGGCCCCTCCCCTTGTTCCTGTGCCCAATCCTTGTCATCCACCTCAGCGTTCCCCATCTTTCCCATCCTCCTGCCCTTCTGCGACCTCATACTCCTTCCCCTATTGTGACCAGCTGATCCCTTGTACCTTCCCCCCATCCACATCCCCCCCCCCCCACACTTTCTGCCTTCCTGAGCTTCCATACTTATTAGCAGGGACCTAGGACGATGGGGTCTACCCTTTTAAAGGGGCAATCCTCTTTATCTATACTGACTTCTTTGGGTCACAAAGGTGGTGAATGGGTGCAAAGCACTGGACATAGTGTCCCACACCTAAAATGAAGGCCTTCAAATTCACTTCAAATGTTCTTCAGTTCTTAAAAACTGGTCCAGTTATTTTCATGTTTTTGAAGTAATTCAAATTGATGTTGATTGTACCTCAAATACCAAAATGTATCCATTTAAAAACATTAATGTATTCTCAGCTGCCCTTCAAAAATTGCAGAAAATGCAACCAATCCTTCAGAAAGAAAGCTGAAGTACTGATAATAAATTGACATGTACAAGCCCTTCAATTTTACCTGAAATACCATTCTTTTTTTAAAGTTCAATCTTTTAAATAGTCCTGAAACATCAGTAATAAAGTCTTCAGATTACCCTCAAATACCAGTAAGGGATTTATAAAAAAAGATCTACTTGTAACTATAGTTTTTCTGTTATTCCCACAATTCACAATGGGGTGGCACCTACAGTACATCCCAATAGTTTCAAAAAAGAAATACTGCTACTTACAGTTACTACAAGTTTTACACCAATACATACATTTTACTGCACATATTAATAAGCCATTGATGGAACCGTAAAAAAAAAAAACCTTTAGTGCCAATTTTTCTTTCTACTGGCAACCCGGTTGCTTTCACCCCTACATTTTTAGCTGCACAAAACTAAAATGAATATTACAACAAAAAAGATTGCCTTCTGCACCAGTTAAAACAAGCATTTGTCAATGCCGAATGTTGCTTGCTTGTATGTGCTGTTTAGGTATTTGGAAGTCATTGGATGTAAATACTGAAAATTTTGCGAACTTCTGGCGTCACGTGGAACTGCATAGGCATACGCTTATAAAACAGTCATTTTAGGAATTTTTTCACCAAATTTTCAACATAGCCATTTTAAGACCTCTGCTCTTGAACAGTGTCACTGTGATTTTCTTAATGTGTCCCATACATGGATTTCGCACACTGACTGCGCCATTGTGCGCTACATGGGCGGAAACACGTTTTGGGCAAGATGTGAAAAATGACAGCTGTACTGCTCATAAGGAGGTGTGGTAAAATAACAATGTTGGAAATCTGGAGTGAAAATACTGAAAATTCACAAACTTACGAGCGTGCGTAGGAACTGCAATACGCACGCTCGTAAAACAGTCATTTCTAGGAATTTTTTCACCAAATTTTCAACATAGCCATTTTAAGACCTCTGCTCATGAACAGTGTCACTGTGATTTTCTTAATGTGTCCCATACATTGATTTCGCACACCGACTGCACCATTGTGCGCTACATGGGCGGAGACACGTTTTGGGCAGGATGTGAAAAATGACAGCTGTACTGCTCATAAGGAGGTGTGGTAAAATAGCAATTTTGAAAATCTGGAGTGAAAATATTGAAAATTCGTGAACTTACGAGCGTGTGTAGGAACTGCTCAACGCACCCTCATAAAACAGTCATTTTTAGGAATTTTTTCACCAAATTTTCAACATAGACTTTTTGAGAGCCCACCTTATGAACACTGGCAGTATCATTTCGCTAACTGACCCCGAAAGATGATTTCACGCAGTGACAGTGAAATCACCCTTCGGGCCCGATTAATGCCATGACAGTGCAATAATTCATGAGGAGGGGTCCCAAAAACCCCATGTTGAAAATTTGGGCCCAAAATTCCCAAAAATGCCTGAGATATGCAACAAAGTTGAAAAAACCCTATTTATTCCATTATACAGCTTACCGGCATTTCCTCTGTTCGCGGTCGGCTTTGAAGAGTGCAGACGTGTTCCCGGTCCACCGATGATCGTCGCGCCCGAGCTCTGGAGAGGTAAGTATGGGGTGAGGGGTGGGGAGACAGGGTGCGCAGTGGGTGGGTGCGGTGGGGGCAGTGAGATCGAGAGACCTTTTTATTTAAAGTGTTTTTTTTGTAATTAAGACGACGTGGGATGTTTGCCACGCTGGGGTGGGCTCCCAGCGTGGCAGCTGGAAAGGCTGTTTGGAGGAGCTGGAGCTGATGGGGGATTGGGCACCCCATTGACTATAACAAGATTTGCCACGCTGGGGTGGGCTCCCAGCTGGCACCTGAAAGGTTTGGGGCGTGGAGCCAGCGGATTAGGCACCCCATTGGCTATAACATTTTTGCCACGCTGGGGTGGGCTCCAGCGTGGCATCCTGACAACTTTTGTGGATGAGGCATGGATCGACGGGATTAGGCACCCCGTGGGTGAGCCATACAGTGTGTGTGCATGGGGAAGGAGTGCATCATCCGCGAATATGCGTGCTGGTGTGTGTGTGGGGGGGAGCGCTGCTCACTGAAGCGGAGCTCTCCCTTTCAACTGTATGCCAGTGCATTTTCTTTTTTCATATTTAGTAAGCTTTATTAAGTTTACCAAACAACAAACAATCCATAACTGCATTACATAACATGGCATAATACACCATGGCAATAACTTAAGCTATGTTGCTGGTCAGAGCTTAATGGTGTATAAAGACAGTCTGTCGAAGAAAAGGAAAAAAGTGAAAAAGAAATCAATAAACAATAAATGTATAAACCACCCCCCTGCACCTCCCCCTTCCCCCACCCTTCTTACCCCTTGCCATCAGGAGAAGAATAAAAAAGAAGAAAAGGAAAAAGAAAAGGGCAACATAAGCCAAGGGAGAGGAGCTGGATCCAATGAGGACAGCCACCTATTACCCGTTTTACCCAGGTATTTTAAGGTAAGTTCCCAGAGCCAGTACGGGGCATATTAATTACATAGCAAGGTATGTAGTGGGGCCCAGGTCCTCTGATATTTTTTACTGTTTCTAGAGTAGCTTGCTATAGTATATTCTGCTTGCAGAGCAAAGAGAATTTCTTGAAGCCATTCTACATATGTGGGAGTCTGTTGATCTAGCCAGTGATGCAATATCACTTTCTTAGCACATAAGGAAATTAACATCATATATTTCCTTTGGTTACCAATAAGGATATTACTCGAATCTCCCAAAATACAAATTTCTGGTTGGAAGGCATTTTGTAAACCAAGCAGTGGATTAAGTCTAGAACTAATACTCTCCCAGAGAGGGAAGGCTTTGTCACGTTCCCATAAAATGTGGAGTAATGTACCCCACTGCTTCCCACATCTGGTGCACAGATCTACTTGGAGCTTACCCATTTTACAAAGTTTTACAGGAGTGTAGTGTAAGTCCTGTATTATCTGAAATTGTAGCAGTCTATAACAGTCCCACCTAACATCCTTATACAACCTTTTCCAGATTTGTGACCACTGACAGGGACCCTCGGTGGTTGAGGGGAGGGAGCTGTCCCATGCATAATGAGGAGTGCCGTCTAGGCCTGTAATTATTTTCTGCAAATCTTTATAATAGAATGAGATTAAATGAGAACTAGGCCTTATATGCAACGTGCTGAGTATGGGCCCAGACAGATGGTGTTCCCATAACCCACTACCGAAATGCCTTAAAAGGACCTGGGAAATTTGGAGATACTTAAAACAAAAAGATACAGGCACATTATGCTTAGCCATTATCTCTGAAAGGTTAATAATCTACGGTTTTCTGTTAGGTCTATGACCTTTTTCCCCTGCTCCCTCCACCCAAAACCTTTGAATAATAATCTTCCCCCCAATTTTAAAGTTAGGGTTACCCAGAATATACTGTGAAGTGTCTTTCTCCATGGTATCCCTTATAGTATAATTCAACTGTTTGTGGATGTGAAGGGTTCTCATAATGGGGGTGTTTTTAAGCTGTCCTGGGACATTATTAAATGAAAGGTATGGCAAAGCCCTTATGTCCATTCCAGCTGAGATACAGAGCGATTTCTCTATCTGCAGCCACAGTGGGACATAGGTTTCCGAGCTAGGAGTCGAAACAGAGGTCAGCCACTGTGAGATAACTAAACAGTTAGCAGCGAGGTAGTAAAGATATATGTTAGGGACTTGTAAGCCCCCTAGTTCTTTTGGTCTCTGCAACTTGGATAACGCCCTACATGGAGATTTATGCTTCCAAATGAAATTGGATATAATACCATGGACATGAGTAAACCAAGTCTTAGGTAAATATTGATGACATAGTTGAAGGGGGTATAACAGCCAGGGCAAAATATTCATTTTAATAATGTTGATTCACCCCCAAAGGGGAATAGGAAGCATTCCCCAGCGGTTCAGGTCGATTTTAATACGAGCTACTAATTGATCTAAATTATACTGCTTCATTTTGGAATTAGATAGTGATAGATAAATACCCAGATATTTCAATTTATCTTTAACCCAGGTAAGCCCAAGATGTTGAATGTCAGCCTTTAAGGTCCAGTTGTTTAGAGGCATAACCTCAGTCTTGGACAAGTTTAATTTATAGTTGGATAACCAACCAAATTCCTGAATGATATCCAATGAAGCCGGTATAGATTTCGATGGATATGTTATGTGAAGCAAAATGTCATCAGCATATACTGATATTTTGTATTGGAGATGGTTGATAGTAATTCCCGCAACCGAGGCAGAAGTATTCAGTTTTCTGATGAGGGGTTCTAAAAATAAATTAAACAGATAAGGAGAGAGCGGGCAACCTTGGTGGGTGCCCTGGTGTAATGTAAAGGGGGAAGAGAACACACCATTACAAAAAATACGAGCTGATGGGGAGGAGTAAAGGACTTTAATCCATCTTATAAATTGTACCGGAATGTGATACTTCGGAAGTAAATGAAATAAGTAGTCCCATGACACCCGATCAAAAGCTTTCTCTACGTCCAGGGACATCAAGACTGATGGTATAACAGAGTCCCTGGACGCAGAGATAAGATGGGAGATTTTCCTTATGTGATCTGCAGACAGGCGTCCAGCCATGAAACCCACTTGTTCGGGACTAAGCAAAGTTTGCCATACTTGGGCTAAGCGGCTAGCTAGGATTTTTGCTAAGATCTTCAAATCTACATTTATAAGAGATATTGGGCGGTAGCTAGACATCATTGTGGGATCTTTGTCTGGCTTTAATATAACCACAATGGTAGCAGAGGTGAAGTTGTGATCTGAAAGGCCATTTTTGTAAATGTAGTTGTAAAATTCAAGGAGTTTAGGGCCTATTTGGGCTTTGAATGCTTTATAAAAATTGGATGTGTAGCCGTCAGGGCCTGGGGCCTTATCTGCCGGTAAAGCGTCAATGGCTTGATAGACCTTGTTTAAATTTAGAGGGGCTTGTAGAATTGAAGTTTGATTCTGAGACAGTTGTGGGAGTACTATGTCTTGAAGAAAATAGTCCAATGAGGTGCAATTAAAGGCTGTAGGGGAGCATGAGTAGAGCTTCTGATAGTAGTCCTTGAAGGAAGAGGCAATATCCCTGGGGGACGTATATAGAGTGCCGGAGACATCTCGCACGGCTACAATAAATCTGTCAGCCATCTGAGCTCTAAGTCTCATGGCAAGTAATTTCCTAGCCTTATCTCCTTGGTCAAAGTATGTAATTTTAGAGCGTAAAAGGAAGTGTTCGACTCTATCACTGAGAAGGATATTATATTGAAAGCGAAGACTTTCTAACTTTTCTAAGTCCTCAGGTTTAGGATGGGGCATAAGGCCTCGCTCTAATGCTCTGATCTGTTGTAGTAATAGGGAAGATTCAGAGGAGATTTCCTTTTTTCTTATTGAAGCTATACGAATAACCTCTCCTCTTAATGAGCATTTCAAAGCTCCCCATAGTATATCCAATCTTGGCATGGTAGGGGAATTAAACTCATAATATTTGTCTATAAAATTGCTAAGCTGCCCCCTTAGGTGTTCTGATTTTAGAAGTTGGGAATTAAACCTCCAGGTTTTGTTGTGGATCGTTGAGTTAGGCAGCGTCCATTGTAGCAAAATTGGGTGGTGATCTGAGATCACTTTTGCTAAGTATTCACAAACTTGGACCCCTGATAAGTGCTCAGTCCCCAACAAAAAGTAATCAATTCTCGAAAATGTGTTATGCGGCAGGGAGTGAAATGAAAAGTCTTTTAATGAGAGGTGGAGAGTTCTCCATGGATCGACAAGACCAAGTGAGTCCATCAGTTCCCTCAATGCCAGTTGAGCGGGGGTGAGGGGGGAGCTTTTAGAGTTAGATCTATCTACCAGATTATTAAAGACTAGGTTCCAGTCCCCTCCAATAAGCATAGGAGATTTAGACCAGGGGCTAGTTTAGTCACTAAGTTTGTAAAGAATTGTGGCTCATCTCCTACTGGTCCGTAAATTGAGCCCATAATCAATTCTGTATGGAACAGAATCGCCTTAATTAATATATATCTACCATAGGGATCAATAATCGAATCTAATAATTTGAAGGGTCTCCACCGTGCAATCAAGACAACTACGCCTCGTTTACAACTATCAAACCCAGCCCCCAAGACAGTACCTACCCATGAACATTTGAAAATACCAATCTGTGCTGTGGGTAGGTGAGTTTCTTGAAGGAAGGCTACATCAATATTGATCTTCGAGAGGTGCAGGAGAATTTTAGCTCTTTTAGTGGGAGACTGAGCACCTTTGACATTCCATGAACAAAACTTTAGAGGCATAGCCATGAGTAAATAAAAGAGTTCATAAGGTGTCCTTTGAGAATAACTTTCCCATATCTATCAGTATCTCCAGCTCTGCAAACCACAGCGTCCTTACCCTGTGGTAAATGGAATTTATCCCTTTTCCTATTCCCTTCCCTTAGTGTAAGCTCCCAATTCCCGATGGCAGTAGCCCCCTCTAACCCCCTAACCTGTCTGGTTAACCCTCCTAGTACTATTAAAGATACCCTAACATATACAAACATTGAAGGGGCACAACATATTGTGAATAAATAATTGGAACCATTAAATCTTTTCCCCTCTACCCTTAACCATATCCCTAATCAAATAGTAAGGTAACCAATATGTTTATTGTCCCATTTAAACACCTGGTCCTTAATGTTGTATCCTCCCCAAAGCAAAATACTTGCAACCCTAAGACACCAGATTGTACCCACCCACTATGGTAACCCCCCACCAGTACCAGAACACGATGCACTGGGTGGATTGCAGTGGTCTCCTGACCTTGCCCCCCCCCCCGGCCCCTCCTATAAACTACATAATAGTTATACATTTACATTGTCTTAATTACTCAGTTTAAGCATCAGCTCACTAGATTATCAGGCTCGCCTACCAGCGAGAAGAGATTAAATGAGGAAAGGAGGCAAAAAAAAAAAGGGGGGGAATAAGGGGGGTGGAGGGAGGAGGTAGTCTTTAGATCAGAAACTATAGTATTTAGGGCCATGGATTCAAAAGCATAGACCCTCCACAGTTTAGACCCAAGTCTGATGTTAAGTGGAGCCAATCTCCTTTCTGTATACGAAGTACAATGGACGATGATATCACACGGCTTCTTCATGGGGAGCTGGGAGGAGGTGGTCAAGACTGCATCAAAAATCCAATGACCAGGCAGACAACGGAGGATAGGAAAGAGAGAAAAAAGGGGGAAGGAGAGAGGGATATAACCTCCAGTCTTAAGTCTGATTTATTAACTGAACAAGATGAAACTAGGCATCTGTCCTCAGGCAGGCAGCAGGTGGCTGATCCATGCTTTTAGAAATAATCCTCTGATCCTCTTTCAGAAAACACAGTCTTTAAAGCCCTCTTGTGGCCAAATAGCAAAATGAACTCCTTTACAACAGGAACCCCATCCTTGCAAAAAAGACGAAGCAGAGCCAAAGAAAAATAGAATAGCATCAAAGCACTCAGCCAACATCCTCAGCGGAGGGTAAAGAGATCGGGGAATAAAGATTTTACTTCTGTGTTGGCCTGTTGAGCATTCTCATAGGAAACCCATTTTCCTTCATGTTGTACAGATAGATGCACCAGGTATTGCATTTTAAACTTGATTCCTGCAGCTATTAACCTTGAAACCAGGGGATGGTATTCTGATCTCTTCTGTCTTACCGTGACCGGCAGATCTTGAGCAAATCTCAACAGATGATCCTCCCATAGTACTTTTTGTAGGCTTCTAACTTGTCCGAGGATATACGATTTGTCCAGGAAGTTCAGGAATTTAATGATCAATGGCCTTGGGGGTTTGTCAGCGGCAGGCTTGGGGGCCAAAGAACGGTGTGCCCTCTCTATAATGTAAGTTGTATTATTAGGCGAGGGACCAATGATTTTTGTGAGGAGCTTTTGAAGGAATAGAATGGGTGCAGAGCCCTCTGCATCTTCCGGAAGCCCAAAGATGATTAAATTGTTCCTGTGGCTACGGCCCTCCAAATCTTCCAATTTTGCTTCAGTTTTATGTAGGCGCTGTCTAATAGCTGTCATATCTGGTTCCATCCTTTCCTTCCAACTTTCAAGGGATACAGTGCGGGCTACTACGCCTGAGATGGCTCGATTAGTTTCAGTTAGTTCACACCTGGTTATCCTTAATTCACTAGCAATTTCCATTAGAGCCTCCTTGAAGGACTGTATCTCATCCATAAATTTTTGCTCGGAGAGAGGTGTCTGTGCTAGCGCGGTAGTACTGGAGGCAGTAGGTTTAGGTGAGACGCCCATTGTGCCTTTCGAATGCTTTGAGCCCTTCTCTGGGGTTTGTGGGGGTGTGTGCTTAGGCAATGCCTGGCGCATCTCTGCTTCCATTTTTCAGTAGGCCCCAAAGCGGGGATCAGTGTGTACTGTGCTTTTGCCTGAGATCTCGGATAAGTGGAATTCACCCGTCACTCCTGGCACCTTCATGATCACTTCCACCAACGATTGACCCAGGAACAGCGATGAGCAGGTAATCTAAACGTTGTTTAATGGAGCTGGAGCGGGAGCGCGATCAGAGTGCTGCACTTCCTACAGAGGCATCACGTGATCTCCCATGCCACTGCATTTTCGACGCTGTCATAGACAGCTGCAGCAGTCATTGGAGAACTGTCGCCGCCTGCAAAACTCACTGACTAAATTAAAGGCAGTGCCACACCCTTTGAAAAACTCGGATGATGGCACTATGTTTCTTGCACATGTGTGCAAGCAACATAAAAATGGCATTCCTGTGTCTCCTCAGTCCCCCCATGCTTCTCTCTCTCTCTCTCTCTCTCTCTCACAGCCCACACAGTCCTTACTCAGACTGTGGTGTGTACCTAACCATGGTGTCTCTCTTCCTCCTGTCCTGTCTGAACTAACTGCAGCTCCAAAATCTGCAGTGACCACTGCTCACCTGCTTGTTCTTAGAACACTACCTCTCTGACCTCCCTCTTATATGCCATTGCTCTCTGACATCCAATTAAAGGACAACAGGAAAAGTAGGAAAACAGGGAAAAAAATATAAAAAAAAGAATAATGTACAGTTAACAGTTGTACTGCCTGGTCATGTGTTGTTACCTTTTATAACATTGAGTTATTGTACATTTATGTAAACCTCATTGTGTATCTCCCCATGCACCACGTGCATGTATTGTTATATTTTGCATAGTTTATCACTGTTTACATTGTATTTTAATCCACTCTTGTCTACTTAAGAGTTAATATGTATTGTCATGTTTTCATCTAAATTTTGTTATACTACTTGTATGTATTATACTCTGAATTTTAGTATGTAATCTCCCGGGGCTGTACCTGAAAATATGTATTTGTTTGCCTAGTGCATTACCTGGTCAATAAAAACAAAAATAAATAAACAAGAGAGTGCATACACACATTTAATTCACAGATAACAACTACTGTAAGGCACCTCTTTAAAAAAAAAGTTAGACACAAAACCCATTTTATAAGCACAATAACACACTCCAGGGTGTGGGTTATGCTCTGATAAACATACTTTTATGGACCTGTGGCCTCGTACCTCACTACATCCCTAGGCGTGCATTTATCAGAGTATAACCCACACCCTGGAGTGTTTTTATCCCAGGGGGATGTGTTGCATGCCTTTATCTTTTTCACAAGAGAAGTGATATTAAGCTATGGGTATTCAAACCAACTGAGAATATTAATAAAAACCTGTAAGTTTTTTTACATTTGTGTTTATTGTTTTTCACTTATTGTAAAGACATTACATCCTTATGCAGAGCATTATAAATCATATTATGTAGCTACATGCCACTATTAAAAATCAAACCATTCATTTACAGTGCTCTATTATTGTGTACAATAGGAAGGTATAGGTCACTCACTTGTGACCCATCTGTCAGTATGCGAGTGGCTCCTCTTGGTCAGCTGTGATGTCGGTGAGGTTACAGTGCTGAGAACATAGAAATCCTATACATAAAACTAAATCAAATCAAAATTTATTTGTAATGCGCTTTTCAAAATATCAAAGCGCAGATTCATTACAAAATAACGTCCATCACAATAAATACAGATATAAAAATAATTAAAAGGCAACAGAATAACTTATTCAAAGGCTAATTCAAATAAATAGCTCTTCAAAGAGGCCTTGAATGACTCTGTGGACAGGCACTCTCTAATCCGACGAGGTAGAGAATTCCACAGGATTGGGGCCTTAAAAGAAAAAGCTCTGGCCCCAGATGTCTGAAGGCGAACCCTGGGAATCTCTAGCAATCCCTCATCGGCGGAACAGAGTGGGTGGAGAGGGCAGTAGGGTCAAAGGAGATCTTGCAAGTAGCCCAGTCCCTGACCATGTAGGGTCTTATAGGTCAGCAATGCGACCTTGAAGGTGATCCTCCATCACACCGGCAGCCAGTGCAGTTCACGCAGCACAGGTGTGATATGGCAAGTTCTTGGTAACCCAGTCCACAACCTGGCTGCAGCGTTCTGCACCAGCTGCAGGCGATGGAAATCCACCCCTGGCAACCCTAGATATAGAGCATTACAGTAGTCAAGACGCGAAGAAACAAAGGCGTGAACCAACACAGGAAGGTGCAGAGGCCAGCCTGGATACTGTGGCCATTACTGAGGCATTGTGCACTGAAAACCATGACTGGAACATGGCAATCCAGCATGATATACTCTCTTCAGGAGGGGTAGGGCAGGATGGAAATGAATGTGCGTGGTTCTTTATGTGAGGGAAGGCATAAAAGCAATGGAGATACAGGGAATACTGGGGGTGGAGGCAGAGGTACTGTAGGTCATCATAGAGATGGGGAACGGAGCCTCATTGGCATGATCTACTGTTTTATCTGGGCTATAGTCCTCAGATGGTAAAAGGAAGAATTGACAACAGCTGACACCTGTGTCTTCAGCGTCAGCTTGCTGTCAAGAATTATGCCCAGATTGCACACCTGTTCAGCAGGTCTCAACCGGTTACCCCCTAACACAAGGCCAGAGGGAAACCCAGGAGTCAACTTCTCTGCACGGTGACCCGGGTCCACCACCAACACCTCAGTCTTGTCCGGATTCAGTCTTAACAAGAGGGGACATGATGTGGAAAACCAGGGGCTTACATGCCAACATCTGCAAGTGGTCTATATGTTCAATCAATCAATCAATCAAAATCTTTATTTATTCAGGCGAACATCATTGAGCATAGCTCATTTACAAGATGGACCTGAGTGGTCATAACAAAAAAGGTTACAGAGTGTATACAAAAAACATGATATTGAAATAGCACAAATACAAACATTTATGAGTGAGATAGATATACAATTATTTACATATATATACAAGGCAAAGGACAGTAAACCAAAACCTATTAAAGGTGAGAAACAAACAGTCTGGTGGGGATAAGGCTTGGATAATGGTACATGGGTGGGTAAATATGTTTGTGGTTTGATGTGGAAAGGACCAGAGCAACGATAGAAGAATAGGGAGGAGATTTAAGGGGGTGGGGAGAGAGGTGTGGGGTGGGGGTGGGAGGACTAGACCTTGTGGAAGCAATTGCATGAATCTGGGATTAGGCTGTGTACAGCTTTTGAAGGATGTAGGGGATCAGTGTTTCCATTTTCAATGTCTTTGGATAGAATTCCAGATAAGTGCCAGGGAATAACTGATTGCAGCTCTTCCATACCGGGTGCAGGTGATAGGAATCTTCAGCGGGATCAGTTTGTTGATCCTCAAGGTGTAGGGCCTGGATGTGATCTGGTTGAAGCAATCTGAGATGTAGAAGGAATTTGTTTGTCAGAGCTTTGTAGATCCAGATAGCAGCATTTTTCTTCTTCTGTTGCAGGGATGTCCAGCTGACTGCATTGTAGAGAGACAATGATGGGTGCTAGAGGGAAGGCCAGTAATTAATCTAATAGCTCTATGATACAGGGTGTCTAGTTTGTTTAGATGGGAGAGGGAGCAATGACCGTAGAGGAAGTCAGCATAATCAATGAGGGACATGAATGATGCAAGGATTAATCTTTGTTTGGAATCTTTGGTCAGGTAGTGTTTGATTCTATAGAATAGACCAAGTCTTTGCCTTAGCTTTTTCAGGAGCTCTTCAACGTGGGTAGTATAGTCTAGTTTGTTGTCTATCCATACTCCTAGGTATTTGAATTTGTCAACATATTCCAGATTTCACCAAGGATGGTAGAGAGTTGTGAGGGTGAATGATGGGATAGTGGAAGAACAGTTCTTGTGGGCAAAGAACATAGCTTTGGTTTTCTTAGCATTTAGTAATAATTTCTTTTAATAGGTTATGCTGGAGGAGGGAGAATTGAGACTGTAGGAGCTCACAGGCTTTTGATGGTGAGGATCGCTCACATAAAGTACAGTGTCATCTGCAAAAGGTGGATATTAGAAAGAGAGAGATTGAGTCAATATTGTTGATGTAAATGGCAAAAGGATGGGACCCAGGATGGAGCCTTATGGCACACCTCTTAGGAGTGGCTTAGGGTAGATAGATCACCATCATTCTTTACCAGTTGTAGCCTTCAGAGAGATAGCTTCTGAACCATTTAATAGAGAGTGAGTCAAGGCCTATGGAGTTTAGTGAGGAGGTATTAGAAGATCATGATCCACAGTGTCAAAGGCTTTGCTTAGATCCAGAAACACAGCACAGGTATTATTCTTTTTGTCTAGGGCAGTCTGCCAGTCATTTGTGACTTTTGCTAGAGCAGAGATGGTGCTATGCATTGATCTAAACCCAGATTGAGCTGGATTTAGGAGATTGTTGGTATCAAGGTAGGCAGTTAACTGAGAGTTTACCAGCTTCTCAAGCATCTTGGATAGTATTGGTAAGATGGAGATGGGCCTATAATTATTGAGGTCCATGGGATCACCTGCCTTAAGTAGTGGAAACACTTGAGCTGTTTTCCATATTGAGGGGATAGTACCAGTGACAAGTGATAGATTGAAGAGATGGGTGAGGGGGCCGGTTAAGGCATACAGTGCTACTTTTAGAAAGTAGGGATCCAGGGAGTCTGCACTTATGTTAATGAGGCTATTATGCAAATGATTGGAGAAATCACGTGATGACCTATCTAGTTTTATTTTTACAATCTCTATGTGAAAAGGTATGATGAGTGTTGTTATAAACATTGTACCTAATACTGTCTGGTAGAAACCAATCTAGCAAGAAGCAAAAGTACTTCTATTACCAAACGTACCGGTTAGCTGCTTTTAAACATGAAATCAAGCAATGTATACGTTCTTGAGAAAGTACACTTCAGGCTGGCTGAGTAGCATGGTAGAAGTGATATTATCCACTATGCCAGTGCACCAGATTTGGGAATGGAGTCTCGGGGGCCAGCCAGGGGAAGGAAGATCAAGTGTTCTATGAACAGCTCTCCTATCTCAGGGAGAGCGATGCTGCCCCCCCCTCCCCACTGCTCAACTGTCTCCTGGTGAAGGCCAGGGGGTAACACAGTGGGAACACATGGAAGGGGAGAGAAGCAGCCACCAGACACAAGTCATGCATGAATGTGTGTCATTGCATGCGCCGACACCCTCAAGGAATCAAACAGGAACTAGGAGGAGAAAGCACTGGTCTGCTGTTGCACCAGCACCTTCCCCCAAAGACCTGTGCATGATGACATGGCAGGCCACCCACTACAATTATGGACCTGAGTAAGTGATAGATAACCAGTAAGTTCCTGAGAAGATCAGTAATGGGGCCAGGTGTGCCGTCTAGTTAGCTGGTGTGTGTGCGGGGGGGGACTAGAAAAAGCAGAATGAAAAAAGGTGCAATGCTTCTTGGTGCTGCAGTGGGTGTGCTGCATCTTGATTCTGCTAGTGGTGTGTGCTGCTCCTCAGTTGTGCTAGTTGGGTTTGCCACTCCCTTGCATTGCCAGTAATAATAATAATAGTTTTATTTATAAAGCACCTTTCAATTTTCAAAGCTCTATACAAGTTAAAACAATACAGATCAAACATTAAAATCCAATATCAAACACAGATAAAAACCATAATACAATCAACAACTTTAGAACAGTCAATTTTCTAAAAAGGCAATTTGCCAGAGGTGGGTTTTCAAACCCTTCTTGAATTCTTCCACGGTGGTGCACTCCCGTAACCGGCGGGGTAGAGAATTCCAAAGAGTGGGTGCAGCATAAGAAAATGCCCTACACCCAGATGATTTAAGATTCACTCTTGAAATCTCTAGCAACCCCTCATCAGCCAAGCTGAGCAATTGGCCAGGGCAGTGAGAAACCAGAAGTTCTTTCAGACAGGCCGGACCCTGGCCATGAAGGGCTTTAAAAGTCAGCAAGCTGACTTTAAAGGCGACCCGCCACTGTATAGACAGCCAGTGCAGTTCACGCAGCACCAGGATAATATGACAGGACCTATTTGACCCAGTCAAAACCCGGGCCACTGCATTCTGCACTAGCAGCAGGCAGCGGATTTCAACCCCTGAAAGCCCAAAGTACAGGGAGTTGCAGTAGTCCAGACGCGAGGACACAAAGGCGTGAACCAACGTTGGCAGGGTGTCAGATGGAACAAGGTGCCTAACTCTGGTGATATTCCTAAGATGGTAGAAGGAAGTCTTGATGACTGCTGACACTTGTGAATGCAGTGTCAGCCTGTCATCCAAGTTAACCCCCAGGTTACGCACCCGTTCAGAGGTCGGGAGTGAAATGCCGCCAAGAAATATTCCTGAAGGCGTACCAACAGATGATCCCTCTGTCTGGCAATCTGAGTTCACAACCAATACCTCTGTCTTTTCTGAGTTCAACTTCAACCAACTAGAATCCATCCATTTCTGGATTTCTTTCAGACAGTTGTTAAACACTGAGAGAGCACCATCCTGGTCTCGAGTGCAAAAGACAGGTATAGCTGGGTATCATCTGCATAGCAGTGAAACCTCAGCCCATACCATCTTATAATGTCTCCAAGGGGCAGCATATACACCGCGAATAACATGGGAGATAGCACTGAACCCTGAGGCACCCCACACAACAAAGACGTTGGGCTCGAGGAAAAAAACCCAGACACAACTCTTTGTGATCTCCCAGTGGGGAATGAGGTGAACCATCGAAGGACGGTTCCCGATATTCCACAAATATGCCTCAGGCATGCTATCAACACCATGTGATCCATGGTGTCAAAGGCTGAGGAGAGATCAAGGAGAAGCAAGATGGAACGTCTCTTCTGATCCCTCGCCCTCAAAAGATCATTAAGCACCCGAACAAGCGCTGTCTCGGTGCTATGTCTTTTACGAAAACCAGACTGGAAGGATTCGTAGATGTCATGGATGGTTAAATGGTCCTGCAATTGGGCTGCCGCTACCTTCTCAATCACCTTCCCAATAAAGGGTAGGTTTGAGATGGGTCTGTAGTTTGTGAAACAGTCTGGGTCCAAGGTAGCTTTCTTCAAGAGAGGTGTCACCACTGCCTCTTTCAGAGAGCTAGGAAACTCACCAGACTCCAAGGAGCACCAGACTATTCGGACAAGGACTGGACCAATGATATCAAAATTAGGGAGGTTGGTCCAGGGTCCGAACTACAACATGTAGGGCATACACTATGGATGATCCTCATGACATCCATGAAATCAAGTCGACTGAAGGAACTCCAAGAAAACTGAGGTACTGTGAGCTTGCACTGTTCAACAGCATCCCCCCTAGAGAGTGCTGGTTGCAGATCCACCCTCATGTCGGCCACCTTAGTTGCAAAAAATTGAGGAAGCTCTTCGCACTCTAATTGTGAAAAGACTTTCCAAACTTGCAGACAGGCTGAGTTGCACAGTCTGTCTACAGTTCGAAAAAGCTGAGCTGGTCAATTCAGAGCAACCGCAATCTCCGTGGACAGGAATTCTGCCTTCTTAAGGGTGATTGCAGATTGATAGACTGAATAATGGTCCATCAATCTAAGGTGGTCGGCTTCAAGGGCAGACCTGTGCCAGCACCTCTCTAACCTTTGCCCCTGTCTCCGCATCTCCCTCAATGTCCCATCAGACCAGGGGGACTTGGGGTGAAGAGATAGGGGGCACACATGGACAGGAGCAATAGAATCCAGAGCCACCATAACAGCCGTATTATAGGCCGACACTAAGGTCTCTGGACTATTGTTCACCAATGCGGAGGACGAGAGGTCAAGGACCACCACAAGGCCTTGGGGAGTAATATCCCATAAAGGGCAGTACTTAACCATCTCCACAGGGTAGGCCTTCTCAGGGGGGTGCAAAAACTGAACCTCACTATGTAGTGGTCTGACCAGGCGACTGGTTCCACCCCAGATTGGATGTTTCAATCCCTAGAAGGAAGACTAAGTCCAGAGAGTGACCAGATTTATGGGTAGCAGCAGAAACCACCTGTGTAACGCCCAAAGAAGTCATTAATTGAAGGAACTGATTACCAAATTGTGAGAGTTCATCGTCGACCCAGGAGTTAAAGTTGCCCAGAACCATCAATCTGGGCAACTCAAACGCCATGTCAATGATGAAGTCTGCTACTTCCCGTAAGAATCGCTTCCCATCCCCGGGTGGACGGTAGATGAGAACGATTCGAACACCTACACCTGCTACCACTGTACACTCAAAGGACTCAGTCTCTCCCACTACCACATTCATGAGGCCCAGTTCAGTCTTGAAACAGACTGCAACCCCCCAACCCCTGCGATCCAATCTCAGGCGGTGTATCACCGAGTACACAACCAGAGTCATAGCCTCCAACGTGGGGCCTGGGTTTTCATCCAGCCAGGTCTCGGTGATGCAAGCCAAGTCCACCAAACCAACAAGATCAGTAATAATGCCAGTCCTATTCCTGATGGACCTGGCATTGTACAACACCGCCCGAGTAGGACAAACCTCAGAGGCTGTCGGGTCCATCTGTCTACTAAATTCAGTAGTGCCCTTGGGTATGGGCACCAGACATAGCGAGCCATGATCTGGATTCCATTTCACCCCAGGGTGCCTTCTGGATCTAACTACCCCAATATGGTGGCCCCCCTTGTCCATCCTCCCTTGTTCGCAGTCCCCCACCCTCTTCCCTCCCTAAGAAAGGGTGCACAATTCCCTGGCGCTGCTAGCAGGTTGTGTGTCTCCTTGCTGCTGCCACTGGAGTGCAGTGCTTTATGGTGCTGCAGCTTAGATGATAAAGTAAAAGAATATGTGAAGCCTGCAAAAGAAAAAAAATGTTTAATTAAGCAGGTAGGTGGGTCACTCCCTCTAGCTGTCAATGGGATGCATCACTACAGGTTCTGTCAGTGGGGTGTAGGGCTCACTACTGTAACTGGTGGGGATACATTGCTCTCTGGTACTGATGGTGGGTATGCACTGCTCTCATGTTCTGCTAGTGGGGTGTTCTGCTCCTTGGTGCAACTGGTGGGGAGCATTGTTTCTTGGTGCTGACAGTGGGGTAGGCTGCTCCTTGGTACTGCTGCTTACTTGATAAAGAGAAAGGATACTTCAGGCCTGCTGAAAAAAGAAAACAAATATTACTCGGCACTATCAGGACTGTATTCTATAGGGGTGTGCCAGGAATGAATAGTATTTCCCAAAATACCACAAATTATGTACCATTCATTATTCGGATATAAATAATGAATGATGGCACTATCATTTTAATTCAGAAGATTTTTCTAAAAAGTAAAAAAAACAGCCCCCATCTTCTTCCTCAGCCCAACTGTTTCAAGCTCCATAGTCCTGTCCCCAACCCACCACCCCCAGCACCCACAACTTGATGTTTAAAGAACAATCCCACAATGGGTGACTGGCACAACCTACAGCCTCCACGACCAGCCATTGTCTCTTCTAGTGTTTCAGATTGTAGGTCATCCTAGGGAAAAAAAATCCCCATGGGAATCCATGATCAGCTGTTTTACTATGCGAGCATGAGCGGGAGTGCTTTCATTCACAGGAAGGCAGCCAGTCAAGGAGGAGGACAGGTTGTGTTGATTGTCTTCCCGCAGCTGGGGGGTCTCTAATAAGGAAATGTGGGTGCTAGGGGGAGGAGGTTGGGAGTTGGGTGCTGCTACCAAGTTGGGGAGGAGAGGTGGAGGATTATTTCTTTCCTAGGAGGACCTGCAAGCAAAAGCGTTATTGGAGGTGGACAGGCAGTGACGGTCAACCATCGTGGGATCATTTTTTTAAACATGAAATTGTGGCTGCTGGAGGGGAAGATGGGGCAGGGGTTGTGAGTAGATGGAAGGTTGTGGATGTTTAAACAGTTGGGATGGGGAGTAGGGTTGGGGGCTGTTGTTTACTTCCCTCCACAAAATGAATAATTAAAATGAATACCGAATTCTGAATATTTGAGGCCCTAAATACGAATATTCAGCTGAATATTTAAACTAAGGTATTCGTGCACCCCTAATATAGTACTCTTTGATGCTGCTTGTAGTGAGATGTGCTTCCTGTTGCTGCTGGTGGGGTGCACTGCTCCTTAGTGAGTGATGCCAGTGGTGTGCTCTGCTGCTTGGTGCTGCTGGTAGGGTATAATGTTCCTTGGTTGGGGGGGTGTGCTACTTCTTAGTGCTGCTGTTACTTATCTGACAGACTCTCCATGCCTGAAAATAAAGGAATACAAGTTCTTCTTAGGTAGGCTATGGATAGGCATTGCTCCACAGCTCTGTTTGTACGGTGCAGTATTCCCTGATATGGTTGGTGGGTACGTAGCTCCTTGATGCAGCTGGTGGAGTGTGCTGCTCCTTGATTCCATCAGTGGGGTGTGTAGCTTCTAGAGGATGGCTTGTGGGATGCTCTGTCCATGGTGCTGCTATAGATAAAGAGAAAGCATACTTGAAACCTGCAAATCTAAGAAAACACATTAGTTAAGAAATTAAGTAATAGCTGAAAGAAAAGGGTGGGAAATATTGGGTTGTGGCATTGATTTAGCAGTGAAGCAATATTTTCAGAAGGGGGGGAAGCAAAGTGCACAGGGGAGCCTAACTGTCAGTTATGTGGGAAATGTGGAATACTGCCTATAATGCAGGCCCCATGTGAAGGAGATACTGTGTATGCTCAGAACACTGGAAATGATGCAGGGCCTCATATTCAAAGCAGGCCATGAGAACCGTGCTCATTGGAGAGTGCTGCATGGAAGATAGCACATTCGGCTTGGGCTATATTCAGACAGCATGCTCCAACAGCACAGTGCATAGTAACTATGCGCTGTGCTGAAACAGCCTCGGACTGACTATGGGGCTGTTTCAGCACAGTGCACAGTAACTATACGCTGTGCTGACACAGCCTCGGACTGAATATGACCACAGGAGCTGAACGGAGCTAGTGGGTTCCAAATGGGACAGCACCAAGGCTCCTGTGGACCATAATCAGCCCAACCATGCTAATGAGCCCATTGGACATGCAGGGCATTAGTGGCCATTTACATGCCCGTTATGGTTTCATTAGCATGCCTCACAATGCTGCAGTGCTTGACCTCCCTCAATCACTGCCAATGCCATGCAACACTATCAAAACCATCGCAAAGGTCATAAGTGACCCCCCACCTCCCCAATCATCACCAGTGACAAGGGTATATAACTTCAGCCACCCCATGGGTGGATAGACATGGCCCCACCACACCAATCACTGCCTCCCGAATGTGCAACTGATGCCCCCTCCTGACTCGCATGCTCAGGACCCTCCAACACATACCACCCCTTTCCTCCACCTATACCACTGCCACTCTATGACATTAGAGATGGGGATCGGCACAGCCTCAGCTCACTACCTTGGCTGGCCATCGTATGAATGACAGAGAGTGATTGCACACCTACTGTAACTGCGTGACCACTCCCTGTCATTCAGATGGCAGCCAGTCAAGGTGGTGTGTGGAGGGCTATGCCAGTCACAATCTCTAATGCCATATAGCAGCAACAGTGTTCGTGTGGGTGAGGGTTCTGAGTAGGTGGGTTAGATGGGGAGTCAGTTGCATATTTCAGGGGGTAGCGATTGGAGAATGAGAGCCGCTATCCACCCCCAGGGTGGCTGTAGTCATATACTGATGTCATTGGCAATGACTGGGGTGTGGTTCATTCACTACCTATAGGGTACTCCTAATCTATGTAAGGACATGGACAGGATAGAGAAGGTTCAGAGGAGGGCAACAAAGATGGTACAGGGATTGCATCACAAGTCCTATATGGACAGGCTTAAGGACTCGAATATGTACTCCCTGGAGGAGAGGAGGGACAGAGGGGATATGATGAAGACATACAAGTACTTTTCAGGGAGGAACAGGGTGCAGGAATAGACTATTTTCCAACAAAAAAGATGTTCCATGACTAGAGGACATGGGATGAAGTTGGAGGAAGGGCGATTCAGAGGAAAAGTGAGGCAGAATTTCTTGACAGAAATGGTGTTGAACAAGTGGAATACCCTGCCAGAGGAAGCAGTAGGGGCTGAAACAATCACGGGATTTAAGAATGCATGGGATAGACATAAGGGAATTCTGGAGGTCAGGCATAAGGGGCAAAAGAGTTCTAGAAAAATGTTAAGGGAACTGACAAGCTCAAATGGGCAGACTGGGTGGGCCATAGGCCCTTATCTGCCAACATTGTCTATGTATCTATGTATCTAGGATGAATACAATAGTACTGTACTGTATATCACTGGCGATGATCGGGGAGGTGGGGATCACTTACCACCTATGTAGTAGTACTATATGGGATTTGTGGTGATCATGGGACACTGCCTGTGATCAACAGTTCCTGCTGTCAGTCCACTGGCGGCACCTAGATGGTGTGGGGAGGGGGTCATGCATCACTTTGATCATGGATAAGGGCAGGGTTCTGGCAACATTAAACACTGCTGCAACTGACATTGCTTAATGCTGCCAAAATCTCTGAATACACTGTTATGCATAGGGGAGCCTTCATTTGCTTTGGCAGAGCAGTACAGTACATTCACAAAAATAATACCAATAGCTTAGCCTAATTCAGTATCTCAGTTTTCATCTGTTCTGTCACCCCATCCCTGTTATGAGACTGAAAATGAGCAGAATTGCCCAGCCCTCCTTTCCTTGTCAGTCACCAAAAACTAAATAAATATTCTGCATGTTCACAGTAAGTGCCATGCACTGAGGGTCTTTGAATATGGCACCCATCCCATCGGCTCAAGCTATTCCTGGTTAACAGGATGCTAATATGGTTAGCACTCTGCTAGCCTTTTCAATATTTGGGCCACAGTATGGAAAGTGTCTTTATTTAGATTCCAAACATCGGGAAGGGAAATCATAGGCATTGAGAAGGGATGGGCAGACCTGAAAAGGTCCTGACCCTTTTTATCAGGATCAGGATCCAGGCCAAGGTCCTGATAAGTTCTAATTAGTTATGATTTATATTAGAACCTTTAAGAAATTAATGTTTATACTTGAAAACATCACTACATATCCCCCAAAAATAGAAAATAAAATATTTTGATAACATGAGTGTGTTGGTCTGTGATTCTGACTCTGTTCTGCCCATTTGCTTTGCTCTCTCTCTCCCATGTTTCTCTGCTGAGGACGTTTCCCTCGTACTCAACACTCTTGGATTGACTGACTGGTCAAGAAACAGATGCCATCCCCATCAAAAAACATACATTCCCATACTCCTGTGATCTGCTGATACAGATAAAACACATCTCCTTCACCAACTATAACTCAGAATGCAAACCCCCAGTCCCTCCCATTTGGTAGTGCTGACACCAACCATGCCCTTATATGTAAACCCCTGTGCCCCTTATGCAGAAACACTCAGTACTGCCCAAGTATAAAAACACCCCTAACCATATCTGCAGACATCCACTTCAACCCAGTATACACATTTCTGCCCCCATCTGCTGAAATGTACCCTGTCATGGTATATGACAGGGGACTCAATATTAAGAAGAGTCAGGTGAGGTAGCAAAGGGGAGAGGCATAGTTGCATCTGGGTGGAGGTCATGCCTGGAATGACAGAGGAAAGGGTGGGACTGTCAGTTCTAAAACATGCTAGAAGTGGTAGGAAGAAGTCTCATTTAATTATACATTTGGGGACAAATGACCTGGCTGACATGACGGTAGATATAGTCCAGAGGAGGTCTGAGGAACTAGGACAATTATGTGAGGGGGCAAGAAGATCAGTAACTTTCTCAGAGATACTTCCAGTGCTCAGGGCAAACACAGCAGGAAAGCTGAGAATAAAGGATTTTAATGAATGGCTAAGAACCTGGTGTCATGCTAAAGGGTATGGGCTGGTGGGGTGGGGGTGGGAGGGACCTGGGAGGACAGTAGTCTCTATGCTAAGGATAGATTACACTTGAGCAAGGAGGGAAAGAAAGTGTTGAAACAGAGGATGGAGGAGTACATAGAGGTAGTTGGTAATTTAAACTAGGAGCGGGGGGTGGCTAGTGGACAAGGGACATGCAGAGATCACATGTTGGGAAGCCATAGGAGCCAACCCCCCATAACAGTAACAAAGGGCAAGTACTAGTGGTGATGCTAGTAAAGTAGGGCAGAAGAGGATGGGGAGAAGGGGTGGAAGGTGGTCACCCTGAGTACTAGGAGCCTTGGGAAGAAAACTGCAGAGCTACAGACTCTCATGGCAGAGGGGGAGGCGGACATGGAGGCCATCACTGAAACATGGGCCACCCAAGACAATGTCTGGGACCTGTAGATACCAGGGTACAGGATATTTCATAGGGACAGAGTGATTAGGAAGGGGGGTGGCACTATATGTGAGGGAAGGACTGAAGTGTGTATGGGAGGAAGGGAAGGAGGGTAGTACAGAGTCACTATGGATGCAAATCCAGGATTCCAAGAATAGGACTCTCAGGATGGGAGGGGTATACAGTCTGCCCTCTCACACAGAGAAGTCAGACAGGGAACTAGTGGGACAGATCAGGAGGATCTGCGAGAAGGGTAGTGTGGTGATTGTGGGGGACTTCAACATGCCAGGAGTGGATTGGAGTACTGCAACAACCAGGAATAGAAGGGAGCAGGTACTGCTGGATGCCTTTCAGTGCAGCTTCCTGATGCAGATGGTCAGCGAACCAACCAGGTTAGGGAATACCCTTGATCTCGTGCTGGCAAATGGGGAATTTGTGAGGGAAATGAGGGTGGAAGAACAGATGCCGGGGAGTGACCACATTCAGTATGGTTCACGTTGGATATGGGTAAGGAAGGAGTGGAGTCTGGCACAAGGGTACTGGACTTCAGAAGGACTGACATCGGGAGGATGAGGGAAGTGGTAAAAGGGTACTTGACCAGAATTCAACCTGGTATGGACACTAACCAGCGGTGGGAGCTCATAAAGCTGGGGATAGTGGAGGCAACAAGAACCTACGGTAAGGCCTAGGGCAAGAAGTCTAGGGCAAAGAAACCAAGCTGGGTGAGCAAGGAGGTCAATAAAAAGGTAAGGAGGAAAAGATATACCTTTAGGAGGTACAAAAAACAGGGAGGGGGAGGACAGGGAGGAATACCTGAAGGAATCAAAATAGGTGACAAGGGCAGTAAGGACAGCCAAGGCATCTACGGAACTCAGGCTGGTGCGGGGCATTAAGAAGGGGGAGAAGGACTTCTTCAGGTACATAAGGGAGAAAAGGAGCTGTAAGGACCATATAGTAAGGATTAGGAAGGAAGGGGGTTGGGTAGAAGCAGAGAGTGATAAGGCAGAAGCACTAAACGATTACTTCTGCTATATATTTACTAAGGAGAAGGAGGGCCAAAAACAGAGTGGGAGGGAGTGATGGATGGGGAAATCATGGAGGGCAGAGATCTGGAGGGTATGAGGGCACTGAGGGTGGATGAGGCACCAGGCCCAGATGGCATCTACCTCAGGGTACTGAAGGATCTTGCAGAGGTCCTGGCGGGACCTTTGGCAGACCTATTCAATGCCTCACTACGCTCAGGGTGTGTACCTCAGGACTGGAGGATGACTCATGTGGTGCCCCTCCACAAGAGTGGTCCCAAGGATGAACCAGTGAACTACAGACTGGTGAGCCTCACATCCATCATGGGTAAACTGATGGAGACTATTCTGAAGGAGAGGCTGGTGACTCTTCTGGAAGCCAAAGGGCTACAGGACAGCAGGCAGCATGGCTTCATAAGTGGCAGATCCTTCCAAACCAACCTGGTGGAGTTCTATGACTGGGTAACTAGGCAACTGGATGAGGGCCATGTAGTGGATGTCCTGTATCTGGACTTCAGTAAGGCATTCAACTTGGTGCCACATGGGAGGCTGGTAAGTAAGTTAGAAGGCAGAGGTGCGGGTGCACAGTTGATGAGATAGGTAGGGAACTGACTTCAGGGAAGGCAACAGAGGGTGTGGTGGGTGGGGCGCGCTCATCCCCAAGGGTAGTGATGAGCGGTGTTCCGCAGGGCTCGGCGTTGGGACCAGTGTTGTTAGGGATATTCATTGCAGACATATCATTGGGCATCAAGAGCAAGATCAGTCTGTTTGCTGATGACACCAAGATGGGAGCAGTGATGGATGACCTAGGGAGATGGCAAGGGTTGCAGAATGATCTGGCAGAGCTGGAAACCTGGTCGGACACCTGGCAACTGGGTTCAATGCCAAAAAGTGCAGGGTCCTCCATTTTGGGGCAAAAACCCCAAGGAGGAGTTACCAGCTGGGGGGAGTGCAGCTAGCCAAGACAGAGGAGGACAAGGATCTGGGGGTGCTCATTATGGGGTCAATGAACAACTTGGCACAATGTAGGAAGACAGCTGCAAAGGCCAACAAAGTGCTGGGTTACATTGCAAGGAGTATATCCTCAAGGAGGGGGGAGGTGATTCTGCCACTGTATAGATCATTAGTTAGACCGCACCTGGACTACTGCGTGCAGTACTGGTGCCCATCTCTGAAGAGGGACATTAAGTTACTGGAGAGGGTGCAGCACAGGGTGATTAAGATGATCAAGGGGCTGGGGGACTTACCGTAAAAGAGTAGGCTGAGGGAGCTGAACATGTACTCACTGGAGGAGAGGAGGGACGGGGGGAAATGATTGAAACCTTCAAGTACATGAAAGGAATAAACAAGAGAGGTACAGAGGGGCTGTTCAGAGGAAGGGAAGGGAGGGACACCAGGGGCCATGATACGAGACTGGAGGGAGGAAGGTTCAGGAGAGCGATGAGGAGACACTTTTTTATGGACAGGGTGGTAGCTGTGTGGAATGCGTTACCAGCGGAAGTGGAATCCACTAGAACAGTGGACTGCTTTAAAATAGGGCTGGGACAGGGCAAGGGGGAAGGACAAGGGAGGGGAAAGGTGGGAGGGAGGGGCAGCTGCAGAATAAGGGGTGCTAGCTGCACATTCAACCAGACTTGATAGACCTCTAAGCCTTTATCTGCTGGCAAATTTTGTATGTTTGTTTGTTTGTATATAAACCCTGCCCTCACTTCCAATCTATGTTGACAGGCCAACAGTGTTACCAGAACCATTTCTGGCTCCTCTGTGCTGCCCCCCCCAAAATGAGTTGTACTGTAGTACTTTAGAGAATGCATCATAACAGCAAAAAATATTGTAACAGTATGTAGTCCACTCATTTAAACAGAGCACAGCAATTCAACTGTTTATTTAGAAACTGGAATAATGAAGGAACACTTTAAAGTTTATTTCAAGGTTTGGCCCAGGGGAGCAGACACAAGGGAGAAAACACATACAAAGGTAAAACAAAGTGGTAACATAACAAAAGGCATATGTATGCAGTCTAGTGTGGGTAGAGTCAGTACAAAATCATATTATAACATTTGTTTGGAAAGGGATCAGACAGTGAGAGCCACCACAATCAATGCCATGACCCAGTGCACCCCGTAACTCAACTTAGTTTTTTTTTTTTAAGCCTTGGTTTACAACACTTTACTTATTTATTTTTTATTTATTTTATTTATTTGGTATTCGGAAAATAACCTTTTAGCCAAGGCTCTTTTACAAAGGTTCCACGTCATGTGAACAGAGTATAGACATTCAATCAAGAAGGTTACAGAGTTTTAGGACATTTGAGACACTGAACAGCACAACAATGAGGAAAAGGTTACAGCATTTTTTAGTCATTTAAAACACTTAACAGCATATGGATATCAACTTTCGTTGATTACAAGTGCAGGTAAGGTGCAGAGGCACTAGAGGTTAGGTTAGGTTGGGCAGAGGGTCAGTAAGGACAGGATTTTGGTAGGGGAGGAGGGGGCGCCTCTAGTAAAAGTGCTCAAGGAGACAGGGCTGAGGCCAGGGAGGCATAGACCTATCCTCGCATAGAGAAGGGGGGAGGGGTGTACAGGAGCAGCCCCTGAGGGTGATTTAGAGGCATTGTCAAGGAGCGTGTGGGAGGGTGGCTTCTGTCTTTTGTTGAGAACAGTTGCTGTTAGAAGAGCCAGGCCTTGTCATCCAGAGTCTATCAGCTGTTGGAGAAACAGATGCATAGACAGCTGGAGGTCAGGTAGTGCTTAAGGTCTGATTTGAAGCCGGACAGGCTAGCAGAGTTCCGAATGGACTCGGGTACCTCGTTAAGCCAGAGAGGGACTCTGTAGGAGAAGGCATGCTGTCCGAGAGCTGTGCATCAGAATGGCACCACGAGGGCCCCTGCATTCTGTTTCTGGTTATATATTCTGAGCCTGGGAGGGAGAAGATACCTGCCATGCACGGGGAAGGGGGCTTTCCCCAGTAGTGCTTTTTTGCCTAGGAGGCATGTGAGGAATTTAGTCTTGCACCCAAGAGACAGCAGGTGTGTCTGTTCATAGAGGAAACAGGTGTGGGTTATTCGATCGCTGTTCAGGATGAGCCTGCAGGCCTTGTTGAGAGCTACGTGCACCATCTTGAGCACAGAGTCTGTTGCTGCATTGTAGACAACCAGGCCATAGTCAATGGTAGAGAGGATGGAGTTTGTGACTGATAGGCGGATGGCTGCTGTGGTAAAGTGTTTTTTGTGCCTGTAAAGCACACCAACCTGGTGTTGACTGTCTTGACCACCTGGTGGATATGTTGAGCGTAGGATAAGGTGTCATCCAGGATGACTCCAAGGTATTTGAAGGAGTGTACCTGTTCCAAGGGGGGGAGTAGATTGTTGGTGATGTTTATGGTGGGGAACCTTTTCTTGACCAGGGGACTGGATAGGAGCATGGTCTTGATTCTTTTGTAATTGAGCAGAAGTTTGTGCTTGCAGAACCAGTCTTCAGTCCCGGCATCCTGTCCAGTACGGGTGACTGCCTCCTCCTGCAAGCCGCAGGAGCTGCTCTGAACCCAACAGCTGTTCTGCGCTGACCTGCCTGCCTCTCGGCCTACAGCCAGGTACACATTTGGAAGAGCAGCCCACAGTTACCAATGGGATTGAACTTGGTGCTTTTTGCCTTTCAGGCCATTTGACCGCACTACTACTGCTCCTCAGCTCTGATTAGGCATAACACTATTCCCCCCTTCTCTTATTGGCTCTTGACTCTACCATTCCGAAGCTGTCTCTTTTTTAATACAAGAACTGCTAATGCTGAGCTTACCAGTACCAAATGTTTGGTGGAACAGGAATGTTAATTTTCTAGCTTGTTGACTTTTACTGCTTAGAATAGTCAATAACTGCAGTTTGTAGATGTTACCTGCATAGAGTATGTAGACTGTTTGCATTCTTCTTCCACTAACCAACTATAGACACCTGCACTCTTCTTCCTCTGTCCTACTCTGCAAATCCTGTCTGTGTCTAAAGTGGGCTGTAAGGCACCCTAAGGACCCATCTGCTTGAACTAAGAGCTTGATCATTACTGCTCTAGTCCCTGTGTCCACTACTTTTTTCTTCTGAACTATCAGACCACAATTCATGTGTGCATACTCTCTCCCCTCCATGTCCTGTGTCTACTTTTTCATTTGCAAATTATACTGCAAAGTCACTAGAGGGCGACAACTCTTGGAGGTTGCATTCCTCTTCCCACTGCTCTCCCCTAAGCACATCTCATCCTGGGTCCTTCTACCCTAAAGCAAATTACTACACCCTAACAAACCGTATTCAGCCACCCTATCACTGTGCCATAGAGACCACCACAATTATGGGTATCGGAGTGCCTCCCTTACTGACACTGGGCCACTGCTCCCTTATTGCTCACTCTGCTGGGCACCCATTGTCACGGGACCACCCAAGCTCCTAACTGATCACCTTACTATCCTACTCTCATGGAACCCTCAGCCCTCCCTCTAGGGTCTTCTTCCACACCTCCCACCCTGACAAACCATCAACGACTACCACCCACACTGCCACTACCTCTCATGCATCCCCCATCCTCCCCCACATATCTCCCTGCAGTCATGTTCCACCATCAACCTCCATGCTGGAACACATTCCTATCTTTTCCAACCTTATCACCTCTGGCCATCCTTGTACTACCTCCGCACTATAACTAGCGGCAGCTATCCAATAAGGCAATGATCGTTTGCTTCCTCAGAGTCTTTGCCATACTCCTACTAATTTCAGGAAATGTCATCCTAACCTAGGGCCATGTTGCCCAGTCTAGTCTGCTGTACCATGGGCTTAAAATAACTGCAATGAACATTTGCAGCTTAACCAAAAAGACAGCAGGCCTCCATTGCTGGATACTGCAACATCAGCCAGATGTGCTAGCACTGACAGAAACCTGGCTGTCCAAAAAAAAAACCTGACTCTTTGGTTGCCCTCCCTGGCTTCTCCTTTCACAGAGCTGACAAAATGGGCAAACGTGGTGGGGGGTGTGCTGTGTATGTCTGTGACTCCATGATATGCCATGCCCTTCCAATCCCTCCATTAGACCATGGTACCCAAACCTTATCATTAAAACTTACTCCAGATCCCTCCAGAGCCCCTGTAATTCTTACTGTCGTATAAGTCCAAGCTCCTGCAATACAATCTCTTGCTTACTACATCTTCGGCTTCCCTCCCAAAATGGAACGCATCATAGTTGGAGACTTTAATGTGAACTGGCTTGCCAGTTCAGCTTCCCATGACAAGGATACCTTTGCTGCACTGGACCTGACCCAGCTGATCAGCCAACCTACCAGGGTGAACCCCACTAATGGCTCTAGCACCCTGATCGACCTTCTCCTCATCAACCGTCCCCACAGAGTCTCTGACCTGCTGGTCCTTCCAGACTCCCTAAGTAATCACTCACTAATCCTCTTTTCCTGGTCATGTCTTCAGCAGAAACCCAAACCAAACTATATTGCCCAGCGTCGTCTCCGACCCGGAGGCCTCACAAAACTAAGAAAATACTTAACTCAATGGGACTGGTCCCCCATCTCCTGGACCCCTACTATAGATGAAGCCCTTGATTATTTCACCTGTTCTTTTAATAAAGCATGTGACATCTGTGCCCCACTAGCAAACGTGCAGTCCAAGAAACGTAATGCCCCCTGGGTCATGCCTGCACTGCTCCAACAGTTAAAGCACAGAGATGATCTCTGGCATAAAGCAGTCGCATCCGGCACACAGGCAGACAGGCAAGCCTATAAAGCGGCTCATAATAGATGCAATTGGGTCATTAAACAGGCCAGGGGGCATGACTTGGACCTGGAGAAGATGGCAGCCTAGATCTCTCATTGTGCCCCAGCCTGGTGATGAATCGCACATCAGCTGCCAAGATGCTGGATTGAAGGTTCACTCTACTGCTTTACTATACCTTCCCAACCTCTGTTGCCACTCTGGAATTGTTATTTAGGGTAGCCATGCTTCTGTTGCATCCTGTGACCATGTGAATATCAGACCTGTCTCTCTCCCATTAGGGCCGCAGCGTCTTGTGAACATTTTCATGTTATACTGTATCCCCAGAGGAGCACTAGCGCCCTCCCTCCGCCTCACTCCATTCTGGGCCATGATCGAAAGCTTCTTCTGCACAAGAGGGAATCAAACAGTAACCGGTGAAAGGCCAATTTTGTAATACCTCCCTGCTGTTCCTCAATCCTATGGCCAGGATGGAGCCTCCAGATACCAAAAATGAAGGAGTACCTGATCAGGCCATCCTATTATCCCCGGACCGGATGCAAGTGGGGGAGGCCCTTGCCAATATTACAAAAATGCTCGAGGCATTGCTGACAAGAGTTGACACTATTGGCTCCTCCTTAGCGGGTAAAGTTGCCAATGTCCGCAGGCTGGAGGACCAGCAGAATGTCCTCAAACAGCAAATGGAGGAGTTGGAACGACAGCACATCAATGTGCTATAAAAACTCAGAGATCATGAAGCCAAATTAGCTCGATTATGGCACAGAGCGGAGGATCAGGAAAATCGAAGTAGGAGAAATAATATTCAGATTCTTGGGGTGCCAGAGGGTGCCGAGGGCCAAACATGGAGAGATTCTTGAATGAGTGGATTCCACAGCTTTAGGAGACTGTTGGAAGGAGCCAGTGGGTGTGGAATGAGCGCACAAAGTTTTTGGCAACCCCAACAATGTCAAAGGCCCACGGACTATAACTGCCTACCTGCTACGCTTTTCAGTTAAAGAGCATCTACTCAGGGCTACAAGGGACATTGGAGAGTTGGTATGGAGAGGCAACACCATCTCCTTTTACAGAGAATTTACCCAGGAAGTGGCAGCCAAACATAAAGCCTATAACCCTCTGAAAAAAGTACTGAATGTTAACTCAATCCAATATAATTTCAAGGGTCTTATAGCACTGTACCAGTCCAAGAATGTCCAATCCTTCCTTGCAGAATCACCTCGGGATGCCGAGGCCTGGATTCAGAATCACTGTCAAAAACTACTTCTTCCAGATGCCTCTGGGAGCCAAGGGGCCAAACAGACCAGGGAACCAACAGGAAAGGAAATGATGCCTATGGGGACAATTACAGTCGGACAGGTCCGCCCAACAGGGATACCCCCCACGCACTATGAGCTCCATCTGCTGCAGGGACTAAACAACCTACGGACACCTCTGCCGCTCTCATGGCTCCCGACATACTCAACACTAACCTGAAGCCCAAGCATTTGGACTCAGCTGATACCCCCTTGCCAGCGAGACAGCATCAGCACTCCAGAAGCCCCCATTCCACAGTACAGGATAATCCCACAGCCTCCCCGCCAGCAAAACTTCTAAGGGCAGATCTGCCTATGCTGGAGAGGAAAGAGCAGCTGGGCCACTACAAGGACGTAACTGCAACACCTATGGATGACCTAGCTCCCTTAGACTGGGCATCTACAATGGAAAAAAGCAAGGAAGATGCTACAGTGACTGCCAGCCTGCTAAAGCCTGAACTGAAAACTTTTGCGGAAGCCCACACATTTGCCTTACAACCCTGTTAAGAAGGACCTGATATGTGAAAGTGGGGAGGCCCTGCAAGAAAGCGACAAACTAACTGTATAATATTTGATTTATTCAAATCTGCTATTGGGTTAGGTTATTGTACCCCCATTGGTCTGCTGGGAAGGGAAAGTGGGTCCTCCTGCCTCCCAACTTGCATTTTGACCTACTGAGCTTTGCCTATGTACTGTGGGCATCATGCCCAATTAGGTTACTCCTGTGCCTTACTTCCCCACTTAGCACAGGTATTTAGCCACCTTCATATGATGATGAGTGAGTAATTATGACCCGCGCTGTGACCTCCCCCCACTACATTTTTTCTCTTTCCCTTCACCTCTTGCTGTAACTGTGGCACACAGGGAATAAACTCCCTCCCTACAGCAGGTGTCATAATCACACAATTTTAACCTAGGGAGTGGGCTCATCTTCTTAAACATAACCCATGATCGGCCGCAGTCATAGCACCTATAAAGGGAGGGTCAAGTACTACCTATGGGTGCTGCGTTATACAGATCACAGCTGGCTACCCCTGTAACCCCTGACATAGACACTGTTCCTATTTGTTGCTTGATTTATGAGCAAAATGGGTGGCTGACAGAGTCCTTCCCTCCTCCTTCTTTTCCCCAGTAGGTAGCTCCTGCCTGCTACTTGCTGGCTGAACTTGCTGCCCCCCAAGTCAGGATGGGCATGGTCGCCAGACTTGCCTAGACCCTTCAAAACAGGTCTTGTGACTAAGTTTATGGAGTCGGGCTGGGACAGATCACCCATGTTAGGTATGACCTCTCCCCCCTACTTTTTTTTGGTGCCTGAAGCAATGTGGCTTAAGGGCTTATTTGTCCCTTCTCACACGCACAACTCGGCACCAATAACTGAATTATTGTTATCTACTTAGTGATTTACATTGTAATAATACAAATGTGTTGTCTGATAGCTGGTTATTGCTAAGAATATGTTTCTAAGATACATACTCTGTATATCTCCCATTTTGTCCAGGTTTTTCCCAGTTGAAAGCAAGAACGCTCACTATTTTCAATCCTTTCTCAGCACCCTCTCTTTGAGGTTCACCAGCTGTACACATTTTTAGCACAAGCCAGTAGCTGGGTACCCCCTCCTCCTTTCTTCTGCCTTTTCTACTGCTGCCTGCTGGGTGAGTACCATCTTCCTTACTAAAGTATCTGGTGGTAAACATCAATGGCATCATCTTCAGCTGTGCCACGGGGTTGGAGATGCATCTCCTGGAATGTTCGGGGGTTGAACCATCAGGCAAAATGTACCACGGTCCTGCAATTTCTGAACTCCATGAGGGCTGATACTGCCCTACTCCAGGAGATGCAGCTCACCAGCCGTATGGTGCAATGGTTAAAGAAACTCTGGGTAGGGACAGTACTGGCCAGTTGCACTCCCACAAAATCCAAGGGTGTGCCTATCCTCCTACAGAGGATGAGACCCTGGGCCATTGAAGCTTAACACCAAGATTCACAAGGGAGGTGGTTGGTGGCTAAACTTTCCTACCCAGGCGGCAAGGTCATAGTAGCCAATGTTTATGGCCATAATACCGATTCAGGAGACATCTACTCTGAACTGAATCAGAGCTTTTCAGCAAAGAGCTAGATATCCCAATATTGTTGGGGGGGGGACCATAATTTGGTGCCTCAATCCCACCCCAAAGTCCTAGCAACGTTAAACACTCTGATGTTGGAATGGGCATTGGGGGACCCCTGGAGAATTAGCCATCCGAAAGGGTGAGACTGCACATTCTACTCCCAACATCCATGGGACTCACAGTAGGCTCGATTTAAGGCTGGCTAACCATGTTGCTATGCCTGGGATAGGGGACCCGACCATTTACAACATAGTTATATTGGACTATGCTCCTGTTATGATCACATTCCCCACCGAGGTAGAGCTCGCCCTCCACGAGATGGAGATGTACTCCGTTGTTGTTGCAGGATGCAACGTTTCAAGATTATATAAAGAACAAGGCCCACTCCTATTTTTCTATCAACACCCCGGGGGAAACTCGAGCGACCACAGTTTGGGAAGCATTCAAGGCTGGTATAAGAGGAAGAATTATTTCCTTTTCAGCAGCTAAATACAAGGAGAGAGCAAAACAAATAGGAGAGTTGCAGGTTGAACTTACTTGCTTAGAACAATAGTTCAAAATCTCCCCCAGAAACCCGCTCAACTCCCCTCTTCTGGCTAACACCGCAGGCCTAAAATATAGGATTAATGTGCTATTGAACAGAAAAGCAGAGTGGCAACTGATTTGAGCCAAACATAGATCCTGGGAAGGAGGGGACAAGGGAGGGAAACTATTAGCCTACTACCTGCGGAAACAACAGACCTCCTCCAGAATTCTTACCCTTAAGAATAAGCAGGGAAAGGTAGTAATGGTGCCCAAGGCCATTAATGAGGCCATGCAGAATTTCTATCAGGAGCTCTATCAATCGCAGAACACTCTGTCAGAGGATGAGCTCTCCCAGCAATTGAAAACTTTTTGCCAGGGAGCACAACTCCCTCAGCTATCTGAAGAGCAGAGGCGTGACCTAGACACCCCAATCACCTATGATGAACTCCGCCTGGCCCTATTCCAAATGGCGAAAGGGAAGGCCCTTGGGCCAGATGGGATGTCAGTAGAGCTACACTAACTATTGCAGGAAGACATTATCACCCCCCCCCACTACGAGCCCTCCAAGAAGCTCAGAAAGATACAATGCTCCCCCTACCATGCGTGAGGCCCTAATCACCTTAATCCCTTAAAAATCCTCAGACAGCTTGCTGTGTGTGAACTACAGGCCCATCTTGCTCCTCCCCGTAGACACCAAAATACTGGCTAAAGTTCTTGCATACAGATAGTCCCTTGTTCTGTCTAACCTGATTCACCCATCATGAACTGGGTTCTCAAAGGGTAAATCAAGTGCAGATAATTTGTGACTAGTTGTGTACCGTAAGTGGTTAGCACTGCAGTCCAAAACCCCTATGGCCACCTTAGCGATTGACTTTGCTAAGGCGCTTGACTCCCTGGAATGGGCGTATCTCCACAAGGTCCTCAGACTGTATGGGTTTGGGCCCTATTTTTGCTCCTGGGCATCTATCCTGTATCACTTACCCACGGCCAGAATTCTTACTAACAGGGATACTTCCCTTCCCCTTACAAAGAGGCACCAGACAGGGTTGCCCCTCTCTTCTCTTCTTTTCCTCATAGCTTTGGATCCCCTGATCAGGAAATTCATAAACACCCCTAGTATCACTGGTATACCTGGGAGGAAATCATTCTACCTAGTCAACGCATATGCAGACGACATGCTGCTCACACTCTCCAATCCCCACTCCTCCATCTCCACAGTTTTATCAATTCTGCAGGAATTCACCTCACTCTCGGGGTTAACAATGAACCAAAAGAAAACTATTCTTTCTCCTTTGAATGAGAACTGCAGTAGACAATGTCTTACTGGTACAGACATTGCTTGGGCCCCACAGGGATTCCCCTACTTAGGCATAACTATTACGGCATCCTGGAAAGATTTAAAATCTGCTAATTTCTCTCCTCTCCTGGCATCCCTAATGGCCAAAACTCAGTGCTGGAGTAAGCTGCACTTAACACTGAAGGGTATGGTGGAAGCTATTAGAATTTTCATTTTCTCCAAAGTCTCATATCTGCTCAACAACCTTCCAATCCCTCTTTCTCAAAAGCCATTCCAGGCCCTAGACAAAATGGTCTCACTTTTCCTATGGGAAGGTAAAGTTCCCGGATGGGGACGGATGAAACTGCGAGCTCATTGGACCAGAGGAGGACTTGGGGTCCCCTGGTTCATGGGCTACCATCTTTCCTTTAGAATGGCCCAGGCTATGGCCTGGTTCACTCCTCGCCCTACCCCCCCCCCATGGGTACTTTTAGAAGCTGCTCTCTCTAATTAACGGTCCCCTTTTTTCTCTGCTACCTAGCAGAAAACCTGTTGGACATGAGCTCACGCCTCTTATGACAGAAACATGCAGATCATGGCACAGGGCGATGGCAATAACTGGGGTTCTGCATTCAAAATATCTCCTCCCTCTCCGTTATGCTCTGATATGGAGCAATCCACTTATTATGGTCGATCACAAGCCATTTAAATGGACCTCAATGGCCCCAAAGGCATTCAAACAGTTGGAGATCTCCTCTTCCCAAACACCCAAACATTAATGTCCTTTGAACAGATTTGAGATAGATATGGGTTGTCATCAATAGATTTTTGGAAATGTCTTCAGCTAAGAAGTGCTATAACCCCCCTCCTTAAGACTCTGCCATCCCAGTCTACATGGAGTTGCCTGAGAGATCTCCACCAACCCAGAAAAGACAGGAGTCTCGTAGGTGCCCTTTACCAAATTATTAGAGACTTCCTGATGCCACTTTAACTAGCAGAACTGCATGGGAGTGAGATCTCCCCCACCCTTTACCCCACAGCAGTGGTCGGAGTGCCTCAGAGCAGCCCATACAGTGTATGAGGCTTCAAAGAGCCAGTTAGTACAACTTAAAATCCTCCGCAGGTGGCACAGGACCCCCGCAGTTCTCCATAGCCTCAAGATTATGTCACAGGACCGTTGTTGGAGATGTCACTCTTCCCCTGCCCATTTATTCCACATTTTGTGGACTTGCCCAACATTACAGAATTTTTGGATGCAGGTCCTGGATGATTGTTCCACGATAGTAGGTAAGTCACTTTCCCTTCAACACTACACTCTTTTGTTGGGCAATACCTCGACATTAAATCCACTTCCTCCTTCTAGCAAAGCTTGGATCTTAGTGGCAGTCATGGAGGTGAAAAGGGCCACCTTAGTGAGGTGGAGACAGCCTGAACCCCCTGTACTTTCACAGTGGCGGGCAGCCATGGCCTGCCTGGCTGTTTTTGAGAGACTTACGGTGATGGCTAAAGGTAAGATCCCTAACTACTACCAGAGATGGGAGGCTTATCTGCACTCTCACATTTGTATGATTGCACCTCCTCCATTACAAAATCCCCCGTCATCCTGACACAGGATCCAGCTTGCTAAAATGGCAATACGTTGCTAAAATGACAATACTTCTCTGACCCTTGATTGTTCCCCACCACCCTTTGCTATGTTTCTTACTCTCTCTCCCTCCTCCATTCTGGCCTTCTGGCAATCTGGATACTTAAATACTTAATACTAGACTACTTGGTATATGTAATCTGGGTGAACCTGACAGCAATTTTAATATGTAAAGGTGATGATTGAATTGTATTGACCTGAACAGCTGAGTATTATCCTTACTGATCTAAGAGGATGCATGATGATTGATAAGGATAGTTAGTGTATACAACATGAGCCTTTTCTAAGTTTATTTGAGACTATTATTTGTACTGGACCAGAGTATTCTTGTATTAAGCTTCATTTTCTATAGTCGGTTGTTTAATAAGTTGACTTGCCTCTGTATGTTTGCGCATGGAATTAATGTTATGCCTGGTATTTGTGTACCATTTATATGGTCTGGTATCACTGAAAACCCAATAAAATCTCACATGATAAAAAAAGAAAATTAGACAGGCCAAATCAGGCTACTACAAAATGACCCTTGCCTCCTCCCCGGGGAATACTCGGTTGTTCTGGGGCAATATCAAGGAACTCAATGGCAAATCTCAGCTCTCCCCCTCCCACTAACTGTCAACAATGTCCCTACCACTGACCCGCTGGCCATCGCCAACTGCCTCAACTCATCAATCTTTGACCTTCATGCAGTACTCCCAAATAACTTCTTCGACCACACTGCTGCAACCCGGCCCCCTAACACCCAGATTCCCCCCTTCCATCTCAGGGTGATCTCTATGAATGAGGCAAGGCCTTTTCTCATTGAAGCACTCTGTGGCTCTTGCTGTTGCAAAGATTCTTTTGATATGAGAATCCTACATCTAGTACTAGATATAGTCCTCTCCCCACTGGCTGACCTCATTAACCGCTCCCTAAGTCTGGGACAGTTCCCTGCAGACTGGAAGACTGCCACAGTCACCCCAATACTGAATAGTGTTGACAGCACCTCCCCCAATAACTACCATCCCAAATCCATTTTCTCACCACTCTTGAAAGCCCTCAAAAAAATTATAGCCACGCAACTCACAGAGTACCTGCTTACTCATAACCTACTTTGCAGGGAGCAGCATGGCTTCAGATCTGGGCACAGTACAACTACTGCTCTCACTGAGTTCTCTAATTTTATTCACTCTCCCCTGGATAGAAAACACCTAGCTGGAGCGGTCTTCATCGACCTGTCAAAGGTCTTTGATACAGTCTCCCATCTCTTACTCTTAGGCACACTCTGCCACATAGGTCTGTCCCAAGGACCCATCTCCTGGTTTACCAGTTACCTCACAGCTAGATCACAATATGTCAAAATTAACAACACCCTCTCAACCACCCTGCCAGTCCACTCTCGGGTTCCCCTGGGCTCCATCCTTGGCCCTCTATTATTCTGCATCTACCTAAACACCTTGCCCAATTCCTGCTCCGGCAACCTACTACTCTATGCAGATGATGCGGTTCTTTTTGCCTCACACTCAGATCCCACAGTATTGCAGTCCTCCCTCCAACATGCATTTGACCAGATTGAAAACTGGTTCATAGACCAAAAACTTGTGGTCAATGTAGAAAAGACAAAGACCATGCTCTTTGCCCACCGACAGAATAAGGTCAAGAATGCACAGCTAACAATCCTCTCCCACTCTCTCCTTCCTCTAGAACAGGTCCATACATATAAATACTTGGGCCTTACATTTGATTCCAGCCTCTCCCTTCCATTCACATATTGACACTCTCTCATCAGCCATAAACGTCCGTATAGGCCTATTGTATCGGCACAAGGATTGCCTACCTCCGGAAGCCCTTAATCAGGCTGTCACCTCCTCAGTCCTCTACCTAGTCAATTATGGGCTCACTATCTACTCAGCCACTGACCACACAGCCCTTAACAAAATCCACCTTGCCATAAACAAAGCATGCAGACTCCTCTCCGGGGCAGACAAGCATACCCATACTTGTACCCTATATGCCCTGATAAATCTCTTCACCCTGGATGAAAGGCTATTTTAACAAACATGTCTCCTCACAAAGAAAATACACCTAGGGCTTACCCCCTTGGAAGTTTCTGCCTCTCTCCTGTCCTCCCACACCTCGGTGAACACCCGCACTGCCAAACGACAGGTGTAGTCCATCCCGAGGGTTAGAGCCTCCTTAGCCCAAAGGTAATTCCCACACAGGGCCCTAGCCTGGTACAACAAACTCTCCTCTAATGTCTCCTCCATCTCCAAATTAGGACCTTTCAAGTCAGCCCTCAAAGAGCACATTCCCACTTCATGGCACTGCCAATGTACCAGCTAGTGCTGGGTCATCTATCCATCATCTTACGGGACCACCCCACCACTGAGCTCCTACCGATAGGGCTACCAAACATTACCTATTAACAATGCCTCCTTTGGCTGCACTTACAAGATGCCTGTCTAATTCTCTACTTCACTGTAAATATCTAACCTGTTACTCCTTCCCTCTATCAGCAAACTTATTGTTCTCTTGTAAACTGTAAATACAGCTCTTGGTAACACGTTCAATGCAATGTATAGCTAATCTTGATTCTGCAATATTGTAAAACTAAAAAAACTGTAACCTTTACCTGCCATTCTATTTCTATATGTAGTAAGTGTTTATGTTTGTTTTTTCTGACATGGAGCCTTTGTAAATGAGTCCCTGACTCAGAGGTTGTAATCCTAAAGTCTGTTAAATAAATAAATAAATAAATATTTTACTGAAGGAGTGCTGAAGTGCTGCTTGGAGTGGCTCAATTCGAGAGTTGCTGTTGAGGATGACAGCGTCATCCGCATATAGGATTATCTTGGCATCATAGGCTTGAGGGGGATTATTTAGGAACAGGCTGAAGAGCAGTGGTCCCAAGATGGATCCCTGGGGGACCCCAAGAGTGACTTCCCTGGGGTCAGACACTGTCCTATTTTTACCCATTGTGACCTGAGGGACAGGTAGTCTCAGAACCAGAGTGCTGCACTGGCAGTCAGGCTTTGAAGCTGGGCAGCAGCAGCAGCACCTCATCAATTGTAGGGCAGACATGGTGCAGTGCAATTCTAAGGGGCAAAATCCCTCCCTGCTCCCTCATAATGTGGGACAGATGCATCTAGCTATGTTGTCACCAAGGCCATCCAACATTTGCCATCCTCCCCCTCTCCCCATTTCGCCACAGTATATGTACAAACTCACAATATCTGTGACAAATCAGATGCAATGATTTTCTCATTGCCATCTGTCTTCTCACTTGCTTGTTAATGGCCTGTTTTCCACTTGCTTGCTTGCCCAAAAGTCTATCTGGCTTCTCACTTACCCATATGTCTATCTGCCTTCCTACTTGCCCAAAACTAATATGCCAATCTTAGTTGCCCACTCACTTGCCCATATATCCTTCCTCATGCCTGTTCGCCCACCAACACACACTGTCGCAGCTGTAACATTTCCCCACCAGCATAACCTTCCTGTCTGTTTCACTGGCTGCTGCCACTATCTCGCATTGCAAAAGAAGACACCAGTGCGTTTGGCGGCATGCTGTTGGCTGAGAAAAAAATGATATTTTTATTTTGTTTTTAATTTTTCTGTAGATATGGTGATGTCCTGCCAGATGGAAGAGTTGATTTTTTCATCATTTATTTATTTAATTTTAAATTGCTCCATTATAAACAGGGAGCAGACCCAGATACAGGACTCCAGATAAAGAGTCCTGATCTACCCGAGTCCACTGGATGGCATCAGACCAGGGGTTTCAGATTTCAAGTGAACCGGTCCGCCCAACCCTAGTACTGAGGTAAGAGAATGAAGGTGTTCCCCCCATCAAAACTTTCTTTGCTTTCTCCTAATCCTACTTCTGATAGTACCAAGTCTGACCATCTCAGATCCCCTTCTGCTTCACATGCACTGCAGTTGATGAATATGTACCTCAGAGCTATGAAGAACATACAGTAAGTAAGTGTAACACCCCTCTGGGGAGACAGTATGCAGTGGGTACCCTTGAAACACTGTTCCCCTTGCATAAGGGGTTAATTTTCCTTCCTCTTGGGGAGCTGGTCAGCTATTGGTTGGGAGTACCTCTGGAGGATGGGCCTCCTTTATTCTGTGTTGAAGAGCATGGGCTGGAGGAGTCAGTTCTAAGCAGCCTTCTTGCCAGCTTCATCAAGGAGATGTTTTTTTGAGTGGAATGTAGGCCTAATACAGAGCCCAGTGGGACGTGGCAGTGGCCATCAGTTTTGAGATCCCTGTAATGGGGGGAGTGATACTGTAATGGAAGACAGAGTACTAAGTCACTTGCACTTGGCCACCTGGGAATCTGACCCGTCAGAATGTGAAACAAGCATCAAGAGATGAGAGTCAGACTTCACATCCACAAAGAGAAGCACTAATGGGTGGTAGAAGTAATTTAGGTGAGAGGATCAGCTATAAGACCTTTGGGAGCACTAAGCAGGATTGCTACCCGTGTTCCAGGCTGCCCATAATGACAGCAGAAATACCGCTCCGTTAATGTCCATGAAGAGTGTGATCAGTTCTTCAGTGATGGATTGCAATAGCTGAGTTTGGACTGGCAGTCTGTCTAAAAGAGGTTCAAGTCTTTGAAGCTGGAAACATAGATGGGACCCTGCTAATAGAGGAGAAGACAGTGGAGGGGAGTTGGTTTGATCCTGTAGATGGAAATGTGTGGTAATGCCTGCAAGGTTAGCTTAAGTCCTAGGAATGAGTGATTATGTGATGCCTGCCAATATGGATCATTGGAATGATTGACTTGTGGATTATGGACATTGCCTACATGGACAATGCATGGTCATTGAGATAGCACAAATCCCTGATCCAGTGCTGTACACTTTCCCCATGTGACATGGCTTTATGAATTTTACATAACTCCATGGGTCCAGGGAGTGAATCAAGTTCACTATTAAAGGTTCTTTACTGGTATCACTTGCCATTTGGACTCTAATGCTTGCGTTTGATTGCATTTGTTAACCAAGTTGCCTCCTTGCCCAGTGCCCCATGGAAGAAGCCAGCACCCCAGCCCAAAGAACAAAATAAGTCATCTTTTACAGTTTCTGTTGTGGTCCCTCCTCCCCTCAGACAGTAACATCAGCATACCCCTAGACACCAGGGATGGGGAGGGCTACATAAGTCCAGGGAGCTGAGCACCTCCTCCTCACCAAACAAAAATGTCTATAAAACAAATATTCACTACCAGTTTCCAACCCAGCTTTTTATAGACAACAAACAAATTGTGCCGTGCCACTGGTCTATGATGAGGCTGCATGGAAATTCTGGCCAAACAGCTGGATCCCCTTATTTGTAAGTCTGCAAGCTGAGGGGGCAGCATGGGGCTAATGATTGACTTGGGGGAACAAGGGAAGATTAGTGACTGTGGGGTGAGTGGGGACCGCCCCCCCCCCCCGAGAATCATCTAGATACACAGACAGACTTATATTAAATTTTATAAAATGGCATGGTAAAATCCAGTAATCTGACTGGTTCTTATTTATATGAAAAATATGGTTTACACATGGTTAAAAAAAGGACTGCTCAGCAGTGAAGAGTCTGGAACCCAGATCAATGGGCATTTGGAACACAGGCATTTCAGTTAGCCCCTTACAGCCAGAACTGATCTTCCACCACAAACATGGCTGCTACCTTTACACTGTAAAAAAACTTCAACTATGCCCTAAAAATAAAACTACTTTAAATAAAAAATAAAACAAATTAATTAAATGTTGTTTCCCTGATTATCACATTCTCCTTACATACATAAACAACTTAGAAACAATAAGTAGTGTTTATAGTTTTCACTACAACTCTTTCTTTGTTGATTGTGAAAAATTCCCCCATCTATATCTTTACCTGCTCATCAAGGAACTCTCTTCTTTTTGCCCTGATAGTGAGATAATTGAGTCTCTGGCTGTAATAAAGGCCTTTGCTGTCTGTGTGTAGAGTGTGTTAGGAGAGAAACATTCTGCCAGTGGAACTGAGGAGAATTTTGAATCCATGTATTCCATGGTAAACATTCTATGACAAATATTCCATATGTTGAATGTGGGGAAAAACAGAGAAAAAAAACAGGAAGAAAGTAGGCAACAATACAATGACATCATTTGTAGTGGACGGAAAGACTATTTTATCATAAATGCACACAAGTAAATCTATTGTTTCTACATATAAACATGCTTTTCCTAACTGTAAAAAGTTTTAAAAATGGATCCCATTTTATTAGCGCAATAAGTCTCTCTGGAATGTGCGTGGAACACATTTTACCGCACGGCCAGTGGCTAAAGTCACTCAGCCTTCGGCCTTGTACAAACATATGAAATTTGCCAGCAGATAAAGGCCTAGAGGTCTATCAAGTCTGCTTGAATGTGCAGCTAGCACCTCTTATTGTGTAGCTGCCCCTCCTGCCAACCCTTTCCCTCCATTGACTCTCCCCCTTGCCCTTTCCCAGCCCCTTTTAAAGCAGTCCACTGTTCTACTGGATACCACTTCTGCCGGTAATGTATTCCACCCACCTGCCACCCTCTCCGTAAATAGGTGTCTCCTTATCTCCCTCCTGAACCATCCTCCCTATCATGGCCCTGGGTGTCCCTCCCTTCCCTTACTTTGAACAGCCCTTCTGTACCTGTCTTGTTTATTCCTTTCATGTACTTAAAGGTTTCAATCATGTCCCCCCGTCCCTCCTCTCCTCCAGTGAGTACACATTCAGCTCCCTCAGCTTCCTCTCATATGGTAAGTCCCCCAGCCCCTTGATCATCTTTGTCACCCTGTGCTGCACCCTCTCCATTAACTTAATGTCCTTCTTCAGATACAGGCACCAGTACTGCATGCAGTACTCCAGGTGCGGTCTAACTAATGACCTATCCAGTGGCAGAATTACCTCCCCCTCCTCAAAGAGATACCCCTTGCAATGCAAACCAGCATTTTGTTGGCCTTTGCAGCTGCCTTCCTACATTGTGCTGAGTTGTTTATTGACCCTGTAATGAGCACCCCCAGATCCTTGTCCTCCTCTGTCTTGGCTAGCTGCACTCCCCCCAGCTGGCAACTCCTTCTTGGGTTCTTCACACCTAAATGCAGCACCTTGCACTTTTTGGCATTAAATCCCAGTTGCCAGGTGTCTGATCAGTTTTCCAGCATGTCCAGATTATCCTGCAACCCTTGCCATCCCCCTAGGTCGTCCACCACTGCTCCCATCTTGGTGTCATCAGCAAACAGACTGATCTTGCTCTTGCTGTCCAATGATATGTCTGCAATGAATATCCCAAACAACACTGGTCCTAACACTGAGCCCTGTGGAACACCGCTTGTCACTAACCTTGGGGATGAGAGCACCCCACCCACCACCACCACCCTCAGTTGCTTTCCCTGAAGCCAGTTCCCTACCCATCTCACCAGCTTTGCACCTGCACCTGTGCTTTCTAACTTACTTTCCAACCTCCCATGTGGCACCAAGTCAAATGCCTTACTGAAGTCCGGATATAGAACATCCACTGCATGGCGCCTGTCCAATTGCCTAATTATCCAGTCACAGAACTCCACCACGTTGGTTTGGCAGGATCTGCCATGTATGAAGCCATGCTGTCTGCTGTCCTGTAGTCCTTTGGCCTCCAGTAGGGCTAACAGCCTCTCCTTCAGAAAAGTCTCCATTAGCTTATCCACAATGGATGTGAAGCTCACCGGTCTGTGGTTACCCGGTTCATCCTTGGGGCCACTCTTGTGGAAGGGCACCACATGAGCCATCCTCCAATCCTGAGGTACACATCCAGAGTGTAGTGAGGCATTAAATAAGTCTGCCAAAAAGGTTCCACAAGGACCTCTGCCAGTTCCTTCAGTACCCTGAGGTGGACGCCATCTGGGCCTGGTGCCTTGTCCACCCTCAGTGCCCCCAAACCCTCCAGAACTCTGCCCTCCATGATTTTCCCATCTGCCACCCCCCCACCCTGTTTCTGCCATTCCTCCTTCTTGGGTATCACCCCCCTCTCTTCTCCCTAGTAAATACAGAGAAGTAATCATTTAGTGCTTCTGCCTTATCGCCCCATTTCCACCCAACCCCCTCCTTCCTAATCCTTACTATGTGATCCTTACAGTTCCTTTTCTCCCTGATGTACCTAAAGAAGTCCTTCTCACCCTTCTTAATGCCTTGTGCCAGCCAGAGCTCCGTAGATGCCTTGGCTCCCCTTACTGCCCATGTCATCTCCTTCGATTCCTTCAGGTACTCCTCCCCGTCCTCCCTCCTCCCTGTTTGCTTGTACCTCCTAAAGGCAGGTCTTTCCCTACTTATCTTTTCCATCACCTCCTTGCCTTATTACGCCCCTGGCCGTGCGGTAAAATGTGTTCCACACACACCCATCTTGCCTTATTGCTTCCGCATGTCAAATAAAATCTCTGAACTTTCTGTAAACCCTGCTTCATGCTGAGAAAATTCACTGTTTCTTCTGAGCACCATGTTGCTGTAGCAATTAAAACTAGCTTCTTACCGTATAACTCCAGTCTGGTTCTTGATGGTTCCTGTATTTAGCTGTAAATATTTCATGTTTCTCTGAGTTACCCACTATCAGTTATGCTCTCTGACCTTATTTGCAGAGTTTTTATTACCAATAGAAGAGAAGACAACTGAATAACAAAAAAGAAGGATTAATGAAGTATAAATGAAATGTTAGAATATCTGTTTTTTAAAAAAGTGGCATTTGAATGATATTCAAGAGGCTATTATGAACCAAAAAAATGAAGGGCCTTTACCTATGATGAGCGAAAATAGGAAAATGAATGGTAGAGTTGCATAAAAGAAAGGATTTTAACAACGAACGGACTGGTAATGTACCCTTCATTTTCTTTATGGGGTACCTCAATTTTAGCAAGACCATTAATTTAATTCCATATAGAAGGCTAATAAAGAAACTGGGTTGCCTGGGGATAGGGGACAAACTGACCAGTTGGATAAGGAACTGGTTGGGGGGGTAGGACACAGGGCGATCATCAATGGGGTACACTCAGAGCAAGAGGGAAACAGGGGCTGGGTACCACAGAGATCGGTTATGGGATTAATTTTCTTCAATATCTATATTTGTGATATAATTGACTAATTCATTCATTCATTCATCCATTCATTCATTCATTAATTTTAAAAGCTTTACCCAGGAAAGACATACAAAGCTAGTAACAGCTAGTTTCCAGTTGTGTTCTGTGGGAGGATACTGTAGGAGAGCGAAGCCAAAATAAGGTGTGTCTCTTTGGTGATCACACTAAGATCTATAGCAAAGAGGGAAATGAGGAGGGTGTTAGAGAAATGACAATGAACCTTGTAAAATTAGAAAGGTGATCCAGATTATGACAACTAAAATTCAATGCAAAAAAAGAAGTGCAGAGTGATGTACATTGGCAAAAGGACCCTAAAATGGACTTCTGGATGGAGAAACTAAGTGTGGCACAGAGAATTAAGGAAAAAGACCTGGGTCATCATTAATGATAGCCTCAAGTCCACTGCTCAGAGCAACAAAGCATACAGGAAGGGAACAGGATGCTGGGATCCATGGGAAGGGGAGTTGATAGTAGGAGGAAAGAGGTGATACTGCCACTTCACGGGTCCCTGGTAAGACTACACTTGGAGTACTGTGCACAGTTTTGGATGCTTTCCCTCAGGAAAGTCAGGGACTGTATAAGTGCCATACAAAGGTGGGCCTTGAGGATGATCCATGTGCAGCAGAGGAGGTTGTGTAGGGAGAAGACGGCAGACCTTAACATGTTTACACTTAGGAGCAGGAAGGAAAGGAGAGATAGGACTGGGACCTACAAGTTCTTGTGAGGACTCAACAGAGTGGATTGTAAAAACATGTTCACAAGGAAGGAGGGCATAGGGATGAGAGGAGATGGGTAGAAACTGGTGGAGGAGATTCAGGAGTGATGTAAGGAAGTACTTCTTCATGGAGTGTGTAGTAGGTGAATGGAATAGGCTGCTCAGAGAGGTGGTTAAAACCAAAACAGTGATGGGGTTTAAACTAGAGTAGGACAGATATACGGAAATAGTGGGACCCACAGGCAGAGGAGGGGAAGGAATACTTGGGGAAGGGCATGACGAGCAGCCACTAGGACTATCAGATCCCTAAATCCAGCTTGTCATTAGTCAGAGACTGGTGCTAGGCAGGGAAATAGCCAGACTGTATGGATGTCAGGATCCTCTGCCAACATAATTAAGGTTTCTATGAATATTTACATATCGGCAAAACTGCGAAGTTAAAGGTGATAGGAAATGGGTTTTTATACATCTAGATACCCTCCTGTTGTCCTTTTAGTGTCTAGCTAATATTCTGATATGTTTTTTACCTTTTTTATTACATTAATAAACTAATTTTCTTGCCTTTGTAACTACTCTGACTCCTCACCTCAGCAGTTGTTGCGCTCTCTTTTCATACTGCCCTGAACATTCTATGATATCAATAACACCATTCCAGGCCATTCCGATAAATAGCATGGAATGGTGCTATAGATGTCATAGAATGACTTAGAAATATGAAAACAAATAGCAGTAGCTGATGAGCAGTGGAACTCTATATATATCTGAGGGCATGTCAAGGCTAGATTTTATATTTATGAGAAATTGGTCAACACGTATCAGAATACATAACAGGCATGAAAAGGAAGATGGAAGCAAGTTAAAAACGTAAAATCATTTCGGGGTAGGGGCGTGGCTTGGCGCCGACAGGAATGGCAGCCTAAAAGTTATAGCTTCTACTACCTAGACTAAATCCCGAATTATTCTCGGTCAAGCTAATCCACAAACTTGAATTCAGCATCCAAGTTACATATTGAACTTAACTGTGTGGAGGTGATCTTTCCTGGCATGGGGGCTGCTCCCAGAATTGAGATTTTGCAGACAAGGTTTTCACAACAAGGTTGGGGCCTACCACTGAACTCAGATCCCCAAGATGGAGTTGGCGGCCTCTCCTGGAGCAGACAGAAACCTGCAAGAAATACGTGGCATGTTCACTCAACTGATCCAGCAAATGGGGAACTTAGAGTTAGCTGCCCAGCACCGTGCAGCGGATATAAAACCCTCTCACAGAGAACTAATGTAAATGAACAGAGACTGGCCAATATGGAGGATTTAACACATCAAATGAATGGCCGCATGAGGGACCAGGAGTGGACTATCCAGCTACTATAGCAGCATGTCGAGGATTTGGAAAACCACAGTCACCGGAATAACCTACGGTTTGTGGGTTTTCTGGAGGGCAGCAAAGGCACAGATGCTATCTCTTTCCTACAAACTGAACTACCAGACATTCTGGGCCGCCAAGGGGCAGATCGCCTGGAGATAGACCAGGCCCATCGCTCTCTGACTCCATGGCCAGCAGCTGGGTTCTACCTGCATCCCATCCTGCCTGGTTCCTATGTTTCCGAGACTGGGAGGTGATCATCTTGGCTGCCAGAGCCAAACAAGGGCAACGGATCCAGATTTTTTCGAACTACTCCCAAGTACTCTCTGCCAGATGGAGGGCCTTTACCACTGCTAGGAAGGCCAGCGCAGATCTGGGACTGGAGAACTTGCTGAGGTACCCTTCCATCTTTTGCATCGTGAGTAATGGATCCCTGCACTCCTTTGACACACTGCAGAATCCTTCCTGGCATCATATTTACTTAGTTTTTTTTGACTGGGAGGGTGCACTAGACAGCAGAGTTGCCTATTTTCAGACACAACCCAGGAGGTTACATACAGATGGATAAAACACCAATTAAATGCAAGGATATGACAGGTGAACATCAGCCGAACACAACTGGGCTGGGGCAAATACGTGAAGTACAATAGAGCAGGTGAAGTACAAACCAGACAAATGCAGATTGACTACTCAAACCAGGGAGCACAGGACTGTGCAGATCTCCCTCTACCAAACCTGCCACAGAGAGCCCAGCCAGTGATCTCAGTTCCTTGTACCCCGGCGCTGAAGGGTTGATGCCACAATTGCAGAAAAAAAAGCAGATATGGGGAAGCATATTGATAAATCCCCAAGGCTCAGTTCCCAGAGCTGCAGTGCAAGCCAGGAATCACAGGTTTGTTCACAGGCATGAGATCTGCCTCCAGGAAACAACCGATATGAAGTGCTATGCAACTTACCAGATGAGGACTCTCCGCAGCAGCGACCAATGGCAGCCCAGGCTGAATCTGCCCCCATCAGGCAGTCCCTCCTGGAAGAGCTCAGCTAGTGAGCTGAAGAAGTTGTGGATATTGCATCACTGAGCCTAGAACAGGCCAACACTCTGGAGCTCCTAGCGGAGAAGGGGCCTTTTCTACTCCCACAAGACTCGCTGGACTCAGCCCAGTGAACAAAACTGTAAACAGCTGTAGACAAGTTTGTTTATGTGGAGACACCTTTGTCCCATGGGATGGACCTCCAGATCATGTACTGTAAGGTCCAATCGGGGGGGAGGTTTGTTTTCTGGATGCCCTAACCTGAACTTCCATGCTCTGGTTCCCCCCCCAAGGTATTTGCCAACCATTTCAGACCGTGTTCCCCACTATACTGTATGGCAAATTATGTGCTTATGTTTTAAAGTTATAGAGGGCTGTATGTTGTGTGACCAAGCCCACTGTTGAGGTCACCATGCATTTTAGGTAGGCCCTGTTTTGAGAGACTTCCCCCAAGGCTGTAAGGCCCAAAAGATTATCCTTTTTACTGGCAGTTATGGGGGGGTTGATCAGGGGAGGGGGAGAGATCCTGGCTGAGAATATGCAGTATGTAAATGCCCCCCCAGTGTTAAATTCATTACAAATGTGCCTAGTTCCAGAAGGCAAGATAAGGCTATAGTTTATAGGAGTATGTTAGTAGTGCCTGGAATTTGGTCTTATGAGCCCATCTGCTCAATGCTACCTGAGGTGGCGATGTCTGGGGCTGATAGTACTGCCCAACAGTGGTCCCTAGTACCCCCGCACAGGACAGAATAATTTATCAGCCCATGGGACCTATTTGGGGTGTTCTAGATTCAGCTGGTCAAGGACCCCCATAAGGGCTGAACCTGAATCCTCGCGGTCCACAGCTAGTTTAACTGATATGCACATTTATTGGAGGTCTGCCACAGGCAAAGGTCTTCAGGGGGCCAGGACTTTGGACATTTGTTCCCTATCTCACAGAAAGAAAGCTCACTGGGGAAGGGGACAGGATATCTGCTGTGATGAGGGCAGATCTAAGACTTCAGGGGGCCAGATTGCCCCCCCAGACAGGTACAACAACCCAGCACAACTCCACCTGCTACTAATAAGGGGACAAACGTGGGAGGTAGTACTGTGACATATGGGGGGAGGCAGGGTTTTAAAGATAGGGGATCCACAAGCATTCTTCTGCATGAAAAAACACTTGACAAGTGTAAAATTTCTTCTTTAATACAATTCCAGCCCCCTACGTTTCGCTCCTATGAGCTTGTTCACGGGTTTTTTTTTCAATCTGTTTTAAAACAAAACACAAGTAAAAACTTATAGATTTCTTCAATTTCTCAAGTCCATAAATAATTATCTATATTTATATTTGTTAATCAATTTGTTTATAAACCGTTTATCTACCTAAGTCCTTCTTGGAATGTGCATTTAGTTCAAACGATCCAGAAAACTTTTGTCCTCTTCCTATGGAAGTAAAATAAACCACATTCATCTTACTGTGCACAAAAACGCTTAAACAACAATAATGTTGCTACTATTAATAACAGTATTTAACTTGAAACCCCCCATAGCTTGCGTACCTTGGGAACCTTTCTCTTGTAACTTAAATCACTGTCTTGCCAAAACGAAGCTGCCACATCCCAATTTAGGCTCTAAAAAAACATAATTATACGCGTTTACTCAAAACGGCTTAAAGCCATTAATCTTTACAATTTTTAACAAGCTTTACTGACTTCTTACCTAGTCAGGTCTCAGGCGTGTCTGGGAATCTCAGGGCATAAAGTTAGTGCTAGACCTGTTGTTACTTGGTACTAATACTGTGGATACATTTGAGTCCCTGAGAGAGAAATACCAACTCCCCTCCGATCACTTCTGGAGATATCTGCAAATCAGGGACACCATTAAAAGACCTGCACCTCCCCTGACCTCACTGGGTCCCTCCCCGCTGAGTCCATGACTGAAACTGGACAAAGGCTGGGCAAGTTGGATTTACAAGGTGCTACAGGAGGTTATCCCGAATCCAACACTCCCTGCCAAAGCACAATGGGAGCAGGAGATGGGTAAATCAAACACTGAAGATTTTTTTAAGATGCCAGAAACTGAGAGGAAAGCACCCTTAGGGCAGAAAAAAACAAAGAGGGGGCATGTGGAATTTAAAAAGTACTTCAGTGCAGTGAACTTTGTAACAAGTGTGAGAGGTAAAACAGTTGGGAAGAGAAGGAAGAAGGTATTGCAGAGCAGCGAGTTGAATTAAAAGTGTGTGAGAACCTGAATATTTTATGGAATAAAGCAGATGATGGAAAGAATAATGCTGAAATGTGTATGAAAATCATCACTGTTAATGGGCCTGAGGAAGTGGCGAAGGTCACAAAACTGTCACCCTGGCTTTCAAGTGTGAATATAAAAACTTCAATAAAAGCAGCCAAACTGCAAGTTTTGGAATCAGTGGAGTTCATCCTTTCCTATCTTAACTATTAACAGGAGATTGGTATTCAGATTTCTGAGTGACAGTGGGCTCACTGCTGGTCCAGGATACACCACGCCTGTAGGGACAGCTGGTCATGACTGATAATGAACAAAACCCCTGCTAAGGTGGTACTATACCCTGGCCAAGCTCAAGAAGTTAGGCCTCCTTCATGATGACTCGTGCTGATGCTGTGGTCAGGCAGGAGCACACCTCTACCATGTTCTATGGATGTGTCCAGTAATCCAGCCCTTTTGGAATGCAGTTGTGAACATGTGTAGAGAAGTGGCAGTGCAGATGACTATAGATGCCTCCCTACTAATGCTGGGCTGTTCACCTGAAGGCCTTCCCAAGCACAACCCAGGGGTCCAGTAGGTCACAGTAGGCATGATGGCAAAACGCCTACTCTTGATGCGTTGGCAGACCACTGAGTGCCCCTCCTTAACTGACTTACTGCTGTTCATGTCACAGATGGCTTCCTAAGAAAGGCTGTCCAACTTTGCTGCAGGTATTATGACCAGGTTTGGCCTTTGCTGGCAGCCTTTCCTAGAGCTGAAATACTGCCAGAATGATCAAAGCAATCCCCACTAAAATAAGAGCGCTCCAAGGGGCTGACCACCCCAGCTTGAAACTTACTCATCCCTATCATGCACTTAAAGTATTCCAACTTGACTATAACTGATTGCCTTATTGTATATAGTTATAGTTATTACCAAAGAGGTATCCGGCAGTCACCATACATGGTTTACAGGTGGTACTGCAGGCCCAAGGGAAGTATCATTCACCAGACCCTATGACCACTCAGGCCAACCAGGCAAGGGCAATACTGACTACCTAGATAGCCATGTCACACCTACTAGAAGATGTTACTTAAGCAATAAGGCACGACAAGGTGTATGTTATCATGTAATAATGTCACTCCCAGCAGGGCCCATTGGCACTGAGGGTTGAGGCGCTGGACGCCACACCTCGCGCCACGCCGGTGACCCGTGTTCGTGAACGGGCACGGGTTGACATGGGTCGGCAGGGAGGAGATGGATTGAGCATCCAATGGACTGCTCTCCATCTCTGGGGAGGGGGGATTCAGGTGGCCGGTGCTTGCCTGTCCCCTACCGGAGGCTGGGGGTCGGTGGCATGTAGCTGCAAGCTATGGGGTGGGACGTGGCAGACGCTTGATTGGGGCATGCACGGGAGAGTGCGTGCACTCAGTCGTTGACGTCATTGCACACCATGGCCCACAGGGAGAAAAAAGTGGAAAAAAGAGCCTGGCAGAGTGAAGTTGTGCCCTGCAGTGCCGTCCCAGAGAAGGCACCTCCCTGGCATGGATCCGTTGGGGTGGGTTGAGTCACTTCCCACCACCCTGCTGCAAAGTGTAAGTCACGGGGTGCATAAGGGAGGGGGTCTGATCTTGAGGGATGGCGCTGGGGACAACAGATAGCAGGCTTGCAGCGAGCTCTGGAAGAAAGAAAAAATAAACAAATAATGTCACTCCTGGGGTAGGCTGAAGCAGGCGAGCTAGGCTCCACCACTCCAGGAGTGCGTTATTATTTTATTTAGTTTTGTTGACCGTGTAAGTGCACTAGACAAATCCTGCCTATTTTCAGGCACGACCCGGGGGAGGGGGATACAGATGAATGCCAACTGACCTTGAACCAGATTAAGCTGTTGGTGGTATTTTTAGTGAATTACACAATAACACACACCTTGAAGTGCCTTAATGCAATTATACAATAGCTCGATGTTATACAAAATAAATATTTAAAAAAGGTTTTAGGAGATTTTTAGTGTAGCAATATATCTTTGTTTCTGAAAAAGGCATCCAACAAATCAATACAGTGGTGTTACTGTGTAATAACATCACTGTCTCAGGCACACACTGACCAATCAGAGCCCTGGAAATTTTCTTGCCATTGTATAATGATGAATATGGGCTACATGTTAATCACTGACAGTACACAGTATCAGCTAGTCAATTGTCTATTTTCCTGTATTATATGGGAGTTGGCCAAGCCGTTCATATTCAGTCATCTATTCCATGTATGCTTCCTGCTGTATGTTAATGTGTTTGTTGTCGTGCTGTCTCAATAAAATGTTCAACTTCAAAATAAATTATTTCCTATCTCCTCTAAATGATTGGGACAGGACTTCAGCAGTAGCGTCATGTGCCTGCATACCATGGTTTCCCAATCCAAGGGCGAGCGACTCTAAGCACAATCATAAGCCACGACAGCAAATTCTTCAATACAGATTTTTATTTTACTTCATTAGCCCAACATCTTGCTTAGAAAGGCTTTCTCAGGGACACTGTTCAACTCAATGTTATCACCATTCTTATGGCTGCCTCTGTGCCCGACACAAGAACCACCCTACTGGTATTTTCAGTGCTAATAGCATTCTTATTTATACAGCAACATCCTGTGTGTGAGAAACATGAAACTGATGTCTTTCAAAATACTGGTAGGGTGAGTCTTGAGATAGGACTAGAGACAGCCATAAGAATGGTGGTAAAATGGATATAAATGGTTCAAAGAAAAATAAACTAATAGTGTCCCCAAAGGAAGGTTTTTGAGGAAACATTGGGGTAATTAAGTAAAATAAAAATCTGTATTGGAAGAATTTGGTATCATAGCCTATGACTGCGCTCAGAGTGGCTTATCCCTGGACTGTGAATTGTTTTGCCAGTCAGAGGAGGCTCCACAGAATACCTTGCAAGTTATATGATATTGCCTGTAGGATTGTTGTTTTTCCCTGCACCTGTTGCAGTCCAGTATGGTTGTGATCATACATACTATGTGCAACAACTATCATCAGGACATGCAATTTGCATAACTGTATGCTGTGCCACTTTTACTAGAAGAATACATCCCCTTGCATCAAGCAGCACCCATTTCTGTGTGGCAGTTTTGGTAGGGGCCAGTACTGAAAGCCTTGTATGCCCCCCCCCCGAATAACACCACCTACCCACTACTGCAATTGTGTACTGGGCCCCTGTTATGTCATCCCAGAGAGATGAAGGAACCAGCCTCATAATTTCAGTTATTTTGGTCATAGTGAGCTGAAAATAGAAAAACAAGTTAAATACAAGAACCTTCATGCTAAAGTGCTGAAGCATGTTTTCTCTGGAAAGTTATTAGGAACAAAGACAAATTTAAAGAAATACCAAGTTACACGTACCTCATTAATGCAAAGCATCATGGGACCTGTGACTGCTTTGCATCTATGTACTTCCTCTACTTTTACTGTTATTTTGCATCTGTTGTATCGTTGCTATTTGTGATTTTTGCTGCTCTTTAAGAGTCGTCCCTTTTGCAATTGTGCCTTAATGTACTGACATCACTGTGCAGATACTGTGACTGTCTGGCACTTAAGTATTTACTCTGTACTTTGTTTTGCATAGTATTACTCCTGTCATATTGTTTCTATTGTGATTTATGCAGTTTCTAACTATTTTCACTACCTCAAAATATGTTTACATTTAATTATCTCACAACACTTTCATAGGCAATGCCTGCGAAAGTGAGGAAGATTTGGTACTGCTAGGGGAGAGTAAAATGTTAGCAATGTGATTTAAGTATAAGATTAATGTTCATGGGTATTACGCTTATATAGATATCAAATACATTATGGGGACTAATACCTAAATTCAGAAAAAGTGCAAAGAATAAGCTGGCCTGCCGGCACAGTGGTTAGACTTCTGCTCGCGACGCCGGAGATATGGGTTCAGGGATGGATGGATGTGGGGAGTTGGAGGGACAGCTGGGGAGAAGGATTGAGCACCCTGGACTGCTGTCTTTCTCTGGGGGAGGGAGGGTCTGAGTGTCCGTGTGTGATGGACCCCAGGCAGAGGGCGGTGGCACCACAGCGCTCTATGCCAATACATTGGGAGCAGGGCAGATGCTGGTCATCACTGCATGTCCCCACCCCCAGGGCAGCAAGTAATAGAAAAATGCTGGACTCCTGGCATGAAGGCCCATTCCATCCCACCGCCCACTGCCTCTGCCACCCATCGTAGGGATCCCACCCTCGTGGTCCTGACCGGGGGGGGGTAATCTGGGGCTTGCCCACGATGTCCAGTCAGGAGTGGGAAGCCCCTCAGTGGCTCCACCCAAGGTGGTAAGCCTGGGCATGGGGGCGGCGGGTGGATGGAGCCCGAGAAATGGGGGGATACAGCGCCAAAAACAGGAAAAAAAAAGTGCAAACAATTAGTGTTTTTAATTTATTTTTAAAACCGTCACAAAATTTTCCATGCTGATATTAAAAAAAAGTATATTGCTGTTCTTCATTGTTACGGAAAAAGTATATCAGAAACATTTATTCTACAAAAAACTTCTGTTGTGATGTAAATACACATATGTGTATATAGAATATATATATAGAGAGAGAGAGAGAGAGAGAGAGAGAGAGAGAGAGAAAACTGCCTGTTTTTGTATCAATAACAAAATTGCTACTGTTACATAACAACAATATAATAACACCATGGGCCCAAATTTCAAAGACCCCTTAGGGATACGCACCATACATCCCTCTAAGGGTTGAGGCAAACCCCAGTTGCGCCAGGGGCCGTGCACCAGATTTTACAACATGCAGGGTCCCCATGCCTAACAACAGGGTTTTCCGCAGACCACCAGATGTGCCACAGAGTTGGCCGCATCTGCGGGATTCGCCACAGGCATGTGGTGCTGCACCCCCATCCCCTCATCCGGTGCAATGTACAACCATCACAGTATTGAGGATGACAAAAAATCCAGCACATGCTCCAACAGTGAAATGACTCTGCCAAATATAGATCTCCTTACCAATCCACTCGGTGACATGGTAGAGCCTCAGATCAAGGCTGTAGGGCATGGATCTCTAGGGAAGAACACAGCGCAGGATACTGGTCAATAGGTAAGGCAGCACAAGAGAACAGGAGTGGCTGCATAACAGGGTTTAGTTAATTATTCAAATGCCTTCCATTTGCAATTGCAATAATGTATCTACCTGTAATACAAATAGGGAAGTGTTGAACATGCTGTGAAATACCGCGCCGCAAATATGTCCCGTTTTGGGTTCCATTGCACACTAATAACAATAAGTAATGAAAAGCACTGCAGGCATTGGACAACTGATTCACCACTATATTGTCTGGCTCTTGGATCCTGTGACTGGCACAGCCCTCCACACACACCCAGGGCTAGCCACAGAATGCAATCACAGGGATTGCGTGCTGAACACTTTCTACTGTACACTGTGCAGTACACAAGATCGCATTCTGTGGCTGGCCATGGTGATGTGTGGAGGGCTATGACAGGAGCGTGATGGGGAAAGTGTGTGTGGGGGTTGGGGGAGTGGGGTGGTTGAGCAATGCCAGACGGGGTGGAGAGGGTGGGAGCTCCACTAGATCACCAGGGACTATGATGCCAGTTGCCGGGGACATTCGGGGTGAGCGTGATTGGACCAGGGCATTTTCTACCATATTCTGGGTGACTGGGGAGCAAGGGGGGGGGTGACATTACACATATGACACCAGGGGATTACACATGTGAGGGGGGGCACTACAGTTCCAGGGATGCAAATATATCAAGGCTGGCTGCTGTCACCACTTGTAATTTCATTGCCGCACATGTCATGGCACCCAACCAGATGCCGTATCATTACTGGGGATGGCCAGATTTGCCCCAACACCCCACCTGCCACCTCCAATGAACCTAGTGTGCACCCCCCCACTCTCTGCACCGCTGCACCTCACTGGCACAACACAGTTAGACCACCTCCTGGCTAATCTAACTGCCGCCCCCTGCTGCATCCATAGTAGGGCTTTGAAAATCCCAGATAAGGGAATATTGCAGCCCCACCATGGCACAAGCCCCCTTGCATCCTGGCGCACCTGTTGGTTGGTGCAACCTGTGGCACAAGGGGGATTTGGTGCAGCTGCATCTGAAGTGGACACAGGCTGCCTTTGAAAATCGTGTTTAATGTACGTTGTGACACAAGTCACCTCTTGCATCAAACTCTTTGGACGCAGACCCCTTGCATCCATATAAGCCATTTGAAAATTGGGCCACATTTCCTAATGGCTGGACTCCAAGCTATTATTTAAAAAAAAATTGTTTCTAGCCCCAATAGGTCCAGAGTTAGACCTTTCAACATATTTCTTCTTTAAAATGTGATAACTTTGGAACCGTTAGAGCTAGAGGCTTTTTTTAATGAAAGCTTGGAGTCTGTTAAGTAGATATATTGTTAATATAGCACTACATTGACCACATATTGATACAAAAAAATACAATGTTTCATATTGTTAAAAAATAAAATCTGTCACTGCATTTTTAAAGTTGTCATTTTTGTCATATTATGTTAACATATGTATGCATGTAGTAATACTGGATTTCCAGGTAGACTAGCAGAAAGGTTAGAAAGGCCAAGGCAGATAAACAGCTTAGATTGGCAAGAGGGATCAGAAGGGGGAGAAGGAATTCTTTAAATATATTTAGGAGAAGAGGAAGGAAGGAAGGGAGGCAGATGAGTAAGCTGAGGAAGGAGGGTGGTTAGGTAGAGGAGGGTTTGGAGCAGGCTGAAGTGTTAAACGACTTCAGCTCCATTCTTCTAGCTCTTCACTAGGGAAAGGGATGGGTCTTTGCCTCGGGGGGGACAGGAAAGGGGCAATGGGGGAGGATCTCACAGAAGGTGAGATCCAGGTAGGGAGGGTAAGGGAGGCTCTCAAGTCCTTGACGCCGGATAGAGCTCCAGGACTGGACGGCATCCACACAAAGTTCTGAAGGAACTTGCAGATGTCCTGGCAACTCCACTGATGGAACTGTTCAATTCCTCCCTCCAATCAGGATGGGTACTCTGGATTTGAGATTGGCAAATGTAGTGCCCCTCCACAAGAGCAGACCTTGGGATGATCCAGGAAACTACAGATAGGTCAGCCTAACATCCATAGTGGGGAAAATATTGGAGGCCATCTTGAAAGAATGGATAGCAGAGTTCCTGGAGGTAAATGATTTTCAGGATGAAAACCAACATGGGTTTGGCTGGGGGAAATCATGGCAAACAAACCTGGTCAAATTCTTTGACTGGGGGACTAGGTCCCTGGATGGGGGAAAACCGGTTGATGTTCTATACCTGGACTTCGGCAAGTCTTTTGATTCGGTCCTGCATAAAAGGCTTATTTGGAAATTATGGGGACTGGGAGAGATAAATTGGTGAGGTGGGTAGCAAATTGGCTTGGGACTAGACAACAGAGGGTGGTGGTAAGGCATGAAGTCTCGACTCCCAGGGAGGTAATCAGTGGGGTCCCACAAGGCTCAGTCTTGGGCCCTGTACTTTTTGACGTGTATGTCTCAGACATTGGGGAGGGGATAGGTAGTAAAATGAGCTTATTTGTTGATGATACCAAACTGGGGGCAGTGGTGGATAAGGAGGAGAGAAGGCAGGCACTACAGAGTGACCTGCAGAAACTAGAATACTGGGCCCAAACATGGCAGCTGGGGTTCAATGCACATAAATGCCGTGTTCTGCATCTCGGTAGTAGGAATCCTGAGTATATCTACCAGTTGGAGGGAGGGAGTACAGCTGGCTGTAACAACAGTGGCAAAGGACCTGGGAGTTATGATTGATGCTAGAGGGAATCACTCAGAGTAATGCAGGAAGGCAGCGGCCAAAGCAAGCAAAATGCTTGGGTGTATAGCCAGGGGGATAATGTCCAGCGAGAAAGGAGTTCATACTTCCCCTGCACACTTCACTGGTGAGGCTGCATTTGGAGTACTGTGGGCAGTTCTGGTCACCATGCCTTGAAAAGGACATCACACTTCTGGAGAGGGTCCAGAGAAGGGCAACAAGAATAATCAGTGGTATGGAGGGGTTGTCATATGAAGATAGGCTTAGAGAGCTGAACATGTACTCTCTGGAAGACAGGAGGGATAGGGAGGATATGATAGAGACCTTCAAATACCTGAAGGGGTTCAACAGAGGGAGCGGGGAGGGTTTGCTCAAGCTGAGGGAAGAAGGGACTACAAGAGGCCATAGTCTAAAGCTGGCAAGGGGAAGGTTCAGGGGGGAGGCGAGGAGTCACTATTTCACAGAGAGGGTGGTGGCACCCCAGAATGCTCTGCCAGATGATCTAGTAAAAATAGGAACAATGGGTGGTTTCATCAAGGGATGGACAGGCACGGGGCACAGTATGGAGGGGGGGCAAGGAGGTCACCGGAGCAGTACAGGGAGGAGATGGGAGGGGGATGAAATGGTGGATAATAGAGCAGCTGAGGTGCATTACCAATGAGTTGTGTTGGGCAGACAAGATAGACCGATAGGCCTAATTTGCTGGCACCTATGTATGTATGTATGTATGTATGTATATATGTATGTATGTATGTATGTATCAACTGTTCAAATGTTACAGCTTTCAAAATGTAGCTTTAAGCATTATATAAATAAATAAGATTACGTCTGGAAATGGTTGGAAGATACTAGCAGTTGTTCTCGTCAAAGACTAAGCACGGTTCCAGTTGTGTATGCACCTTGCATTACTGTATTCTTTTTGCTCTATTATTCCTGCTCCCCCTTCCCACAGGATGCATCTGGAAATGAAGTATTTCCAGATTAGTATTTCTTTCCTGATAAAACTTTTGAAATAAACAAACAAATAAATAACTAAATAAATAAAGTACTTGCATGGTGATTTGTATATACGGCCCTTGGTGCTTTGCGTTAGTGGAATATGTGTAGTTTGATATACTCTACAAGTCCTTATATGCAATCTCTACTGAAATATCCTTGGCCAGGCAGGGTTACGTGAAGGCATACAAATATAATCAATTAAGAACTCATAAACAGAGGGGTTGCAAGTCTTCTTCTGTGCAAGTACACAAGTCAGTGCATCAGCACAGGAAAGGCAGAGGGGCAGTCTGACCTTAGTGGGTGCTAGCATGCATAGTGGCTTCCCAGTGCCCTCACCTTCCCAGGGTGCAAGGTGCAGCAATGCCTGCCACAACAGAATTGCTGAAGAAAGTTCTTGTAGGGGTCACAGCCTGGCAAGCCAGAATATTCATTTCAGCAGGAGGCAGAGTTAGGCAGCACACAGCAACACCAACAATAGTAATGGAAGGGAACTGGGTAGGGGGTTGATCCACTTGGCACTAGAGACATGGGCAACTAATTCACACAATTCCAGGACTACTAGACAACCAGGAAAAAACAGCAGGTATCAGCATATATACTGTACATGTACTGGCATGCCCATCAAGGTACTCCTAGGGACATGGGCAACTAATTCACACAATTCCAGGACCACTGAACAACCAGAAAAGACCAGCAAGTATCAATATATTATAGTGGCATGGTAGTGCCACTATAATTAGGGTTGAGCAGGCACTTTAATGTTAGATCTCAAACTTTGCACTTTAAAACCTTTGCAACTGTTCGACCGATTTGCCTGAAATTTTGCATGAGTGGTCTGGTACCATAGATCTTTGGATCTGACAAGTTTTGTTCCAGTCGGATTGCTAGTTGTGGAGCTGTGGAGTGTCAAAAAATGTGAAAAATCCTCACTTTCTGACAAGTTCTTTGCTCATCTCTACAACTTGAACGTTTTGTCTGTCTGGTCTGAAATTATCAGGGTATATGGGGACGAACTGGATCAGGGAAGTGCCTTTTGAAGGTTTGGTGAAAAGAATTGAAGGGTGCAAGCCCGTAGTTATGTGGGGAAGAGCTCCTCCCCCACATCCTTCATAAACCAAGCAGCAGACTCCTGCTCTGCTTAGAGTGAGCCGCACTCACTGTTGTGTCGTCGCTGGTCCGTGGCTGCACCTTTGCTTGTTTCTGCCCCACCCCCATCCTGCCGTTTGTTTCGTTTCCTTATTCCTCCCCCCCCCCCCATTTGTTCTCTTCCCTGTTTGTTTCTTTGGGGGTCTAGCTCCATTCTGTCTGCTACCTGTTCGTTCTTCCCTGCTTCCGTTTTCTCCTGTGTTCCTGTCCTTGCATTGCTGTCTCCCCCTTTCGGGCAGCCCGGCTCCATGCCTAGTCCATCGCCACTTTTGCTCATTGCCTTCATGGTTTGCACTGGGGCATTTGTAAACTCGCCACCGCACTGACTATCTGCTCCTTGGCAGTACAACCTCTGCTGCCTAACCTTCAGCTGCTTCCTACTCGACTGGCCGCTTGATTGGATTGTCCGCTGTCAGCCGAGAAGCACCTTGCTTCTCCTATTTCTGCATCTGCCTGCTATTCTCTATGCTGCTTCAGCTCACCTTGCAATTGCACTCTACGCTATGCAGCCTACATGCTCCTGCAGGGCACCCTCTTACATGGCTCATTTCTACTCCTACCTCTCAACCTTTGCCTCTGAAATAAGGACGTGGCAGCTTTGGTCGCTCGTAATGAGAGGCGATGTGGGACTCAGACCCTCGGAGTGAGGAACACATCGCAACATGGAGCTGCTAGCTTTGCATACTGTGCAAACCATTGTGTTTCATTGTAGAAGTTTATTTGGCTTTAGTATTTATTTCTCTACTATCTATCGGTATGGTGCATAGCATGTCGGCTCAGCCAATACATTTACTTCTCTGCCTTTACAGCAATCTAACCTTACGTCTTGGATTATCCATCCCATGCCTCCATACCTCTCAACCTCCTGCCTCATAAATCAGGGACAAGGCATATGAAAATCAGGGACAAAGGACCAAAATCAGGAACCCATCTTCAAAATTGGTGATATCCACTCAGGAAGTAGGTAGAATATGGTGCTTAGTGTGCAATGTATTTTCCACAGAAGAACAAATCTGTAGCCTTAATGTTTGGCATTATTTTTGCTTACAATCCCCACGTTTAGCTATGGACACACAAATTTTAGGAGGGACAAGGTACAATTTTGAGGCACAGTCAGGGACGTCCCTGAAAATCAGGGACAGTCGAGAGGTATGCATGCCTCTCACCTGTTCTCCCTGTGCTTGGCGCTCTGTATTTGGCTAGCTGTTACCTTCGCTTGCTCATTTCCTGGTTCTTCATTATGTTGCTACTTATCTGGATATACTGTTTCTATTCTGCACTCCGTTGATGGACCCCTTCCTTGTCTCTACCTATATGGGGCCCACTTTTGTGGACGTGTTCTGTTTATACATCGGGCTTTGCTCCACCTTCTGGCCATTCCTATGAATTACAGGCCATGCTCTGGATCAATGTTGGGGAATCAGGAGGTGTGATTCTTCCCCTTCATGGCTACTTCAATGCCCTATGATTTCTCGGCTCCTACACTGCTCCTTAACTACCTTAGCCTCCATCGGTTCTTCCCTATATGGCTTGTGTATGGCTTGTGTGGTTCCTCAGGCTATATCCTTAAGTGTGCTTCTGGATGTTCCATTTGGCTCCTCGACCATGCTTGCTTGCACTGCTTTACGTGATCCCACCTTTGCCTCAATCATAGACTACCAGATTCAGGATGCTCATTGCCTCGACAGGTTGCCTACTCTTCTGCCAAGATCTCTTCGCTGCAATCCCTACCATCCTCGATCTACAGGATACGTCGGTCTACAGCATCGTTTTACTTTCATAAGTCTGCTTTACAGTTACAATGCTACTTTGCACTTAACTGGCTGAGGCTACGGCCTCCATTACAATACCTACTTCTCCTCTACGCCCGCCTCACCAGCTTGGGGATTGGAGATTCACAGCTTCTACGACCTGCCTTTGCCCTTCAGGCTGGGAGATTTACCTGCTTCTACTCTATGCCTGTCTCGCCCAACTCAGGGCCTGGAGATTCACAGCTTCTACGACCTGCCTTTGCCCATCTGGCTGGGAGGTTTACCTACTTCTGCTTTTCTTCTGCCTCACTCTGCTCGGGGCCTGGAGATTCACACATTCTACTATACGCCTACCTGCTGCCGTGTCAGCCAGCTGGAAGCTCCTTTACTGGATTGCATCTGGACATTTCTTCGTTCATCATCTATTCTTGGATGTTTTTCCCTACTGCCTCAGCCATGGAATTACTGCTGCTTCACCCTTTCCAGGACACTTAATTAGCGTCTCCTGAAGGCCTTCAATATCCTGATTGTGCTCTACCACTTCTCGGACCCTGTAACAATGCTGCTTCATTTGACTCAGCCTCTTCAGTTATCACCATCTAGAATTCCTTTGTGCAAATATTCAGGACTCGTCGGGTTATTACTGCCTCAAATATTGATTACCTACAGTTTCGGATGTTTCTTCCTCTCATCAAGTTGTCATCTCTCTACCACAGTCTCTTCGTTGCCATGGATATGTCAGTCCTCAGTGCCATTCCATTCTCTTAAGTCTGCCTTACAACTGCAGTACTGTTCTGCTCTAAACTGACTCAAGATACATCACCTGGAGGCTATGTATCACACTCTACTCTTACTAGCTGACCTCTGTAAGTCTGGCTGCATTTTCCTGTTACCTGTAGCTAGTCACCTCTCTACTTACCTCACCAGCTGTTGGATAAGCTGCGCATCTCGCCATGGGACTACCTGCCACTCTCTATTTCTACTAGCAGACCTCCATAGGTCTGGGTGTGATTCCCGTACCTGGAACTAGCCACCTCTCTCCTTACCTCACCAGCTGTCGGTTAAGCTGCGCTCTCACCAAGGGGCTGGTTGTCATGTCCTATTCCTTCTCACCTGCCTACATTGGTGCATTACTTGCTACCTACTACCTCTCTCCTCAGTTTTGTGGTCCACCCACCTTACTTATTTTTTGGGGCTCACCATATTGTACTACTTGGATGCTTCCTAACCTCACAACAGTGCCTCGGATTAGTCCTTTACAGACTGCCATGATTCCAGCTCAGTTCTACAGCCGTTGCCTCTATATCATCTCCTAAGACTATACTCTACTCCTATTGTACTTACCGGAACTGGATTCGTCAGTCGGTAGCCTTCCTGCAAGCATTCTTCAATTCCACGTGCTATGCGAGCCCTCTGTTAGTAGAAACCGGGAAGTCATACTACTTCTATTTCATCCTGCCTCATTTTCGTCAAAGCTTGGATGCAACTGTCTTTGTCTGGTCACCTGTACTGAGTTCTTCAGTCATCAATTTCATCTCCACCATCCTACAATTTGCTGGATTCTTATGCCTTCTATCAACTGAAGTCCGGAAGATGGACCTTTCATATATCCACTCTTCTATTGTTCCAACTTGTACGTGGATTCTCAAACTTGGAGTTTACTAGGAGGACGATTGTTCACCGGACATGTTACAATTCAGTACTTTCTTAAGCTCTCCGTTTCTCTGGATCAAGTCTACAACTTTGGAGTCCAGATTAGCTGATTAATTTAATTTGTTATTTAGGATCTGTCTCCTTTAGTATGCCCAGAAGGACGGGCAGGTCAGTAGCCATGGGTCTTCAGAGGTTCCCCCCAAGGGGGTTTTTCCCTCTCCTCCATGCTACTGGTCACACTCTCCAGAGTTGGAGGAGGTGATCATCTATTCATATTATTATTAAGGGTGTATTCCTGCTTGACGCCTTCATCAGCTGGATACAGAACAATGGTTGATATCATATTCTTTTTGGGGGGTCTCATAATACTAAACCAAGCTTCCTCCCTACAGGTGGGATACAGAGAAAGGCCAAAACTATCAAATAATATCAAGTGACTCTCAATTCAAACATCCAAGCTCATTGCTCATACTATCAGATTCAAGTGTACTACATTCATCAACTCTATCGTGCTCATGCTGAAGTACCTAAGCACAAACCATTCTATTCTACTAGTACCCAGCAAACATTGTCCTCTTACCAGCGGGCCTCTGTATCCAACAACCATCTACATCATCCAGCTACAGTATGTAACATAAGCACTGAGCTATGAACCACACGTAATTGAAGGGCGCAAGCCCGTGGTTATGTGGGGGAAGAGCTTCTCCCCCACATCCTTTATAAACCAAGCAGCAGACTCCCGCTCTGCTTAGAGTGAGTTGCACTCACCCACCATCCTCCCCTGACACCTCCTCCTTCTGCGGCACTCTTATCCCACCGGGGGGGTCTCATAATACTAAACCAAGCTTCCTCCCTACAGGTGGGATACAGAGAGAGGCCAAAACCATCAAATAATATCAAGTGACTCTCAATTCAAGCATCCAAGCACATTGCTCATACTATCAGATTCATGTGTACTACATTCATCAACTCTATCGTGCTCATGCTGAAGTACCTAAGCACAAACCATTCTATACTACTAGTACCTAGCAAACATTGTCCTCTTACCAGCTGGCCTCTGTATCCAACAGCCATCTACATCATCCAGCTACAGTATGTAACATAAGCACTGAGCTATGAACCACACATAATATTAATCCATTCAAAAGTTATTGAAGTTTGAAGTTTCCCATTATAGCCTATGGGGAAAAAAATATTTTCCGTTGGAAAGCACTTTTTGCTTTTGCAAAAGCACTATTTACTGCAAATTGGTTTAGTACTTCTGTGCTGCTGCCATCTTGTTTGCAGTTAGTGAGGTGGAAAAAACATCACAGTGCAAAAAATAGTGCCCCTTGGTAAACACCAACAGTTGGGTTTACCTAATTGGGGCCCTAGGAACATGACCCTGGCATTAGTTTTTCACTACGATGCCCAAAAATAAGTTTTTTAAATTTTTCCACCATCTTAGCCATGGAACTTTCATGAAAGTACTGCGGACTTTCACGAAACTTCTGCAGATACTTTCGCAAAAGTCCTGCATCTAAAATGGAGGGACTTTTGTGAAAGCTACACAGTACTTTCGCGAAAGCTCTCCTAGCTATAAAGTCCACAGAACGTTTGCAAAAGTTCCAGAGGTAAACAGGCCCAAAAGACTAGTTTCTTTGCCACTTCATGTCAAAAAAATGGTTAGGACTTTTGAGCTGAAATTTGCAGAGTGGCAAGACCTTGCCTCAGAGATGTGCCTTTTGCTGATTTGGTGAAAAAATTTACACTGGTTCCATAGTTACAGCACTCTGAAGTTGCAAATTATCTCACAGGATAGTATTGTGGTGTTTGCAGCACCTTTATGAAGTTGCAAATTATCTCACAGGATAGTATTGTGGTGTTTGCAGCACCTTTCGGCACTTATATCTCGAAAATGGTTTGAGATAAGGATTTTTTGCAAAGTGTAGCTTAGTACACTATAGGCTAAGCACTTAGGCATGCATGGAGATGGCCAGGTCATGAATACAACTGCAGTGGAACCTTTTCCAAAGTTCCTATGGTTACTGAGATATTACAAGTTTTGCATCATAAGGATTACTTGCAATGGCTCTAGGCCTGCGCTATGTCATTATACAAATGGGTACATGGGGAGCACAGGGCCCTTAGGGACTTGCGCTTCCACATATGGATACAATTATGCAATAATGGGAGCACAGGGACTTACATTATGCAGTAGTGGGAGCACAGGGCCCCACACAGAGATGTGATATTAAAATATCTGTACACTTATGTATAGATAGGAGTGCAGGGCCCAGAGGGATCCTGTGCTACCACATGAAAATCAAAGACAATTACAACATATATGCATGATGGGAACAGAGGACCCAGAGGCAGGGTCAGACTGGAGTACAGAGGGCCCACCTGGAAAGAGGATACAAAGGCCCACCTGGAAAATCAATAAAGGATGGCCCAGGGTGACACAGTCATATCAAAATTCCACTTCAATCTGATACACTAGCTCTGTCTTTGCGTCTTACATTTATCAACAGTGTCCCAGATACCCCATTTAATTAGAAAAAAAATGATAACTGCAAAAGTTTTCAGAGTTCAGAAGGTAACCACTTACCCAACTGAGAGGGTCCACCTGGAAATTTCCAGGTATCCAGGTGGGCCAGTCCGACCCTGCCCAGAGGGACCTGTGCTCCCACAGCCACATACAAGTAACATTACACTTTCTCAAAAAGAAGAGAAATTCACTGCAAAAAAACTCCATTAATGCATCAGTTAGAGTTATCATTACAGTGACAAAAGTTTGGAAATTTGATGTTAGGGTTACCAACCCTAACCCTCCCCCCACCCTCCACACCAACAGATATTGGGGTGTGCCTTGAAGTCGTCAGACTAACTCTTACCCCATTCCTATACTGTACCATCTCAGCTTCCTTACAAATGGAACAGGGTAGAAGTTAGACATGACTACCCAAGGCACCTCCCTGATGCCCTGACCCAATTGTGTGGAAAAACAAAGAAATAAGAATGATAACCCTAACATCAACTTAAACTTTTGCTGTAATGACAACCTAACTGATGCATTAACAGAGTTTTATTTCCAGTGAATATACATATACTGGTATGACCACCAAGGTACTGGTGAGAAGGATGGGGAAAAAGACTTCACTGGTAGCGCAGTGTACCTGGGGCACAGGCTAAGGCATGGCATAATGCACCTGATGTAATTCGATGTGAACGGCTCTGCAGTTGTTACTATCCAGTACATCCACTAACATCTAGAGAGAATATCTGCGCAAATGTGTACTGTGCTGCTGTTCCATGGAAAAAAAAATCAACCTCTCCAGACAGTGACGCCCATTAATGTATGGCAGTTTCACTGAGTGGCAGCACAGGGAGAACTCCATTTAGCACTAGCTCCTACTACAACTATATACTGGACCTCTGCTCTCTCAGGCCAAAGAGAGGAAAGAACATACAGTACTTGGTAATCTCATTTATTTGGGACATGGTGAGCCCCATATAGAAAAGCAATTTAAAAGACAACAACTGAGCACTGAAGCAACATTTACCCTGCAAACACAGTGGCAAAAAAAAAAAGTTTCAAAGAAATAAATTCCACATACCTCACTAATGCAAACATAAAGGGAAGTATATTCACGAAAATTTGCATATGATTCCCATGATGCTTTGCATTCCAGGGGCATTTTTTTTTTGATATACTATAAAATATTCCTTATATGCATTTTCTATGGGGTTATCCTTGTGGAGGCAGGGTTAGGTGGAAGCACACACAAATATAATCCATGGGGGAAGGGTAAAGTTTCCACTTCCTTCCTGTCTTACTCATACTTCTTGTGACCCTAGTAACCTTGCTGGTTATGCCAAGAAGCCTTAAAAATTGGCATTTTGTAACCTTTAGTCAATAGATTATCTATTTTGTTGTCTGCTGATATGCTCTGGTCTTTAGTAGGATAACTGTCACGCAAGAAAAAAACAACATGGGTGGAGGTGTTGTGGGTCACCCTTGAGTCAGGAAACAGAGCCACTAGTTTGACAGCCATGATCTACAGGCTCCGGCACAGGGGGAGGAGTTAGATAAGGAACTGTTGGAAGCAGTTGGCAAATGGCTGAAAAGGGGGAGGTGTTGCTGGTAGGGGACTTTAATCTGCTGGATGTAGAGTGTAGCCTCCCAGCTGTGGCTTCAGCTAAAAGCAGGGACATCCTGGACTCCCTACAGATGGCATTTCTCAGGCAACTAGCCAGTGGACCCACTTGTGATGGAGCAATACTGGAGCTGGTGCTTACTAACAGAGACAGCATTGCAGACATCAAGGTGGGAAGCCATCTGGGGACCAGTGATCATCATACAGTGTGGGTCAACATAAGAACTACTGCACAATCCAACCACACAGGGGTGAGGGTCCTGAACTTCAGAAGGCCTAATTTTGTAAAAATGGGTGAACGCCTGGCAAGGGCAGATGACCTGGGGAGTAGAAGAACAATGGTTCAAACTAAAAGAGGGCATAGTCAAGGCAACAAACATCTGTGTCAAACAAGTGAGCAACAGCAAAAGGAAGAGGAGACCATTATGATTCTCAAAAGAGGTGGCAAGAAAGGTAAAGGCTAAACATATAGCATTCAGAAGGTGTAAGGAGACCCCAATAGATGAGGATAAGTAACTATATCAGGAAAAACAGAGGGAGACAGGGAAAGCAGTAAGGAGAGCAAAGGCACAAACTGAAGAAAGAATAGCTCAAGCAGCATCAAAAGGGAAGAAGACTTTTTTTAGAATAGCTCAGGCAATATCAAAAGGGAACAAGATATTTTTTAGGTATATTAGCAAAAAAAGGAAGACTAAGGGAGGGATTGTAAGATTAAAGAGGGAGGGGACTGTACTGTAGAGGTGGGTGAAGTGGCCTCAATTCACTCCGTGGAGTAATTGTTGAGTAAAGGCAGATTGATTGGGCGCTTAGCAGTGCAAAGCGGAGTACTTCAAGGTCATAGGAGGTAACGCTGAAGTCCATTAAAACAATGACTTTATGCTATTCTGCCTTCCCCAAACCACTACTCCACAAAAATTTAGGTGAAGTACATTGAAAACAATGTTCTTCACCTCACTTCACCTTGTTTTAAGCTCCAAAGGCAGATTTTGCAGTGATTCATGGGATTTCAGGTCACATGGGCTCTAGATTGTTCTGCACAGCCTCAGCTCAGGGTAGCGTGTGTAGGAAGCTGTTGGAGACAGTCTGCTCTGTGAGCTCTCTGCGATTCAAACCTTCTAAAAGCTGTTAAAAAAGCTGTTTTGAGTCTTTTTTTTTTTTGCTGAAACTTTGGTTCATCAATAGTAGGAAACCCTCCTGTGCTCATATCATCGAGCGTTTATTGTTTGTGTGTGAATTTTGAATGTTAATGTACAACTTTCAGTCTGTGTACTGAGAGACAGTGGAAGTGTGCTTTGTGGGAGAGGTGTATCTGTGGTGTACGTAGACATAAGTAGGAGAAATACGAAGTTCTTTGTTTTTTGGTTATATTTTTCTTGTATAACTGACTGTGTTAATGTACACACAGTAATATTTTCAATAATTGTTGGAATGTTTTTGCTGATTGTGTGTGTTGTGGTCTGGAGGACCTGGTGCAGCAGTGCATAATTTCAGGTTGTTTAAAATATATTGTATATTACTGAAGTTTTCAATTTGCTACGCCTTACTTGTAGATAAATTGTGTGAGTGTGTGTGCGGTGCGTGACATCAAATAATATACCTTTTATTGTGCCACAGTGTAACTGCAGGTGCAGCAGTGTGAACCTGCTATCCACTGCACCTGCATGATTTTGTACTGCCATTGTGGTATCTTTTCTTGATTTTGCACTGCTGCAATCTGCAGTCCCTCCCCTCAGCAAAAGGTATTCTTTTCCAGATTGGATTGTTTGTGACTTGAGAGCACCACTGATTAGTTAAGGTGTTGTTGAACTTGTTGTGTGTATTTCTTGTTGAAGCCACAGTTGTTTTTTTGGCTTGACATCCGGTGTCCCACCCCCCTGGACCCCACCCAGAGTGAACGTTCCAAAATCTAAATTTGTTTAGAATATTTTTGTTGATCCCCCTAAATGCCCATGAAGAGACATGCAAGCAAAGCTGTTTCTTGCCATGGCACTGCTGCCAGTGGTAAGATTGTCTGTGGGAGTGGTAGTACACAGATGCAGAAGTGCATTGCTGATTGTTGATGTGAGGAAAGGTATTTCTCCTTCAGTGTTTTTTGCAGCACAATCAGTAGCTTCACTCATAGTTGAAGGAGATGATGTTGTCCCAGCTGGTGGTGTTAGTGCAGTTGCTGGTGGTGGTATGAGTATTGCTGCCTCAAGTTCCACTTCTGACCAGTTTACCATGTCCAGAAATATAGTGGAGAATGTGAAGCACTGCCAGTGAGTGACAGTGTAGATGATGTCATACTCCCCAGTAACATCCCAGTAACTAAACATGAGGATTCAGATCATCGTGTCAATGATAGCACACAATGTCACATTTCTTCCACCGCTGTTCAGTTCACGCATTTGCCATGCAGTGATTTACAGTGTGGTGAAAAAATGTTGGGTGATGGTGGAGCTGATGACGATGATGTTGCTGTGGTTGCTACGTGCAGTAAACATGCCAGTATCCAAGCAGAAGATATGGATGATGTTGATAAATATGATGATGAGGATGATGATGTCAGTGATCCCTGTTAGGAACCAGAGAAAAAGAAATTCAAGGTGTCTGTGTCTGGGTCTGCTTGCATCCCCTTCCCCCTTAAAAAGTTGTAATTTACCAGTTTCAGTTGATGATGATGACCCAGTCATAGTGATAGGTAGTCGTGGTGGGCAGTTGCAGTCCAAGTATGTCCTGCCTGAAAAATCATGTAGCACCCCCCCCCCACTTCATGGCGTAAAAAAATGGAGTCCAATAAGCAGCATCGGGGGACATGTAAAAACTAGAGCATCACAATCCATTGTTTGGGATTTTTTTTTTGTGCAAGATGCAAATATTGAGTCAGTTGCAATCTGCCAGCTTTGCCAGGTGGGTGTGAGTCGAGGTAAAAAAGGGAGCCATCTGGGCACAGGAGGACAGCATACACATCTTAAGGACAGGCACATGGCACTGTGGACCCAGCACAAGATGGCAGCTAATACCTGTACCACAGTGGCACGTTCACCCTCGTTGGTCCATAGCACTCTTCATTTGGGTGCAGTTTCTCCTTTGTCTTTATTGTTAAATGTTAAAATATCAAACAGAGATTTAAGATCTAATGCTTCTAGTGTGTTAAATATTCCAAATACGAAATCTAGGTTAGGTGAGCAAGCATTCTCTAATTATGTTCCTGTATTCTGAAACAAGATCCCATGCACTTTACAACATATTGCTGGAATTAACGTTTTTAAGACATTAGTGAGACAATATTGTTTAAGTTTAGTGGTGTGTAATTGTTATTAGTTCATTGTTTGTATGCAAATTGTTGCATTTGTATGATTATATTGTATTGTCTACATGTTTTGTGTATTACATCTTGACTGTAATATAGTTTATGGACCCGGGTCACATTTGAAAAAGGGCCTTGGCTCATACTGTTTGCCCCGTAAACAAAAGTTTAAATAAATAAATAAAATAATCAACCGTAACGAGCATGTTATCCCCTTCCATGACTGTAACATCAAGTAGAAAATTAAATGTGTGCAGTAGTAACGAAATAACAGCAGAGGATTATTACAGGCATGGAGGAGCAGAATGATTTTGAAATCTTGTCCTGTGGTGGTGGTGACAGTAGTAGTTTTGGTGGTGGTGGTGGTCAATGCAGTATATCTAGTGCAAGTGGTACATCAACCCCTGCTGGTAAATCTGGGAAAATAACTGCATTTCTGGGTTTGTCATCACCTGTGCAACCATCTTCATCACACATCCACACTTCTCCCCCTGTGATTTGCAGAGCAGAAGCATTTGTCATCACACCCAGTATAAAACATTTAAGTCAGCCCACATTACAGAGTGTTTCTGTGCATAAGATGAAGTACCCACCCAATCATACAGTGTCACGTGAACTTAATGCTGCTGTAGCTGAAATACTGGCAATTGATCTTTTGCCCTTCTCCTTTGTGGAGAATTCTGGGTTCCAGCGGTTTACTGCATGTGCCTCTCCAAAATGGAAAGTCCCATCCAGGACATACTTTTTGACCCACACTGTCCCCAAGTTGTACTGTACTGTGTCTGTCTCAGTAAGACATTCACTTCAACATTCCTCCTCTCCATTCATCCATTTAAGTGTGGATATGTGGACAAGTGGCAAAACAGCAGGGAGTTCATATTTATGTATAACTGCACATTGGGCACAGATGCCAGGGGTTGTTTGTGCTGTTGGTAGTGTGAATAATCTGTGTAGTGAGGTGGAGTGTCATGGTAGCAATCTTCCAGGAATTCGACAGCATATAAAGATTGCTATGCACAATGTGACATGTTCACACACTGGTGAAAACATGTTGGATGTGGTACTGGCTGAAATTGACAAGTGGCTGAACCCCCTGTTCCTGAGAGCTGGGTTCATAGCAAGTGACAATCGACCAAATGTGGTGAAATGCATCCCGAATGGTGGCTTTTTTTGGGTTACATGCATGGTCCACTGTTTAAATCTTGTGGTGCAGGAGTTTCTGCAGCATCCCGATATAAAGGAAATGCTGACAGTTGCATGCCGTATCTGTTCTTACTTTTCAAGCTCTGCAAAGGCCCGTGACCAGCTTTGGCAGTTGCAGATCTGAAACAGCCTCCCACAGCACAGATTGAAGCTGGAAGTTGTCACCCAGTGGAACTCCACTTTTTACATGGCAGAGAGGTTGTATGAACATTACAAAGCCATCTCAGAATATCTTGTCATACACACTAGCCGTGACAGTTCTGGGGCCTCCATGTCTATGACGACCGAACAGAATCACCTCATGGGCTCTGTAACAACAATCTTGAGGCCTTTTGAACGTGCCACACAGGCAGTGAGTGGCCAGTCTGCCTCCATTAGCCAATCAATTCCACTGCTGCAGGTGCTGAGGCAGACATTGGTGAATGTACATCATAGCTTTGATGTTGCTGGAGACAGTGCTAGCAGTGTAATGCTGAAACACATGCTGACAGTATTTGACCAGAATTGTCACATCTTGAGCATTCAGCATAGTGACAACTTTGCAATAGCAACAATGCTGGACCCACAATACAAATGTGGAATTGCCTCAGTACTGGAGGGCGGGCCTGAACAGGTAAAAACTGTCAGTGGGAAACTGGTGCACTTAGTTCATGGGGCACAGAAGTCACGTGCCAAGGTCAAAAAACCTCAGTAGCATAATCAGGCTGAAGGTGAACCTGGAGGAGTAGTATCACGCATATCCTGTAAGGGGAAGGGGACTGCAGTTCCAGGTGGTCTGTCATCAACAGTGGTTGGCATTAACCCACTTTGAGAGGTTTTGTCCCAAATCGGGATTTGCCACATAAATGATTCCAGAGAAGCGGATGATGCATCAAACACTGGACTTAGAGGAGCACATCGAATGGTTGATTTATATGTGTCTGAAAACAGGCATCTGTCAATCACTGATGATCCCCTTTTATACTGGAGTAGAAAGGTCAGTTTATGGCCAGAGCTGACCACTGTGGCACTGAAGTACCTGACATGCTCACCCTCCAGTGTGAGTGTCAAGAGGGTATTCAGCTCAGCAGGTGCAACAGCTCAGGATCCTCATACAAACTTCTCTCCTGCAAATGTCATTTTGCTGACATTCATAAAAATGAATGAGTCACATACCAGCTCAGATTGCAACCTCAGTATTCGTACCCCGGCATAGTCATGGTTTAGCTGATGCTATAGAAAGGGACCATCCTGGTGGCAGTGGCAGCATGAAAAGGCCTACCACTGACATAGATGATAACATAATGGAGAAATAATTTCCCAGTGGTCAGAATTCAGACTTAGAAGACTGTGAGGGCAGCTTTCTTTATAAGGATCATGATGAATGATGATGAGGTTAATGTTGGCAGGTTTTAACTTAAGTGGTTAAAAGGCTGTCACATTTCTTGTATGATACATGTTTTCTTTTTCATAAAGTTAAATCAGTGACCAACTCATAGTGACTCAAATTCCATATGTCATGTCACATTTATAACACAGAGCACAGTATATCCTGGCCCCTGGACTACCACTACCATAACACTGCTGTTACCTGTTCACCACTGCCAGCATGGGGAATATGACCATGTGTCCCCCTGGACTACCACCCATCCACCACCATAAGCGATAAGACTACTGTTCACAACTGCCAGCATAGGGAATGTGACTGTTTGTCCCCCTGGACTACCACCCGTCCACCACCATAAGAGATAAGACCGCTGTTTGCAACTGCCAGCATAGGGAATATGACCGTGTGTCCCCCTGGACTACCACCTGTCCACCACCATAAGCGATAAGACCACTGTTCGCAACTGCCACCACCACCATCAGATGCAGGAAGATGTGAGAAGGAATGTCATCATGTGCCTCAGCTATGACCACCACTCCACCACCCACCACTGCCATTGTGATAATGTTTTCCATTACATGTCTTGACCATGCCAAGGCAGAGGGAGTTGAACAGGAAACCACATCCATCAGCCACAGGCACAAGGCTTCTTACTATTAAAACTATAACGTGAGTATATGTACTAATGTTTTTCATGCTATTCAACTTCCTTAGCTGAATGTTTTGTTTTCTGTTGCTTTTATGAGCTGCAATGGTCAACTTATTTTGTTTTTTTACAGGTTAACAACAAATGACTCTCCTTCACTGAAGGTCTGTATCAATGGTACAGCAGCAGTACTATCTACAGGAACCTATGGGATATCCATTTCCAATCCATATTGGTAAGTATATCAATTGTATTTCATCTGTTCCTTTTTTTTTTATAACAGTGCAACAAATCCGACTGATGATTCATAAACTAGGTGACATGTACATCACAAAAAATGTTTCTGCAACATATCATGCACTGTATTCCAAATTTGCAGCTGTGCAGCCATGACAGTGTTTAAAAAGATGGACCCAGGTCGTGTCACTTGACAAGATGTGTTTTTAAAATGTAACTTGAGTTTAGATGCAGGGACACTGACACAGTGTATTTGTTACACAGCCTGGTACTAAATGTATTTGTGATCTGATGATTGCAGTGGGACAGCTTGCTATCTGTGTTAATCGAGATACCTGTGGTGGAACAGCCACGGCTTAAACATAATGTCTTACTGCTGCAATCAAGTTGTAATAAGTCCTTCATTTCTTTTTTTAGGAAACTTCCAGATGTTTTGTTGTGTCATAGTTGCCTTATCCAAAGAACTTCTTCATCATCATGCCCCCCCCCCCAGGCTGGGGCAGACATGCAACAAGCAGAAGTCATTTTGATCGATGACCATGACCATCATTACCAGACTGGAGAAGGATGCAGATGAAATCTGTGAAAAAGTAACCAAATAATAAACCATTAATGAGACTTACTTGCACATATGCTCCCCCCCCAAAAAAATACTTACCTTCATTGGCTTGAAAGCATTCCATTTCCAATTTCAATGCCAAAACTTCTCATCAAGCGCTGCAATGTGCACACCAACAGTATGTGACCTGTGATACAAAACAATACAATCAGTACATGTATATATATATATGTCAACCCCACCTAGAAAATCCATTATATATCTATCTATCTATATACATAGATATACAGTATATAGATATCTATATCTATATATATATATATATATATATATATATAGAAAGAGAGAGATATCTATATATCTATATATATATATATATATATATATATATATAGATAGATATATATCAACTCACCAAGGCTGCTATTAGTGTACACACAAGGAACCCTTCCATCTGGCTGAGGTGATGGCACCGCATTCACTGGAATCGCAGCACACTTGGGACCAGCAACAGTTCTCTCATGGTCATGATTTCTGATGGAACACTGAATGGATTCATGTCGTGTTATCCCTCCTTCACATGGTTTGGAAATACACTGTGCATCATGACATCACCATCATCACAGTATGTTAATTTTCTGGACAGAACACGGTTGCATTTTGGGGATGCAGAAAAATTCTGGGGACTCTGTGTGACCACTGCATGTGTGAGTGACTGCACAATAAATTCTGGGGGGCTCTGCATGTGGTGTAATGCTCCCATTTCACTTCATCAGCACTTGGGAATTTTCTGGACACAAGACAGTTGCATTTTGTGTGTTGTGATTGTGAGCACATAATTACATAATTAAATTAGAAATTTAAGCAGCAGTGCAACAATGTGGTGAAAATTTTGACCTCTACTTTTTATGCTATTTTAGATTGCCAGCCACTAATTACCTCCCGACTTGTATGATACCCTTCTTTTCACAATTTGCATCTGCTTTAGCACTTTTTCTCATGTCCAAAAAAATAAAAGGAGCACTCCTTTTAATATGGCTTGGGCCAGGTTTTCATTAGTATTTGCAGCTGTTTTTGAACAAATATTGTCCTGTGAGGTCAGAAAATACTGCTTGCTACATAATTGTTAATTTTAGTCACAACAGAAGTGATATATAAACAACTGATGGACAAAAACAGCGGAAAATATTGATGAAGACCTGGTCCACACCATATTAAAAGGAGCACTCCTTTTACTATTTCAGACATGAATAAAAGTATTAAAGCAGACTCAAATACTGGAAAGGATGGTATCATACAAGTAAAGTGTCAATGTAAAATAGCATGAAAAAGTATAGGTCAAAATTTTCACCAGATTGTTGCACTGCTGCTTTAATGTCTATTTCAAAAAATAAATATTTCTGGAGCCTTGGTAATGTTTACTTTGTATCTGAACTCATGAAGTATTTGTCAAATGCAAAACTGCATGTGTGCCGTTAGTGTTCTTTCCTGTGTGTGCAGACATTGTCCAGCTTTGTGCAAACATATATATGGTGTGACTTGTTGCAGTATGTAAAGAATAAAGATAAGAAAGAATATATGATGTATATTTTATTTGTACCATCAGCACCAGCGGAGTGATGTGATATTTTTTCAGAGGTCTCGGGTCACTGTGCACCTCAGTCACACACAGTGCACAAATGACTTTGTGGAGATAATAGCACAAAAAACACATGCTTTCCTAAAAGTCATGTGTGCAGTATGTGACTAAGGTGCACTTTGGCCAGACACCTCTGAAGCACTTAGTCTGTTGATGATGATGGTGATAATGAAATATATGTTACATATTCTTATCTCCATTCTTTTTTCCATAAACATTGCAACAAGTCAGCATATATATGTTTGCAAGAAGCTGGACAATGTCTGATGTCACACACACACACACACACACACACACACACACACACACACGGAAACAACACTGACTGCACACATGCAGTTTAGCACATTATACTTGCACTGCTCAGTCCTGCTTTTCCACAACCACTCCACAACAGAAAGTAAAGATTACTGAGGCACCGGACTATAATAACAGGACAATAAGGAGCATGTATGTGTATGTACATATATAAAGGGAAGCAGTCAGTAACAGGAACCCCTGCCCCCTGCAAGGCTTACCCTCTGGTTAAGCCTTTGAAGTATGTTGTGGCATTTTTCTCGTGCCACAATATACTTTATTTTAATAGAGAAAAGTCAGTGACCCAGAAGTATGGCAGATGCTATGGGGCTCCATTATGTGTAAAAGTGTGGCGTGCACCATGCGGTTCAATCAAAAGTATTGGGCGCATGGTCTTATCTTGCTACATAATGGAACCACATAACATCTGGAATAACGAACTTTCCTCTATTAAAAAAAAGTATGTTATGGCGCCAAAGAAAAGCCTGCAACTTATGCTTAAAGCTTAACGGATATGGCTGCTTGCGAAGACAAAACTGCTGTTAACTGCTTCCTTTAAACTACTACTGCAGCCTTCCCTCTCTCTGTTATTAAACATAAACAAAAGACAAAACACTACAGTGGTGGGGGGTGCTGAAAAAAAGCTAATGGGGGATCCCTGATGGTCCAGCAGCAGATGGAGCATCGACACAATCTGTAACTGGTGTTGCTCTGTCTGCTCCAACTGCTGCTGGACAGCACCCACTCTCTCATTATTCTCTTCCACCACAGCCCACAAAAGTCCAATGTCTGCCTGACTTGCAGCCATTGTGGGGTCCACTGGTGGGGGAACACCAGGTAGATGCAGTGGTGAGGATGGTGCTGGTGGCGGTACTGGAGCAACTGCTGCTGTGGCCCTCCTCCAGCTGCGATGAAGCACAACAGCAGCACCCTCTGTCACTGCCACAGAATGGCCAGCAGGTGGAGGCCTGGACCATTCTGTGGCAGCCTGCCACTCCACCTTGTGGTGGTTCAACATATGGGTGTGCTGGCCCCAGTCCCCAGATGTGTCCCCCGGGGGCCACGGCACACCTGCACACCACAAAGCAGACACACCACAAGGCTTCTGTCCCCCCCAACACAGTTAAAAAACTGCCAAACTGGGGAGCTGCGGGGAGTCACCAGACACGGGAGGGGCAGATGCACTGCCGGCAGCATGTTCATGGACCTGGCGCTCCATCTGCTGCTGCTGTGGAGGTGGTGCTGCTGAAGCTCCTGCAGCTGCCACTGGTGGTAGTGGTGGTGGCGGACTTACTGGATGTGGCACTGGTGGTGCTGCAGTTGCTGCTTCCGGAGGGGGTGACCAAACACTCTGGACCTTTCCAACACCACCCAGCTACTCCCCCCCAAGCATGCACACTGCTCCCTTCCTGCCATGGGCCACATACGGTCCCTGATTCTGCATTACAAAAAAAAAATCACTCCTTCACTCTCCCACACACACACAGCAAAACTTATAAAACAAAGGAATCAGTCACCAAAAAGAAAAAATGAACTGAGAAAACAGTACAAAAAAACCATAAACAATTAGCTTTTAAAAAAGCCTTTGGCATTTGAATCTGATCAACTTTCAGAACAAGCAGCCAAGAACTCTCCTCTCCACAAAATGTTTCCTCTCTTTACCGCTGCAAAGGAGAAAGTGAAAGTATCTGCTTCTATGACTCACTTCCTTCCTGCCTGGCTAAAGCATGTGACTTACAGTACTGTAAGCCATGTGATGTGGGGGTGCTTATATTGTTGTCATTCCACCTTACTTCACCTTAAGGCGGAATGACAATGCAAAGCCATAATAACAAAGCAAAGTGAGTACTTTACAATGGTCACTCTGCGTTCACTTAGCTGGTGGAATTTAATTTCACTGCATCTATACTGTACTGATGGGGACCAAGAAAAGGCAGACATCTTGAACAAATACATCTGCTTAGTGTTCACAGTGGAAGGGGAAGGGGAGGGACCGTATAAAAGCATCAGAAGCTTTGACAGGAGAGAAGTGGATACTGGTCCATTCTCTGAGGAGAGAGACCGGAAAGCATTTGCTAACTTGAAGGTGGACAGAACTATGGGACCAGATGGAGTGCATCGAAGAGTACTGATGGAGCTCAGGGAGGTTCTAGATGCACTCCTGACAGACCCATTTAACAAATTACTGGAGACCAGAGTGGGCCCAGAGGACTGGAGAAGGGCAGATGTAGTCCCACTTCACAAAAGTGGTAGCAGCTAAGAGGCCGGCAATTATAGGCCTGTCAGCCTGACATCAGTGGTGGGCAAGTTAATGGAAGCACTATTAAAGGAAAGGATTGTGGAATATCTGGAATCCAATGGGTTATGGGATCTAAGTTAGCATGGATTCACAACAGGGAGGTCATGCCAAATGAATTTGATAGATATTGTGACCAAGGAGTTAGACCAGGGTGAAGTGGTGGATGCGGCGTACCGGGATTTCAGCAAGGCTTTCAACACCATTCCACATAGGAGACTGCTAAGCAAGCTGGGTAGCTTGAGGATGGGAAACAAGATGGTAACCTGGGTAAGAAACTGGTTAGGAGATAGGAGGAAGAAGGTAGTGGTAAATGGAATTTGATCTGAGGAAGAGAGGGTGACCAGCAGGGTACCTCAGGGTTCAGTGATGGGACCACTCCTTTTTTTTTTGTAAATATGTATTTATTGAAAATTAAAAAAAAATTGTGCATAGAATACCATTCAGATAGTCAAACGCAGACAGTACATACACTCATATGCAGACACTGTAAGTTCACATGATATTCCTTTTGACAGCTTCTGCCTCCCAGTTCATCGCAGGGGGTTGTCATCACACTATTACTTCAGATAGCCTACATACTGTATGTAATTTTATTGGTAATGACATAAATAACTATCATTAGTACTCTATGTCTTGGCAACATTTCCAATGGATGGGGGGGCTGGAGGTACAGTAGGCACAGGGCCAGGGCATCTCACGTTAAATATAACCTAGCAATCCCCTACCCTCCATCCCTGTCTCTTACAAATAGTGCATCCCTTGTTTCTTAAGCTCATCCACCTTCAAAGAAAGGTAGTTTCGGTAGTCCTGTTCTAGGATTTGCTATATCTTACATAAGATTAGGGTACAAAGGTGTTGTTATACTGCATTTTATACATAACCCACATGGTCCATCAGCTCATAAAAAGGTCCTGTTTTTCATTTAGGTAAAAAGTTATTTTTTTTCCATTTTATAGATCTTATTGACTGCTGCTCCATTGGTCTAAGGTACTTTGTTGGGAAGTCAGTGATTTCCTGGTTAAACTCTTCTTGGCTGCGGCTAGCATGATCGATAATACAGTGAAGCCCACCAGGATGAAGCAGAGCACTGCATAATTCTGCAGTAGAGTTACTGCAGCAAACAGTGCAATTTCAATGGGAGTTAATCCCTTTTGTCATGCAGTATAGTATAACTCTATTATGCAAAAGCCATAGGAGACATGAAAATCTTTTGGATAGTCAGGGTTTCGGATAAACAGGGGACAGCTGTTTGTGCCTTAGCGCCTGAGTGTACTTTGGTTCCTTGCATGTGTGGATAATTCTATTAAATAAAGCAAAGAAAAGCAAACTTTATTTATATAGCACCTTTCTTGAAACCAAGGCGCTTTACAAGGTAAACAATAAGATATATAAATTGATAAAATTACAGATATATAAAATTAAAATCATCTAGGAAGGCCATCTGAAAGAGATACATCTTAAATTCTGGCTTAAATCTCTCAAACAGCAGGACATTGAAGACTGTGTTGTAAAAAAAAAAGCATTTACTGAATGGAACTTTAAATTTAATCAAGGTAAAACATTAAAACATAAAGCAATGCAGTTAATCAGTAAAGTAGCAACTCATAAAAGACACAGAAGTACATCTCTTAAAGAAACAGTTTTAGGGTTTCTAAAAATGCAGCAATACATTCCTGTACATCACACTGTAAAGTGCAAATGATAGCATGAAATTTATTGAGCTTTTATAAAACTTTAAAAACTATGTGATGGCACACTCCTTTTTAGATTTGTTTACTTTCTCTACTGCCTACAGTCTACGTTTTTGCAGTAGCGATATGTGCAGGGAGTTAGTGTTATGCAGTTGCATTCTGCTGCAACCAATCACTAATGAGTAGATTAGATACCAGTTACCTTTTTAAGACCATGCAATGGTGTCTGCATTGAATGAAAAAGTGATTGCGTGTATGTGGTACCCAACTACTATAGTCACTAATGTGGCAATTAACACAGAGGTTAAGATTTGTGAGCAGCATGGGTGTATTAATGGAGATGCCTGCAATGAGTTTATAATGGCGGCAGTTAGCTGGTAGTCAGGAACTGTGACACGTGTTTTAGAATAAAAACAATGGGTTGCTTAATTTGAAATGCAGCATAGTATAATATTGATTATCAATGTTTAGTCAGCAGACACTGGACACTTTTGGATAATCCAGAGATTCATATAGTTGAGTTTTGGATAATTGGGGTTATACTGTATACCTGTAACACTGTGCTTCATCCTGGTGGGCTTCACTGTAGGTATGTGATATGTCTATCCTTCATGTCTTGTGGGTAAATGTGGAATAGGTATATTCATGGCATGAGACTCATCAGGATGTGCAATACTTCTGAGCTAGTGACCTCTAGTTTCCCCAGAAAGGGTTCAAGTTGAGGGCATTTGACTGGCCGGTGGTGCTGAAGGTTGAGGCACTGGATGCCACACCTCGCACCACTCTGTCGATCCGGGTTCAGGAACAGACTCGTGCCACCAGGTGTCAGCAGGAGAGGGAGTGGACTAAGCATCTGGAGGACTGCTCTCCTCTCTTCTCCTTGGGTGGGTTGCGGGGTTTGCTTGGCTCCTTAGAGACCCTCGATAGAGATCGAGGGTGATACAGGAAGATGACAATGTAAGGGGTGGAGTGGTGGTGGATGCCAGCAGCATGCCTGCACAGATGTCATTGCACATCCATGCTCCAGGGGAAAAACTACACTGTGGAAAAAAAAAAATGGCCCTGGGCTAAGTGAGGGCAGCCTCCAGTACACCATTGCCACACACCCAATGCCAGGCTCATTCCACCAGCTCTCCAGGCCCCTTGCCATGCCCTGGACCTGGCAAATTAGATTCTAGATAGAGCACCAGGATAGACGGTGGCCCCACCCTGGGGGTTCAGAACTGGGGGGGCTCTGCCAATCCAGGGTGGGTGGGGAATGTCTGTTCCCAATTTCTCGATGCGTAAGCATCAGGCAGGGTGGTAAGGTAATAGGTGTATGAGGAGCTTGCCAGGGAGAGTTCCCAGGTGTCTAGAGATAGATAAAGTTTACAAAAAAAAAATTGAGGGCATTACCAGATTATGTGTGCATGCGTCTCTGGGGCAGTGTCATAGGATCTCCAGCAATCAGCACTGGCCTCAGCAGATAGGGTGGCATGGTAGTGCCAAACCTGTAAGTATCGGAAGAAGTCTTTGCAGTAAAGAACAAATTGTTGCTGCAATTCCACAAATGATTTCATATTTGTGGCTATGCACAGCTGATTTAAGTAAACTATATTCTGTTTCTGTCAATCCCGATATGTGTGGTCTCGTGTTGCTGTATCAAAATCAGGTAGATTCGCAAGTGGGCACATCCACACCTTTTGGAACTGCAGTCTGGGACTGTAGTACAGTATCTGTCACCACACTGTGCTACACCTCCCTTACCTGCATAATTTAGGGATCTGTATTGTTCTGGGCACCATTCCCCTCTCCTTCCCAGACATATATGTGACCATATCCAGAAAAGGCAGCAGTTCTCTTTCTATGTCTAACAACTGAGGGCCTAGCCAGTGTGTGTGACAGAAAAACAGAATGTGAAGCTGAACTGCAAGATAATAGAGATACAGATCCAGGAGACCCAAGTCTCCCCTACTCTTAGGGAATATAAAGGTAGAGAGTCTAACCCATGGTCTCCGCACCCACCCCCAAATATATCTGGTGATAGCAATCCATTATTTCCTCCACTCTCGTTGAGGTATCAGTAAAGGCAGATGGGGAGAGCATACAAAGAGTGGGGAAGGATTACCATCCATATCAAATTTCTTTAACATGTAAATGTTAAAGGGAGTGCATGCCATCAATGTAGGTCTATTATCAATTGGTTAGCTACTGTAGAGGGGCATAATTTATCTTGTAGAGTCTGTTTATCTTGTGGGACATCTTAATCCCTAAATACTTATTTTCCCTCAGGTCCCAGCAAAACAGATAATGTTGTCTCAGTTCTGAGTTCGAGGAGAAGTAACACGAGAGAACCTCCATTTTACTTATGTTCAGTCTATAGGCTGATATGACACTAAAGCAAGCCCAGATGCGGAAAACCTCAGGAATCAATATTTTAGGATTTGCCACATATTGAAGTATGTTGTTTGCATAAAGTGTGACTATATTCCTTATCCCCAATCTGAATTCCAGTATAGTACGTGCTCTCTCTTATAGCCTGGGCAAGGGGGTAAATATAAAGGGAAAATAATAATGGAGGAAGGGGGCAGCTTTGGTGAGTACCTCAACCTAGGGTGAAGGATGTGGAATGGTGATGATTCACTTTAATAAAAGCCTGCAGAGATTAATACATTCTCTGAAGTAGAGAAACAAAATTGTCCAAAAATCCCATCCATGTTAAGGTGGCATAAAGATAGGGCCACAACACCTAATCATATACCTTTCAGCATCTAATATGATCAAGAGGGATGGTGTCTGATGGGTGTGCATGTGGTGTAATATATGCAGGGTACGTCATACATTATCTCCTGTTTGCTGACAACAGACAAACCCAGCCTGATCTGGGTGTATTGAGGCTGGTAAGAGCCCATCTAACTGGTGGGCCAAAATAACCATAAAAAACGTATGGTCTGCACTCAGGATGGAGATTGGTTGGTAGGCCGCACAATCTGAGGGGTTCTTTTCAGGCTTGGGAATAACTGAGGTCATAGCAGAGTGACACAAATTCAGAATCTCACCCCTTCAGAGGATCTCCTTGCAGGTGTGCAATAGGAGATGTTACAAGAGCTCCTTTTGATTGTTATAAAATTCAATGATATATCCAGCTTGGCCTGGGGCCTTTTGATTTTTATAGAGTTGTATCACACACTCCAGTTCTGCAGGTTGTATCAGGGCAGTAAGAACAGCCTCCACCTGCTCCAGTGTAAGTATCCCAGTATCCCCGCCAGCCCTCCTTGCTGCCCTTTCACATTGCTTGCCCACCTTTAGGTCATCTGATATGACTACTCCAGGTCCTTTCCATTTTGCTGATATTAACAGCAACAAAATGGAAAGGACCTCGGGTAGTCATATCAGATGACCCAAAGGTGGGCAAGCAATGTGAGAGGGCAGCAAGGAGGGTTGGGGGGTACTGGGATGCATAGGGAGAGGCATCACCAGTAGAAAACAGGAAATTATTATCCCTCTGTACAGACAGCTGGTGAGACCCCATCTGGAGTACTGCATGCAGTTCTGGAGACCCAATCTCTGCAAAGACATAGACAGGATGGAAGCTGTCCAGAGGAGGGCATCTAAAATGGTGCAGGGTCTGCACCGGATGACATATGAAGAGAGAGACTTAAGGAGCTTAATATGTATAGCCTCAAGGAAAGGAGGGAGAGGGAGGACATGATAGAAACTTTCAAGTACCTCAAGGGAATCAACAAAGTCCAAGAGGATAGCCTCTTTCAAAAGAAGAGGTGAGCAAAAACAAGGGGGCACAATTTTAAGATGGGGGGCGGCTCAGAGATAATTTAAGGAAGTATTTTTTCACAGAGAGGGTTGTGGATGCATGGAATGGCCTTGACTCCAACTGAGGTTGTGGAGTCAAAAACAGTGGTGGAATTCAAGCATGCATGGGACAGTCATAAGGCAATTCTAGGGGTTGGGGGTAGGAAGAAGTAGGCTGCTGGTTAACTAAGATCTGCAGCTTATCCAGTAGGTAGGGAAATGGGCAGACTGGGTGGGCCAAGCGGTCCTTATCTGCCATCAAATTCTATATTTCTATGTTTCTATCTGAAGGTGTAGAGGATTTAGAAATGTATCTGTCTCTGCAGAATCCTGTGGGCCCTCAAGGGAATACAATGTAGTATAGAAGGAACAAAAGGCCTGTGCTAGGTGTGGTGTTTCCCAGAGGGCCTGGCTATTATAGGAGTGTCATAAGCTGGACACTGTTGCTCTAGTTTTCTGCTTCAGAGTTGATTAGTGAGCATTCTGGTGGCTCTGGGGCCCACCTTGTAGTATGTGTGCCTCAAGCACGTTAAGGTGATTTCCATTTTGTGGAGGTGTATAGCTTTTATTTCCTGTTTAATTTTGTCCAGTTGACTTTTAATGGGTCTTTCATCCTGTTTATGAGCTTCCTGCAGGAAATAATATGTCTCCTGATGGTTGCCCAACTTTTACTACTGCTCATGATGCTTCTTAGTCATATATGCAATGATATAACCACTTAGAACAGCTTTTACTGTATCCCGAAGAACTGCTTTCATATGATTCGCATTCAGATTAAGCTCTCATATCTCCAGCATTTTTTCCAATAAAAATGTGCAGAATTCAGGATTAGTCCTTTTAAATGTCTTTATTAGTGATGTATTAGGGGATTTGGAATAGAAAGTCTGCCTCTTTGCAGATGACAGCAAGATCTGCAAAAGGGTAGACACTCCGGGGGAAGGGGGGGTGGAGAGGATAGGCAGAGACCTGATAAAACTAAAGCAGTGGTCAAGGGTGTGGCAGCTTGGTTTTAATGCAAAAAAGTGTAGAATAATGCACTTAGGCCATAGAAACCCAGGTGCAGAGTTCAAATGGGGTGAAGTGATACTTGCAACAACCAAGTAGGAAAGAGACCTAGGCGTAATCATATCAGAGGACTTAAAGTTGTCCAGATAGTGTGACAAGACAGTCTGGAGGGCTAGTGGGATGCTGGGGTGCATTGGAAGGGGCATCACCAGCAGAAAAAGGAAGGTGGTGTTGACCTTGTATAGATCACTTTTAAGACCCCATCTGGAGTACTGTGTCCAGTTCTGGAGACTGCATCTCAGGAAGGATATAGACAGAGTGGAGGTGATCCTGAGGAAGGCAACCAAAATGGAGCAGGGTCTGCATCAAGAGCCCTACAAGAAGAGGCTAAAGGAGCTCAATATGTACACCCTGGAGGATAGGTGGATGAGATGGGATATGATAGAGACCTTTAAATACCTCACAGGGGTTAATAAGGTAGAGGGAAAGTATTTTTCAGAAAAAAATGCTCTAGAACAAGGGGACGCAGTGGAAAGCAGTGGACCCCAGAGGAGGAGGAGGAAGTGAAACCTGGTGGGGTACTCCATCATAAGAGGGATACAGCTAGGAACACAGGAGGGGGAGGACAGGGAGGTGAGGTACCTACCAGGTGCCACGGCATGGAAGGATGGAAGGAAGATCCTGGGGATCACTGGGAAGGCAAGACGGGAGGGTGAGCTGGATGTCATTATCCACCTAGGTACTAATGACCTGGCAAATGGGGAGCCAAAGGAAGTTCAGGAAGAGTTTAGGAAATTGGGAGGGTCTCAAGCAAGTAGCTACTTCTGTCACTTTCTCAGAAGTACTACTCTGCTAGAAGCAAGGAGAGCATAGAGTGCATGCACCAGGAACTTTAACTCATGGTTGGAAGAACTGGTGCTGTGAGGAGGGCTTGGATTCATTGATGACTGGGGACCCACCAGGAGGGATGGAGGTTTGTTCAAGCCTGATGGCCTGCATCCATCCTGGAGGGGAATCCAAGCACTCAATGATAAGTTTAAATGCTACATTGACAAGCATTTAAACTAGCAAAGGGGGGGTGGCAGGCCAGCAAGATGGGTACCTACTTGCTCACCCCCCACAGCTAGCAGTGGAACCAGTGAACCAGAGGAGTGGCTATCTCTGCAAAGCAGTGTGCAAAAGATGGAGATTAGTGCCCAAGAGGTGGATAGGCAGAAAAGGGGCAAAATTCAGCAGAAGGGCAGACAGAAAGAAGAACCAGGGATAAAGGACAACCAAGGAAGGGACTGGAGTAGAACAGCAAAACAGTCTAGGGAGGTCAAATCATGGAAAGCCATGTGTGCAAATGCCAGGAGCCTTAGCAACAAGATGGAAGATCTGGAGGCTGTCATGGTGCAGTCAGACCTGGACATTGTGGTCATCACTGAAACCTGGTGTAATGATAACCACGACTGGGAGATGGCCATACCTGGCTACAAAATATTCAGAAGAGACAGAGCAGGCAGGAAGGGAGGAGGAGGCACTGTATGTGAAAAATGACATAAGGGCCACAGAGATCCAGGAGGAACAAAATGGGAGAGATACTGTGGTTAGCTGGAAAGGAAAATGGGGACAGCCATCCGCACAGGTGTGGTCTATAGACCACCAGCCCAGGAGGAAGAAACAGATAGGAGTTGATGCTAGCCATCCAAAGGATGGCAGACAAGGGTGAGGTAGTAATTGGTTGGAGACTTCAATATTCCAGACGTGGACTGGAACATCCCAGCAGCAGCATCAACTAGAGCAGATTTATCCTGGACTCCTTCAGGTGCCTTCCTCAACAACTGGTCATGGAACCAACTCGGCAGAAGGCAATACTGGACCTTGTGCTCACAAACAGGGACAGTGTGATGGGGGTAACAGTGGGGAGGACCTGGGAACAGTGACCACCAGTCATTGTGGTTTGAAATCACAGAAAGAGCAGCACCAAACCACACAAAAACATGTATCCTGGATTTAAGGGGGAAAGACTTTGGGAAAATGGGGAGATACTTGAAAGAGGCATTAAGGGGACTGGGACAGGAATCAGGGGTTGAGGAACAGTGGGCAGTATTTAAAATGGGGATTACAAGAACAACAGAATTATGCATTAAGCAGGTTAGCAAGAGGAAAAGGAAGAGGAGACCATTATGGTTTTCCAAAGAGGTAGCAAAGAAAGTGAAAGCCAAAAGATTGCATTCAGGCAATACAAAAGACACAGGCAGAAGGGATAGGAGAAGTACCAGGAGAAGCAAAGGAGGCAGGCAGGAGGTCAGTAAGGAAGCCAAAGCTCAGACAGAAGAACACATTGCAAAATCAGTGGGTAGAGGGACAAAACCTTTACAGGTATATAAGGAAAAAGAAAGACAAAGGGAGGATAGTGAGACTGAAAGGGAGGATGGGGGCTGTGGAGGATGACAACAGTAAAGCTGACATATTGAACAGGTATTTCTGCTCAGTTTTTACTGAGGAATAGGAGGGTAATGGGTCTGAAGGGAATACAAGGGGTGAGAATGGTACAGAAATGGACACAAGTCCCTTTACACGAGAAAGGGTCCTGAAGGAACTGAAAGTAATAAGAGTTGATAAAGCAATGGGGCCAGATAGGGTGCACCCCAGGGTCCTTAAAGAACTAAGAGAGGTGGTGGCTGAACCTCTGGCTATCCTGTTGAGCTGATCACTGGAAACAGGGGAGGTACCCAAAGACTGGAGGACAGTAGATGTAGTCCCCTTATACAAAAGTGGGAACAAAGAGGAAGCAGGGAACTACAGACCAGTCAGCCTCACCTCGGTAGTGGGGAAGATCATGGAAGCACTACTGAAGGAGAGATTGATGGAACATCTGGTGGTCAATGGACTACAGGACCCAAGGCAGCATGGTTTCACCAGGGAGATGTCATGTCAGACCAACCTCGTTGAATTTTTTGACTGGGTGACTAGGGAGGTGGATCAGGGGAGGGCAGTGGACATGGCCTATCTGGACTTCAGCAAGTCCTTTGACACTGTGCCACATAGAAGGCTATTACACAAACTGGGGAATATGGGTGTGGGCAGGACAGTAGTGTGGTGGGTAGGTAACTGGCTGGGTGGCAGGACACAGAGGGTGGTGGTAAATGGCTGTCACTCCACAGAGGGAAGAGTGACCAGTGGGGTACCACAGGGATCAGTGCTGGGTCCGGTCCTATTCAACATCTTCATCAGTGACATTGCGCAGGACCTAGAAGGCAGAATTTTACTGTTCACTGATGACACAAAGCTCTGTAACAGAGTAGACACACCAGAGGGTGTAGACAGAATGAGAAGAGACCTGCAGAAACTTGAAGGATGGTCAGGGGTTTGGCAGTTGAAATTCAATGCAAAGAAGTGCAAGATAATGCATATGGGGCACAAAACCCTGGCACAATATATCAGTTGGGGTGAGGATATAGCATGCACCAAGCAGGAAAGGGATCTTGGGGTTATCATCTCTGATGACCTCAAGGTAGGGAAACAGTGTGACAAGGCAGCAGGTAAAGCAAATAGGATGCTGGGATATATAGGCAGTGGCATCACCAGCAGGAAAAGGGAGGTCATAATTCCACTATACAAGACACTAGTGGGGCCCCACCTGGAGTACAGTGTACAGTTCTGGAGACCATACCTACGTAAGGACATAGACAGGGTAGAGAAGGTTCAGAGGAGGGCAACAAAGATGGTTTACGGATTGCATCACAAGTCCTATGAAGACAGGTTGAAGGAACTGAACATGTACTCCCTGGAGGAGAGGACGGAGAGAGGGGATATGATAGAGACATACAAGTATCTTACAGGGAGGAACAGGGTGCAAGAATACACTATTTTTAAGTGAAAAAGATGTTCCAGGACTAGAGGGCATGGGATGAAGTTGGAGGGAGGACGATTCAGAGGAAACATGAGGAAGAATTTCTTCACAGAACGGGTGGTGGACAAGTGGAACACCCTGCCAGAGGAAATGGTGGGGGCTGAAACAATCACAGGATTTAAGAATGCATGGGATAGACATAAAGGAATTCTGGAGGTCAGGGGCAACAGACTTCTAGGAAAACATAAACTGAACTTACAAGCTCAAATGGGCAGACTGGGTGGGCCATAGGCCCTTATCTGCCAACACTGTCTATGTATCTATGTGTCTATGGGACATGCTATGAAGCTGGAGGGGTTAGGTTCAGGAGAGATGTGAGGAAATTATTCACATAAAGAGTGGTGGAGTCCTCAAACAGCCTACCAGCTAAGGTAGTGGGGACAAAAACAGTGGTGGGGTTCAAAAATGCCTAGGATAGGCACAAGGGAATTGTAGGGTAAGGAAGGGGGAAAAAGACAGCACCGTAGATCAAGTGGGTCTACAGCAAAAATGAAGGTAGTAAAACAAGCATTTGTCAATGCCGAATGTTTGCTTGCTGGCATTGGCATTGGTAGTGTAGGAGTTACAGAGCTGCATATTAGGAATGGCAGTGAAGTATTGAACTGAAGCCAACCCCACCAGCACCCTGCAGAGACTGACAGGCATTGGGGTGTGCCTTTGGGTCGTCAGGCATAACGGCCATGCCATTTCACCACACCCTACCCTGCAGACACCGACAAGTGTCACGGTGTGCCTTGGGGTCTTTGGCCCTTATGCGCACCCCATTCCATCAGGAAATACAGTGAGATGGATGTGGTATAGGAGAATGGGGTGAACTTTGGGGCTGAAGAGTCCAAGGCACACCTTGATGCCTCTCAGTGGCTGCAGGGTGTGGTTGGGGGTGGAATGGTATGAGCATTGCAGGTGACAATCCCAAGTCACAGCCCTGATGCCTGTCATTCTCTACAGGGTGGGGCGTTATGGTCGGAAACCCCTAACACCTCAGGCATTTGTTGGTATTTTCACTCCAAATTTTCAACATGATTTTTTTGTGACCCCCACCTCATGAACAGTGACAATATCAGTTTGCTAGCTGAAAGCTGCTTTTGTACAGTGACTACGGCATTTGTCCCCACAGGTGCAAAAACACATTCCGAACAGGATGTAAAAAATGACAGCTGTACTGTTCATGGGGAGGTGTAAAAAATGGTAATGTTGAAAATCTGCAGTGAAAATATTAAAAAACTGGTGAAGTCATGAGCGTGCGTAGAAGCTGTGCAACGACACCCGTAATGTAATTAGTTGGGATTTTTACAGCAGATCATCAACACAGGCATTTTGGAACCTCCGATCATGAACAGTGTCACTGTGATTTTCTTTATCTGTCCTGAACAATGACTTCCCACAGCGACCATGCATTTCTGTGCTGAAAGTGTGAAAACACATTTCGGCCATGTTGTGAAAAATGACAGCTGTACTGTTCATAAGGAAGTGTGGAAAAATGGCACTGGTGAAAATCTGGACTGAAAATATTACAAATTCATGAACTTACAAGGGTGCATGGAAACTGTGCAATGTTCACTTGTAACACAGTCATTTTATGGACTTTTGTCACCAAATTTTCAACATAGCCATTTTAAGACCTCTGCTCATGACCGATGTCACTGTGATTTTCTTAATCTGTCCCAAACATTGCTGTCACACACAGACTGCACCATTGTGCGCTACATGTGCGGAAACACATTTTGGGTGAGATGTGAAAAATGTCAGCTGTACTGCTCGTAAGGAAGTGTGGCAAAATGGCAATGTTGAAAACCTGGCATGCAAATATTAAAAATTAGCAAACTTGTGAGCGTGTGTAGGAACTGCGCAACGTACGCTCCTAAAACAGTCATTTTGTGGAATTCTTTTCACCAAATTTTCAACATGGCCATTTTAAGACCTCTGCTAATGAACAGTGTCACTGTGATTTTCTTAATCTGTCCCAAACATTGATTGCGCACACAGACTGCGCCATTGTGCACTACATGCACGAAAACACATTTTTGGCGAGATATGAAAAATGACAGCTGTACTGCTCATAAGAAGGTGTGGAAAATGGCAATGTTGAAAATTCAGAGTGCAAATATTAAAAATTCGTGAACTTATGAGCGTACGTAGGAACTGTGCAACGTATGCTCGTGCTCGTAAAACAGTCATTTTTAGGAAATGTTTCACCAAATTTTCAAAACAGCCATTTTAAGACCTCTGCTCATGAACAGTGTCACTGTGATTTTCTTAATGTGTCCCATACATTGATTTCGCACACTGCGCCATTGTGTGCTGCATGCGCGGAAACACATTTTCATTGAGATGTGAAAAATGACAACTGTACTGCTCATAGGGAGGTGTGGTAAAATGGCAATGTTGAAAATCCAGAGTGCAAATATTAAAAATTCGCAAACTTACGAGCATGGTTGGAACTGTGCAATGCACACTCATAAAACAGTCATTTTTAGGAATTTTTTAACCAAATTTGCAACATAGGCTTTTTGAGAGCCCACCTTATGAACACTGCACTGTCATTTCATTAATTGGTCCCAAAAGGTGATTTCGTGCAGTGACCGTGAAATCACCCTTCAGGCCCGATTAACGCCATGACAGTGACAGAATTCATGAGGAGGGATCCCAAAAACCGCATGTTGAAAATCTGGTGCCAAAATTCCAAAAAATGGCTGAGATATGCAGCAAAGTTGAAAAAACCCTATTTATTACATTATACAGCTTACTGGCATTTCTTCAGTTTGCGGTCAGCTTTGAAGAGTGCCGACGTGTTCTCGGTCCACCGAAGATCGTCGCGCCAGACTCCGAGTAAGTATGGGGTGAGTGGGGTGTGGGAAGGCAGGGTGCACAGTGGGTGGGTGTGGGTGGGGGCAGGAAACTGCTAGGGACCGTTTTTATTTACAGGTTTGTTTGTTTTTATTATTAAGACAACGCGGGGCGTTTGCCACGCTGGGGTGGGCTTCCAGCGTGGCAACTGGAAAAACTGTTTGGGGGCTGGAACCCACGCGGGACTTGGGCACCCCATCAGCCTAACAAGCTTTTAACCATGCTGGGTGGGCTCCCAGCGTGGCACCTTAGCTTTTTGGGGGGGAGCGTGGATACCGATGGGGACTGGGGCACGCTCATGCTATAATATCTTTGCCACACTGGGTGGGCTCCAGTGGCACCTGCACAGCTTTTTTTGGGGGTGTAGTCGACGGAGAATGGGCACCCAGTCGGCTATACAGTGTGTGCGTGGGGGTGAGCGCATGAGCATGCAATATGCGTGCATGCATGTGTGTTGGGAGGGGGAGCGCTGCTCACTGAAGCGGTGCTCTCTCTTTCAACTGTACAGCACTGCATTTTGGATCACCGCACTATGTTTCTTGCACATGCGTGCAAGCAAACATAAAAATTGGGTAGACTGGGTGGGCCAAGCAGCACTTCTCTGCCATCAGATTGTATGTTTCTGTGTAACTTCACACAGTGGTTCAAATGATCTGGATTTAGATTACGCTAAAGCTGTCTGCATGCTGGAGAAAATGTTTCAGGCAGAGAATGGCTACAGATCTTTCCCTCTGGCTGGATCTCATAAGACTTAAATTCCAGCTCTCAGATGGGACTTTTATAAGGACTTGCACTTTGCTTCTGTTTATACAGTTTGTGTTTAACTTTTAAAGATATTATGATCAGATAAACAGAGGCCTTCCCTTGTTTACAAGGGCGGCAAACAACTTTCTAATCTCAACATACTTGCATGATTCTACTCCAGATTCAGTGGGTGCTTTTTTTATGACAGACAAAACTTTAAAATTGAGCTGCAACTTTCTGAAATTTTTTTTACATAGTGCAAGTCTTCTTTTAAGGTTCATTGAACATACCTTTTCTAGTCAGACATGTTTACTCGAAATGTTGAGTAGAAATTGGTTCAGGAAATCTCAAATGGGTACCTGCATACTTGTTCAGCTTTAAACAAACACTGATTGAAACTACCTGGATTACGGCCAGTTTCAACAGTTTCCTGGTTAATGTCATTGTTGATTAACTTTTGTTATGCTACTAATGCAATTTTCTAGTGCGCAATATGCACTAAGTATTGACAATGATCGGGGAAGTCTTCAAAATGGATCTGTCAACAGAGTCTCAGTCATGGAATTCCTTCATCAGCTCCCTGAGTCCTAATGATTGCAAGAGAACGGTTCAAGTGATCGCTGGTGAATACCTTACAGGTAAGCTGCACTCTAAGCTATGACAAGAATTCAGTAAACATGATAGAGATGCATAAGTAATCTATGACCTTAGTTGCAGGGAACTGACACTCACAGTGAGGGACAATGTGGGATACTAGCCCTCACAATATGGGACACAGCCTGAAACATATAGGCTCAGCATATTGTAGAAACCAGTGCCTTTATTTGTTCAAAATTTAACGTTGACTTTACATCTTGGAGTATTATGAATTTGTGCTTTAAAGTTGGAGTTTATAGCATGTTCTCTGTGTGAGCAGCATATTTTCCATATGGGACAAAATTACTCTGCAGGGTACAATGAATGATCCAGGCTGAAAAAAAAGAGTGGCACGCTGCACTCACCTCCCTTTACTGTATCGAAAATCAGCCTTCAAATAAAGTTTGTTTCATTTGATACTTCTTTATTAATGCAGAACTTCCTGGTGCCAAAATTGCTGAGAAAACACAAAGTGCTTCATAGGAACATACAAAGCTTTGGCACAAATAAGTTGTGCATTAATAAATGGGTATAGAAGGAGTTTATTTTTGTGTGCTGATTTTAAATACTGTAAGGGAAGGTGAGGGACAATCTTTCTTTCTACATTTGTGGCTGTCGCTTGAGAGATGAGCACCACCATGCCTTTAGTGCAAATTTCACTAGATAGTAAAATGAGGGCCATCTTTCTTAATAGGGACAGCTGAGAGGAATGGATTTACCATGTACCCCTCCCTGATAACATCTGTTTTAGCCCAGACTGGATTGTAAAGAATAGATAAAAAGAAATCCAGAGTTTCATGGAGTCAAAATATCTGGATCATCTGTGAGCCTCTGGTCAAATTAACCTTTATCTCAGTATATCCACCGGGTTACAAATTCTGTAGTTATCCACAGATAATATACCATTTGTTTAGCTCGAATATAGCATACAGAGTTAAAGAGCTGCTGAAGCCTCTTGGAAGACTTTGGAAAATATGATATTTAGTCACAAAATAAAATTTTATTGCATTTCTAATCTATAGTTTTCTCCTCCATCTTATTATGTTTGCCTGCATGCATGTGCAAGAAACATAGTGCCACCATACAAGTATTCGTAGGAGTGCCTCCCCCACTTCCAATGCCCTGCTCCCTTTTGCAGATATGGCTGCACCATGCCAATGAATGTTTGAGGTGCCTATGACAGCTGTTCAGATGCAGTGGCATACACTTCTAAGGAAAACACCACCAAAATCAGTGGTGGTATAACATGTAGGCAATTTGCATACTATCGACGGCAGTATACAAATTGCCTACACGTCATCTCTGCATCTGAACTGTCATAGACAGTTCATCATCCCCTGCCTCCCCCCCAATGAACACCCCTCCACCCCACACAATGTATGACCAACGGGGGTGCCCAATCCCCCATTGGCTCTACTGCCCCCTCTCCAAACAGACTTCCAGGTGCCATGCTGGGACCCCAACCCAGCATGGCAAAAGTCCCTATGGCTGATGGGGGTGCCTAATCCTCCATTAGCTCCACTGTACCCCCAAAGAAAACAGATTTAGGTGCCATGCTGGGAGGCCACCCCAGCATGGCAAAAGTCAGATAAATCAGGGTGCCCAATCCTCATCGGCTCCACTGGCCCCCAAAAATAAACTACAGCTGCTTGCTGGGGCCCACCTCAGCATGGCAAAGTCCGTGTAGTCTAAAAAACACCTGTAAAAAAAAGTTCCCTCATTGACTGTCTCGCCCCCCTCCCCAAACCCGCACCCATCCTCTATGCACCCACCTCCCCACACACCCCCCTGACCCCATACTTACCTCCAGAGGCTGGTGCGATGATCTTCAGTGGACCAGGAACAAGTCTGCACCCTTCAAAGCTGACCGCGAACTAAAGAAATGCCGGTAAGCTGTATAATGGCATAAATGGGTTTTTTTTCAACTTTGGTGCATATCTCAACCATTTTTGGGAATTCTTTCACCAAATTTTCAACATGGGATTTTTGAGCCCCACCTCATGAACTCAGTCACTGTCAGTTTGTTATTTAGTCCCGAAAGGTGACTTCGCAGTCACTGTGCAGAACCACCTTTTGGGACTGAGTAATGAAATGACAGTGTTACAGTTCATGAGGTAGGCTCCTCAATACCCAATGTTGAAAATTTGGTGAAATAATTCCCCAAAATGACTGTTTTACAAGCATGCATTGCACAGTTCCTATGCACACTCGTAGCTTCGTGAAATTTTAATATTTTTCACTCCAGATTTTCAACATTGCCATTTTACCACACCTCCTTATGAGAAGTACAGCTGTCATTTTTCACATTTTGCCCAAAATGTGTTTTCATGCATGTAACGCACAATGGCGCAGTCGGTGTGTGAAATCAATGTTTGGGACAGACTAAGAAAATCACAGCAACACTGTTCATGAGCAGAGGTCTTAAAATGGCTATGTTGAAAATTTGGTGACAAAAGTCCTAAAATGACTGTGTTACGAGTGTGTATTGTGCAATTGTGCAATTGCATTGCACAAAAGGGAGGCAGTATAGTGCAGTGGATTAAGGTTCTGAGCTGCAAATCTGCTGACATCCAGCAGACCAGACCTGGGTTTGAATACCACAGCTTCAACTTGCATACTGTGTGACCCTGAGCAAGTCACTTAACGTCCCTGTGCTCACAAGTTGCACCTGTAAAAAAGCTTTCAGCTTAGTGTGCTACTCCTGGTTAAACAATTAAAACACCAAAAAAAAACTAAAAAAAAAACCGAAAACACGCACCCTCGTAAATTCACAAATTTGTAATATTTTCAGTCCAGATTTTCAACTCTGGCATTTTTCCACACCTCCTTATGAACAGTATAGCTGTCATTTTTCACACCCTGGACAAAATGTGTTTTTGCACTTCTGGAGCAGAAATACATGGTCGCTGTGGGAAATCAGTGTTTGGGACAGACTGAAAAAAATCACAGTGACACTGTTCATGAGCGGAGGTCCCAAAATGCCTGTGTTGACAATCTGCTGTAAAAAATCCCCAAACTAATTACATTATGGGTGTGCATTGCGTAGTTTCTATGCACGCTCATGACTTCGCTAGTTTTTTTTATATTTTCACTCCAGATTTTTAACATTGCCATTTTTTACACCTCCCCATGAACAGTACAACTGTCATTTTTCACATCCTGTTTGAAGTGTGTTTTCATACCTATGGTATCAAATGGCATAGTCACTGTGCAAAATCAGCTTTCCACTAACAAACTGATATTGCCGCTGCTCATGAGGTGGGGGTCACTAAAAACCCATGTTGAAAATTTGGAGTGAAAATACCAACGAACGCCTGGGGCATTAGGGTTTGCAACCATAACGCCCCACCCTGTAGAGACTGACAGGCATCAGGGGTGTGACTTGGGATTGTCGCCCGTACTGCCTATGCCATTCCACCCCCACCCATGCACTGCAACCAGTGACAGGCATCGAGGTGTGCCTTGGACTCTTTGGCTCCAAAGTTCACCCCATTCTCCTATACTGCACCCATATCACCATATTTCCTTATGGAATGGGGTGAGCATAAGGCCCAAAGACTCCAAGGTACACCGTGACACTTGTCAGTGTTTGCAGGGTAGGGTGTGGTGAAATGGCATAGCCATTATGCCTGATGACCCAAAGGCACACCCCAATGTCTGTCAGTCTCTGCAGGGTGGTGGTGGGGTTGGCTTCAGTTCAATACTTCACTGCCATTCCTATTATGCATCTCTCTAACTCCTACACTACCAATGCCAATGCCAGCAAGCAAACATTCAGCATTGACAAATGCTTGTTTATTACTGAGGAAGTTCCCACAAAAGCAAGATCTTAATTCTTTAGAGTTCACCTGCCCTACAGCTTATTCCCAACTTGAAATCATAATGCACTGTTGTGACATCACAATCTGTTGCCATGGAAAACACTGTGATGTCACAAGCAGAGTATTAGAACATCATGTAGGGAATAAGGAATAGGAGCAGATGAACCTCAAAGAACAGAGTTCCAGTTTTCATGTATTTACACTCAGTAATAAATAATGGTGAGAAGAAATACAGATCTCATGAGAAATATAAGCTGCTTGACCTCTAAATATTATGTTTTTCAAAGTTCTCATGAACATGTCATGGCTCTTTAAACAGTTTGAATGTTCTGATACACATTTATTGTTTTTTTTTTGTATTGTAGCTACAGTATTAAAGAGATTCACCAACCTTTAGTCACTCAGGTTTGCATCACATATTCTGGTGCCTTATGTTGGCGAAACGCTGTCTGTTCATATTTTATAACATTATGAGCTGTTGTTTTCGAAGGGAAAGTGATTGTATCTTCGCCTCCCCGATCCCTTCCACTTCCTGGTTGATCAATCCTCCTATGATCCTCCCCTGTACTCAGGCATGTAATGACATGTGCCCAGGGAGAGCATGGGGCGCACTCCATTAAAGTCTATGAGGGGCAGTGTTAATGTTTTTGTAGATAATAATGGCCATTTGGGGATTAATCAAGGGCACTTGTCGACTAAGAAGACTGTAGTTGACCAGTGCCTTGATAAATCCTCAAATATATATATATATATAGATATGAAAATCTTTAGGTTGTCCTCCTCTGGACCCGCCAATCATCCCAAGATTGACAGAGAGTGTCATTAGGGTTGTGAGGCCTAAATGTTGCCCCATTCCTTGTGTAATAATATTCAGAAGCAACAGTGAAGAAGAATGGGGCTACATTTAGGCCTCACAACCCCAGTGACACACCCCGTCATCTGTCAATCTTGGGAGGATTGGTGGGTCCATGGAGGGAGGGGGGGACAACCCTTAAGATTTTTCATTTCCTGACTTTTTGTGTTTTAACCCCAAATTATGCATTAATGCAGTTGTTTGCATAGAATTTCCTTACTTCTTGAGAAAGAATAAAAGACTAAAAAGTTGTGAAAGTTGGTGGGAGCGTGGGAGCTTTGGGCCCTGCGCTCCCACCAACTTGTAAACATCTCCGTAAGATAAGAGTATAACTACTGAATATAAGATATATTGCTCGGTCATAACAGTGGCATATTTGAACAGCTGTGTACATGTCAAATACATAAGCACTGAAAGTGCCTCCATGGCAGTAACACTAGGTACCCTATAAATCTGAAGCCTGTACCACAATGCAAAATGCTATATGCAAAATGTAAAGTACATGACACAATATCTGCACAGGAAATTAATTATGCAACATCCAAATATCATAATTGACGTGTACATGACATGCCGTCAACACCCTCCAAATTTCAATGTAAAAGACCAAACCGTGTCCGAGATATAACATTTTAAAGTTTGAGATTTTCATTCATCGGATTTGCAGAATTCAACACCTGTTGACATTTTACAGACATAACAACCGAAAAGTACATCCATGACACTAAGGCTAGGTACCCTATCTATTTCAAGCCACCACCACAATGCAAAACGCTGTCTGCAAAATGAAAATTGCACCACGCAATATCTCCGCAAAAACATATTGTCTGACACATAAACACTGTAATTCACAACTACAGGACATGACGTAAACACTATCCGAATTTCAAGTAAAAAGGCAAACCGTTTCTGAGATATTTAATGTTAAAGGTTGGTAAAATTGGCCTAGCTATTGAATTATAAAATCAGCCCATTTTGTCCCTATCTCACGATCAAAGATGGCGGTCTAAGAATTTCGTGATCAAAGAATTTGCAGGCTCAGGATCAAGGAATTTGCTGACTCATAATCAAAGAACAAAAAATGGTGTAATTTAAAAATTTGACAGAAATAAAGCAAACTACCACCATGGTTCAATAAAACGAAGCTTCCTGAGCAAACCCACCCTCATTTGTGTTCCTAGGCCACCCCTGGGCTGAGAAATGTATTTTTTTCATTTGGCCATCTGGTCAACATTTCGCGATCAAAGATCGCGGTTAAAGAATCTCGCGATCAAAGAATTTGCAGGCTCATGATCAAAGATTTTGCTGGCTCATGATCAAAAATTAAAAAATGCTTTAATTCACAATTTTGAGACAAATACAGCAAACTACTGCCATGGTTCAATAAAATGAAGCCCCTTGAGCAAAACCCACCCTCATTTGTGTTCCTAGGCCACCCCATGACTGAGAAATTAATTTTTTTCATTCGGCCATCTCGTCCCTTGTTCACAATCAAATATCGCAATCGAAGAATTTGCAGGCTTACGATCAGAGATCGTTAGTGAGCCACGATCAAACAATAAAAATGTTGAAAATTCTATTTTTAGACCAAACTAGAGAAAACCACAGACATGGCTCAATAGATCTAGGCCCCCTGAGTAAAACCTATCCAAGTTTTACTTCAGGAGTGACCCCTGAGCCGAGAGATTTGATTTTTTCCGATCACACTTCAAAAACAAGAAGGTAGCCATCACTATCAAAGAATTCTGGCGAATAAAGATTATTTGATCATGAGCCTGCAAATTCTTTGATCATGAGAATGGACCTGATGTCCAAAACCCCATTCTTTGTTTGCAAAATAATCATATAAATGTTCCCATTGACTTATAATGGGAGCTTAAAAGTGCTATAACTTTTGAATGGATTAATATTTTTTCACCAAACAAAGAGTGGCATGTTTGGCCACTGAAACTCTTTCAAACAAGCCAATTCACAGAGCAGCACACCACATGACAGCTGTGCAACACCATGGTCAAAATCCCCAAAACTGCCCACATAACTGGCGAAAAGTGCATTATTCAGCATTTTGTTGTGCAACGACCGTAAGTCTGACCGAAATGAAATTTGGCAGATCAAGAGATCTACCAAGCTCCACTTAGCATACCAAATTTCATGCAAATCTGTTGAACAGATCCAAAGTTATTAATGCCCACAATTTTGAGTTTAACATAGAAGTGCCTTAATAACCCTCATATTTATTTTTTTATTTATTTTATTTATTTGTTCTAGGATTACAAATCCCTTTGAGCTGAGGCTCTTTTACAAAGGTTCCACGTCATTGGTACAATTGAGACAATCATAAGCAAAGATAACAGTTTATAAAATAAAAAAAACCCACATTGTCTTGTAGATGAAAAAAGAACAATAAGGTGAAACTTTGGGGAGGGGAAAGGGAAAGAAGGAGGATGAAATCAGGGAGACTAAGTGGATGGGAGAAAAGGGGAGGTAGGTTGGGGGACAGAGAGAGGAGAGGTGGAAGGTGGATAAAAATAGAGGTAGTGCAGCCGGGTGGCATTTGTCATGGGCCGGCAGGGGAGGTGAAGAAAGGGGGGGGGTGCTGGCAAAGTGCAGGAGTAGACGTGGATCCAAAAGGGCATCTTCAGCTATGGAACCAAAAGACATGTTTAGCCACAACAGTCACAGAGGTTGGAGGCAGTGAGTGTTAGATGGAGACAAGTCTTAAAAGTGCTGAGCGATAGTGAGGATGAGATGTTGCTGGGAAGACCGTTGTACCAACTAGTGGCCCAGTAAGGAAAGGATCTTTGGCCTTGTGTTGTGTGGCAATGCAGGATTTGTAGAAGCTGAGGTTTCGATCCCCTGGTATGTCGGGTGTGGATTCTCAGTTGTATGAGGGCACAGACTCCAGGGGGAACAAGGCCCAGCAAGATTTTCTTAGTAATAATAATAATACAAGTTTGGTATTTTATTCGATTGGCAAGATTCAACCATCCAGTTTGAGAATAGAGGTCACAGGTGTGAGTTAGGCGTTGGGAGCCAGTGACATGTCGACAGGCCTTGTTGAGGGCGATGGATACATGTTTGAGTGTGGTGGTTGTAGTAGAGCCATAAATGATAATGCCATAATCAGTGATGGATATGATGGAGCTCTGGACAGCGACAGCGAGGGCTTCGGGTGTCAGGTGTTTCCTATGATGGAATAGCAGGCCCAGCCGGGAGTCAGCGGCTTTGGCAACATGGTCGATGTGGGCAGTGTAGGAGAGGTGAGGGTCAAGGGTGATCCCGAGGTATTTAAAGTTTTTGACCTGTTCCAGTGCAGCACCTTGTCTGGTGATAACGGAGAGTTGGAAGTGCTTATGTTTATTATGGGAGCTGCTGAAGATCATGGCCTTTGTTTTTTTTTGATTAAGGATAAGTTTGTGCTTTGTGAACCAATTCTCAACTGAGGAGAAGCTGAGTTGGAGATTTTCTTGCAATTTCTTCAGGTCCTGGTGTGTGGCAAGGATTACTGCATCATCGGCATACAGAGTGATATGTTCAGTGCAGGAGTCCAGTAGGGTGTTAAGGAACAGGCTGTAGTGTAGGGGGCCCAGTATTGAACCCTGGGGGACTCCAGAAAGGACAGGTTTGGAATCAGAGTGCACATCTCCAATTTTTACATGCTGGGAGTGGTTTTCAAGATAGCTTTTGAAGCAAGAGATTGAATCATTGGAGAGACCAGCATTTTTTAGTTGGCTCAGCAGGAGGGAGTGGTGGACAGTATCGAAGGCTTTGGTCAGGTCGATGAAAATAGCACCAGTTAGTTGTCCATTGTCGAGGGAGCTGTGAATGGAGCTGGTGAATTCAAGTAAGGCAAAGGACGTACTATGACCTTTTCTAAAGCCATGTTGCTGTTTACAGAGAATATTATAGTTGTCCAGATGCTCGGTAAGTTGGTCCACTACTATACGTTCCAGTGCCTTCAATAGGGGAGGCAGAATGGAGATAGGGCAGAAGTTTGCATGGTCAGCCTTATCACCACTTTTGTGAATCGGGGTAACAGTGGCCATTTTCCATTTGTCTGGGAATTGGCTACAGGAAAGAGAGAGATTAAAGATCTTGGTGAGGGGCCCAAGTACCTCGTCAAGCGTTAGTGCCAGTAGCTTGAGGTCAAGTGTGCCATTGCTTGTTCTAGATTTGCTGATGGCTTTGGCAATGTATTTTCGGACTTGATGTTTCTTTAGTGCTTTAAAGTAGAAAGATGGGTGACAGGCGCGGGTGGAGGAGTTGGGGGGATGGGAGTTGACACATCTTGGAAGAAGTCAGAGGGGAGAACACTGCTAAGGTCAGTGAAAGCGATGTTAAAAGTGTTCACAATAGTTTCAGAGTCGAGTGTAGTGTGCCCATTTATGCTGAGTATGTTCAATGAAGATTTTGACTGTTTCCCAGTGACATCTTTAATGTTTTTCCAGAAGGCCATTTCCCCCAGGAGTCAGTGAGGGCATTTTTATAGTAGTCAGATTTCTGCTGCCGAATGGATTTGGTGCAGTCATTCCATGCCCATTTATAATTCTGGATGTCGAGTTGCTTACCGGAGTTTCTAGCCAGTTCCCAGAGGTTGTCCCTGGATTTAAGTTTTTTTAGGAGGTCTCCTGACAGCCAAAGGTTACTGAGCAATTTAGCTTTATGCTTTTTGAGGGGGGAAAATTTATTACAGGCTTCACTGAAAATGTGAATAAATTGCTCCAGTGCAGTATTAGTATCTGTTGCCTTGAAGATGGGGGACCAGTCCTGCAGACTGAGGTGTGATTTGAGGTGGGGTAGCTGACCACGGGGTAGGACTCTGCTGGTGATGATTTTGGAGGGGGCTTATAAAATTTGTTTGACCAGGTACAGCAGATGGGAGAGTGGTCACTGAGTGAGTCAGGGAGGACTGAGGTTTTCATGATCCGAGAGGGGTGGTTGGTTAGGATCCAGTCAAGTAGGGTGCAGGTCCCAGTTCTGTAGTTCTTTCTGGTTGCATAGCCAACCATTTGAGTCAGGTTAGCTGATATAATGGAGTCCTTAAATGACCCACCTTCAGCTGAGAGCCAATTAATGTTAAAGTCACCAAGAAGGATGATTTTGGAGTCTGATGGGTGGGATTTGACAAAGTCAAAGACAGCGGTTAGACCAGGTCCATGTTCCTTTGGAGGTATGTAAACAGTGACAACTGTGAGGGCCTTATTGCAGCACCTAATGGGAGGCTGATAGGAAGAATCTGAGCAGGTGTTGCTGGAAGATTGGAATCAATGAGGTATCCTCGGAAAGTGTCTTTCACATGTAAGGCAGACCCTCCACCTCTTTTGGACTTACGATCAACCTGGAAGACATTGTAGCCAGAAAGGGTGATTGCCTGGTCAGGAATCTTTGGGGTGAGTCAAGTTTTAACTACTGACAGAATATCCGGGTTGTGTTGGGTGGTAAAGGCTTGCAGAACATCAAGCTTAGGAAGTAAACTGCAGATGTTCAGGCACATGATTGAGAAAGTGCCTGTTGGTTTGTTTTGGTTGGAGGTGTTTGGTCCGGGGTTAGGGTGAACAGTCCCTGATAGCAGCAGGAGGAGAAGCACAAGTTTCAGGGTGCATAGGCGGAGTTCAGTCAGAGAGAGGTTGCATTTCTTTTTTAAACAGTAGTATGCCAGGTGGTAATGTTGAAAATGCAGCATTGGAATAGTTGTATACAATGTGGCTAGATGTGCCCAAGGCTCACACATGAGCAGGGACAGATCATTTTCGGTGGTGTGCCTCCAGGGGGAGGATTTGCCCCATTGCCAAATGATGTAAAATAATCAAATCCACAGGAAAATTACCAGTAAACTGCTTGATCTACGGTAACAAGACAAAAGATGTGTTAAATTCCTGGAACACTGGCCTGGGGCATATGCAGGTAGTTGAAACCCTTTGTCAGTGTCTTACTTTTGTTTAAATAGTTAGGAATGGTTCTCAAAGACAAGCAGTTCTCTTTAGCAACAAGGTAGATGGAAATGTGGATTCAGTTTGCACTCTCCAGGTCAGGGTTATAGAATTTCTTAGCTGTACTTACTTTGATTGTGATGGCTTCCAAAAAAGGTGATTTATATAGAGAATAATGGATGGGGAAGTCTGTGCTATGAGAATTTAATTCACACCCAAGATGTGGGATGCTACATAAACCCCGAGGGCGAAGCCTGAGGGGTTTATCAAAGCATCCCACACCGAGGTTGTGAATTAAATTCTCATATGCACACACTTCCCCATCTGTTATTTTATATAATTTGCTGGTGACCAATTTTGCAAATCAGTGCTGTGATCCCCCTCCCCCATAGTCTCTGCATCTCCTCACACACACACACACACACACACTCTCTCTCCACACACACACATTCACTTCACTCTCTCCACACACACACACCACACACATACTCACTCTCTCCACACACACACACACACACACACACACACTGTCTTCCCCCCCATAATTCAGTGGCACCTTTACTCAAGTTCTCTGGGGCACCCAGTAGCAGCTCCCACTCTAAATTCCCAGCTGAGCTATGCTACATTCCACAGTCCCTCTGTCTCTTGCCTCACAGCACCCTCCTGCTCACTCTGCTCCAAGTTAAATTTTTTTTATACAATTTAAAACTAAAATCATGATCGCGATTAGGATTGTGGCTTACCTGTGTCAGGCAGACACAGGCTCATTTCCACCGCTCAGCCGCTGTTGTTTGCTGCCCAAAGCTAACGAAGCGCAGAATGAACCAGATACTTAAAAAATGGTAGGGTCACTAAAATAGATTAAAAAAATGTGGGAGGTAAGGATTTACCCGTGGGGGTTCCTCACTAAGAAACGGAGCAGCCAAGTTTTCGGAACTGTTAGCCCGCCCACTCACAAAACAGCAGCCAATGAGGGAGCGCTCCTTTTTGATAGATGGAGCGCGTGAATGCCGTAATAACTGACTGGTTATTACGGCAAATAGCAACTCAGTAAGCCCATTTAAAAAATTGGTCACCAGTAATTATAATGAGAATCCCAATACCTGCTGGTGATGTTTTCCAGTTTCTTAGTCCAGGAAACTTTCATAGATCTCATATCCAAGAATGGTCTAGTTCCTCCAAGCCAAAAAACATGAAAATCCACAAAACTAAACTATAGACAGAGACAAACACAAGCACCCAGCCACACAGCCCAAGTAGGCGGATAATATGTATCAAATATACAAGAGATATGTAGTGGTTCAGTGTGTGATTTATCTTGTACAGTTTCCAGTGACCTCAAGTAACCTTATGAGTGCTGAAGGCATGAGTGAGAGTTACAAGAGGTCACTGGAAACTGTACAAGATAAATGCATCATCACACACTAAACCACTGCATATTCTATTTATGCAACAGGTTTAGATGTTGTGTGAATGTTTTGATTTTGGTAGGTCTAAATAATTTATCAAAAAAGGGGAAAGAAAATTGAATTTTATGCTGTTTTTTGCTAATTATAAAAAAATGGTATCTATAAATGAAACACCACTCATTTTGTAAATATTTTTGTGCTCACAGTACCATGGTATCATTTTTTGTTTTTAAATTATTCACACTTGTTTGCCAAAAAAGTGAACAAAAAATTAAATTTTCTTCCGTTTTCTTGTTAATTATAAAAAATATATAAGGTATATATAAATGAAACACCTCTCATTTTGTAGATAATTTTGTGCTGAACACTTTTCGTGCTCACAGTACCTTGCTATCTTTTTTCATTTTAAAGTTAATCCCATTTGAATATGGTTAGTACTGCTTCTGAGACTGAACATTCTAAATGAATTCTGAAGAGATCTGTGACATAGTAACTGTGTGGATAAATGGATACTATGCTGATAAACAAATTTATCACCATAGTACTGTAGATAAATTGCTTTATTCTACAGGTTTTATCATGACTTCTGTTGCATAAAAAATATATATATATACATATATACATATTGTTGAAAACTGCCCTATAGACATTAATGAAGCTCATCCCCACACTCTCCCTGGGCACACATCATTATATGCCTGAGTGCAGGGGTGGATTGTGGGCACATCGATCGACCAGGAAGTGCAAGGGATCGGGGGGAGCAAAGATATGATCTCTTCAACTTCTAAAATAACAACATAAAATGTTATAAAATATGGACAGATGGCATTTTACTGACACAAGGCACTAGGAGGTGTAAAGTAATCCTGAATCCTGGATAATCTCTTTAAACTAAGGCATACATTATTCAAACAAAGAAAACTAGAAACAGGTTCATGGCACAATTCACCCCCTTCCAAAGCATTTATGCGTAGGCACACCTCATTTTATTTTTGTTATTTGGTTATCCATGTACAGTAGGTAGATTAGGTTGAGTGACTTGTTTTCAGCTATGACCTGAAGGGAAAGCAGCAAGGACAAGGAAAGAATTACAAACGCAGGTGATATACTGTACAAGTGCAAGACTTGCAGCAGCAGCATTTGACAAAGAGGATATTAAACTGACCAATGGGTGGCTCACCAGGTGGAAACATCGCCACAATATTGCACTTCAAAAAAATCCATGGAGAGAAAATGAATGCTGAGAGTGAAGGTGCTGACACATGGCTGAGGGAGGTGTTGCCTGGTGTTCTCGGTGGCTGTAACAATGAGAGAAGAGCAGCACTTTAGTAGTTACCCCTTCCCCCCCTCGTTTTCCAGTAGTGCAGAAATGGAATTTGTATTTTTGTTGAGATAGCGGAAGACTTTCAAGGGGCAAGTTCTGGGTAAGCTGTAACAGTGGCATTTTAAGAGTTTTCCCCTAGTTTGGACTTTTTCAAAAGTTGGTACTTTAAAATCTTCAATCACTAGATGGCTTTTTAAATATGTTTATTCAGAACTTATTTTACAAAAAAAAGACAAAAAAATTCTAGCTATAAAAAAAAGATATTTAGATTATGCAATGCAATTCTGCTCCTTTAAGCCAAGGATATTTTGGATAGTGTTCCCCAAATAGCAATTCTGCAGTACTATTTAATGACAATAAGAGATGTGCGAAGTTGGCTAACTTTGCTTCATGCATTAATTCACGAATATACCACAATTCGTAAAGTTAATCCACCTTACAAAATTTCAGATCACAGTATAGGGCTTATTTTATGAATGCCAAATTTGGTAACTTTGCTGGCAAAGTTGGGCCCATACGTGAAGTTTGCAGTGTATTATGGGACTGGAAGTCACATGGTACTGAAATTAGCTTATGCAGTGCAATTCATTTCCTTCAAGCCATTGAGATTCTGCATACTGTTCCCCAAAAATCTATTCTGTAGTACTATTTAGAGTGCTGTGCAATTACTAACAAACAGAGATGTGCAGCATTAGCTAACTGTACTTTGTGGATTAATTAGCAAATCTGCCACCATTTTCAAAGTTAATCCACACTGCGGAATTCCAATTTACAGTATTGAACTTACTTCATGAATGGCAAATTTGGTAACCTTGCTGTCGAAGTTGGGCCCTCAGGTAAAGTTTGCAGTGTATTATGGGACTGAAGGTCACATGGTACTGAAGGGAGCTGTATGCCATGTGTTCAGAGCAGTCTTATGAAGCGAGTTGGAGAGAAGTCTGTCCTTACTTGTCTGAGCAAAAAACCTTTAAAACCACTCCAAAAGTGGAGTATTTTGGACCAAATCACTCTCAAAAAATATTTAGAGTGCATTGTGCAGCTAGATTACTGTTGTCTGTTCGTAGTTTTCCTGATTTAGTTAGTAGAAAGTAATGGTTTTCTTTCATCTAGTGCAGCAGTGCTCTGTGGGGGATGGAAGGTTTTTCATTCAGCAAGTAAGGCATTCCTGTGAGCAGCAGTCTGGTTTGTTTCCCTCAGTCTTTCTTCTCAGTAATTTTTGTCTGTGTTCTGTGATTTGTCATTTTATTTCTGTAGAACAGTTTTGTGAGATTAAGTGAATTATTTGTCAGTCTGTTTCTGTATTGATTGTGGTTATTTTGTTGAGTTTCTGAAGTGTTGGTATTACGCACAGTAACTTATTTTGACGTACCCCTACAGTTTATGCCTTCTTAGTCCCCATTCTGTTAACAAATGGTGTGGTTTTACTGTAGCTACTGTTAGCTCAGTAAACTTATGTTCAGATGCAGACCACACTGCTAAGCCTGCTGGTGGGGTGTTGTCCGCTGCTGCTGGTACTTAGTGTTACTACAGTGTTTATTTTTTTTCCTGCAATATTAAAAATCTAAATATATAGAATGATTGGAATGGGACACTTGAGAAAAGGGGGAGGTGCCGGCAAGGCAGCCAAGAAGTGTAAAGGTTCTCTGGGGCAAAAGGTTGTTGCACCTCAAAAAAAACTAACTCTGCAGCAGCTTCATCCATGGGCTGCAGGATCAGTAGTAATAGCAAAACAGTAGTTGGTGGAAGTGGCAGTGGCATTAATATTGTCAAATTATTCTCTGCCACATCTGTGGTATCCACGTGGGTGGGTGCTGGGGAGGTGGCAACAAGAGGTTCAGTCCAGGAGGTAGCAAACTCTTTGGCTCAGGAACAGTGGTGGAGAAGGAAGTTGCTGGTGTCCCCATGACTGCTGGTGGTGGTGGTATTAAGCCTGATCAAATTATTGCTTTCTTTTGAGCAGCATCCGTGGATCCCCCTGAGACAAACGCTACCTGACCAGCTATGCCACCATGCTGAGCCCAGTTGTTTGGCAGCACAACACCCAGAATGGTCCAGCCTACACTGCATAGCATGTTTTTTGAGAGTCATGTCAAATACCCAACCAGTCATGCTATTGCATGGGAAGTGAATGCAGCAACCACTGAAATGCTGGCAATAGCTCTATTGCCATTCTTTTTAGTGGAGAATGTGGGATTTAGAAGGTTGATGCTGGGTGCTGTCCCAAATAGCAGATTCCCTCACAAATGTACCCCCCCAGTGCCATTCCTGAACTTTATGGGACTGTGTCACACATGATAATCTATGCCCCACTGCATTCAGCATCCCCATACATACATCTCAGTATGGATATGTGAACCAGTGGCTAAACAGCTAGTAGCTCCTATCTGTGTATTACAGCACATTGACCACAGGCACCTGGGGTAGTATTCAACTCTGTCTGTGGGGAAAAACTGTGCTAAGCCCAACTGCAGTGGTAGCAACACTGTGGGTACTTGCCACTGCCAGCATGCTACGCTGGCAAGGAAAACTGTAACTGGATCACACATGGGTCAGAAAATGTTAGAATTGCTCCTGACTGAGATTGACGAGTGCTGATGAGTGGATGCAGCCTGTAGTGGTGGTATCACAGGGGTGTATGGCACAGGGTCTTCAGGCTCCAGCGGACTTGAGGGGGGCAGGGGACTGCTGACCTTGAGACATTTGTGTATCAGTAGCCTCATTTTACCCAAGGACAAAGTTACAGATGAAGTTGCCAGGCAAGGTTGCCAAAGGCAAATGTCTTATTAATCAGAAAGAATCTGCGAATTTACCCAAGAAGGTGAATTCAGTGAATTCGTCTTAACTTCACTGGTGAATTAAAACTTCGCAACATCTCTAATAACAGTTCTGGGAACACTACACTTGAAGATCTGGGCATCAGCAGTAGTGATGTGCTTAGACAACTATGGAAATGATTTTCAAAACACCTGCCAAGATACATCCAAAATCCACCAGATGTTATTTTCAAAAGAAAAGTCAATTTAAACGGTTAGATCAACTACAGTATAAGATGCTCTATGTCTGAATTTTATGTCCAAAAAAGGATGCATTTGTAGCAACAAAAAAAAAAGACACGAATCGCAGCTGCAGCAATCTCTTTTATCACAAATCACAATTTTTTGTTGTTGTAAACCTATGCATTTTTTTGCCAATGGCATCTGGGCTGCTCAGACCCAATGGGAAGGGTGCAGACTCAGATGCAGAATGTGTTTACATCTGTGTCTGACACATCTGACAATCCTGCCCTTACGATTTTAACCTTTAGTCTTTACCCAGTAGATTTTATTCTCTAGCCACCTGCTTTTAGAATGTCAGGTCCACTACTTGTCTGATGACCTTTAAAGTGCTGGAAACACATTATTCTCAATAGCTCTTTCCATTGGGCTCCGCAGGTTCTGGAATAGCCTTATGTTATTCTGGACTGGGTATTGAGACTTCTTAGGTATCATACAGTTTTCTTAAACTGTTTTATTGATGTCAGAGCATATTACAACAATATGTCGCATCTGCAATGGATACGAAATTGTCTGCACTGACAAATTTACCCTTTGCAGTTGTTACAATAATGCAAGTTGAAAACCATCAGCTACAGATTGGTATTCAATTAATAAGAGAAGAAAGAAAAAGAAAACCCTATCACTACTACATAATACAAGAGAAAGGAAAAAAAACACAATTTAGCTAGGTCTGACTTGACAGGTTCAGGTATACTCTATGAAAATTGTGGTAATCAGCAATACATTGAGACCTTGTCCATTCACAACTCAGAGATGTAACTCGGGTGTAGCAACAGATCTTAATCTCCCTGGGGGACTGTGCCCAATGCCTTACCTCTTCCCTGATGGCTCTCCATCATGTTGGAAAAACCCCTCTCATATTCTATGGTAAATGGTTTCCCTCCCTTTTGCTCTGTATAAAATTTTCTCCAAAAACATGCAATCTTTCACCACATGAATCCAGTTGTTGGAGTTGGGGGGTGGATCCATGATGATCGGTCAACAATTTCATTGTTGATCGACGTTACAGTGACTCCTTTATATGAACACACAAATTTGCCAGCAGATATAGGCCTTGTGGTCTATCTAGTCTGTTTGAGTGTGCAGCACATCAGTTCCTTAGACTGCAGCTGTCCCCCACCCTCAATTACCATCCCCCCGTCCCTTCCCGGGATGTATTCTCCCTTTGAATCTGTCCCACCCCCTCTTGAAGCTCCCCACTGTCTGCAATGATACAACATCCTCTGGCAGTGCATTCCACCCTACCACCACCCTTTCTGTGAAATAGTGTCTCCTCATTTCCCTCCTGAATCTGCCCCCCTCCAATTTCAGAGAGTGCCCTCTGGTTTCCCTTCCACTCTTGAGAGTGAACACACATCTGTTGTCCACTCTGTTAATCCCCTTTAGGTATTTGAAGGTCTCAATCATATCTCCTCTCTCTCTTCTATCCTCTAGGGTATACACACTGAGCTCTCTTAGTCTTTCCTCATAAGGTCTATCCCCAATCCTAGGATCATCTTTGTTGCTCTGTGCTGCACCGCCCTCAGCAGTCTGATGTCCCTTTTTAAGTATGGGCACCAGAACTGCATGCAGTACTCCAAGTGCAATCTCTCCAGTGACCTATACGGGGCACTATGACCTCTGTACTTCTGAAAGTAATCCCTCTTGTTATGCACCCCAGCATCCTGTTTTCCTTGGTTGCTGCCTTCCTGCACTGTGCTGAGTGGTTCATTTCCTCTGATCACCAGCACCCTCAGATCCTTCTCCCTCTTGGATGTGGATAAGTGGACACCCCCCAACCAGTAACTGTATCCTGAGTTCCTTACTCCCAGGTGCATCACTTTGCACTTCTTGGCATTGAATCTGAGCTGCCAGTTGTGTGACCATTCCTCCAGTTTTGCCAAATCCTCCTGAAGTACTTTCCCCTCGTTCACCTCAGCATAGATCTTGGTGTTGTCTGTAAAGAGGCTGATCTTATTTTTGATCCCTACTGCAATGTCTGTGATGAAAATGTTAAACAGGACTGGCCCCAGTACCGAGCCCTGTGGGACACCACTTGTCACTGCCCTGGACTCCAGTGTCTCCCCCCCACCACCACTACTGTCTGATGACTATACAGCAGCCAGTTTTCAACTCATCTGACTAGTTTCCTCCCTGTCCCCAGTCTCTCCAGCTTGCAGATCAGCCTACCATGTGGCACTGAATCGAAGGCCTTGCTGAAATCCAAGCAGAGTACATCCTCCACACAGCCCCTGTCCAGTGCTCTCATGACCCAGTCGTAAAAGCTAATCAAGTTTGTCTGGTAGGATTTACCAGAGACAGACCCATACTGCCTGTCATCCTGAAGGCCATTTTCCTCCAGAAATTGCATCAGCCTTTCTTTGAGGATAGTCTCCATCACATTTCCAACAACTGAGGTAAGGCTCACTGGTCTGTAGTTCCCCAGCTCATCCTTGGGCCCACACTTATGGAGCGGTTCCACATGCACCTCCCTCCAATCCCTGGGCACACACCCTAAATTTAGAGAGGTGTTGAACAGGTCTGTCAACAGTCCTGCCAGGACCTCTGGCTGCTCTCTCAGCACCCTGGGATGAACTCCATCTGGCCCCGGTGCCTTGTCCACCCTCAGGGACCTAAGGCCCTCCAGCACCCTTCTACTGTGATAACCCCATCCATGATTGCCTCACTTCCCCCCCTCCTACTCCATCTTTCCCTTCAGGTACTGGACCGTCCCTCTCCCTTGTGAATACTGAGCAGAAGTACTTGTCGAGTACTTCTGCCATCTCATCCCCTTATCTACCCACCCACTGCCTATCCTGATCCTAATGATTTGGTTCTTGCTCTTCCTCTTTTCCTTGGTATATGTAAAGAAATCATTTTCCCCTTCTTTTATCCCCTGTGCTAATCTCCTTTCCCTGGCTGCCTTTGCAGCCCTTACTGTTCTTCCCACTTTCTTATATTTCCTCACATAATCCTCTCTGTCCTCTGCCCTATTGGTTCACTTGAAGATTCAGAATGCCTTTCTCTTCTCCTTCACCTTCACCGCTACCTCCCTTGTCATCCAGCTTGGTTTGTTGGTCCAGGATTTCTTACAGCTCTTGTTACAGGCTTTAGTGGATTCAGTCAATCCCAGCTTGATGATTGCCCATTTCTGTTCTGCGTCCATGTCTGGGTGGATGCTATCTGTGTGTTTATTCAGTATGCAACCTATCCTGCCCAAGTCTGCACTTCTGAAGTCCAGGACCTTAGTTTTTGTATTGGCTGCTTCCTTCCCCAAGTGGATTGAGAACCACACTGTGCGGTGATCAATATCCACCAGGGGTTCTTCCACCCAAACATCCCTGACATGTTCCCCATCCTCCAACACTAGGTCAAGAATGTTCTCCTTTCTTGTGCAATAAGGAGATTCACTGGAGACTTTGTTTTCTTCAGGGGCTTCACCCCCAAACCACCCATGCTGGGGGCTCTGCTCCCCGCATCCCCTGTAACTATTACAATCAATTCCTGTTACCCAGAAACCAGCTCTGGGGTAAATAAATCAGATTCTTGTATGTCTACAGTGTCAGCCAAAGAAACAACTACACAAGCAGAAGTAATAATGATAATTTATTACAATACTCACGCCAAGCATGTGACAGAAAAAATCACAAGGGAGATGGTTCTCACCAGTCTCCTGAATAATGTACAAAATCTCCAGAATTTCCAGAATCTTCATGAGGATCTGGGTTATACAAGGTTATATACCACAGATAACATCATGGCAGCAGACATAAAGAACATGATGTATTGGTTCTATATTATAAACAAGATGGTATAAGACATTCTCCATTGGATAATGACTTAGGAAACAGAATTACTAAAGAGTATGAGACAAAGAATATGTCTCTCTCAGCATGAAGCTCAGACAAAGAGAAGTGCTGACAGGCCACTACTACACATGGCATATTTGCCTAAGTGTAAAACACACACTACATATGATTATATGAGCATATATAAGTGTATACAATAATCACTGACGATCCATAAGAGTCGTCTTATCAGTGATTAGGTAGATTGTGGAGGTGAAGTTTTTAGTGTCAGGATCATCTTTTCATTTGATTTTTGTTCTGTTTTTTGTTGCTTATACATAACAGCTGTAAATGAGGTGAATTTGGCTGCAGCGTATTATGAGGATTACACAAGTTAATGCTCTTATTTTTGTAAAAAAATTTTATTAACATTTATTCTGGAATGCATCCTGATTTGCATTATTTTGTGATTCCCGCCTGAACCAGGCTCGAGAACGAGGAGACTGCGGGGAGCTGCCTTGTGATCAGAGGTGTGGTACCCTTGGGAATGGAAAGGAGGAGCCGTGGTCCTGTCCTGCTGCTTCTCGGCCGCTGAATCAAAGTGGAGCTGTGGTTTGGCAGCGGAGTGGAAGTGCTGTGTTGGGACTGGGCTGTTGGGCTTCTGTGGAGTTTCAGTGGTTGTTGGGGCTGTTCTCACTGTTCTAGCTGCTCTGATTCTGATGAGTCGGCTGACTGGTTTGCCTTTCATCTTCTTTTTTCCTCTCTTGTTTTGAGAAGTTTGGTGACTGTATTACTGACCTTGTTGTCTCAACCTGAACCTGGGGGGTGCTGCTGGTGGGATTAACGGTGTGGAGGACCGTACCCACAATTGTCGGAGGACGAACGGCTGGTGTGTGATCCTTGTTGGTCTTGGGTTGGTGGCTGAAGAGCCTGTCCCTCACCTGGATCTATTACGCTTAGATCCCTATCGGTGTTCCTCTTGGGGGATGGTCTGCTGGTTGGTGGCTTGGAGAAGATCAGAAGACCAGAAGAGGAGCAAAGAAGCAGAGTTTGGTTTGGAGGCCCACTGACTTTGGGCCTAAAATTGGTGTGAGAGAGTGATCTGCTGAGATGCCCATAGCCCAGTAAGACTTTCTCCTATTCTCTTGCCTGGTGGACAGTGTGAGTGTTTTCCTCTCTTACAGACAGTTTAAGGACATATTGTGGACAGTGAGAGTGTCCTGCTTTTTAAAGATTATTTGAGTGATATATTGTACCCTGAATTGTACAGCTGAAGTGAGAGTTTGGTGGGGGGACATTTTTTTCTGGTGAGGTGAGAGCTCCCAGAAGTTATAAACTGTTTGCTGGAGGGAACTGTGGTACTTCCTCCTCATATTCATGCTGTAATTTATAATCTGTTCTGTTTTGTTTATTTTGTGTTTATTTATTATTGTTTGGTGTGAGGTGTATGATTGAAAGTTGAGTGGTTGGGTGTGTGGTGTTGTGTTCTTGGTGTGAATTTATTGTGTGTATTCTGAGTGTGTGAAGATGTGTTGGGGAGTTGTTCAGATGGTCAAGCATTATTCCCCCTCCCAGCTTAAGTACCTCTGCCCTTTTAGGTGTCCCCCACTATCCCCGGAGGTATATAGATGGCGTAGGGCTTTGGGGATTGTGAGGAGGAGGAAGGCGGAGGCAGGGCCTGGAGGGGGAATGGAAAAGAGTGGACAGATTGGGATAGTGGGGACAAGAAGATGCCCTGGGGTGAAATGGGTTCAGGAGAGGGGTCCTCTCTGCCTGATTCCCATACCCAAGGGCTCTGCCTGCAGCAGGAAGGTGGCTCGGTCTTCACCGGCAACTCACACTACTTGGACGGTGTTATGTAATGCCAGGTCTATTAAAAACAAGACTGCTAAAATAGCTGATCTTGTAGGGTCATCAGACCTGGCATGCATCACCGAGACCTGGCTGGATGATAATGCTGGCCCTGTTTTGGCTTCAGCTGTACCAGCCGGGTACCTGGTGATACACCATCCGAGGTTGGATTGCAGGGGCGGGGAAGTGGCAATCTGTTTTAGAATGGAATTGAACCTGATGGAGGTACCAGTAGGAATTACCAACTCCTTTGAATGTGTCCTGAGTGAGGGTATGGGGTACAGGATTCTTCTCATTTACCGTCCACCAGGTAATGGGAATGTTCTCCTGGGGAAAGTTGCAGACTTCATTGTCGACATGACATTGGGATCCTCCAGATGGCTGATCCTGGGGGATTTCAATGCCTGGGTCGATGATGAACTCTCTCAGTTTGGTCAGGACTTCCTCCAGCTGATGAATTCGCTGGGTTTCACACAGGTTATTTCCTCCTCGACCCATATAGATGGTCATTCATTGGACTTGGTATTCCTCCTGGGGATGGAGATATCTGACTTGATGGTGGAGCCAGTCGGATGGTCTGACCATCACATCATTGGGTTCAGTTTCTTGGCCCCCCCGGAAGGTCAGCCCCTATGGAAATGGTCGGGTACCAGCCATTGAGGGGTGTTACCCCGGAGGGCCTGATGGCAGTGCTGGATCTATTGAGTTTGCCGAGTGAATGCACGGATCCTGGGGACCTGGTTCTTACCTATAATGAGGCAGTAGTAGGGGCCCTGGATTCCATTGCTCCTGTTCATGTTCAACCCCTCACCCTTCGCCCCAAGTCTCCCTGGTTTGATGAGACTTTGAGGGAGTTGGGGAGAGTGGGAAGAAGGCTTGAGAGATGCTGGCGGAAGTCAGGTCTGGAGTGTGACAGGCTTAGTTTTATGGACCATTATCGGGTCTATCAATCAGCAATTACCCGTAAGAAGGCAGAATTCCTGTCCAGAGAAACTGCTGCTGCGCAGAATCAACCAGCCCAGCTCTTTTGGACCGTGGACGGATTGTGCAATCCAATCTGTCTTCAGCCCGGGAGAGGTTTTTAACAGGAACTGTGTGAAGAACTTGCTCAATTCTTTGTGGATAAGGTCCGATCTCCTTCTAACTCTTTAAAACAGGAGTTGTGGTGGTCAGCAGGAGATGTCGGATACCCAGTTTGTGGGGTCTGACTTCGATCGGCCCACAATCAATGACATAGTGATGATCGTCCAGTCACTGTGACCAACTAACTGTAGTTTGGATCCGGGCCCCACTTGCCTCTTAGTAGGATGTGTGGATAAAATCAGCCCGGTCCTTGCTAAGATAGTCTGGTTGTCAATGGAGAAGGGGATCTTTCCTGATCCCTTGAAGGAAGCCTTGATTCGGCCCCTTCTTAAAAAGCCCTCCTTGGACCCGGACTGTCTAACTACAGGCCTGTCTCTAACCTGCCTTTTCTAGGTAAGGTTATTGAGAAGGTGGTTGCATCACAGCTGGATGGTCATTTGACCAGCCACAATGTCTATGATTCTCTCCAGTCCAGATTTAGGAAGAGAGATAGTACCGAGATGGCCCTTGTTCGGGTACTAAATGACCTCCTAATAGCGAGAGATCGAAAGACCCGTTCCATCTTGGTCCTTCTTGATCTGTCTGTGGCATTTGATACCATTGACCATGGAGTGCTTTTGAAGCACCTGTGGTTTATCTGTGGACTATCGTGCCCAGTCCTCAGTTGGTTTCTTTCATTCCTTGAGGGCAGGACTCAAAGGGTGGTGTCTGGGATTTTTTCCTCAGCATCACTCTCCCTATCCTCTGGGGTGCCGCAGGGCTCCATTTTGACACCCATGTTGTTTTCGGTATATATGCTGCCATTGGGAGTGATTATTAGGCTGTATGGCTTGAGTTTTCACTGCTATGCAGATGATACTCAGCTGTACATGTCCTTTGTGCCCGAACAGGGTGATGCTGTCTCGGTCTTTAACAACTGTCTCACTGAGATTCAGGACTGGATGACTGTGAGCTGGTTGCAGTTAAACCCTGAAAAAAACTGAAGTGTTGGTTGTGGACCCAGGTCGTCAGGGGTGGGTGTGCTGATGCGGTCACCTTTGGGTCTTTGGCTTGGGGGGACCCAGTTAGTGACCTCAGACCAGGTGCGGAACTTGGGCGTTATATTTGATGACTGTCTGACCCTTAAACATCAGGTGTCAGCCATTGTCAAAACCTCTTTTTACCATCTGAGGAATATAGCCCGAGTGAAGCATCTAGTTCCTGCTTACGACCTTCCAACGGTGGTCCACGCCTTCATTACCTCCTGCCTGGACTACTGCAATGCCCTGTACCTAGGGCTACCGGGTGTGGATATCCGCTGCTTGCAGTTAGTGCAGAATGCGGTGGCCAGGCTTTTGACTGGTACATCTAGGACCAGTCATATAATGCCTGTCCTCTGCGGACTGCACTGGCTGCCAGTACACTGGCGGATTACCTTCAAGGTTGGTTTGCTGGCCTATGAGGCCCTACATGGTCAGGGACCTAGTTACCTGCAAGATCTTCTTCGTCCCTACTGTCCCTCTCATCAGCTCTGATCCACCGATGAAGGATTGCTAGAGATTCCCAGGGTTTGTTTAAAGACATCTGGGGCCAGATCATTTAGTTTTATGGCCCCAACCCTGTGGAATTCTCTACCTCATTGGGTGCAAGATTGCCTGACCATCCAAAGTTTTAAATTAGCCTTAAAAAGGCATTTATTTAGTCTGGCATATTCAGATTTTTAAGTATTTTATTGATTGATTTTAGGATGTTGTTTTAATTTTAAGTATTTGATTTATTTATTGTAAAAGTGCTTTGGTTTTGGAAAGGCGCTTTTTAAAAATAAAGTTTTGATTGATTGATTATATATGAAATATATGTAAAAGACAAATGTAATGCATTATAGTGAGGTATAATGAATCATGCATGATATAATCCTATAAAAGATGTAAACCTTAGCATACATTAGTAGCAAAGCACATTCCTGGCACTCATGCTTATACAATGGGTGCCTAAATCTACATGTTAGTGCAAAACAGCAGTATCACAGTACAATAGACCAGGAATACAGTGTAAGGTGTATGTTGGATGATAGGGGGCATAACCAAGTGCAAGAGTCCCCTCTTTGTTGCCCTAATTGCAAAAGTGGCAACACAACAAAAAGACAATGGTTAGGCACCATTCATCTACAGGCCCGAGGCACGAGCCTGATAGAGAAATTTTATCTGGTCACAGTGGTGTTTTAGGGTTTTCCTTAAACAACAAAATGTAATTATAAGGGAAAATATTAGTAAACTTTGTATTACTATAAACATTTGGAATGAAATTTCACAATGGGGGTTTCCAGTATCAAAACAATGTCATTACTGATATGTATCAGGGTGTATCGGTCCTATTGGGAAGAGATTGGAGAGACAAACTCAAGTTGTCTGTATGGATATTAAAAATAAGTAAAAATTGAGACAACGCATCAAGATAGTCAGGATTAGACTTAATGGTATCTGGTTCCGGGATGGAAACAGGTGTGATCAAAGTATAATCTATAACCTGTTTAGGGAGTAAAAATATAAGTTAGAAAAGTTCACTTTGCATAACTTTAGTCCATATCAGAACAATGTATAGTTGGTCACCACACAATGTTCCACATCAGCAGAATATACCACCTTAAGGATGGCATTTTTCAGTTGGTAAGTTGAACAGGACACGAAATGTTATTGTCCACAAGCCATAAACTATGAACAGTTCCAGGGATAAATCCAGGGTTTCTTCAAGTGGTAGGTGAAGATTCATAGTTCAAATCAGATGCATTTAGATTGTCCAAAGGTAGATCCAAATGTTCAGGAGGCTGCAGTATTTGCAGAGGCCACAGCAGGGGCTGCATTAGATTGCACATTGAGTTTTACAATGGAATAGCAACAGTGTTGTGGAAGATGATCACACAGCTGCACAAAGTGTAAATGTTTACGGCAGTACTCAGTTTGTATGAGGTGCCAGTCAGGCTTGGAAAACAAGCAGTGAAGAAAATGGATGTCTTGATTGTAGATCAAATGAAGAAGAGTCTTCTTGCTGAAGTTAGGGAATTGCCCCCACCCCAGGCTTGGCTTCATAGTATGCATAACAATGAGCTCGATTGTAGAATCTGAACTGGCTAGACCGAATACAGTTTATTTGAGAGTTCACAAGAGGAAGCCTAATTTCAATTATTAGGCCAGGATTCACAAGTTGGTAAGACAAGTTGGAAGATGTCACATCTGCATAAAAGGTAATAATCCTTTCAGGTACAACAATCAAATTTGGGGGGTCAGTCATGATTCCAAGTCCTCATGGAAAACAAACAAAGGAGGTAGTTTTAAACTTTTATCATAAAAGTTCCCATCAAGATGACTAATAGAATGAATGGTTGCCAAACGATCAGAGATGGATGTTGCCTGATGAAAATTCGGCAATGACACTGTGAGAGTCACAAACATGGCTTCCTGGATTGTGCAGGAATAAGTTTCGAAACATGGAGCAATACTGATGTGTGTGGTGACATACCCAAGGTTCCTTGCCATTGGCAACGTAATAGTGCTAGATTCAAATAAACATTTAACACATGCAATAGAAGTGCATTTGGGGCAATACCACTGACCCATACATCTGTCACATATGAGATCAGGGATATGTCCTAATTACAGATCCCGGAAGAGATAACCAAAGGGTTGTAAGAACATAATACCTGTAGGCAGTGCAAAGGACTTCCCTAGCTATGTGATACTCATCTGCTTCCTTAATGTAAACAGAAATTAATTCATTAATATTAACCTTTGTCACATCAAACCCCTTCACAATATCCTTAATATTGTAAATGTAAATTGCTCTTCATGAGCAAGACCATGTATACCATACAATAGGGGAGGTATGATATCATATTTCATACTATCACGAACCTTTAACATACGTGCTTGAATAATGACTATATCAGCCCTATTTCAAATAGATATGTCAGAGCCAAACAGGCCTGAGGGTAAACCATTTATTTATTTTTTTTAAATAAAAAAACAAAACGCCTAGTGTGTTTGGGTAGGTTTACTGTCATAAGATGTGCCACTAGCGGTCAGGATATGAAAATCCTGTGCGTGTGTGGTGCTATCAGTCCCTGTATAGGGGTCATTACTGAGTACTTGGTATGCTTCCAGGGTATCAAATAACATCATTACTTAAATAAAAAGTGGGAAATGTTTGTTGTGAAACATAAAACAAATCATTCCAAGTTCTAAAGGGTAAGATTTAAAATCACTGGAATGTGCATGAACTGCACAATATTAACTAGGGTACCTGGTTGTGAAGTGGCTGTTAGACCACTGGGTGGGCCAGGGTCCTGTTTTGGGCACTCAGTATCTGGTGTCACAAATTATGAGGCATCATAGGGTAAAACTTTAAGGTCTAATGGCTTTTATTGCCATATAAATTTTGGATGGAAAAGTCCTGATTATCAATAAAATTTAAACAGGGGTCCAGATCAAGTCTAGCTGCTAGGATTGATCTGAAGCAATGATCATAACATTCAGCAGGGCCTCACTACCCTCCTGGACGATGAACATGTCTTTTAGGACTTTAGTGTGAATTCCACAGGATGCATTTAGATTATGTGGGCTTGTGAGGTCCATTGCCTCAACAGGCTGTTTAGGTTTAGGTCACTGGTTCTTATCTGCAGAGGCTCAGCCAAGAGCTGGTTCTTATCTGCAATACAATGTGCAGTTTGGGCTTGTGAGAAGACCAATACTTCTAACAAGAAAACTAAGCATAAAACAAGCATCTCTCTCTCTCTCTCTGGAACCTAAAAGGAAAGAGAAAAGAAAAACATAGTTTAGTACTAGTCCACCCATTGGGGTATGGAAAAGTAATTTAATCTCCTTTAAACAGTTTCATTTGATTGGCATGTAGCCATCTATCAATGACACTCTTATCATGAGGCAGTCTAACTTGGTAGACTGCTGGACTGAGTTTGTTTACAATTGGACAGGGCCTGTTGTTGGGCCTTGCCCATACATTGTGCAGCAAACAAGTGTACCTTTTGGATGTCTTGTTTGAGTTATTTAACATATTTATCTACTGATGCTCCATCAGCAGTGGCAGTACACAGGTCCAGAAGTAAAACTTCTGGGAGTCTCATGGACCATCCTGTCATGATTTCAAAATAGGTTACACTGTGTACCTGCAGAGGGTGTCCCTCTTATTGCCATAAGGAGCAACGGCAATAATGAATCCCATTTTGGGGGGTTTTCTTGAACATGTTAGGATAACATAACTGCCTGTTAGCCCATTCCACCTGTCCTGATGACTGTGGGTGGTAAGGGATATAGAACTTTTGTTTTATCCTTAACAAATCCAGAGTTTCCTACATTACTTCAGCTATAAAGCCAGCTCCCTGTAATCAGAATCTACCTTTAGGGGAAAACCCCACCTGGTCATTTCTCATGTGTGGCCACCAGAGAGAGAATTTCAGTTTGTTTTCAGTTTTATCAACTCCCTAGTGTCCACCAGTTGGAGTATCATGTACTTGGTACAGTAGATAAAATCTACTCTCAAGTGTTCAGGAACTACCAGTAACTTTTCAGGAGTTTTTACGGCAGTGATACCAAATGAGTAGGCCATCACTGGATAGGTGAAGATCATTTTTCACTTTCTTATAAGGGCTTATTTCTGGAAGTTATTCCTCAGATCCTTTATTAAGGAACCTATACACTGTCCTCAAATTAGGGTCTTTCTTTTGTGTGGACACTAAATCCTTGGGCTCAAAAGGATTTGTGTCTTTATTAATGGCAGCAACACATAGTGTAGCTGGGACAAAAGGAGTTTTCATTTCCTATGTGTCCTCTCCTCACGAACTGTCTTTTGCCAGTGAATTGGCATGGTTGTTGTAAGGAGCATAAGGTTCATGTTTACAATATGCTCGAACCTTATGAATGTACTTTTATACAAACATGTCTCTGTATTTCACAGGGGTACCATCAGAGTATTGGAAATTTGTTTTCTCCTCAAAAGGTAGAAATTCAGTCAGAGAGGAAAAGACCCAATTAGAATCTGTAATAAAGACAGTGTCTGCAGTGCCTTTCTGCAATTACAGAGTACAAGGTCATTTGTTAAACTGTGCAGAACTTAACCCTCTCATGGAGTGCTGGTGTCATGTTATCAAAGGAAAAATCTTTGTATTCCTCTCTTAACACAAGCTGTTTCTTTCTCAAGGACTTAAGCCATCCACAAACATTTGTGGTAATTATAAGGAGACTCCTCACCTCCCTGCTTTACATTGTTTGCCAGGCGTGTTTTAACAATGCCTGTGAATCGTACATATATGATGATGCACCTCCTAGCAATGCACATTCTTTCATCACTAGGATGGAAAATAAGAATTCCAAACCCTGCTATCTGACTCTCATTGGTATGTGTGGCTGAGTCATCAGTCAAAACACAACACCCAGTGGTGTCTTTTAACACTTTCTGAGGTTCTGTCAGAAAGGGCCCTGGGACAGGTAGGTCAGGGGGTTGGAGTGAACAATCATGGGTCCCTCCTGTAAATTGTAGGCCATGGGCCAACAATGATAGAGTTTTGATAGGAAGGACTGTGATGTCATGATTCTGTTAAAAGAGAGCCCAGTGTATAAGTCTAGCATTGGAGATAGGGTCATCTTTTACTCTGTCTGACAACAGAAAGTTAGTAGGCAAATGATTGAAATGCAGCACAATTAGACAATATCCAATGATGTTACATAAAGTGTCTCACTGCCCAGTATGTAGCCAAAAGATTCCTTTCACAAAGGTTGTATTTCAGCTCCACTGGGGAGAGCATCTGGGATGCATAAGCAATGGATCTAATGTGTCCATTGTATGTTTGGGCTAAAACTGCTGAGATTGCTGTAACTGATGTAGTAGTTTCAAAATGATACCCTAAAGCTGGGTTAGGATTAAACAATGCTGGGGCCATGGTCAGTAATCCTAAAAGAAAAGACAACAATATCAACATTACAATATCTTGCACCTTCTTGCCAGAAGTGCCTGCTATTGTCTGTGCTGGAAATAACACAGACTGTTCCTGGCTTGTGCCAGCTACTGTCTCTACTGGGAATAACCCAGACTATAACTGGCTTGTGCCTGCTATTGCAGCCACAGTATGGGATGATCCAGCTGTCACTGGTGGAGGGGGTTCTGCATCATGTGCAGGCAGTGCTGGCACTATTAGGGGCGCCTGCATAGTGGAGAAAAGTGGTGTGCAAGCTGCACGTAGTTCTTCAGCTATGGATTGTGATTCAGTAGCCATCAGGGGTGGAGAAAGTGGTACTGGAACAGCTGGCAGCACAGGTTCAGAAATCAATGTGGCCTGTGATGCTGGAAATATCACAGCCATGGGGCTTTTAGAATAAGGGTTGTTCCCTCCCCCATCAAATGCATAGTGGGTTTCCCCACTGGAAGGTTGCTGGATGGTAGCAGTATTATTTTTAAGGTGACAGCTTAAGTTATTAGTGGGCAGCATGTGCCCAATGCTGTTAGCATTAGGAAAAACAGCACATTCGATCCTCTCAGGGAGGGCCGATGTTAGATTACATAGGGAAGAATCACCACAATCCACACAAATAACAGCAATGTGTTCCTTAGCCAAGGACCTTCAAGCAGTGTAAACATTGCTAACTACAGCTGCTGCTGCAGCGTCAGCCACTGACTTCATAACATTAGGCTGCGTACCAGCCTCATTCAAAAATACATCAACATCATTTTCAATGAGATTCTTCTGTCCCTCAGAAACACTAGTCTTGCTGATAACATTATGAATAATGCCAAAAACCTCCAGTATGTCTTGTTTGGTTTAGGCAGCAATCACAGGTCCCTGTAATTGAATGATCTGACCTCTGTGATGTGGTGGTCAACCATTTTGGCTTGCCTCATGGGAGCTGCCATCTTGGGTTACTGTATTATGACCATCGTCACATGACCATGGGTCGCTGTCTTGGGGATGGCATGGGGACGCAACGTGATGACATGTGTGTCCTCCATTTTGAGACTCTAACAATTCTCCATTTTGTGAATCACAGAAAAACAAGTGGCTAGCCTTTGTACTAGTCCACACCACAGCACTCTGTGAGTGTTCAAAAGCAAACTCTTCAACACCAGAAGAGGCAAGGTCTATGGGCATTAAGGTGGTATGCCCTCCCAATACTTCTGACTGATGGCGCAAGTTCACCATTTCTGCCTTGCAATTTATAAGATCCAGATTTAAGGTGACAGGAGTTGGAGTTGATTTGGGGAGAGGGTGCATGACCCTTGGAAAGCAGTGCCGGGGTCCCACACCAACATTACAGTAACCTGGTGCTGTTGTTGCTGTAGTGTCGGTCACGGTAAAAGTGTTGACCTAGAGATGACATACCTTGGGGATTGGCTTGTTTCCATTCCTTTAATATAACTAGTTTATCAGAACTGATAGCCACAATCAGCAATATCCTCACAGTCTCTCAAGACAACCCTCTGTAATGTAATAGGGATCAGCTGGTCTAGAGCTTCTGAAACAGTATTCTCAGTCTCCTGCCAATAATAACAGAGAGAGATAGACATCTAAACATCATATGTGCAATATCAGCAGGCTGTTATGCACACCTAGTGCAGTCCCCAGCAGTTGAGAAATTAAACTTAGCAACTCTGCCTGGAGCATAGGTTCATAGGTATGGTTACAAGTCTATTTAACTGAATAAGCCATAAAGAGACTTGCCACTAACAGTGGATGTATTCTAATTTTCTTTCCTCATATATGAGTCCGGATGATATTTAAAGGATGCCATACTAGAGGCTCTAACCACTGACTCAGGTAGTGTATTCCATATACCTACAACCCTCTGGCTAAACCAGTTCCCTCTCCGTGAGGTCTTGTATAATGCTCCCTTCAGTTGATATTGATGCCTTCGTGTACCCCTATTATACATATCTTTTCTAGAGAGACCAGATGTTTCCCAAATTATTTCATCATTAAAGGCCCTGTATACATACAGTAGTATAAGTCCCCTCTAACCTTACGGTATGACATCGAGTACATACCCAATTCCTTTAGTCTATCCCTATAGGACAACCCTTTCACTCTTCTTACTTTTCTGGTTAATCTGCTTTGTACTCTCTCTACTGAAACTGAACATCCTAAACTTTATGGAGTACTTAAAGGAACACCGTACTCAAGTACTGGCCTCACCAAAGAACAGTAGAGTGGGACCAGAATCTCCTCCCTTCTACTCCTTATGTTCCTGAGTATATTTCCCAGGATTCTGTTGGCCCTACTTACACAAGCTTTATTGTATTTATCAAAACTCAGGGTATCTGTCATCCATACCCCCAAATCTTTTTCAATCTCAGTTTTCTCTAATATCTTGTCATTTAACTTGTAAATAGCCATTTGGTTATTACTCCCACAATGCATAACCTTACATTTTATATTGTTAAAGGCCAATTTATGTTCAGCTGCCCAGGTTTCCAACCTTTTAAGTTGTATCTGAAATTTTTTTACTGATTCATCATTTACAACTGCTCCAACCTTCGCATCGTCTGCGTATTTACATAACCATGCCCCATCCTGAACCTGCATTGTTGACACAAATATTCTAAACAAGAGTGGTTCCAGAATTGATTCCTGGGGGACTCCACTAACCACTTCTCCCCAGTCAGACCAGTGTCCCTGGATGCCTACCCTTTGCTATCTCCCTGTTAACCAGGCTTCTATCCAGGTTACCAGACTTTTATTCAGACCTACCACCTGTAAAGTGTTCATCAGTTTTTTATGAGAAACTGAATCAAATGCTTTGTAATAGTCCAGGTATACTACATCAACCAGCATTCCATTATCAAGTGCTTGACTCACGGATTCAAAGAAATTCAAAAGATTTGTCACACATGACCTTCCCTCAGCAAACCCATGTTGTGTTATGTCCACCAACCCCAGCTGATACAGACTGTGTTCTATGCATTCCTTTATGAAACCTTCCATAAGTTTTCCTAATACTGAGGTGATACTTACGGGCTATAACTGTCCACATTAGTTTTGTCACCATTTTTTATTTAAAATTGGGGTGATGTGTGCTTGTTTCCACTCATTCAGTACTTCCCCTGATGTCAGTGGTAGATTGAATAATAATATTAGGGGACCTGCCAGTTCTTCAGCCATTTCATTCAGGAAGTGCGGCTGAATACCATCTGGTCCACAGGACTTATGTTTCTTTAATTTTTTTTGTTTTTCATAAACTTCCCATTCAAAGATACTTTCTGGTGGGGGGGGTCAAAACTTGAATCCATATCTTGGACAGCATTGTTCCTATCCTTGTGTTGAAAAGCATTCAGAAAAGATTCATTAAATTTATTTGCCATCTTCTTATCATCTTCTATTATTTCATTCCCATCTATTAACTTAACCACATGCTTCTTTTCTTGCCTTAGGCTGCCCACATAACTATAAAACTGCTTACAGTTATCTTTTGTTGCAGTTGCAAGTCTAGTATGCTCTCTTGATGGTCGTGTAATGGATTGCCTTATATTTGCTTTGTATGGACTGCCTCCACCCACTCTCCACAATGCCCTGCTATTTGTCTATAGCAATAGACTCCCCATTATCTCCTCCTGTGTTATTCTTTGTGCTTTCATTGAACTAGGCAAGGCATTCATTACTGATTGATATAAACATGAAACCAACCCTTTTGTATCTTCTGCCTCTGTCAGAATCACCACAATGCCAGACAATTCCTATAGAGTGTATGTGGGGCCTAGCTGTTCTCCCAAAAAGTGTCTCAATTGAAGGTAACAGAAAAAGTGTGTACGAGGGATGCTGTATCAGGGAAGTAGGCCTTCAAAGGACATCAGCACTCCACCCTCATAAAGATGTCCAAGTAAAACTATAACTTTTTCTGCACATATTCAGAACCTCACATGAATCTAGGGAATATTTCATTATTCCAATGAGGAGTCAAATTGGTAAATAGGGATGTTACTTTTTCATAACGATGTGCACCATGCCATATCTGGAGAAAATGCTGAATTAGCAGGTTGCTCGTAGCATAGAATCATAGAAATTTGACAACAGAAAAGGACCCTTCTGGCCCATCTAGTCTGCCCAAGCCTCCCCTTTCACATACCCCCCCACCTGCCCCCACCTCCCCAATATTTAGTCTCATATGCCTGTCCCATGCCCTCTTAAATTCCTCCACCATCTCAGCCCCCACCACTCCATCTGGCAGCCTGTTCCAGGGCTCCACCACCCTCTCTGCAAAGAAGCACCCTCCTCACATTGCCCTGAACCTATTTCCTTGCAATCTAAGGCTATGCCCTCTAGTTCTGGCTCCCTCCTTCCTCCTCAGATGACCATCTTCACCTACTTTATTGAGCCCCTTTACATATTTAGAGGTTTCAATCATGTCGCCCCTTTCCCTCCTTGTTTCCAGTGTGTACAGATTTGGCTCCTTACACCTCTGCTCATATGTCTTCCCCTGCATACCCTGCACCATCTTTGCTGCCCTTCTCTGAACCCTCTCCAATGCATGTATATCCTTGCAAAGGTGTGGTCTCCAGAACTGAACCTCATACTCTAACTGCGGCCTCACCTTGGCTTTGTAGAGGGGCATTATAATCTCCCTCCTTCTGCTAGTAATGCCACTGCCTATGCATGCCAGCATTCCATTGGTCCTTACCGCCACCTTGCTACATTGGATACCTACCTTAAGGTTTGAGGAGACTATGATCCCCAGATACCTTTGCTGTTCTGATTCTTTGATTCCCCCCCCAAGCATGTACCCCGTTTTCGTGTTTTTCCTCCCTAGGTGCATCACAGTGCACTTCTTGGCATTAAACCTCAGCTGCCATTTCCTGGCCCACACTCCTTAAATGTCTTGAGGTCCCTCCTTATTTCTTCCGCCCCCTCTGGGATGTCCACAGTATTGCAGATTTTTGTATCATTGGCAATAGGCACACCCTCCCTTTCAAACCATCTGCAATATAACTGATGTAGATGTTGAAGAGGAGCTGACCCAAAACTGACCCCTGTGGCACTCCATTCCTCAGTCACCCTTACCATCTTGGAGTGCACCCCCATTAAGCACTACCCTCTGAGTTCTCCCTACTAGCCAGGCTTTCACCCAGCCTGCTATTTTCCCTCCCAACCCCATGCTTTCCATCTTGCTCACCAACCTCCTATGAGGGATGGTGCTGAAGGCCTTTTCTGAAGTCCAGATAGGCCATGTCCACCACCCCTCCCTGGTTGATTACCTGAGTCACCCAATCAAGGAACTCAGTTAGGTTGGTCTGGCATGATTCCCCCTTAGTGAAGCCATGCTGTCTACTGTCCTGCAAGCCATACTCCTCTAGGTAATTCACCACCGTCTCCTTGATTAATGCCACCATCACTTTCCCCACCACAGATGTGAGGCTGACTGGGTGGTAGTTCTCCTTCAGCTGCCTGCTACCTCCCTTGTACAAGGGCACTACGTCAGCCCTCCTCCAGTCCTCCGGCACCCTCCCCATATCCAGGGACAGGATGAAGAGCCTTGTCAAGGGTGCGGCCAGCTCCTCCCTCAATTCCTTGATCACTCTGGGGTGCACCTATTAGGCCCCATTGCCTTATCCACCCTTAATCTATCCAGCTCAGCACTGACCCTATCCACAGTGAATGGGCAGTGATCCACCCATTTGCCCTCCTTCCCCTTAGGTGCTAGTATCAGACCCCCTGCCTTCCACCTCCTCTGTAACCACTGAGCTAAAATACTCATTTAGTGCCTCTGACTTTTCATAGTCCTGCTCCAAGTTTATCTTTCTTCCTCACCTCAGTTTAGCAATTCCCTGCCCTGCTCTTTTCCTGTCCCTCACATATGTAAAAAATGTTTTATCCTCCTCCTGGCCCTTTTGGCTATTTCTCCTCAGTGGCTGCTTTTGCCCTTCTGATCTCCCTCCCTGCCAGACTCCTCTTCTCCCTATACTCCTCCCTATCCTCCTAAGTGTCATCTTAAATATTCTGAAAGCCCTCCTCCTTTCCCTGACTGTACCCACCACCTCCCTAGTGAACCAGAGTGGTCTCCTCCCCCTCTTGCACTTCCTGACCTTTTTTATGCACATTTCTGCTACTTCCTGAACACCTCCCCTGATAGCTTCCCAGAGTTCCTCCACTGCCCCATCTTCTCCGTACCTTTCATTTTTTTCCCTATCTTTCTCACCTTATTAAAGTCTGTGTGTCTGAAGTGTGATAGGTTTAGTTACCCCTCCAACCCCCATTTTTCAAATAAAGGTAACTTGAGGCTTCCTTCTTATCTGTCCCCTTTTCCAAAGTCTGCTGCAGCAGCTACAAATCTTTCCTTTTCTTTAATTTTCACATCTGTGCTGCAGTAGAGTGGCCTCCTGCTGTGTTATCTCACTTTCATCACTGCCCCTCTTTTAAATTCCTCTTTGCCTTGACTGCCCTTCTTGTGTTACATTTGGCAATATGTGCCTGCCCCCCCCTTGTGTCTGTTAGAAACACTGTTTGTGGGTTAGAAAAGCCCAAAGGCCTGCTAGATGCTTGGTAAGCAGGCAACAGTAAATGTAAAGAGCTTCTAGCACTAATTCATTATTGCAGACCTTCTGTCTTTCTGTGCACTGGGTACCTAATTGGTTTGCTGTTGTATTAGCGTAGCTACCAGCACAGTTTAAAAAAAACACTCTTTTCTGTGTCAAAATGTTCCCTGTAGCCTTAGAATGGCTTTAGCAGCTGCAACATGCAGTAACTGAAAGGGCATGGTGAGAAACTATAGCCTGAATGCAGTGTGAGCTGAGCCAAAAGCAGGAACCTGAAAAGAAAGTAAGAATGACCCAGAAAATTAAAACAAAGTTGCGGTGCAAAGCTAGACTCATGTTAAATAGCACTTATTTTGATCATAAGGCTGTTTGATCCCCTACAAGCCTGTATTAGAGTAGAAATTGAATGTTATTGGAAATAGGGGTAGATCAAACTAGCTCACATGACTATTGCATCATGGTTCTAAGCATATATAAGAACATGCAGTGCTCAGTTGAAGTTGAGAGGTAGGAGAGAGTGGATCTAGCTCTTCTCTGTGGAACATAGAAGACAATGGAGGGTTGCCTCTGATTTCTTGCACGCTATGTTCTAGTGATTTAGATGGTTATTTAGAGCTAAAAGAAAATTTTATTTCTTTGTTTTATTGTTTTCCTCAGTTTAAAAGTAAAGTCTGAAGTTTTAATTTGGTTACTGAGTAAACGGCTCACTATAAGTTATTGTGTGCCATACCTGACAAACCTGTGTCCTGTCTCTGCTGTGCCACTGAATGAGTTATCTTACACCCACATGAAGTCCATGACTATCGTATTAGTCTTACTTGTCTCCCTCCCTGCCCTGACCTGAACCATACTGCACTGTGGTCACTGGTGCCCAAGGCTTCTCCCATCTGCACCTCCTCCGCACTCTACCTGTTAGTCAGGACCACATCCAACAAGTTGCTTCCCCTCATTGGCTATCTGACCAGTTGTTGAAGGAACACCCCCTGCAGCTCGGCTAATACCTCCCTGCTCCTTGCCGACGCTGCATCTGAGATTTCCCAGTCATCATCTGGGAGGTTCAGATCACCAGTAGCAGTTCACCTTTCTGTGCCAGCCTTGTGACTGCCTGAGTTAGCCATCTGTCTTCCTCTCCTTGCACAGGTGGTCTGTGTACCACCCCCCACCACAGGGATTCACCCATCTTCCTACCTAGTGTTACCCACATCAGCTCTGTCTCCCCTTCCTCTTCTGCCCTTCAGCAACACTGATGCCTTCCCTGACATATAAGGCAACCCTTCCCCCCTTCTTGCCTTCTCTGTCCCTTTGAACATTCTATAACCTGGAATGGTAGTTTCCCAGGTGTGATGCTGTGTCCACCAGGTCTCATTTATTGTGACTAAATCTAATCTCTCATCCCTCATGATGGCCTCCAGGTCCACCATCTTATTTCCTAAACTCCTGGCATTTGCTGACAATCCCTTCCACCAGTCTCCCCCTTTGTTTCCCCTTGCACCTGTCACCCTCTTGCCCAGTCATGTAGTGTTATCCTGGGAGGGGGCTGGTAGCCCCCCAAGCTTTCCTCCTTGTGGAGCAGATTTATCCCTACCACCCCCCAACCTAGTTTAAATTGTGGATTATCCATTATATATTCTCCTAGCTTGCATTTCAGTACTGCTACCCCCTCTCTAGTCAGGTGCTGTCTGTCTGGTGCAAATCGGCTCTCGTCCTCCCATGTAGATCCCCAGTCTCCTACCAAGCCATATGCCATTTACTAACACCACCCCACCAGCCACTCATTGAACTCGCTAATCCTTGACTTCCTATCAGTGCTTGCCCTCGGTACTGGTAACACCTCTGTGAATGCCACTGATTTAAACCCCCGACTGCTACAGTATCTAGCTAGAGCTCTGAATCTAGCCTGCACCTCCATCAGGCTACTTCCTACCAGGTCTTTCATTCCCAGGTGGAACAGCAGGTATAATTTCTCATCCTGCTGCCTCCCTCTTGAGGAGATATAATGAATGACCTTCGCTGCTGTCATGCCCGGCAGACACCATCCACACTGCGCTGTTTTTGTCTCCCCTTCCCCCCCACCTAATCCCTTTTATTATAGTGTCCCCAACCAGTAGGACCCTACAGTCTATCTCCTTCTGATTGCACCTCCCTACCATCCTTCCCACAACCCCCTGCATCCTATTTCCTACCTTATTATCAATACCCACTTTGCCCATTTCACTTCCTGAAGCACTATCCTCACTCTGTGCTCCCCCCATATTCTTCATTCTGTGCCCACCCAGCATTGCACACACACCCCGGCTCTATCTGTCAGGCTGCCTGCCTCTGCCCCTCCATTTTCTAATTTTTCCCCTCCCTGTTTATCTGTTTCTGCCCATGCCCTGCCTGATTTTCCCTGGGGACATTCCTCCCTTCCTCCCCATCCAGCTTTTGCTCCTCTGAACCTGAGCACACTGTCTCCCCCCCTCCCCCTTCCGGGCTTGCCTTTTGGTCTTACCTGATAGGGCCTCCCCCTTTTCCAGCTGTTCTGTGCCTTCCTTCATGCTTCCCTTGCCTTATTCCCCTTTGTGCTCTTCAGCTCCCTTTTCCTGATCTCCCCCCACCACGATTCAATGTTCAATGATTAGCTCTCCCTAGTAGGGATAACGGCAAGTCCTGCCACTTCCCCAGGAGATGTTTAACCATGGCTAAAACTGGGGGAAAATTCACCTCATTGAGATCCGTTATGTGTTTTCTGATATTAACACCCAAATATCTGAAGCCCAGATGTATCCATTGAAATGGTGTGTGTTCTGTAGCTGAATATGGTCACATGTGCACAAGATGAGTAAAACAGTTTTTCCTAACTTGACCTTGTACCCAGACATGGGACCAAAAGCTTGCAGCACCTCAACTGTCCTCAGCAACGATGACTCCAGGTTTGTAAGACAGACCAGAAGATCATCCACATAAAGAGATACTTTAGCAGTGACACCCCTCCCAGGTTGACCCCTTTAATGTCCATATGGATTCACAGAATGTTGGCTAAGGGTTAAAGGGCTAGATCAAATAGTAAATGGGACAGGGGATAACCTTGGTTAGTCCCTCTTTTCAAAGAAAATGGATCTGAGAGCCAAGCACTAGGCTGGACTACAACTGTTGGGACAGTATAAATAGCTTGCACCCATCCAGGAATTTTCTCACCAAAACCCATGCACTGCATTGTGTGCCAGAGGTGGTCCCACTCGATCTTGTCAAACACCTTCGCATTGAGTGAGACCATCACTGGGCAATCACCAGAGTTTATCTGCCCCCAAGCCAGGAGCTGCAATGAGGTTTGGAGATTAAAACGGGCTCCTCTACCCCAGAGAAAGCTATCTTAGTCTTCTTGTATAAGTTTTTGGAGCACTCCCTCCAGCCTGCCAGCCAGAATTTTTGTGTAAATCTTATGGTTTGAATTAAGTAATGAAATCAACCTGTGGGAGGCAACATGTTCTCGGGGTTTCTCCAGTTTCGGAAGAACAGTTATTCTAGCCTGAGAGAAAGAAGGAGGGAGCCCCCCTTTCCCAAAGCATGAACCAGAGTTTTGAAAAGAGGATCTTTAACATCTGGGGCCAGCCTTTTATAAAAATCAGTTTGGCAGCAGGTCCAGTCATGGAGCTTTTCCCAGGGTCAAATGGCCAAGCACCCTCAATATTTCCTATTTAGATAGCTCTGCTTCTAGTTCCAGGTTGTCTGCCTCCACCAACGATTCCAGACCCTCATAAAACCTAGGACTGCCCTTTCAGTCACCCACCGCTGGATTACCCTCTTCCTTAGTATATAACTTAGAGTAATACTCCACAAATTGTGCGTAAATGCCCTCCTGGCTCATTACCAGTTCTCTCTATGCAGTCACAATACTTTCAGTAGGTCTTTTGGCGATCTCCTGCTTTAACTGATAAGCAAGACATTTCCCACAATGTTTGCATTATCATAGAAGCTCACTTTTTGGTATAGGAGGACCTTCTCAATAGCTCTAGTATTGAGCCCATTATCTTCTTCTTTCAATCTGACCAAGTCATGATAATGTTCTTGGTCCCTGGTTAATTTGTGTTTCTTTTCTGCCTCTGTTGTCTTTTTTTTTCAAGGATTTCCAGCTGTTGCCTATTATCCTTTATAAGTTTGCTAGCAAACGCAATAACTGATACAGATAAATGCCTCAGGGTTCTCATACACCATGCCTGGGTCTTCCACCATGGCTTTATTTATGGCCCTAAATTCCTTTTATCTCTTTTACCTATCTGTTCCCTAAATTCCTTATTATTAGGCAAAGTGGGAACCATTCCTCCAAACCCATTTATTTTGGACTGCTGTTTGATCAGGGGACCATACAATCAGAAGGGATGCATGGTCAGATATTACCATAGGTAGATAGGAGCTTGTGGAGGTTTCCTTCAGTATATCTGACATGATCAATAGTAAATCTATATGAGTATATGACTGATGAATATCAGAATAGTATGAGTAATCTTGAAAAGTGGGATGCTTGATCCACCATAGATCATGTAGATCTACATCTCTCAGTTGGGTCTTTAATAACCTGGCCATCTTCAGTAACTGATATGGGCACTCAGAAGATCTATCCCATAAGGCATCTAGAATAAAATTAAAGTCCCTTCCCCATATAATATCCCCTTTACCTGGCTCAGCATCAGGATGAGGTCATGAAAATAGGTGCTCTCTTCATAGTTAGGGCTGTATACATTTAGAAGAACAAGCTGCCGCCGATATAATATACCCTGGATCATTATTCAGTGGCCCTGAGCATCTGTCTGAGTGACTGTCATTTTAAACAGTAAGTTTTTATGTATGATGATTGCTATTCCCCTAGCACGTGAGGTGTAGGAGGAAAAATACTCTTGGCCTACCTGCTCCCTTTTTTAATTTAAAATGCTCTCTGTCCTCTAAACAGGTCTCCTGTAGGCATCAAATGTCTATTCCATGCTTTTTAAGATGTTCTATGACCCTTTTTCATTTAATGGTATGGTTCAATCCCCTAACATTCCAGGTTACAATATTGATATTGCTATCCATAAAAAAACATATGTTGGAGTAGATAGCAGAGCAGCGCCATCATTCCCAAACAGCAGATAGCAGTGGATCTCTCAAGTATGTCACATGCCCCATCAGTGTCAGATGCATAACATAGTATTGCAAATTTAGCTTTAAAGAACTGGTGACGCTTTCAGGAGAACTTTAACAAAACCTAATATTTAGACACAGTCCTGCTTATATTTCCCATTAGTGCTGGATTCCTCCTCCCCATTATTTATTGCTGAGGTCATTTGAATGAAAATAGGAAATTTGCTCCTGAAGAGTATGTCTATTCCTACTGCTTTCTCCCTACCTGAAGTCACAGAGCACTGCTTGTGACATCATAGTTACTCCCATGGCAACAAATTGTGATGCCACAACAGAGGATTATGACTTGAAGTAGGGAATAAACTATAGAGGCAGATGTACTCTAAAGAAACTCTAAGGGATAAGGATCATATATTCATATACATTTCCTTAGTAATAAATAATGGGGGGAGAAATTTATAAAATATAAATGGAATGCAGGCAGAATTGCACCTAATTATTATGCTTTTTAAAGTTTTCTTTGAAGCATCAGTAACTCTTTAACAACAACTGTATAACTAAATAATTAATTGAACCTTAAACTTGCAAGGTCCATAAAACCAGAACAAAACAGTGGGATCCTCACAAAGAAATCTACCCCACTAGCCTGGAGAGAAACAAACATGGTACACAGGTACCCTCAATAAGGAGGAGTGGCAGGATAGTTGGATAAGGAAAAGTCCTGGCTCCACTCCAGTCCTCTTTAATTAATAATGACAAAATGGTACTGTGAGCATAAAAGTTGTTCAGCACAAAAATATCTAGAAAATGGGTGGTGTTTCATTTATAGATACCTTTTAGTTCTTTTTTTGCTAGCAAAAAAAGCAGGAGGAAATGCAGTTGTTTGTCACTTTTTCAACAAACAAATGCAAATAACTTTCAAATAAAAAATGATAACATAGTACTATAAGCATGACATTTGTTCAGCGCAAAGATATCTACGAAATGAGTGGAGTTTCATTTATACATACCATTTAGTTTTTTTAATAAGCAGGCTGGCCCAGTGGCATGGAGGGTGGAGGCATCATGCCTTACCTCCTGCCATGCCGGTGACCCGTATTCGAGGTGCGAGTGGGTCATAGGAGGTCAGCTGGGGAGAGAGAGAGAATTCAGCATCCAGAAGACAGCTCTTCTGTCCTGAGATGGTGGGGAACAGAGACCAGCACCTACCTGACACCTAGCAGAGGCTAAGTGTTGGCATGCCAGGTCCTGTACATTGGGGCACAGAGGGGAGCAGCTGACTAGCATGCTACTTGCTCCCCTCCACAGGAAAAAGTGGAAATCTGTTCCCAGTCACCTGGCATGGAAGGCCATCCTCTGCAGTCACCACCCCAAGAAGACACCTCCTTGACTCTGGATCCAGACCTGGCAGATTGAGTTGAGGGCTCCTCATCACCCTTCCACAGAGGGTAAGCCATGGGGAAAGACAGGAGGGAGTCTGACATTCAGCAGACAGAGCTGGGAGGATGGCAATGAGTAAGGGATGACCAGGATGGGTAGAAAAAGTAATAGCAAAAAAAATAAGCAAAAAAAGCAGTAGAAAATTCAATTGTCTGGCACTTTTTCAAGAAACAAATCCAAATAACTTTAAAACAAAAAACTGATAGCATGGTACTGTAAGCACGACATTTGTTCAGTGCAAAAATATCTATGATATGAGTGGTGTTTCATTTATATATACCATTTAGATTGTTCATAAGCAACAAAAAAATGGCAGTAAAATCAATGGTTTTGATTTTGTTTTTTTGATTTTTTGGGAGGTATGGCATAAATGAATTATGCTACCTCCCTACTGGAAATATTGTTAATACTTTTTGTTCTCATGCTGATTGACCTGATGACACCACTTGTGGTTTCGCTACTTGTGATATAGTCAGGTCAACTGGCACTCAAACAAAAAATATCAACAATATTTCCAATAGGTGGGTAACATATCCCTGATATATTGTTTACAAAAAAAAAACATTAATACATCAGTTTGAGTTGCTATTAAAGTGGCAATAGTATGGAAATGTGATGTTAGGGTTTTAAACACCAACTCTGCACCCCTCCAAAAGCAGCCAAAGGGTGAAAAGAAACACAAGCAACCACAGACATCCATCATCAGGTAAGACAAACAAGCACTTCTGTAGCCATGGATGCCAATGCACAGTTGCACACCACCTGGGAAGTGCAGTAAAAAACTCCCTTAAGATCACAATGTAAATTGTAAGCAAGGAATAACACATGATAGGATGTGATGCAGTGCTAAATTACCACATGCCCAAGGTGGGTTATAAGGCATGAAGCAAAGCCGGATGTTTTCAACCACCTGTGAAGTGTGGCAGATGATTCCCATAGGATCACACTGCAAATTGTAAGTATGCACTCACATATGCCAGGGTCTGCAACAATACTAAATTGCTGTATGTTGAAAACTCTAACACTGAATTGTCATACTACTGCCGCTTTAATAGCATCTCTAACTGATGCATTAACAGAGTTTTATTTTTGCAAAGAATATATAAGGGATATACTATCCTCCCACTGGAAATTTTGCTGATATTTTTTGTTCAAGTGCACAGTATTTCCAGTATGGAGGTAGCATAATCCATTTATTATATACCTCCAAAAAAGTGAAAAAAAAATGCATTTCCTGCCATTTTTTGCTGATTATAAAAAATCAAAAAGGTATCTATAAATGAAACACCACTCATTTAGTAGATATTTTTGTACTGAACAACTTTTGTGCTCAAAATGCCATGCTGTCATTTTCATTTTAAAGCTATTTGCTTGTTGCAAAACATGAAAAAAAAATTATCTGCTTTTTTTGCTAATTATAAAAAAAACTAAAAGCTATCTATAAATGAAACACCGCTAATTTTGTAGATACTGTATATTTGTGCTGAACAACTGTTGTGTTCACAGTACAAGGCTATCATTTTTCATTTTAAAGTTATTCACATTTGTAAACAGTTAGAAGAGCTAGAACACAGCTGTCAGCTCTGCCACGGATGACATCATCATGGAAGCCATTTTAGAATTCTAAGAGTAGGATTTTTGAATCAGATGAGGCTTTGTTTACAGTTTTCAAATTCTACGAAACTGCATTTATCCTAATTCAATAAATGCAGTTTCAGTATAAATGTAAACAACAGCCTCTCCTTTATAAGCCTATGGAGTAATTTACAAAAAAAAAATTGTAAAAAGGATAATTTAGGTATCCTTTAAGTATTCATTCAGATTGTTAAGCCATGCTATACCTAGAAAAGTTTAATAAACATTATATTTACAAAATTTGGTAAGTCTGCTCCATCTCTGCAAGGACTCATGAGTGAAATAATTTGTTTCACCCTTGCAGCCTTACCATGCCACAGCAAAGTATTAATAGATCCCCACAATCAGAGATGACATCAGGGGTGGAACCGCAATGTGTGCAGGCACTAGCAAGGTGTCACAACCAACCTCTCTACCCCAAGTGCTCGCTTGCAGCATTTCTGCATCAATGTGAAGAAGTAAATATAAAAGATCTAAAAATGTTTAAACAGTGCTCTAGTTTTTTGGAGGTGTGAATAGTTTCTACAAGCAGTTTGAAATAGAGTACTAGGTTGTGAGCAGCCGAGCTACTGAAGGCTTCCTTTTGTCGGTTTAGAACATAGTAACAGAACTGGGAATTCAGTAGAGTATGTTGGCACGTAACTGAATGTGGTAACCAGCATTTTTTTCCTTTTTCTGTAATATGAAAAGTATCTGAATTGCACCTCTTTTTGGGACAGTCTCAAATATTTTTTGGTCGATGATAGTAGTATTGAAGTTTGGGCTCTTGTTTAAATGGAGATGTTTCTTTGAAATGAAGCAACAGATGATTCATTTCTGAAGAAAGAAACAGCTGTGCAGGTGAAGGAACTCAGCCTTTCTTTTATGAATTGAGAATTGAACCGACTTCAAAATAAAGCAACCGACAACAGAAATGAGCATAAACTGAGCAAACTGGTAAAGCATTGTACGTTATTAAACTTTACAATTTAAACTGCAAGTGAGGTGAACCCACTAATTGACTTTCAGTTGCTAAATATGAGCTAAAAATAAAAGGGTGGCTTAGAGACTCAGTCGCGTTCAAGATAGTGAGGTATTTTCTTTCTCACTGCATGGAATGAAAAAGAAGAACTTCTTTTCAACAACTGAAACAAAAATGAAAAGTAAAACTGGTCAACAAGAAGGTTAAGGTCTCAGTCGACAGGCTTGGCCCAAGCATTGTGGGGTGAGAAGGAAACTGTTAAACTATACAAGACACTAGTGAGGCCCCACCTGGAGTACGGTGTACAGTTCTGGAGACCTTACCTATGTAAGGACATAGACAGGGTAGAGAAGGTTCAGAGGAGGGCAACAAAGATGGTACGGATTGCATCACAAGTCCTATGAGGACAGGTTGAAGGTACTGAATATGTACTCCCTAGAGGAGAGGAGGGAGAGAGGGGGGATATGATAGAGACATACAAGTATCTTACAGAGAGGAGCAGGGTGCAGAAATACACTATTTTTAAGTGAAAAAGATGTTCCAGGACTAAAGGGTATGGGATGAAGTTGGAGGGAGGACGATTCAGAGGAAACGTGAGGAAGAATTTCTTCACAGAACTGGTGGTGGACAAGTGGAACACCCTGCCAGAGGAAGTGGTGGGGGCTGAAACAATCATGGGATTTTAAGAATGCATGGGATAAACATAAAGGAATTCTGGAGGTCAGGGGTAAGGGGCCACAGACTTCTAGGAAAACATAAACTGAACTTACAAGCTCAAATGGGCAGACTGGGTGGGCCACAGGCCCTTATCTGCCGACACTGTCTATGTATCTATGTATTTATGTTGCAGGTGGTGTGAATCACCAGTTTAGAAGTGCAAAGAAATGGAAAGTTTATGTCCTCAGAAACAAACACAAAAAGATTAAGTAAATTATTCAAAACTACAAACAAAAGGCTAAGCAAAAGCCCTGAGAAAACAGAAAAAGGTACTGGGAATTTTCAGGAGATAAGACAACATAAAAGGAACTACAAACAGCTATAATTATCATTTAAAAATTGTTGCATCCTGCAGGCCCATCTAATTGGAAAATGCCACCAAAAAAGGAGACAGATAAAAAAATGGAAAAACAAGGGAAGCAAGCAAATAACAATGCAACTACAAATAAGATAAACCAGTACATGACAGGATTGAATGAGAATGTTAATCCCCTGAATGAAGAAGAAGATCAAGCAGACTCTAATACAGAAGAATTGGGAGTTGGGGGGGTCATAAAGAAATATCTGGTGAAGAAACAAATGACCTACCTCTTGAATGGGCAAAACAAATATTGGGGAACATTCAATCCATTCAGAATGCCACAGAAAAATTACAACCTGTAGTGGAAGCTATTGAAAACTTTGAAATATTGAAACTAAGAGCAAGGGCAAAAAGAATAGATGAACTGGAAAAATGCCAGTCTCAGTTGGAAGACTCAGTTCAACCGATTTTAAAAGATATAAAAACTTTTCAAAAAGTCCAGATAGATTTGCAAAACAAAATGGATGTTTTGGAAACTCATGCAAGATGGAAAAATATCAGAATGTTCCATATTCTGAAGGATTGGGAGAAAGAACAATCTTTGAAAAGCATTGTTACAGGTTTTTGTACACACTTACTGGGTACTAGTGACAGTTCAAAGATCCCAGTTATTGACATATTGCATTGGCTGGGTCAATTTAAAGGAAGTTCAGGAGCAAGACCAATAATTATAAAGTTTCTTACTTCAGAAGGGAAAGATAACATCATGACATTTCACAACAGAAATCCCAATTTCAGACATAAAGAACATCACATTTCATTTCAAAATGATTTCTCCAAGGCTCTTCAGGAAAGAAGGAAAAATGTTAACAAACTACAACAATTTCTTTGGAAGAGAGGCTTTAAGACTTATACCATCTACCCTGCAAAATTTAAAATTCTTCTGAACAATCAAATCTTGTTTTTTGAGTCTGCAACAGAAGCACTACAAGATCTTAAACTAAGACTACCAGAGCATTTCCAGACTTATGAAAATGATTCATTTTTGAATTGCTCTGATTTTTTGTAGGTGCAGATGCGGGGGTTAGTGGTCTGAGGCACACTGCTCCTAAGTGCAAATATGGAATCACCAGACAAGGTCCATAGCAAACAAAGGGGGGGGGGAGAGGTGGTGTTCAGGGAAGAGGGGGAAAAAGACATACTCCACATATTTAAATCCATTATCACCAGTTACTATGATTGCTATACAATGTATATAATGGTGTATGAGGTGGTTCCAACAAAAAGGGTGACAGATGAAAAAAATATTGTGTTGGTTTCAGGTTGGTGTATGTTTTGAAGGCAGCAACATGGAACATCAATGGGTTTAACTCCCCAATTGAAAAATATAGAATTTTGACAAGGTTAAAAAAAATTAAAGCTGGATATAATATTTATGCAAGAAGTGTTTTTGAATCAAAAGGAAATAGAAGACTCAAAAAAGATGGAATGGGAAACATTTATTATTCATTGGGACCTTCTAAGAAAAAGGCAGGGATATTAATAATGGTCTCTAAATATTTTAAAGGTATAGTGTTGGATTCAGCATGTGACCCACATGGCTACATAGCAGCAGTAAACGTGAAGACAGAAGGTCTAAATATGATATTATGCTCAGTTTATGCACCCTTTATGGGATTTACTCACTTTCTTGCAGAAATAACTAAACTCATTTTTGATTTGGGGTGCTTTAACATTATTATGGGTGGGGACTTTAATTGTTCTATTAAGGAGCCATTGGACAATCTACACCCTTCTCATCTTAGGACAAATACAAAGCTAAGGGTTGGAGTTTTTATTAAAAGAAACACAGGCAAACCAAGTTTTTCCAGAATTAAACTGGCATCATCAGAATTGAAATACAGTGTTTATGCAGATGATATTCTACTTTTGATACAGGAACTGGAGCAACGTTTAAGGGAATTAATGAAACTGATTAGATAGCTCTCCAAAATTGCAGGCTATAAAATAAATGAAACAATATTGGAGATGGTTGCCTTGAACATAAAAAAATCCAGAAATTTATAAGACCATAATAAACGCAAAAGTTCAAGAAAAAGGAATGCCATATTTGGGGATTGCTATTTCAAATAAACTGCATGATTGGTATGATCTTAATTTTGAATCAATTTACAACTCTTTAAAACTGAAATTTCAAGGATGGAATAAAGTTCAACTTTCAATATGGGGTAAGATCCAGCTTATAAAGATGATAGCGGTTCGCACATTATCTTACTGGCTACAATCAATTCTTTACCCAATTCCAGTTCAGTGGTTCAAAAAAATGTATAAAATATTTAACAAGTTTATTTGGAATAATAAGACACCTTGAATAGTTGGGAAAAATATGTTTACCAAAAGAAAAAGGAGGGTTGACATGCCTGGACATATTAACTTGTTATTATGCATTTGTAGCCAAAATTGGGCATTTAAAGGAGCAAACTTACAGTGGTAAAATTCAGTGGTTAATGATTACTTTAAGGAAAACATAAATATAAACTTTTTTTTTATTTTTGGCGGCTACGGGAATAAGATCTAAAGGTAGCACTGTCAAAAACTTAAGTACAGTATTTCAAAAATTTGTTAAGGTAACAAATTGGATGGCAGCCAGATCACCTTTAAATAATATATAGGGGAGCAAGATTTTCCAATTACAATGCAAAATGCTAAAAATCAATCTCTGGATGCAGACAGGGGTCAAAAATTGGGGTGATTTATATTATAAAGAGAATAAACTATCCTGGAACATTTTTAAACAAAAAATCCACTTGAATCAATCTCAGTTATTCTATTTTAATCAGATTAGTAGTGTTTACAAAAAGGACTATCAAAGGTGGGAAAGAGCTCCTAACAACAAAATGTTAGAAACGGAGTTGGAAAAGAATATTAAATTCTGGTGCTGGGAAGACTAAACTTTATTCCTGGATAACAGCTACATTTTGTAAAAAATACAATTAAAATATATGAAAATACTATAAAAAAATCTGAAGATGAAACAAAAGACTTAACAGAACAACAATGGATATTGGCACCGACACAAATTTACAATTACAAATTAACAAGAGACAGATCTATTCAATTCAAAATTCTTAACAGAGCTTATTATACACCATACAAGTTAAGCAAAATGGGAATGATAGACTCAGGGAAATGTTGGTTTTGCAGATCTCCAGATGCCTATTTATTTCATTTGTTCTGAGATTGTAAATGAAGCAAGAACTGGTGGACCCAATCCTTTGATATTTTGGAAAAAAATAGGCTTCCAAGCAAGGAATTAGTCAAATTACATATATATATATATATATATATATATATATATATATATATATATATATATATATATATATATATATCAAATGTTAGAATTTTAATATCCAACTTACTGAAAAAAGTTACAGAATTTTATAAAGCAAATGTAATGGCAGTAAAAAGACTGAGCTTATAATACTGGAAATCAATTGATTCCATTGTAAATGTGCCGGAATTAGAATAGAAACAATTATTTATTAGTGCTTTATACTGTACAACAATAAACATTTTCTGACTATGAGCCTGTTTGGAAGCTCTACAATATTGAAATGAAGGATTGGTCCAAACATTTTTTTTTTTTCAGAGACATAAGTTTTGCTATTTTCCCCAATTAATGGAATTCAAAAATGTTTGCACCTTATATGAATATTAGCTATATGGAATGTAAAAAGAATCTTGAAGTTTTCTACCAGAGATATTTATTGTTGTGGAAAAATGAAATGGAACATGTCTTAATAAAAATTATTTTTTGCAAACAAAAAAAAATTAAAACAGATCCCCGCAATCACTGAACAAAGGAGCATGAGATCTGGATTGGGAGGGACTGAAAAAGGTAAAATAATTTGGGGAGAATACTCAATCAATCAATCAATCAAGTCTTTATTTAACCAGGCATTCATCGTTGAGCAGAAGCTCATTTGCAAGATGGACCTGGGTGGAGCATGAACAATTGTATATACAGGTCAACACAGGTATTTACAAGGCAATACAGATAATACTCTTTACAGAGGAAGAAAAAAGTAGTTCATATGTACATAGAATTATACAGATATTGTACAGATTACACGGTATTTACATACATAGAAGTGTCTATAGGAAGATAAAGCAGGTTATCTAAGGTTGCAGGAGGAAGTAACGGAAGAAAAAATAAAAATATACACCAGGTAGAGGTGAAGGTAGGGGGAAGAAAGGGAGGGAGGGAAGTAGGGGAGAAAGGCTAGGAGGGCACGGTGCACAGAAAGGAGTTGGTAAAGCTGGATGTAGAGAAGATGGATGGAGAAAGGAGTATGTGAGCCGGGTTGAATGCTATAAAGCACGGGCATGGTAGGATGTCACAACCCAGGGTAGTGAGCTCCTATCCGAGGTTGGGAAAGGAAGAATAGGGGGATGGATGGGCCTAGTGTTGATAAGACAGGGGGATAAGAGAGAGAACAATTAGGCTGGTGAGGAGCAAGCTGGGGGGGTCAGTACTTAAAATTGGGTCTAGGCATGACTATATACCAGTGCAGACACCGGTACTGGGTCTGAGTGGGTGAAGCAGTTACATACTTCTCTGATTGTACAGAAATAAAGCATCTTGAAAGCATTTATACCGATTAGAGTGCTTAATTTGAGGGTTTTTTGTAGATCGTTCCATAAGGTAGGTAGCACGTAGCTTATGGCTGCCCTGCCAAAGCGGATTTGCTTTGGGTACTTCAAGTGTAATAGCTGAGTAACTTCTTAACGCAGATTTCCCAATTATACTCAGGGAAGACAGCAGGAGATATAGTAAGGCAGCTTATTAGAGATGGCTCTATAGGTCCAGACAGCGGCGTTTCTGTGGCACCTGAACTTTAGTGATGTCCATCCCACTGCCGCATATAGGGTGCAGTGATGTGTGTCGAAGGAGAGTCCCGTTATAAACCTCAGTGCTCGATAGTAGAGTGTGTCCAGTTTAGCCATGTAAGAGTTGGGGCATTGGCTGTAAAGGAAGTCAGAGTAATCAACCAATGATAGGAAAATGGATTGGACCAGTTGTTTCTTGGCATCTCTGGTGAGAAATTGGCTGATTCTAAAAAACAGTCCAAGCCTTTGCCGAAGTCGTTTTGTCAAGTCCTCGATATGTTCAATGAAGGAGAGTCTTTGGTCTATCCAAACTCCCAGATACTTGAATTTTGTAACAAATTCTAGTTTTTCACCTAGAACTGTGGTAATTTTGGGAATTGTCCCACTGGACACAGGGTTAGCTGTACGGATAAAAGAAGAGAGGACCATCGCTTTAGTTTTTTTGGCATTAAGGAGTAGCTTTTTTTGGAGGAGTTGGCTTTGCAAAAGGTTGAATTCTGACTGTAGGTCATTGCAGGCAGCTTCAGATGTTGGGCAACTCCACGAGAGAACTGTATAATCTGCAAACAGATGGATGTTGGCTTTTATACAGTAGTCAATGTTATTAATGTAGATTGCAAAAGTAAGGGCCCTAATATAGAACCTGAGGTACCCTCTTGCAGAGTTTTATGGGGACAGGCCTCCTTCGGCTTTAACTTGTTGAAGGCGCCCTGTAAGATAGTCAGTGAACCAACGCAGAGAGGAGGGGTCCACACCTATGGTTTGAAAGGCAGAGAGGAGCAGACTATGGTCGATGGTGTTGAAAGCCTTGCTTAGATCAAGGAAAACAGCACAAATAAAGTTTTTGCTCTCAAGATTACGCTGCTAGTCGTTAGTAACTTTGGCAAGGGTTGAGATAGTGCTATGTTTAGCTCTGAATCTGGACTGCATAGGATTTAGCAGTTCCCTAGACTCAAGGTGAGTCCTCAGCTGTGCATTTACAATTTTCTTTAGGAGCTTGGACAGGACCGGAAGGAGGGAAATTGGCCTGTAATTATTGAGATCGCCGGTCACCTGATTTGAACAGTGTTATGACATGTCCTGTCTTCCATATAGGTGGTAAGGTGCCCTGAGACAGGGATAAGTTAAAAGGTGGGTGAGGCGGGCATTACAGTACGTGGTAGGCAATTTTTAGGAAGTAAGGGTCAAGGGAGTTGGCCCCAGCACTTTTCTAGTATCCAACTGAAGCAAGAGGTCCTCTACCTCTTTCAGTGTGGCAGGTTGAAGTGAGAAAGGGGCGAAGCTATCGGAGTTTCAGGCAGTTGGCTGGCAGTCTGGGAACGAAGTATGTTTGCAGGGGAGTTATCAAATGCCATGCCTGCAGTAGCAAAGTGGTTATTGAATGCATCAAGTATATCCATCTTTTCGGTTATAGTCAAGTTGCCAGAGGTAATCTTGGTCAGGAGTGAATTTCCTGGGGAGTGGCCTAGCAGATCACTGATTGTGTTCAAGAGCTTGATTGGGCTGTTTGTGGCAGAGTCGAGTTCGGATTTGAAGAAGGTGGCCTTCGATTCTCTGATTGTTTTGGTACATAAATTTCGTAGTCTCCTGAGCTGGTTCCAATCCTCTGCAGTGTTCAGTCTGCGTGCTTTTTTCCAGAGCTTATCTCTTTCTAGAAGCAAGGACTTGATCTGAGGGGTGAACCATTTACAGGTTTTGGTCCTAGTTCGAACTTTAATAAGGGGAGCATACTTATTAAGGGCCCTTGATAGAATGCTGTGGAAGATATTGTAAGCTGACGTAATCGTTTTGGCCAGGTAGAAATCTTGCCACTCAGGGGAGTACTTAAGCTTGTTTAGGTATGCATGTTCATTGAAGTTGCGCCTGGATCTCTTCATAGAGAACTTGCTGATGGGTGCTGGGTTGTTGGTGGATCTCACTCCTCATAAAACAATGGTCGCCAAGGCCTGAGAAGAAGACATCAGCGGAGAAGAGATGAGGTTTGCTCACCAATAGCACATCCAAAGTGTACTTTACTGGGGTTCTTCGCTTACGTGTTGGTTCAGTAATAAGTTGCGCCAGCCCATGTTCATCACAGAAGGATGCAAGGGAGGCAGCTGTGTTAGAGAGCCAGTCAAAGTTGAGGTCTCCTAAAATAATAGTTTCTGGCAGCCCCTGTCCCAACTTGTCACTTAGATATGACACAAGTTGTAGGCCAGCAGACGGTGGTCTGTAGCATCTTATTACGCAGAGTGCAGTAGTCTGTGTAATTTCCACTTTGAGAATTAGGCATTCGAATTCACTGGCGACAGATGCCGAGGATAAGCAGGAGGCAGAAAATTTGTCTTTAACGTAGATAGCTACTCCTCCTCTGGCATGCCTATCAGCTCTGAACAAGGCATAGTTGGGTATGTTTACTTCTCTATCAGTGGTGCTGGGTCTAAGCCAAGTTTCGGAAATCACAAGTATGTCAGGAGAGGTATGATTTACCCAGGTTTGTATTAAGGTTATCTTTTAAGGAGGCTACATGCTAATATGCAAGAAGCTTATTCCTTTTAAATTTGCTAGTTCTGCTGGCAAAGCAATAGCTTCTGGGGGGCCAGGGTTGAGTTCTACTGCTGCCTGAACAAAGCAGGAGGATAAGTAGGATTTTTCAAGAGCGCTAATTATAAGCTTGTAATTCCTGCCTTTCTCCCGCCTAGTAGATCTGATGTTTTTAGGGACTGGAAAGTAGCCACCATAGAAGAGCTGATCTGTTGTAGCAAGAGCTAGTACCCCTACCACAATAGGCGGGAGAGATAGAAGTTCGTGGTGGGAGGTGGGCCTTGTGGTGGGGAGTGTTATAAGTACTACTGGTATGTGTGGTCCAAGAGCAGGGTTCGAGGTACTGGTACTTGGAATCACAGAGGCAATTAAAGGATAAGTTGCCAGTGGTATACAGCACAAAGCCGCCAGAGACCAAATATGATGGTAGTTCAGGTGTCCAATGCTGGGCAGCTGGTATCAGCAGAAGAAGGGCAGTAAAGGAGCCATATAGGGCCCGACATGATGGTACCTCAAAAGGAGCCACTCAATTAGCCCAGGGGCCAGTGGGGTTGCTGGATTAATGCAGCTTATCAGTAGCTTCCGATCCAGGTCGACCCAAATTTGATAGCATTAAAGATATTTAGTGGTGAAGGCACAGCCAAGGAGGGCCTATGCATTTTAGTAAGGCAAGGCCCTGAGAGTTGGATCCCGTAGGCTGGATAGAGAAGAGGGGGATCACAAGCTAAGTCTCTATTGGTGTGGCACTGCGCCAGGGGACATGGACTAATATTTTGGCAGGAGCTACTGTATTTAATAATCAGCGGAGGTGGGGGAGGAGGCGGTCGAAAAAGTTGCAGCAGTTGCCGTACCTTGTAGGGCCTTGGGTGGTGTCTGCGGTCTCGAGCATCGGCTAGAGGGGCGCCGACCGCCCAGTAGCCGGGAATCCCGCGGCTTAGAGCTGGGAGCCTGGCACGGAAGCTCGCTGAGGGAGAGAAGGAGAGTGAGGGTTAATAAAGTGGATTCACATAAAGGGTTAGACAGAACAGCGGGGAGTCCAAAATTTGCAGAACAAAAGGACGTGTATGGTACCAGCAATGCCAAAATAGGTAGTGACGAGTAGTAGTAGATGGTTGCACCCCAAGGTAGTTTGTTTGGTGTTGCTGGCCTGCTTAACTGCAAGCTGGTTTATAGTTGAAAGGGTATATAGTTGAATTAGGATGAGGTCCCTAACAATAGGGCAGATAGAGCAGTAATTGAGAGGAGTTAGATGGAGTGGCTGGAGAAAAGGTTGAGAGGAAGTGTGGGATCCTGTGGGTGGGACTGCTTTAAAAAGGGGCGGTAAGAAAGTGGGTCAAGTCAGGTATTGAAGACAGGGAGGCCAATAGCATGAAAATGTGCAGCAGTGGAGTGACCAGTCTGCTGCTAGGCTGAGGAAGGGGTGGAGTAAGGGTCTATTTAATACTGTGAGGAGGAGGGGGGGGGTGGGCGAAAAAATTCAGTCCAGAACAAAGCACAGAAAGAGATTTCCCTGAGACCAGGAAGCACCAGGCATTGGAAAATCAGCCAATGAGTACAGCTGCCAGTCAGTGCCTGGTTCCTCCACTGGGCATCCAGTAAAAACAATGGCATTCAAAACCACGAGTTTCAGAGGTCCAGTGCGTACCTGAATCTGTCCGGGGGTCAGTCGGGTGGTCTGTTAGCTGTGGCCTGCTCGGAGAGAGCCAAGGTCACAGGAGCAGCTTGGGAAGCCCACAGATGGGCTGTCTGAATCTGTCCGGGGGTCAGTTGGGTGGTCTGTTAGCTGTGGCCTGCTCAGAGAGAGCCAAGGCCACAGGAGCAGCTTGGGAAGCCCACAGATGGGCTGTCTGAATCTGTCCGGGGGTCAGTCGGGTGGTCTGTTAGCTGTGGCCTGCTCAGAGAGAGCCAAGGCCACAGGAGCAGCTTGGGAAGCCCACAGCACCTTGGCTGTTCTGTTAATTTGAGAAAACAGGAGCACATGCCACCTCTCACAATCATGCTTAACCCTGCTCAGCAGGAGAGATAATTTATTCTCCACTACTATTAGATTTAATTGTGAATCAATACTCCTAGGTACTAAATGTGTGTGTGTGGGGGGAGGTGTTGTCAGGGTGGTCTCACCTATTTTAAGTAAGTTTGGGTTAATCAGCCACTCATACTTCCCTAATTGATTTTGTGGCTCAAAACATGCCCAGAAAAATTCAAGTAAATTTGGCATAGCCTCTTCATTGTGTTCTAGATACAGCAAAATATCATCATCAAAGACGGAGTTAACCGGGTATGCACCCCCACAGAGAGGCCTTTGATGCCTGGGTGGTCTCAGACTGTGATCACCAGAGATTCAACAGTCATAATGTATAGTAAGAGTGCTAGAGGGCATTCAAGCTTTGCACCTCTACTTAGGGGGAACATTTCTGACAGATGGTTTTTAGTTAGAATTTGGTCCTGTGGTACAGTCTACAGGGTCCTTACCCAGTCACTGATTTGGTGGCCAACGTGAAATTTATTTAACACTAAGAACATGAAAGACTATTCATCTAGATCAAAGGCATTTACTGCATTAAACCTGAGAAGGCCTAATTTTGAATTTGTTTTGGGACCCAAGCAAGTTGACATTCAAGGTGCACCTCATATTAGCCATGGCCTGCCACCCTTTCTCAAAGCCAGATTATTCAGAGGACTCCTTTCAGTCTGGAGCCAATTATCTTAGTGAATAATTTATAATCTGCATTTAGAAGAAATATGTGTCTGTTGGATGAGCATACTGCAGGGCCTTGGCCTGGTTTAGGAAGTACCATGATTGGATTGTGGCTAAGCTCAAAGAAGGGAGTAAATACCCTGCCTCCAGACTTTTCATGAACATCTCAAACAATGGTTTTCCTAGATCTTCCCACATATTCCAATATAATTCATTAGGGATACCAGCTAAACCAGGAGCTTTCTGATTGCTTTGTGTGTGGGTTGCCTTTTCTACCTCTGTTACAGATAATGGTCTCTCCAAAGTCACTTTGACTCTCTGCAAGTGTGAGTATGGGCACTCAGTTCAAGAATGACTCAGGGGCCAGGATCTCAAGTGTGACTTCCAAGACATAAAACGTCTAGTAAAAATGCTTGAAGGTATCATTAATCTGTTCTTGATCCTGTACTACAGCCTTTTGAGGAGGTTGAATTGTTTAACTGTATCTTTCCATAGTTTTGCATTTTAGCTGATAGGTAAGCATTTTTCCCCTCTGTCACCCTCAAAGTAGGCTTGGGAGTTAACAAGTAAAATTGCACTTTCTGTCTAGGCTTTAGCTAGGAGATCAAATTCTATTTTTTTCTTTTTGCTAGTATAGATGAAGGGTTGGCTAAGTTTCTACATTCCATTGCTTCTAATTTCATTTCCATCTTCTTTCCTCTTTTTCTTTTTTTTATGGGTGGATTAGGCAATTGCGACAATGCAGATATGAGCCATCATGACATCCCAGCAAATTGCTGCAGTAGTGTCTCTTTTCAGGTTGCACAGGAAGAAGTCTTTCAAGAATTCCTTTAATTGGGATAGAAAGTCCATTTCAATCAGTCATTTAGGATCTAGAAGCCAATGTTTAGCCTCTAGAGGAGGACCCAGGCCTATCAGACATAACACCAACTGGGCATGATCTCATATGTTAGAGATCAGGAATGAGGTTACCAGAAGAATATTGAGTCTGGCATATGAGCGATAGGTTCCACAAAAGACAAAGTACTGTCTGGAAGTGGGGTTCTTAAATCTCTGGTAGAGTGATATTTTACAAACTGCTGTAGGGCCGCTCTGGCTTTTCCTAGGCTTTTGATCTACCCTTGACATATTTAAGTCTGTATTCCACACTGTGTTGAAGATTTCCCCAACTATCATGGGTCCCTCTACCCCTGCAAGGTTTACTGACATGTGGCAAAAGAATGAGGGTCATCAATATTAGGGCCATAAAGGTATGGTAGTGTCACCCCCTTGCCACCAGTCTCTGCCTTCAGTATCATATACCTGCCCCGGGGGTTGAGTTTGGGGGCCTCTACCTTAACTTGGAAGTTTGGTCTAATCCAAATAGCTCTTCCTCTTGTTCTTGAAGGTAAGCATGAGACCACCACCGTGTCCTCCCGTAACTTATTAAACCTGCTTATTTTGTGTTTAATCATATGTAGAGCCCAGTGAAATTCTATTTATTTTTTATAATTTTTCTTTTTATTTTTCTGGAATATTGTGTTATTTCTTTTTAGTCATTGAAAATGTAGTTTTATTTCTTGTTATCACATTTTCATTCATAAATTACCTCAAAATGACCTTATACACACTAGAAATCACATTCCGAGTACACTACATTGTATTAAGCAGCACTATGCTATGGTCTTGAACTGTTTTTTGAATCAGACAATTCCACTGCTGCTTCCTTGTGGATCATCTCTGTGGTAACAATGGAGCCTAAACAACAACTGCTGTAAGCATTTATTTAGTTTTTGCCAAAACAACAAGCAATTTTTTTACTTTTTTCGTGTGTTATACATTGAATTTCTTGTTATTTCTTATTTAAGAAAAACACAGGTCTCTAACCATGTGGATCTCTTGCTTTAATACGATGCCTGTTTTAAAGTTTTCACCCCTTATGCTCCAGTGATGAGGGTTTATTGGAGATACCCAAGATTCATTTAAAATCTTCTGGGGCATGTTCTTTTTCATTTGTGGCCCCAGTTCTTTGGAACTCCTTCCCTCGTCCAGTTTGCGGCAGTGAATCCATTGAAATCTTTAAAAGGGAGGAGCTGAAGTCTTTTTTGTTTTAAAACCAAGCTTTTGCAGACTGTTAATCAGATATGTTTATGTGCGTTGGATTACTTGTCTGATTGATATTTTTAAATGCCGTTTTTACTGTAAAGCACACTGAATCAAAATGAGAAGTGTGCTATATTAAATAAAATTGATTGATTGATTATGTGTGTTAATCAATACCCTCTCAGGTTTGATCAAGTTTTTTAAGCCATTGCATTCCAGATGGTGCCTTGCAAAGTATCATTCATTACAGTTTGATTATAGCACTTTACAAAAATGGTTCTTAATCTCAAAAAGGTGTTAAGTGCAAAAAAGAAAAACGCAATGTTTTTCACAAATAAAAAATCAAAACAAAAAAGGCTAAAGGAACAGAAGATCAAGCTGCAAAATGAAGATAGGCTGGTAAACATAGTACTTTATAAATGCCTTGAGGTCAAAATAGATGACTCCTTAAGATTTGGTGCCCACATGAAAACCTTGGTGAATAAAGTAAACACCAGGCTAGGTGTACTAAGAAGAAAGGCCTTTGCCACCCAGAAGGGAGCAAGGAAATCAATAGCTCATCAACTTCTAATATCAGTCTGGGAATATGGCAGTGTTGTACGCCAAAACACTAGTACTACTCTACTCCACAAACTCAAAGTCACATGTAACAAGCTGGCCCCATCCATATTAGGATGCCACTGCAGGAAGTACAAAAGTTTAAACTAGGACTCATTAAAACTGAGATGAAAGATAACGTGCACAGTGATGACCTTCAAAAGTCTTAAAAATGCCCCCCTCATTAAAATCATGATTGCACAAGAGCACAGTCACAACCAAATGGTCCTTAGAAATAGAGGTCTAACCTCTGTGCATTTTATCAGCCATTACAATCTGCTATTTGAGGTCAGTGACTTGCAGTGGCTATTCCCTCCACCGGGAGGTGCCTACACTTGAATTGACAGCTCTGGCAGAATGCTGCCATAGGAAAGCTCTTACCCAGCTTTTCTCCAGCTTATGTTACATGGTTTTATTAAGATCCTTACCCATGTATTCTTGTTCTATGGTTCTTAGGAGTACTGCTGCAGTTACCCCTTCTCTACATACTTTACGCACTCAGCGGTCTGAACCAGTGGAGCCCCACTCCATTATGAGGGAATTTTTCCTCAATGATCGAGCAATCCCCATCTAGGGGTGGGTTTTTCCAATTGCCTAGATGCTTTCTTCGTGAAACCTCCTCCCTAGGACGTGTGTCTAACTGGTGGCTCTCCTATGTATCCTATCTCGGTATGGGATGGGCATTTGTTGTCACCCTTTATGGTATTTATAACAGTTGTATTTTGACCTTGTTTGTTACATGTTCTTGTTTCCTGTTGTCTTATTATGCTGCTTAACACAGGTCTTTAGTTATTAAGGATATGCCAAAACCATTCCCCATATCTGGGGGCCTTTATAAATTAATTTGGTTATCACAGGTTCAATTTTCCAGGTCTATCCATCCTTCTCCATTGCAATCAGGAATATCAGCAAACAATATGCAACTTAAAGGTAGGGATAATGGCTAGGAATGTTAAAACTGTTGTCTGTTCTCACAACATCAATGGCCTAAATATTCCTATTAAGAGATCCGAGGTGCTTATTGCAATTAAAATACAGAGGCCTGATTTTGTTTTTTTACAAGAAGCACACTTGTCTGTGGAAGAATATGCTACATTGGTTCGATTTGGCTATAGCACTTCCTATCAGTCAGGTAAATGATGGGGCACTGTGATATTGATCCCCAAATATACCCCTTTTCAGATGACAAATAATCAGACCGACTCAAATGGGTGTTTGGCTGTGATTAAGTGAATATATGTGGGGTAAAGGATTACACTTCTCAGTGTATATATTCCACCAGGATCCACCTTGGCCTTTGTTAAATCATTGTATCTGAAAATTACTGTTTTTCAAGCAGGGGTACTTATAGTTGGGAGATATTTTAATATGGTATTAGACAACTGGGACACAACTAACTCTAGATCCCACCTGATTTTCCCCTGTGCAATGTCTTACTCGATCTTATTTCAAAGAAATGGGGTATGTAGATATCTAGTGACCTCTACACCACACTTCTAGACAATACCTGCTAGCACAACAATTCAGTGAAGGAATTATGGTGACTACAATTTCAGCGATGTGAATTTGGCAAATGTTAAAGCGGCGACAGTAACATTTCGGCATCCTACAGTATGGGTGTAATTTTTTCCCCTTCCCCGCTGTGCTATGACCTTGGAGTTAGTTATTTAAGTAAGGGTGATCAGGGGTAAAGCTGTCCCCCCCACAATGGGGGGTGCAGGGGGCAATGCCCCCTGCATAAAAGCAGTAATGCGGTTGTTGCCATTACTGTAGGGCACCCATATTCACCGTCACCCTTTTAACGTTCACCGACTTGCCCATCGCTGAAATTCCATGTCACCATAGTTCCTTCCCTAAATTGACATGGAGTCCAATACACACACTATTCCACTGCACACAATGTATATACTAGAATAGACTGGTGTCTAATTGGCCAGGAGCATATACATATGGTTCCTAATTATACACATCTTCCTTTATTGCTCTCAGACCATGTCCCAGTCTGGGTAGAATTAGAGTTAGGTAATAATAGATGTCCTTCGCTGTGGCATTTTAATAACTCACTTTTAAATATCCCTGATTGTTTGACACTGATACAGGAGAGAATTCCTCAGATACTAGCAGAGAATAATACAGAAGGAATAATGGCAGCTACTCTCTGGGATATGGTAAAAGTGGTCTTATGGGGAGATACTATTTAATATGCTTCTCAGATATGCAAAGAGAGAGAAGCTCTTACAGGATTTTCAGAACAAAATCAAAATACTTCAGACCCTCCATGTGCAGAGTAACAGTACAGTCACTGCAGAACTTAATCAAACTAGAAGTAAAATACAGGAAATCCTTAATCTCAAGACAGAGATGGCTCCTAGATTTCTGTAGCATAGATATTATGATGGAGGCCCAAGAGCTGCTAAAACTTTAGCATACACGTTTAGGAAAAAAAAACTGCTCAAACTACAGTGTCCCAAGTCAAGTACCCTAACATCCACACTTTAGTGTCTTATCCAGATGCTATTTTAACTGCCTTTCAGACATATTATGCTCAGTTATATCATACTGACATAGCCCCCCCTTTAGATAATATGACTTTCACTCATTCCAGCTTTCTACACTGCCCCATCCACAGTGACAGACGCTCATTGCCCCAATTACAGTTGCAGAGATGAATGCAGCCATCCTGAATCTTAAGCCCAACAAAAGCCCAGGCCTGGTTGGCTATACTGCCAAATTTAATAGATCCTTTAGGGACCTCCTTGGCACACTGCTGACCTGCGCCGGTGAGGGAATCCTACATAAGAATCTAGTACCACCATTGTGGAAACAGGTGATTATTTCTGCTGTCCCCAAGCCTGGAAAAGATAAAACTCTGTTTGTCATATAGGTAGTGTTGTGTGAAATGGAAAAATTTTGCTCCACGAAATATTTCCTGTAATTCACACATTTTGCAAAATATGTCGCAAGGCACAATGTGAAATTTCACCCCCGGAGCGAGCGAAATTTTGCCCATAAACCGGTGAAATTTGCTCTCATGGGTGAAATTTCTCCATCCACAGGCAACCTTTCACCACCAGTGGGAGAATTTTAAATTGGCCAAAGTTCTCCCTGGTGTCTAGTGGACCCCCTCACCCCCCTGGCTGCTCACTGGCCCAAATTATTCTCCTTGGTGTCTAGTGGTTCCCCCCCCATAGATCACCGGCTGTAACTGAATAAAGCCAACGCCCAGTTACCCTGGCCCCCTCATGTCCTTTCAAAAAATTAAAAATAAAATGAAACCCACACTCTCTGGTGTCCAGTGGTCCCCCATCACCGCTACTCACCAGCCCAAATTATTCTCCTTGGTGTCTAGTGGTCCTCCCCCCTGGCTGATCACCAGCAGTAATTGAATAAAGCCCCCCCATTACCCTGGCCTCCTCATTTCCTTTTATGAAAAATAAATAAATCAAACCCACATTCCCTGGTGTCTAGTGGACCCCCCACACACCCCCGTCATCATGAGCTAGGGTCCACCCCGCTCCCCCCAAGTACCCCAATCGGGCCACTGGCACAGCCCTCCATGGCTGGCAGCCTGACTGAGCACTTCAATGAATGTGCGCATACTTGTACAAGCATGCGCTAATTTATTAAAGTGCTAAGTTGGGATGCCGGCCATGGAGGTGAGTGGAGGGCTATGCTGGTGGCCTGATTGGGGTACTGGGGGCAGGCTAGGTGCTAGCTCATGATGTCAGGGTAGGGGGTGAGGGGTCCACTAGGCACCAGGGAGTGTGGGTTTGATTCTTTTTTTCTAATAAAAGGAAATGAGGGAGCATGGGTAACTGGGGGGGGCATTATTCAATTACAGCCAGTGATCGGCTGGGCGGGACCACTAGACACAAGGGAGATTAATTTGGGCTGGTGAGTGTCCGGGGGGGAACACTAGACACCAGGCAGATTTTTACATAATGGGAATGGGATATGCAGGGTGCGAAACTGCGGTGAAATTTCACCATTTTGCCACAATTTTGCAAAACATTTTGCATAGCAAAATTGACAATTTCGCAACACTTTCACCAGCAAAATTTAATTTCACGACATCTCTACATATAGACCTATCTCAGTCCTTAATACAGTTTATAAATCATTTACATCCATTATAGCTAAACGGCTAGAACCTCTGTTGCTCTTCTTAATAGAGAAAGATCAAACTGGCTTTGTTTCAACTAGACAAACACAAGATAATACAAAGAGAATACTACATGTTCTCCACCATGCCACCCGGTCATATAACCCATTTCTATTACTGAGCCTGGATGCAGAGAAGGCATTTGACCGTGTGGCATTACTTTTTTTGTTTTACAACCTGAAGTACTTTGGTATTCTGCAACAATATGTTTCTATGTTAGAAGCCCTACAGTATATGAGAGGCCCTCTGCCTATGTGAAAGTTAATGGGCGGATCTCTTCAACCTTTGTCCTAGAATGAGGCACTAGACAGGTCTGTCCCCTTCCCCCTCCTTTTTGCCCTCTACTTGGAACTCCTTGCACACTATCAGGCAGAATTTGCAGATCAGAAGATTACACATAGGGACCAGGAAACAAAAATTAGCATTATACGGTGATGATATGTTAATTTACCTTACCCAATCAGATCAATCCCTCCCATACCTCTGAAGCACTTTATCCTATTTTGGACAACTGGCAGCTTATAATTTTAATACTACAAAAACGGAGGTGCTGCAGGTACATTATGTACTTTTGGCTGCAACCAAGCAGCAATTCAGGTTTCGCTGAAATCTGCCTGCTTTGAAATATTTGTCAGTCCACATCTCCTGTGATGTAGAACAAATATATACCCTTAATTATGATATTTTTTCCCAGAATATAATTAGTGATATTGAGACTTGGCGTCATCTTCTTCTCCCACTTATTCAATGAATAGATAGTATACGCATGAAACTGCTTCCACGTTTTTTATATTTAACGCAAACATTACTGGTTACCCCTCCCCAAACTTATTTTTCTAAATGGACAAAAATACTTTCTTGTTATATCTGGCAGGGGAAAATAGCTAGGCTACGATTCTCGGTATTGTAATTGCCCAAAGAAAACAGTGGTTTGGCTCTCCCAAGTTTGGAATTATATCATACAGATAGCATAGTGCCCACTAGAAATCAATTGAAATGATGGAGAAAGACCTTCTTGATCCATCCCAGGTGCTGTTTTCATATCCACAGCACCCGGAGGTTCGGTCTACAGATAAGCCATGCACTAAACAAACACTCTTCATTTGGTTTAAGGTCCTCCAGCTTGGACAGATTCATCCTTTTAGATTTCTTGTACTTTCTTTGACAGGCACAGAGGACTTTATTCCAGTAAAACTAGATCATGGCTTCCTTGGGGTGCTACTAGGTCTGAGATTTTGGTATCAGCTGGTCCAGATATAAACTTTTCAGGACCTTGTCTCTACTTTTAATATACTACATACACATTTTTACCAGTACTTACTACAGGCTAGATATTACCTGCGGCCTTTGCTGCAATGTGGAAGTTCCAGAGGGAGACACCAGTGTTTATACAGTTGATGGTACAGACTTTGCAGGGAATGTATTGTATTATGCACCTTATATATTGGATTCGTCAGGTGTTATTATTCTCACAAAATGTTTCTACTCTTCACATTCGGAAAGCATGGGAAAAGGATCTGAATACTCCATTGTCAGACCATCAGTGGGACCACTGCCTTAAGAATGTGCACAAAGTTATTTCCTCCCATATTTGGAAGGAATATTCATGGAAAACACTAGTGTGATTTCTTATAATGTCTAATAGGCAAGTGAAGTATCTTACCCAAAGGGGAGCACATTTCTGACAGAACTGTGGTACTCCGCTGGCAACTCCTACACATATGTTTTGATCATGTCCACTTTTAGTTCCCTTCGTCAGGGATTTCCACAAAGTGCTCTGAGAACTATGGGATGATGGATTGGTGCTGATCACCCACTTGTTTTTCCTTTTTGGATATCCCTGAGTGCTATCATTCCCCAGACAGTAGGAAGCTTCTTAATGTGGCAATGGCTGCAGCAAAGAAAACCATTTCTAGGCTGTGGCTCACCCCCACAGCTCCTTCACTAGAGGGATGGATTGAGTTATTATGTCATATATATGCCATGGAAGAAAATAACAGCTAACTTAACACATAAACTACTGAAATTTGAATTGCAGTGGAGAAGATGGATGTTATTTGTAATGAATGTGAAACCCAATGTCGTGCCATGATTGTAGTCACTAATGAATATTATTTGGCATGAGAAGTCTATCTAGACTCAAAGGAACTTTTAGATGGACTTTGATGGGGGAGTAAGCTATTGGGAGTCAACAAGTGTTTTGTTTTCTTTTTTATTGTATTTTGGTTAGTTAAATGTCAAAAAGCATATCTACTTCTATTCTTTTCCTTTTTTTAATGAGAAGTAGCCACTTTTATTTCTTGTTTGAATACTGTTGTGTCCTTGTTGTTTGTTTGTTTACTGTTATTATTGCCAGAAACTAATAAAAATACAAATCTGCAAAAAGAAATAAACAAGGTCTAACTGTACCAGAAGTCCAGAACTTGTACAGTAAACACATCTCTAATCATTACATTCCAAAGACCTGCAATGAACTGTCTCCAGTAACCCAAACTATAGACAAAATCACAACATTTAAGAATGTCTTAGATACTGAGCTGGTAGAAACCTGTGTGTGTGATTAATACACATTGAGCATACAAACCCAAAACCAAACTTCATCTCTTTGCACTAATACAACCAAGCTATGTAAAAGAACAATATAATATCCTCTGTCCTTCCACATTAAATCTAGACCACTAATAACCTGCTTAATGAAGGTATGTCTGTTCATACTCAACTACTGTGTTGTTAGAGGTGTCTTTGTATAAGTAATAATAAGTAGTGTTGCTCAGATAGTGCTTTTGTGGCTCCTACCACTATCTGTCAGATAGTGCTGGTATCCTGACTTGGATCCTACCAGATATCCTACCAAAGACAGACGCAGGATCCAGGGTCAGGTAGTGATGGATACTAGTTAGGATCCAGGTATCCTAGTTAGGATCCATGGATCCTAGAGCTGATTGTTAGGATCCAGGGCAAGATAGTGATGGATTCTGGTTAGGATCCAGGTATCCTAGTTAGGATCCACTGATACTAGGGCAGATAGTTAGGATCCGGAGCCAGATAGTGATGGATCCCGGTTAGGATCCAGGTATCCTAGCTGGTAGAATCCATGGTCAAATAGCACTACTATCCTACCACACCAACTATCTGGCCAAATTGGAGGTATCTGTTGCTATCCTGATTTCTAGGATACTACCTGAGCAACACTAGTAAAAAGCCGTGACACGATGTGCATTAAAGGATTTTAATGCACACTTCAAGGGTGTGATAAGGCATCAGGCTGTAGGCCAAGTGCCCTTAGACCCCTGGGAAGTGTATTAAATACCTTAATGCACACCCTGGGGAGATTTATCACACTTGAAAAATGTATCAATTGTAATTTGATAATACAATTAATTTGAAAAAGTGTGCTTTGTGTTAAAATAATATAGCAGTTGTTTTTAATGTAAATTTAAAAGGATTTATTAGCATAGTTGATAAAATAGTATTGCTTGCACTATGAAGCCAGCAGATGGTGCTGTTTTATGGAGGTAGCTTGTTTGCAGTTCTGGCCGCTTGCCCCCAAACCCACTGCACTCAGCCCTAACTTGCCTGATCCACTCAAGGGTAAGGAATTTAGCACAGTAAATAACTGTATTTTTAAACTGGTGCCCCAGTGTCAGTATAATGCTGGATCATTCCCTAGCATGATGATTAGACAGGAGACAGCTGGTCTGTTGTGCCTCTTGCCCCCCTCCACTCAACTCTGACCTGCCTGCTCCACTCAAGAGCAAGGCATTATGCACAGTAAATAATTTTATTTTTAAATTGGCACCCCAGTGTCAGTATAGTGGTGAACCACTGCCCAATGAGACAATCAGACCACAGTCAATTGATCCATCACACTGAGTCTCATGCTACCCCCCCCAAGACTCAGACAGGAAAGATGAGAAGGCATATCAGCAGGCAGGATGCTACAGCAGTGAGAAGGGAATAATTCACTGAGTCAGCCATCACAATTTGTGTAGATGAGGCCAGGGAGCTGAGTAATGCCAGGCTTAACACTGGAGTAGCAAAAATGCAGTCCCTCCATCAGCAGATCAGGTAGTAATGGCGGGTTACAAATATGGAAAGACAAGCTGTGCTGTTGGCCATGAATGGTGGCTGGTTTTCTAAACATATTTCCTCATTTATGTCTATGATACGGAGGTAAAGTTTGCCTTTGTTATTAATTTTATTTAGGTATACTAAAAGAAAGTTAAAGAAAGTGATTATGTAGTACTGAATGGCTAGACACTGTGATTTTGTTTAGCAAGAGATGGAGGTGATAGTGTGTCATTTTTGGCACAGGCCATAAGTTAATTTTAAGCTGTTAAGACATGAAATTCATTTTTTTTAAGTTGTGGGAAATGATTAAAAATGTGTTGTGATCACTGTCACAAACTTGCTCAGCCGGTCAGCCCTCTACTCCCAAAGTGCCAACCTCTGAGCGTATTATTTGTGGACAGTGAACAGAACAAGGTAACCCTCTTGTCTGTTTTGTGGGTTCAAGTCACCTTAGGCTCAAGTTCTGGAGGGTTTCAAACGATAACCTCTTGTTAGCATACCCAATTATCAGGCTCAGATAATTCTGTCTTTAGGGGGCCAGATATCTTTGCCTATGGGCACCCAACCAAGTCTTTCAAATGAACCCTTAGAACTCTATGCAAGACTTTAGAGAACTCTATCCATTTCCCAGTTTGGTATATCAATAAGCCCATACACAGTGTTAACTGTAACCTTTAAAAGCTCCACTTAAACAAAAAGAAATGTCAAGGCACTCCAGGCAGTTTCTGCTGTAAAATATATCTTTACTTTAAAATATCAAAACAGAACAATAAATACAGAACAAATCTCCCAAACACATACAATCTTAAAACAAAACAGATTTTTAAAGTACAAACTAAGCTCTTTTATCCACATAATACTTATCTCCTACAGTGCTGATGTTGTCCTTCTTCTCGCAGTCAAAAATAAAATAAAATGTGTCTCTCTAAGGCTTGCTCAGTTGGATAAAAGCAGTCCTGAGCCAGCCTCCTCTCTGAGGTCATTAGACTCCACCTTGGAGTATTAAAAGTTATATTTTATAGCACAGGATGTCCCAACAAGATTTAAAAAAAAATGATAAGTGATATACTCAATTTCCTCTCCTCAGGTTAACTGGTCAGAACTGATTTTTGTTCTGCCACACACACACACACACACACACACACACACACACACACACACACAAACAGTTTCTGTGATGTCCTTTCAAAGCATCCTGGGAATGTGTATTGGACTTTCCAAATTCATCTGGATCCTTGTTATCTACACATCAAAGGTCTTGCTGTAATTCAAGGGCTCCCTGAGACACCCCTCCCAACACAGGTTCTTCCTGGCAACTATTGCAAGTCAAAGGATCTCCCTGAGGGCATTATTAAGTGGATAGTTTGGTTCCTGCCTTCAAAGAAAATTTAACAAAGAAATTGCATTTTAAACAGCTGCAGATTTAGCTATGTCCTGTTCTTTGAACTTATCCATGGTTTTTTTTTGGATGTGTCAGTTCAGCAAGACTGTGGGTCTTCTGACTGCCCTTCCCTTACATAAATTATATATAATACAAAAAAATTTGATACATGGATCAGAATCAGTGGTTCAAGTGTGACAATTCCTCCCCACCTAGACTGAATTTGGGGGATCTATCTCCTACATGGGATGAGCTTCCTAAATCAGTTCATTCCTCATACATATGGGATAAACCATCTGAGTTCTGATTCTTGGCTTTGGCCCTATGTATGATTTTCAAATCATACCCTTGTAAAGCAAGACTCCATCTGAGCAGTCTGCCATTGTTTTTTCCCATCTGCGTCAGCCAAACCAGGGGGTTGTGGTCAGTCTGCACCACAAAAGACTGCCCATACAAGTATGACTCCAACTTCTTTAGGGCCCACACTATGGCAAGACACTCCTTTTCCACAGTGGAGTACGCTTGCTCCCTGGGAAGCAGTTTTTTACTCAGGTAGGCAATGGGGTGGTCCCTCCCTTCACTGGATGTCTGGCTTAGTACTGCCCCAATACTCATGTCTGAGGCATCTGTCTGAACTATAAAAGTCTTGCTATAGTCCGGACTTGTCAAAACAGGAGCACTGCACAGTGCCTCCTTCAGTTTAGTAAAGGCTTCCTCACAGGCTGGGCCCCAGGTGATTTTCCTTGGCATTTTTTTCTTTGTCAGGTCAGATGGGGGGCAGCCAGGACACTGTAATTAAGTACAAACTTTCTGTAGTACCCTGCTATCCCTAGAATGCTCCTGACCTACTTCTGGGTTTCTGGTCTGGGCCACGCCTGGATCACCTCTATCTTTATTTGGCTAGGACGGAGCTGTCCTTGGCCTACCACATGCCCGAGGTATGCCACTTCTCCCATGGCCACCTGGCACTTCTCAGCTTTGACAGTGAGCCCGGCTCTCTGTATTCTGCCCAGCACTTCCATAAGGTGTGGCAGGTGGTCCTCCCAGCTGGTACTGAAGATGGCAATGTCATCCAGGTACACCACGGTGTACTCCTCAGCACAATTTAACACCTGGTTCACCAACCTTTGGAAAGTGGCTGGGGCGTTCTTCATTCTGAAAGGCATTACTTTGAACTCAAATAAGCCTACCAGAGTGATGAAGGCTGACCTCTCCCTAGCTCTGTCCATCAACTCTACCTGCCAATACCCCTTTGTCAGGTCAATGGTCATAAGGTAGGTCACCCCCCCATGTGTCCAGGAGTTCGTCCATCCGGGGCATCGGGTGGGTGTCAGACTTCATGACTGCATTCAGTCCATGATAGTCTACACAGAAATGAGTTGAGCCATCTGGCTTGGGTAAAAGGACTATGGGTGAGGCCCAGGGACTGTGACATCTCTGGATTACCCCTAAATCAAGCATCTCCTCCACTTCCTGCCTAATGTCCTTTTGGACAGCCTCTGACAAATGATATGCTGTCCGCCGTATGGGTGTCTGTGTCCTTGTCTCTACATCATGTGTTGCTAAGGGGGTTAGTCCAGGCTTGGCACTAAACAAGAGGGAAAAGTCTGCTAAAACCTCCCTCACGTTCTGGATCTGGTCCAGGGTCAGCTGGGGAGACAATTTCACTGCCTCCACAGAGGACTCCCACTTACTCTTTTCCAGCAAGTCCAGAAGGGGGTCTCCTTCATCCATCCCTTCCCCATGACTACACACTGCGAACACCATGTCAGCCCTATTTGCATATGGCTTCATCATGTTGACATGGTACATCCTTTCTGTCTGTCTACGGTCAGGTAACTCCACAATGTAGTTTATGTCATTTACCTTCCTAACCACTTTGTACGGCCCTGCCCACTCAGCTTGCAGCTTGTCTTTCCGGACCGGAATAAGGACCATGACTTCCTTACCCACCATGTATGAGCGAACTCTGGCTCTGCGGTCATACCATGCTTTTTGTTTCTGTTGGGCAGCTGCCAGGTTGCTCTGGGCTGTCCCCATAAGCTCCTTCAGCCTTTCCCTAAACCATAGGACGTAATCCACAATGGGAGTTCCCCAGGTGGTGTGCTTGCCTTCCCAGTCCTCCAGGATCAAGTCTAGGGGCCCATGTACCCAGCATCCATACAAGAGCTTGAAGGGGGAAAATCCTGTCGACTCTTTGGGCACCTCCCTGTATGTGAACAACAGGTGGGGAAGGTATTTCTCCCAGTCCCTCCCATGCTGCTCAGCAAATGCACAGAGCATTGACTTTAGGGTACCATTTAATCGTTCCACAAGTCCATTGGCTTGTGGGTGATATGGTGTCGTGCATCTCTGCACCACCCCACACTTCTTCCATAAACATTTCATTAGGTCCGACATGAAGAAACCCCCTCGATCAGTGATTACCTCCTGCAGAAACCCAACATGGGAGAAAATCCCAAGCAAGGCATCTGCCACTTTGTCTATCCTCAGAGAGGATAGGGCGACTGCCTCTGGGTACCGGGTGGCATAATCCACCACAGTCAGGATGAACCTTTTCCCTGAGGAGCTGGGGGTATTTAAAGGCCCCACAATATCCATTCCCACCCTCTGGAATGGCTCCTTCACTACAGGCAATGGAATCAGGCCGGCTTGGGTTTTCTTGCCTGCCTTCCCTATTTCTTGGCACCGGTGACAAGTCCTGCAATACTCCTTCACCTGCTGGGTGAAGTTAGGCCAGTAGAAATTCTGGGCCAACCGCTACATTGTGCACGTGATTCCCAGATGACCAGACTAGGGAATATCATGGGCAACCTTGAGCAACTGCTCACGATATCCCTGGGGAATGACAAGCTGCCTGCCTAGCATCCCTCCCTCGATCTGTACTGCCTGGGTATACATAAGTCCATCTTCCCAATAAACTTTATGTCTGCCATCACCTCCCTGTGCACCATCCGAGTCTGCCCAAGTCCTCAGCTTCTCTAAACTAGGGTAACTCCTCTGAGCAGCTGGGAACCCCTCACACCCTCCCAAGGCATGGGACAGGTCCCCTTCAGTTGCTAAACTAGGGTCCCTAGCACTAGTGTCAAGGCCCTCAGGATCACTGTCAATCCCGGCCCTCTGACAAGAGGTCACCCCTCCATCTTCAGAGTAACCCTCTGTAGCTATGTGGTTACTTCTGCTGGGGAAATTTCTACCCCCTTTTTATCAGTCTCCCCCTCTGGAGACACAGGCTGGGGAACCAGCCTCTCAGTATCTTCCCCAATGGCTTCTGGAGGGATCAGGGAACTACAATTTTCACTGGCCGCTCGGCTACGGGTAACTGCACATACCACCCCCTGCAGGAGATTGTTACCCAGGATCACATCCACTGCTAATGTGTTGGCTACAGCCACCTGTTGCACAGTTCTCCCTGTTTCACCCCAGTCAAGGAGAACACTGGCGAGTTGCAATGTTTTCTCTTCACCGGTAAACCCTTGTACAGTTACGTATTTATTGGGTATAAGCTGACCAGGCTGTATCAGATCCCCCTTTACCAATGTCATGGAAGCCCCTGTGTCCCTTAACCCCTGTGTCTGTATGTCATTTACCATGACTGGGTGCATGTGTTCCCTCATGTTCACTGGCATGCTTCCAGGGACACACAAACAACCCACTTCCTTTCTGGTACTACTTTGCATATTATTGCTTGCCCTTCTTGGACACTGTCTGGCAATGTGCCCAATTTCTTTACATAACCAACAAACATTTCTTACTTCAGAGAAGTCTTTTCTTTGAAACCTGGGGCTAACTGGTTTCGATGGAGGAAGTGAGGGTTTTAGCTGTCCTGAAGGCACGCTTTTCCCTTTCTGCACTGCCACACTCACCCCATTCGCTCTCAGAGCAGGTCTGCTCTTGGCTTTGCGGTCCAAGAGTTCAGCAGCCTCTTGCACTGTTACTGGATCTCAGCCCTCTAGCCAGGTTTTTAAATCTGCTGGGCATGCCCAATAAAACTGTTCTAACAAAATCATATTTTCAATTTTATCAACAGAGGTTGCCTCAATTCCTTCCCACCAACGTTTTAAAAACTGATGTTGTTTCATGGCTAGCTCCTCATAGCTCATATCAGGGCTTCTCCTGAGCTTACAGAATTTAGCTCTGTATGATTCAGCAGTTAATTCAAACTTTTTTAACAGTGCAGCTTTTAACTTGCTGTAATCATCACTGTCTTTATTGTTCATTTGACCCAATGCATCCCAAGCTTTTCCGGTAAGTAGCGGGGATAGCTGGAAGCTCCAGGGCTCTCTAGGAATTTTAGTCTGAATACAAACTTTTTCAAAAGATTTTAAAAAGGTGTCCATGTCCTCCCCTTCCTTAAACTCGGCTATTAATTTGGAGTTCAATTTGTAACCCAGTCCTGCAATCCCAGTTAAACCCAAGCCACTTACCTGCCCTGGTGCCGCTGGTTGGAGTCGTAGCTTCTCCAGTTCATGTTGCCACTGGCGCTCCTCTCTCCTCTCCTCTGCCTCTCTGCATTTTCACTCTCTTTCTTCTCCTCTGCAGCTCGCTGGTGCTCACGCTCCTCATGGTCTGCCTCTCGCTGTTCCCTTTCTCTCCTCTCCTGGGACTCCAGCTCCATCCTGCGCAACTCAAGTTGCAACCTGAGAACCATTTCTGGATTCAGGATACTGGTGACTTGTCCCTGCTGCTGTGGCCCTTAACTGACAGTGGCCCTGCTGTCTACCTCATCAGCTCAGGACCCCTCACTGGCCGCTAGCTCTTCCAGACTTGAGGTTTGGTCCCTTTCAGTCACGGTCTATGACTCGCTGCTCTGGGTATCTGCTACCATCAGGGCCTCTATGAGGTTCTGCTTACTGGCTTTCACCCCAAATGGGACTCCCCTGTCCCCGCACAACTGCTTTAAGAAATCTACAGTGTGCCTGCTGTAGTCAGAAGCCATTTTCTTCTTCCCTCACTACTAATACTATTCTGACTGGCACTTCAGAAAAAAAATAAAATGGTTGGGAACTTAACTGTAAGTCAAGGGATATATTTCTGTTTCCTTTTGAAATAAAACACTGCCTTTCTTTTCTCCAAGTGAGCTAAATGATCTCAAGCTGACACACTGAACAATGAAGCTTATACCATCAAATTTGTTATGCCACCGCTGCCAACCAATCTGTCACAAACTCGTTCAGTCGGTCAGCCCTCTATTCCCAAAGTGCCAACCTCTGAGTGTATGATTTGTGGACAGTGAACAGAACAAGGCAACCCTCTTGTATGTTTTGTGGGTTCAAGTCACCTTAGGCTCAAGTTCTGGAGGGATTCAAACTCATAACATCTTGCTAGCATACCCAATTTTCAGGCTCAGATAATTCTGTCTTTAGGGGGCCAGATATCTTTGCCTACAGGCACCCAACCAGGTCTTTCAAATGAACTCTTAGAACTCTATACAAGACTTTAGAGGACTCTATCCAGTTCCCAGTTTGGTATATCAATAAGCCCATACACAGTGTTAACTGTAACCTTTAAAAGCTCCACTTAAATAAAAAGAAATGTCAAGGCACTCCAGGCAGTTTCTGTTGTAAAATATATCTTTACTTTAAAATATCAAAACAGAACAATAAATACAGAACAAATCTCCCAAACACATACAATCTTAAAAACAAAACAGATTTTTAAAGTACAAACTAAGCTCTTTTATCCACATAATACTTATCTCCTACAATGCTGATGTTGTCCTTCTTCTGGCAGTCAAAAATAAAATAAAATGTGTCTCTCTAAGACTTGCTCAGTTGGACAAAAGCAGTCCTGAGCCAGCCTCCTCTCTGAGGTCATTAGACTCCACCTTGGAGTATTAAAAGTTATATTTTACAGCACAGGATGTCCCAACAAGATTTAAAAAAAATTATAAGTGATATACTCAATTTCCTCTCCTCAGGTTAACTGGTCAGAACTGATTTTTGTTCTGCCACACACACACACACACACACACACACACATAAACAGTTTCTGTGATGTCCTTTCAAAGCATCCTGGGAATGTGTATTGGACTTTCCAAATTCATCTGGATCCTTGTTATCTACACATCAAAGGTCTTTCTGATGTAATTCAAGGGCTCCCTGAGACACCCCTCCCAACACAGGTTCTTCCTGGCAACTATTGCAAGTCAAAGGATCTCCCTGAGGGCATTATTAAGTGGATACTTTGGTTCCTGCCTTCAAAGAAAATTTAACAAAGAAATTGCATTTTAAATAGCTGCAGATTTAGCTACGTCCTATTCTTTGATCTTATCCCTGGGTTTTTTTGGATGTGTCAGTTCAGCAAGACTGTGGGTCTTCTGACTGCCCTTCCCTTACATAAATTATATGTAATACAAAAAAAATTTGATACATGGATCAGAATCAGTGGTACAAGTGTGACAATCATGTCGGCCCAGTTGCACTGAGGGTTGAGGTGCTGGACGCCACACCTCCTGCTGCACCAGTGACCTGGGTTCATTCACGAGCTTGGGGTGCCAGGGTCAGCTGAGGGGAGGGTGAGGAGCTGATTTGAGCAGCCGGCAGGCAGCTCTCCTCCTCGGGGAGGGCTTGAAGGTCTCCTCAGTGCTTGGTCACCTCCTGGTGGAGGCTGGGAGACAGTGTCACATCAAGGAGCCCTGGCGCTAGGCAGAGGGGAGGGCAGAAAGGGCCATCACTGGAGCTGCAGCATGCATGCACACCTCCATGCACATATGCATCCACGTTCTGGGGCCTGGGGTTAAGGGGAGTAAATTGGGAAATAGAGGGGTTGCAGCAGGATAACACCTCCAGACCAGCTCTGGGGGATCCATTGGGACATGCAAGGCACCTATAAGATCCCAAAAGACCCTTGGAGACTGGTAAGGGTGGCCAACATGGGCAGCAGCCCACTGTGGAGGATAAAAAGCAATATGGAAAAAAGTGCTGTGATTGACAGTGCAGCTTGTTGTTTGAAAGACTATGATCATTTTATTAAAAATGATTTTTTAATTTCAATGTGGCAAAGTGAAATATTTCCAAGATACTGACTAACGGATGTTTCTTACTTTCATTTTGGAGTAAAGTGATATGTTAAATAAGTAGGTTTTTGGGGGAGGAAAGTGAGATTCTGCTTCTGACCGTGCATTTATAGAGAGTAAATGCACAATCAGGCGACGTCTCTTGACCAGTGAAATTTCTAAATTGTTCTTGCCATTATATAATGTTTCTTAAGTTAGAATGGGAGGCAGTATAGTGCAGTGGTTTAAGGCTCTGAGCTGCAAATCTGGAAACTTGGGTTTGAATCCCACAGCTCCCACTTGTATACTGTGTGACCCTGAACAAGTCACTTAACTTCCCTGTGCTTCCAGGTCGCACCTGTAAACAAGATTTCAGCTTAGTATGCTACTCCTGGTTAAACAATTGGGGGGGGAATGGAATATGTCTTGTCAAGTCACATATCTCTGGGACAAATGTACTTACTAAATACTCATAACATGTTTTCTCTTTCAATGTAATATGTAACCTTCCACAGAACAAATTTGTCAAATAAGGCTTTTTGAGTCCTAAGGTTATCTCTCCTGTGAAAAACATACAGATTTTTATCTATCTATCTATCTATCTATCTATCTGTCATCTATCTAGTTATCTATCTGTCTGTTTGTCTGTCTGACTGTCTATGTAGCCATCTACTTTCATATCTATTAATATGCATTTGTTGACCTTTGTACACTACCCTTTGCAGAAAATTGCTTAGTGCAACAAGACATTTCTGGATTTCCAGTGTAACCCTGTCATGAACATAATGAGCAGACACTGGTGTAAAACAACCTACTTCAACTGTAGCTAAAAGGTGACCAATAATAAAATCAAAAATAACGCATTTGCTGCTCCCCCTTAAACCTCTGTTGTTTGTGGTATTTTCTGACACCACCACCACCACCGTTCTATTCCTGGACCCGCCCCCCCCCCGCTAGTATACTCCCAAAATCCTACCCTCCATGGCTCCAAGAGCATCCCTTCTCCTCTCCTTTTTTATTTTATTTTTTTTTTATTTAATGTATTTTATTACCAATTAGAACCACAAAATCACTAGAAAAAGAAAGAGACAATGAAATAACATAATTTGTAAGAGAATATATATCATGTCAGAGATTCCCCCCTCCCTTAATGTCCCCCCTCCCTACGCTGTGGTGCATTTTAATTACCATACATATAGCCATGTAGATCATTGCGGCAACAAAAGGAAAGGCATCATAAGTCATCCGCAGAATAACTTGAGGTTCTCTTCCTCTTCAACTAGTGGAAAGAGAAGTAATTGAAGGAAAATAAGGAACATAGAAACATAGAAGCATAACATCATGGAGGAGTCCCAAACCTATTTTACACTTAGACCTTATTAAAGTAGAGGGCATACAACTTACCCCATTTTTTATAAAAGAAGGTAAATGGTTTACTTGCACTATCAGATTCTCAGCACGAAGTGCAAAAGAGAGCTCATGAAGCCACTCCGTATATGTTAATTTAGCTTTCTCTTCCAGTGCCTAAGTACTAATTTTTAACCGCCATTGATATTAAAGACAAATGATATCTCCTTTCTTTTCACCTGTATTTCTGAGTAATCGCAAAAATACAAGTTTTAGGGGAAAATAATCCATGTAACCTTAGCACTGGATCAAGATTAGATTGTATTTGTTTCCATAAAGGAGATACTAATTCACACTCACCACAAAATGTGCAGCAAAGAGCCCTCTCTTGTTACATCTAGAGCATGTTGACAAAGATGTATGTTTCATTTGCACTAACTTAACAGGGTATAATAAAGATTATTCAAAATACAATATTATGTAATCCTGTATCTATCTTGGGTATGATAAATATAGAGGTCTCTCCATATGTTGCGCCAATCAATATCTCTATCTAGATATAGACTTCTCAAATTTTAGAACCAGCAATTGACGGACTTCTGGGAATGTACAAAGTAAATTATACAACTTGAGACACCATGTGTTTATTAACTATTATAGAAATTTGGTGGAAAAATCAGCAAGATGAGAGACTTTAGCATTGCACCCAAATCTTCTAGTTAAAAGGTGTCTGAGTTGAATAATTTTAAAGACTACATTTATCGGCCATTTAAATTTTGCTAGGATTCCTTCTATAGGGAGAAGACAATCTGAAGAGTAGAAATCGCCCACCTTACATTCCGAGAGAGATGGCAGCCATCCTCTGGCTATCATCGAATTACCTATCCATAAATTGGGATTTGCACAGACAGGTTGAGAAAAGTCCAAAGTTGAGGAAACTTTAAAATACTTAAACATTTGAGAGACCACCCTAGAAGAAATCCAAGTGGTAAGGATTGAAGCGTTAGGGATATTTTTTTGATATGTAGAACAAGGACATTGGGATAATATTATGGGCTTTTAGAAGGTCCAATTCGACCTGTAACCATATTGGCTATATTCTTGACAAGCAAGGGATCAGATGAGGATATCCATTTTCCACATTTATTTAAATGGGAAGCCCAATAATATAATAAAAATTAGGAAGACGGAGCCCCCAAAATCTTAGGTAGGGATAACTTATGGTAGGATTTTCTAACTGATTTATTATTCCAAATAAATGAGTTTATTCCTGAATGAATACGTTGAAAGTAGGATACTGGTAACCATAATGCTCAACATATTCAGGGATAAAAAATTCTGGGTAAACGCTTCATTTTAATAATATTAATTCTGCCCCAGAGCGATAACGGCAATTTCGACCATCTCGCCAAATCCTGTTGGATATCACGCCATAAGTCTTCCAAATTCAGTCTCCGTGATAAAGATGAAGTTAAAGTAACGTAAATCCCTAAATATTTGATGAAACTTGGAGCCCATTTAATCCCAAAGTGAGTAAAATCTGAACTATGAGTAAAATGATTAAGAGGAAAGATCTCTGTCTTACTAATATTAAGTTTATAGTTCGAGTACTTGCCAAAGTCTTCAATTATTTTCAAGGCCTCTTTTAAGGAGGGAACTGGGTTTGAAAGGTGAAGGAGAACATCATCAGCAAACACTGAAAGTTTGGTAATGCTGTTAGCTATGGAAATACCTGTAATTAATGGAGATAGATTTAAACGCCTAAGAAGGGGTTCAAGATATAAATTGAATAGAAGGGGGGAGAGCGTACAACCCTGTCATGTACCTAAGGTGAGGGGGAAGAATTCAGATAGAATCCTGTTACAATACAATCTAGCTCTGGGTGAGGAATACAACACTTACACGAATTTTATAAATAAAGGGGGGAAGCCCATGGTTTGCAACATTGCCCAAAGAAAGACCCAGTCTACCCTATCGAACGCTTTTTCCGCGTCTAAGGAGACTAGGGCCATTGGCATGATTGATGATTTAGCTGCACTGATGATATATTGTAGTTTTCGATGATGGTCTACTGGGGTTCTATTGGCAACAAAACCTATTTGTTCCGGGCTGAGTAAAGGAATCCAGACCCGCTCCACCCTCTTAGCCAGCATTTTGGCGAGAATTTTGATATCGCAATTCAATAGGGAAATGGGGCGGTAACTAAATGGGAGATGAGCTGATTTACCTGGTTTAAGAAGAAGGATAATTAGGGCTTCTGAAAGTGTTGGGTCCTGTGCGTTCCCTGAAAGTAAGTATTGGTACAGGCGGAGCAGGATTGGTGCTAAATCCTTGGCAAACTGCTTATAAAAGTTTGAAGGCAGACCATCAGGACCAGGGGTTTTGTCTGGAGCCAGATCTTTAATCACTGCCAGTATCTCTTGGATAGAGAAAGGAGAGGTCAGCAGTAATTGCTGTTCAGGAGTGATCATAGGAAAAGGAATTGATGCTAAATAGCTCAACATCTCGTTTGAGGAAGGAACGGGAGTGACCTTGTTATATAATGAAGAGAGATAGTGCTTGAGCACCGATCCCACTTCTGTAGGGTGGGTTTTAATTTCCCCTGTGGAGTCTTCTATTGAGTTTATTATTCTAGAGGTCTCCAGTTTTCTTAGCCTCAACGCTAGAAGGTGACTAGCTTTTTCACCATACTCGATGTACTTTGCCCGAGTTCTCAAGATAGCAAATTCGTCTCTTCTTGAAGCAGAAGAGAGTATTGGTTCCTTAAAGATAAAAGGGTTTCAAGGGAATCTGGTGAGGAAGAAGAGGAAAGGGAATGTTCTAGATTTAATTTGAGCCAGGAGTGCAATAGCTTTAGCTTCATTCTTTCTCTTACGGTAGAGGCCAAACGGATGAATTCTCCTCTTAAGTAACATTTTAACGCCACACCATTCATGGTCAACCTGAGCGACTGACCCTTGATTAGGGGTAACAAAAAATTGATCAAGTCAGAAATTCTAGAGACAATATAGTCATCCTTTAAAAGTTGGTTATTTAACCGCCAGACTAAATCTCTATTAAAATTCTTATCAATGATCACGGTCACCCAAACTGCTGCATGGTCTGATACCACTATAGATTCTATGCCGGAATCGTACATACCCTGTAACAGAGAGTTACTGCATAAAATATAGTCTAACCTGGACCACGTAGAGTGCACCGCGGATTGAAAAGTAAAATAACGGGTTACTGGATTTTGCAATCTCCATGGATCCATAAAATCTGAAAGCGCCTTTTGGGCTATAGAAGGAGGTTTAAGTAAAGGGTTAGATTTATCCAGATCCTGCGTGGGAGGCAGGTTCCAATCCCCTCCAAGTATCATCGGTATGGACATAAAAGTACGTAATTTATCTAACAACATTATAAAAAAATCTGGGTTCCCTCCAATGGGACCATAAAAGTTCCCCAGTACTATCTCAGGCTGATCTAAGATACCATTTACTATCGTGTATCTTCCTGCTGGGTCAATAATAACATTTTTAGCTTGAAAAGCTACTGAACGGTGTATAAGAATAGCTGTTCCCCCTGTATTAGATGACCCACCCGAAGCAAAAACTTGACCAATCCCTCTCTTACGTAAGCTAATGGCTTCATTGGGTAAAAGGTGAGTCTCTTGAATAAAAGAAATTTTAGCTTGTAATAGGTCTATGTGCTTCAGTATTTGCATTTTCTTGATAGGTGTGCGGGCTCCTCTCACATTCCATGAAAGAAATTTAACAAGATTACTTGCCATCTTGTACTAACTTAGCTAGCATAACATCCAGTCTGGTCAACCCCAAAATATGCAGCACAGCACCCCCCCATACTTATGCCCGCCCCGCAAAATAATATTAATATATATCCGCACCTTATAATCAGTTAACCCATATGCAAAGAAGTAAATGTACCTAGTACCCCAAAAACCCCCTATGGCTAGGTTTAGAGCATCCCAAGGGAAAATTCTAGAAAGTTTACTTCCCCCCCAATTCTACCCATTGATAACTATGTACAGTAAACATATAATTCCTAACCCCCTGTAACCAAAATCTTGTCATATTTATCCCTATTATTACTATCCTAGCACACTTCCCCCCATAGATGCAGCTACAAGCAATCGGTAACCGAGATCTAAACTAAAATTAATTAAATACTGCCACATCAGGGCCTTTGTCCCACACTGTGGTTTAATAAACTGAGTTTCTATTTTTATTGTGGAAAAGAAAAGATTTGCTCCTATGAGGCAAGCTAGGAAAACCCTCCCTATGCTCCAGTACGTGTGGTTGGACATGGTCAGCCCCATTCCATCCACCCTCCACCCCCGAACCCACCATAATTACCATCCCTAAACATTGAAGGAGAGAGACAAGAAAACAGGAAAAAAAAAAGGGGGGGAAGTGAGAGAAAGAGTGGGTCACATAGATTCTTATTTATTTCTTTCTTTTCTCTTCTTTTTCCTTCCTTTATCCCACCATCTTTCCCCTCACTCCTCCCTCCTTCATCCAGGATTTATTTTAACTTTATTTAGTTCAAATCAATTGGATCAATTTGCCAAAGACAAGCCTCGAATCAGAGAAGCTGCTGCCTTGAGTTATCCGAACTTAAAGTCCTTCAGTTGAACCAAGATAAAACGAGTGGGCCATTTCAGTTTAAGGTGGTGTTTCCCTGAGGAACTGTATTCGTGAGGGACAGACCACACAGTAGCGCGACCTAATATCGAGTCCCCTCAGAAATATGCATCCCAACTATAGGTTCCAGCCTCAAAGTCCATTCGAGCTTGCTAGGACCAAACATACTACCATGCAACAAGTTTCTCCAGCGACAAATCGACTCAGGGAAACAAGGCAGTCAGCATGGATCCATCCTCTTCTCTGCAAGGTAGGGGATGCTTAACTCCACGAAAGGTAATGAAGCAAAATGTGATATGACACAACAGTACTCTAGATACTACTGGCCAAATATCCTTATAATCTCCGGTTATTCTCTCTCAGCCCTCAATTATTATTATTTCAGGAAACCTTAAATAAAGAAGGAAGCATCTGGGCTAGATCTCTCTGAGCATGGGAGACTGCCTCATATGAATGCCATTTCCCTTCTATTAGGACCTGAAGACGCGCAGGGTAGGACATTTTAAACTTAATACCCACAGCTATTAATTTGGTAACCACAGGGTGAAAGGTGGCCCTTCGTTGACGGGTTTCCAGTGGCAGGTCCTGGGTACTGCGCAGTTTTTTCCCTTCCCAAGTAATAGATTGCAGATCCTTCACCTTCAAAAGTATGTGCTGTCGCTCCAGGTAATTCAGCATTTTGATAATTATAGGCCTGGGAGGGGCTGACGCCTCAGGTCTAGGTTGTAATGACCTGTGAGCCCTTTCCATTACATAGATTGGATTGTGCGGCAAAGGGCCGATTATCTTGACCAGCAAGGATTGAATGAAGGTAATGGGGAGGAACTCTGTCTCTTCTGGAGCCAGGATTAAATGTTGTGCTCTTTACCTACAGCGACCTTCCAAATCTTCTGTTTTTTGCTGTAATTTGGCAACTTGCTGCCTCAGCTTGATCAGTTCTGGGTCTGTTTTCTCACACCAGGATTCCATTGAGCAGATATGCGCTTCGTTATCTGTAACACGCTGCTTTGTAGTGGCCATCTCGCCGCGGAGACTCCTTAATTCAGCCGTTAATTCCAGCAAAGATTCCTTGAAAGGGTGCATTTCCTCCAAAAAGCGCTCCTCAGATAAAGGGGTTGGCGTGGAAAGGGCACTCAATTGTTTAGCCGAGGGTGTCTGTTGGTTCTGTTTGGCCTTTTTGGCCTGCTTGTCTGGTGAAACTGGCGGAGTATGCCTGGGTAAGGAGGCCTTCATCTCCGAGTCCATTTTAAGGCTTTCTGCTTGTCGATAGCTGTAACGCTCTTTTCCAGTGGTATCCTGGACAGCTAATAATAACACTGGATAGGTGTATACGGTGGGTTGTAGGCTAGATACCATTTGAATAATTAAAATTACTGGAGGTGGAGCGGGAGCCTAGACAACCTGCTGCTAGCCCACCGAGCACATCACGTGATCCCTCCTCTCCTCTCCTCTCCTCTCCTCTCCTCTCCTTTTTTAGAGCTTCATGAAGTTCTCAATATCCCCTTCTTGTAGGTGAATTTCCATTGGTTGATCAAGGGATCTACTGTAAGCTAAGTGAAATTTACAAGGTGTACAAGTGATGTCATCTATATATGCAAGTTAGGCTCCCCCTCACAGGCTATGACTTCTTGTCCATGTGGCTTCTTAAAGCATTACCTCCTAATGGATTTGAAACATGTCTCGGCCAAGCTGTGCCACAAGTTATGCTTTACCAATCCTAAGCAAGAAGTCTGCCATGTCAGTCGCTTATGCTGCACCTGAAGCCAGTAAGTTGTCTGGAGTTGCTGCCTCCCAAAACTCACTGTTTTTCAAGTTTCAAACTGAGTCCCTCAAGTTCACCTCCACTCTTGTGCCAGCCATCTAAGAGTTACCGATTTTCCCCTGTTGCCCATGAGATAAGTCCCTTCTTTACCCCTGCAAAGTACTAGAGCCAGGGCGATAAACCCATCTAAGAGCCTCTACTCCTTCACCATCTCCAGTCATGTGCCACAGTATTGAGCCTTCTCAAGTTAGGCTAAGGGAACTAATTTGGCATAATTTCTGCATGTTGTGCTCATATAACTGGAGGCATTACCCCAGTCACCATGAAATACACCAACTCTGCATAAAAGTCAGCAGGTTAAACAGCCTCATATTCATGTACCCCAGCTCAGTTGGGGTCATCTTACCTGTGAGGCTTAGTCTGCGGGAAGGAGAGAGCGGTGGGAATAGAAAGAAAAGGCATCAACTAGACATCAGGGGAGAAGAGATCTACCACACTGCTTCAACAAAACGTGACCTGCTGGAAACTCCCAATCCCTGCCAGGGGCACCTTCCAAATTAAATGTTTTAATGCAGTTCTCAATGGCAGGGAACCAGACACGTGATAATGGAGTCTGATTCATGCTCAGAAGTGACTGTTTATGCTTCCCAGAGGAACTTCTCAGTGCATTTTCGGTAAACAAGTGTCTTTCTAGTACAGCATGCCACAGCTGAGCATTCTTCCCCCCACTCATGCTATTTCACCATGTGTATTCAATCCCCTAACACAACCTCAGTAATATAACACATTCTGTTGGTGTCCCTGCTAAGACTAGCAACACAATTTTTGTCTGCAAAATGGGACAGTGTTTAAAAATATTGTTGATGAGCTATCTCAGACTGGACTTCCATAAGGAGTTTCACTTTGCCTGCTGTTTACAAAGTTTCTGTTTAACTTTTTAACTCACTGTACTTTGTTAGGTACAGTCAGTAATGGCTGTCACGGATTACAAGAAGAGCATTTACAACTTCCTTATAGCTGAGAGATTCTAAGATTCAGATTGTGTGTCAGATAATAAAAAAAGTCATCTACTAAAGCAGTTTACTTGTGACTGTTACAAATTAAATAAGGTTTTATTGTTCGTTTTTAGTTTTTGTATACCTGTTTGTTGTTTAGACAGTAATTTGTTTCGGTGTTCTGGGATGCCCCTGAAAACAGGATTTTACCCATTGGGTTTCACCCTGTTATCAAATGAATACTGTATCTAAAAGGTACAGGATGTCCTGTGCAATGTATAACATGTTCTAGAACATTGCAAACATGAATCCCATCAGGAAATTGGTTGCTGTGTACCCAGATGTGGCTGGTATGTCCAAAAGGGGCATAAATATGGGAACAATTCTATGAGTTTTGAGGGAGACAGAAACTCCAATACTTTTTCTTTTACCAACACCCAGTGCTTCATAAACAATGCAATACAGTAATATAATTCTGAAGGCATTTAATGTGATCTAAAGAATACTGTGATATAAGAAATTAAATTGTTTCTGTTTAAAGAGGACCACCACAGGCTCTGAAGAAGTGGCCTTCTGGCCATGAAACATTGGTCAGCTGTGTACTTATGTGGCTCATGCAAACTTTGACACTTAATAATATGTCTTTGAAAAAGTATAGGAGTTGTTGAGTCTTCCTGAAACCACGTAGAATTGTTCACAATAGCACTATCTAGAGGGACGACTCCTCTGATTCATTTTGATTCTGGTCCTTCTGATATTTTATGGCCAGGAGAACATCTGGGTAACCCCCTCCCCCCACTGCATTAGGATAAATATGGGAGAATGGGAAAAATATCAAGGAGTTGGTGACTTGAAGATTTCAGCGGTTCAGAGCTTAAAGCAGAGAGAGCTGCCTACTCTTGTGGCACAGATTGTGACTGGCCAGGAATGACTTGCCAGGCTCGGGAGTGGCACTACAGGTCCTGAGTCTGGGATGTATGTTAATACTACCACCAGGACCACTTTTGCATTTGTAAGAGTAGTCTCACACATATTCTTAGGTTATGGGTAGAGATGCAGCGAAGTTTTAATTCATGGGCAAATATGCCTCGAAGTCAGCAAATTTGCCCATGGAGCACTTTGCATAATTTTTGAAAATTACCTGAAATTCACCATTTGTGATGTCATCTTGCTTTTGTGGTTTTTAAGTGCAAATTGCACTTAAAAAAACCAAAGCAAGTAGAGGTGACAAATGGGAAAACTCCCAACACAACCCCGATCTCTCCCTGGTGTCTAGTGGACCCTCCCCCTGACACAGTTACAACAATCACCCTCTTGCCCCCCACACACACACCGATTGTTGGCCAGTTGGCCACAGCCCACATATAAAAATATATATATTTTTTTTTTTTATTAAATCCCCATTCCCTGATGTCTAGTGGACCTCCACCCACCTCACCCCACCCCACCTCATCCAGACCACTGCCACACCACCCCAGTCCCCCCTAGTCCATCCCATGCAGGACACCAACACAGCCCTCCACTCATCTCCAAAGCTGGCAGCCTGATTGAGCTCTAATGAATAAGCATGTGCCTGTGCAATCACGCGCTCATTCACTGACAACTCACTGTCTTCCGGGCAACTTTTCAGAGGGCTAGAGAATGGAAAGGGGCTGCTCAGGTCTCCAGCGGGGGGGGCGGGATGGGGGCAACAGCACTGTGGACCCCACCATTGCCCCTCATCCTGCCCCCCCCTCAAGGGAGTGGAGCAACCTCCTTCCATTCTCTAGTCCCCTGAAAAGCCGCCCAAAAGAATGAATGAATTCAGTGAATAAGCATGTGCTTGTACAAGCACATGCTCATTCATTAGAGCTCAGTCAGGCTGCCGCCATGGAGGTGAGTGAGGGTACAGGTGGCCCACTCAGGGTGGAGTGGAGGGAGTGGGTGTGTGGCAGTGGTCTGGATGGAGCAAGTGGAGGTCCACTAGGCACCAGGAAATGGGGATTTAATTAAAAATATATATATATTTTTACATGTAGGCTGTGGGCTGTGGCTGACTGTCCAGTGATCGGTGGGGGTGTTTGGGGGCAGGAGAGTGATTGTTGTAACTGTGTCTGGTGGGGGGGTACACTAGACACAAGGGAATGGGGAATTTAATTAAAAATATATATTATTACATGATGTGACCAACTGGCCAAAAATCGGTGGGTGTGTTTGGGCAGGAGGGTGATTGTTGTAACCGTGTCTGGTGGGGGGGGGCTCCACCAGACACCAAGAAATGGGGAATTTAATTAAAAAAAAATATTAATGTTTTTACATGATGTGACCAACTGGCTGACAATTGCTGGGTGTGGGTGTGAGGATGGGATTGTGATTGTTGTAACTGTGTCTGGCGGGGGGGTCTGCTAGACACCTTGTGGCCAAAGTTTGTGTGGGAAGTGAAATTCCACACTTCGCATTCAATCTGGCCTCAGTGGATTTGGTGAATTTTGCATTTTGCACTTCGTGTATTGAGCGCAATACGCAAACTATTTCACAGAGCAAAGTTTGTTGACTTTGCCCACCTCTAGCTATGAGGACTGCAAATGGAAGGTGAGTGGTTCTGATATCCAAAGAATGTGAGACCACTCTTACAACCATAGGAATAGTCACAGTGAGGCCAGTCTGGTGGCACTGGAGGTTGAGGCGCTGGTCACTACACCTCGTGCCACACTAGTGACCTGGGTTCAGGAATGAGCCTGGACCACCGGGGTCAGCAGGGGCGAGAGAGGATTGAGCATTTAGAGGACTGCTCTCCTCTCTTGGGAGAGGGAGGGTTGTCATCCCACTCGTTGACTGCCCTCTGGTGATAGCCGGAGGGCAGTGTGGGTTGGAAGGCATGTACCAACATCCTCACATCTGTAGGGGAAGCGGGGCAGGAAAAATTGGTAGAAAAGGAGCTGGCAGTCTCCATGATGGTCCGTCGCATCCCTGAGGGCCACTCCCGGCTTATGGATTATGCTCTAGGGGGGAGGGAGATAGCCGGCACCCTCCTCCCTGGCCCCGCTGTGGGGGGTAAGCCATGGGGGAACATATGGGGATCAGCAAGACTGGGGACGCGTGGACCAGATAAATGAGTCACTCTGAAGGAGAGCCACAGCCACCTGCCAGGGCTCCAGTCGCATAAAGATACAACAGGAAAAAAAGGAGTGGTCACAGTTATGGTATTAATATATTACTAATCAAGCTCAATCAATAATATATTAATTTTTTTAAGAAACCGTACTGGAATATGTCCATTTCCAGGGCAGCTGCACACATCTCGTGCATAGGAAAGGAGTGCTCTGACTGGTCGAGAGTGCTCCCTCCATCTAAAATGTGGCACAGCTCCCCCTCTAGGTCTGGTCTCTCATTGTCTGTCAGCCTGCAATGGAAAGAGAACATCATTAAGTATGGTGATGGGTCTGTAGGGTAGGTTTCCACCAAGGTACTTACCTGCTGACTACATCATTGATCCTGACCAAGAATCCCATGGCACTGGGAGGTCTGAGGCTTCAACAATCTGAACAAAATCAGCAGTAATTCAGGTGCATAACACTGTCTTTACTCTGGAAACCAGTTTCTGCTTATAAAATGAGCTGTGCTGGGGTTGCTGCATCTCTGGGACTGGTGGTCAGATATTACTGAAGAAACCCTATACAATGTGTTGGTTTACCTGTGTGGGTAAGAAACATGGGGCACAGTACTGTACTTAATTCAGGTGCCATACACCAGGTGGTAAGTAAATAGCAAAACCAGGACAGAGAGCAGTACTAGATGGTATTAGTGCCAAATGAAAGGTCTTCAAGAGAGTATTTCACACAGCAACCTTCCTGCAAAAATGTGTATTGGGAGTAGAAGTTGCAGAACCAATCAAAATATAGAAATGTGCTCTACATCCCTGAGTGACAAGATTATCAGGAATGTTTTCATGCCCTAAAGTGAAATGCCTATTGTGCCAGGACTTCAACCATCCTTGTGAGTAGGCATTATACAAAAACAACACTGTAGACTGTAGCTGCAAACATTTAAATGCTGCATATAGTGAAACCCAGTATATCCAAAAGTACCAGGAGACAAAAAACTTTCAGATAAAAGGGGTTTCAGATAAACGAGGGCCCTATACTTAATATTGCAGTACTATAACTTAGTATCAGACACACTGTCACTTGTAATTAATCATTGTTTTTCATCATTTATTGATCTGAACTGTTAAAATACACGGTAGTTCCTGAATACCACTATAGCTTTTTAAAGAAATCAAAAATTGCAGTTTGCTTTTGTTTAGCATTACACAGTTGCACAGCTTTACCACTTGGTTGCTGCAATGGGAGAGTCTGTAGCAGACTGATGTCAGGCTGATTCCAGCCATTGGATGCTAGAGATGCAGTAAAATTAAATTCTGCTGGCAAAGTGACTGCGAAGTGTCCACTTCATGTTTTCACTCCGTTACGCGGAGTGGCCAATAGGAAAAGCTCATTTCACCTTGTAAATATTACTTTGCATTGTCATTCCACCTTAACGTGAAGTAAGGCGGAGTGACAAAAATATTGGCAGCCCTCCAGTGCCCCCACACACACACAGTCACCAGAAATAATGTGCATCCCCAAAATGCTACTGTCTTGTGACCAGAAAACTCCCCAGTGTTGATAAAGTGATATGAGAGCATAACAAGAAATGCAAAATCTCCCAGAATTAATGGTGCACTCCGTCATGCACACAGTGGTCACACACAGTCACCAGAATTAATGTGCATCCAAAAAGGCTACTGTCTTGTGTCCAGAAAATTACCCAGTGCTGACGAAGTGAAATGAGAGGGTAACAAAAAATGCGAGGTCTCCCAGAACTAATGGTGCACTCCGTCATGCGAGCAGTGGCCACACACAGTCACCAGAATTAATGTTCATCCTTAAAATGCTACTGTCTTGTGTCCAGAAATTTCCCCTGTGCTGACAAAGTGAAATGAGAGTGTAACAAGAAATGCAAAGTCTCCCAGAATTAATGGTGTACTGCAAATGCACAGACAGATTAAGATTGCGCTGTGCACTCAAGAGATGCAGATGCAAAGGCACAACAACACCTAACCAGTGCTCACAAGTCACAAATCCAAATCTGGAAAAGAATACCTTTTGCTGGTTGGGGGGTAGTGAATGGCAGTAACAGTCCACTACCAGTAAAGATACCACAAAGCAGTATAAAAAATTCATGCAGGTGCGGTGGACAGCAGGTTCACACTGCTGCAATTACTGTGACACAATAAAAGGTGTCTGATTTAATAGCACGCATTGCACACACTCACACACACACTACAAGTAATGTGTAGCAAATTGAAAATCTTTAGCAATATAACCAAATGTTTTAAACAAACTGAAATTATACACTGCTGCACCACAACAATCAGCAAAAGAATGTCAAGAATTACTGAAAATGTTACTGTGTGTACATTAACACAGTTATACAGGAAAAATATAACCAAAACAGAAAGATTGCCTTTTTCTCCCAGTTAATCTACCTACGCCACATATACGCCACTCCCCCAAAGCACACTTCACAATACACAGACTGACTGTTCTAAATTAACATTCCAAATCCACACACAAACAATAAACACTCGATGATATGAACACAGGAGGGTTTCTTACAATCGATGTACTAAATTTTGAGCAAAAGAAATGGCTCAAAAAGGCTTTTTTAATAGCTTCTACAGGATTTGAATTGCAGAGCTCTGAAGGGAAACTGTCTCTATCTTCCACTACACACACACTGAACAGAACTGAGGCTGTGCAGAACAATCTAGAGCCTATGTGACCTGCAATCCCATGAAGCACTGCAAATTTGCCTTGGAGCTCAATAACAAGGCAAAGTGATGTGAAGTACATTAATTTCAATGTACTTCACCTTAAAATTGGTGGAGAAGTGGTTTGGGGAAGACGGAATAATGCCAAGTCATTGGCTTCAATGGACTTCGCATTCCTCATCATGATGCGAAGTACTCCGCTACGCGTTGTGGAGCTTTTCACAGATTCAGAGTTACTCCATGAATCACTTCTCGGAGCAAATTTTGGCCACTTAGCCCACCACTATCTGATGCATGTTTTGAAGCTGTGCACTGCCACTGAATCTGTTGGTGCTGCTGGTGTGTCATTTCCCTCATCTTCAGCTGCATCTATCTCCTTGGTCTCCTCATTGTCATCTGCTGACACTGATGCCAGGATCTCAGCATCACTGAGCTGCTCATGCCCTGGATATTCTGAGTCCTCTAGCTCCCATTGATCAATGTCGACCTACAGCTCAGCAGCAGTAGTGTGCAGTGCAGTTTTGACCTGTACTTGATCCTCTGCACTTTCCATACCACTGGCAATGGGGTCAATGTCCTTCAGTAACCTGGACTTGCCCCAGCTTGTCATGACAGTGTCTGTTCTTATCTCATTCCAGCTCACTGCAGGCATGTAGACAATATCCTGTGCCGCAGTATTGAGCCTTCTCAAGTTAGGCTAAGGGAACTAATCGGGCATAATTTCTGCATGTTGTGCTCATATAACTGGAGGCATTACCCCAGTCACCATGAAATATACCAACTCTGCATAAAAGTCAGCAGGTTAAACAGCCTCATATTCATGTACCCCAGCTCAGTTGGGGCCATCTTACCTGTGAGACTTAAAATGCGGGAAGGTGAGAGTGGTTGGAATAGAAAGAAAAGGCACCAACTAGTCATCAGGGGAGAAGAGATCTACCACACTGCTGCAACAAAACGTGACCTGCTGGAAACTCCCAATCCCTGCCAGGGGCACCTTCCAAATTAAATGTTTTAATGGAATCCTTACTGGCAGGGAACTACGTACGTGGTAATGGAGTCTGATTCACGCTCAGAAGTGACTGTTTATACTTCCCAAAGAAACTTCTCAGTGCATTTTCGGTAAACAAGTGTCTATTTAGTATATCATGCCACAGCTGAACATTCTTCCCCCCATTCATGCTAGGTCACCATGTATATTTAATCTCCTCACACAACCTCAGTAATATAACACATTCTGTTGGTGTCCCTGCTGAGACTAGTAACACAATTTTTGTCTGCAAACGGGACAGTGTTTAAAAATATTGTTGATGAGCTATCTCAGACTGGACTTCCATAAGGAGTTTCACTTTGCCTGCTGTTTACAAAGTTTCTGTTTAACTTTTTAACTCACAGTACTTTGTTAGGTACAGTCAGAAATGGCTGTCATGGGTTACAAGAAGAGTATTTACAACTTCCTTGTAGCTGAGAGATTCTAAGATTCAGATTGTGTGTCAGATAATAAAAAAAGTCATCTACTAAAGCAGTTTACTTGTGACTGTTACAAATTAAATATGGTTTTATTGTTTGTTTTTAGTTTTTGTATACTTATTTGTTGTTTAGACTGTAATTTGTTTCAGTGTTCTGGGATGCCCCTAAAAACAGGATTTAACCCAATGAGTTTCACCCTGTTATCAAATACATACCATCTCTATAAAAGGTACAGGACGTCCTGTGCAATGTATAACATGTTCTAGAACATTGCAAACATGAATTCCATCAGGAAATTGGTTGCTGTGTACCCAGATGTGGCTGGTATGTCCATAAAGGGCATAAATATGGGAACAATTCTATGAGTTTTGAGGGAGAGAGAAACTCCTATACTTTTTCTTTTACCAACACCCAGTGCTTCATAAACAATGCAATACAGTAATGTAATTCTGAAGGCATTTAATGTGATCTTGAAGAATACTGTGATATAAGAAATTAAATTGTTTCTGTTTAAAGAGGACCACCACAGGCTCTGAAGAAGTGGCCTTCTGGCCATGAAACATTGGTCAGCTCTGTACTTATGCGGCTCATGCAAACTTTGACACTTAATAATATGTCTTTGAAAAAGAATAGGAGTTTTTGAGTCTTCCTGAAACCACGTAGAATTGTTCACAATAGCACTATCTAGAAGGACGACGACTCTGATTCATTTTGATTCTGGTCCTTCTGATATTAAGGCCAGGACAGCATCTGGGTAACCCCTTCCCCCGCTGCATTAGGATAAATATGGGAGAATGGGAAAAATATCAGGGAGTTGGTGACTTGAAGATTTCAGGGGTTCAGAGCTTAAAGCAGAGAGAGCTGCCTAGTCTTGTGGCACAGATTGTGACTGGCCAGGAATGACTTGCCAGACTCGGGGGTGGAACTACAGGTCCTGAGTCTGGGATGTATGTTAATACTACCACCAGGACCACTTTTGCATTTGGAAGAGTAGTCTCACACATATTCTTAGGTTATGGGTAGAGATGCAGCGAAGTTTTAATTCGTGGGCAAATATGCCGTGAAGTCAGCAAATTTGCACATGGAGCACTTTGTGTAATTTTTGAAAATGACCTGAAATTCACCATTTATGACTTCAACTTGCTTTTGTGGTTTTTAAGTGCAAATTGCACTTAAAATACCCAAAGCAAGTAGAGGTGACAAATGGGAAAACCCCCAACACCACCCCGCTCTATTCCTGATGTGTAGTGGACCTTCCCCCTGACACGTTTACAACAGTCACCTTTCTGCCCCCCCCCCACACACACCGATTGTTGGCCAGTTCACTACAGCCCACATGTAAAAATTTGTATATATTTTTATTAAATCCTCCATTCCCTGATGTTTAGTGGAATCCCACCACCTCACCCCATCCAGACCACTGCCACACCACCTCACTCCCCCCCCCAGTCCATCCCAAGCAGGACACCAGCACAGCCCTCCACTCATCTCCAAAGCTGGCAGCCTGACTGGGCTCTAATGAATGAGTATGTGCCTGTACAAGCACGTGCTCATTCACTGACAACTCACGGTCTTTCGGGCAACTTTTCAGAGGGCTAGAGAATGGAAAGGGGATGCTCAGGTCACCAGTGGGGGTGGCGGGATGGGGGCAACGGCACTGTGGACCCCACCATTGTCCCTCATCCTGCCCCCCCTCCAGGGAGCGGAGCAACCTCCTCCCATTCTCTAGCCCCCTGCAAAGCTGCCCAAAAGAGCACGAGCTGTCAATGAATGAGCATGTGCTTGTACAAGCACATGCTCATTCATTAGAGCTCAGTCAGGCTGCCAGCCGTGGAGGTGAGTGGAGGGCTGTGCTGGTGGCCCACTCAGGGTGGAGTGGGAGGGAGTGGGGTGGTGTGGCAATGGTCTGGATGTGGTGGGGTGGGTGGGGGGTCCACTAGACACCAGGAAATGGAGGATTTAATTTAAAATTAGATTTTTACATGTGGGCTGTGGGCTGTGGCTGACTGTCCAGCGATCGGTGGGGGTGTTTGGGGGGCAGAAGGGTGATTGTTGTAACTGTGTCTGGCAGGGGGGCTCCATTAGACACCAAGAAATGGGGAATTTAATAAAAAAAATGAATGTTTTTACATGATGTGACCAACTGGCTGGCAATTGGTGGGTGTGTGTGGGGGCGGGATGGTGATTATTGTAACTGTGTCTGGTGGGGGTGGGTCTGCTAGACACCTTGTGGTCAAAATTTGTGTGGGAAGTGAAATTTCACACTTCGCATTCGATCTGGCCTCAGTGAATTTGGTGAATTTTGTATTTTGCACTTCGCGTATTGAGCACAATACATAAACTATTTCACAGAGCAAAGTTTGTTGACTTTGCCCACCTCTAGCTATGAGGACTGCAAACGGAAGGTGAATGGTTCTGATATCCAAAGAATGTGAGACCACTCTTACAACCATAGGAATAGTCACAGTGAGGCCAGCCTGGTGGCACTGGAGGTTGAGGCGCTGGTCAATACACCTCGTGCCACGCTAGTGACCTGGGTTCGGGAATGAGCCTGGACCACCGGGGGTCAGCAGGGGCGAGAGAGGATCAAGCAGCTGGAGGACTGCTCTCCTCTCTCAGGAGAGAGAGGGTTGTCATCCCACTCATTGACTGCCCTCTGGTGATGGCCGTAGGGCAGTGTGGGTTGGGAGGCATGTACCAACATCCTCTCATCAGTAGGGCATGTGGGGCAGGAGAAAATGGTAGAAAAGGATCTGGCAGTCTCCATGATGGTCTGTTGCATCCCTGAGGGCCTCCCATAGCTTCTGGATTATGCTCTAGGGAGGAAGGAAGATAGCCGGCACCCTACTCCCTGGCCCCGCCACAGGGGATAAGCTGTGGGGGAACATATGGGGGTCAGCAAGAGTGGGGACGTGTGGACCAGATAGTGAGTCCCTCCGAAGGAGAGCCACAGCCACCTGCTAGGGCTCCAGAAGCATAAAGATATAATAGAAAGAAGGAGTGGTCACAGTTATGGTATTAATGTATTACTAATCAAGCTCAATCAATAATATATTAATTTTTTTAAGAAACCGTACTGGAATATGCCCATTTCCAGGGCAGCTGCACACGTCTCCTGCATAGGAAAGGAGTGCTCCGACTGGTCGAGAGTGCTCCCTCCATCTAAAATGTGGCACAGCTCCCCCACTGGGTCTGGTCTCTCATTGTCTGTCAGCCATCTGATGCTAGAGATGCAGTAAAATTTATTTCTGCTGGCAAAGTGACTGCGAAGTGTCCACTTCATGTTGTCACTCCACTACGTGGAGTGCCCAATAGGAAAGGCTCACTTCGCCTTGTAATTATTACTTCGTATGGTCATCCCACCTTAACGCGAAGTAAGGCTGAGTGACAAAAATATTGGCAGCCCCCCAGTGCCCCCACACACACACGGTCACCAGAATTAATATGCATCCCCAAAATGCTACTGTCTTGTGTCCAGAAAACTCTCCAGTGCTAACAAAGTAAAATGAGAGTGTAACAAGAAATGCAAAGTCTCCCCGAATTAATGGCGCACTCAGTCATGCACACAGTGGTCACACACAGCCACCAGAATTAATTTGCATCCCAAAAATGCTACTGTCCTGTGTCCAGAAAATTCCCCAGTGCTGACGAAGTGAAATGAGAGGGTAACAAAAAATGCGAAGTCTCCCAGAATTAATGGCTCTCAGTCATGCGCTCAGTGGTCACACACAGTCAATAGAATTAATTTGCATCCCTAAAATGCTACTGTCTTGTGTCCAGAAAATCCCCCAGTGCTGACAAAGTGAAATGAGAGTGTAACAAGAAATGCAAAGTCTCCCAGAATTTACGGTGTACTGCAGATTAAGATTGCGCTGCGCACTCAAGAGATGCAGATGCAGATGCAAAGGTACAACAACACCTAACCAGTGCTCACAAGTCACAAATCCAAATCTGGAAAATAATACCTTTTGCTGGTTGGAGGGTTGGGGGGCATGGCAGTAACAGTCCACTACCAGTAAAGATACCACAAAACAGTATAAAAAAATTCATGCAGGTGCGGTGGATAGCAGGTTCACACTGCTGCAATTACTGTGACACAATAAAAGGTGTCTGATTTAATTGCAACCATCGCACACACACACACTACAAGTAATGCATAGCAAATTGAAAATCTTTAGCAATATAACCAAATGTTTTAAACAAACTGAAATTATACACTGCTGCACCACAACAATCAGCAAAAGAATGTCAATAATTACTGAAAATTTTACTGTGTGTACATTAACACAGTTATACAAGAAAATTTTAACCAAAACAGAAAGATTGCCTTTTTTTCCCAGTTAATCTATCTACGTCACATATACGCCCCTCCCCCCAAAGCACACTTCACAATACACAGACTGACTGTTCTAAATTAACATTCAAAATCCATACACAAACAATAAACACTCGATGATATGAGCACAGGAGGGTTTCCTACAATTGATGTACTAAATTTTGAGCAAAAAAATGGCTCAAAAAGGCTTTTTTAATAGCTTCTACAGGATTTGAATCACAGAGCTCTGAAAGGAAATTGTCTCCATCTTCCACTACACACACACTACACAGAACTGAGCCTGTGCAGAACAATCTAGACTCGAGCCTATGTGACCTGCAATCCCATGAAGTACTGCAAATTTGCCTTGGAGCTCAATAACAAGGGGAAATGATGTGAAGTAAATTAATTTCAATGTACTTCACCTTAAAAATTGGTGGAGAAGTGGTTTGGGGAAGATGGAATAACGCCAAATCATTGGTTTCAATGGACTTTGTGTTCCTCATCATGATGCAAAGTACTCCACTTCGCGCTGTGGAGCTCTGCACGGATTCCGCGTTACTCCGTGAATTACTTCCGAATTTTGGCCACTTCGCCCACCACTCTCTGATGCATGTTTTGAAGCTGTGCACTGCCACTGAATCTGTTGGTGCTGCTGGTGTGTCATTTCCCTCATCTTCAGCTGCCTCTAGCTCCTTGGTCTCCTCATTGTCATCTGCTGACACTGATGCCAGGATCTCAGCATCACTGAGCTGCTCATGCCCTGGATATTCTGAGTCCTCTAGCCCCCATTGTTCAACGTCGACCTTCAGCTCAGCAGCAGCAGTGTGCAGTGTAGTTTTGACCTGTACTTGATGCTCTGTGCTTTCCGTACCACTGGCAATAGGGTCAATGTCCTTCAGTAACCTGGACTTGCCCCAGCTTGTCATGATAGTGTCTGTTCTTATCTCATTCCAGCTCACTGCAGGCATGTAGACAATATACTTTATGTTTCGTGCCTTGATGATATCCCACAGAGATGTGTTGTCATTCTCCTCATTTAGGACGTTGGTGACTAACTTACACCAATACAGTTTCAATTCACTGTGGCCAAAATCCCTTGATTCATTGGCTGGATCTTTCCTGTGGCACTGGCAGGTAAAAATTACAATGACCAGACCTGTCTGTAGTTACCGGAGTGTCGGAATGGATTCTGGCCCTATCAATCAATATGTGAACCCTCTTTTCACTGGACAGAAAAAGTATTTTCTTAAGGTTTGCCTCACACAGATGCACAGTCTGTGACAAACAAACTTTGGGTGAAAAAAATGCTTTTTTTAATTTATTTTTTTGTTACTTACTGTTCGTTAAAGCAGCAGAGCAACAATGTCAACTGAGAAATGTACTACACTTAGGATTACCACCTTTTAAGAAGCCCAAAGTGGGACTTTTCTTACTGAAACATGATTTTTCGCAGGACAGTAGGTAACCTCGGCCAATACAACAGACTTGTTTTGTCTACATAATCAGAATTAAGGCTAAGTATTGTAGTTTCTTAGTTGCTTCTATTGTTTATCATCATTTGAAGGTATTTTAGTTAAGGTATGATAGTTTTCTGCAACATTTAATGGAAAATTAGAAAATATTTTTGCTACTATAAAGTCAGGACATGTAGCATTTTTCATGTTTTTTTGCAGGACACAACTGCCCAAATCAGGACTGTCCTGCGAAAATAGGGACAGGTGGTAACCCTAACTACACTGTTCTGCTTGGGACAGGAAAAAAATATGAATGGTGCCTTTTTTTCATCTTAGAGTTACCCATTTTTTGAGTTGATAACTTTTATTTATCTGATGTTTTAACAGACCTCCGACATGATCACCATGTTGAATCCAGCTGAATATTAGACATGCGCATTGCATACAAGTACTAAAACACAGTCAGCACGTCCAGCGCTCCGTTTGACCGGAACATGACAGTGTACACTGCAGCTTGTGAGCACGCTGTGCGTTCCTTGAATAGCTATCAATTACCAGATCTGTGCACTGAAGAGATTTTTTTTAGCAACACGGTCCCCTGGCTCAAGTCACATAACTCCCCTGCCCGGGACAAGTCAAACAGTCATCACAAAACATAACCGGCACTGGGCGGCAGGCTTTGCAAAAACGGTATACTTTATTCTTAAAGTAAAAAAGAAAATCACACTTACTGTTGCATACTTCTAACAGGCTGCGCAATTGCAATCGGATAGCGAGCCGTGGTAGTACCGACGGTAATGGTGAGTTACCAGCAGCTCTACCACCACTCTCTTTCTGATTGTAGTTGCACTGCCTGTTGTATGTGTGCACCAGAAAGTGTGATTTTTTTTAATTTAAGAATAAAGTATAACATTTTTGCAAAGCCTGCTGTCCAGTGACGGTTCTGTTCTGTGATGACTATGAAAAGATCGCAAGCTTCCAGCTGCTACAGTGCAGCGCCACAGTACAAAGCATGAAGTTTGCCGTGGTGTTGATGTTTTTACACATGCTGTTAGCCCCTGCCTAGTAACAATACCACCGGAACCACAGCATGAGAGAAGTAAGCATTAAGCCACGACGGAGGTGTGCTCTAATGCGATTGATGCATGGCGGGGAGGTGGCATACCCAATGCATCAATCCAGCATTAGAGCACACCTCCGTCGTGGCTTAATGCTTACTTAGAGCAGACCCCTTTTTAAAATGATTTCTTGCACAGCAGGTGTGTATACCGGGTTCATACAGAGTGGTGCAGCTGAACTGTTGTATTGTACAGTATCTAATGTTATGCTGTATTGCATCTAATCTTGTTTGGTGTACAAGGTAACAACTGTTGCCATATGAATTGAACTGTTGAAATACAACAGACTTTCATTGACAAAAAAAATAAATTGTGCATGTGAACGAGGCACATAATAACCCCATTTTCACATGGTGCTGAATTGCAATGTTCTAATTTATCCACAAACCACCATAATTATCAACTGAATTTTGTTTCTTGTTACTGGAGCTAGGAACCTGAGTAAAACGTTAGTGTTGTCCCTGCGGTGGTGTTTCTGTTGAAAGTGCCATAGACAATGCAGAGAAGTGCTGCATGCTCAGCAGTCTTAGACTACATCATTGCAGACTGGCAGCTGTGTAAATGCTCATCAGGACTGCAGTAGACGGAGCTGTGACAGAGTGAAGTAAACTGGAACGCTACCCTGCAGGTAATATACATGTAGCGTATGTGTAAAATATTCAACCTGTGTCTGGATGCATTGTCTGCTGCTGCCCCATAACATGATTTATGGGCTGAAATTAAAGGAACAGGTACAAATCCCTTCGGAGTCTGAGCATGTTAAAATTATACAGTAAGGCTGATCATAAACTGTCATTCTATGGCCAGTGGTGATGGCAAGAGGAGGGTATGTGCCGGCTGCCGATGAATGAAAGACAGGGTAGATAGAGAGATGGAAGGGAGGTTAACTAGTGATTCAGGTTAGAGATGGGGAGATCAGTAAAATAAAAACCATGGTGTAATACCTGCGAGAAGCAGCTTTTCTGTGAATTTCGCTTTTGTTTTTCGATAGTGTGGGACAAGCACGCACAAACACCACTATACACTCCCAGTGGCATTGTGGGAGTAAAATCTTGAATACAAAGATGTCTATGGTGTAGTTCTTTCCACGTGAATTAATGTACAGTTTTAACAAATATCTTTTTAATACCCCATTGTCCGCAAAACAACAAATATTATAAGAAACTGGAAGTCTTAATGACTGCAGATCACATTTAAAACATCACACTTCATTTCTGAGAGATGTTAATTTCACTGCTGCTTTAAGTATAGTAGAGTATATGAAACTAATTTTCCTTACCTCCAAGCTGATATTTTCTGTAACTACAAATCCCAGAATCCCTTGCATATGATGTCAGAGCAGGGCTGCAATACTAAAAAGTATATTCACTCTAACATGCAAAGCAGGCTATTGAATCTCCCACTGCTGCAGTCCTGCTCTGATGTCAGGAGTAGAGGATTGTGGCATTTGTATTTACAGAAAATGTCAGCCTGGAAGAAAATGTAACTCACTCCCAAAAAAGGGTCTGACATTTGGCTCTCTCCAGAGTACTGCTGCTGCATTGCCCTGCACTCCTTCTTCACCCTGGTTCCAGTCCAAACTGCAGCTGTGGAGTCCAGGGCTGGACTGGACACTGTCATTTGTACTGTGGGTTTGATCAGTGCCCTTCTTACCATGGCTGGTGCACCACCACCTCTCTTTGCTCAACTGGCCCCTAGGCTACCTTCAGGGTTGGGAAGTCCAACAGCAAGGAGGTTGCTCAGTTTCATGCAGCTGTCTAAGCTGCACAATGTGCAAAAACAACTAAATTAGTCCAACTTGTCCCTGTGACACTTATATCAAGTTGGAGACTAGTTCAGCTCTGAAAAACAACTAAATTAGTACATCCTGTCCCAGTGAAACTGACAGCTAGCTCTGCAGAATGACTCAGCTCTGCAGAGCAGCTCTGGACTGCAAGTTGGCTCAGGACTTGCTCATGCTTTTCCCTTGGAACTGATAGCCACTGGGAGCCAGGGGTTTAGCATGATGAATAATGCATGAGATGCCAGCCACTGATAGTTAATCCCTGGATTTCTGCACAAGGGAGAGATGTGCAAATAAAGCAGATCTGTCCAAAACAAAGCCTCTGAGGACAGGAGAGCATTTGTGAATAGCTCTCACTTGCTATTCCTGCCTGACTAAAACATTTGTTCAAAACAGACCTGAGATCTGTGGAAAAGGGGATTTATACAGCTAGAGCCAAGCCGGGGCTCCTGCACCGAATTAGAGCAGGGGTTACCTTGAAAGCAGCTCTGCATCCGGGAAGGTGGTGAGATGCAGCCTTCTACTACTGTTAGGATTTTATCCTGATGGGATCAAACCAGCTGAGGTTATGAGTTACTGCCTGCCATCTGGGGTGAAAAGGATCATCATCGTTCAGAGAATCACGGCCAACACCCCTCGCCACTGGCAGCAGGTTGTATTCCCCACCCCTGTATTCAGTCTACAGAAAAGACCATCCAGCCATCATCTGCCTAATCATGTGAGACATCCCCATGGAAACAGCACCAGTGTGTCATCTGAAGATCATGACTACTGGGTTTTACCCATAGAATTTATCATTTCTATTGCTTAGCTAGCTAACCAGTTACTTTCTGAGCATTCCTGTGTGACCATAGAATCAAGTCCACAGCTACAGCTTACAGCAGGAGCAGCTGTTTTGTTGGCCATCCAGCTGTGTAATTTGCCAGGCAACAGCTGCAGCCAACAACCGAATTTACACAGTATATCTACAAGGTCCTACAGTCACGGGCCTTCAACTCTGCATGTGTGCAAACTCGAACTGTAACTAGGAACTCCCAGAAGGACTGTGGGATTAACTGTTACAACAGTGGGGGAGAAGTGCTGAGACATGCCTTACAATGAGGGTCAGTGCAAATTGTTGTCTTTATTTTTACCTTTCCTTCCCTTGTCCCCTACCTTGTTCTCCAACCCCAAAATAAATCCATTGGTTATTTATTTGCAGCTGCTGCATGACATATCTTGCCGTTACTGCCTTGCTGTTTATTTGCATGCTTAGAGTGATAAGTGGGGAGGGGATTGTGCCACTGTGTTTCCTGTCACACGGGGTGGGGATGTATTTATTTCCTGTGGGTAAACACTGTGGTAGCACTCTGGCATAAGGATCCCCATGGGTGGAGACACCATGCAACTTTCCAAGCCCATTTCTAACCATGAACCCAGATGCCATTCACCCGAAGGAATAACAGACTTCACCCCTAACCATCTCCAGGCTTAGTCAGCACACCTTGCAGGTGGGGGTGATTACATAAGCAAATTTAGTTTGCTACAATCTACTGTACTACAGTAAACAGTAAGTAAAAAAATATTTTCGCACACAAAGTGCATATTGCAACCAGCCACATACTTGGGTATGGAGCTCTAAGTGCTGACTGTTCCCCTGTAATACATTATGAATATTTCATAGTTAAAAACAGCCAGTAGGAACAGATGACCTGATCTGTGAATAAGGAGATAGTCTACCTTAGTTCTGTCTTAGCATTGGTATGGTATTTTTATAATGTGCTCTTTGCCTGACAAGCTTACAGGGATTTTCAGTCATCCGAAAAACATAGTTTTTTGTAAAGACACATCAGGCAATCATGAAGACCTAATTAAACAAAAATGTTTAATGGATCTGGGGATCCACAGATGGATGGGAGACCTCCAACAAACACCAGGTGCTGCAGGAAGTGGAGTTGGCAGCTCAGCATGGGGCATGTGCCCCTTGGTTATATGTAACTATACTGATGCCCCAGCCTGGTGTTAGGGGATTAGCCTGACTGTCGTCTTTTGGATGAGATGTTAAATTGAAGTCCAGTCTATCTATTCTGATGGCTATCAGGTGATCATTAAACATCTCATGTCACTTCTCAGAAACAGTAGGGGAAGTTTCCTGGCACAAAATTTTCACTGTTCCATGTTCCAACAACAGTTGCTCTGGTTTATTACCAAACAGTACTTTCTACTCCCACCCCCACCCCCAGGCTCAAACTAGGAAGATTTCCATCCTCTCTTATTGGTCAACAAAACTCAATAAATACAATAAATAAACAAAGAATACAAACATAATGCACTTAATATTAGAATGTAACAGCTTGAGGACTAAAAATATAAATTGGCTAAATTAATACATTTTGCTGTGCACCAGTGTTTTCCAATATAGCATTTTCAGTAAAATCCTTGAAGCAACCACTAATGAAAGAATGCTAATGTTAAAAGCAGAAATCTGCTGTGTATGAAGGCTGTCTATTTAATAGTTTGTCTCTGCCCTGTAAGAAAAATCTTAACAGGACTACAGGTAATATAAAAATACAGGGCCCTCAGCACTAGAAACATTACAGAGCTGTACAACTTGGTGCCAGGCATCCATCCCTAAACTAACATGCCGGACTGGGATGCACAAATCCTGGTTGGGCTGATGCCTGGGTGCATAGCTCCACGCAAGGAAAGGCACCAGTGTGGGGCGAACTAGGGTCAGATACTGGGCTTCCAATCAGAAGTGTGGGCTGGTCCTAAAATAGAAACATAGCATTTGATGGCGGCTATGGACCGCTTGGCCTAGCCAGTCTTTTCATTTTTCCCTACCTGCACTATCACCGCAGACATTACTTGATCTATAGCTCTTTGTCCCTCCCCTCTTCCTGATCACTATGTTTCCCTTGTGCCTATCCCATATATACTTGAACCCATCACTGTTTTCACCCCCACCCTGCTCTGCATGGTAATGCAGGATTATGGGATCAGGTTGTCTGCATAAAGACGATTGTATACCAATGGGCACTGATGGGTTTTATTTAAAAAGAAAAATTAAAAAGTATGCCACAGTCATCATCCTCACCACAGCCCTCTTTGTCAAGGAGGAGGACTGGGATTTATAGCTGCAGGGCCTGACTGGTAGAAGTACAAGTGTGGTTGGAGCTTTAGAGTGAAACATGGTGCTAGAGAGTTGTTAGTGCATCTGTGGGTGGTCAAGGGACACCCAGGATGTAAGCAACTCATTCCTATGTGCTGCATATCATGGCTCATAGAGCTGAAATACTTCAGTGCATACAGCCCATATAATTTAAGGTCAGAAGGCACTCTAGACTCAGCATGTCTGCCCAGATTCCCAGATTGTAATTACCCACACTTTCAAAACACCATTCCTTCTCAAGTGACTTTTGAATTTACTTTGCTGGGCAATCAATTAGGGAAAAGTAGGCACTCTTGAGCAGGAGGTGCATTCATAAATTTCCTCAGGTGTCGGTGCAAGAAAGATGGGCTGAGCCTAGTAAATACTGAAGCAAAGTGTTTGCTTGACTCAATTTGTCTTTCTTGTACTGACACCTTAATATATTTATGAATGTACCTCCTGCTTGACTGCATCTGCTTTTCTATAATTAATTGCAGTGCTTGCTTTCAGCATTGTGGACTGCAATGGAGGGAGCCAGTAGGGGCATTCCAGTTCTTCAACTTTGAGCAAGTTATATACAATATTCTATTTGTGTTTATATGCAAGTAGCAATACAAAAGTAGTGTATGAAGCAGGATCTCTTCTCAGTCAAGATTATGCTTGTCTACCAGAATGTTACTCAGTTCTAACATACTGTACCTTCTGTACTCTGATTAACATTTCTTTATTAATGTTTGTTTAAATTTGTTGTCCAGGAAAGGCACACTGAACAAAACCTTGTTTCCAGGTGCAGTCTGTGCAAGGGGGTTCCATCAGATAATATGATAATAACAGTTCAAACAAGCATTTGTCAATGCCAGATGTTTGCTTGCTGGTATTAGCATTGGAAGTGCAGGAGTTAGACAGAGGCAGAATAGGAATGGTAGTGAAGTATTGAACTTCACGCCAGCCCCACCCTGCAGAGATGGATGGGCATTAGGGTGTGCTTTTGGGTTGTTGCCCATAACGCTCACTCTATTTCACCTCACCCTATCCTGCAGACACCGACAAGTGTTGAGGTGTGCCTTGGGGTGTTCAGCTTTACAGTCACCTCATTCCATAAGAACATATGCTGAAATGGGTGTAGTATAGGAGAATGGGTTGAATTCTGGGGCTGAAGAGTCCAAAGCATACCTCAGTGCCTGGCTGCAGGGTGGGGGTGGGGTGGAATGACATGAGCATTTCAGCTGCCAATCTAAAGGCACACCCCTGATGCCTATCAGTCTGTACAGGGTGGGATGTTATGGTTAGAAACCCCAACGCCTGGGTGTTTGTTGGTATTTGTACTGCAAATTTTCAACATGGCCTTTTGTGACCCCCACCTCTTGAAAGCATTTGGGACCTCTGCTCATGAACAGTGGCACTGTGATTTTGTTAATCTGTCCCGAACATTGATTTCCCATAGCAACGGAACCATTCTGCACCATGTGTGCGAAAAACACAGTTCGGGCAGGATGTGAAAAATGACAGCTGTACCACTCATAGGGAGGTGAGAAAAGATGGCAATGTTGAAAATCTGGAGTGAAAATATTAAAAAGCCTCGAAGTTATGAGTGTGCATGGAAACTGCGCAATGCACGCTCGTAACATAGTCATTTTGTAGACTTTTGTCACCAAATTTTCAATATAGGCATTTTGGGACCTCTGCTCATGAATAGAGTCACTGTGATTTTCTTAATCTGTCCCAAACACTGATTTCCCACAGCGACCACGCTATTGTGTGCCAGATGTGTGAAAACACATTTTGGCCAGGATGTGAAAAATGACAGCTGTACTGCTCATAAGGAGGTGTCAAAAAATGACAATGTTGAAAATCTGGAGTGAAAATATTACAAATTCTCAAAGTTATGAGTGTGCATGGAAACTGTGCAATGCATACTCGTAACAGTCATTATTTGAAAATTTTTTTTACCAAATTTGCAACATAGGCTTTTTTGGGAGCCCACCTCTTGAACCATGACAGTCATTTCATTAATCGGTCCTAAAAGGTGATTCCGCACAGTGACCACAAAATCACCTTTTGGGACTAAATAACCAGATGGCAGTGACTGAATTCAAGAGGTGGAGTCCCAAGAACCCAATGTTGAAAATTTGATGTCAAAATTTACAAAAATGCCAAGATATCCGTCTAAGTTGAAAAAAAAATTTATGCCATTGTACAGCTTACTGGCATTTCTTCAGTTCGTGGTCGACTTTGAAGAGTGCAGATGTGGTCCCGCTCCACCGAAGATCATTGTGCCAGGCTCTGGAGGTAAATATGGGGTGAGGGGGGTGTGGGTAGGTGGAGTGCGCAGAGGGTGGGTGCAGGTTGGGGGAGGGGCAATGGACACAACAAGGGATGTTTTTCTGTTTTCACAAGTATAAAAAAAATCATGAGACAGTTTGTCCACTTACAGGGACAATGGGCACGCTGGGCTGGGCTCCCAGTGTGCCACCTGGGTGTTTGTTGGGGAGGGGGCTGGAGCTGATGGGGATTGGCCACCCTGTCAGCACATACAATGTGTTGGGGGGGCGCATGAGCTGAGGGGGATTGGGCACCCCCCTTGGCACACAACAAATGGGGGGGACATTATGCTGACAGGAATTGGGCTCCCCTGTCGGCAATGAACTGGGAAGGGGGGAATGCTGACAGGGGAACTGGGCACCCCTGGCAGCTTTCATGGGGACTGTGAGAGGTGGACCGTGACAGCCGCCACCATGTTTATTGAAGTGTGACACCAGACAAGGTAAGCTGCTATTTGCTGCTGCAATCCGGTACTATCCCAGCATCAGACTGTTCAGGAAAAATAGCTGATTCTCCAATGACGGGACGCTCCCTGATTGCAGTGGCAAATTTCTTTCAGGTTGGTGGCACACTTCAAAACTGCTGTCATTGGCAGCATGCTCCTCCATTGGCACCACAGAAACCAGCCCCAAAAAGCACTGCCAGCACTGGCCACAACACTGCTGCACTTCCACAACACGCTAATCCAACAAACTGCCACAAAATGTCTCTTGTGCATGCGCGCAAGCAAACATAAAAAGTACACATAGTAGAACAAATAGAGCAACATAATGTGAATAACAAGCAAGGCAATACTTCACAGAAAGAGAGACACTGAACAGTGCACAAAGTACAGCACAGTAAGTACAACTCTGCAAAATGGGACCTAGTGACTGTCTGAAGAGAAAGGAAGAATAAACACATGGAACTGGAGAGACACTTGGCAGCTCAGGAGGGAGATGGTAACTAGATGATGGGGAGGAAGAAAAGGGTGAAGAGTACATTGTGGCTAAAATCAAGTCACAGGAAGAGGTGAAATTATCTCTCAGGACAGCTTTAAGAAGGTGATGGTAAGAGGATATTATTCCAAGAACGGGGGATATGGGAGGAGAAAGGAGAATGCCCAGAAGCAGTTCTGCACTGGGGGGGGGAGACACAGAGAGAGAATGTCCAGGCCATCAGATGAGCAAGGGGAGAAAAGATGAGGGAAGGGAATGAAAAGGACTTAAAGGAGGTAGCAAGAATGAGGAACAACAATTGGAAAAGAAGGAAGAGCTGTAAAAGAGACATGAGTCTCAAGGAAGTGTAATGAGAGATTTAGGGAAAGGGAGCAGTTGTGGGTACCAGGAGAGCAGTTTAGGGTGAAATGACATGAGGAGTAGAAGTGGTATCCAGTCCGGAAGGGTAGGTTTTGATGAGGTGCTATACACCACATCCACATTATTAAACACCAGCAAGATCATCTTGAGGATAATCTTGGTGTAGACCAGGACAGGCTGGCAGTACTTTTTGCATCACAGAGTACCAAGCACATACCGGGCAGGGCATGTATCTGGTACACACTTCATGCCAAGGGCCCTTGAAATCATGTGATGTACCACAACCTTCAGAATGTGCAGAGGTGTGCTATTTCATTCCATGTGATTCTACCATCTTACATTCTCATTGCATATTCCACACAACTCATAGTCATAGACTGGTGGCAAAATACAGCTTACCTGAAAGAAAGTCATACTAGAAACATAAGCACATTTCCTAGCTTCCTGTAGAACACACAACGTCCATGGATTATATCCTGAGGCAGAACCTTATTCTAGTTCTTAGCACTACCACGCCACTCCCCCACCACTGCTTTTCTCCAGTGATTATCTCCCCCCATTGAAGGATCACCTTAAAATTGTCCCACTGTTTTTTGGAATCATTTATGGTCTGTACATTAACCACATGGCTGAGCAGGCTGTTCAATTTATCTGCCATCTGCTCAGTAAAACATGTTCCCTAATGTATTTCCGATATGTCCCAATGTAGGAATAGAGATAAATGACCCACTCACTGGTATTTTACTTTAGTGATTTTATTTTCAACATATATCACCAAATAACAGCTTTCAATGTGACCAACGTTTCGTAGTAATCCCACTACTTTTTCAGGATCTATATATGGTGATAAACATAAACATTTTCAATATTTATCCCTAATCAACATTTTCTAAGAGTGTACTCTTTCCCCAAAGTTTACATAACTTCAAATATTTACAACTTATACTTTCACAAATACTAATGCCATAATCCCTTTAGCCCAGCCACTTAGTGGCCAATACCAATAATAATTTAACTTTAAAATTTAAAATTTTTACTTTACAAAATAATTCCATATATCTAATACTGTATAATAGGTTTCAATATAAGATATCAAACATCAAAGACAGCCCACCTTGCTGCTAATAATGCATTTGCCAAAACTTGCTTGCCAAGATGTATTCTTTACATGATTTCTTAAATCAAATAATTTTTTCTATATGTCCCCCATGCCAGCCTGAGATTGTGAGCCACTGTTATGGTGTACAGTGATATGAACGTGTTTTATTGAGCGTCTGAATTTGAGCGACTCAATAAAACCGCTCAGAAAAAGAGAGAATCAGAAAACACTGACAAGTACTTTTACAGCGAGAGTAGCAGTGACCTGCATTCGCTCAGACAGGATATATTGAATTACTCAATAATACATAAATAGTAATGGATTAGCAAAGCATGTAAACAGGGCACCAGATACATGTGTAATTATCAGTGGAACTTAAAGAGCTAGTGGAAACAAATTAGACAGACAGGAAAATGATACAAATTTTAAGAAGTAACTGTTTGCTTGTTAGTAGTCATGAAACCAGCATGAGTTTTTACTCATCTTTATTGTGCAGCCATCTTAAACATACTGCTCCAGCCAAGCAAACTTCCCATAACACCCCACACTCTAGAGGCTGTCTACAAATCATCAGCTTCTTATGTTTACCTTAGGGACCGTCTAATAAGTATGTTAAATTCCTATAACATCACATCTTCCTCACTTAAAGAAAAGTGCTATATTATTTTCAAACTGAATTATTGGATTACAGTAACTTGGCTGAATTATTATTATTTTAACTTCTTACAAACTGAGGTTTATAATTAAACTAAACCTAATCTTGAGAGGAGAGGTCATTAGTACTTCACTCTCTAGTGAGTTTTTACCACTCACTCCACTGTACTTACCTAACAAGTTTCAATCAGTCTGTCCGGATGTTGAATTTTTCTTTTGGGTCTCGCTTCCTTCTCTTGTGACTTTTCAGTGGATGCACACTGCTCCAAATCATCCTTGTTATCAGTCTCATTGGTGTTGTCTTGACTGACTACTGTGAAAGTTGGTAAGTCAACTTCAGTCAAATTGGCATCTTCAACCTTTGGCAGAAGTCTTAAATCCACACGATTCTGCCTCACCTCCGCTCCTCTTTCTGTTTCAATCTGATATGACCTTGGTGCAATTTGTGCTTGCACAGTGCCCCTTTGCAGCCACAATCCTTTGTCGTAGTATCTAAGGCGCACTTGATCTCCAAGCCTTAAATCAGGTAAGTTTCTTGCTCTCCTGTCATGTAACTGTTTTTGCTTTTTCTTTTGTTTTTCTTTGCTTTGTTTCACCTGTTCTGAGTCATGAGTCTTCAGAAGCTCTTCATGTATGGGCAGATTTGTCCTGATCCTCCTTCCCATAAGCATTTGCACTGGAGAAAGCCCATTCTGTAATGGAACACTTTTATAGATCAGTAGGCTTTTGTAAAAATCTTCTTTTCCATCATGTGTTTTCTTCATGAGACTTTTCACAGTTTTTACTGAGCTCTCTGCCAGTCCATTTGATTTTGGAAAATTGGGACTAGAAGTACTGTGTATGAATTCCCATTCATAGGCGAACTGTTTAAACTCAGCACTGGAAAACTGAGGACCATTATCAGTGAACACTTCGTTTGGAACACCATGTCTTGCAAAGATTGACTTCATGCAGGTGATTACAGCTTTACTGGTAGTTGCAGGCAGTGTTGTTACCTCTTGATAATTTGAGTAACAATCTGTTACAACTACATGGGTTTTCCCATTACAATCAAACAAGTTGGCACCTACTTTCTGATATGGTCTGCCTGGCACTGGATGTGGTCATAACGGCTAGCTTGGCTGCTTTGGTCTGTACATGAGACACAGTTCACAGGTTGCAGTTACCTGGGCAATATCTTGATGCATTCTCGGCCAATACATTACTTCTCTAGCTCTTCACTTGCATTTTTCTTCTCCAAAGTGCCTTTCATGTATTTTGTGTAGCATTTCTTTGCAAAGTTTTCCTGGCATAACAAATTTGTTGCCTTGGAAAATAATGTCATTGACAACAGATAGGTCACTTCTACATGTCCAAAAATCATGAATAGACAACAGACAGGCACGTTTCTCCTTCAGCCAACCTTTTAATATGGTATTTCTCAGATTTATCATTGTTTCATCTGCCTCTTTGTCTCTTCTGATCTGCTCTTGTCTCTCATTGGACACAGGAAGAGAGGTCACAATCATGTCAACATATGTCTTTATTTTTCTGTCTGTTTGATTTTCTGGGCTTTCACTCTTGTCTACAGCACGTGAAAGCGTGTCTGCAGCGTTCATGTACTTTCCAGGACTATAGATCAACTGAACATCATACTTTAGTAATCTAATTAGCATTCTCTGTATTCTTATTGGACAGTCATTTAGATACTTGGCCATTATAACTACTAGAGGCTTGTGGTCTGTTTCCACTGTGATGGCCTGACCATTCGCATACTGATGAAATCGCTCAAGGCATACGTTATTGCTAGTAACTCTTTTTCTTGGGCATACCTTGTCTCAGCACTCATCAAGGCCCTGGAAGCATATGCTACAGGTTGCCAGATTCCTTCATACTTTTGCAGAAGTACTGAGCCCAAACCAAACTGTGAAGCATTAGCTGATATTCTTGTTTCTTTAGCAGGATCATAGAATCTTAACACTGGTTCTTCTATAATAGACTTCTTCTCATCTTTCCAGCTTTGCTCCTGTTCATGTGACCACATCCATTCATTTTGTTGCTCCAACAGCCACCTGAGTGGTGCTGATCATGCTGAAAGTTGAGGGATAAACTTCTCTAGGTAATTAATCATCCCTAAGAACCTCCTGACATCATCTTTGCAGCTGGGCTTTTGCATATTCACTATCGCAGATGTCTTCTTTAGTTTATTAGTCTAGGAATTAATACCTTTGAGCCAGGGCTCTTTTACAAAGGTTCCACGTCACAAAGAACATTTAACAAAGCACGATACACATTACAGGTAAAACCAGACAGGAAAGTTACATCATAAATTTGCTATTAACAGTTTAAGGCAGTAACGTTTTTAAGTTTCATAGAAAAACAAGCTATAACAGGTTCAAGCGAGTAGACAATTTGAGGTTAAGGAAACTTCAGGGAGAGGGTGATCATTAGGCGCCAAAAGGAGGCTAGAGAGGAGGGAAAGGTGGTGGCGGGAGAGTAAGTGAGAGGGGACAGGAAAAAAGGGGGGGAGTGAGTTTGTGTGGGAGACAGGAAGTAGTAGAGGTACCAGAGGGTTCATTAGTCAGGGAGGAAGAGGCCTCAGATGTGAGGATGGACATGAGGAGTAGTAGTCTTTATCTAGTGCAGTCACAGTTGCTAGTGGTGGTGAGGTGGGCATACAGCATGGATTTGAAAGCTTCAAGTGAGGTTGAGGATAGAGTAGGTGGATTAAGCACATTGAACCATGTCGGGGCCCTGTATGCGAAAGATCTTTTTCCCTGTGCAGTCCGGCATCTCGGAACCAGGAAAGGTTGGCTTTCAGATCTGGTGGAGGGTCGTGAGCCAGGATTCAGTCGGAGTAGGTTTTGAATACATAATGGAGTCAGTCCCAAGATAGATTTTTTTGCCATTGTGCAGGTGAGATAAATAAGACGATTTGATAGGTTCAACCAGCCTGATTCATAGTACAGATCACACATGTGAGTCAGTCTTGAGCCCCCGTGAGGAGCCGCAGGCCTTATTTAGAGTGATTGAGATACGCCTTAGAGCAGTGGAGGTAGCTGAGCTATAAATAATAAGGCCATAGTCAATGATTGAGATTATGGAACTCTGTATAGCTATTCTCAATGCCGCTTGATTTAGAAATTGACGTTCACGGAATAGTATTCCAATGCTGGTTCACTGTTTTCGAGTGTTGTCAATGTGGGTTGCAAAGGTGAGCCCTGGTCAAAAGTGATGCCAAGGTATTTGAAGTATTTACTTGGTCCAGTGTAATTCCTGCAGAGGTTTGTATGGTGAGTGGAGTATGCCGATTTTTGTTTTGGTGATTGGAGAAGAGCATGGCTTTTGTTTTATTGTGGTTTAGCACAAGTTTACTATCCAGGAACCACCTTTCAACACTAGAGAAAGCAAGTTGCAGGCTTTTTCGTAGGGAGTTTGGATCCTTGTGGGAAGAGAGAATTACAGCATCATCAGCGTGATAAGATTATTTTCTCCTGGCAGATATCTGGGAGGAGTTAAGAACAGGCTAAAGAGGAGCGGACCAAGAATTGATCCCTGTGGTACACCCAAGAGAACTGGTTTGAAGTCGGAGAGTTCATTAGAGATTTTTACAGCCTGTGACCTATTGGACAGGTAACTTTTTACCCAAGCACAAGGACCTTCAGCCAGGCCTAGGCTAGAAAGTAGGGAGGTAAGTAGGTCATAATGGACTGTGTCAAAAGCTTTTTTAAGATCGATAAAGACTGCACCTGTTTGGCACCCTTTGTCCAGGGCTGAGTGGACTTCTCCAGAGAAATCAAGTAAGGCTGTTGTTGTACTATGTCCTTTCCTAAAGCTGTGCTGTTGATTACAGAGTAGATTGTATTTGTCCAGGTAATCAGAGAGTTGGTCTGCCACTATTCATTCAAGTGCTTTGGAGAGGGGAGGGAGTATTGATATTGGTCGATAGTTTCTGTTGAGGTTTTGTCCCCCCTTTGTGCACTGGCGAATCTATGGCAGATTTCCATTTGTTGGGAAATTGACTTTGCAAACTGACAGATTAAGAATTTTGCAAGGGGTAAATTATTCATCCAGGGTGAGAGACAGGATTTTTAGATCTAGCGGTCACTACTTGTTCTGGATTTGGAGCAGGCCTTTCTTATGTACTTGTGTGTTCAGTACTTTGATTTTCTTGAAGTAAATTGTGGTTTGTCATGAGGGGTGTTTTGTGATACTAGGTTAGGCACAGGTAAGTCCGAGAAGAAATCTGGGGAGGACCCCACTAAGGTCTGTGAATGTCTTATTAAGCTATCTGCAATAGACTTTGGGTCAAGAGTGGTGGATCCATCAACTTTCATAATGGTAGGTGACGATTTTGATTGTTTACCCATTATGTTTCGGATGTTGTCCCAAAAGCTCTTCCATCACCCCAGGTGGATTCAAGGGCATTTTTGAAATAGGCGCTCTTTCATTTCCTAATTTGTGAGGTACATCTATTTGTGCCTGCTTGTATTTTAGGGTATCAAGAGGTGAGCCTGTGTCTCTGGCAACTGCCCAGAGGTGGTCCCAACCTGAGCTCGCAAGTAGTTTGGCAGTAATCCATGGATTTGATAGCGCTTTGATTTTACGCTTTTTACTGAGCTTATAAGTCGCATGCAGAGTTGAAAGATTTAATGAAGTATTCTAGTGCGGTATTAATATCAGTTGATTCAAGGATTGGCGCCCAGTCCTGTTGTAGGAGATGGGTTTTCAACTGATAAGATTCCCATAAGGCAATGCTCTGCTTGTTATAACTTTGGGGGTGGCTTGAGAAATTTATTAGACCAGGTACAGGACACTGGGGAGTGGTCACTGAGGGAGTCAGGGAGGACTTTAATGTTTTTATCCGGTCAGGGTGATTTGTGAGAACCCAGTCAATAAAGGTGCTTGTACCAGTTTTGTAATTTTTCCGGTGGGGAGGTTACCATCTGAGTCAGGTTTGCTGCTAGGATGTCATCTTTGTAAGAGCAGTGTCAGAGGCGAGCCAGTTTATGTTGAAATCCCGAGGAGGAGGAGCTCATTTTCAGAGGGCTGCAGACTAACAAAATCAAGTACAGACTTAATACTGGTACAGTGGTCTTTGGAGGGATATAGACTGCGCCACTGTGAGAACTTTGTTTTGTGCACCAAGAAGCAGTTTGATAGGGAGGAGTTGCATCTGCGTATTTGTGGGGTTGAAGCTGCCGCATTGACAGGAGAGGTTGTCCTTTATGTAGATAGCACAGCCCCCACCTTTCTTTGCTTGCCCGGTCGAGTCTGAAAAGATTGTAGCCTTTCATGCTGAACCGCATGGATCCGGTGTGGGAGATAGCCAGGTTTCCACAATGGCTAGTATATCAGGGTTTTTATCCAGCGAGAGTTTGAAGAGATGCCAATTTGGGAAGGAGGCTGCAGATATTTAGAGTGATAATGGAGAGACCACTACCAACTTTCCCTGTTTTTGTCGGCTTCAGTGCAACAGGACCAGGGTTTGGGTGTATCCCACCAGATATTAAAAGTAGGAGGAGCAGGAGTTTCAAGCGATGCCATTCAGAGTTCATAATAGGTTGGAGTGAGTTTCTGCTTGTACTTTTAAGATGCTTGGATTGTCTTCTGGAGTCCCAGTAGAGGGTGATCGTTAGTGAGTTATAATGATGTGGCAGTTTCCAATTAGGAAATATGGCTCTTTGCACCCAGGTATTAATTGGGTGATGTTTGTTTAAGACTTTCAGAGTAAAAGCCATGGTACAATGTTTCGGATAGTAATATAGAAAGGTGAGAGTAGGTGGAGGGGTAGGGTAGGCGGAGGGGGAGTTGGCATAAAGGAAAAGGAGGGTGAGGGTGAGCAGGAACAGGTGGTGGGGACTAAGCCAAAGCATTTTTTTAGTGAGGCAGGAGAGAGCCGAGAAGTAGTGTGGGCTAGGCAGTCGGGGGTGGCGAGCAATAGGAGGGTGGTGGGGTTCGGATTTTAGTGGGCTAAGGTGGATAGCTAAGCACTATGGTGAAGTACAGAGAAAAATGAAAAAAAAAAAAGACTGGGAGGGTTTGGTGCCAGAGGGTTTAAGAGAAGTACTATAGCACTGTTGAGATCCAGGATCACATAATATGTTAAAGTTCCTGAAAGGTGATAAACTGTGGCCTGGGCATATGCAATGTGTAAAATCCTTTTGTCTATATGTTTCCTTTGTTCTTCAAAGTCCTCAGAGATAAGTACAATACTTTGGGAGTAGGCTCAGACAGTAGGCATATGCAATGTGTGAAATCCTTTTGTCTGTATGTTTCCTTTGATCTTCAAAGTCCTCAGAGACAAGTACAATACCTTTAGAAAAGGTCAGACAAAAATGTTGATTCAGTCACAAAATGTGTTAAAATTCCTTTGTTCTTTAAAGTCCACAAGTGCAGTTGCTTTAAGAGTGGTCAGATGAGAATGTTGAAATGTTGATTCAGTTGCAGGACCCAGCATCACCATGTTTGTAAGACTAGTTGAGGCATATGCTTCCTTGGGAGGCTTCAAGAAAGTTGATTTAAAATTAAAAAGCTGATACCTGATGATGGCGATTTGCAGAAATTCAGTCCAGGAGACTTTCACCAATGTTGTGTGCAAGAATGGCACAGGTATTCCCAGCAGAAAAACATGTAAATGAACAAAAACTAACCTACAGACACAGACAAGCACAAACAGCCACCCACACAGCCCCAGGAGGAGGGGCAGGTTTAATGCCCTGATCTGTAACAATATCACCCACAATAGTCAGTGCTTTTACACAAAACTCACATTTTTCTTTGTTGAGTTTAAGATTTGCTTTTCTTGTCAGATCCAGCACTTGTCTCAATCTGAAGTCATGTTCATCTTTTGTGGAACCCCACACAATGATGTCATCCATCATGGTTTCAACACCTGAATGTGCTCAAAATCATATGAATTCTTTTATGGTAAACTTCTGGAGGGACAGTATCCCATACGGCAGACAAAGAAATCTGTATCTTCCTTCTGGAGTATTAAACGCATAACTTTGAACTAGCCTTATCTAGCTTCGCTGCCAAAATCCTCGAAGCATCCAGTTTGCTAAACCATTTAGCACCAGCAAACTGTGACATTATCTCTTCTCTGCTAGGTAACTTGAAATGTTCCCTTTTTATAGCTCTGTTTAAGTCTCTGGGTTCAAGACATATCCTGAGCTGGCCATTTTTCTTCTCAACTATGACTAAACAACTCACCCTGTCTGTAGGTTCATCAATTCTCTTGATTACACCTGTGGCTTCCATGTGGTTCAGCTCTTCTTTCAGTTTGTCCCTCAGTGCGAATGGCACTTTCCTACAGGGGTGTATTATGGGTGGCACTTGGTCATCTATGTTTATTTTGTGCTCCCCAGGCAAACATCCTAGACCTTTGAACACATCGCTGTACTCTGTAAATAACGATTCACATTTAGCTTCAGCTTGTGATGTCACGACAAACACTCTTCTCACTAAATTGAGTTTCTCACAGGCACTTATGCCTAGAATTAGTTGCACATCCTTCTCTACAATTAACAGAGACACCATGAACTGCTGGCCTTTGTGCTTCAGAGCTACCATGCAGCTCCCTTTTACTGGAATATTCTCTCCTGTATAGCCAGTTACTTTTATCTTGGCTGGGTGAATTTTAGATTTACATGCAGAGTTTCATAGTCTTGTAATGAAATCAGGTTTCACCTGTGCTCCGTATGTCTGTTGAATGGTATGGATAGTCTCATTTACAGTTAAAGGCATAATCCATTCCTTTTTTTTTCAGAAAGACACAGCTCTATGGAATCTACAAAGAACTCTTCTGGCTCATCTTCTTCGACAGTGTGAACTTTATTTTGTTCACTTTTCATTTTGCAGCATTTAGCAAAATGGTTATTTTTGTCGCACTTACTGCAGTACTTCCCGTAGGCAGGACAAGCTTTGGGTTTATGGTTGTTTCCACATCTACCACATGTTTTCTGATTAGGCTGCTGCTCCTTCTGCTGCTTTGTTTTCGAAAAATATTTCTTGTTTATCTCAAGCTTCTTTAGTGCGTGCACAGTGCCCTCACTTTCTTTGTTCAGCTCTTTAGCCTGTGATTTGGTAGTTTCAGCAGCTCTACACATGTTTATAGCTTTGTCCAAAGTTAAATCTTGCTCTCTAAGCAGTCTTTCTCTGAGCCCATTGTCTGTGATTCCGCATATCATTCTATCCTTAATCAATGATTCTTTCAGATCTCCAAACTTGCACGTTTTGCAGAGCAAACGTAACTCTGTTAAATACTGATCAAAGCTATCACCCTTTTTCTTGTCGCATGTGAAAAACTTATATCTCTCGTAGGTTATGTTTCATTTTGGTACAAAGTACTCTTCAAATTTTTTCATAATTACATCAAGATCCATGTTTTCACCCTCATTGAACTGGAAACTGTTGTAAATGTCTAACACATCTTCCCCAACTACATGTAGAAAGATAAAGGCCTTTGTTTTGCCATCTTCGCTTTCGGCACCACTTGCAGTTAAATAAATATTAAGCCTTTGTTTAAATATCTTCCAATTTTCAGCTACATTTCCAGACAATTGCATACCTGACAGAGGATTTAGTTTATCCATCTCTTTTTTCTTTCTCTCTCTCGGTTTTTTTCACCAGACCGTCTTCTTCTAGAGTTCTTTTTTTATGTTCTTTTCTCTCTTTTCAGGGTTTGATATCCACTTCTGACACCATGTTTTGCTTGTTAGTAATCATGAAACAGCATGAGTTTTTACTCATCTTTATTGTGCAGCCATCTTAAACACACTGTTCCAGCCAAGCAAACTTCCCATAACACCCCACACTCTAGGAGCTGTCTACAAATCATCAGCTTTTTACATTTACCTTAGGGACCATCTAATAAGTATGTTGAATTCCTATAACATCACAGTAACCAGACATAAATTTTTGTTTCTGAAGCGTGGCTCAGTTGGTAGCATATCCGCTTCTGGACCAGAAGGTCGTGGGTCATGGTATTATGGATAGATGGTACATATATTGCCAAATGGATCAAGAATAGTATCAGCACCTGAAATATACTAAAATTGTTGGGGTCCCATGAGAGAAATTACAGCAAATTAGGAAATAAGGACCTGCAGCACTTATCTCAAGGGGCACCACTACAGATAGCACCATGGACTGGTGAAGCGATCGGGCCTATTCTCCTACAGAGGCAGTAACCATCTGGACCTTGGGCAAAATCTCAGCATAGCACTGCAAAAAGAATGGGTGATCATACATGAATTAACTAACATAACTAACCACTTCAACAGAATTCTGATCAATATGACACAACTTAAGGAAACCACAGCTCAAACAAATTTAGGCCTACGAGCCCTGAGCACTAGAGTTATGGGAATGGAGTGCATGGTGCATACCCAGGAAAAAACTCTGCAAACATATAGCAGCCAAATAAGGGACAACTCCTCACAAATAAAATACATTCTCCAAAAAGTGGACGATATGGAGAACAGGGCCCAACGCAACAACCTGCAGATTGTCGGGGTCCCAGAGATTTGGAAGGTCTGGACATGCTCACTTTCTTGTCATACGTTTTTCCCCAGCTACTACAACTGAACAATACACCTAAATCTACCCTGGAGAGAGTGCAGCAATCCCTTGCCCCAAAGCTGAGAGAGGGGGACCGCCCCCACCCAATCCTTTGTTGACTTTTGCAGTACCCAGTGAAGGAGTTCTCCCTCTGGGTGGCCAGGACAAAGGCACACTCATGTGGGAAGGTAGCAAAATCTTATTATTCCAGGACTTCTCCCAAGAGTTATCTAGAAAGCAGAGAGCCTATGGGGCTGTTAAACAGGAGCTGTATAACAGAGGCATCCAAGCATCACTCCGTTACCCTTCAATGCTCTGAGTTGTATTTCGGGGTGAATACCTCCTCTTTGATACCCCACAACAGGTTTAGCAATTCCTGGAGGATACTGTGGGGGAACTACGTGCACCCTCCAACCACCTAGGCCACAGAGAGCACTGGCCTGGAGGCCCCATAGCCTTATATGCATGGAAACTGAAGCGTGTGAGGATACCAGACCATCAGAACCCATGCCATCTGAAGCGTGACAGTGGGTACAGAGAGGCTGCCTGAAAAGGAAATCCACAGCAGCTGCAAAAAATAGAGATACTAGATCCAGGGCACGATCGAGGAGTCACCAAAATCGACTAAGCTTCTCTGGCACCAGCAGTGCATCCCCAGCTGACACTCCCATTAAAACCGCCAATAGGTTTGAACCACTCTGTGAACTCAAACCTACCTGCTTGCAGATGTCCGAGCTGGTTGCCTCTCAGCAAGAAACTGCCACACCTTCGACAGGGGCCTCTGCAGAGTGGACATCAGTGGATCGAGATTGGGCAAACTCCATCACGGAGGATGAGGATTTCCTCACAGTCCTTCTGACCAGCATCACGTCACCACCTGAATATGATATCTGAGGTAATGTGGCTTACCTATATATATGGCTCTCACAATGGTAAAAATCATGCTGGTTCTTTTGTGATTTTTCCTTGAGGAGCCTCTGAGATAGTTCTGTTAGACAGCGGCCTGCACTTTGACAGTACTGAAATTGGCAAACGTAGCTGCAGGCCACTGGTAGAGCAGAAGAATTCATACCAGGATGTTCCCTTCCACAAGAACTAGCTGACAGGGCCAAAGGCGGCACACGCAGCTGGATTTCCTCTTTTCCAGGGACCGCTGCGGACTATGGTTTTTATTGATCTTACTTCGAGAGGGTTCCTGTAGTAGGTCTTCACATATAATACTGCGTCCCCTGGTGTCAGGTCTGAACGGCAAACTTGTAGATAGCAATCATCAGTGGGGACCTCACCTGATGTCTGATGACATGACGTCAGCCTGACTACAAAAGAGGCGGTCCCGCGCCCGATGTCCAGTTGTTTCCTGCTGTCGCCTCAGTACATTCGGCACGCGATAGAACAGCGATCATACATCCACTATTTTTGTCTAAGTTTTCTTCATCTCATAGACATTTTTTCTTCATTTTTTCCTACTATTTGATGTCTTCTAGACAGAAGACATGCTCAAAGTGTAGCACTCAAATCCTGCATGGGGACGACCATTCCCACTGTCTCCTCTGCCTTGGTTCCAAGCACAACACCCAGGAGTGCTCCATTTGCCAGGCCTTCAACCAGGTGACTCAAACCAGGCACAAGTGGACCCTCGAGGCCCACCTCCTGACCCGACGACTGGCATAGATGGAAAAGGAGCTCCAGGAACTGCGGGATAGGTCATCGTCGCCAGCTTCTAAAAAAGAAGAAAAGCAAGGAAAAGCACCAGGACAGGAGTACATTGTCACGTGGGAGGCCCTGCAAAACTGTGAGTACTTCAGCCAGTGCTCTGTCTGCTTCTTTAGGCTGGGCACCTTCTCCCCCTCCTGCCGAGGTGAGTGGGCAGCTGGGGGTAGCCTCTCTGGAGGTCTCTGTTAAGTCACCTCACCTAGCCAATAAGACACCCCTCGACCCCGTCGAAAAGCACACAGCTCCCGCTGATCAGCCTAGTGGCTGTCTGCAGTCCCATTCAGTCGGACAACGGCTCCTCCGTTGCCCGCCCAGATCTCTCCACTCTCCCATTGGGCTCCAGTTTGGCCCCCGACGTCAGGCCGAGTGAGCAGCAGAACAACCCATTGTCCCCCGGGTTATCCATCCCAGGGACTCGCCACCCGATCCTCTGATTTTTCTACCAGCAGGATCACCTTTGGATCTGCCCTCGGGGCTCCTTCCAGACCTTCCCCCTTCACCAGGCCTACCGCCATCCCTGGACATTAGTCTGCCACTGGCTAGAGATCTTTCCATGGAGTCTCCTCCCTCAGGACCTTTGGGGGTCTTCCCAGATCCTGCGCCTCCTAGAGGCACCATGGCACTTCATCTGGCAGGACCAGATCCTCCGGGTGGGTTTCCAGGTCCAGAACCCATTGTCCCACTTCTGCGTGGCCCACCGTCAACTCCTCAGTATCTGATGCCAGGCCATGTGCCCCTGATGCTGGGATACCCAACACCAGGATACCCTGGGTACTCCTACTATCCTCAAACAGGTTATCACTACCCTTCTTGGCCTCAGTACCCAGGCTACTCTAATTTCTAGTCTCCTCATCCCCCAGCACCAGATATGGCCCTCCAATGGTGGCAGGAGGCCAGAACCCTGCTGCTATCAGTGCTTAGGCAGTCTGTGGGGGAAGCTTCCTAGCCCAGGGCCCCCCCCCATTGCCTCCTTCCAGCAGAACCTCTGGTTCTCTAGCTGCGGGAGCTGCTGGGATGGAACCCCCCATTCCCAGTGGCTCCCAGCCCTCTGACATGGAGTCTAACTCCGAACCTTCACACCTCAGATCTCCTGTTGAAGTTCTTCCCAAGGAGTCACCCAAGTCTCCCCCAGAGGACCCGTCTTTCAGCGACCTCTTGCACTCCATACAGGCAGCTGGAGGCTGGCCCACGAAAGAGGTGGAACCACAATGAAAAAGACTAGCAGAGCACCTGGATCTTGCTACATCTGACCCAATCCCCATCCCCACATGGATGGGACCCCATGAGGACTTGGTGACCACGATATGGCAACAACCATCTTCCATACCAGCGGTCTCCAGGAAGGCAGACTGGATTCATTACCCCCAGAAGGGATTCAGCATCTTAACTCCCATCCAAAGGCTGACTCCATGGTAATTACTGCCACTCACGACCGGTCAGTCCAACTGAAACACCTGAGTTCCTCGTCGCCAGACAAGGACTCTCATCAGTTAGACCAGTTCGGGCGAAAGATCTATTCTTCTTCCCCCTGTGCTATTAGATCACTCAACTATGTCTCCCACATGGTTGCTTTCCAAAAAGCTAGTCTTTCAGAGCTGGAAAGGGACCTCCTTGAGGTTCAGGATGAAAACCTTAGGAAGAAACTCCTGGACAAGGTCAGGATGGGCAAGTCCATATGTCATCTCGTGCTCCGAGTGACGTACGTCTCGGTGGATTCTGTGGCTAGAGTGGCAGCCACAGGGATCTGTCTCCACTGGCTCTCCTGGCTCCAGATAGCTGGCCTGGCACAGAATATACAGTCTTCCCTTTTGGACGCCCTTTTAGGGGTTCCGTCCTCTTTGGTGGTGATGCCAAAGATATCATAACAGGACTGCAAGACAGTAGACACTCCTTAAGAGATGTACGCTCTATGTACAAGACGGGTCAGAAAAAACAGTCCTTTCGCCACCAAAGAAGGTGGAACAAGAACCAGGCAAAGCATCAGAGAAAAAGACATACCCCTGGCTCAGGAACCCAAACCCTATAGGCTAAGTTCCCCAAACCAGCCTCGGGGGCTAAAGCTCCCCTCTCCTCGGCGTTCTGAGTCCTTTCCCCTCCTTCCATTCCCTCCCTTAAATCAGGAGGAACTGGTCGGAAGGAGGTTCGGCCTCCACCTAGAGGGTTGGAGGTTCATCACCACAGAGTCTTGGGTGCTTTAGCTCATCCAGTGGGGTCACTCGATGGAGTTCCTTGAGATCCCAGCCCCTCTACCAGCGGGACGGTCTTTCTATCAATGGGATTAGGTCCCCCATGTCTCTCAAGAGATCCAGACACTTCTTCTAAAGGAGGCCATAGAACCTGTCCCTCCAAACCAGATAGGAAGGGGATTTTACTCCCACCTCTTCCTAGTCCCAAAGAAAACGGGTGACCTGAGACCGGTCTTGGACCTCAGCACACTAAACATCTTCGTTGAGTACAAGAAGTTTCGTATGTTGACTCTTCAGGTGCTCCTCCCCCTGCTCCATCCCAACTCCTGGCTGTTCTCCCTGGATATGCAGGATGCCTACCTGCACATCCCTATCCTCCCAGCCCACCGCAGCTTCCTCCATTTTGTTTTATGGAGGACCACTTCCAGTTTCGGATGCTCCCATTTGGCCTTTCCTTGGCCCCCCGGGTGTTTACAAAATATCTAACAGTGGTGGCGTTGTTCTTACGCCGCCAGGGAATCTATGTCTTCCCATACCTGGATGACTGGCTCCTCACAGCACCCTCTCCTACCAGCCTGAAACAGTCCCTCTCTTTCACTCGGAACTTGTTCTCACTTCTGGGGATTACGGTCAACTTTCCCAAGTCCCAGCTAGTACCATTTCAATGACTCCAATTCATTGGAGCCGTACTAGATACAGTTCAGAGCAGGCCTTTTCTGCCATTGGATCAAGCCGAGACTTTAGTTGCTCAGGCTACTCTCGTGGCCCAGGCTCGATGGATCCCAGCACATGATGTTCTCCATCTCTTGGGACTGATGGCAGTGGCCATTTCTACAGTACCCCTGACCAGACTTCACATGAGGGTCACTCCAATGGTCTCTCTGAGTCCAATGGGATCAGAGGACAGACGACATGAACCAAAAAGTCATGATCTACAGTAGCCTTCAGAGAGATCTTCACTGGTGGCAGGATCTCGCCAACCTTTTGAGGGGAACACCTTTTCATTCCCCTGTCCCAACCCAAATGCTCACCACGTATGCCTCAGACTTGGGCTGGGGAGCCCATTTGGGGGCACACAAGACACAGGGGTCTTGGTACGACCAGGAGCTTATGCTCCACATCAACGTTCTGGAGATCAGGGTGGTTCTTTATACTCTTCAGGCATTCCAGTCCCCTCTGGTACCGGGATCACTTCTGGTCCAGACAGACAATATGTTCACAGTCTGGTACATCAACAAACAGGAAGGAACCCAGTTGTACCCTCTCTGCAGAGAAGCAACGAGGGTCTGGTACTGGGCCATCCAGCACAGTCCTTACTTGACAGCAGTCCACGTCCCAGGCATAAGCAATGTCCTGGCAGACAGTCTCAGTTGATCAGTGGCCAGGGCCCATGAGAGGGAGCTAAAGTCAGGGTGGTCGAAGAACTCTTTCTTTGATGGGGTCGTCCAGACTTAGATCTGTTCACCTCCCCATTCAAAGCAAAACTACCCAACCTGGGCATGGTGCATTTTAGCGAGACGCATTCTTTCTCTCAGACAGGGAGGTTTCTCTATGCATTTCCTCCCTTTCCTCTCATTCAGAAGGTGCTGGTGAAACTTCAGCAAGAGGGAGCTCATATGATTCTTATTGCTCCTCTCTGACCATGCCAGATTCGGTATCCTCTTTTGCAGCAACTGGCACTGGAACCTCCAGTCCCTCTGCCATTTTCCCATGACCTTCTGACACAGGAGCAGGGCACCGTGGTGCACCCGAGCCTTTAGTCTCTCCACCTTCATGCATGGCACCTGTGGACATAGTGCTCTTCCACTACGGTGTCTCCTTGCAGGTTGCACATATCTTAGTAGAAGCCAGAAAACCCTCTGCTAGATTCATTTACACCATGAAGTGGAAAATATTTTCGTTCTGGGCCCTAGCAAGGAGCCAGGATCCCTTTTCATGCTCGGCAGCCCAGGTGTTAGAGTACCTCGCACATTTATCTGAGACGGGCCTTAGCTACTCCTCCATTAAGGTCCATCTCTCTGCAGTGTCAGCCTACCACCTCCCAGTGGAGGGCAAAACCTTGGCTCAGTTGGAGGTTGCCAAAACCTTTTTAAAAGGCATCCTTCACTTGAAACCTCTGATCCAGAATCCCTGTCCCTCCTGGGACCTGAATTTCATGCTCGAGAAGCTGACTTGACCCCCATTTGAACCAGCTTCTGCTTGTGACTTATGCTTCCTCTCCTGAAAGACTTTATTTTTAGTCGCAGTGACTTCCGCCAGAAGGGTCTCTGAGCTCCAGGCTTTTGTTTGTAAAGAACCCTATTTAATTTTTCATACGGACAGAGTAGTCCTTCGGACTAACCCTTCCTTTCTCCCCAAGGTGGTCTCAGAAACCACTCTGAATCAGAGCGTTGCATTACCAGTATATGGTCCCCAGCATTCTAACAGGGGGGACTACCTTCTGCATACCCTAGATGTGCACCATATTCTGAGGTACTACACGAACCAGACTAAAGAGGTTCGCAAATCCAACCAACTCATTGTAGCCTTTGCTCCTCAGTGCTAGGGCAAGGCTATGTCCAAACAAACCATCTCCAGATGGTTAGTCAACTGCATCCACTTTTCTTACACGAAATTTGGGAAGTCCCTTCTGGGGGCAGTTAAAGGCCACTCCACCCACAGCTTGGCTACCTCTACTGCCTTTTTTAGGAAAGTGTCCACTGCAGAGATCTGTGCAGCGGCCACATGGTCATCTGTTCACACTTTCACTAAGCATTACACTCTGGACATTGCCTCTAGGCACAGAACAGGCTTTGGTCTTGTAGTTTTGCAAGGCCTCCTGTCATGATTCCCTATGGCAACTTCTCCTCCTCCAGGATGCACCTCAGCATGAGTTTTTTGGGGGGACTGCTTGGTATTCAGTCCTATATGTGAAGACCTACTGCAGGAACCCTCTTGAAGTAAGATATTGCAGTTACGTAAGAACTTACCGTAACAGTAGATCTTCGAGAGAGGTTCCTGCAGTAAGTCTAGTTTCCCTCCCACCTTCCCCCAGCTCCTGGATGTTTTTTCCTTCATTTTTCATCCTACCTAGTCCTTGGGTTTAGAGAGGAAGCAGGGTCCTAGGAGTTTTCTACTCCTAGCTTTTACTTACCTTTCTTTAGGTCTGTGGTGGAAAAGAACTGGAGAGCGGGCACGGGACCACACCTTTTATAATCAGGCTGAGGTCATGTCGACGGACGTCGGGGGCAGTCCCCACTGATGATTGCTATCTACAAGTTTGCCGTTCAGACCTGATGCCAGGGGGCGAAGTCCTATATGTGAAGACCTACTGCAGGAACCTGTCTCTAAGATCTACTGTTACACTAAGTTCTTACGTAACTGCAATTTCCCCAATCAAGAAAAAGTACAAATCCACTACTTCTAGTGGGGATATGCATGTTTGTTATAGCTCTCCAAAGGTCTAGGGTGGGCCATGGGAAGGAAATGGTCTTTTTCTATTTTTTGTTTTTACTAGCCGACACTCTAACGGTGTATGTGCGGTGAACGCAGGGTGTTGATGTCAATAATTTTACTGCCTTTACTCTTGTTAGTGCCTGTTGCACTGGTTTCAAAGTTATGTGGGTGGTTCTGTTGGGGATTGTCACAGGGGGAGACCATACTGGAAGCCACCTAAACTTCGGTTTTGAAGGGATGGCTACAATCCTCACCCCAAGTGTTGATACCCCTCCCCCCTTTTTTCTCCTTTTTTCCCATTGTATTACATGATGCTCCACTCCCCGACATTGATAGTTAGCTGTGCAGGGTTGGGAACACCTTAACCCAACCCCCACTAAAAAGTAACTCTGACCAAGCATTATGCAGGTAATGGGGATGCAGACAACTGCTGGCATTAACCCTCCAAGGATACAGGCACTTCCAGCACAGAGTAATCTCATTGTGGGTGTGCTCTGCATTGGAGCTAGTGTGCGCCCTCTATGTACTCAGGCAGCACATCCTAGCATTTTCAGGGCTGAATGTATTATGCAAGTTCCCAAGGTTGTTCTGCCACTTAGGGAAAGTCTAGAAAGGAGTGCACCCATAGCGGTGAGCTTCGACCAGTTGGGTCTTCCAAGAGTCCCCCCCCTTGTAATCCCCAGGGTCAATGGTGGGATCAGCACCTGCCTGCACTGTGTTCTGGGAACCTATGGGGCCAAATTTCTCCCCTCTGGGGAAAATAACATATTGAAGTATACTAGAAGAGCACTGAAGTTTTGTATGTTCTTTATAAGTGAAAGAAAAAAACCTGACCGGGGCACTGAGTGTGCACCTGGGAGGGAGGGCAGGAAATGTTATTTCTGATGAAATTCAGCTTCATGTACAGGTACGCACTGCTGCAGAATGGCAGAGCAGGCAGGTAGTCAGATGGGAGGGGGTGACAGATGTGTCAGTGACCAGAGTTTTGGAAGAGGGACGGGGGGGCAAAGGAGCAAAGAGGGTCTAAGTGTCCATGGCGGGATTGGCCCAGAAATGAAGACGCAGGAAGGCAAGGTCTTCTCTTGTATAAATTTTGATGCTGGATAGCGCTGATACTGTGAAAGCTACTTCATGGAATGTGAGGGGGATCAATTCACTGGTAAAACGGAAAAAGGTGCTTACCCATCTGAAAAAATTAAAATCCAAAATAGCCTTTCTGCAAGAAACTAAACTGGTTAAAACTGAAGCTATCAAGTTAAAAAGGGAGTGGGTGGACGAGGTGCATAGTGTCTGTAATTCAGCAAAAAGAGGGGTGTCCATCCTAGGACATAAAAATCTTTAATGGAAAGTGGTAGACACCCAGGTAGATGGTCAGGGGGCTGGGTGTTGGCAAAAGTTGAAACTCCCAGGGGTCATCTGGTTCTGGCTAACGTATATGCCCCAAATGATAGAAACATACTGTAGAAACATAGAAGTTGATGGCAGATAAGGACCGCAAGGCCCATCCAGTCTTCCCATTTCTTTTTCTGCCTTATGAATGTGCCATCGGCCTTTGCTCTGTCAAAGGTCTATCTATTCATACTCATCTGTATTGCTCCCTTATGCCTATCCCATGCCTGTTTGAAGCCCTGCACTGTATTCATATCCACCACTTCCTGAGGTAGGCTGTTCCATGCATCCACCACCCTTTCTGTGAAAAAGAACTTCCTCACATTACCCCTTAATCGGCCTCCCTCTAATCTCATGCTGTGTCCTCTTGTCCTGCTATTTTTCTTATATTGAAACATGTTAGACTCCTTCACCTTATTAATGCCCTTAAGGTGTTTGAATGTTTTGATCATATCACCGCTCTCACTCCTGTGCTCTAGGGTATACATATTGAGCTCCGTTAATCTGTCCTCATATGTTTTCTGATGCAGTCCCTGCACCATTTTGGTTGCCCTTCTCTGGACTGCCTCAATTTGGTTAATGTCCTTGTGAAGGTGTGGCCTCCAGTACTGCATGCAGTACTCCAGATGAGGCCTAACCACTGCCTTACAAAGAGAGATTATTACCTCCCTCTTCCGACTTGTGATACCCCTACTAATATGCCCCAACATCCCTCTAGCCTTACCTACTGCTTTAGTGGTCTGTTTGGATGATTTCAGGTCATCTGTGATGATGATGATGCCCAAGTCTCTTTCTTCCCTTGTGACTGCCAGCAATTCCCCTCCCAGCCTATAGGTGGCTTCAGGGTTTCTTTTCCCTATGTGCATGATCTTGCACTTTTTTGCATTAAACTCCAGTTGCCACTCTTCCAACCATTTTGCTAGTTTATCCAGATCTCTTCTCATTCTGCCCACCCTATCTGGATCATCTACTCTGTTGCAGATCTTGGTGTCATCTGCAAACAGACAAACCTTACCCTCTAGTCCATCTGCAATGTCACTGATGAAGATATTGAAGAGGACTGGCCCCAGGACTGATCCCTGAGGTACCCCACTTGTGACTTGCATCTCTTCTGACTGTACACCGTTTACCACCACTCCCTGTTTTCTGCCTGTCAACCAGTTTGCTGCCCAGTTGACCAACTTCTGTCCCACCCCAAGCCTACCCAGCTTATTAATAAATCTTCTATGTGGAATAGTAACCAACCAGATTTCATAGACGGGTTATCCCAGGCAATCCTTGACCTGGCCTCAGAGGACACAGAAATTATTATGGGTGGGGATTTTAACCTTACTCTGGAATATATATCAGATCACTATAACTCAAGACCAGAGCCCCACACCAAGATGCTGCAGGCCTTGCAGAGCCTCATGAGCCTGCACCGCCTGATGGATATCTGGAGGCCGAGTCAGCTGGCAGGCAGGGTCTATGCATATTTCTCTGTTGCCCGGGGGATGGCCAGCAGAATCAATTTTTGGCTTACTTCCCCAGGGATAACCTCCACCTTCCTGTAGATGGCTATAGCCCCTATATATATATATATATATATATATATATGTATCATCAGACTATGCTTCCATCACACTAACTTAACCACGAGGCCCATCCAAATCTAAATCCACCCAATGGAGACTAGATCCCCTGCTACTTCAAGATCTGGACTTTAAGAAATGGCTGCAGACATAGACACAGCATTATTTTGGGAACAACAACCCTGGGTCAGCCTCGCCTGCAAGCATATGGGAAGGTTACAAAGCTACCATGAGAGGGAAGATAATTAGCTATGCATCTCATAGGAGGAAACTCAGGGCAACAAGAGTAAAGAGTCTAGAATGTGGCCTGCAGGAGAGGGAAGCCATTTACAAGGCTTACTGCAGACAACTCAAAATTCCCTCTTTGATATATAAGATCATGTCTCTGAGAATAAGAGCTTAATACACTGGCCACGTGTAAGGCGGAGCTCCAACTACATAGGACCAAATTTAACTACTGGGCACATGGGGAAAAAAATGGCAAACTCTTGGCATTTCGCCGGAAGAAGCAGCAGGCTGATCAGTATATCGCTCAACTGGCTGACTCTAGAGGAACCAAATCAACGTCCTCGCCAAAGATCAATCCCATCATGACAGCCTTCTATAAAGACCTATATGCCTCACACATACAGTGGGACAAGAAGGCTTATGATAATTTTGTAGCTAACCTCCCCCTCCCCAAACTCTCAAATTCTCAAAGGGAGCTGTTAGAGGTGCCTCTGACCTAGCAGGAACTTAAAATGGCCATATCAGCAATGGCCCCCTACAAATCGCCCAGAAGAGATGGGTTCCCAGCTGATTATTATAAGCCTGTCTGAGATTCAGTAACCCTGCCACTTCTAGCAATGCTGGAGTCTGCACATAGTCAGCGAAATCTTCCACACACTCTGAGTGAAGCTATTATTATGGTCCTTCCCAAAGAAGGCAAAGACCTCTCAAATCCAGTGGGATATCACCCCATTTCCTTAATAAATGCAGATGCCAAAATCCTTGAAAAAGTATTGGCTACAAGACTGAAACAATATCTCCCTGCACTGGTTCACGTATCTCAAGTAGGTTTTGTGAAAGGAAGGTCTAGTGCAGATCATTTGAGGGCATTGGTCACTCTGATTCAGACTGCGGGTGGTGTTCCCACTCCAGCAGCAGCAGTAGCGATCGAGTTTGGAAAAGCTTTCAACTCGGTGGAGTGGGAATACTTACACGTGGTGTTTGGTCAGGGTAACTTTGGAGACAATTTCTTGGGCTGGATACAAACTCTTTACAGGGCCCCCACAGCAAGACTAGTAACTAATAATGTCCTCTCTGCACCCTTCTCGCTATATAGGAGGACCAGAAAGGGCTGCCCCCTCTCCCTCTGCTGTTCGTGCTAGCTATGGAGCCACTGGCGGTGGCCTTCAGGGCCCACTCCTCCATTCAAGGTCTGGAAGTGGGAGGGTCAGAATATTGCACTAAACTGTATGCAGATGATTGCTTGATACTCACTAGGGATGTGGGAGAAAGTCCACCGCACATACTGGGCACCCTGTATTCCTTTGCTAGTATTTCAGGCCTGCAGATCAACCTCAGTAAATCTGAAATCCTCCCTTTGAATAAAGCGCTCACTCCCCTGGAGGTATTAGCATCTGGTCTGACCTGTGCTAAGACAGGGATAAAATACCTGGGGATCCAGATCCCTAAAAACATTCATGGCTTAATCCCAGCAAACCTCAACCCCCTGGTTTGCTCCTTACAAAATGAGGTAGACAGATGGAAGCACCTGAACCTCTCCCTGGTAGGCAAAATAGAAGCCATCAAAATGATTGTAACCCCTCGGATTCATCCTGGCACACCTACCGGTACATATTCCTATAGTGTGGTTTGATAAAATTGACAAAATACTAAAAGTGTTCCTATGGGCACCACCAAGCCAAGATTTAGCTGGACAAAGTTCAGAGCCCCCAGAGATAGAGGTGGATGGAACCTACCATGCCTCCAACAATACTTCCTCACTATTATAGCGAGTGTTTCGACCCACATGTTTCAGCGACCCATGGAGAATTCCCCTCTTCCGCTCTGGGTTAACATAGAGACTTCCATACTTGATGGGGCAAAATTGGCGGCATATCTTCTGACCTCGCTACCAAAGAAATACACATCCTGGCTAACTATAAAGGCCTCACACGTGGCCTTCCAAAAAGTGGGGATGAGAACTCGGAAATGTGTTCACCCAGGCAGGTATACCCCAATCTGGTCCAACCCAGATATATTGATAGAGAGAAAGCCGTTGACCCGGCCAAACTGGATACAAAGCGGTGTGTTAACTGTAGGGGACATATTTGATCCAGCAGGTGGCTCAATGTTATCCTTTTCCCAGCTTTAGTCTAGGTACAACATCCCAAAAGGGGATTTCTGGTGGTATCTCCAACTCAGGAGTGCAATCAGAACCTGGACGACCCATAGCTGTCAATGTCAGGCCCATAAAGGTAGACTGGGTCAAACACTGGGCTCCCTCTGAGCAACTGGCTGGCAAAACCCAGGGGGTTTATAGGTATCCAAAGGGATATGATGACCTGAGAAACCACAGACCCCACACATCCTGCTAAGTGTAGATGGCAAGAAATGTTGTCCAGAGATATCACAGCAAAAGAATGGGAGGGGTGTTGGAGATTAATGCAGGGTGTCTGCAAGGACCAGGAGAGTCTACTGATCCAAAGGAAGATACTCCACCTTTGGTATCGCACCCCATTGATGCTTAAGAAAATGGACTTACTTAGCTCAGATGAATTTTGGAGACGTGGTAGTGTAGGGGCTAATCTGCTCCATATTTTATGGAATTGCACTGCCATTGGATCCTTCTGGAACTCAGTCCCAGGGGAATGTAGTGCAGTACTTAAAGATAGCATTGCATCTTCTCCATCCCTAGTAATGCTAGGGATCCCAGAGCCGAAAGTCAGATTGAATAAAAATCAAAGATAATGGTTCACTCAGGCCACCACAGAAGCAAAACACTTACTCCAAATCAGATGGAGGACCTCAAGGGTTCCAAAACTAAGAGAATGGTATATGGCAAGGAAAAATGTGGCTATTTGCTCCAGACTGCTGTGTCTCTCAATTCATAACACAGAGGCATATTATGCAGCTTGGGGGCCCATTTGTCCTATTTGATAAACAAAGTTGCAGGCCCGACTACGTAATGGCGAAAAGACCTCCTGTGACCCCCCTGAATTTCACCAGGCACCCATATTTGGCTTTAACTCAATCACTGCAGGTGTTATGAGCTTGTGTCCATCGCCCCCCCCCCATGAATTTGTATGCTAACTCATCCCATACCAGGTTTGTTATACTGTATTTCAACATTGTTACTACTGTTCACCTGTGATCCAGCCAAAGTATATGGTTATCTCACAATCTGTTATCACATATCTTCTTTGTAGATATACAGTGCGCTACACTACAACCCTAGCAGCTCACCTATTCATATGATGTCTCCCAACAGTAAACTTTGCACTCTGAATATGTCTGTACCTGTACATGTGTGTAACACTGCCAAATACATTGCTATACTGTTATGTCATATGTAAACCGTCTATTGCTCAATGAAAATTATTAACTTCAGAAAAAAGAAAGATACTCCCCTGCTGCACCCTGTTCACACTGTGAGGTTCTTGTAGGTCTCTATCATGTCCACTGTCAGTATTCTCTTTCCAGGGTGTACATGTTGAGATTCCCCAGTCTCTCCTCCTAGGGCTTTTGGTGCAACCCCATCACCATTTAGGTTGCTATTCTCTGGACTGCCTCCACCAAGTCTATTCCCTTTCTGAGGTGCAGCCTCCAGAACTGGACACAATACTCTAGGTGGGTGGACACAATACTCTAGGTGGGATCACACCAGTAAGCAATGCAATGTCAACATTGTCTCCCTCCTCCTGCTGGAGGCAGTTCTCCTAATGCATCCCAGCATCACACTGGCCCTACCCCCTACTTTGTCACATTGTCCTGCCACTTTGAGGTCATCAGATATAACACCAATGTCCCTTTACTGTTTAGTGACTGACAGTACCTCTGCCCCCATCCTATACTCATTTCCTGGATTTCTATGCCCTAGGTGCATAATTCTGCACTTTTTGGCATTGAACCCCAACTGCTATGGCATGCCCCTCCCCCGGTGAATCCATGTTGCCTTTGGTCTTGCAGCCCATTTGATTCAAGATACTCCACTGGCCTTTCCTTTAACAGTGTTTTCATTAATTTCCCCACCACTAAGATGAGGCTCACGGGCCTATAGCTGCTAGTCTCTTCCTTGCTGCCACTCTTACATAGAAAGACCATGTCTGCTCCCCTCCAGTGCTCCAGAACCATACCTGAGCCCAGTGACTTGTTGAATAAGGCCATCAGCAGGGGAGCCAGCACTTCTCTGAGTTCTTTTAGTACCCTTGGATATACCCTATCTGGTCCCATAGCCCTTTCCACTTTCAGAGATGCAAGTCCCTTCAGGACTCTGTCCTCTGAAAATGGACTTGAGTCTGCCTCCCCCTCCCCATTCTTCCTGCTGCTCCCTGGTGGTCCATCCCCTTCCCTCCTTTGTAAAGACTGAGCAGAAGTACCTGTTTAGGATCTCTACTTTTTCTTGGACCCCTTCTGCACAGTATTCCTCTGCTGTCCTCCTTATCCTCACCATCCTTCCCCCTCGCTTTATTCTTCTCTCTTATATACCTGAAGAAAGTCTTATTCCCATTTGCTACCTCTTTAGCTATCCTTTCCTCGGTCTGCACTTTTGCCTTCTCACTGCCTTATCTGCTTCCCTCTGTTTTACTTGGTACACCTCCCTGTCTACCTCCCTCTGCATTTCCTTATACCTGCTGAATGCCACCCTTTTTTCCTTCACCACTGTGGTCACTTCCCTAGAGAACTATAACAATCTCTTTTTCCTTTTGCCTTTACTTCTTTCATGCAGAGGCTGGTTGCCTTAATTATGCCCTCCCTGTACACACACACACACACACACACACACTAGCTATGTATTTAAATAATAATTGTCAACAAACACAGAAATGGAATAATGACTCTTCACTCAAAAGGATGTTTATTTTCCTTCAGTGGCCAACAGTGGTTTCCCATTTTCTTCACTACGGTGCATCCTATAGAAGGACAGATAGAAACATTCAAATACCTCACGGGTACAAAAAGTGTTCAAGAGGGAAGCATTTTCAGAAAAAAAGATGCTCAAGAACAAGGGGACATTCTATAAAGCTGGAGGAAGGGAGGGAGACTCAGGGGAGATGTAAGGCAGTACTTCTTCACAGAAAGAGTGATGGATGCCTGTAACAGCCTCCCAGTGGAGGTGGTGGGGCAAAAATGGTAACTGGCTTCAAGAATGTATAATACAGGCATACGGGAACATTAGAGGTAGGGAGGGGTAGGGGGTAAAGCCAGAGATCAAGTAGAGTCTGCATTATTACAGTAGGTAGGGAAACTGGGCAGACTAGGTGGGCCAAGCGGTCTTTTTCTGCCATCAATATCTATGTTTCCATGAAAGCTACAATTTTCCTAGGACTCTAAGCGTATTCTTTCTTGGTAGTACCTTCAATTTATCATTATCTTTGGCAGTCAGGAAGTGAATGCCGATGGCTTCATTAATTTTGAAAACATTGATATTTAGGAACTAGAAGAATGACACGTTCCCTTGCTATGAAGTATGGCTGCAGGTGTCTAGAGATGTTACTAAACTGGAAAAGGCTCACTATTATTAGTAGTGGTAGTAGTAGCAGCAGTAGTAGTAGACATACTGTACGTTATGGAAGGAAGTGTGATATAAGACCATTGTCTTTAGACAGTTAATCCACACTGTTGTAATGATGATCTCAGTGTACAAAATATTCTTTTTCACGCTCTTGAATGTTTAGATTTGTATTTTTTATTGTTTTCTCTGCATGCAACATGTGTTTTATAATCATTCAACAAAAAGATAACCACAAAATAAATCTATTAGCATTTTTCATATAGAAGGAAAAACATTGTATAACAAAAGCAGCACTATGATTGCTTGGCCCTCATACAGTATGTTCTGTACAGTCTGTGCAGTTTACGCTCTACAGTTCTTGCAACTTGTTTCTTTTTTCCCCACCCTGAGCTTTTGCCACTTTATTTCACATATTTGCCACTCAATAGCCAACCTCATGGGTCTAGCTCATCACTGTACTGCTGTCCTGTTATTCTGTACACTATGTTGCACTTTTTCCATGTCACTGAAGCCGAGTTGTGTTTTACTGTTTGTACTCCACTTCCCCTCTCTCCCGCCCACCCCACTCCACCAGGTTGCACCTGAAAACGAGCCTTGGCTCACTGTGCCTTTCCTGGTTACCAATTTTCAAATATATAAACAAACCATCTATATATCTAATCAGGAGCCTAACCAAGAACTTGAGTGAAAGGCTTAAAAAAACAGCAACATCTAATTACATTGGATGGCTGTAACATAAAAAGAACACCGTGAAAAAATTCACAAGTTCCTGTCAGAGTTAACGAGCCCATCACTGTACCTGAAATAGATTATTAAGGATCTCTGAGGGGTCACTCAGTTCACCAGTTTTATAATCTGACTTCAAACATCAGCTCACCCAACACTAAACCTACGACAGGTCAGAGGTAGAATTCCTAACCCCTTACTCAGGGTGAAAACATTGTAGTACTTTGCTCATTTCATACTTTATCTGCAAAAAAGCATGGATCAACTATGACCCTCACGGAAAACAGAACTATTTTATATACAAACTATTTTAATCATTACCCTAGTGCACTCTTGTAGGTCATGTAGCATACCACACATTATTACAATGATATGCAAACCACAATGGCTAATAAAATGAGTCCACCTAGTCAGCTCCCCAGAAACATGGGATTATAGCAGTAAAACTGCTCTAAAATGGAGGCCTAAGAAGCTTTACTATTCCACTTATTTTTTACACATTTTATTTATAGTGCATTTTCTTTCTTTTACAGACAAGGGACAGGTTACTATGTCCAGTGCATTCCTGGTGCATTGACCATCCAGTATTTAGTTAGAATAGGGGAGGATGGCGGAGAGGGAGTGGGGGAGTTGGGGGTGCTGGTATAGCTGGATACCAGTGCAGTCAGTGGAGATGCGGAAGTGGAACTTTCATAGCCTGAAGGACAGATTATCGGCACACTCAGCCTCCTCGGCCTTTTGTAAGGTTCTCCCTGTGTGGGGCGGGGATGGGAAGAATGCAGAAGGATGAGGTAGAGCACTTTAATGGGTGGCTCAAAGGAGGGTGTCAGGAGATGGGGAACCATCTGGTGGGAGACTGGGGGACTTCTAATACAGGAGGTTCTTCAAGAGTGATAGACTCTACCTGACAAGAGAGCGGGCCAGTGCCCTGGGGCAGAGGTTTTTTTTTTTACTTTCTGTTTTTTTTTCTCCTCCTTCCTACCCTCGGTGTCCACTCCTTCTGGCCGTTCGTACCAAACCAGCTCACCCAAACTCAGGATCTGCCCCTAGAATGCCTCTTACCTCCTTCCTTCCTTCCTTCTGCACAGCGGGGGTCTGTCCTGGAGATGGTGGACTGGGTGGTTTAGAACGGTCATCATCTAGGACCGCCGAGGGGTTTTCCTGTTTTTTCTGTGTCCCCATTCCCAGCCCCCTGAGATGCCAGTGCAAGGACGTACATCCAGAGAGGCAACGTGCCGACGCACATCTCTCTCAAGCACCTAACAGCGTCTCCCCTCCCTGACTCTGTTGAATGGCGCCGCCATGCCCCTCGAGAGCCTGTGTTCCCATCGGCACTCTCAGGACGCTGGGTGCTTGTCACACCCCTGGTAACCCACCCCAGAGGGAGGAGAGCATCCTTTGGGATGCTTGATCCTCCCTCTCCCGGCTGGCCCTCGCTGACCCAAGTCCGTTCCTGAACCCGGGTTGCCGGCATAGCATGAGGTGTGGCGCACAGCGCCTCAACCCCTCAGCCTGGGGCAGAAGTTTGACATTTATATTAGACAGTAAAACTGCTAGGGAAACTGGGACTAGGAAGTGCCACAGTAATAGGCAGGAGGAAGGGAAACCTAGTTAGTACTTCCCCATATCTGGAGACTTGTAGCAACACAGGGGGTAGAAATAGTGTCCAAACTGGGCCAGGGGAAAGGACAATAGGAGGGGGAGCACAAAGTGTGAAATCACCTCAAAAAATAAGAAGCTAAGAGGACCAGCAAAGAAAAAACCAAAAAAGCTAGGTAGATAGAAAAAAAGGATTCTGGTGTTAGATGAAAGATGGTCTGCCTTAACTGCAGGAGCCTGGGTAACAAAATCAGTGGTTTCTAGGCGATGATAGCCTTGTGGCCATCATAGAAATCTGGGCCTCAGAAAAGAATGACTTGGACCTAACTGTGCCTGGGTACTCAGTGTTCAGGAGGGATAGAGGAAAAGGTAGAGGGGGAGTGTGTAGCCCTTTATGACAAGGATAGCATTGAGGTTGAGGAAGATGGGTGCATCATCGGTAATAAGGAGAAGACGGCATCACGCTGAAAACAACACATGGCAGATTCTGGAAAGAAACTACACTTGGGGGTAATCTACAAATTACCAGGGCAAGCAGAAGAGAGGAACAAAGAGCTTGGGGAGAACTAAACGGGGAGTGGCAAAGGTAGAAGAAGTGTTGGGTTGCAATACATTACAAGTAATGCATTACTGCAATCTGATTATTTTGGTGTGTAACAGGTTATCAGCAATTGCTTATTAGAAACTGTAGTACTGCATTGGAAAAGTTACTGATTACATTTTCTTCTAAGTAATGCATTACTGTAACACTAATTCAACATATTATTTTGGGGACCGGAGAAATTGCAGTGGGAAGAGAATCAGAATGGCTGTCATGTACCGACTTTGTCACTCACGAGAATCTGCAAAGCCTTTTTATGTTTACTGCAGCATTTTCCACCGAAAGTCCTGCATGATGATTGCTAACTGGGGGGCCTGAGGGTTGCATCAGGAAGAGGATCAGGATAGCTGTCATGCACCAGCTTTTCCAATCTGAAGTCCTTTTTTTACTGTAACATTTCCCAAAAACAAAAGTCCTGTGTGGTGGCCAGTGATTGGTGAGGGAGAACCTGTGCCAGTGTGAATATTTTATGGTTTTTTTTGTGCCCTAGGGTTTGCAGTGAAGTGACTGGTGGGCTGGTGCTAGTAAGTTGTAGTTCATTTGTCACTGGCCAGAATCCCATTGATTTGGGCTTGCAGCCCCCGTGATTGATAGGATGGCTGTCAGTGACTGGAAGGAGGAGGAGGAGGAGGAGGAGGAGAAGTCAAGGTGGAGGTTAACCAACGAGCTATAGATTGGTGCCCTTAGTTATTTTGCAAACAGAGTCATTTCATGTCTCAGACTCACCATCAACTCATCTGTAGTGCCAGTAAGCCTTTGACCTTCAGTGATCAGCGCCACTTATTTTAATAAGCACTGGCCAGTGGCCACATGATTAGCCAGGCTGCTGGAGGAATGTGGTGGTCCGTGATTCGGGGCCAACCCATCTATTTAAAAAAAAAGAAAGAAATCAGCAACCACCATGTGTGTGTTAACTGTAGTGCTTACAGGCATCAGGGTGCCACTAATCCAGAACACTGCCCACCTAATTAACTGCCTTCACAGGTCCCCTGTCATGGAGAAGCAAGTGGTCAACATCTGTACCAGGACAGAGTCCGGGACTCGAGCCAATCAGGCCACCATTGTGGCATCAGCCTGAGCCAGAACAGTGAATTATATAAGGCACCAGTTTGAAGTGAAAACACTTCCTCCTAGCCCTGACCAGTTTTGCGCATGCATGCTTCCTCAGGGAGGTGCTGATGCTGGTTTTATTGGTATTCTTGAATTGTTTGGTCCGTGTACAGCAGGTACTGGAGCAGCTTTTTCTATTAGACTTCACATGAGAGGGAGGAAGCAGGGGATGGGGGAAGGGGGGTTACAAAAACAGAAACAAAAGCGATAGGCAGACACCAAGATTTGATTTATTTAATTTTAGTCTATACATTAGTGTTTAGTATTTACATTTGCTTTGTGTTACTGACTTTCCTTGAAGAATGAAAAGTGATCATGTGTCTTTTTGCTGGTTTTTGTGATTTGCAGTATCATAAAAAGTTGTGTACATGTTTTGGTTTGACTGTAATGTTTTTTTTCCCATTTTGAAGATGGACAGTGTGTTACTGCTAGCCCTGGCGGCTCTGGGTGAATTTGAGGACAGAGGACAATGCTTTGCATTGCAGTGTCTTGTATTCTAGTCAGCACTGGAAGGGAGATTCATTAGCCTGCAGTGCATATACATGTTACAATTTTTATGAGATATGTATCTGAACTTCTGTTTTTTGTGCCCACCATCTCCCAAACAGGACTGTACTTGGCCTTGGGATAACAGTGGGGAACCGGAGGACAGACAAACATTTGATCAGAGTTTATAAACTGTAATGCACTCACCACAGGCTATTGAACCTCCCATTGCCGCAGCCCTGCTATCATGCCAGTTGCAGGGGATTCTGGGATTTCTGGTAACACCAACTGTCAGCTTGGAAGTCAGTAGTATTACTCAAATACAATCTACTGTCTACAGTATACATTAAATAAAAAAAAGTTTCACACAACTTCAAAAGTGGAGCCAATTCCACAGATGTGGGGATCTTAATGCTGCCTATTCCCCTTTAATAAAGTAACTATAATGCCATCTGACAGTGACACCAACAATTTTATTCCATCTGCATTCTTCTGTTTTGTGCATGTGGAAAAAATGTTATTATGTCATGTAATACAGTATGCTTGCTGTTTCGCTACACTTTCACATGGTAAAAAAATTAAAATTAGATAAAATAACAGAACACATCTGTAATTGTCCTTCCGGACACCTGATGCAAATTTATGTACCGCACGTGTTCTTTTTATCTTATTTTATTAGGAACAGTCTGTACTGGTCCTACAGGACAATCTGAAGCAAACTGATGTAATACCCAGTCCACACCTGCTCTTTTCATCTTATTTTATTAGAAACAGATAAAATGAAATAAAATGACATACAACTCATTCTTTATCTTTAGAATCTTATTTTATTTCTACGTTATGCTTTTTGGAGTTTTCTGAGCACATAAATAGGTTTAATGATCAAGAAATAATACCTGACAGGGTGGGTGGGTGGTATTGGGCAATACTGGACCACCCAGAGGTGTAATGAGGCCTGACGCCATAGGCAGAGGGCCTTATAGCCCCTGGAAGGTCGGGTATTGCCCATACCGCCCACTGTGGAAGTTATTATTGAGCTTAGAAAATGGGCCATGGTATTATATTTGTTAAAAAAATGTGTATGTCTGAAAAATAAAACTCTGTGGCATTTTATTTTTTTGTAATAAAATAGTTACTCCACATTTGTTTGTTTCTTTTTGAGGTGAGGACTTTTGTCCTAGATGAGCTCCTGTAATTGTGGCTTTGTAGCTCGCTGTCTTGGTAACCCCCCCCCCCCGACATACAGGGCTACGGAGTTTGACCAAGCTACACTTGAAAAGTGTAAACCTGTGTTTAAACAGGTACATCTGTGTTTTTTTTTCATGGCTTAAGCCAGGGAATGCAGCGTGGTGGACAGAGTTAAGCAGACCGTGGTTGGAGCAAGGTGGCACGAGATCACAAACTGTAAACGTGTAACATGACCGCGGTTGGGAGAAATGCCGTTTTCTCTCCCCAGCCACATAGAAGTACATTTTTTTTTAATTATTTTGTGCAGTCAGGCTTCTCAGGAGGGAATACTGGTTGGTGTTGAGCGGGGCATGGTACCTCTTGCAGATGAAGATGCGCTGTCAGAGCGGGTGGCCAGAGAAGGGAGCAAGGCACTGTGACCTGATAGCAGGATTTCTTTTTGTTTCTGACAGTGCAGTTCTAAGAATTGTTTTTCATTTACAGCCACAAAAGAAATTGTGAAAATGGGGCTGGGGAGATTGGTAGCTTTGTCTGTTGACCCATTACTGTGGTTGTGTCGAGAGTCGGGGGGGGGGGGAATCTGTTGCTCTCAGAGTCGTGTTGTCGGGTACCAGGGAAGTATCAGGCATGGGACAAGGGGATACTAAAAAAGAAAAAAAAAAAAACTGTAAATTTATAGTTTATGTGCATTTCGTTAGGGCAGATAGGTGGGGTGTCAATGAAGTAGGGAGTAGGTGGACAAAGCAATGGGGCCTGATGGGATTCATCCCAGAATTCTAAAAGAGCTAAGGGTAGAACTAGTTACACCACTGACTACCCTTTTTAACAAATCATGGGAGGATGGGGTGGTACCCGAGGACTGGAGGAGGGCAGATGTGATTCCCCTTCACAAAAGTGGGAGCAAGGCAGAAGCAGGAAACTACAGACCTGTTAGTTTAACCTCAATGACAGGGAAAATGATGGAATCACTTCTGAAGGAAAGAATTGTCGAGTATCTAGAGGCCAGGGGGGCACAGGACCCTAGGCAGCATGGATTCACAGCGGGAAGGTCATGCCAGACAAATCTGATAGATTTCTTTGACTGGGTGACCAAAGTAGTAGATCAGGGAGGGGCTGTGGACATGGCCTACCTAGACTTTAGCAAGGCATTTGACACAGTCCCACACAAAGATTAATATACAAGTTAGCCAGCCTGGGAGTGGGTCCCAAGATGACAGCCTGGGTAAAGAATTGGCTGGAGAATAGGACACAGAGAGTAATAGTAAATGGAGTCCACTCCAGAAGAAAGGAGGGTTACTAGTGAGGTACCGCAGGGGTTCAGTATGGGACGGTCCTCTCAATGTCTTTATGTAGCATTGCGGAAGGACTGGAAGGAAAAGTATGTCTCTTGCAGATGACACTAAGATCTGCAACAGAGTTGATGCACAGGTGGGGTGGAAAGGATGAGAAGGGACTTGGCAAGGTTAGAGGAATGGTCAAATGTATGGCAGCTTAGATTCAGTGCTAAAGTGCAAGGTAATGCACCTGGGAAACAAAAACCCTGGGGAAGAGACAATGGGGGGTAGATACTAACAACAACAAAATGGAAAGGGACCTGGTGGTAGTCATATCAGATGACCTAAAGGTGGGCAAGCAATGTGAGAGGGCAGCACGGAGGGCTGGGGGTTACTGGGATGCATAGGGAGAGGCATCACCAGTAGAAAACAGGAAGTTATTATCCCTCTGTACAGACAGCTGGTGAGACCCCATCTGGAGTACTGCGTGCAGTTCTGAGACCCAATCTCCGCAAAGACATAGACAGGATGGAAGCTGTCCAGAGGAGGGCAACTAAAATGGTGCAGGGTCTGCACTGGAAGACATATGAAGAGAGACTTAAGGAGCTTAATATGTATAGCCTCGAGGAAAGGAGAGAGAAGGGGGACATGATAGAAACTTTCAAGTACCTCAAGGGAATCAACAAAGTCCAAGAGGGTAGCATCTTTCAAAAAAAGAGGTGTGCAAGAACAAGAGGGCACAATTTGAAGATGGGGGGCGTGCTAGAGGTAATTTAAGGAAGTATTTTCACAGAGAGGGTTGTGGATGCATGGAACGCCTTCCGGAGGAGGTTGGGGAGTCAAATCAGTGGTGGAATTCAAGCATGCATGGGACAGTCATAAGGCAATTCTGGGGGGTGGGGGTAAGAAGAAGTAGGCTGCTGGTTAACTAGGATCTGCAGCTTATCCAGTAGATAGGGCAATGGGCAGACTGGGTGGGCCAAGCAGTCCTTATCTGCTGTCAAATTCTATGTTTCTATGTTTCTATGGGTGGACAGTATCTATCACTGAGTGAGAGAAAACAAATGGCGGGGATTTTAATTCAATTAGGTGCTTTCAGCCAATGAGAAAGCAGGCTGGGCACAAAGATACCGCAGTGGGTGAAGGGGCACTGATGCTTACGCTTTTTATTTCCTGCTTGTCTGTTGAAAGTTAATGTACCCCCATCAAGGGTACCAGCTAATTAGAGACCAGGAAATAAAAAGCCAATTTTCTAAATGTACATAACCAAGTTATCAGAAGTAATATAAAGTAATACATAATGTAATGAGTTACAGTTAGTTACTTATTACTTTTTATATGAAAGTAATAAATAACTGTAACTGATTAAATTTCTTTGAGAGTACCTTGTAATTCTAACTGAGTACTCCTTAAAAGTAATTTACCCAACCCTAGAGGAAGTAATGGTATTAGAGTATCTGAGCCTGCCGGACATCGATTGGGATGTTCCAGTGGCCAGGAACACCAGACATCCAGCCTTTATGGACACATTCCAGGACTGTTTACTGGTACAGCTAGTTAAGCACCCCCCCCCCGCCCCCGGGCAGGAGGTCATTCTCGATGTGGTGCTCACCCTCTCAGAGGTGGTAGGAGCTGTGAGAGTTGGGGAGCCTCTATGGAACAGTGACCACAACTCCATTTAGTTTGAACTAGGCCTTGGGAGTGCAAAGCCCAAATCCAGAGCTGGGGGCCTTGATTTCAGAAGAGGGGACTTAAACAGGTTGAGAAAGTTGGTCCGGGACAAATTAGTTGGGGTTGACAGCATAGGAGGAGTGGAAGAGAGATATGGGGCTATAAAGTGGGCCTTTCTTGAGACATCTAAGTTATGTATGAGAACGGTAACCAAAAGGGACAAAGTCAGGAGACCATTACAGCTCTAAGCTAAGGTCAGGGATGAGGTGAGGGCTAAGAAAAAAGCCTTCTACAGGTACAAAGAAAAGCATGGGGAGGAAGGATGGGGAGAATATTCACTTAGAAATAAGGAGGCAAAGAGGGTGGTAAGGTAGGCAAAAGCAGACACGGCAATGCATATTTCAGAGGGGGTCAAGGGCGTGGTATATTAGGGAAAAAAGGAAGAGGGGGAGGATTCGTTTGACTATCAGAGGGGCGTAGATTGATAGATGAGGATAGGCAAAAGGCTGCCATCTTAAATTATTATATTTTCTCAGTCTTCAGTAGGGAGGATGGATAGCTCTTGTCAGACAGTGGCATCAAAGTGGCCACAAAGAGGGTCCTGGAGATGAGGCAACCATTATTTACAAGCAAAAGGGTCGAAAAAGGACTACCTGCCCTAAAGATAGATAAGGTTCTTGGATCGGATGGAATCCACCTTAGGGTGATCAAGGAACTGCCAGTGCAACTGGCTGAACCCCTGGTACAGCTATTTAATAGCTTATTACATACAGGGGTAGTACCAAAGGACTGGAGGGTGGCGGATGTAGTTCTGCTCCATTGGGGGGGGGTGAGACAAGGAACAGGCGGGGAAATACAGACCTGTCAGTCTCACCTCAGTTGCAGGGGAGCTGATGGAGTCACTGTTCAAAGAGGACCTCATGGACTACATAGAGAGCGGTGGTCTCCAGGATAGTAAACTGCTCAGGCTCATGGCAGGGAGGTTTATTCAAACTAATCTGATAGTCTAGTCCCATTTAAAACTGTTGAGCTCACTGTGTCCCCAACGTCCAAGGGGGCTTCTACCTTGTGTTCTCTGATTGGCCATCAGCAACCTGGTGAGGTACCCACCGCAACAGACTGTTCCAACAATTACGACCATTTCTGGGAAAGCCGGGTATATCCGCACTGTGTTACTAGGAATGTGTGGGGGAACAAAAGTTAGGCCGAAATCATTGCTTGTGTTTTATTCCCTTCTACCCCTCCTCCTATAATAAATCTGAAGTAAGTTAATTTTACATTTGTTGTCCTGGTGTCCATGGTTATTGTGGGGGAGTGTTTTATTGCTGTGTGGGGACAAGGTCATTGTGTGTGGGAGGGAACTAATATTTATTCCTAGGGGGGTTGTAGCCTTGTATTTTATCCACCAGGTACCCCATACCTCTGCCCCAGGTGGAGGCACCGCTCCACTTCACTCCAGTGTAGCATGCCCATTAGTGAACCCAGGCCAGCCCCCTTGGGAGGTGTGTACTGTGGAGACCCTGAGGGCCCCAGTACAGCCAAGTGGTAAGCTGGTGGCTGTTACATGAACAAAAAGTGAGAAATACAAACGCTTCACTTTTTGTGACAACTACTGTATCAGCTGCTGTACAGTACATGTATACTCCGCAGAAGCATGGTGTAAGCGAAGTGTATTGTCACCTGCATTAAATGTATTTACCCTCACTGTAAATGAGTTGCTGTTTTGCATTGCCTGGCACACCATATGGGATACTGATGAACTTTTTCCCTATAAGCATTACTTGCCAAAGCTAAGTTTTCTCCATAGGTAAACCATTTGCTCAAATATATACAACACTCTCAGCTATAATCCATGTCAATCCAGCTAATGAAGTCATTAATTAAGCAATAGGTTACTACCAGGGGTTACATTAATCATCTGTTAATCACTCCCTGGGGGTGTAATGTGACATGAGGCCAAGCCAAGTGCGACACACCCCTAGGGGTTGATTAACAGATGATTAATGCAACCCCTGGTCGTACTTTTTACTTTTATAGCAATGTGAAAAAAGTCAGTTTTCTTTCTTTCTTGTAGGATTTTTTTTAATTACCTAATTTAGAGGGGAAATAGTCCTGCTGCCATGTGGAGATGAGCGTGGGAACCAGTGTTCTCATTCTATTCACTGTTTGCCATTCTGTGGATGCCGTTCTGCAAGCTAGCTGGTGCTGTGAGCATAGGCTAGCACATACTGGAGGATTATGTTTATAATAAAAAGAAATAAATTCAGGCCTGAAGATGGAAAAAATGAATGAAAAGGTAGCAATTGTTAAGCGCATACTTACTGTGTGGTCGCAAGTTTATCTTCAGTGACTGATAACGTAACTTTGCTTACATGGCTTGGCAGCATGAACTGCCACTCCACATGAACTGCTGCTCCACTACTTAGACATAATGCTGTTTGCATGGGCTCTGAACGAGGCCTTCCTATAAGTTGTCTTGGCAGCAGCTTTGTGCAGGAAAAAGCCATATTGCCATGACAACACTATGAAGATCTGCAGAAAGGAAAAAGCTGTGTGTCTTTAAGCAATAAGCCACGGGGGGGGGGGGTTATCGGGGGATTTACCATGGCTGGAGTGGTTTGCCCACAAGGCACAGGTGAGTGGGTAAATCCCCTGATAACCCAGATCCCCCGAGTGGCTTATTGCGATTATACCAAGGATTTTTTTTTTATTATTATTTAAAAAACACAGCACTTGCTATAATGCTTAAATAAGCGACTCAGTTGTAGAGCAGTCAGTGTTTTTGTTTACTTTCCCCAATGTACGGAGCTGCTGTTTTACAGTCTCTGCTTAGCGGGGAAACAAGATGGCGGATGGAGTTCCGTGATTTTTGCCGTCGGATTGCTTTTTTTTGAACATGTGGCTGGCTGGCACCTTTTGTGGTGATTATCGGTAGATAATCAACACAGGTAAGGTGCCAGCCTGCCTATCTGATTGGTCGGTGTCCAAGGTACATGGTATAATTTGTGTTAAATCATGGTTGCCACAATAATCTGATTCATTTTTATAAGTTGTAGTGAACGAAAGGGTGGAGCGCTATTTAGAGTATAGATACATTTTCTTTTAAAAGACCTTAAGGCTGTGAAGTCCTTCATAGAATGAAAAACTGTTTAAAAAAATTATTGTGTGGAGGCTTCAAAGACACCGCAATCAGCACTACCAACATCAGTAAGCAGGCACAACAATGGCGGTCAGTCAAAACTGTCATAGAATGCTGGAGTCAAACCTAAGAATTCCAATATTCCATGACGGGCTTTACGCAGGAGATTATGCTGCATCTGATAAGGCTGAACATGGTTATTAATGAAAGATTAATGTAACCTTTCCTAGCCTATATTAGCCAATCACATTATAGCATTTAAAACTGCATTGCTGTAAATTAAAGTAATAGACTGATCCAGCTGCTCTACAAGAGCTAGTCAAACAGAAAATGGCTATAAGCTTGGTCCCATTAAAGCAGTGTCTCTGAACTGAATGAGTTCAGTGAGGATTTTTATGTTTGCTTGCACGCATGTGCAAGAAACATAGTGCCATCATTGGAGATTCGGAGGTGTGTCACCTCCTCCTCCAATTCAGTCAGTGGGCTGGCAGGCGCGGCCCCTGTAAGCCAATGCATTTTGGAGCTGTCTATGACACACTCCAAAATGCAGTAACATTCTGATTGAAAGGGGAGCTACGGCAGGTGAGCAGCTGACAGATAGCGCTGCTCCGGCGCAGCTTCCCGACCACACACACAGGCGCCCGCAGGCGCCTGCGCCCCCACACGCGCACGGTATAGCCGACGGGTGCCCAATCCCGCCGGCTGTGCTGCATTCCCCGCACCTCGAGGCTTCAAAATGCCACGCTGGGTGCCCACCCAGCGTGGCAACTATCATATAGCTTGACCGGGGTGCCCAACTCTGCGGCTGCACTGTCCTCCACCCCCCAGTGCAGAGGATGCCACGCTGGGAGCCCACCAGCGCGGCAGCAATCAGAGGCCGAGGGGTGCCCAACTCTCATTGGCTAAATGGCCCCAACGTTCTTGTGCCACGCTGGGAGCCCACCCAGCATGGCAACGTCCCCACGCCATCCGTTCCCTTTGTCACCTGTAAAGGAAAACGGTCTAACGGGCGAGTCTCCCCGCCCCCTCCCACAACCCGCACTCACCCACCGCGCACTCAGTCTCCACACCCCCACCCCATACTTCTCCGACTCTGGCGCGACGATCTTCAGTGGACCGGAACATGTCTGCACTTTTCAAAGCGACCGCGAACTGAGGAAATGCCAGTAAGCTGTATAATGGCTAAATAGGGGGTTTCAACTGATTGCATATCTCAGGCATTTTTTGAAATTTTACCAATTTTCAACATGGGGTTTGGGACCCTTCTCATGATTGATGTCACTGTCATTGCGTTATTCAAGCCCGGCGGTGATTTTGCACAGTGACGTTGTAGTGACTGTTGAAATCACCCTTCTGGCCTGAATAACGCCATGACAGTGACATCAATCATGAGAAGGGGTCTCAAAACCCCATGTTGAAAATTTGGTGCAAAATTCCCAAAAATGACTGTTTTACTAGCGCATGCTATAGTTCTACGCAGGCTTGTAAGTTCGCAAATTTTCAATATTTTCACTCCAGATTTTCAACATTGCCATTTTACCACACCTTCTTATGAGTAGTACAGCTGCCATTTTTCACATCTCACCCAAAACGTGTTTCCACTCATGTAGCGCACAATGGCGCAGTCGGTGTGCAAAATCAATGTACGGGACAAATTAAGAAAATCACAGTGACACTGTTCATGAGGTGAGGTGTTAAATGGCTATGTTGAAAATTTGGTGAAAAATTCCAAAATATGACTGTTTTACGAGCGTGCGTTGTACAGTTCCTACGCACGCTCGTTAGTTTGCAAATTTTCAATATTTTCACTCCAGATTGTCAACATTACCATTGTACCACACCTTCTTATGAGCAGTATAGCTGTAATTTTCACATCTCACCAAAAGCGTGTTTTCGCCATTTACGCATACACTGGTGCAGTCGGTAAAGCTAAATCAATGTACAGGACAATTAAGAAAATCACAGTGACACTGTTCATGAGCAGAGGTCTTAAAATGGCTATGTTGAAAATTTGGTGGAAAATTCTAAAATGACTTTTACGAAGCGTATGCTGTACAGTTCCTATGCATGCTCGTAAGTTTGCAAATTTATTATTTTCTCCAGATTTTCAACATGTCCATTTTATTAAATTCCTTATGAACAGTACAGCTGCAATTTTTCATATGTTGCCTGTAATGTGTTTTCGCGTGATGCAGCGCACAATGGTGCTGTTGGTGTGCGGAAGCAATGTTTAGACAGATTAAGAAAATCACAGTTACACTGTTCATGAGCAGAGGTCTTAAAATGGCTATGTTGAAAATTTGGTGACAAAAGTCCATGAAATGACTGTGTTATGAGTGAGCATTGCACAGTTTCCACGCATCCTCATTAGTTCATGACTTTGTAATATTTTCAGTCCAGATTTTCACCAGTGGCATTCTTACACACTTCCTTATGAACAGTACAGCTGCCATTTTTCACAACATGGCCAAAGTGTGTTTTCACACTTTCAGTGCAGAGATGCGTGGTCGCTGTGGGAAATCATTGTTCGGCATAGATAAAGAAAAATCACAGTGACACTGTTCATGATCGGAGGCACCAAATGCCTGAGTTGACAATCTGCTGTAAGAAATCCCCAACCTAATTATATTACTGTTCTATGCTGCACAGTTTCTATGTACGCCGTGACTTCACCATTTTTTAAATATTTTTTACTACACATTTCCAACATAGCCATTTTTACACCTCCCATGAAAGAGTACAGCTGTCATTTTTACATCCTGTTGAATATTTTGCACCTGTGGTGCTAAATGCCGAGTCACTGTGCATAAGCAGCTTCGGCTAACAAACTGATATTCCCTGTTCATGAGGTGGGGTCACAAAACAAACATGTTGAAAATTTGGAGGAAAATACCAACAAATGCCTGAGGTATTAGGCTTTTCAACTATAACGTCAACCCTGTAGAGAATGACAGGCATCAGGGGTGTGACTTGGGATTCTTGCCTGTGATGCTCATGCCATTCACACCCTGCAGTCACTGAGAGGCATCGAGGTATGCCTTGGACTCTTCGGCCCCAAAGTTCACCCCATTCTCCTATATCGCACCCATCTCACCATATTTCCTAATGAAATGGGTGCATAAGGCCAAAGACCACAAGGAACACCGTGGCACTTGTCAGTGTCTGCAGGGTGGGGTGTGGTGAAATGGCGTGGCCATTATGCCTGAAGACCCAAACGCACACCCCAATGCCTGTCACTCTCTGCAGGGTGGTGGTGGGGTTGGCTTCAGTTCAATACTTCACTGCCATTCCAATTACGCAGCTCTGTAACTTCTACACTACCACTGCCAATGCCAGCAAGCAAACATTCGGCATTGACAAATGCTTGTTAGATTTGGAATTACAAGAAATCTACAACCAGGCATATACTAAAGAAAGGGTACCAGTTACTTATTCATATCTGCCTATGCAGCAGGGTAAAAATATATACTTTAGACTAATGTAATAATATAGTAATATACTACATAGTTAGGCCTTTTTCCTCCATTAAAAAGCTGATGCAGTGTTACTTCTCCATATGGCATGCTTTTGAATAGGTATTGCTCTCTGAGCTCACTATTAAATCAGTTGTGACATAATCAATAGACTATTTTTATATCACCAACTGACAGTCTTAAATTTCTTATCCCAATCTCAAAATCAGCTAAACTGGGGGTGGACAAGGGGGTGGGGCATGCATTTGTCGGATCTTGTCAGAGCTCGTAAATTACACAGCGTCACTTAGGGTGAGTGGGGAGAGGCTGCTTAGCCTCAGGGGCTGCCATAGTGCCTATGTCCACTATCTGTCCAGCTGCAGGACTGTCAGTGGGGCCCAATCAGCCCTCTCTCCATCATCCCCCAGCCCTCAGTGTAGACTGGTAGGGCTGTGTAGTCTGCAGGTGCCAGCAGGAAACACTGGTGTGGCTGAGTGTTGTCCCAAGAGGAATACTGCAGTCCATGGAGGACTACCACAGACTGTCATATATCATGGTCCCCCACTCCATGCAGAGCAAGAGAGCCACTACAGATGTCGAACATCATGTGCAGCACCGTTCCTGTGTCAGTGCTGCTCCTGCATGGGCTTCATACATGAGGGACCCAGGGGGAAGGGGTTGTGGAGGCTGTGTGGCAGAGATATGCTTCACTCAAACATATCACAGCCCCCCATTGTGGGTCAAACCCTGAGTCTATTTTGTCTGTCCCTCATACTAAACAACAACGACAATATTCAATTTGCATGTGGACACAACAAAATGTCTTGGACAGAACTGTTTTCCCTCAGTGCCATTTTCACTTGAAAGCCTGAACAATGCTAGCTTCCACTGCTTCACTAGGGAGACTGCATACCTCTCAGCTGCTATGAATTTTGCATAGTGCTATGATTTTCACACTCAGATTTACCCCAGCTCCACATAGGTTTACTGATGTTCTTAATGATGTTAGAGCTATTTCTGGACACACAAACTATTAAATCATTGAATTAAATTGATAGAAACATTCCTTATCACTGACTATATGGTGTCCACTATTTGTAGACATATTATTCTTTAAACTAAGAAAGTGCTCCACATTCTGGCCATTTGCTATGCTTTTTGAAGCCCAGTGCTATGATTTTATTGCTGAGAGGTATGGGAGACTGTCCTGTACGCTGACTGCTCTCTGTATGATGTGTTACCATATTCCCTAACCCTTCCTCCTCAGTTTTTTAATGCAGATTTCTGACAAATATTTACGTGAAGATCATCCTATCTATCTATCTATGGCACTGGCTCAGAACACCAGGGAAATTCTTCATACTTAATTTTTCTACAAGAAACTTGCTCATGTGTTGAAAATGAGAAATTTTAAAGAAAGCAATGAAGGTACAAATTGAACTTCTTTCATGGATCGTCTCAATCTGCTGGAATTGCCATTTTATTATAGTTAATGGGAGTATGATTAGAATTTATAACAATCTGGAAGCTTGGTGATTCTTGCACGTAACATTGATAACTCATAATAGCTTTCACTGTATGCATGCAATAACTCCACACTTAAAAAAACATTTTTTATTTGTGACAATCTACTGAAGGCCAACATTCAAAATTATCAGTGCTTAGCTTATGTTAGGAGGAGATTTTAAAAAAGCCTTCTCAGTTTGTAAACACATCACCCACTTTAGTATGTTTAGCCTTTAGTTAATCTAATGTCTTTCTAGATAATATCTGAATGAACCTATGATCACATCCGGCCCTGTTCTAAGTGACGTCCACTCTCTACTACAACATGACTACAACAACATGCAGTCTTGGTTTCGTACAAACAATCTCAAAATAAATACCTCCAAAACTGTTTCCATGACCTTTGGGTCAGCTCTAAAAGTGGCAGGAACACCAAGACCCCCTGCAATCACCACCCTGGATGGAAACACACTAAACACTGTCTCTTCCTATAAATACCTGAGAGTATGGCTAGAGCCCCTGCTAAACTACTCAACCCATATATATGCCATCACTTGGAAGCTCTGACTGAACCTTGGTCTTCTTTACAGAAACCGTGACTCCCTCCCACTACATGCTAGATGCACACTGCTGACAAAAATGATCACTCCCATCTTTGATTACATGGCCATTGTGTACAACACCACCCCCTCCAACTCGCTATCCAGGATGGACTCCTTATTCCATGCTTTTTGCTGTTTTGTAACAAATTCCCCTTTCAAAACACATCACTGCATGCTCCTTTCCTCCCTCGGGTTAGCGCCCCTCTCCCATCACCATTTTTGCCACTCTGTTTCTTTTATTTTCAAATTTTGGTTCGACATACTGCCCCACTACCTGGCTGAGAAACTAACCTCTGCAGCATTATCTCCTTACTCGCTGCGCTCTAGTGACTCCCACTCCTTCTCCCTCCCCAAACCATCCTCATCAGCTGGCAAATCTGCCTTCTCATACCGTCTCCCCTACCTATGGAACCAGCTTCCCCAGCCCCTCAGAAACTCACCCTCGCACAACTCCATTAAATCTCAACTTTGTCAACTCCCCTCCCCCACCTGTATCTGCAACTAGTCCGTCTTTAGCCAAATGAATATGGTTTAAACTTCAAAACCCCTGTACTGTATATTATGGTTTTCATGCAACTTATTGTAAATAACTGTATACTGTATATGCAACTGAATGTAAATAAGTCCTTTGTACAAAATTATGTGATTGTATGTAATATCCTCATGTATCTATTTTATGTATGTATACTGTTGTAACTCCCACCCCTCACTCCCAGGTCACACCTGGAAATGAGCCCTGGCTCAGTGAGCTTTTCCTGGTTATCAAATGTTTAAATAAATAAAATAAATATTTTACCCTCACTGCTACAGCCTTCACATGAAGTACTGTCTTGCCTCTTTGTCGAGAACTGACCATACCTTCCTTCATGATTCTGCAATTAAAAAGACTCTGCCTGCTGGCCCTGCATTGCAATGACAATGGCCTGGGTTTGGGCGTGAGCTTTGGATGCCAAGGAGAAGGAGGATTAAGCATCCCAAGGGGATACCTGCTGCTATTTTCTCTTATAGACTGTCCTCGCTCTGGAACACCCTACCCTTCCATATCAGACACTCCCCGTCTGTCGGTCTCCTGAAATGTGCCCTATCCCAGTCATCTTGCTCCTGACCCTGCCCTGTAATGGCTAACCTCTCCCCGGGTCCCCTCCCCGAATGCTCACTTTTGCTCAGCTAAACAGGCTCCTCTTGTGCACTCATTCATCAGCTGATCTCACTCTATATATTCCCTCTTGGAACTTTCTGTCCTCCTTCCTCATCTCCCTTCTCCCTCCCCTAACTCTCTATTACGACCCTCATCTCTGTAGTCACCACATTTTATTGTACCTGTAATCCATGTTATGCCCTGCTAAATTATACTACTATATATTGTACTCTATACCTGTTTTAACCTATGTACTGTATACCTCCAAAATCCCCTTTCCCCTGGGTCGCACCTGGAAATGAGCCTCAGCTCAGTGTCCCCCTCCTGGTTAACAACTTTAGATAGAGATAGATGGATAGATAGATAGGTAGATAGATAGATAGATAGATAGATAGATAGATAGATAGATAGATAGATAGATAGATAGATAAAATGTTTAACTCCTGTGGGAAGGAAGGGCAGCATACTCTAGTACAACACTGCCACCTGGTGAACCATAGGTGGTAGTGCAGTTGCAGTAGGAAGAAGTAGGAAGGACATTGTCAAACTGCTGCAGCACTGTCATGCATTTCATGTGAATGCACTTCTTAAAGCCCATGCCAGAATGTCATGAGGAGTACTATCTGATTCCCTCTCCCTCAGTTAATCAATCACTTCTTCCTACTCCGTATATTATTACTTTGTTAATCAAACTTTAATATTCTTTTGCTTATTGCAAAATGTACTATACTGTATTCACTCTACGGCAATCTTTATTCGGAAATGGTTTGTTGTAATTTGTATCTATTGTTTTACTTATTTTCCATATTGCTGTATTATTTTGCACATTGTACCTTGTATCTGTTATGTTTACTTCCCTCCTCCTAGGATGCATCTGGAAATGAGCTGATACCAGCTCAGTATGACTTTCCTGGTAGAACATTTGAAATAAATAAATATATGTTTAGTTTTTTTTTTTTGTTGACCGGGTAAGTGCACTAGACAAATCCTACCTACTTTCAGGCACGACCTGGGGGAGGGGGATACAGATGAATACCGACTGACCTTAAACCAGATTAAGCTGTTGGTGGTATTTTTAGTGAATGAGGGAAATTTGGCCAGGACACCGGAGAAATTCCCCTACTCTTTTCGATAAGTGCCATGGGATCTTTAACATTCACCTGAACTACTACCAATCCAGGTAGATGGGACCTCGGTTTAACGTCTCATCTGAAAGACGGCACCTCAGAAGTGCAGCACCCCTCTCATGCTACACTACAGTGTCAGTACTGGGATATTAACCTAAGTGCTAGATGTGGGAACTGAACCCACAGCCCTCTGATCTCCTGGCCTCAGAGGCAAGTGTGCTACCTACTGAGCCACTGACACTGCTAATCAAATAAATATGAAAACCAAGGAAAACCCATCCCCTCAGATATGCATCGCATAAAGTTGACACTCTAGGTCCCCACTGAGTCGACTGCTGTACCTTCCTGCATCATAGGGACTTTGGAGGATGCTGTCCAACTCCCCAAGAGACCACCATGGAGGGAAGAGTGGGCCATGTAACTCTTGACAGGGGTGTGATAGAAACGGTAAGAATGGGAATGGGAAATGGCCAGGAACAGGAGAGCCACACTGGAGAGAGGGGGATTAAGAAAATGTTTGTAGAAAAAAATATGCCTGTGGTTTGGTGGAGCAATGTGCTACATGAACTATTCCTTCTGAGAGCTATTCCTTCTGAAAGCTACTTTGTGTCCAAGTTTCCCTTGGATGCAATTCTTTTCACCACCATCATCCTCTCCTCCACTGGTGACTTCATCACTCTCCTTATGGGGATCATTACGAACTCCCTTAGGTACCTTTAATCTAAGGGGACCTTGCCACTTTAGTATCTCTAGAAATGAAATATTCTATACCTATTCCATGTGCCCTATCTGAGTGGTACCTCAAAGGGGTGGTATTCACCTCCTGGGACAGAAAGAGGAACAGCAAAAGTCTCTGTTATGCATTCAGTCTACATTACCCAGCTCCTCCTACATAAGCAAGAACACCCAACAGGATGGGTGGTATTGGGCAATATCAGACTGCCCAGGGGAGAAATGAGGCCCGATGCCACAGGTGGAGGGTCTTATAGCCCCTGGAAGGTCTGGTATTTCCCAATACTGCCTTCCTGGAGGGTATTAATGGGCTTAGAAAATGGGCTATGTCCCATTTTTTTACAGCATTTAAAAAATAAGATGATGCTAAACAAATTAGTGAAAAACAATTTATTGTGTCTTTTAGTTAAAGTAGTTCCTCCACTGGTATATCTGCCAGTAGAGGGCACTGCACAGTTTCCAAGTATTTTTATACAGGCTGCAGCCCCGCCTGCCAAAGAGAATGCAGACAATTTATCCATGCACAGGAAATGCACCTGTTGATTCACAATGTCATACTTTTATTGTGCATTCCACTTATTACTGAGCTCCATTTTCTGTTTTGTGCTGCTGCTTCAAGGATGAGAGCAATGGTACTTTATTGGTTTCTACACCGCAGATGGAGGCACACTGCTGGGTTGTGGCACAAGGCAGAACCTGTGATCCTCTGTAATGGGATGAGTGAAGGTGTATGTGGTGGCAACTTATGTATCACAGATCCAGAAGGAGGAGGTTAGTTTTTTGTTTTGTTTTTTGTTAAAGGCTGGAGTTTTTTTTTAAATTTTTTTGCTTTTCAGCAGGGAAAACAGTGCAACTGAGTGGGATAATACTGTGAACCGTGCAAGCTTAGAGCTTCAAGGAACCACCACTTCTGTCTTGGTGATTTCTTTTAAAGAAGAATAAAATATTTCACTGTTTTACTTGTAAATTTGTTTTTGTAAGTAGCCAGGCATGTCACGACCTACTGACAGTGGTAGGTGACTGGGGCAGAGGTATGACTGAGGGAGTTACTTGCTAACTGTGAGAAAAAACATGGCTGCAATTTCTTTACATTTGAACTGTGGTGCAGTGATTTCTGTTATGGGGTGCCACATTGGGCTGGCACTTGTTTTCTGTTGGGCTCTACTGGTACTTAATATACGCCCCTTAGCATGGCTCTCAGCCAATCAGATGGCTGGAAATCTCCAGCTCATGTTCTCAATACACTTAAACTGCCCACTGTACAAGTGAATTGTCCTACAGCACTGTTCACGTTAATTAGAAAACCATACTTTTACTAAACTGGTGCTAGCCATCGCCATAACAAATCCCCTGGATACCGAAAGCTAACTAATTCACTTTTTTTATAACATACAGTTATTTAATTAAGTTGAAACTATTGCATTAAGTAATACATAATACTAAATGATCCAATTATGTTACAAGTTTATTGCATTGATTTTATCACTGCATTGTAATGTTCCCATTCCTCCTTCCCCAGGACATATCTGGAAATGAGCTGTTACCAGCTTAGTATGATTTTCCTGGTAAAACTTGTAAAATAAACAAATCACAAATAAATAAACTATTAAACAGGCTGCCAGATGGTTAAGAAATAACCCATAACAGGACATGGGTTTATGTAAACTAATGGATATGTACAAGCACTTTGAAAAGCAGTTCCTGGCTAATGTCTACTTTTCATGCTTTTTTCTAACTACATTTCTGTTCATTTTTGTTGTGGTATTTAAAACTAACAGGTCCAGTTATGGTGCAGTGTTCCAGGTTTAATGGACTTGCTGATTGAATGGTCAGAAGTGTCACTGGTGGGGGGAAGGGGTGCTCTGGAGCTCAAACTGTGTGGCAGCAAGATTGCATAGCACCTTCTCCAAAACAGAAAATCAGATTAAACATTTCTTGCTAATGTGGAAACACAATGTAACCAACCCCCCAAATGGTGGGCTTACCTGAAGCTTTTTCTCTGGACTTTGCAGGATTTTTCTGCCCAACAAGGATTCCAGGTGGTGCTCGTCTGCCTCTGAGAGCCTGGCAAGTCCAGTACTGTAAATATAGTCCAGTGTAAAGTATCGCTATAATCCTGGTTTCTGCAAGAGTGTGCGAATGGATGCTACTGCACTGTCACTTTAAAAGGTTCAGTGCTGTCTCTACAGTATGTGGCCTCTGCTGGATACGGGAACCCCAGAGACAGCGACCAGCAGAGCAGCACCCCAATAAGTTTCATTGTGCAGTTGCTTGACAGTATGCATGGAACTCTATTGAATGCTGTGATTGTATATTGCTAAACCCAACTGTTCTGTTTAAAATGAACTTTAACAGTAGGACTGTTTACATTTCAAGTAGCCAGTCACCATGATGATACTTTGACCCCTCTTTGGGCCAATCAGAACTTCAGGGGTCCTAATGGGTCCTTAAACTGTGACTGCTGGGAGAAAACTGTGGACTTTGTCCTTGGCACCCTTTTTTGCCCAGTCAAAGTGCTAGGACTGTCATTGATAGCCTGGGCAGCCAACTGGATTACAATGCTCTGTCTCCCTTCAGCTGAAAGAAGCGGCTAAACTCTGTCTGCACCAAGCTTCTGTTCTGTAAGGAGGCTCTCTGTGCTTGAGCTCAGAGGACTTGGGAAGAGGCCTGCTTTGCTTCTTCTCTGCCAAATAACTTTGTGGATCCTTTGAACTGCCAAACTGCAGACTGATTTTAAACTCTCCATAAGGGGAAAGACAGTGTTTCCTCAGAGCCAAACATCAGGGGGTCTGAGTCTTGAAAGATCCCAACCATGTGTGTGAGAGGAACTGGTTCTACCAGATTGTGTGGCCTAGAATTGCATCTTGGGGCCACCAGTCTTGTCCCTGAATCTGTTGAAGAAAGGGGGAGACCTGAGAGTTTATATGCCAGTTCGCATGTCGAGGACTGTAGTGTGTAAGTGGATCAAGCTGAGCAGCCTAATTAGGTCTGTGCCAGAACTTTTTCCAGTGATGCCAAATAGTGTTGTTGAGAAACTGTTGATAATCCTGAGAGACAAGCTGCTGGAGAACCAGTGTGGGGAGTCAGCTCCTGTGGAGAAGATCATTGCTGGTTGCAGCCATCCTGAGGAGCAATGCCTTGATGTGGGGGTGAGTTGTGTAAGTCCTGGTCCCTGTATCCTGGTCTCAGTCCAGAGAGAGAAAACCTGCAGCTTGCAATCGTCAGTCAGAGAGCCAGTTTCTGAGAGAGGTCAGCAAGGAAATCAGCCCAGCATCTGAGGTCTTGGTGTAGTGTGTACAACAGGGTCCTTGCCCTGCAAAATTGAATCCAAAGCAATTGCCATTTGATTTGTTTTTGAAGTTCTTGTTGTGGTTTAACTGTGATTGCAGGCCATTAGGCCTGGGGATTACAATTTCTTTGGGGTTTAAAGCACTGGTGAATGTGGCTACAGATTAACATAGAAGGATCAATAACCAATATTTTATTTAAGGGCTCCAACCAGCTACAACGCAAGCCACCCCACAGCAATGCTCAGGCCTGCAACATCTTAGATCCTGGGCACCCAGAGTTAAGGGACTGCATTAAGTCAGGGGTGAATCTTTATGACTGTAAAGCTACTATCAAAGCCTGATTATTTTCTTTGCAGTAACTGTTGATCTAGCTGCCTGTCCCTTGTTAACATCCCCCAATAAATCAGTTTATTGTTTGAATGTTAATTTGCTTCTTGAGCATATAATTACCGAATGGTGGGGGTTGGAAAAGGTAAAAAGGGGTATTGCTGTTGTTGTCAACTTTCCGTTTCAGGTGCACAGGGCATCCAAGAAACCCAGATCCTGTTGGTAAAAGAGGTAACCGTGAGCATATTATTAGCACTCACCAATAATTGTTTTGTTGAATGTCAAGTAAAGTGTTGGGTACAACTTCATGTGTAGGTCCACATGTCAGGACTGTGGGTAAGTATAACTTCCCAGAGGGCTGTGCTACTTTACCAAGAAACACACTTGAACTTTCTCTGGGTGGAGGCACCATGTCAGTAGTACTACTGTAGAACCCAGGCCCCTCAACCTGCTATCAGGGAAGTAGGCAAGGGTATTAGCCAGTTGGGAGGTGGTACCCAGCAGATAAGGACTGCATGACCCACCTAGTCTGTCCATTTTCCCTACCTACTATAACACTGCAGTCCCTACTTGATCTCCAGCTTCACCCCCCCCCACCTCTAAAGTTCCCTTATGCCAATCCCATGGATTCTTGAAGCCCATTGCCATTTTTACCCCCACCACCTCCACTGGGGGACCATTCCAGGCATCCACCACTCTTTCTGTAAAGTACTTCCTTACATCTCTCCTGAGTCTCCCCCCTCCAACTTCATAACATGTCCCCTTGTTCTTGAGCATCTTTTTTTCTGAAAAATGGTTCCCTTTTGAACATTATACTCATGAGGTATTTGTATGTTTCTATCATATCCTCCTCTACCTCTTTTCTTCCAGGGTGTACATATTGAGGTCCTTTGGTCTCTCCTCATAGGGCTTGAGATGCAGACCCTGCACTGTTTTGGTTTCCCTCCTTTGGGCCACCTCTACCCTATCTATGTCCTTCCAGAGATGTGGTCTCCAGAATTGGACACAGTACTCTAGGTGGGCTCTAACCCGTGATCTACACAGTGGCAACACCATCTCTCAATTTCTGCTAGTGATACCCCTCCCTATGCAGCCTAACATCTCACTAGCTCTCCCCATAACCTTGTCACACTGTCTCATCACCTTAAGGTCATCAGATATGATTTCTCCCATGTCCTTTTCATGTTTGGGTGGTGGTTAATACTACCCCCACCTCCATTTTGTACTCCGCCCCTGGGTTTCTGTGCCCCAAGTGCAGGATTTTTGCACTTCTTAACATTGAAACCTAACTGCCACAGCCTTGACCACTTTTCCAACTTTGTCCTGACTGGCACTACTGAACATAGGAATTTAAATTTAGTGAAATGAGCAATCACAGGAAAGATAAAACTATGGTTGATGGAGGAAAAGGCAGAAATGCTTGAGTGGCTCAGTCCTTGTGTCCAGGCGTAATGGCCCAGACCATGGCCGAGCATGGCTCTCATGAGACTTTACGATCAGTGGGACTGCTTATGGACAGCATTTTCACTGGACATAGAGTGTTACAGCTGACCTGTAGACAGGGGATGATTGTGCAGGATGATCATACCATCTGTTTTTTTTGGGACATCAGTAATGTGACCAGATTGCATTGCAAGAAATCTGATGGGATCCTGAGAAGCTCTTGGAGACAGGGTTCATTCACTCCATGATATACCCTGCCTGGCTATAGACTGTACATGAGTGGAAGGTGTAGGCCTAGTGAAACCCACACAAAATGGGAAAATGAGTCACAAGGACAGTATCAACTTTGTGTACCTCAGCAGTGGACAATGTGGCCTATGACTCAGACCTGGAGAACACCTAAGTCAGGCTGGAAAAATATGGGGCTTGATTTTCAAAGGGATACACAAAGATTTGGCACAAGCACTGTAAAAAGGGTCCCCCAAATGGTGCAAGTTAGACCAGAGAAAAGCTGGTCTAACTTGCATCATTCAGTGCTCAGAACTGAAAATCCTGATTGCAGGCTGGGAGAATGCTGTAAGCCCAGTGCACCTAATGATCGGTGCACCAGGGGCATGCAGCATACTCAGGGCTTTGAAAATCGAGCTCGTGGTCTTCTCTTTGACTTTGCTCAGATGTTAGATATGACCTGTTAGTTCCTCCCTTTGATGGTTCCTGCCATTTAGTGCTCATTCTGTGATCTATGAGGATTTAACAGAGGCTGTTTTCCTTTTCTTTACTGGGCTGGAATTTTTAAATAATTAGTTTTAGCACTGTCAAAATACCCTCATTGCTGTATACTTTTTTCTTGGCTATAGCAATCCCAGGGGAGGCGGGAGAAATTAGTGCGGGCATAGTACAAAAGATTCAAGTTTTGGTTAATTGAGTCAATTCACATAAAATAAAGCTACAACACGTTCAATGTTTTGCAGACGCTCACAGTATAATAGTTCCTCAGTTGTGCACTTTGCACTGACATTTTGACATTATCCTCATATAGTGGTGGCTGCAGATCTTCTACAGACTCTGATGTTTTTTGGGGGGATTATATACTCCATCGATTTCTAAATCTGTGCAACTGTTTTATTGCAGCCATACTTTTACTATAGTTTTTTTTTGTTGTTGCTTTAGGTGAAAAGCATGATGCCATAAGCCCTCGGGTATGGCACATAATATTGGACATTATTAATGAACTTTTAATTTTGGAATTAGTCGTGTTGCTCTTGGGCACTATTACTCAACATTTATTTTTAAAACTTTTCCCCCGGTGTGGTATTATAATATACTGGATGGACCAATTCCTTTGATTAAGAAGTTATCCCCTTGTCTGGTGTCTACTGTCTGTATGGGCTGTGCAGTGTATGTATTAACATCAACTACATCAATTGATAAAACAATAAAAACAATTAAAAAAGATGTCACTGGCTCAGTGCCAGTGAATACAGTTGGTGGCTCAGTAGCAGAGGCAGTAACTAGTGGTTCAGTGATGAAGGCAGTAGATGGCTGAAAGACAGAGGCACAAATGATCAAAATGTTGTTCCACATCTGCCAGTCAGTCGTGGAGGCTGACCAGCAGTGGTTTAAGCTGCTTTCACAGCTATGTCTGGTCACTGTCACTCTCTCTTTGGATGCTAGTCCAGCTTCGAAGAGAAGGTGCACAGCTATGCTCCTAATGGAGTAATTGATGTACCTGGCGCTCAGACCTGCATCTTTTGACATTTTCGGCATCATCTTCCCCAAGTATTTTAACCTCATTGGCTGTACTGTATCACAGTTCTGTTGGTCAAGGACAAATTTGGGGCAATTACTCTAGGTGCAGGTAAAATGCTGGTGTCTCTTTGGGGGCACTTTGAAATATATTTTTTAAATAGTGTATTTGGGCAGTATGGACTATCTGGTTGGGCAGAAATGAAGCCCCTCAAGTTGTCATGCTTTTTTCTGCTGTATAACTTTGATTTGTTTTGTCCTTATTGAAGGCTAGTGTCAGCTACTTAGTCCCCATTTCATCAGATTTTATTTCAAATGAGCTCTGCTTGAGCTCTCTCACTCCCTCTCAGCTGCACTGGGCTAAGTTGAGTTGAAGCTCAAATCAGAGGCACTGGACCAGCTCACATGCTGTATAAAGAGAGAATACTGCAGAGCTTCAGATCACCACCAAGTCTGCTTCAGTGATGTGAGGGTGGTGGCTGTAGATGTCACTTCTGGTTCAGAGGGATTCTTTCAGAACCACTACAATTACATTATTTGTAGAGGCAAACTCAGGGTCATTGACTATGCTAATGCAACATTTGATTTTGACACTATTAAAGTGTCTGTTCATTTTGGCACATAATCCAGTGAAGGAGCTGTGCACTGTTTGCCATGGTCCCTTGCACCGAGCCATAGACGTGCAGTGGGATTGCTGCCAGATGAGTCAGGGTTACCATTCTAAGGTCTATATCAAAATGTTCACTTGTAAACCATTCATTTAAAACACTGACAACCCAGATAGTGGTTCTGTGCATGTGTTTCATCATTTTGGCTTCAAACTCGTCAAGCTCATTGTTTGTTAACAGCATATGTCTGGAGTCACCGGGCCATTCCACATCAGTTTTCTTTTGCTTTTTAAAAGGCTTTTTTAAAGCAAATTTGTTGTTTACCCACTCCTCAACTTTAAGATACCCACATAGGATGAAATTTACTTCTTGTATGTTGCTCAGTATGCTGTAGATGTCTTTGTTTGCAAAGCTATTTTCATTTTTAGCATCAAGCAATGTAGAAAAAATGGCTGCTTTTTGTTCTTACATTTCAATCCCCTCCTTGGTGCAGTTATGCTACTTTGTGCACCAAGGATGGCTCTTAGTTAAAGAATTTAGTTTGGCTACTCTACTGTGCATTAAATGATAATTAATACATGGTCACCTGATGTTCTGTAGCCAATGAATTTTTTTTTTCATATCTACCCATTTTATAAAGAGTGTTATGATGCAGCTGGAGACACAAGACAGTAGTAAGAGTGGGCCAACATTATCAATGCCAGTAAAATAGGTAATGTAACCCACCCCTAAGACATACCTGGGAATGAGCTATTACATTTCAGAGTGTCTTTCATGATAAACAAAAAAATACAAATAAATAAAATTAATATTTTATTTTGGCCTTTCAGCCAGTTTAAAATTGGATCATTTGTCAACATCTACTCTGAATGCAGACAGAGAGTGCAGCACCCACTTAACCTTAACTGGGATATACCTAGACAAATGCAGCTATACTGAAAATTTTATTATCAAAAAGTTGATTAATTCAGATAAGAACAATAAATTAGACTCATAGACAGTATCATGGTGGGTGCAAGAAAGTCACAGCAGCCACACACATTTTACGCTAATGGGCGCATCATCAAAGGAAGAATACCATCGGAAACCAATGTCTTATACAGTGCAAAGAATTACATACTTAATTGAAGTATATGTGCCAATTTCTACATCTAATAAAAATATCATTAGAATGCTAAAAACAAAAACAGGTGCAATTTGATTAATGTTTAAATAATTATTTACAGCAGACTAGGAAATTTGTATTAAAAAAACAAATTGTGAAGATCAATAGTATCTCATTGTGATATTTCACTTTGTGGTGGCTCCACGTCTTGCATCCATAAGTTTGTATTGTCTGCATTTCATGTACCCATTTTCATCTTCATTTTAGCTAAGATAAAAAGATAAACAAAAGATATGAATAACATGAAAGGTAAGGCAAACTTTATGTATATAGTACCCTTTCTTGAAGTCTCAGGGTAGTATATATAATTTAACAGATTAACAAAAAACATAACAAAATATGAACAAATAAAACATAACAAGAATAAATACATAGCAGCTGATGGAATACATAAAATACTGATCAGATAATGCTAGCTAGCTGTGGAATGCTTGCTGAAATAAATATTTGTTTTTTAGCTGTTTCTTTCTTTCACCCATCTGGCCCCGGTCGACCCCTCATTCGGCTGCCTTCCCCTGCCTCCGTTCCTTCAGGCCCTCGCCATTGTATCTCCCATGGCTTACCCCCCATGGCAGGGCAGCGGGGAGCCCCCTACTCACCCACCAATACAGGATCCAGTTCAGGGTGTTACCTCCAGGAACAGACCACAGGGAGACAGCCATCAAGCCACAACAACCAGCCACCAGGGTCTTTTCCATTTTTCTCCCTTAGGGGAGCTCAGCGTGCAATGACACCAGCAGCAGGCAGATGTGTGCACCCACGCACGTCTCCACCAAGCATCTGCAATGCTCCCACCCCATGTTTTTGTGGCAGCATACTGCCAAGTCCCAGCCTCCGCCATGGGTCAGATGTGTGCCAACAGCAGGTCTCCCCCCTCCCCAGAGATGGAGAGCAGTCCATCGGATGCTCAATCTATCTCCTCCCCTGCCAACCCCCGGTGGCCCACACTTGTTCCCAAATATGGGTCACTTGAGTGGCATGAGGTGTGGCATCCAGTGCCTCAGCCCTTAAAGCCACTGAGCTGGCTCAGAATAAATACATTTTTAGCGATATTGTATAGACCTCTACCATGCAGGCAGAGCAAATAATCCCCAGAAGAGAGCTGCAAAACATTGGGGTTGCCACTCCAAAGGCTCTGTGCCTAGATTGCCTTAAACAGGAAGAGGGGACAGCGAGTAAATCGACATCAGTGAATTGGAGGGGTTGGGTTGGAAGGTAAAGAACCAGTAGATCTTTCAAGCTATCAAGCCCAAACCACACAAGGTCTTGTATGTTAATAAGCATATCTTAAAGGTTATGCATCACCACATAGGCAGCTAGTGCAGTGCACTCATCACCGGTGTGACGCAGCCCCTCTGAAAAGTTCCCACCACCAACCAAGCTGCAGCATTCTGGACCAGCTACAGACATCACATTAAACCTCCAGATAACCCTAAGTACAAAGTATTATAGTAGTCCAACCTAGAGGTTACAAAAGCATGAAAGATCGTCACCAAGTCAACAGGAGCCAGATGTGATTTAATGCTGGTGTTGTTTCAAAGATGGTAAAAGCCAGATCGGACCACTGCTGACACTTTTATTTTGTTTATTTATTTATTGAGATCTCAGATTAAGACCTTTGAGCCAGACAGCTCGTTTACAAAGGTTCCACATTGTGGGGTTACATACAGTTTACAATAACAGACAATATACAGTGGTATGTACAGTCAGGTATAACAATTTTAACAATGTTTCATTAGATGTATAACAGACAAGAAGTACAGAGAAAATTCAACTGTTCATGGTTCCATTGTTCCAAACGTTATATTGTACAAAAGGTTTCAATGTAATTTCAGAAAAACTGCCCCAGAGGGGCAAATTACCCAGCCCCAGTGGAGGAGGAGGAGGGCATAGTGTAGAGGGAGTTGGATGCCAGAAGGTTGTGATATGTTTGGAAGAAAATCAGCCCAGATAAATTGGGTTTCGTCAGTGAGAGTGTAAAAGGTCAGGAAGAGAACACACCCAGAGGAATTATGCTGATGAAGAGAGGGGTCCTGGGGTGGGGGGTGAGAGGTGTAGGGGTAGGAGATTTAGTGAAAGAGCCACCCAGAGGGTTTTGTTGATATAGATAAGTGGTAGGGATTGTCACGAGGTGGGGAGCTGAAATAAAGAGAAGTGCTAATTACAAACTGAGCCAGAGGGCATCTGAGTGCGGGGGGGGGGGGATAAGTGCATGATTAGTATAGTATAGGGCAAAAGCCTAGTAGCATTAGGTTTATTTGTTGCAGTCACACATACTGAGTGCAACAAGGTGTGTTAGCAGCTTGGATTTAAAGGGACCAAGTTTTGGTTCCATAACTATTTCCGTAGTGGAGAATTTAGCCCCAGGAAGGGCCCCATACTTGAAAGATCTTTGCCCTTGTGATGTATGGTGAAATGGGATTTGAAAGACAGCATTGCTGGCACCCCTAGTTTGTCTGGGGTTGATGGTACAGCTGAGAAGCTTCAGCACTCAAGGGGGTACAAGACCAAGAGCGGATTTATTTTGCTAGCAGACAGACCTGGTATTTGATCCTATTGTTCAGGTTTAGCCATCCCGTGCTCGAGTAGAGCTCACAAGTGTGAGTTAAGCAGTATGCTCCCAAAACAAGTCTGCAGGCTTTGTTTAAGGCAACCTTGACCCTCTTGAGGGCAGTGTCAGTGCCGGCCCCATAAACAACAAGACCATAGTCTATGACTGACATGATAGAGCTATTTACTGCTAATTTTATTGCACTCTCAGTGAGGCAATGTCTGTGTCCATAAAGTTGGTCTATTCTGGTGCTAGCTTGCTTATTGACATGGTCTCTGTGTAGACTGTAAGAGAGAGAACAGTCCAGGAAGACCCCAAGGTATTTAAAGTTGCTGACCATGTCAAGTATTTTATTTTTGTTGCTGTGTGTTTTGATGGGGTATGACTTGTGGTGGCTTTGATGGGATGCAAACAACATTGTCTTCATTTTTTTTGTAATTGAGTAGGAGTTTGTAATTTAGAAACCATTCTTCTACTGCACAAAAATCAGCTTGAATTAGTTCTTCTAAAGCTTCTGGTGCTGAGTGACAACTGTAGTGCACAGCATCATCTGCATATAGAAGGATCTTGTGCTGGCATACTTTTGGAAGATCATTCAAAAACAGGCTGACTACTGTAGCAGGGGGCCTAGCATTGAGCCTTGGGCTCCCCCATGATGACATTTCGATGGTCAGATAGAACATTATGTATCTTGACCTGCTGTGTTCTATTGGAAAGGTAACCCCAGAACCAGCCCACTGAACTGGCCGACAATCCAATGTTGTTCAACTGGTTGAGAAGCAATTCATGATTGTGTCCAAGGCTTTGGTGAGGTCAATAAAGGCAGCCGCCACCAAGAGCCCCTGGTCAAGAGCTTCATGAATATAGCAAGTGAACTCAGCAAAGGCCATGGCCGTGCTATTCGCCTTCCTGAAGCCATGCTGCTGTGGACTTTGAAGGTTGTACTTTTCTAAATAGTCAACTATCTGGTCATATACTATTCTCTTGAGGGCTTTCAAGAAAGGGTGGAGAATAAAAATTGGTTGGTAATTGGCAAGACTTGTTCCATCACCATTTTTAAGTACTGCAGTGACCACTGCCACTTTCCAGATTTGGGTGGCTTTTCCTGTGATGAGTGAGCGATTTAGGATGTTAGTTAAAGGGGGGAGTAGAACATCCAGGGTGAGTGCTAGAAGCTTGAGGTCCAGTGAGTCAATGCTTTATCTTGTTTTACCAAGTACTTGTGCTAGGTATTTTTGGGCCTCAGCTATATTGATTATTTTAAAGTAGCAGGGTGGCATTGTACTGGCTGATGGGTTGGTATTGCTTCTATGGTTAGTGCCTTGTGGGGGTTGTAGAAATTCCAGGGGAAGCACTCCGCTAAGGTCAGTGAAGCCCTTACTGAAGGCATTGGCAATGTTTTTGGGGTCATGGATAATAACTCCATTTGTATTGAGCAATTGTGGAGGAGCTTTATTAGAGTTACCTGCTAGGGATTTGATGTTCTCCCACAATTTACGGCTATCACCCCAGGAGTTGTTTAATTCACTTTTAAAGTGAGATCTCTTAGCTTGACAGATGGCACTAGTGCATTTATTCTGTGCTGTTTTTAAATTTTGGAGGGCAATGTGGGACCCTGTGCTCTTTGCTATAAGCCATAGATTGTCCCTTTCCCTCATAAGATCAAGTAGCTGTGGCATAGTCCATGTCTTGCTGGACCCTTTAATTTTCCTCATTTTATAGGGGGTGTATATGTCACAGGACATATTAAAAATGTAAATAAAATGCTCTAATTTAAAGTAAGAAAAGAAACTACTGCACCAGGAATTGAGTGTGCCAGGTCAAACTTAAAGTATACTCTGCACTTTACAACAACAGTCTCAGGAGACCGGCACCCCTCACAAGGCCACACGCTCACATATGTGATGTTTGCTAATCAATGGTCTGCACATAATGTTCAGATAATCAGGAGAAACTCACCAATTCCTGTATACTGATACAAAATACTTTATTGGTATCCACACATAAAATTCAGCAGCACTGGATATCCACAATCAATAATTCCAAAAGTGCATCCACAAGGCAAAACGTATCCGCTCCTCCTGCACAGTGTTACAGAATACATGGGCACATCAGCAATCACTTGACATCAATCAATCAATCAATCAAAATCTTTATTTAATCAGGCGAACATCATTGAGCGTAGCTCATTTACAAGATGGACCTGAGTGGTCAAGAAGTGCAAGTATTATTACATAGACAATAATAACATAAACAGTAGTACAATGACATAAAGTGCTAATATATAACAATATACATATATACAAGGCACATTAAAACCTTTTAACCTGTAAAGAAAAGGAGGCAATGGGTATAGCAGGCATAATATATAAATTATAGGTCCTAATTGGCTTTTATGAGAGTATATCCAGTGACTGGAATAAAGAAGTAGAACTAGCATAATGGAACACGGAAAGGGGTGGGGTAGGTAGAATCGGGATTAGGCCTTGTGAAAGCAATTGCAGAGTTCTGGGAATAGGGTGGAGAATAATTTTTGAAGGATGTTAAAGGTAGAGGCTATTTAGCTTCATGGTTTTTGAGTGAGTTCCATGCAACTGCTAGTGAGTAGCTGATAGGGCCCTCCCAAACTGGGTGCAGGCATTGGGGACCTTTAGAATGATAAGTTTGCTGATCCTTAAGTTGTATGCCTAGAAGTAATTTGGGTAAAACAGTCTGTGATATAGGGTGGGTGTTTGCCTGATAATGCTTTGAATATCCAAATTGCAGCATTCCTATTTCTTCTGTGTTGTAATGATGTCCAGTTAACTGCCTTATAAAGGGAGCAGTGATGGGTGCTGGAGGAAGGTCAGTAATAAATCAGATGGACCTGTGGTATAGGGTGTCCAGCTTATTTAAGAGGGGAGGAACAATGGCCATAGAGAAAGTCAGCATAGTCAATGAGGGATAGGAATGATGCCTGGATTAATCTTTTTTTGGAGTCTCTGTTGAGGTAGTGCTTTATTCTAAAAAATAGACCAAGCCTTTGCCTCAGTTTTTTAGTAGCTCCTCAATATGGACAGAATAGTCAAGCTTGTTATCAATCCAGACTCCAAGGTATTTGAAGTTATCAACGAATTCCAGCTTCTCTCCAAGTAAGGTGGATAGTTGTAGGGTGGTGGGTGATGGGGTAGTGGCAGAGCAACTCTTTGTGGCAAAGAACATAGCTTTTGTTTTTTGGCATTTAGAAGTAGCTTTTTATCCAGTAGATTGTGTTGCAGGATGGAGAATTCAGATTGTAGCAGTTCACAGGCTTTAGGTAATGAAGGATTGCTGACATATAATACAGTATCATCAGCAAACAGATGAATGTTGGATTGAGTGAGGTTGGCATCAATATTATTAATATAAATGGCAAGAGGATGGGGCCAAGAATAGAGCCTTGAGTACACCTCTTAGCAGTGGTTTTAAGGTGGATAGGTAATTTCCATTTTTACCAGTTGTGACCTATCTGATAGGTAGCACTTGAACCAGTTGAGTGAGGGAGAATCCAGCCCTAGTGAGCCAAGGGAGGTGATTAATGATTCATGATCCACTGTGTCAAATGCTTTACTCAAATCCAGGAACACAGCACAGGTACTGTTCTTCTTATCCATGGCAATCTGCCAATCGTTGGTTACTCTGGCTAGGGCCGAAATGGTGCTATGCCTTGATCTAAATCCTGATTGTGCTGAATTTAGGAGGTTATTGTTATCCAGGTAGTCCCTTAATTGTGAGTTTACTAACTTTTCGAGCATCTTGGATAGTACTGATAGGATGGAAATGGGCCTGTAATTATTGAGGTCCATGGGATCACCAGATTTAAGTAATGGAACTACTTGAGCTGTTTTCCAAGTGGAGGAATGGATCCAGTGGTGAGGGAAAGATTGAAGAGAAGAGTGAGGGGCAGATAAGACGTGTGATGCAATTTTAAGGAAGTAGGGATCCAGGAGTCTGTACCTGCACTCTTAGAAGTATCTAAATTAGAGAGGAGGTCTTCCACTTCTTTCAAGGATATTGGGTTGAAGGAAAAAGTTGATATAGCCTTTTGTCCCACAGTGGATTGAAGGTTCAAGGAAGATCTCAGGAGATTTGCAGGTGATGAGTCAAATGCTAGGCCAGCTGTGCTGAAGTGGTCATTGAAGGTATTTAGGATTTCTTGTGTGCCTGTAATTTCTGTATCATTTAGTAGCAGTTTGGAGGTTAAGGCAGGAGTAGAGTTTTGGCCCATAATTCCTTTTATAGTTCCCCAGAGTCTGGTTGGGTTATTATAGGAGGCATCCAATTGAGCTCTATAATAGGCAGCTTTGGCAGTTCTTATTTGTTTTGTACATGAATTTCTTGCTTTTCTGAAATTTAGCCAGTCTCTGGTATCCTTTGTTTTTCTTGCCTTTTTCCACAGTTTGTCCCTGGTTAACAAGGCTGCTTTAAGCTCAGTGGTGAACCAAGGGCAGGAGCTTGCTTTAGATCTGACATGTTTCACTCTTGTGAGCTTTTTCAAAGGTGAAGAAAATAGGTAAAGAGACCACCTAAATACAGGTGCTGTTAAAGTGACAGTGCCCGTAAGCATTATAAAAAATATGCTAAAAACAATTTTTCAAAAAGCAAACAGGCCAACAAACAAGGACATATTTATGCATCTAATTAATAATGACATTGCACTCAACCCCTTTATCATAATTCAACTCTTTGAAAACATATTTCATAAATGGGGGAACAAAGTCCTCCTTATTTTCACAGAGCTGTCCTCGTGGTTTTAGTGCAAACAATACTTTTTGACAAATATTATGGACACATATCCAGCATATCAAGGATCATCCCTTGTACTTGGACAGGTGTTAGGGAGAGTTGAATGGACAATCCACCTCATAAATAGTATGCAAATCTGTAAAAAGAAACATCAGTTGTTTATTTACATGAATGCATAAATTAGGAGTGCAATGGCCTGAGTCAAACACTGCAGTGTACAGCTGGGGCGCTGACCGAGACAAAAGCACTCTGACCTATTAAAAAAATCTATGTACATAAACCACACAAAACACATAATGCCTCTGGGGGAATACTACAGCATCAGAACCCAGTCGCTTCTTCTTCTTCTTCAAAAAAGGTTTAATCTCCAATTTACCATTTAAACCTTTACCTTTCTAACTTTTGAATGAGAAAATCTAGTATTTTCATGTCTGAGGAGGAGATTATCATAATCCCCCAACCCCCAACATGGCATCACTGATTTCTCCAAGCCCTGAAATACAAAGCCATGCTGTTGCATATCTTTTTGTTTCATCACATGACTTGCCAATGCATTCTTCATATCCTGATTTTCAATAGCTCTCAGGTGCTCACCGATATGAATTTTGAAGGCCCTCTTAGTTTTACCAATATAAAAGGCACCACATTTGCATGTTGCCAAATAAATTAAACTGCTAGTCACACAAGTCATAAAACCCCTGACTGGGAATTCCTGATCTGTAAGAGGATTTTTAAAAGCTCTGGTGTCCTTAATATGGGTACAAAATTTACAGTTGCCATACCTGTGGCAACCATTATCTCTTTTTGGTAGCCACATTCTTGGTTTTGAAGCCATAGGTTCAACAGAGTAACCCGAAATGTCCTTTAGTGTAGTGCCTTTCCTGTACACAATCTTAGGACCCTCAGATGGAAGTTCTCGTGATCCAGATCCTGTAAGATTATATGCCAATTTCTTTTAACTATATTCATAATTTCTTTTGGTTGTACACTAAAATGCATACAAAGCACATTTGAGTATCCTGATCTTGCGTGTTTGCCCTTTTATTTGTGTCTTTCAGCAACTTCTGTCTTGTAATCTCATTAACTTCAGCTCTAGCCTGTGATATAATGTCTCTAGCAAAACCTCTTTCTTTTAATCTACCTTCTAATTTGTTGGCTCTTTTTTCATAAAGCCCAGGAGTATCACACTTTCTTTTAATCCTCACAAACTGTCCCTCAGGAATTGCTTGAATGGTGTGATGGGATGATTACTGCTTGCCATTAGAAGCGTATTTCTATCAGTAGGCATACGGAATAAATCCGTAGTAAGTCCACCCTTCTCATCTTTCACAATGACCAGGTCTAAAAAATTAATCTCTCTGGTACTAAATGACACACTAAACTTGAGATTTGGGTTATTTGCTTCCAGGTAATCCACGAATTCTCTAAGTTCCCTTTCTGTACCTGTCCATATCGTACCTGTCCATATCATTAGCACATCATCTATAAAGCACCTCCATAAATCTATGTACTGCCTGTATGGATTGGACTGTGGTCTTATTATCTCCTCCTCCCACTTAACCATGTACAGATTAGCAAAATTGGGGGCAAAACTGGTCCCCATTGCAGTTCCTTTTATCTGTAAAAAAATGTATCTTTACAAAAAATGTAATTGTGGGACAACACCAACAACACTAATTCCACTAATAGTTCTGTACTTGGTTCTTTAGATTCTCTTAAATCTAAGAAGTGTCTCAAGGACTCAAGCTCGTCCTGATGTGGGATGTTAGTATATAATGCGGTGACATCTAGTGTAACCAAAAAGCTGGACAAAAACCTAACTTTTGAAGCTCACACTCATCAAATTATCAAGACTACACATCATAAACTGGGCCTTCTATACTGAATTACCCCTCGTCTGACCCCCCCCCCCAATCCCAGAAATCACTCATCACAGCTACTTTACTCCCGGGTCTCTTTTATGGAGCACCTCTACTTCATTCAGCTAAATCTTCTATCCTGCCCAAATTAAACAAACCTATCACAGAATCACTTGTTTTGCCACTACTGCACCAGCTCGGGCACACCACTGTGACATCCTCAAGACCCTCAGCTGGCTGTACTTCGAGGCAAAGCTTGACTTTCCCCTACTCTGTACGACATTCAAACTCATCCACCTTCCCTCTTCACTTATCCTTACTAACTTGCTCACTCAGAAACCCATCTCTAGAACCCTACACTCCTCTCATCTCCCTTTACTAACCCTCCCCAAGACACAGCTAGCCATAGGAAAGAAATCCTTCTCCTAAGTAGCCCCCCAAAAATGGAATAGCCTCCCACATGGACTACTTTCCTGCACATCCCTTCCCCAATTCAAAAATCGCTTTAAAGAACTCTTCTTTCCCCCATCAACCTGCAACTGTTACTAAACCCTCCATCTCCTATTCATCCCCACTCTACCCACATTGTACTTCCTATTCCCATACTCCACCTCCACTTCACTTCCTCTTTTAGCGCCTACTACTTAGATTCTTCTATACTTATTGTAAATACTATCACTGCAACACGTTCTCTCACCTCATTGTCCTATCTCCACCTCATACTAATCAACTACTAATCTATGTGTATGAATGTTTGACTCATTACTTATTCCGTAACCCCTAGCCTTGGTTATGCTTGTAATTACTTAACGATGGTACTTCTTAGACTGTATCTTAGACTTTTAGTCTCAACACTGGATTGTGTTTGTAATTTACCTGACCATGGCACTTTTAGACTGGTTGCTAGCAAACACTATTCAGCTGTGTTCTCTGTAAATCTCTCTGTGCTCAAACATTGTTACCAAACTTTATTTTAGTAATTTTGCTCGCTGTTGCCTCTATTGTGATTTATTTCATTGTCAATGATCCTGGAATTGCACTTCCCTGGGTCACTCCCGAAAAAGGGATATGTTAATCTCAGTGGGCTCACCTGGTCATCAAATTAAAATAAATAAATAAATAATTATTCAGTAGTCTTAGCACTAACCGTTTCATTAGAAATCTGAATGCAAGGCTTTAGTTCAGTATTGTATTTTGCTATTTCAAGAAAGTCAGCTAAAGTCCTGCCTGGAGAACTAGAATTGCTTTCCAGTTCAGGGTCATCACTCCTTGGCATTTCACTTTTAGTACACTGTTTTTCTAATAAATGTATGGGTCTCTTAGTCAAATGCACCAGTTCACTAGGTAAAGTCACTGGTGGCACAGGAAACTGCACTGATTTTAAAAGCACTGGCATCAAATATCTCCTGTTTTGTCTTGTCAAATGTCCACTTTCAGTAAGTGCCAAATAGGATCTTGTAGCCACAAGTCTCTAAACTACTTCCAGTTGTCCCTAGTAACCATCACTTCTCACTCAAACTGTTTTTCCAATTAGCAGCGGTCTGTGACAATTTGTTGTTTTGTAATATTGTAACGTTGTTTCTTAAATTGCAACGTCTTTTTTCTCAGTACACGTTTATTGTCAGTGTTGCATTCTATTTTTTTTTATTTAAATTTTTATTATGGATCCAGAAGCTGTAACACAGGCAACAGCTTAAAACAATCATACATATGATTTGATATACTTTCATTTTTAACAATATCAAGCCAGCATTACTATTTCGAAAATGTAATAACAGTTCAGTCTATTAACATTCACCTGGTGGTATAATCCTCATGTAATTTTGTACTTATGATAATCATGTGCCTTATCCTATGTCTACTATGAGCCATCAACCAAATAAGCCACTTATTCCAGAATGTCCTAAAACTCTCTATTTGAAGTTTAATAGCTACTGTAAGTTTCTCCATTAAGCAGATTTGTTGTATCGTGTCTTCCCATTCCCTAATTCTGGGAGGATCCTCCTGTAACCAGCACTTAGATATTACTTTTTTAGCAGTCAGTAGGATAATTATTAACATTTTCTTTGTATGATAATCCCTAACCTGTTCAGGGAACCAATGGAGAAGCGCCACCTGTGGCATGAGAGTATTCAGTTCCGGAAAGAGTTCACTAAGGGCCTCTCCCATTTTCTCCCCAAATCCTCAGAGCTCTGGACAACTCCAAAAGATATGGGTATGTGTGGCGCATGTCTTCCCACATCTCCTCCAGCAACGCGACCCATGTGTTGCATCATATTTCTCAGTGATCTCGGGTGTGCAAAAAAACCTCACAGCACACTTCCATCCAAATTCCTTCCATAGAAAGGAGGAAGTTGCCCTTTGTTGGTTGGGATTGATCTCAGTCTATGACTGCTCCGAGATCACCTCTCCCAACTCTGTCTCCCATCTCTGTTGCATGATTACAGACACCTTGGAAGCATGTGACTGTAGGGCCTGGTACACTTGGGAAACTATGTGGTCTGGTAGTTGTCTCTGTTTGATTACTATGACTATCTGTATAAATGGGTGAGCTACTTTAATGTCCCGTCTGAGTCCACACCTCTCCCGGATGTAATGTTGGAGCTGTAAGTACCTATAATGATCTTACCTTTTGAGAAGGAATGTTTTCTGGAAGTCTTGGAGGGTCTGAAATAGTCCCCCATTATATAGCTAATAGATGAACTGCAAGCCCCATCTTCTCCAGCTATTAAATGAATGATCAAAGCCAGCCCGGTGGTGTTGAGGGTTGAGGCACTGGACGCCACACCTTGCACCATGCCGATGACCAGGGTTCGGGAACATCCCCGGGCTGTCAGGGGTTGACTGGCGAGGGAAAGGATTGAGTGTCTGATGGTCTGCTCTCTTTTCCCTGGGGAGGTTTCAGGGCTTCCATCACTCTGCAGTGGCCCCTGATGGAAATCGGGGGTACTGCAAAAGCGGTGCAATCAGGGGTGAGGTACTGTGGACATCGGCAGGCATTGCCTGAACATCATTGCACATCCATACCTCAATGGGCAAAAATCTGAGGATAATGGCAGTCAGTCGTGCATCTTGATGGCCAGGCCTCTCCACCCAGGAGGCCTGTCATGGAATCGAGCTCTGGTATTGGATCCTGGCCCCGTAAGAGGGTATGTGGGGACCCCTCCGCGGGAACGTTGCATGCCAGCTGGATGCAAGTAAGCCTGTGGGCTGACTGGAGAGAGGACAGTGGCTGGATGTAGGCAGGCCAAGCTGTGGAAGTAGAAAATAAAGATATGAAAATGAATGATCCATTTTTGCTGGGAGAAAAGTCGGGTCCAGAGAGGGCGTGATCAAAATCTTGGCTGATTCCCTAATCAGGGCACTGGATACCATACGGCTCCAGGTCTTGAGAATTTGCCTAGTGTATTGTGATGTAGCGTAATCATTTAATTTTAACCTGTTAGGTTCAGGGGTACCTAAAACATCTTCTATCTTTCTTCCACCCCCCTCCATCTCAATTTCTTTCCAGTATGTTGCTGTGTTTGGGTCCAACCATTGCAGGGCATGCATCAATTGTGCCGCATAAAAGTATTTTTCGAGGTTGGGGAGAGCTAGTCCCCCTTTGTTCTTAGGAAGTTGGAGGAGGCTAAAGGCCTTCCGGGTTTTTTCCCTTGCCATAAGAACTTTGATAACATTTTATCCCATTTTCTAAATTCCATTTTATTGGGGGCCATGGGGAGGTTCTGAAAAAGATATAAGAAACAGGGTAAAATATTCATTTTTATTGAGTCTATTCTTTGTATAAGGGGGAGCAATAAGTGCACCCAGTTTTGCAGATCTTCCACCCTGTTAACCATTGGGGCATAATTCTCTTCATAAAGATTAGCAAGATTCTTTGGGATGATGATACCCAAGTACCTGAATTTGCTGCCTTACCATCTCAGGGGAAAGCTATGAGTTGTCACTGGGTCCAGTACGTAGTTATATCTAAGAACCTTGTTTTTGAGGTATTTAATTTATACCCCACTGGACCTTCCATACTTTTAAGAAGATCAAATAAATGGAGTAGAGAAGTAGCAGGATTAGTGATATATTAATAAATCAACTGCATAAAAAGCAATCTTATGTTCTGTTCCGGAAAATTTATAACCCAAGATTCGTTCATCTGCATGTATGGCCTGGGCCAGGGGCTCCATGTAGAGTGCAAAGCAGTAGAGGTGAAAGGGGCATCCCTGGCGAGTGCCAAGCCATTCGAAAATGTTCACAAATGTGCTATATACCTTAATTATAGTCTGAGGTGATGTATAAAGAGCTTCGATCCAATCTCTAAATTGTGGGGGAGTTAAAATAAGTGAATATCTCAAAAATCTCCATGATACGCAATCAAATGCTTTTTCGGCATCCATGCTAAGCAAAAGTAGTGCGATAGATGCCTGCATTATTTGTTCCAACAAATAAAGAGTACTTGTGATATTGTCTGTTGTTTCTCTTTTAATGATGAAACCAGTTTGATGTTTATGGATTATAGTGGGGAGGATCAGTTCTAGTCAATGGGCTAGTATGCTTGCATAAAATTTATAATCCTGGTTTAATACCAGTATCAGTCTACATGACTCACAGTTGAGGGGATCTTTGGTTTTAAGATTACTGAAATATTGGCATGACTCCAAGATGGGGAAGGGGATGCCTCTCCCTCTTGAAGGTCTCAGTACAGATTTCTCAATAAAGGACGTAGGTCTGAAGCGTTTAATAAATTTTGGGGTAAAGTCATCTGGGCCAGGATGTTTCCTGATTTCTGTGTCTTTAATAGCCCTGTTTATTTCGTGGGCAGAAATGGGTAGTAGTAACAACTCTCGCTGGCCTTCCGACAGTTGAGGGAGGGAAAAATTCTGAAAGAAGGAAGCATACTTATCTTCCTCAGGTTCCGGATCTTTAGTAAAAATGTTGTGTAAAAAGTTTTAAATCCTTCCAGAATATCTTTCATTACAGTAAGAACCTGATTTGATTGGAGGTGTTGTAATTGAGTAATTGTTAGTTGTTTGTGGTGACATCTCAGTCTGTAGGCCAAAACATTCAAGGCCCTAGCCTCCCGCTTGTAATATCGCTGTTTTAGGTATAGTAATGCTTGCTCCATTTCATACTTTAAGATGTCCTGTAATTGTGCTTTAATCTTTAAGATCAGAGGCATGGCTGAGTTGTCTCCCTGCGAGTGTACTATTTGCCAGAACTAGAGTTCCCCTTCAAGATCCTTTTGCTTCTGCTCCCTCTGTTTCTTTATTTTGGCTACAAGACTAATTATTTCTCCTCAAATAATTGCTTTCACTGTGTCCCACAAAATTCCTGATGTAGTTTCCTGTGAACTATTCTGGGTAATTATCTCAGGTATACGTTGTTTTATTAACTTCACTAACTCTGGATCTCTCAGCAAGGAATTATTAAAGTGCCACTGCCTCAGATTTTGTTCTATCATTGAGTAAAGCTCAATGCATGTTGGGGCGTGATCTGACAAGAGGATCAGATCAATACGTATTTGCTTAACCTGGTCTGTATGTTCAGATGTTTTTAAGAAATAGTCCAAGCAGGAGTATTAATGATGGGCACCCAAATAAAAGGTGTATTGTCTCCCTCCCAGGTTCATGTGCCACCACATGTCTATGAGACCAAGGTCTCGTATCAGGTGCCTACCATGTTTCTGACCCATGGTCATTCGTGGTGGATGTGGGTTATAGCTGTCGCGTGCTGCATCCATTAGTAGATTCAAGTTGCCCCCTATCAAAAGCGTGCCCTGGCAGAACTGCAGAATCCTGTCAAACAATCTTTGGTGTGTGGATGCATCAGAGCTGGGGGAACATAAATGCTAGCTGTATCGATGGTGCCCCACTAAGAACCCCTGACTATAGCCAATGTCACTTCCTTGTCATTATAGGTCTCTTGTAACTGAAATGAAGACTATCTAGGGATTAATATTGCTGTACCACGTTTCCTGCCTGATGGGTGGCTACTAGCTACCACTGTCTACACCCCAAATTTAACCAGCTTCTGATGTTCTATTAGGTCATATGTGTTTTTTGCAGTAGGATCAGTTGTGGGTGAACCTTCTTCAGCTTGGAAATAACTTCCCCCTTTTAATGGGGCTACTGAGGCCATTTACATTTTGGGATACCACATTGATAGTATGTGTCTGTGTCATGTTATCAATAGATACTCTGACCCCCTACTCGCTCCTCCCATTGGGGTCTCTTGTGATTTATCTGCGCTGGTACAACTAAATAACTTTCCCTTTAATTGAGGAAAAAAGTTCTGCCCATAGATCATCCCGTACACACTGCTCCACTGATCCATTTTTGAAAAAAACAGAGAAACAACAATTCCAAGATAAAATACAGTATTTGAAACATTACATAACATCCCCCAAACTGACTCCCTCCCTTATGTGGTGACCAAAACCAGCCAGGTCAATCCAAATTATATACAAGGTAACTAACTGAGTGACTTCCATGGTTGGCGTTGATGAACTGTCCGACCAAAGCAGAACTACTAACCGCCAAGGTGAGGCATAACCTCCTAGTGCCAGAGTAAGCCTCCTGGGGAGAATTTCAACCCTTAAATTGAGTAGGGTCTTTAGGAACAGTAGGGAGAAAAATAATATCCAGTTGAAAATAAAATAGTTATGGGGTCATTGAGGTAGGAAGGGACAGGGAAAAACATGCTCACTCCTTCATCAAGTCTTGTCTCTGAACGCAACCCCCGCGTTCACCCCCTACCATGATTCTTGAAGGAGAGAAGGGGGGGAGGAATAACAAATGCAAGGGTTAACATGTGAAAGACAGCACAAATACAAATTCCCACCCATGTTATTTGATCTGCGAGCATGTCCACAGATCTAGTTCCTGTTGTGCTGTTAAGAAGCCCCTCACCCCCTAGAAGCAAACTCTCAGAGCATATCGCACGCCAGTCCATCTGTTTTAGTTCATACTAAGCCAGCCAAGAAGACCCTGCTGGTTTCATATGCAGGCTTGAGACGGGACCTTTAATTGGATCTGAGTCTATTTGTGGGAGTCCCCATCCAAGCCTCATCGGAGGTAGACCCCCGCTCAGGCAAGGAACAGTAGGATGGGGGTAGGAGAAAAACTCAGCATATATGTCCCTCCTGGGTAGGAAGGTCACCCCAACCCCTGGGACACACACCCCACCATTCCAGCCTGAGGCAGACCCCCCCCAGGCCCAAGTTAAAACTACAGGATCCATTAATGCTCCAGCAGTCATGGAAGGGGGGCCACCCCCTTCAAGCAAGCGTCCAACAGGTCTACGAGTGGCAGTAGTCATGTCGGGCCCCAACTCAATATTACTATTTCTTATGTATGTTAGCATTCCACCAGTCCCCCCATTAACTGGCAGGTCGGCAATCCAATGAACAGCTTAGTGACAACGGTCTACAGTCCCTCAGCTCTGCCACCAGAGGGGCATCAATATTCATCACTAGCTGTGGGCCTGAGCATGGGAAGTAGCGAGAGTGCAGTATTAGGGAAAATCCCCACAGGAAGATTCATTAATGCTACCCCCTATCTAGCGGGGGGGGCAGCTACCAGGCGCTAGTTGGGGGGAACCCCCACACCTCCAAACTGTACACCCCTCAGCATGATTTACCAACAATCTTAATGTGGTTGAGAAAGCAGGTGGCCAGGATGAGCAGACCACACCCTATTTACCAGGAGCCTGGCTCCTCCTAAAGTTCTCCCCACCTCCCCTCAACCAGTACTGTGTCCATGCTCAAATTAGCCCCATCTTGGAATCTCAGAACTAGTCAGGGCCCCAGGCAAACCACCACCACCACCACTTCAAAACCATCAATTGCCTGAGAGCCAGGTCCCTCCCCGCACCCGGAAGTGAATCATAAATTCCCCAGGCCTGGTTGAAGCCCACCCCCACCCAGCCCGACCCGAGGTGTCACCCAAGTAAAGCCAGGACAACCTCCTGCTCTCCCCATCCTATACCATCACCCGAGAAGGTAGGCCCGATCCCCAACAGTCCCAGATTTCAGAGACTCACCACCACATCTTTGCTGCAGAAAGGAATGCATTGAGGTGTTTTCTGTCCCCCTTCAGATGTTCTTCTTAGTGTATTGGTGCAGTAGTTGCTTGATTGCCAGGGTAGCTTGTTGTGACTGCAGTTCCAGAGCCCGTATCCTTTCCTCAACTGAGTGGCCTGGTCTGGAGCGCTGTGGCAAGGCCAATCAAGTCGAGAACTCATATCCTTATGCTTTAAGGTCTTCAAAGGTGGCACCCACATTGTCGAAGCTCTTTTGTCTGTTGGGGTATTGAATTAACAGTCTGGCCGGATAGGGAGTGTGGAATTTAAGTTTGAGATGACGCAGGATGGGGAACAGAGGGATAAACTCCTAGGGTCACTGCATCATCATGGAGGCATAGTCGTTATCGAAGTATATTCTTGCACTGCCATAGAAGACTTTCTCCTATGCCCAAGCCTTCTGAAGAATCTTCTTTAGTTGAGTAGTGGAGAAATTGGACGATGATGGAGCGAGGACAGGCACTCGGTTGGACAGGTTTAGGACCCAGGGCCCAGTGCACCCTCTCCAGTTCTAACTGAAAGTCCACGTCCAAGCTTAGGGCAATATGTAGCAGCATATCAATAAAGTCCTCCATATTGTCACCCTCACTATCCTCGGGTACGCCATAAATCCTTAAATTCCTACGGTGATGTCTGTTTTTTGCATCCTCTTGCCTCACTTCCAGAGCCTGGCAGACATCTACCATTTGTGCCATCGTGGATAAAAGTTGGACTACATTGTTAATTTGAGCTGTGGAGTTTTCTTCCAATTGTACCACTTTAATGTGAAGCTCTGAAACTTGAGTACATATTTGTTCTTGCTCCAGTTTAAATTGCTGAAAGCCAGACTTGATATCATGCAAATCATGTAATATGCGGTCTAGTTTATCATCCATTGTGGTCAAAGATTTCCCTGGTTTCTTGGAGGCCGAGCAGGGTGGCGGCTGAGCATGTAACGAGACACTGAAGTCGGAAGCTTCTTGATCCGATATTTCTTCTTCTATCTGTAAGGCAGCAAAACATTTTGCTCCCGCTTTGTTTTACTGTTAGCCATGTTATTTGTTTCGATGTTAAAGGTTGTTCTTGGTAAGCTGAGGCTATTTAATGATTATTTGGGGTGGAAAAGCTACGGAGCTTCAGAGCTAAGCTGCCATGTGATCGGGAGCTGCACCGGAAGTCTCATCAGTGTTACATTCTAGTTTTAACTGAGGTAAACTGGTAGAAATTGGTGCCCCATGATCAATTCAGCAGGTGATTTGCTACATTCCAATGGTGTTTCTCTGTAATTCATTAAAACAATTGATGGATCAGTGTTTGCATCCATAGCCTTTTTTCAGCAAATTCCTAATGATTTTCAGTCCACATTCTGCTAACAAATTTCCTTCTGGATGTGCAGGACTAGAAGTGATAAGATTGAAACCATATCATTTAGCAAAAGCTATAAATTCTGCACTTGCAAACTGAGGCCCATTATCAGTCCTTACAATCTGTGGTATGCCAGATCTTGCAAAAATTTCTTTAACGTATTGTATCACTTGCCTGGATCTGGATGGCTTAAGTTTACAGGGGAATCCTCACTTCCCTTGCTAGAATGCTGTGGGACCTTTAGGTCCTGATTAGGAGAAATACAATGAAAGTACATTGCATTTCCCAGCAGCAAGATTTGTTTGCTGCTGGGGGAGCTTCAAATTCTGCTGCTGGGAGAGGAGATTTTTTGCCCAGTAACAAAGGAGCCAACCAGCTAAGAGCTGTGAGTTTGAATCTTTCTTTAACTGTTCCAGAAGGCATTTTGTTTGTGAGATTTGCTTGTTACTGGGGAGCTTCAGAGTTTGCTGTGGGGGGTTTGTCCAGTAACAAAGGAGCCAATCAGATAGAGATGTGAGTTTGAATCTTTCTTTAACTGTTCCAGGAGGTATTTTGTTTGTGAGATTTGCTTACTGCTGGGGGAGCTTCAGATTTTTTGCCCTCACACCCACCCCCACCTCCAAACATTATTAAATGCTTAGTTAGTTGGGAGGAGCATTTAGGCTCTGCCCAGGGGTGGGCTGATAGCTAAAGAGCAAATAAAATCAAAAGGAGGAAGAGCAGTTGGTTATATCACATATGTGGATAATTGTATATTTAAACTGCATGATCTTGGCAAGTTCACTCTATTAGGAATAGGATAAGTTTGAAAGGAGTACAGAACAGAAAGGGGCAAGGGCTATGGAGTAGGATGGGCATAAGGGAGATCAAACCCACCCTGAACAAAATGGGTGGCAGAAACTAGACTGTGTGAAGGTAAATGCTCTGCTATCAGTGGAGGATCTGAGTGATTGATGGAGTGAACTGCAAATACACAACAACCTGTTATGCTGAGGCAGGACAGTGAGGAGAGCAGAGGGTGGGGGGGGATTGATGTGAGGATCTAGTCAAATGGAAGTTCCAGGGGGATGGAACACGATGGATCAAAGAGGAGGGGTAAAAATAGGGGAGATGAATGTGGATAGGGCAGGAAGAGGAGGAGGAAGGATATTAGGTTGCAATGGCTGCAGAGCAGCCATCTTCTTAAGTATTGCATGGAGGGTGGAGGATGCTTGTTATGCAGGCAGCTTCGACAGTTTAGAGAGGAGATTGCATGGTTAAGGGGGGAGCTATGGAGCTATGGAGAGGGGCAGGGATAGAATGGGGGGACATCTAGGGCCAAGGTGTCATGGAGCTCACTCAGACAGCCTAGCCGATAGGTCCAAGGGAGGGAGGAGGAGGGACCAACCTGAGCAAAACCATCATATCAGCAAGAACCAAAGGAAGCAGAGCCAGGAAGTGGACAGTGGTCAAGAACAAAAAGAACCTTAAGATACAGGCAGGGCAGTAGGGAAGGCAATGGATGGAATGACAGCAGTGGCTGGGACCATGTCTGGGGAGAGCAGTAATACACTCAGTGCTAGCAAGCCTAAGGAGCCAGGAGCAGGGGGGATGGGAGATGGGATAGGAGAAGAGGAGAGAGTAGACAGTGAGACCATTAGTCTGAAAGAAGGGGATGGCAATGGGGGAGGGAGAAGATGCAGCAGAGCAGATGCTGAGGTAGTCGGAAGGGCGAGAGTGGCAAGGAAGGAAGGGGAGATGCAAGAGAGTGGGGAGAGTAGGGGAAGGGGGTGATTCTGACACTGGTGTGTGGGGGTGAACAAGCAGGTGAAGGGCTGGGAGGATGAGGCGAGGCCAACTAGTGTGGAAAGAGGGAGGGAAGGAGTGAATAAGGAAAAGGGCAGAGCAAAAGAAAACACAGACATGGGTAGCGAGGTTAGTGAGGAGGTAGGGGACCAGGACATTGGGAAGCATGGGGGGGACATGAAGGGAGAGGTACGGTCATAGTTGTGGGGGACTCAATTCTTAGAGGGGTGAGATGGGGAACAAGGGTACCAGAAAGGTCACATACAGTATGGGTGGAGTGCTTGCCAGGCATGACAGCAGGAAAGATGGGCCAGTTTCTTTTGAAGTGTGCAAAGAGGAAAGGAGAAACAGCACATAGTGGTGCACCTAGGCACAAATGACATGATGGGACACAGTCAGGGAGGTGCAAGAGAGGTTCAGGGAACTGGGAAAATAATGTGAGGTGGTAGGGCACTCAGTCGCTTTCTCAGAAGTCTCTCATCACCAAGGCAAGCATGACCAGGAAGCAACGGACAGAGGAGTTCAGTGCATGGTTGAGGGAATGGTGCCAGTGCGGGGGGTATGGGCTGGTAGGGGACTGGGGCACTACATGGGGGAACAAGAACATGTATGCCCCTGACAGGCTACATTTGAGTAGGGAGGGTACTTGAACCTTGAAGCAGAGGCTGGGGGAAGATATAGCTACAAAGATTCCATTAAACAAGGAGGGGGGCAGCAGAAGGTTGGAAGACAGGGATACCAGTCAGCCTCCCCCCCCAAGCCAGCAGAGAAAGAAAAAGAGGGAGTTCAATCACAGGGAGGGGGGAGTAAGAGTGCACTAGTGAAGGGTGCAGAAGGGAAGGGGGTAAACTGTAAGGTGGTCTTCTAGAATGCAAGGAGCCTGGGAAACAGACCACTGAATTGCAGTCAATGATGGCAGAAGGATGGGTGGACATAGCGGCCATCATTGAAATGTGGGCCACCCAGTACCATGACTGGGACCTGGAGGTCCCAGGGTACAAATTGCATCTAAAGGATAGGGAAAGAGGAAAAGGTGGAGGAATGGCATTATATGTAAAGGAGGAAATATCTTGTAGCAGGGATGAGGGAGAGGAGGCAGAACAGAGGCCTTATGGGTACAGATACAGGACCCAAAAGGAAGGAAGGTGAGGATGGGGGTGGTACAGACCACCAGCTCAAAGTGAAGATACTGATTGGGAGCTGGGGAGCAGATAAAGAGGGTCTTGCAAAGGTCACACCGTGATAATGGGGACTTCAATCTGCCAGAGGTGGAGTGGAATACTCCTGCTACCTCAAACAACAGGGAACAGGTCCTCCTGGAAGTTTTCTAGGACAGCTTCCTGGTGCAATTGGTAAGGGAACTAACCAGAGAAGGAAATATACTGGATCTTGTGCTGACAAATGGGAAGAACATACATGGGTTGGAGGTGAGGGATCCCCTAGCAGGGAGCAACCACAACACAGTGTGGTTTTCACTTGGTATGAGTAAGAAGACAAACAGTACAAGGACAAAGGTATTAGACTTCAGACGGGCTGACTATGTAAGAATGAGAGGTATTCTGGAGAGACATATCACCAGAATCCAACCACACATGGATGCCAATCACAAAAGGGGGATTATCAAAACTGGGTTAGAAGAGGCCACAAACTCATGTTCTAATATCCAAAGCAAGGCCAGATCATGAATGCTGAGCAGGTTAAGTAGGGAGTTATTGCGGAAAAGAGGATAACCTTCAGGAAATACTTGAGATCCAAAAAAACAGAGGACAGGGAGGAGTACATGTAGAAATCAAAAGAGGTGATCCGAAGGTCAGGGCACCCAAGGCAGCAAGGAGCTAGGCTGGCACAAGGCATAGGTGAGGGTGAAACATTTCTTCAGGTACATAAGAGAAAAGAAGCTGTAAGGATCAAATAGTTAGGTTAAGGTGGCCAATGGATGGGCTGAGAACAAGGTGGAGCAAGAAGAAGCACTCAACAACTACTTCTGCTCTGCATTTACCAGGGAAAAAACAGGGGCCGATGCCACAGGGGAAGGGGACAGTGGGTATGGGGGGCTGAACCAACAGAGATGGAAATACCAGAAAGCAGAGTGCTAGAGGGTCTTAGAGCACTGAGGGTGGATAAAGTATCAGGTCCAGATGGCATACACCCCAGCATGCTGAGGGAGATGGCAGAGGTACTAGCGGGACCACTGGCAGACTTGTTCACAACCTCCCTGAGGACTGCATGCATGCCCCAAGACTGGAGGATGGCACATGTGGTGCCAATCCATAATGGTGGGGCCCAAGGACGAGCCAGGGAATTATAGGCCAGTCAGCCTCAGCTCCTTCCATAGGGAAGCTCATGGAGACTATCCTCAAAGAGAGGTTTGTAACCATTCTGGAGGAATGGTCTCCAGAACAGCAGGCAACATGGGTGTGTCACTGGTAGATCCTGCCTGACAAACTTGGTAGACTTCTATGACTGAGTAACAAGGGCTATTGACAGGGGCCATGCAGTGGATGTCCTGTACTTGGACTTCAGCAAGGCCTTTGATTCAGTGCCACATGGGAAGCTGGTTAGCAAACTGGGTCATCTTGGGGTAGGGATAAAATGGTGGAGTGGGTCAAAAACTGGCTGCAAGGGAAAGGCAGCAAAGGGTTGTTGTAAGGAGGGAACTCCTCAGCCCCAAGGCCTGTAACAAGTGGGGTTCCACAGGGATCAGTGCTGGGTCCAGTGCTGTTCGGCATCTTCACTGCTGACATTGCAGATGGAGTTAGTAACAAGATCAGCCTGTTTGCAGATGACATAAACATCAGAGCAGTGGTAGACAGCACAGAAGGGTGGCTAGGACTGCAGGAGGACTTGGATAAACTAGAACACTGGTCAGACACATGGAAACTGGGTTTTGATGCAAAGAAGCGCAAGGTTTTGCACGAGGGAGCCAGAAACCGCAAGTTCTGCTACAGACTTGGGGGGGATAGTTATCTGGTACAGAGGAGGAGAAGGATCTAGGGTGATAATCACAGGGCAAATTAACAACTCAGCACAGTGCAGGAAGGCAGCAGCTAAGGCCAACAGGATGCTGGGGTGTATTGCCAAGGGCATCACCTCACTGAAGAGAGATGTCATCCTACCACTGCACAGGTCACTGGTCAGACCAAACCTAGAGCACTACGTGCAGTTCTGGCAGCCCTGCTTAAAGAAAGATGTCAGGTTACTGGAGGGGGTCCAGTGCAGAGCCACCAGGATGATCACGGGAATGGAGGACACACCTCACGAGGCCAGACTGAGGGAGCTCAACATGCACTCCCTGAGGAGAGAAGGATAGAGGGGATATGATCGAACCGCCAAATATATGAGGGGCATAAACAAGGTTAACACAGAGGGACTTTAAGATCAAGGGGGGAGAAACACTAGGAGGCTTAGTCTGAAATTGGAGGAGGGACAGTTCAAGAGGGAAATGAGAAGGCACTACTTCATGGAAAGGGTGGTGGATGGGTGAAACGCACTCCCAGAGGAGGTGGTAATGTTAAAGTCGGTGGCCAGTTTTAAGAAGGGGTGGGATAGGGTTAAGGGGAAGGTCATGGGAAAGGTTTCTACCAGATGGGAGGGTGGGCAGCTGCAGAGTAACACATTGCTAGCTGCACAATCTAGCAGACTCGATAGAGTTTCGTATGTTGCATGTTTAATATGTACTTATTAGTCTGTATGTATTTTTATCTGGTTGCTCCTGCGACCCTCCTCCACCATGCCTACTCACTAGGTGTCCCACTGTCCCCCGAGCCCGCCCCTGATGACGTGACTGATGGACTATGCTGTGGGGACCGCTTTAGACGGCAAGTCATCTAGCAGTATATCAGTGTGAATGAGCACATGATCTCACTTATTCTACTGGTACCGACTGTGCTAGCTGTGTGTTTGACAACAAGAATCTTTGTAAGCTGATAGCAGGCAAAAATAAGGGAACGTCAGTGTAATAAAGCCTTATAGTTTGTTAAAAAAAGTTCCAGTGTTATGCAACTGCATATGCAAAATACATTCAAATTATTTTTAACAGAGTAGCATGTTAATCTTTGAAAGTCAGAAATGGCAGTGTGGTTGAAGTGCTGTAGTAAAATGTGCAAGACAGGTTTGTGAGTGCAAAACAGAAGAGAGGTACAATCTATAGCAACAACTGTAGGTTACAGGCTTTTGAATAAAGTGTTTTTCGTCATCCGGTTAGAGCTGAGAACATCTAGCAGTATTACTGCTAGATATTCTCATTAACTCTACTGTTCCAGGCAGAGAAGCCACATTATAATTATCACCCTCCTCCACTAGTTAGTTCCTGATTAGTGTAAGTAGATATATTAGAGTAAAACAATCTCAAATGAAGTTTGCAGAAGAATTTAAAGAGATTTACCTGAATCTTAAATTTGTCTGGCTGGGATGTTGGGATAAACTCCATCCTTAATATCTACTTTGTAATTTTCCATTCATTACTGTTGAATGGAGTTATGTCTTGTTCTGCTGCTTCCATGGGACCCTCGTGAGAATGAAATGTTTCTTCTCATGAAGCTATGCTGACATGCAAATTTGTAAATAAACAAATGCACACAAACCCCCATCAACTGCAAACACCCAGCTAAATCTCCTTAAAATGTTTGTACTTCATTGGAATTTGCATAAATGCACAGGAGATACATTTTTCATGAGGCCCTAAAAGTCTTGCTTGCTATAGGAAAAAAAATACAGCTGTCTTCTGCCTGAAAATGTTGTTTCTGTATGATGGTATTTGTAACAGAAGCATCTAAATCAGAATAATTTAGTCAAGCAGCAGTGCATTAATCTGGTGAAATTTTTGACCTTTACTTTTATACTCTATTTTAAATTGCCCCTAGTCTACTACTGACTTGTGTGATACCCTTTTTGCAGTTTGAGTCTACTTTAGTACTTTTTACTTCTGAAATAACGGATTTGTCAATGCAATGTTGATTATGCGTGGTTCGTTGAGCTCGCTCACTGCCCCGTGTCACTCGCTCAGTGTGTTTCTCCCAGTGCTGCAGGCTGCTCTTTTGTACTGGGCTCCTGCCTGCATTGGCACCTTTTTCTGGCCACTAAGAAATCCACAGCTGTCCTGACAGAACTCCGTTGAGGTGGCTCACTCCCCCTCTCTCACTCGCTCGCTCATTCTGTTTTTCCTGGCACTGCAGGCTGCCCTTTTATACTGGGCTCCTGCCTCTGTTGGTGGCTTTTTCTGCCCACAAAGAAATCTGCAGCAGTCCCGACACAGGTCTGTTGAGACTGCTCACTCCCCCTCTCTCACTCACTCTTTCCATTTCTGCCGGCGCTGCAGGCTGTCCTTTTGTACAGAGTTCCTGCTTGTGTTGCCGCCTTTTTCTGCCAACAAAGAAATCTGCAGCAGTCACAATAGAGCTCCGTTCAGCTCGCTCACTCCCCCTCTCTCACTCACTCATTGTGTTTCTCCCGGTGCTGCAGGCTGCTCTTTTGTACCAGGCTCCTGCCTGCATTGGCACCTTTTTCTGCCCACAAAGAAATCTGCAGCTGTCCCGACAGAGTCTGCTGAGGTCGCTCCCCACCCACCCCGCCTCACTCACTCATTCTTTTTCTCCTGGTGCTGCAGGCTGCCCTTTGTACTGGGCTCCTGCCTCTGTTGGTGCCTTTTTCTGACCACAAAGAAATCTGCAGCAGTCCCGACAGAGCTCTATTGAACTCGCCACCCCTTCTCTCACTTGCTCATTCTGTTTCTGCCGGTGCTGCAGGCTGCCTTTTTGCACTGAGCTCCTGCCTGCATTGCCGCCTTCTTCTGCGGCAAAGAATTTGCAGCAGTTACAATAGAGCTCCATTGAGCTCGCTCCCTCCCCTGTCTCACTCACTCATGCTGGTTTTCCCGCCCGACAGGCTGCCCATTTGTACTGGGCCCTGCGCATTGCTGCCTTTTCTGCCCACAAACAAATCTGCAACAGTCCCAACAGAGCTTCATTGAGCTTACTCACTCCCCTTCCCTCACTCACTCGCTCGTTCTGTGTCTCCTGCTGCTGCAAGCTGCCCTTCTGTATTAGGCTCCTGCTTGTGTTGGCGACTTTTTCTGCCCACAAAGAAATCTGAAGCAGTCCCGACATAACTCCATTGAGCTTGCTCACTCCCCCCTCTCACTCGCTCATTCCGTTTCTGCCTGCGCTGCAAGCTGTCCTTTTGTACTGGGCTTCAGCCTGCGTTGCCACACTTTTTCTGCCCATATTAAAGAAATCTGCAGTAGTCACGAGAGTTTGTTGATTAGCCTGTCACTTGCTCGCTCTGTTTCCTCTTGGTGCTGCAAGCTGCGCTTTGTACGGGCTCCTCGGGCTGCATTGGCACCTTCGTCTGCCCACAAAGAAATCCGCAGCTGTCCTGACAGAGCTCCATTGAGGTCGCCCAGTCTCCCTCTCTCACGTGCTCATTCTGTTTGTCCTGACGCTGCAGGCTGCACTTTTGTACAGGGCTCCTGCCTGCATTGGCACCTTTTTCTGCCCACAAAGAAATCCGCAGCAGTCCTGATAGAGCTCCGTTGAGCTTACTCAGTCCCCCTGTCTCAGTCGCTCGTACTGTTTCTCCCACCACTGCAGGCTGGCCTTTTGTACTGGACCCCTGCCTGCATTGACACCTTTTTCTGCCCACAAAGAAATCTGCAGCAGTCCTGACAGCGCTCCGGCGAGTTCGCTCACTCCCCCTCCCTCACACACTCTCTCGTTCTGTTTCTCCCAGTACTGCAGGCTGCTCTTTTGTACTGGGCTCTTGCGCTGCGGCCTTTTTCTGCACAGAAAGAAATCAGCAGCCATCCCGACAGAGCTCAGTTTAGCTCGGTCACTCCCCCTCTCACTCGCTCGATCTTAATGTGTTCCAAACAATGATTTCCCACTGCGACAGTGCTATTCTCCGCAGGAGTGCAAAAACATATTTTAGCCAGGATGTGAAAAATGACAGCTGTACTGTTCATAAGGTTGTGTAAAAAAATGCCACAGTTGAAAATGTGGCATGAAAATATTACAAATTTGAGAAGTTACAAAGGTGCATGGAAACAGTTCAACGCACGCTTGTAACACAGTCTTGTTATGGAGTTTCATCACCAAATTTTCAATATAGAGATTTTAGGACCTCTGCTCATGAACAGTGCCACTGTCATTTTCTTAATCTGTCCCGAACACTGATTTCCCACAGCGACCGCGTTATTCTGTGCCAGAACTGCGAAACACATTTCAGTCAGGATGTGAAAAATGACAACTGTACTGCTCATAAGGAGGTATAAAAGCCACTGTTGAAAATCTGGCTATGACAATATTACAAATCTGCAAAGTTACAAGGTGCGTGGAAAGTCGCAACACACAGTTGTAACACAGTCATTTGATGGGCTATCATCACCAAATTTTCAACATAGGCATTTTAGGACCTCTGCTCATGAACAGTATCACTGTCATTTTCTTAATCTGTCCCGAACAGTGATTTCACACAGGGACCACGCTATTCTGTTCCAGAAGTGCAAAAACACATTTCAGCAGGATGGGAAAAATGACAGCTGTACTGTTCATAAGTAGGTGTGGGAAAATGGCAATGTTGAAAATCTGGAGTGAAAATATTATAAATTCGCGGAGTTACGAACATACATGCAAACTGCACGCTCATAACACAATTATTTTATAGAGCATCGTCACCAGATTTTCAACATAGGCATTTTAGGACCTCTGCTCATGAAAATGTTGCTGTCATTTTCTTAATCTGTCCCGAACACTGATTTCCCACAGCCACCATGCTGTTCTGCGCCAGAAGTGTAAAAACACATTTTGGCCAGGATGTGAACAATGACAGCTGTACTGTTTACAAGGAGGTGTGAAAAAATGCCAGTGTTGAAAATCTGGCATGAAAATACTGCAAATTTGCAAAGATACGAGCGTGGATAGCAACTGCGCGACGCACGCACGTAAAACAGTCATTTTTGAGATTTTTTCCACCAAATTTGTAACATAGGCTTTTTGAGAGCCCAACTCATGAACACTAGCACTGTCGTTTTGTTAATCGGACCCGAAAGGTGATTCCATGCAGTGACCGCAAAATCACCTTTCGGGGCCAATTAATGCCATGACAGTGCGAGAATTCAGGAGGAGTGGTCCCAAAAACCCCATGTTGAAAATTTAGTGCCAAAATTCCAAAAACTGACTGAGATATGCATCAAAGTTGGAAACCCTATTTATTCCATTATGCAGTTCACCGCATTTCCTCAGTTTGCGGTCAGCTTTGAGAGGCAGACGTTCCCGGGTCCACCAAGATCATTGTGCCAGGCTCCAGAGGTAAGCAGGGGTTGGGGGTGGGGAGGCAGGGTGAGTGGGTGGGTGTGGGTTATGGAGGTGGGCAGGAGACTGCCGAGGACCATTTCCTTTTTACAGGTAAAACAAAAAAAGACATTGCGTGACCGTTTGTTTGTCTTCAGGGGCATGTGGCATGCTGGGGTGGGCTCCCAGCATGCCAACGGACCCGTTCTTGGGGGGGCAGCTGTAGCCGATGGGGATTGAGCACCCCCATCGGCACACAACAAAAGGGAGGGGGCCACATCATGCCAACAGTGATTGGGCACCCCATCGGCACTAAAAGGAGGGGTGCAAGAGCCAAGGGGGATTGGGCACCCCCTCAGCACAAATGTTTTGGGTGTTTGTGAGGGGGCATTATGCCAAAGGGGAGTGGGCTCTCCCATCAGCACATGAAATGGAGGGGACAGAAGCCGACGGGAATTGGGGCCCCCTTCGGCAAACACAACCTGTGAGGGGGGGCACATGCTGCCGAGGGGGATTGGGCAGCCCCTCTGCACTGGGTGTTCATCAATATTGTTTGTGAACACTGCGGCAAGCCGCTGCCATGTTCACAAACAATATTGCACTTGGAAAGTTCCACCCAGCAATGATGGGTCGCTCCCTCATTGCAGAAAATGGCTGACGCTGCAACGATGAGGCAGCCCCTGATTGCAGCGGCTAAATTTTTAAAAGACGGTGGCACGCTGGCTGAACTAGTGTCAGCAGCAGTGTGCCACGGCATTGGGGGAAGCGGGCCAAGCCTTTAAAGGCTGTGGGGGCATTGGCCACAACAGTGCCGTGCCTCCACAACCTGCTTCTGGAGGAAAGCTGCAGCAATATGTTTCTTGCACATGTGCATAATCAACATAATAAAAGGAGAGCTCCTTTTAATATGGCTTGGGCCAGGTTTTAATCAATATTCTCAGCTGTTTTTGTACATCAATTGTTTAAAATAACTTCTGTTGTGACTAAAATGAACTGTTGTGCAACAGGTAGTACTCCCTGACCTTATGGGACAGTAGGTGTTCAAAAACAGCTGAAAATATTGATGAAAACCTGGTCTGAGCCATATTAAAAGGAGTGCTCCTTTTATTATTTCAAATATGAAAACAAATACGAAAGCAGACTCAAAATGTAGAAAGAAGGGTATCACACAAGTCAGAAGATATGGGGCAATCTAACATAGCATAAAAAAGTATAGGTCAAAATTTTCACCGTATTCTTGCACTGCTACTTTAAGCATTTTAAGCACAAGTGTCCCACAGAAAGCTAGAAACTGGAGCATGTGGTAGACAACCCAAAATTCAGCGGTCAACTATGACTTGTTTACATCTTCTGTTTTAGTTCAGTATTATAATTTTTTTTAGAATTTTGGACCTGAAAAACCCTTGAGCTGAAGCTCATTTCCACATGAATCATAGGAGCCTGGGGGGAGGAGTGTGGTTAAGTGACTTGCTCAGGGTCATGCAGCATGCAAGTAGCAGTGGTGAGTTCCAAACCCATGTCTTCTAGGTCTCCAGGTTCGCAGTCTGCTTTAACTATCTGAGCTAAATTGCTCCCCTACAAACAGAAAAACATACACGCAGCAACACCAGATATACACGAAGACGCCAGGGCATCTTAATAAAAGGAAAACAGCATGTTGTTGCTCCCGTTGTTACTTATGGCAGAAACCTTCTATATTTTTGAAAGGATGAAGTGGCTATGTATTTGTGGCTGCATAGTACCATACAGAAGAGAAACTTGAAAACCGGGACCCAAGCCTAGTCTTCACCCATCCAGTGACAATGGCAATCACTCATTACTTCTGCCACTCCAATTGAGTTGGCTTAACTGACTGAGTCAGCTGATTGAGTCAGGCATAGAGTCATCGGCTCAGCACACATAAATCTTCCTTGACTGTTACTGATCAAGACTGAGCACTGGGTCCAAAGTTTGTGTATTCCCCAGCTCGCCCTCACTCAGTTTTTTTATATTTACTTCTCTATACAGTAAAGCAAGACCTACTGCACAGAGCACGTGAGTAAACTGCTCAGGTTAAAGACTGCATCCCATACCCATACTTTCACAATGACTATTCACCTGCCCCGATGCAGCATTGGAGAGCCTACATCCCTCGTTTAAAAATACTGTTCCACAACAGCCTAAAATTCAGAACTCTGTGTCCAGCACAGCTACAAGTACAATTTCCAGATGGCCAAACAATGTTTACCTGAGCCAAAGAAGCAGACCAAGAATTACAGTGCCAGGGCCTCCACCCTGCACAGAATAAAGTAGATCCACCTCCTCCCCTACCAAGCAGAACCCCATGAACCCCACAGCAGCAGTAGTGAGGGAAGCAACTCCAGGACAATGCCACCAGAACACTACCAAGGCAACTAACTGTACATCAGTTGATTGCTCAGCTGCTAGCGGATACCTCATGGCCTTCTCTTGATGCATGTGCTACAATATTTCCAGAAATGTCTCTGATATTTCTAAAGAAATCTCCTGCTTTCTGCATTTCCACAGTAGGGGCAGCACAGAGAAACTCTTTAGAAATTTCGTGAAATATCTGAAATATCTGACCATGTTCTGTGACTACTACTGTTCTTCTAAAGTGACCCACAGTAAATACATGGATGGACAGAATTAAACAACTAAACTGCATAACAACAGCTATGAAATATGGCAGATGTCTGGGCTACCTGTCCCCTGTGTGAAGCTTTCCTTATTTTTGTTTTTGCTTTTATAAACTTACATTTCTCGTTCTCTTCCCTGTTTTGACTGGATTGCTGCAGCCTGTGGACTCTTCAAACCTACAACAGGCTTCTGCTCTAAATGGCCTGATGAAAAGCACTTTAAGATTTAGAAGCATTACAGTATGAGCAAAACTGCAGCTGTAAACATGATACGCCTGGACCTACCAGTACTGGAGTGTGGTGCACTTTAGGCGCGAGCTGCAGCAGTGGCCAATCAGTGTGACTAATGGATGTCAGTTATATGATGACTGGCCATTTATGACTGAGGTAGGTGGAGTGAAAGAGCTGGGATGACATGAGGCACAGGGCAACTGCGCACACCTTGCTACAGTTGCAAGTCATGGGATTTAAAGGGCCAGGACTGTCAAAATTGCAAATAAAAAGACAGAGGTTCAAGGAAGGAGTTCTTTCAAACCAGATGAACCCCAGCTAGCAACAGCTCTGATTTTATAATGTCTCTAGGTCATTTATGAGCTTTTAGGGCAATTTTTCATTAGTTGCTCGCACTTTCTCAATGGTTATAAATGGTTACTTTGGCCAATTCCCAATAACTGTCTAAATTTTTCTTAGTCTTCCATACTTGCTACCCACCACATACAATGGTTTGCTATTCCATATGATACTACCTCTGGGAGAACCACATAGCTCATTTTATCAAGTGGTTTACTTCCCATTTACGCTAGCATGGGCTTCCATGTCTCATTGTATATTTCTTGTTTCTAAAGCTAGACAGCCCCACAAATCATGGTTTAGTGAAGGCCCCATAAACCAAGCATAAGTCCCTCCTCAATCTGTGGTATTCGAGGGTATGCAGTCCCAGAATATCCAATCGTTCCTTATACTGAAGTGTCTTTATTCCTGTTATCATTTTAGTGGCCCTATGCTATATTCCCTCCAAGGCTTTAATCTCTGTTTTATTGTGAGGTGACCAAAACTGGACACAGTAATCCATGTGTGACCTCACCAATGAAGTGTACGGTGGCAGAATCACCCTTTTGTCTCTGCTGTTTATGTGCCTACTGATACAAGACAGGATGCAATTAGTTTTCTCACTGTCAACTGCCAGTGCCTTTTAAAACTTAAATCATTAACTATTGTAACTCCAGGTCTCTCTCCTCTGTGGTTTCCTTTAATGCTTGTCCTTTTAGGATATATTTCATCCTCCGATTATTGTTTCCAAAATACATCACTGAACACTTTCCTACATTGAAATCTAAGTTATGCGACTGTGCCCACAAGACAAGCTTAGTCAGTTCCCTTTGTAGATTTTACTTTCCACGGTATCCTGGAACACCGAGCCGATCTTTGTTTCACTGGTGAACTTAGATAACCATACACCTTCACTACATTCCATCGACATCACATAGATGTTAAATAAACATGGTCCCAAAACTGACCCTTGAGGAACCCCCCTGGTAGCTGGTGTCCACTTCTACTGTATACCTCATAATAACATCCGTTGTTCCCTATCTTCCAACCAAGACACAATCCATGATTTTAACCTGTCATTTATTTCTAAGTCACATATTCTGTTTATAAGTTCAGCAAGTGGCACCAAATCAAATACTTTACTCTAATTTAGAAATATCACATCCACCGGTTTCCCATCTTCCAGGGCTGTATTAACTTTATTGAAAAAGAAAATCATTAAGTTAGTCTGGCATGATCTCTCCTTCGTAAATCCATGCTGTGTTGGGTCATTCAAACTATTTGTTCTAATGAAGCACTCAGTATCTTCTTTCACCATCTTCTCCAGTACGTTCCCCAACACAGTTGTCAGGCTCATGGGTCTGTAATTTTTGCACTGTGACTTGTACCCTCTCTTACATAGTGGGATTACCATAATACCATGGCCCTCCTCCAGCTCGCTACCACTTACCATCTATCCAGTAATGTTGCAAACATTTTTGTGACTGAACCCACTATTACTCCTGCTAATTCACCGATGAATCTAGGATTCAGACCATCAGGGTTAGGTGCTGTATTAGGATCTATTTGTTTCAACCTAGTGATGATATTGCCTTCCTGAACTATAGTTCTTGGACTAGACTCAAGCTGTATATTAGATTTAGGAGTTTTATCCTTGTTTCTGAAAACAGTACAAAAACAGCTATTCAGCGCTTCCATAATTTGCTTATCATCTGTGACCATGTTCCCTGATTCATCCATAAGAGGTCCCACTGTGTAGAACCACCCTCTTGTAATTTATGTGGTTATAAAATTACTTATAAATATCTTTAACCTTCGTCACTAAGCTGAGCTCCTGGTACCTTGTTTTCTTTCCATATTACCTTCTTACACATTCTTGCTTTTTCCTGTACACCTGCCTGGCTTCATTTGTATTCGTTGTCTTAATACAGTATAAGTTTTTTTTCTTTTTCCTAACTAAAGATTTAACTCTCATTAAACCATCCTGGCATCTTACCATTTCTGTTATACTTTAATTGTTCTGGTACATACTTGTTAATCAAATAATTACATTTCTCCACTGACACTTCTCACGTTTCACTCTGGTTTTTATTGTCCAGATCTGTCATCCAGTCCCACATTTTTAGTTCCTCTTTCATGCCATGGAGATCTACTTTATTTTTGTGCCCCCATTTAACTTGCAGTTTGAAACATGACAACATCATGGTCACTGTCACCTAGATGTTCCATAACCCCACAGTCAGGTATTTGATCATCCAGGTTACTCAAGACAAGTTCCAATATGTTGTGACCTCTAGTGCCTGTTTTAACATGTTGTTCCAAATTAAGTCTATTAATAATATCCATGAAATTCTTTTCAATCATTGTGGTGCTCTCCCTCACATCCCATCTGATGTCAGGCATATTAAAATCACTTAAAAGTATTATTCTGTCTCCAGACCTTAACCTGATAAGAAGGTGTATCATCTTTTGATTTGAATTCATATCCTGTGTAGTCTGTATGTTAAACCCAGAATATTTTTTTTACCAGTTGCAGGAATTAGCTTAAGCCAGACTTGCTCAAGATCACTCACATCATCATTCTCTAGATTACCTCTTTCTATTGTTATATTATTAGATCCATAAATCGCCACACCATCACCTCGTCTGTCCTTCCTATCCTTGCAGAATAAATGTACACCCCTGGATATGTCCCTGCCAATTGTCTTTATCTTCCCACCAGGTCTCAGTTACAGCACACAAATGCACCCCTTCTTTAGCCAAAAAAAGTTGAAATTCCTCTTTTTTCTTTGCTAGGCTTCTGGCATTACTAAGTGACACCTTCCATACTTTGTGAATTTCTTTCTGGGGATAAATATATTTCTTATGTGCACGTTTGTAGTGGATGATACACCTCCCCCTTTCCCCTCTGCATATAGTTTAAATGTTTCAAAATGCTTCTATTTACTCTATTTCCAATAACTCTCGAGCCATCTTTATTCAGGTGCAAGTCATCTCTCCCATACAGTCTTATGTCCCGTAAAATCTGACCCAGTTTTTTGGGGCTATGAAACCTTCTTTTTCACACCATTTCCTCATCCAGATATTTAGGTTCTTGATTTCCTGTATTTTTTTCCTACCTGCCCTAGGCACTGGGAGAAATTCAGATGCAATCATTCTACATCTTCTGTTTTTTATTACCCTACCCATGTCTTCGAAGTCTCTTTGTATATCTATCTATCTCTTTCTTTCTGCCTATATCATTTGTAAAACTACTATAGATTCAATTATTCCATTCAAAATTCCTTCAATATTATTTTAAATGACCACAGTTTTTGCCCTTGAAAGAGAACTAACTATTGCTGTCTCTTTCCTTCCTCTACGTATAACGTTATCTGTGAACCAGAGCATGGAATCACCAAGGACCAAGATTTACCTTTCATTTGATACACCTAATACACTTTCTTCCTTACTTTGAGTTTGCTGACCATTGTTATAATTTTGTTGGCTTGCACAACCCTCACTAATTAGCACATCATTACTCTTCAGTATATTGATCCCTTCTGTTTCTTCTGACTCATCTGTACTTACTAGAGAAAACCTATTTCTCAATTCAGTGGGAACTTGCCCCAGTGTCTGCCTTCTCCAGCTTTTCTTAGTAGCTTGAACCAGGCACCATTCTTCCACCCTCGGTTCTTCTTCAGTGTCTGTTCTCCTAAGTTTTCACTTTTCCTCTTGTCCCTTTTTCCAGAAACCATTTTGCATTCTGATGTTGTTCCTGTAGCTTGTCCATATTCCCCATCAACCTGAAGCCTCAACACTGTGTTATATAAATATTTATATTCTAAATATTTCATTCTGTACTTCTAGTTGCTTTTTCAGCATGACAGTTTCATCCTGCATACTGTATCTTTAAGGAGAATGCATTTATCACATACAAAATCTGATGTGGCCTTCCCTTTTGTATACATATTGCAGGACACACAACAGTTCGTGTCACCTTCCATGTTAGAATGTCCATTCAGCGGATAGAAGAAACAGCACAATTGTAGACTATTCAGGTAGTGGAAACGAGATACAATATTATCTCACCTCATGTTCTACAGATAATGTCCAGTTTATCCCTCTAAAATGATCAAAGGGAGTGGCCACCTTCATCACCTCCTCAGTAGATATAGGAAGATGCATGCCTCTGCCCTCGTCAGCCTATACTCATGCTCAGCTCCGCTTGCTAAAACCAGAAGCAGAGCACATTGAGAAAACTCCACAAGTGTGCCCAATAAAATTACAGAAAATAAAACATCAAAAATAAAAGCTAGGTAGCTAGCCTGCCCTACACTGCTGCAAGGATATAAAATAAATAAAATAAAATAAAATAAAAAGCATGCTCAGAGTAGTGATCTGTAGTCCCCCAAAATGACTGGAATTACAACCCCTGGCACTCCCTCGATCTATTACTGTGGTAACAGTCAACCACTGTTATTCCCTTGCTAGACCCAACATTTTGTTAGCTTTTGTTTGTATTTTTTAGAAGATTTTTGCACACACTATCCCATACACATTGGAGATTTGGGGGAAAGGGTATGGTACAGCCACACAACTACACAATCTGCTGTACAGTTAGTTCATCACCGCACATGGGGGGCCAAGCTTTAAGGGTGAACCTAGAAGCAGGTCACTTTGAGAAAACTCCACAAGCATGCCCAATTAAATTACAGAAAATAAAAAGCTAGGCAGCTAGCCTGCCCTACAATGTATTACCATATGCAGCTGTAGAGCAGCACATAATGTGGCATTCCACTGGTAGAATCCATGCAGAGTGGCAGTCTGGCTTCTGAATTGCTTTTCTGAATTTCTGTTTGAATTCCATGGAATTTCAAAAAGCATTTCATTGCCAACAGCAGAATTATGTAAACCATGGGATATGTTGCAGGAAAGGAATCTGTGGTTTGTGAAAACCATGGGGAAACATTCTGCTTTTAAATTTCAGAATTCTGCTACTGGCAGAATTCCAAAGAATCAGATGTAATTTTGCAAAATTTGTGAGAATTCCATTCTGCTTGGAATTTAAAAATTCTGCACAGTACCATGCTGTTGTTACATGTACCACCACCCGAGGCCCAATGTTTCTGACTCCTATTTGTGTTTAAGTATTTCTATGCATGCATTAAGTAAGCAATGACATATGACAGAGTGTGCGGTAACTGAAATTAATACATGGTCATGTGACCAGTTTTGACCTATCAGACTGGTTGTTTGATTTAAGCCATTTTATAAATTATGTTTCTTATTTTTAAATATTAAACTTCTGCTTTTCCTGGGACTCTCTTTTCTGTATCTGATCTTTCATTCTGTCTCTTGTTATCAACTGTAATATCCATATACTTTTGCAATAAACTTACTTTGATATGTAAAAACATGTTTTATTTACTTATTTTAGTTATTTTTTGCTGATGAAGTATAAACACAGGAGAAACATGTTCTCATTGTCATGTGCAACACAGAGTTGTACACTCAGTAATGTGCAGCACAGTGAAAATTCATAACACTCAGAGACACAGGAACATAGTTAACATTTTACATTAGGAGAGGCATTTTATCCAGGGCAAGTGCACACAGTTTTAGATGATTATAATTATTGTAGCTTTAAATTAAAGTTTGCAATGGATACCATTCCCTGAGTTTTGAGTGAGTTCATTCCAAGTCCTAGTAGAAGTAGCTCTAAATGAATGTTTACCTACTGTATTACTGTCTCCATGGAGTGGATCTGTAAGAGCTTTATATTTTGTGACCATGAATTAAACATTTATTTGATAGCAGGCTTGGTTCTTGCTGTGTAGAAGCTGGTGGATCGTGACCTTCAGGAGGATAAATATACTGTTGTATTCAGCTGAAAGTTAATCTAATTTACAATCTACATTGCAGTAGCATGCTATACAGGGTAATGAGAACAATTTTAACAAGTGTGCTGTAGAGGGCACATTCTGAGTTATGTACAAATGCTGTAAAATAATAAATTATAGATTCATAATCCAGGATTGACATGAGATGTTGCATATTAGGACAGTATTTGTAGCTAGTTTAGCTTTGCTAGATAAATAGTCTTTCACCCTATACAATGGCCAATTTTATGATTCAGTGCTTTAGTCATGGAATCAAGATGAGTGCTAAAGGTAATCTGTGAGTCAAGGTGAATTCAGAAATTTAAAGTCATGCACAGAGTTCATTCTGGTGTCTGCAGAACCTTTACATGAAATACATGCCAAGATTTATACAGTATAACCTTGGACCATAATAACATGTATTTGGTTTCAGTTATATGTAATATTAGCTGATTTCCACTAGTCAGTTTTCAAAACTGCAAAACAGTGCCAATGGCACTCATCAGATTCACAATAAATTTCGAGTGGGTGCTGTTAAACACAGCATAGTCAGCACAGCAAAGACTTTTGCAGTAGTAGCAGTAGTCTTCATTTTATGTGGTGCTCTTCTGCAGGAGGCTAAGGTGCCATTACAATATCAACCAGTAGCAGCAAATTAAACAAACAGCTAAAGGACATAGAACAAATGCCCAAGAAATACAGTTGTTTAAAATATAATACTGCATTCTCAATAAATAAATTTTGAGCTGGAACAAATGCTGGGAGTTGACCTAATAAAACTAAGGAAAGCTAGAGGCTCAAGTAAGGAACCCTGAGTCCAGAACTCTGTATTTAATCTCCTTCAGGGGGCTTTGCACCATGGTATTTTAAAATTTTAGTAGATCCTGTAAGTAGGAGTTTTTTTATTTGCCTCCTGGCTTTTCTGATTTAGAGATGCCATTGCTAGTTGTTTATCATGCGTCCAAAAGGAATTCAGAATGAGCTAATTTTATTGGGAATTGCTTACATGAAATGACCTTACAAATCCTTAGTTCTGCTACTACAGTAGGTCCAATTATAGAACTGGTAAATAATCTTCATTTGGCTAGATTTCTAACTGCTAAATCCTATTTTAATGGGTTTTTTTTCTGTGTGTGAATTTTGTTAGTATTTGTGATAGGTGCTACATTGACAGCACTGGAAACTGAAGCCATGGAAACTGAAGACATTCATTTATTTACATTATAGATTCAGCACAAGCAATGACAGTGCAGTGCAAGCTTCCCCACATTGCCTGACCATTGTGCCTCAACCCTGTCATGGAAGGATCACCATACTGGTGCGAGGGTAGTTCAGACTCCATGCCCATTTAATCCTTGGCCTCTCATGTCAGTACCGACTAGTGCCAGTTGTGTGGGTGATTTTGTTATTTATTTATTTGACTTTTGGTAACTGGGTAGGCCCACTGAGATGGAATGTCCCTTTTTCAGGGGCGACCCAGGGAAAAGGGTTACAAAGGGAGGAACGGTTATACAATAAATAATAGCACGTGGTAAGTGTACACAGATACTTTTACAAAAACATACATAATAAACAAAGCAAAACATCACACAGGCAGTAAATTAGGTTACATCTTCAAAACTAGTATAGGGATAAAAGTCAGAGAATGATAACTAAGCAAAGCATATGTACAATAAGGTATAACTGAATACAGAGTATACAGGCACAGTGAGAAATTACTTACAACTGACACCACCCAGACACTCAAAGCACAACTTGCATAGCACCAGAGCACAGTGTGGTAAATAAAGGGAGGATAAACAAACTTGGGCAAGGAACCCAGAAAGAGGGCAAGAGAGGGGAGAGTGATGAGAGATAAGGGGAGCAGTCAACAGGAGCAGGAACACAGCTGAGTGGAGGCAAGGTGAGATTTGAGAGAATGCTTGAACAAGGAATAGTGGTACAGGTCATGACAGTGAAGGGAAGAGAGTTCCAAAGAGAGGGGTCCTAGAAGGCGAAGGCACGCTGACCCACTGCTAGATGGGGTTTAGGGTTAAAGAGCAAAGAATCCTTGCAGACCATAAAGGTCTAGTTATGGGTTTACGCCGAATGACAGGCAGAAGGAAAGAAGGAGTGTAAGTATGCAAAGTTTAAAAGTCAGGCAGAGGGTGGGGATTGCAGCCTGGCTTCAAAAGAAGTCCAGCCCATGAGCCAAGGACAGTGCAGTGATGATCGCTGGCATTAGCGCCAAGGGAAAATTGAGCTATCCTGTGGTAAGACTGTTTTAGCTTGTTAAGGGGGAAGACTTGAGTGGAGTGGAGTGGAGGATTGGGGCACCATAGGAGATAATCGGAAGTAGGGAGGAGGAGGAGGAGGCAATGACATGGCAGAAGGCTGGTGTAAGTTAGGTCTTGAGGTAGTACAGCATTCTGTGCTTCTGATGGAGGGTCTTGGCCGCTGAGGAAACATGGGTGTCAAAGGTGAGGTGGGAGTCCAAAGTCAAGTCCAGATATTTAAAGGACTAAAACATTTCAAAAGGGTCACCCTGACAGGAATAGATTAACAGTGGGGGCAGGGTGGGAGGCTGGGGGATCTGATGGAAGAAGAGAATAGATTTAGTTTTCTTAATATTAATCACCAGGAGGTTATTAAGAAACCAAGTCTCAAGGTTCAGGAAATCCTGCTGTAGAAGGTGGTCTAACATGGCATGGTCAGAGGAGGATCGTAGAGGATGGCATCGTGCACATAATTGAAGCGGTGCACCACCACAATGTTGCAGGAGCTCATTGATAAATAAGAAGAACAGGAGTAGACTGAGAATAGAGCCCTGAGGGACCCCATCCTTTATGGCACTGAAAGGGAAGTCTGGCCAGCCCATTTGACACATCGAGTATGGCCAGTAAGGTAGTTTGTGAACCAATTCAGAGCTAGGTGTTGAGTCCAAGGTGAGTAATGTATGCAATAGGAGATTATGATTGTCAAAAGCCTTGGTGAGATCAATAAATATTGCACCAATCACAAGGCCTTTATCCATACTGCTAAGCATGTCAGATGTAACAGTGATGAGAGTGGTGTGGGTACTGTGTAATTTTTGGAAGCTATACTGGTACATGGACAGAGAGTTATTCAGTTCAAGATAAGATTGAAGCTGGGCATGAATTATTTTTTCTTGAATTTTAGCGAGGGGGCAAAGGATGGAGATGGGAAGCTAGTTTTCAAACAAGGAATCTGGACTGCACTTGTGTATTGGGATGACTATTGTGGTTTTCCATTTACTGGGCTCGGTACTTGAACAAAAGGACTTGTTAATCAGGTCACACATGGGAGGGGTGATGGTAGGGGCACCCAGTTTAAGAAAATGCAGTTCTAAAGTGTCAGACCCAGGTGAAGAGGTGTCCTTGATACTGCTTAGCTGATGCAGAACTTCTTTCCAGGTGGAAGAATGGACTAGTATCAGTGGAAGTTGGTGAGGGTGGCTGTGGAACATTTGTCGGTAGGGAGGTCTTCTATTTAGATAGGTCTGTGAAAGCTAAATTAAATCCTGTAGCAATTGAGACAGGGTCCGTGATCTCAGAGCCATTAAGGAACATGGTGTGGGGTGAGGAAGTGGATTTGCCCTTAAGTAGGGAATTTATCTGGCCCCAGAATTCTTTGGGTTAGAGGTCATTGGTTTGAGGGTATGCAGACATGTACATTTGGCCAAGAGGATCGGGGACTTACTTTGGTTACAAAGGTGTCTGTAGGCCTGCCAGTCAGATGACATGCCAGAACTCTTGCATACCTACCATGAAGCATCACGTGCAGTCATGAGAGCTCTTAGATCCTTGGAGAGCCAAGGAGCAGAAGCTCCCTTGGACCTGAGCTTAACCAAGGGTGCATGATGGTTGACTACAGAATTGAAGATGTTAGTAAAGCATTCTAGGGCCAGGTCAACATCAGGTAGACTGTTGACCAGGGACCAGATGGATTGGGAGAGAGGGGTTAGGAAGTCTTGGGAACAGAACAAGGTCATATCCCCATACAGCAGTATTTTGGGGGTTGGATTTTGGAAATTATTCCTCCAGACACAAAAGGTAGGGGAGTGATCACTGAAGGCATGAGGCAGCATGCCAGAGGCTTTAATGTGCTGGGGATTGTTAGGAAGAACCCAGTCAAGAAGAGTATGGTGACCAGATTGATTCTTATATGGACACCTGCCTTTGAGAACTGGACTGAGACCACCACAAATCATCTCATATAGACCACTGAACAGCCCTCAGGTGATAACGACTTTTGATCACTACCTACTTGGGCTGGATCTGAACCAGTAAGCTAGAGGTGAAAGGCTCCTTAGCCCATTATTATCAAATGCACTCAGCAGGTCAGGCCCTCTGCCACAGTGCCAACCTCTGAGCGCAATAATGTGAACAGGTAACAGACAGGGTAACCCTCCTGTCTGCTTGTGGGTCTGAATCACCTTTAGTCTCAAATTCTGGGGGGATTCAAACTACATAGATACATAGAAAGTGTCGGCAGATAAGGGCCTATGGCCCACCTAGTCTGCCCATTTGAGCTTGTAAGTTCAGTTTATGTTTTCCTAGAAGTCTGCTGCCTCTTACCCCAACCTCCAGAATTTCTTCATGTCTATCCCATGCATTCTTAAATCCCGTGATTGTTTCAGCCCTCACCACTTCCTCTGGTAGGGTGTTCCACTTGTCCACCACCCGTTCTGTGAAGAAATTCTTCCTCATGTTTCCTCTGAATCGTCCTCCCTCCAACTTCATCCCATGCCCTCTAGTCCTGGAACATCTTTTTCGCTTAAAAATAGTGTATTCCTGCACCGTGTTCCTCCCTGTAAGATACTTGTATGTCTCTATCATATCCCCTCTCTCCCTCCTTTCCTCCAGGGAGTACATGTTCAGTTCCTTTAACCTGTCTTCATAGGACTTGTGATGAAATCCATGCACCATCTTTGTTGCCCTCCTCTGAACCTTCTCTACCCTGTCTATGTCCTTACATAGGTATGGTCTGCAGAACTGTACACTACTCCAGATGGGGCCTCATTAGTGTCTTGTATAGCGGAATTATGACCTCCCTTTTCCTGCTGGTGATGCCCCTGCCTATACATCCCAGCATCCTATTTGTTTTACCTGCTGCCTTGTCACACTGTTTCCTACCTTGAGGTCATCAGAGATGATAACCCCAAGATCCCTTTCCTGCTTGGTGCATGCTATATCCTCACCCCCCAACTGATATATTGTGCCAGGGTTTTTGTGCCCCATATGCATTATTTTGCACTTCTTTGCATTGAATTTCAACTGCCAAACCCCTGACAAATCTTCAAGTTTCTGCAGGTCCTTCTCATTCTGTCTACACCCTCTGGTGTGTCTACTCTGTTACAGAGCTTTGTGTCATCAGCGAACAGTGAAATTCTGCCTTCTAGGTCCTGCACAATGTCACTGATGAAGATGTTGAATAGGACCAGTCCCAGCACTGATCCCTGTGGTACCCCACTGGTCACTCTTCTCTCTGTGGAGTGACAGCCATTTACCACCACCCTCTGTGTCCTGCCACCCAGCCAGTTACCTACCCACCACACTACTGTCCTGCCCACACCCATATTCCCCAGTTTGTGTAATAGTCTTCTATGTGGCACAGTGTCAAAGGCCTTGCTGAAGTCCAGATAGGCCATGCCCACTGCCCTCCCGATCCACCTCCCTAGTCACCCAATCAAAAATTCAACGAGGCTGGTCTGACATGACCTCCCCTGGTGAAACCATGCTGCCTTGGGTCCTGTAGTCCATTGACAACCAGATGTTCCACCAATCTCTCCTTCAGTAGTGCTTCCATGATCTTCCCCACTACCGAGGTGAGGCTGACTGGTCTGTAGTTCCTGCTTCCTCTTTGTTCCACTTTTGTATAAGGGGACTACATCTGCTGTCCTCCAGTCCTTGGGTACTTCCCCTGTTTCCAGTGATCAGCTAAACAGGATAGCCAGAGGTTCAGCCACCACCTCTCTTAGTTCTTTAAGGACCCTGGGGTGCAACCCATCTGGCCCCATTGCTTTATCAACTCTTATTACTTCCAGTTCCTTCAGGACCCTTTCTCGTGTAAAGGGACTTGTGTCCATTTCTGCACCATTCTCACCATTGTACTCCCTTCAGACCCATTACCCTCCTCTTCCTCAGTAAAGACTGAGCAGAAATACCTGTTCAATATGTCAGCTTTACTGTTGTCATCCTCCACGTGGCCCCCATCCTCCCCCTTCAGTCTCACTATCCTCCCTTTGTCTTTTTTTTCACTTATGTACCTGTAAAAGGTTTTGTCCTCTACCCACTGATTTTGCAATGTGTTCTTCTGTCTGAGCTTTGGCTTCCCTTACTGACCTCCTGCCTCCTTTGCTTCTCCTGGTACTTCTCCCATCCCTTCTGCCTGTGTCTTTTGTATTGCCTGAATGCAATCTTTTGGCTTTCACCTCTTTGCTACCTCTTTGGAAAACCATAATGGTCTCCTCTTCCTTTTCCTCTTGCTAACCTGCTTAATGCATAATTCTGTTGTTCTTGTAATCCCCATTTTAAATGCTGCCCACTGTTCCTCAACCCTGATTCATGTCCCATTTCCTTAATGCCTCTTTCAAGTATCTCCCCATTTTCCCAAAGTCTACCCCCAAAATCCAGGATACATGTTTTGTGTGGTTTGGTTCTGCTCTTTCTGTGATTTCAAACCACAATGACTGGTAGTCACTGTTCCCAAGGTGCTCCCCACTGTTACCCCCATCACACTGTCCCTGTTTGTGAGCACAAGGTCCAGTATTGCCTTCTGCTGAGTTGGTTCCATGACCAGTTGCTTGAGGAAGGCACCCTGAAGGGAGTCCAGGATAAATCTGCTCATAGTTGATGCTGCTTCTGGGATGCTCCAGTCCACGTCTGGAATACTGAAGTTTCCAACCAGTACTACCTCACCCTTGTCTGCCATCCTTTGGATGGCTAACATCAGCTCCCTATCTGTTTCTTCCTCTTGGGCTGGTGGTCTATAGACCACACCTGTGTGGATGGCTGTCCCCATTTTCCTTTCCAGCTTAACCCACAGTATCTCTCCCCCATTTTGTTCCTCCTGGATCTCTGTGGCCCTTATGTCATTTTTCACATACAGTGCCACTCCTCCTCCTCCCTTCCTGCCTGCTCTGTCTCTTCTGAATATGTTGTAGCCAGATATGGCCATCTCCCAGTCGTGCTTATCATTACACCAGGTTTTAGTGATGGCCACAATGTCCAGGTCTGACTGCACCATGACAGCCTCCAGATCTTCCATCTTGTTGCTAAGGCTCCTGGCATTCGCACACATGGCTTTCCATGATTTGACCTCCTAGACTGTTTCACTGTTCTACTCCAGCCCCTTCCTCGGTTGTCCTTATCCCTGGTTCTCCTTGCTGTCTGCCCTTCTGCTGAATTTTGCCCTTTCTGCCTATCCACCTCTTGGGCACTAATCTCCATCTTTTGCACACTGCTTTGCAGAGATAGCCACCCTCTGGTTCACTGGTTCCACTGCTAGCTGTGGGGGGTGAGCAGTACCCTCCTTGCTGGCCTGCCATCCCCCTTTGCTAGTTTAAATGCTTGTCAATGTAGCATTTAAACTTATCATTGAGTGCTTGGATTCTCCTCCAGGATGGATGCAGGCTGTCAGGCTTGAACAAACCTCCATCCCTCCAGGTGGGTCCCCATTCACCAATGAATCCAAACCCTTCCTCACAGCACCAGTTCTTCAACCATGAGTTAAAGTTCCTGGTACATGCACTCCTATGCTCTCCTTGCCTCGGAGGTAGTACTGAGAAAGTTACAGAAGTAGCTACTTGCTTGAGATGCCTCCCCAATTCCTAAACTCTTCCTGAACTTCCTTTGCCCCATTTACCAGGTCATTTGTACCTAGGTGGATAATGACATCCAGCTCACCCTCCCGTCTTGCCTTCCCAGTGATCCCTAGGATCTTCCTTCCATCCCTCCATGCCGTGGAACCTGGTAGGCACCTCACCTCCCTGTCCTCCCCTCCTGTGTTCCTAGCTGGGTCCCTCTTATGATGGAGTCCCCCACCAGGATTTGCTTCCTCCTCCTCCTCTGGGGTCCACTGCTTTCCCCGCTGAGGTCACCTCCTTGGCTAACCTCCACATCCTTTCCTACCACTTATCTGGGTACCTCTATTTGGTTGTCCTCATTTGCCAGTGTGGCATATGAGTTCTTGAGTGGAATAGGATCTGGGATGTGCCTCTGCCTGACCGCTCTAACCCTCCCTGAGCCCACTGTCATCCAAGTGTTCCTCGTTCTCTGCATCCTTTGAGGCAGTTGCATTGGACTGGGTGGTCTCTGGATAGGGGTGATGGTACTCCTGACCCAGTTTACTTGCACTCTGAGTCTGGCTACCACATCCCGCAGTCCAGAGAGATGCATTCAGATAGGGCAGCACCTCAGTGTCCAGAAGGTCTGCCTGAATATGGCTGCCCCACAGCCACTGCATTGCACCACTCCCCACATTATACTGCAATTATACTGCTATTCCACTACTTGTCTGCTACTGAAGCTCTCCTAGTTCCCTTTTTATTAATTTACTGTCCTAAAAATACTGCCACTGATCCTCAGATAATTTCTTTTAAAAAAAAAGAAAAGAAACCAATAAATAAATAAATGAGTCAAAACACTTTCCATGCTGAGGGTGGGCTTCTTCCCCCTTATGCCCCTCCTACTTCACACCCTTACTATACCCTGTGTTTAGCTCCTGTGAATCAGATTTAACAGGGCATATAATTAAGAGTTGGGGAAGGGAGGAGGGGACTGAATTGAATATGTTCTTTCTTCCCTTCTGGCTGCATCTGAGAAAATAAAACTCACTTGCTACCTCAACTCTGACTAAGCTCCACCTCCAGTTATCACGTAGCTGAGGTCAGAGGCCAGACAATAAACACCCCTCACCCAACTACAGGGCAGTCAGACAAGCCAAGATAAAATTTGCAGCAATTAAAGACAGCACAGAATTACACCACCACTATGTTTTAAATTTTCAACAGCCCAAAAACAATTCTAAGTAAAGACAACAAAGAAAGTACAGTGTCACTAAAAGCCCACAATCTAAGTTTAAAAGAAAAATAGCAATTACCAGTTACTCTAAAGCACTGAATTGAATATATTTCCTTCCTTCCCCTTCTGGCTTCTTCTGCAAAAATAAAACTCACTTGCTACCTCAACTCTGACTAAGCCCCACCTCCAGTTATCACATAGCTGAGGTCAGAGGCAAGACAATTAACACCCCTCACCCAACTACAGGGCAGTCAGACAAGCCAAGATAAAATTTGCAGCAATTAAAGACAGCACAGAATTACACCACCACTACATTTTAAATTTTCAACAGCCCAAAAACAATTCTAAGTAAAGACAACAAAGAAAGTACAGTGTCACTAAAAGCCCACAATCTAAGTTTAATAGAAAATAACAATTACCAGTTACTCTAAATCACTGAATTGAATATGTTTCCTTCCCTTCTGGCTTCTTCTGAGAAAATAAACTCACTTACTACCTCGACTCTGACTAAGCCCCACCTCCTGTTATCACGTAGCTGAGGTCAGAAGCAAGACAATTAACACCCCTCACCCAACTACAGGGCAGTCAGACAAGCCAAGATAAAATTTGCAGCAATTAAAAACAGCACAGAATTACACCACCACTATGTTTTAAATTTTCAACAGCCCAAAGGCAATTCTAAGTAAAGACAACAAAGAAAGTACAGTGTCACTAAAAGCCCACAATCTAAGTTTAAAAGAAAAATAGCAATTTCCAGTTACTCTAAAGCACTGAATTGAATGTGTTTCATTCCTTCCCCTTCTGGCTTCTTCTGAGAAAATAAAACTCACTTGCTACCTCAACTCTGACTAAGCCCCACCTCCAGTTATCACGTAACTGAGGTCAGAGGCCAGACAAATTAACACCCCTCACCCAACTACAGGGCAGTCAGACATGCCAAGATAAAATCTGCAGCAATTAAAGTCAGCACAAAATTACACCACCACTACGTTTTAAATTTTCAACAGCCCAAAAACAATTCTAAGTAAAGACAACAAAGAAAGTGCAGTGTCACTAAAAGCCCACAATCTAAGTTTAAAAGAAAAATAGCAATTACCAGTTACTCTAAAGCACTGAATTGAATATGTTTCCTTCCTTCCCTTCTGGCTTCTTCTGAGAAAATAAAACTCACTTGTTACCTCAACTCTGACTAAGCCCCACCTCCAGTTATCACGTAGCTGAGGTCAGAGGCAAGACAATTAACACCCCTCACCCAACTACAGGGCAGTCAGACAAGCCAAGATAAAATTTGCAGCAATTAAAGACAGCACAGAATTACACCACCACTATGTTTTAAATTTTCAACAGCCCAAAAACAGTTCTAAGTAAAGACAACAAAGAAAGTACAGTGTCACTAAAAGCCCACAATCTAAGTTTAAAAGAAAAATAGCAATTACCAGTTACTCTAAAGCACTGAATTGAATGTGTTTCCTTCCTTCCCTTCTGGCTTCTTCTGAGAAAATAAACTCACTTGCTACCTCAACTCTGACTAAACCCGCCTCCAGTTATCATGTAGCTGAGGTCAGAGGCCAGACAATTAACACCCCTCACCCAACTACAGGGCAGTCAGACAAGCCACGATAAAATTTGCAGCAATTAAAGACAGCACAGAATTACACCACCACTACATTTTAAATTTTCAACAGCCCAAAAACAATTCTAAGTAAAGACAACAAAGAAAGTACTGTGTCACTAAAAGCACACAATCTATGTTTAAAAGAAAAATAGCACTTACCAGTTACTCTAAAGCACTGAATTGAATATGTTTCCTTCCTTCCCCTTCTGGCTTCTTCTGCGAAAATAAAACTCACTTGCTACCTCAGCTCTGACTAAGCCCCACCTCCAGTTATCATGTAACTGAGGTCAGAGGCCAGACAAATTAACACCCCTCACCCAACTACAGGGCAGTCAGACAAGCCAAGATAAAATTTGCAGCAATTAAATACAGCACAGAATTACACCACCACTATGTTTTAAATTTTCAACAGCCCAAAAACAATTCTAAGTAAAGACAACAAAGAAAGTACAGTGTCACTAAAAGCCCACAATCTAAGTTTAAAAGAAAAATAGCAATTACCAGTTACTCTAAAGCACTGAATTGAATATGTTTCCTTCCTTCCCTTCTGGCTTCTTCTGAGAAAATAAAACTCACTTGTTACCTCATCTCTGACTAAGCCCCACCTCCAGTTATCATGTAGCTGAGGTCAGAGGCCAGACAATTAACACCCCTCACCCAACTACAGGGCAGTCAGACAAGCCAAGATAAAATTTGCAGCTATTGAAGACAGCACAGAATTACACCACCACTACGTTTTAAATTTTCAGCAGCCCAAAAACAATTCTAAGTAAAGACAACAAAGAAAGTACAGTGTCACTAAAAGCCCACAATCTAAGTTTAAAAGAAAAATAGCAATTACCAGTTACTCTAAAGCACTAAATTGAATATCTTTCCTTCCTTCCCCTTCTGGCTTCTTCTGTGAACCTTATGCTAGCATACTCAATGTACAGGCACAGATATGTACCCTCTTTGGGGATTGTGGCACAATCTTATCTATTTATTTATTTATTGAATTTTGGTGACCCAGTAAGCCCACTGAGACTAGCAGTCCCTTTTTCAGGGGCAACCAGGGGAAGGGGGATACAGATGGTAACCAACTGAAACTGAACCAGATTAAGCTGTTGGTGGTATTTTTAGTGAATGGGGGAAATCTGGCCAGGACACCGGGGAAATTCCCCTACTCACCACGGGAGGGGGGGCAGGTGGCTGAAATGATGGCCACTTGGAGTGAGACTCCAGACTGAATGGATGTTACAGAGGTAGGAGAACTGGTCTCCTCTCCTATCTTTAATGCTTCAGAGACCAACAGTGCTGTTATGGATGTATCTGAGGTTATTGAAACTGAAGGAGAAGCAAGTGATTTTTGTGTCTCAATGGAAGATCTAACCACTGCTGGAAGGGATTTTGTTGCAGTAGAGAATCTGACAAACTGACTCAAGTCACACAAAACCTTGACAATGAGGAGAAACGGCATTTGCAAATGCAAGGTGAGCTGGAAGTCCAGCTTGCACAAGGTGAAATCCTGCTTTCGTCTCTAAATTTCAGGCTCCCGCCCTGACTGTCAAACTGACATCTGACGCAGTCACTTCAAAGTCCCTGCTTGGGCCAGGCGAGTCATTTGAAAGGAATTCTTCTTCTTCATCTACTGTTGTTTTATCTCCTACAGTACAGGCTGGCATGTTGAGTGCTGTTGGCGTGTCGCCGACAGGCTTCTTTAACTTTACAAGGAAAACCAATGCAGTTCCTTTTTCTTCTGATGGAGATTTCGGGCTGGCAGTTTGAACACCGATGTGGTGTGTGCCTAGAGCCCATAGATTTTGATTCTCATTCTCCTCTTTCAGTCCATACTACCATGGAGAGGCGGTTGGATTCCCCAGTGATCCCTCTGATGGGACAGGGAGTTCCAAATCTTTCACCCTGATGCACATATTAAAAATCTCAAAATATGATGAGGGATTCTGGCTTTGTTTTCAAGCAACCTACTGGCCCTATGGAAGTTAAGAATCCCTTAGCTACAGCCCAGGAGGTAACATACTAATCCAAGCTAGATTCTCAAGAAAGGGTTACTGCCTTTTCTTTTTCAAATAAAGATGTTACACTGAAACCAGGGATATCAGAAGATTTAAAGGGGAAACAAGCTGCAATTATTTCTGCTAATAGGAATATTGAGATGGATTCTAACAGTAGGCAGGGCAAATCTGCTGCCAAATGTTTGCACAATGTAGTTGTACAGTCTGCAATTAATTATCCTCTGCCAATTGCTCCGGATGATACCTTTTCCCTCAGAAAGCCTTGCAGAGTGCAGTCTGGTTACAGACACCCAGAGGAATTGGTTGCCTGACCCAGCATGGGATCCCACCTTGAATTCCTCCCAAACTTCCCTGAATGGAAGCCACAGGTTTCTGGGCATAGTAGTGCAGAACTTTCTAGGCCCAAGCCTTCCATCGTTAGTACTGTCACAGAGGGACTTAAACAAATAACACCAGAACTTCCTCCAGGCCCTATGAATGTAGGCCAACAGCATGATACAATGCCTAAACAGCCTGAATAGGCTTCTGCTGCCAGAAATCCTTTAATAGATTTACAGGAGGCAGCATCAGACGATCTACCTGCTCAATAGCCACTCCTTTCTGACTTATTTTCTAAAGTAAAAAAAGATGCCGCTCCTAGGCGGAATGCAGTTCGCATCCGTTATAAAGGGGGAGGCTGGCTGAAAGACCAGATAGGTTATTTGTGTGGAAAAACTTGTTAAAAGAGTCTTTGCTTTTTTCACCTAGGGAAGTTTACACATTTATAAATATTTCAGGGAGGATAATTATGATGTAAGTTTTAGAACTGCTTATGCATTGGAATTATTCTGGGAACGTTATTCACATAAAATTTTCCTACATTTTTAGTGATTCCTCTTACTAAACCACTTATAAAATATGTTACCATCATGTTTCATAATGAGGGGTCCATGTGGATGATATCAAGTACTGGTTGTCCCAGAAATGTCATCTTAAGTGAGCCTGAAGCTATATTACATACAGAAATATTTTGGACAGGGGGATGGAAATACAAGGTTAAATTAAGGCTTTCTGACTCTGGTATGGAACACATTCCTAATTCCTTTATGCTGGGTAGGGACCAGGGTGTGTGTTTCTATGCTGGGCAGCCTCAAGCTTGTTATAAGTGTGGCTCCAGGGCACACTTATCCAGCACTTGTGATAAAGCTTGCTGTGAAAACTGTGGAGAATTAGGACATATTACTATGCAATGTGCTAACCAAACAAGGTGTGACTTGTGTGAGGAGTGTGGTCACGTTTTTGGAGAATGTCCTTGGGCTACAAAAAATAAGGCTTCTTGTATCAGTCCTGAGCTTTTGATTCAGCATGCTCAGGACTCTGCCTCTGTTCCTAAAAATCCTCCTCCAGTGCCTTCTTCTACTAGCCCAGTCTGTGCCCCCCTTCCTCCTACAAAAATCCTGGACGTATCAGACATTGTAGTTATCTCAGACTCATCTCTCAATCCCTCTCCAGGAGGTCCAGAACCCTGGTGCTTTGGCTAGCTCTGAGTTACTGGTTCCTGCCTGTTATACAGAACCTGAAATCACAGATGGAGTGCCTTGAATCCTGTAGTGGCACAGCCCTTGCCCAGAAGATGATCTGCTAGAATTTAAGATCAACTCCCCAACCCTTGCATTGTTTGAATCAGACAATGCTTATGTGGCTTTGTTCCTACCCGAGGGTGACTCTGAGATGGAGCAAGGGGATTCTGACCCTCAATCAGTGGTGCTTGATCAACCTCCCAGAGGCGTATAATAAGGTGACTACAGAGGAAAAAAAAGAAAAAACGTAAAAAGATTGTATAATTAGTCCTTTATTACACTTTTCTTTTTTTTTGATGGGTTCCTTTTCTATTGGTTCTTTAAATGTTCTTAGTTTATTGAATAGTATAAAATGACAGGCTGTGTTTTCCTCTGTACATGATTTTAAATTCAATTTTTTTTTCTTTCAAGAAACTAGGATGTGTTCTAGGGGACAGGTAATAATTTAAAAAGAGAATGGATATGGGGCCCTTCATTTTGGTCATTTGGCCCTGACTGTGCTGATGGGGTGGGAATTTTGTTGGGATCTTATAATTTGTCTTTAACGAAACTGGTGGATTTGATCCTGGGAAGAGTACTCTAATAGATGGTGTTTGGAAATCTATGGCATGCAGTTTCATTACTATATATTGTCCACAACTTAAAGCTGATAGATTAGCACTTTTGTGAACTATATAGCCATATTTAGTCACTTCTTATAATATTTTTTTGGGAGGGGACTTTAATTGTGATATTACCAGGGTGCAGATACCTAATGGGAAAAGGAAAAAGATTTATTGTAATTCCAACATGCTAACTAAAGTTATCAATACTGAGGACCTACTGGACTGTAGTGTTTATAATAATGGCCCTCATTTTACATACTGTATACCCAGAATAAATTTAAGACTACGATAGATGATATGTGTATTTCCAGTCATTTGTCTAAAGGAACCTTTAACATAGTCCCTATAGAATTTTTGGACCATTTGATGTTGATTTTAACCATACCAGCAATTTACAGAAGTTCTAAAACTAAGAATAGATGGAAGTTAAACACTTCAGTGTTAAATGATTTTCAGGTTAAAAAATGCATTTTGTCCCTTCTTACAGCTAGACTATCGGTACCATGCTTGTATTCCAATATTAGGAATGGTGGACAGACACCAAGACAAATTTAAAGTCGTGGTCTGGGAGAAGGGAGCAGATGGACGGAAGGTCAGAGAAGGGGAGATAGGGAGCTAAACACGTGGCTCAAGGACTGGTGCCAGGAAAAGGACACAGATTTGTAGGAACTGGCAACAGTTCTGGGAGCGAAAGTTCTTAAATTTGATGGACTGCATCTGACTAAAGAGGGAGTCAGTGCATTGGGCAGAAGTTTGACGCTCTTTGCAGAATATTTAAACTAGCAATGGGGAGAGGGGTGCAGCACCACACGTTGAATGGAAGAACCCCCAGCTAGTGGTCAAACTGAATTCAGCGTGTTTGCCCTCATTTGCATCACCAGGTAAGAAAAAGGTTTGTCTCCCCATACGGTGCACAGGGTAATGCCAACCTCACCCAACAACTAACACACCAAAATCTGGCCAATGGAAAATCATGTACACAAATGCTCACAGCCTGGGAAATAAGATCCCAGACCTGCAGGCAATAATGTCAGAGGCTAAACTGGACATAGTAGCAATTAGTGAGACGTGGTTTACCAGTAACCACACTTGGGAGACTTCAGTACCTGGCTGTGTATTGTTCAGAAGAGACCGAGGTGCAAAAAGGGGAGGAGGGCCCTGTATGTTAATGAAAATATCAAAGCTACAGAAATTCAGAATACACATAAGGAGCCAGAAGAACTGTGGGTCACCCTGGAAACAGGAAATGGGACAGCCATAAGAACTGGGGTTGTCTACAGGCCCCCAGACCAGAGGGAGGACATAGACACATTACTGTTAGAAGATATACAAAACATGACAGCTAAAGGGGAGGTTCTGATAATGGGAGACTTCAACATGCCAGATACAGATTGGTCAATACCAGCAGGAACATCTGCCAGAACTAGACTCATAGTGGATTCCCTGCAGGGGGAGGGCCTCAAACAACTGGTACAGCAACCCACAAGAGACAGGGCTATCCTAGATCTAGTACTGACTAACAAAGAAGGGATCACAGATCTCCAGGTAGAAGGTCACCTGGGGGCCAGTGACCATCACATGGTATGGTTCAATTTGGCTACTACATCTAAATCATCCCATTCCAAGGCAAAAATATGGGACTTCAGAGGAGCTGACTTTGATAAGATGGCCAACAGAGTTAAGCTAGCCCTGGCAAAAAGAAACACAGGTGAGGAGGTACAGGCAAAGTGGGCAAGCATTAAGGATACAATACTGAAGCAACATCCCATTGTGTTAGACAGAAAAGGAAGTGCAAAGAAGAAGGAAACCACTTTGGTTCTCAAATACAGTAGCAGAAAAGGTCAGAGCCAAAAGGCTGGCCTTCAGAAAATATAAGGGAACACAGCGGGATGAAGATAGGGGCATACCAAACTGCCCTAAGGGAAGCAGGTAAGGCAGTAAGGCAGGCAAAGTCCCAAACTGAGGAAACACTAGCACTAACAGTAAAGAAGGTGACAAGACTTTCTATAGATACATTAGTGAAAGGAGAAAGTCCAGAGGGGTATTAAGGTTTAATGGAGAAAGGGAGCATGTGAGAGGAGACCCTGTAAAGGCATCTATCCTCAAATAGATACTTTGCTCAGTATTTACTGAAGAGAAGGTAGGGCAGGGCCCACAGCTCAGCATCATGGACACAGGGGAGGGAGGTGAGCACTACTCCTTCACAAAAGAAAGGGTCCTACAAGAGCTTGCTAAGCTCAGGGTGGATAAGGCAATGGGACCTGATGGCATACATCCCAGGGTACTTGAGGAGCTAAAGGAGGAACTAGCAGAGCCATTAGCAGAATTGTTTAGTGAGTCTCTGAGCACAGGAGAGTCCCAGAAGACTGGAGAAGGGCTCATGTGATCCCACTCCACAAGAGTGGTAGCAGGAGGAGGCGGGGAACTACAGACCGGTCAGTCTTACCTCAGTAGTGGGCAAGATTATGGAAGCACTCCTTAAGGAAAGGATAGTGCAACACCTGGAATCCATAGGGCACAGGATCCAAGACAGCATGGGTTTACAAAGGAAGGTCCTGTCAAACTAATCTCATAGATTTCTTTGACTGGGTAACCAGAGTGGTGGACCAAGGGGAGCAGTTGATGTCGCCTACCTTGACTTCAGCAAAGCTTTGACACTGTTCCACATAGAAGATTGATAAATAAGCTAGGTAGGCTCGGGGTGGGTCAGAAGTTGGTCAACTGGGTGGCAAACTGGTTGACTGGCAGAAAACAGAGAGTGGTGGTAAATGGTATACAGTCAGAAGAGATGCAAGTCACAAGTGGGGTACCTCAGGGATCAGTCCTGGGGCAAGTCCTATTCAACATCTTCATTAGTGACCTCGCAGATGGACTAGAGGGTAAGGCTTGTCTGTTTGCAGATGACACCAAGATCTGCAACAGAGTAGATGATCCAGATGGGGTGGGCAGAATGAGAAGAGATCTGGATAAACTAGCAGAATGGTCTGAAGAGTGGCAACTGGGATTTAATGCAAAGAAGTGCAAAATCATGCACATAGGGAAGAGAAACCCTGAAGCCACTTATAGGCTGGGAGGGGAGTTGCTAGCAGTCACAAAGGAAGAAAGAGACTTGGGCATCATCATCACTGATGACCTGAAATCATCCAAGCAGACCTCTAAAGCAGTAGGTAAGGCTAGGGGTGTTAGGGTGTATTAGTAGGGTATCACAAGTCGTAAGAGGGAGGTAATAATCCTCTGTACAAGACATTGGTTAGGCCCCATCTGGAGTATCTGCAGTATTGGAGGCCACACTTCACAAGGACATTAACCAAATTGAGGCAGTCCAGAGAAGGGCACCAAAATGGTGCAGGGACTGCATCAGAAGACATATGAGGACAGATTAACGGAGCTCAATATGTATACCCTTGAGCAAAGGAGGAGAGAGGTGATATGATCGAGACATTTAAACACCTTAAGGGCATAAACAAGGTGAAAGAGTCTAACATGTTTAAATATAAGAAAAATAGCAGGACAAGAGGACACAGCATGAGATTAGAGGAGGCCGATTAAGGGGAATGTGAGGAAATTCTTTTTCACAGAAAGGGTGGTAGATGCATGGAATGGCTTACCACAAGAAGTGGTGGCTATGAATACAGTGCAGGGCTTCAAACAGGCATGGGATAGGCATAAGGGAGCAATACAAATGACTATGAATAGATAGGTCACTGACATAGCAAAGGCCGATGGCACATTTATAAGGTAGAAAAAGAAATGGGCAGACTGGATGGGCCTTGCGGTCCTTATCTGCCGTCAACTTCTATGTTTCTATGTTTCTATGTGGTTTATTAATTATGGTAAACAGTCTGGGAACCATATGTTCCTGAAATATTTATCTCTCTGTAAACAATTACAGCATCTTTACAGAATCTCTAATTTTTCTAGGCGTAATTAATCAGAACAAATTTCGCAACTGAAACATGATATGCAGACCTACCAATATGATAGAGCCAAAACTATTCAGGCAATGTTTTATGGCGGTACCCAGAAAACACCATTGGGGGATCCCCTTTGAAGCAAGTAAACAGCTGCATGGCGATATGACTATAGAATTGTTAACCGATTCAGAGGGGAAAAAGATTGAGGCAGTTAGTGACATAGAGCACGTTACGAAAGCACACTATTAATCCCTGCTTCCAACTGAGCCTCCTCTGGAGCGCAGTATACAGGATTATTTATAGGACATACGGGTTCCGGCCTTTCCTGCAGAGGCACTTCTTCTCCAAAATAAAATTATTGTTGAGGAAATAGAAGGTGCTATAAAAAACCCTTCAGGTGAATACTTCACCGAGTCTAAATGGTCTCCAAAATCAGCTTTATAGAGTCTTTGCTTCCGAGATTGCAGTTTGCCTAGAATTTGTATACCATTTTTCTTTTCCAATCTGATAATATCCCTCTGTCCTTTACTGAAGGTTTGTTGGTATATTTATACAAATCAGGAGACAGGACCAAAATACAAAATTGGAGACCCATTATTTTATTAAACTCTGAATATAAAATCCTTACACATATTCTTATTTATTCTTAATGATAGAGTGAAGCAATATGCTAAAGTAGTTATTTCTCCACAGCAATTCTGTGGGCTCCCTAACACAAAAATCCAAGATTCTCTCATAATTGTGAGGGATAGAATAGAAAAACTTTCCCTTACTGGATCAACAGGCTGCATACTCTCAGTGGACTAAGAAAAATCATTTGATTGAGTAAATCGCCCTTTTGTTTGCAACACTTAAGACTTATGGAGTACCTTCAGTACTTGTTAGACAAATACAATCACTTTATTCTTCTATCCATGTTCGGGTTCTTATAAAAGGACATATAACTCAGGGAGTTTCAATCTCCACTGAGGTTAGGCCTAAGTCCCCTACTGTATAGCTTTTCTTTGGACCCATTATTGAAACACTTAATAAATACACCTAAATGGGTAGGTTTATTGGGGTCGGACAGTCAACAACCTTTTTTATTGCAGGCATATGCGGATGATATTTTTGGTTTTTTTCTCATAAATCCTCTTTCTTACATGAACAAAATCTTTATGCTCATGTGATTCAACCTCTAAGCTAAGTTTAGCTAAATGTAAGGGATTGATAGTGGGTGCTGGGGATCCCACCTTTTGTCAGATACAAGGTATTACCTTGACCACAGCTCCTTTAAAAATGTTAGGTATTAATTTTGGGCCATATAACCTTCCTTTAGATAATTGGGAGATAGCCTTGAATAAAATACAATGTAAAATACAATGATGGTAACACTGGAAATAATCAACATTTAAAATTATTCATATATTGAAGCAATTTATTATCCCCCAGTTACAATATGTGGCAAACATTTTTTCACCTCCTCTTTCTCTCAAAACTAGAATATATGGACTGTTTTTCCAAATGTTATGGGGCAATAAACTTAACTCCATCAAAAGATGTTATACTTATTTAAGAAAAGAGAAAGGTGGTTTAGGTATGATTGAACCTATTGTTTGTTTTACATTCTGTCTTTCTTTTTCAGATGGTGCAATATGGTATTTCCTCTAATTACTGGGGCTCAGAGTTTGGTGAAACTTGTATTGGGACATTATTTAGCGATATGGCAAAATGAGGCCCCTAAATTACATTCATGGTTACACATTCCAGAATATTTTCGGCCTGCAGCCCAAAAACTATTTAAATGGAAAATCTCTGGAATATCCTTTTCACATGGTACTAGGAAAACTTTTTATCAAAATGTTCTAACCCAGGTGTAACCCACTGAGCCCCGTTTTAAGAATTGCCCTCCTGGCTCTTCTCCATTAATTTTGAAACAACTTGTTAACAAAAGAGTTCCACAGCACATGTGGGAAATTTTGTGGCTCACAGTGTATGGGAGATTGAACATAAGAGGAAATGCCAAACATAAGGGTTTGACGGAAAGGACTTGCTCTTATCCTGAATGTATCAATGTTGAAGAATCTATGAATCATTTGTTTTTCTTTTCCTGCTGTTACTCAAAACTTTTATGGCCGTTTTTAGGCTCAAGATGGAAAATGGGGTGGTTACAGAGTCTGACTTATGAAACCTTTATAATAGGTATTCTTCCCTATGGGTATTGCCATTTGCATCTAGACATATATATGGTATTACTTTGTTGTTTGAGATTTTATTTATGGCAGGCAAGATGTCAATGGGTTATCCATCAAAAGATGATGCCCTACACTGTATTCAGTTTCTCAAGCAATGGATAAGGTGTATACCAATGATTTATTATCTTATCCTAGAGACAAAGTTTTTAAATGGTGGAAGGGTTTTCAAATATTTATAAAATATAAGTGACGAAGTAATCTCACTTGGAGGACAAACATAAGGCATTAAGTAGTTTCTTCCTCTTCAATTCAAATTCTTGGAAACAGTTTGATTTGATGTTTATTTATTTATTACTTATTATTTTGTTTGAGGTGTCTTTAACTAGATGTATAATTTTTTTGATAGTTTTCTTTTGATACCCTTCAGATTTGTTTTGATTGTTATGTATACTTTCATAGTGTTTTTTCTCTTTTTTATGATTTGCCTTATGTAATACTATATGCAATATGTGATTTATCAATAAAAACTCCTCTACTCTTTTCAAGAAGTGCCATGGGATCTTTAACATCCACCTGAACTACCACCAGAACAGGCATATGGGACCTCTGTTTAATGTCTCATCCAAAAGACAGCACCTCAGGAGTGCATCATCTCCCTCATTTTTGATTTTGTATTTTCTTGAAACTTGGCTTCCCAGCCAAATGCCCTTTGGGGTAACCCTTGCCTCAGTGTTTACGCACAGAGGTTCTTTGTCTTTTAAATAGTTTTTTATTTTAATGGGTTCACCACAATATATCCCAGGCACACTGCCTTAGGGGTAGCTGGTCCATTCCACTGGGGTGTCAAACAGATGAGGCATACTGATGAGTCCTGGTAGGACGTAAACACGTGTCTATGTCTTCTCTGTTAGCACCCTTGCAAACTGTGTGAGAGGCCTTTCGGCACCATGCAATTCTGCTTAAAGTTGGACCAGCATAACATTCTGTGGTGATTTGCATATGCAGCCCATGATGCTTGCATTGTGGGGGCATGTGTGATTTTGTATTTTCTTGAAACTTGGCTTCCCAGCCAAATGCCCTTTGGGTAACCTTGCCTCAGTGTTTACGCACAGAGGTTCTTTTGTCTTTAAATAGTTTTTATTTTAATGGGTTCACCATAATATATCCCAGGCACACTGCCTTAGGGGTAGCTGGTCCATTCCACTGGGGTGTCAAACAGATGAGGCATACTGATGAGTCCTGGTAGGACTTAAACACGTGTTCTATGTCTTCTGTTAGCACCCTTTGCAAACTGTGTGAGAGGCCTTCGCACCATGCACCCTGCTTAAAGTTGGACCAGCATAACATTCTGTGGAGATTTGCATATGCAGCCCATGATGCTTTGCATTGTGGGGGCATGTGATTTTGTATTTTCTTGAAACTTGGCTTCCCAGCCAAATGCCCTTTGGGGTAACTCTTGCCTCAGTGTTTACGCACAGAGGTTCTTTGTCTTTTAAATAGTTTTTTATTTTAATGGGTTCACCACAATATATCCCAGGCACACTGCCTTAGGGGTAGCTGGTCCATTCCACTGGGGTGTCAAACAGATGAGGCATACTGATGAGTCCTGGTAGGACGAAACACGTGTCTATGTCTTCTGTTAGCACCCTTTGCAAACTGTGTGAGAGGCCTTTCGGCACCATGCAATTCTGCTTAAAGTTGGACCAGCATAACATTCTGTGGTGATTTGCATATGCAGCCCATGATGCTTTGCATTGTGGGGGCATGTGTGATTTTGTATCATCTCCCTCATGCTGCATTGCAGTGTCAGTATTGGGATATTAACCCAAGTGCCTGGTGTGGGGATAGAACTCACAGCCTTCTGATCTCCTGGCCTCAGAGGCGAGTGTGCGACCTGCTGATCCACTGACACTTTGCCATAATCATGATCTTATGTCAGAGGCACCCAGCCAGGCTTTCAAAATGAATCCTTAAAACTCTATAAGAGACCTTAGGTATATTCTTACCTTTTACCAGTTCAGTAACACCATAAAGCTGTTCGAACAATTGTCAGACTTAACCATCTATATGTCACATGCAAGAAAGAACTGTCAGATGCCCAGGCAGTCTTTCAAATAAAAGGTACTTTACTAAAAGCTGATAAAACTATGAAAAATGTAAACACAGAACAATATATCAAAGAGCATACAATCACTTAAAAGAAAAGCAAAGAAAACTACAGAACAAACTCCTACCAACATACAATTAGATATTTTTCTATCTAATGTATTACCTCTAAGTGCATAAGTTATATCAAAGAGCTGTGTCTCTAGCATTCCAAGATGGAATATATGACATATTCCCAAGTTACAAGGATACATTTCAACTCCATCTACCCACCCCCTTGGTGAGTCATCTAGCTCTTCCTTTTTAGAATAAAAAAAAATACTATCATGATTTCCTGTCAGGAGATATGTTAAATAATATCACATCAGAAGGAAAAGCATTTCCTAAATATGACTCCTTAATCAAACATTTTCTCTTTGATCTTGTGTTGCTCCTGTTACCAAGGCAGATCACAGGGTTTTACAACTTTTAATGCCATGTTGTTATCAAATGTTCTTCCTCGCGAGGCTGGTCAACAAAGAGGGCTGATCTCCTTCCTCTATAAAGCTCTATCGACACTGAAAGGGGACCCACTTATTAAAATATAAACAAAATGGAGGGAGGAAGCACCCAAGACCTGGGAGAATGCAATTGGGACCGAATTTTTTTCTTAACTAAAAAAATGACTCAGTCACTGTATTGGCAGGGATTCTCATGGCGAATTAAGGTCTGATATTTTTTGACTCCCCATATAATAAGTAAAAGAGATCCAAATGTTATAGCTCAATGTTGGAGATGATGTGGGTCACTAGAGGCAGGCCATTTGCCCATTTTCTGGTCCTGTACGGGTCTGCAAACCTTCTGGGATGAAATTACGGGGGCACTTAGAGAGATATTTTTGGTACAGACCCCACTAAACTGGCCTATAATGATTCTGGGGCACTCCCCTGAAGAGATACAGGACATGGATACAATGTATCTTTGGACCATATTAATAACAGCAGCACTCATAGCCATCATGAAAAGGTGGCGGACCCCTACTCCCCCCAATATGCAAGAATGGATAAAGATAGTGGACACGATATCAGAATTGGAAGAACTCCTTACAAAATTAACAATCGAATCTCCACTTACATGAGAAGGTGGACTAGATGGAAGAATTGGCGATCCTCCAATGAAATAGTACTTGATTGATCAAAAGCTAGCCTTGGGGCAAGGGAGGACAGACTCACTACTAAAAGAAAAAATTAGGGGGCCGGGAAGAATGAAACTGAAAGGAGGGGATAGGCTGTGATCTGACCTAGGTTAAAGAGAGACAGTGATCAATTTCCACTAGAATTCAAAAAAAAAAATGAAGGAGTTCTTCCTGTCACAGGAAACAATGATCCAGTATTTATCGAAGTATTGAGATAAATGAGATAAATTAAATCAAATACTTTAAGAATTAACTCATAATTTGAGCTATGTATGGATATTAACAGAATGTATAAATATAATGTACCTGCTTGATGTTAATAAACTTGAATTAAAAAAAAATGTTCTTCATATAGGAATCACAAAACTTTACAAGCCTTATATCCTGGCAGCTGGGTTAGTTCTAATTAAGACAAAAAGACAGGAGACCTTTAATCAAGTTTCTCTGGTCTTTTTAATTACCTCCTTGTTTCAGGTAACATATCCTGTAGCTTTCCTAAAACCTGGGGTGGTCCACCCATGGAAACCCAGGCTGTCTTATGTGAGACAATCACATACTATGTTTTTATATTGCAAATATTATACAACAATCATAACCAGCTGGCCAAGTGTCACAATCCTCCCCACCTAGACTGAATTTGGGGCTCTGTTCCTGCATGGGATGAGCTCCTAGTCAGTTCACCTCATATTGACACGACAGGTCATCGGCATTCTGATTGATCACTCCAGCCCTATGTAAGACCGTCATGTCATACCTTGCAAGGCAAGACTCTGTCTTAATAGTTTACCATTATTTTTTCCCATTTGTGTCAGCCAAACCAGGGGGTTGTGGTCAGTTTGTACCTCAAAATGCTGCCCATATAAGTATGGCTATAACTTCTTTAGGGCCCACACTATGGCAAGACACTCTTTTTCCACAGTAGAGTAAACTTGCTCCCTGGGAAGTAACTTTTTACTCAGGTACACTACAAGGTGATCTTTCCCTTGGTTGGATGTTTGACTTAGTACTGCCCCAATACCCATGTCTGAGGCATCAGTCTGGACTATAAAGGGTCTGCTATAGTCAGGACTTGTCAACACAGGAGCACTGTACAGTGCCTCCTTTAGTCTGGTAAAGGCTTTTTCACAGGCTGGTTTCCAGGTAATTTTCTTAGGCATCTTTTTCTTTACCAGGTCCAGTAGGGGAGCAGCCAGGGCACTGTAATTGGGTACACATTTCCTATAGTACCCTGCTGTCCCTAGAAAACCCCTTACCTGCTTCTGCATTTCTGGTCTGGGCCATACCTGAATTATCTCTATCTTTATTTGGTTAGGACAGAGCTGTCCTTGGCCCACAACATGCCCGAGGTATGCAGCCTCTCCCATGGCCACCTGGCACTTCTCAGCTTTGACAGTAAACCCTGCCCCCTGTATCCTGCCCAGCACTTCCCTAAGGTTGGACAGGTGTTCCTCCCAGTTGGTACTAAAGATGTCAATGTCATCCAGGTATGCCACAGCATACTTCTCAGCACCATTTAACACCTGGTTCACTAACCTTGAAAGTGGTCAAGCATTCTTCATTCGAAAGGCTTTACTTTAAATTCAAATAAGCCTATCAGAGTGATGAAGGCCAACCTCTCCTAGGTCTGTCAGTTAACTCTACCTGCCAATACCCCTTTGTCAGGTCAATAGTTGTAAGGTATGTTGCCCCTCCCAACTTCTCCAGGAGTTCATCCGTCCAGGGCATCAGGTGGGTGTCTGACTTCATGACTGCATTCAGTCCATGATAGTCTACACAGAAATGAGTAGCACCATCTGGCTTGGGCACAAGGACTATGGGTGAGGCCCAGGGGCTGTGAGATCTCTGGATTACCCCTAAATCCAGCATTTTCTCCACCTCCCTCCTAATGTCCTTTTGGACAGTCTCTGACACCCAATATACTGTTGACTTTATGGGTGTCTGTATCCTGTCTCCTCATCATGCATTGCTAAGTGGGTTAGTCCAGACTTGGAGCTAAACAGTGGGGCAAGGTCTGCTAAAACCTCCCTTACTTTCTGGATCTTGTCCGGGGCCAGCTGGGGAGACAATTTAACTGCCTCCACAGAGGACTCCCACTTGTTTTCTTCCAGCAAGTCCAGAAGGAGGTCTCTTCTTCTGTCCCTCCCCAGGACTACATACACATACTGCAAACATCATGTCAGCCCTATTAGCATATGGCTTCATCATGTTGACATGGTACATTTTTTCTGTATGTGTTCTGTCAGGCAACTCCATGATATAAATCACATCATTTACTTTTCTAACTACTTTGTATGGTCCTGCCCACTCAGCCTGCAGCTTGTCTTTCTGGACTAGGATAAAGACCATGACATCCTGACCCACTGTGTATAAGCGAGCTCTGGCTCTACAGTCGTACCACATTTTTTGTTTCTGTTGGGCAGCTACCAGGTTGCTCTGGGCTGTCCCCATATGCTCCTTCAGCTTTTCCCTAAACCTAAGGACATAATCCACTATGGATGGTGTGCTTGCCTTCCCAGTCCTTCTGGACTAGTCTAGGGGCCCACGTACCCAGCGTCCATATAAAAGCTCGAAGGGGGAAAATCCCATCAATTCTTGGGGCACCTCCCTGTATGCAAACAACAGGTGGGGAAGGTATTTCTCCCAGTTCCTCCCATGCTGTTCAGCAAATGCTTGGAGCATTGACTTCAGGGTACTGTTAAATCTTTCTGCAAGCCCATTGGCTTGCAGCTGATAAGGTGTTGTGTACCTCGGCACCACCCCACACTTCTCCCACAAACATTTCATCATGTCTGATATGAAGGAACCCCTCAATCAGTGATAACCTCCTGCAGAAACCCAACAAAGAAGAAAATCCCGAGTAAGGTATCTGCCACTTTGTCGGTCCTCAGTGAGGATAGGGCGACTGCCTCTGGATACCAGGTGGCATAATCCACCACAGTCAGGATGAACCTATTTCCAGAGGAGCTGGGGGTATTTAAAGGCCCCACAATATCTATTCCCACCCTCTGGAATGGCTTCTCCACTATGGGCAATGGAATTAGGGTTGCTTGGGTTTTCTTGCCTGCCTTTCCTGTTCTTGGCACGGTGAAAAGACTCAGCCACCTCTCACCTGCTGGGTGAAGTTGGACCAATAGGAATTCTGGGCCAAGTGCTGCATAGTGTGCATGATTCTCAGATGACAAGACAAGGGAATATCATGTGCAGTCTTGAGCAACTGCTCACGATACCTCTGAGGAATGACAAGCTGCCTGCCTAGCACCCTCCCTCTGTCTGCACAGCCTGAGTATACATCAGTCCATTTTCCCAATAAACCTTATGTTTGCCATCACCTCCCTGTGTTCAGTCAGAGTCTGCCCAAGCCCTCAACTTCTAGGCTAGGGTCTCTGAGCAGCTGCAAACTCCTTACATATTCCCAAGGCATGGGGCAGGTCCCCTTCAGTCTCTAAACTAGGGTCCGTAGACTAGCATCAGGGCACTCAGGATCACTGTCATCCCTAACCTCTGACAATGGGTTACCCTCCTTCTTCAGAGTAACCCTCCATAGCTGTGTGGTTAACTGCTACTCGGGAAATTTCTATCCCCTTTTCATTAGTCTCCATATCAGGAGATAGGCTGGGGAACCAGCCTCCTAGTGGTTTCCACAATGGCTTCTGTGGGGTCCAGGGAACTACAATTTTCCTTTGCCACTTGGCTATGGGTAACTGCATACACCATCCCCTGTTTGAGATTATTGCCAAGGTTGAAGTCAACTGCTAAAGTTTTGGCTACAGCCACCTGTTGCACAGTTACCACGTTTCACCCCTGTCTAGGAGAACACTAGCCAGTGGCAATGTCTTCTCCTCACCAGTGAACCCTTGGACAGTTACAAATTTATTGGATATAAGCTGACCAGGCTCTACCAGATCTCCTTTTACCAATGTCAGGGATGCCCCTGTGTCCCTTAACCCTTGTGTCTGTACACCATTCACCATAAATGGGTGCATGTTTTCCCTCATGTTCACAGGCATGCTTCCAGGCACACACAAACAACACACTTCTTTCCTAGCCCCATGCTGTATATTGCTCAACCTTTGGGACACTGTCTGGCAATATGTCCAGTTTCTTTACAAACCCAACATTCGCTTTCTTTTCTCAGAAAAACATTTTCTTGAAACCTGGGGCTAACTGTTTCAGTGGAGGCAGTGAGGGTTTTAGCTGCCTTGAAGGCACACTTTTCCCTTTCTGCACTGCCACACCCACCCCATTCACTCTCAGAGCAGGTCTGTTCTTGGCATAGTGGTCCGAGAATTCAGCAGCCTCTTGCACTGTTTTGGGATCTCGGTCCTCCAGCCAGGTTTTCAGCTCTGCTGGGCATGCCCCAAAAAACTGTTCTAGCAAAATAGCATTTTCAATTTTATCTACAGAGTTTGCTTCAGTTCCTTCCCACCAATGTTTTAAACACTGACGTTGTTTCATGGCTAGTTCCTTTTAGCTCATGTCAGGGCTTCTCCTGAGCTTATGGAATTTAGCTCTGCATGCTTCTGCGGTTAAATCAAACTTTTTTAAAAGTGCAGCTTTAGGTTTGCTGTAATCATTACTGTCTTCATTATCCATTTGATCCAATTCATCCTGAGCTTTTCTGGTATGTAGCAGGGATAGCTGAAAGTTCCAGGATCCTCTTGGAACATTTGCCTGTATACAAACATTTTCAAAGGCATTTAAAAGGCATCCATATCCTCCTCTTTAAATTCAGCTATCAATTTAGAATTAAATTTGTAACCCAGTCCTGTAGTTCCAGTTAAACCCAGCCACTTACCTGCTCTGGTGCTGGTGGTTGGAGTTGCAACTTTACAGTTCATGTTGCCTCTGGTGCTCACACTCTTCATGGTCCTACTCTCACTGTTCACATTCAGCTTCTCACTGTTCTCACTCCCTCTTCTCCTCTGCAGCTCGCTGTTCTTGCTCCCTCTTCTCCTCTGTGGCTTACTGTCCTCACTCCCGCTTCTCTTCTGTAGCTTGCTGTTCTCACTTCTCTTCTGTCTGGAACTCCAACTCCATTCTGCACAACTCAATCTGCAGCCTGATTACTTCTGGCTCCAGAATGCTGTGACCTTCCCCTGCTGCTGTGGCCTTCACTTGCACTGGCCCTGCTGCCCTTCTCACTGGATCTGGACACTACACTGGCCACTGACCCCTCCACACCCAAGGTTTGATCCTTTACAGTCACTGTCTGTGACTCAATGCTCTGGGCATCTTCTGCCATCAAGGCATCCATGAGGTTCTGCTTGGTGGCTCTCCCCTCGTGCAGGATTTCTCTGTCCTGGCACATCTGCCTCAAGTAGTCTGCAGTGTGCCCGCTGTAGTTAGAAGCCATCTTATTCCCTAACTATGGCTACTCTAACTTGCACTTTAGAAAAAAAAATAAAACAGGTAGGAACTTGACTGTAAGCAAAATGAGATAATTCTGTTTTCATTTAAAAAAAAAATAAACCACCGCCTTATTTTGCAAGTGAACTGTACAGTATTAAGCTGACACAATGAACAGTTAAAGCTTGTGTTACCAATTTTATTGCACCGCTGCTAACCAAATCTGTTACAAACGCACTCAGTGGGTCAAGCCCTCTGCTCCCACAGTGCCAACCTCCGAGCACAGTAGTGTGAACAGGTAACAGAGAGGGTAACTCTTCTGTCTGCTTGTGGGTCTGAATCACCTTTAGTCTCAAGTTTTGGGGGGATTCAATTTGTGAACCTTTTGCTAGCATACCCAATGTGCAGGCGCATATACGTACCCTCTTTGGGGATTGCAGTACAATCTTATGCCAGGGGTACCCAGCCAGGCTTCCAAAATGAACCCTTAAAACTCTATAAGAGACCTTAGGTATATTCTTACCTTTTCTCAGTTCAGTAACACCATCAAGCTGTTCGAACAATTGTCAGACTTAACCATCTATACATCACATGCAAAAAAGAACTGGCAGACACCCAGGCAGTCTTTCAAATAAAAGGTACTTTACTAAAAGATTATACAAATATGAAAAATGTAAACACAGAACAATATATCAAAGATCATAGAGTCACTTAAAAGAAAAGCAAAGAAAACTACAAAACAAACTCCTACCAACATACAATTAGATATTTTTCTATCTAAGTGCTTAAGTTATATCAGAGAGCTGTGTCTCTAGTGTCCCAAGATGGAATATATGACATATTCCCTAGTTACAATGATACATTTCAACTCCTTCTCCCCACCCCCTTGGTGAGTCATCTAGCTCCTCCTTTTTAGAATTAAAAAAATACAACCATGTTTTTCTGTCAGAAACATAGAAACACAGAAACATAGACTTTGATGGCAGATAAGGACCACTTGGCCCATCTAGTTTGCCCATTTCCCTACCTACAGGATAGGCCACAGATCCTAGTTAACCAACAGCCTATTTCTTCCTACCCCCACAAGAATTGCCTTATGTCTGTCCCATGCATTCTTGAATTCTCCCACAGTTTTAGGCCCCACAACCTCCACAGGAAGGCTGTTCCATGCATCCACTACCCTCTCTGTGAAATAATACTTCTCACATTGCCCTGAACCGCCTCCTTCTATCTTTTTTTAAATTGTGTCCCTTGTTCTTGTAAGTCTCTTTTTCTGAAAGATGCTACCCTCTTGGACTTTGTTGATTCCACTGAGGTACTTAAAAGTTTCTATCATGTCCTCCCTCTCTCTTCTTTCCTCAAGGGTATACATATTAAGCTCCTTTTAGTCTCTCCTCATACAGCTTCTCTTGCAGACCCTGCACCATTTTAGTTTCCCTCCTCTGGACTACCTCTATCCTGTCTATGTCATTGCAGAGATGGGGTCTCCAGAACTGGACACAGTACTCCAGATGGGGTCTCACCAACTGTCTGTACAGAGGGATAACAACTTCCTGTTTTCTGCTACTGATGCTTCTCCCTGTACATCCCAGTATACCCCCAGCCCTCCCTACTGCCTTCTCACATTGCTTGCTAACCTTAAGGTCATCTGATATGATTACCCCCAGGTCCCTTTCCTTTTTTGTTGTTGTTACTACCTCCCCACCCATTGTGTATTCTTCCCCTGAGTTCTTGTTTTCCAGGTGCATTATTTTGCACTTCTTTGCATTGAATCCTAGCTGCCATACTTCTGACAGAAGATATGTTAAATAATGTCACATCAGAAGGAAAAGCGCTTCCTAAATATGACTCCTTAATTAAACATTTTCTCTTTGATCTTGTGTTGCTCCTGTTACCATGACAGATCACAGGGTTTTACAACTTTTAACACCATGTTGTTATCAAATGTTCTTTCTATAGGAATCATAAAACTTTGTGAGCCCTATATCCTGGCAGCTGGGTCAGTTCTAATTAAGATAAAAAACCAGGAGACCTTTAATCAAGTCTCTCTGGTCTTTTTAATTAGCTCCTGGTTTTGGGTAACATATCCTGTAGCTTCCTGAAACCTGGAGGGGGGCATGGAACCCAGGTTGTCTTATGTGAGACAATCACATACTATATTTTATATTACAAATATCATACAACAATCATAACCAGCTGGCCTAGTGTCACACTTACCAATCTGCTGAACCATATAGTTCCCACCTAACTACTAGTGGTGACAGAATTCAAACTGTTCTTTCCTTCCGAGACTCATTAAGTGACAACAGTCTTATTTTGTATACCTGGTCTCCTTGAAAGCCCTGCCTTCAACCAATATGTATTCTCTCACATTATTTACATAGCCTGGAGTCTTTAAATTTCAGAGCTGAAATTGTCATGATTTATTTGTCCTTTCTGTATTGCATCCCTGATGTGGACTCTGCCTTAGGTGCCATTACCTCAATTTTATAAAATCTGTGATACTATTCCTCTTGTGCATAAAATAAGAGTAAAAATTAAAACCAAGATTGGGTTACACCAGAATTAATTTCAAATGAAGCAAGATCATAACAAGGCCTGGAAGAAATTTAAGAAGACTAGATCTCCTGCTTACTTGTATATATGCAGAGCTTTTCACAATAGTTGCAAGAAACTGGTTAAGAAAACTAAAGCAGCATTTTGTTTAAATTAAACAAATCAAATTTTGAAACTCTAAGGAAAATTGATGAGTACTAAATTAATTAATGGGTAAGCAAACTCTGCAGTAGTCATCCCTTTAAATACCTCCAGAAGTAAATGGTCCAGTGGCTACTGAGATTGAGTTAAATTATAATTTTGCAACACTGCTAAACTTGTCCTAAACCTAAGTGAAGATTTTGCAGAAGGAAAGGTTTTTTTTTTCAGGCTGTTTTTGATATTCTCCAAGTTTCTGGTTTTAAATATTGTGATATCTGTAGTGGGGATACCCTAGATTATTTGAATAAGATACATGTGAATACAGGAAATGGTGGTGATGATGATGATGATGACATAGACATTAGACTTCATTTTGGTTAGAGATCTTATGGCATATCCAATAAGGATCTTGTTTAATCATTCTATCCAAATTAGTAGCCACTGGGCTTTGGAAACTGATGACTATGGTGCCTACAGCAATATAGAAATATAGAAACATAGAATCTGATAGCAGACAAGGACTGCTTGGCTCCTCCAGTCTGCCCATTCCTCCCTATCTATTATTACCACAGACCATACCCAGTCTACAGCTCTTTCTCTCTCCCCTTCCGCTACGATTCCCTTGTGTTTATTTCTGCATTCTTGAACCCCACCACTGTTTTACCTCACCACCACCGCTGGAAGGCTGTTCCAGGAATCCACCACTTTATGTGAAGAAGTACTTCTCACATCTCTCCTGAATCTAGCCCCTCCAGCTTCATAGTATATCCCTGTTCTTGAGCTCCTTTTGTCTGAAAATACTTCCTTCTGTACCTTATTTACCCCTTTATTTTAGTATTGTTAAATCAAGAGATAGGTGCCATGACTAAATCCATGCTGTTTGGTATTAATCACAAAATCTTTCACTTATGTCCCTGGTAAATACAGATTAATAGAGTTAGCATACTGAAAGTATGGATCAATTGAAATATCTCAAATATTTGACAGTACTTTGTCTTTTAATAATTATGTTGGTTCTTTGATTAAAACATCACACTCAGATCTTGGCTTGTTAAAAGCATAATGGGTTGTCTTTCCCTAAAATCTAAAAAAAAACCTGGCTCAGTCACTAACTCGCTCCCTTAACGGCCATGGCCTATCAATATACTCTGCAGCTTGTGAAACTTCTTTGCATGGGATACACACTTTGCATAACAATGTTTGTCATTTTGTTACCTTTAGCCCCTTCTTTACACATCACTAACTTTTTCAGATCAATTGAATTTGCTTTCATTTGATTCATGGTGTTCCCGCTTTCATCAGATTTGTTTTTGGATTTAAACAAGGTCCTTCTATGCTTGCTTTCAAAAAATATTTGACTACTGCTTCAACTGGTCATTTGACAAGATCGTCTGATAAGCAGTGTTTAAGGATTCCTATCTATAGAACCTCAGCTAGTCAACATTCATGTGTATACAAGTTAACCAAAGAATGGAAGGCACTGCCCACTCAGTTCTATCATTTCAACTCTTAATCATTGATAAAGGCTAAATGGAATTCATATTATGTCACTGAATCTTTGTGTAAATGTTTCACTTTTATATTGCTTACTACTGTATGTGTACTTATGTCTTTATTTATTGTAATTTTCTATCTGCCATTCTCCATGAAAATGTATTTATTTTTATTTCAAAAAAGTTTCACCAGGTGAGACACACTGAGCTGCTACCAGTTAGTTTGCAGATGCATCCTGGGGGTATGGGGTGTGGAAAACCATATGCAGCAAATACAATATATTAAGGAGCAAAAATATCAATTAAAGACAAATTTGTAAAACAGCTATGTGTAATACTAGTGGGGAGGGAAGAAGAGAGTCATGAACAGTTGCTGGGGAGGAAGAATAGTCATGAAGGAGAGACTTTAAGAAGAAAGCAGAAGAGGTAGAGCAAATTGACAAGGAAAAGGAGGACCAGAGTTTAGGTGAGTGACATGAGAAAGCAGGTTGATCAACAGTAGATTTTCTAGAAGGAACGGTAAGGGAATGGGAGGTATTATTGTGTAGAGGTTAGTAGGAAACTGAGGGAAAGGATTAGAGAGATGTTAGGTAGGAAGGAAGGGAACCAAACCAGAATTTAGATATAATGGAGGCACAATGGGAAAGATGCCTGGCACAAGAGAGGGGAGTGATAGGGCCAAATAGAGTGAGCAATGGTGGGTATGAGGTGAACAATCTAAAGCAAAATGACAAAAGAGTGGAAGAGGGATCCAGTCTGGCAAGGGAGAATGTGAGAGCTTCACTATAGACTATGTAACCATAATCAAAAATTGGAAGAATCACCTTTATAAAACAATTTTGGAGCTCCACTATAGACTATGTCACCATAATCAAAAACTGGAAGAATCACCTTTATAAAACAATCTTTTGGGGACAGGAAGCGGATATTCATTTGTTCCTAAAATAGGCATTTTATACTCTTAGGTTCTTATCCGATTAACACATTTTAAATTTAAAAGTAATCAGAAAACCATAAGGGGCAGGATGGCTCAGGCCTATTTGTTTTGGTTTAGTCAGCAAAATGCTGTGGCTGGCATGGTCAAATGCCTTGATCAGATCCACAAAAGCAGCCCCAGTCAACTTATCAAAATCCATGGTACTATACACTACTGTAAATATCTTTTGTAAATCTGACCAAGGCACTTAACTTTCTAGGCCTCTTCCAGAAATGATGTGTGTGGGGGGGAAGTATGCAATAAAACATGCAAGGGTGTGTAATTATTGTCCAGTAATTGCACCACTTGAGTATATTGTTATGCAAAAGGCATTTGCTCTGAGTGCTATTAAACACACAAGAGGAAACTGTGATTATTGACCATAACTACACATCACAAAAGTGTCCAGATCTCATTATAACATAGGTTTTACATGAAATTTAAAAAATATATATGATTTTTAATAAGAAAATACTGTTTTCTGTTTGAAAAATGAGTAGAAGATGAAAAACATGGTGGCAGGTTAAGCTGTAGTTCAACCAAATCCAGTACACAAACTAAACAAATACAGTAGTGGAATTGTAGTAAGGCCAGATAATTGCTGTCTTGTACCTGTCTTTTAGCCAGTCAAGTGGCTACAATGTTCTTACCCATGTCATACGACATGATAAGTATCCACATAATGCAGTAGTTGGACAGGACCTGTTTTTCTTGTATTTTAAAAGTGATAACACAGAAATAGGCCAATAATTCTTGATCAGTTGCTTAGAATCTCCCTCACGTGTGGAACCACATGAGATGGTTTACAAAGGGATGGAATCCAACTGGTGACAAATAATAAGATAAAGACAGTGGTCAGAGAATACAAGATAGTAGGAAAAGCCAGCTTTAATAATGTAGGTAGGAACACTAATGCCTTCTGACCTCTAAATTGCAATGTTATTTAGCAACCACAGGACTTCAGAGTGGGAGGCAACCTTAAGATAAAATTTAGGTCCATTCAATTTAGGTGAACTTCCAGAATAAGGCACAGCAAGAACATTCTTAGTAAAAACATTCAAGTTGGAAAATGCTGAATTAAAAACAATAGTAATTTTGTTTGGTTAAATATACATTTCTGACCTCTACCTTGAAAGTATTGGAAGACTCATTTGTTTTTCAGGAATAACACCCGGTTTATATATTTCCAAAAGGACTATGTATTACCATTGCTGTTAATTTGCTGGTTGTTCCAAAAAATTTGATTTGGGACATGTTAATTTCTTTTTTAGAGGGATTTATTTTCTGTCTGTTAAGTTAAGCAATCCATATGCAGATTGTGGAGTTTGTGTTGTTCCTAGGTTGTGTCCCTATCCTTTAACAGAGAGAGTAAGTCTTTAGTTAGCCACATAGTGGATACCACTTTAACTCTCCTTCTTAAAAGTGGAGAATGTTTGTCCATCATTTTAGTAAATTCCCAACTTATGAAATGCAGAGCACAATTTCATCAGGTATAGCATCAAGGAAGGACCAGTCAACCAGCCTTAAATCAGTAACAATGTCCTGGGGATTTAAACCACAATAATTGTGGAAACATTTGATTTCAGTCATAATATTGCATTGCTCCACACACAGAGTTGGGTGATGATTAACCCATTGCTTTGGCTATCAAACTTGTCATCCTTACTTTGTTACTATTACTCCCAGCAGTGCAGTCAAGCAGAATATGTTTTTGAATTTTAAGATTCAGCCTAGTTGCCTCTTTTATAACTTGTAAATAAGCTCCTTCAAGGATAAATCTAAAAGACCTAAGGTTTATTTCCCAACCAGTCTAAAATGAAAATCTCTAAATATTAACTCTTCACTATGGCCATACTGTGGGAGGCTGGTCATTTGGTCAGACAGGCTTGAACCAGGTTTCACTGTTAGCACACACACCTCTGGGTGGCACTTGAGCAACCTGCCTATAATTCAGGCTTTAAGTTGTACTGCAAACATCAGTATGGACACATGTGAGGCCTTTTGTGGATTGCCACTGAGGATAAGTATGCTTGTTAATTTTAAGTTACGTAAGGGAGTTCAGAGTTGAAGTCTGTGTCACCTGACAATGCTCACATAGGACCACGATTACTAAGCTGCCCTCTAAGATGAATTTGGGGCAATGCAGTCTGAAACCCTGCTAAAAGTATATCCCAGTGAACAGTCCAGTCTCTTGTAGTTAATACCAAGGATCCAGTTGCCAGAGGATTATCATAAAATGATATACCAAAAAGAACTTACTGTAACAGTAGATCTTCAAGGGAATCTCTATCATCTGGTCACACTTATGGAACTTAGCCATCAGGCATCAGGATCACATGGAAGCTTTTTCTGCAGCAGTCTATTAGGGGCCACCAATGCTGACATCAGACTCCGATGTCACATGTCCATATAAGTGCAGGCAGCCCTGCTCCTTCCTCAGCTCTTTCCCTAGCCAGAGGCCATAGGAGACAGGAGTGCCACCAGGAAACTGAGGAGGAAAGAAGGTGCCCAGCTAGTAGAAAGGCTGGAGCAACAGGATAACCAAGCTGCAGAGAGAAAGGAGATGAAGGAGGGACAGCATGACCTAGTAACAGAGAGTCCCTCAAAGATCCACTGTTATGGTAAGTTCTTATGTAACTGTTTGATCTTCTTTGGGGATAGGTCTGTCATCTGGTCACACCTATGGATGAGTCCCAAGCAGTGCTGAGAGCAAGGACAGTCTGGGTGGCAGGAGGTCATAGGCCTAAGAAAGAAGGCCCTGAGGCTCAACAAAGCCAACCCTCTCTTCTTCTTCTGGAGGCAATGTTCTCCAGAATGTAGTGCTCAGTGAAAGTGTGGACAGTACTCTAAGTGGCAGCAGCACAAATCTCGGCTGCTGAGACACCTCTGGCACCAGGAACTGAAGTGGCCATGCCCCTAGTGGAATTCCTTGACTACCCCAGAAAGTTCCTTACCATACTTCCTGTAACAAAAAAAATTATACAGTTGGCCAATCATTTGGACCAGCACTTTTTAGACACTGCAGCACCCTCTCTGCTAAGGGTGAAAGAAACAACTGAGAGAACTTTCTGCAGTTCTTAGTACAGCATGTATAGTACCTGAGAATCCTGTGCAGATTCAAAGCAAGGAGCAATGCTTCCCCTGGAGTGGCATGCTCTGGAAAACAAACCGGCAGGTGGCTAGATTGATTTAAAGTAAAGTTAGACACAACCTTAGGCAGAAACTTAGGATTAGTACACAAAGAGACCCTCTGTTTGTGAAAAATAAAATAAGGCTGTTCACACAAGACAGCCTGTAGCTCTGAAATTCTTTGAGCAGAAGTAATAGCAACTAACAATAATGCTTTCAAACAGAAGCATAACTGCAGACATGGCTGGCCAAAAGGAGGCAGGGTCAGTTTCTCAAGAACAAAATTTAGGTCCCAAGGTAAAATTGGTTATGGATAGGAGGATTCAAGGAGAATGCCTCACAAAGAGTATGGGACACATCCAACTGTGCCACAGTACGACCATCAATGGGCACATGAAAGACTGAAATAGCTGAAAGGTACACTTTAAGAGAGGAGTATTTAAATCCTGCATCGCTGCAAGGTCAGGAAATACTCCAGAACCTGGTTCACTGAATAGTGAAAGGGTCCAGGCTATGAGAAGCAGCTCAGATAGGAAACCATTTCTATTTCATAGAGAGAAAGTGGCCCTGGTGGAAGGTTTTCTGGTGCCACCATGACATCAGCCATATTCTGAGACACACCAAACCGTAGCAATGGCAATGTCCACAGGAGTCATGCGCGCAGGTAGAGGAACATAAGGTCTGAATGGACCAGGACACCTGAGCCTGTGCCAGCAGGTCCCGGTAGAGGAGCAGGGAACTGGAGGTTCCATAACCAATTGTTGCATAATGGAAACCATATCTGCTAAGGGCAGAAATGGGGCTACCATCTGTAGCTTGATGACAACCCTCTGAATCAGAGGAAAGGGAGGGAAGGCATAAGGAAACCTCTCTTTGAAAGAGAGGGACATCATGTCTCACCAGACAACTCCAGGCCCTGCATCTAATGAGCAAAATGCATCAGTTTTGCATTGATTGGGGATGCAAGAAGGTCCAACTCTGGACAACCCTACATGTCAAACATGTCTGCTGTGACCAAGGTCATCAGTTCCCACTTGTTCATTCTGGACTGGGACCAGCTGAGGCTGTCTGCCAAGGCATTTGGGTACCTGGCACATGGACAGCTGACAGTTCAAGACCATGATCTACAGCCCAGTACCAAACCCTCATCGCCTCCTGGCACAGAGGGCAGGAATGGGTCCTCCTTGTTTGTTGATGTCATAGACCTCACTGAGATTGTCTGACTGCACCAGAAGAGGGCCTGAGACAGATGGTTTTGGAAGGCTTGTAAGGCATATACTGTAGAACAGCTCTCATTTCTAGAATGTTTATGTGGAGGTGAGCCTCCCACTAGGGCCAGATGCCCTGGGTCTAGTAAGGACCTAGGTGGGCTCCCCAACCCAAGCCCAAGCATCTGTGGTGAAAAGTTGGTGAGGAATGGGGATAAGAAGGAGGACCCCTGTTAAGAGATTGGCTGGGTTCATCCACCAATGAAGCACTTTGTGTACTGGAGAGGAGACAAGGACCAGCTGATCTACAGCGACTGAGCCCTGATCCCACTAGACCCCAAGGATCCACTGCAGGATCCTCATGTTCAAGCTGGCCAGAAAGACCATAACAGTGGCCGTGGCCATGGCCATTAGGCAAAGTAGTCTGAGGTATGTCCTGGCTGGGACATGCCAGCTTTGTGCCACTTCCTGAGCCTGGATGATGATAAGGCAGTCCATCCTGTCTTGCAGGAGGAAGGCCTTGCCCTGAGTAGAGTCCGGGACCACTCCCTATGTACTGCAACCACTGGGATGGGGTCAGCACAGACTTGGGCTAATTGACAGTGATGCCCAGGAACTGGAACAACTGCAGGGTGTGCTCAAGAGTCAGCAGCAGGAGCTCTCAGGACTGAGCTTTCAGTAACCAGTCATCCAAGGATGGGCACACACAGAAGCCTTCATGTCAAAAGGCTGCTGCTACAGCTGCTAAGCACTTGGTAGATATCCATGGTGCAGAGGATAAGACAAAGAGCAAAACCCTGAACTGGTAATGCTCCCCTTGGAACAGGAACTGCAGGTTCTGCTTGTAAGGGGGAGGTAGACCATGATATGCAGATAGACATCCTGCATGCAGGGTGCATAGCCAGCCACCCTGCTTGAGCAGCGGAAGAAGGCCATGCAGAGTTACCATTCAGAACTTTTGTACTGGATAAAGAGATTAAGCTTCTTGAGGTCTGGAATGGGCCTCAAGTCCCTATTCTTTTGGGAACCAGGAAGAACCAGAAGTAGAACCTTTGTTCCATTGACACCTGGGTACTGGTTCTATCGCCCTTTTGAGGAGCAAGGAGAGCATCTCTTCCCTCAGCACCTCTGTGTGGTCCAGAGGATAAGAGGTAGGGACTGGAGGAACATCTGGAGGCTATTCTAGAAGTTCTAGAGAATGGCCTTGTTCAGTTATCTGAAGAATCCAAGCATCTGTAGTAATGGTTCTTCATTGGAACAGATGGTTGGAGAACTGACCTCTGCCCACCACCTCCTGGCTTGGAACAGGAGAAGGGGGTCCAACAAGGAGTCAGGCTAAGGTTGAGCTGTCAGTCAGGACTGCACCCCCTCCTCTGGAGCTTTTAGCAGAGGAACCAGTGGTGGAGCAGGTGGGCAAGGCAGTGCTGGCCCTGCACTTGCCATGGAGCATAGTTCTGGAACCAGACTTGTGAGAGACCTTACGAAAGGAGGGCCTCAGTCTGCTCCTGGGTTGAGTATGATAAAGGGAGTGGACAGTCCTAATAACCCTGCCAGAGGCCTGCAGGTCATTGATAATATCCTGTGCATTGGGGCCAAAATGTTTGTGACTCACAAAAAGGGCTTTCAATACCTTTTGCTGGACCTCAGCTGTAAAGCCAAAGATTGTTAGCCAGGAGTGCCTCTTGAGGTAGATTCCAGAGGCAGTCACCCTAGTTTTAGTATCAGCAGTATCATAGGTGGCTCTGAAGAGATGCTCACTAACATCCTCTGAGGCATGGAGAACTTTGGGAAGCTGTTGTCTCTAAGAACCCTCAGTGAGGGCCTGCGCAATAGGTTGTCCCTTTCTCCAGAGGGTATTCTGGTACTTAATCAGATAAGCCAAATAACTGGCAATTGTAAGGCTAGAGTGGCACAGGCAAAAGTCACCATGTGCCGGCCTGCCAGTGCAGTGGTTGGATTTTCATCTGTGAAGCTGGCGACCCGGGTTCGGGAGTGGACTCAGGTCATCAGAGGGCTGGCTGGAGGAGTAGGCTGGAGCATCCAATAATGGCTCACCTACTCCAGGGTGAGGGTGGGGAAGTAGCTTGGCGTCCGCTGACACCTGGCAGCAGCTAGGGGGGTTAGCAGCACATCGGGCACCTCAGGGCTTGATTGGTCCCAGGTGAAGATCTGGGGCCAAGCGAATTTGGAAGGCAACTAGGGAGGACGCCATGGGCATCAGCACTCGCCTTGACATCAAGGGCACTCATGACATCCACAGCAGAATGGGGAAATACATTTCAGCTCTGATGGAGACAGAGCACCAGAGCTTGCCCTCGATGAGCAGCCACCTTCTTGACACCCCTCAACCAACAAAACTAGAATTGTCAGGGTGTTTGGGCCCCACCTCATCCGTGTCCAGGGGGTAAACCATGGCTCCATGGGTGACAGGGCATACCAGGTAAGGGGACTAGCAGAGGAATTACTCCTAGGTGCTCCTGAAGATATCAGAGCTGGAGGGAAGGGGCGGAAAAATAGAAATTTCAAAAAAAAAAGTCGGCTTGCCCCAAAGGTCTAGCCTCCAAGATTCCTGGTCAGGGGACAGGGAACTAAGGTGCTAAGGTGCCTTAGTCTTATCATGAGTGGCCTTAATTACCACTGAGTCAGTTTATGGCTGGGTTGCATAAAAGGGCAGCCCTTGAGATGCCTGGTAAAGCTTAGTCTTTCTGGGCATGGCTGGTACCATTTGAGCCTGTGCCAGGCAACAGTGGCAGCATCATTCAGTGCTGGCAGTAGAGGAGGAATAACTTTGGCTAGGGATTATGGGATCTCCAAGAAATCCACCAGATTCCTCCTGGTGACATCTTCTTCCTCAGTCTGGAACCCCATAGTGGAGGAGAGCTGCTTCATGTTGTTGAAGAAAGAGAGGTCCTCTGGGGGGGGGGACATGCGGGTGTGTTTGACTGTGTCCTCACTCCTGGAGAAAACAGTAGACCTAGTTCACTTTAGGTATTCCTCCTCATCCTGTTCCTCACGGAGGATGAGGTCAAGGTGATATTCCTCCTCAACATAGGCCTCTTCTGATGCAGGGACCAATGGCCTGAATAACAAAGGCTCTCTAAAAGGCATGCGGCAGACAGATCAAACTGGTGTCACACAAGGTAGCACCTGATGGCACGGGCAATGACAGCCCAGGCCATGGAACAAACTGCTGTATGAGAAATGTGGTAATGGAGGAAACAATAGCATTAAGGTCAGCGGCAGGAAAAGGAAGTGTCATCAACACAGGCATCGACAGAGAGGGCGCAGGCCCCAGCTCAGCTGAACCGCTGCTAATCAAAGTAGAAGCGATGGGGCCTAGCACCTGAGAACCTTGAGATCTGAGAGGTCTCGATGGTGGGGCTGGGACTGATGACCCAGAGGCCGATGGCCCCTTCACAGCCCTGTGAAGACTGGGAGAACTCTCCTCCATGGAGAGCTTGATAGGATCAGAAGCCTGCACAGAGTGTGGTGCCAGCTTTGAAGCATTCGACAAAGTCATCCCAGGAGAAGAGGAGGAAGAATCCAATGGGAACCAGGATCACCACTGAGGGTGGAACGGTACTAGGCCAGTCCTTATCCCAATGACAGTGTTTTCCCAAGGCTTGTCACAGGCCTTGGTGGCTTGAAAGCCCATAGATGATGCCTGCAATTGGGGGGACCCTGGAAGAACCCTGCTTTCCTCTAGCTGCCTGTTGCTCCATGAGGAAATTCTGCAGGGCTTGCTTGGGTCAACACCAGAGTCACAGAGCAGCAAGTAAACTATAAAAGGGCTCAAAACCACTCAGCGATATGAGTACAAGATGTACATACTCTTTGTTAATAGTTATTACCTGCAGTATATAGGATGATATACTGTAGTTTAGAAGGAAATAAACCATGCTTGGTGTAATATAACATTACCGTTTGCTAGATAAACCCTTGGGAGGCTACATTTGGAACAAACATAGAAACATAGAACGTGTCAACAGAAAAGGACTGGTAGGCCCATCAAGTCTGCCCTATTTACCAATACTAACACCACACCCTGGACTCTGATCACAGGTGTCCCTCCCTCCTTTCTTACCTCTGTTTATTATACCCATGTTCCTATCCCCTGCATGTTTGAAACTCCCTGCTGTCTTTCCCCCTACCACCTCTTGTGGCAGGCTGTTCCAGGCATCCACCACCTCTTCTGTGAAGAAGTACTCCCTCACATGCCTCTTGAGCTTCACCCACCCCTCAAACTTCATAGCATGCTTCCATGTTCTGGTGTCCTCCTCCTGTGAAAGAGACTCTCTTCCTGCACCTCGTTAACCCCCATGAGGTATTTATAGATCTCAATGATGACTCTTCACTCTTCTCCCTCCAGGGAGTATATGTTGTGCTCCCACAGCCTCTTCTCATTCAGTTTCTCATGCGACCCCTGCACCATTTTAGTAGCTCTCCTCTGGACAGCTTCCAATCCATCAATGTCCTTGTACAGGTGCAGCTTCCAGAACTGGACACAGTACTCAAGGTGGGATCTCACAAGTGAGTGATACAGAGGCAACACCAACTCCATTTTCCTGCTAGAGATCCCATTCCCTTTTTACCCCAGCTTCTGGTTCCCACAGCCCTGTCAAACTACCCTGCCACCTTGAGATCAACTGATATGATCACCCCAAGGTCCCTTTCTTGCTTGATAACTGTAAATACCTCCCCCCCCCCCACCATATGCAAAGCCCCTGGGTAGGGTTTCCTGCACTAGGTGCAGGGCTTTGTACTTTTTGGCATTGAATCCCAGCTTCTACTCCCTAGACCATGCCTCTTGTTTCCCCATATCCCTTTGCAGTCTGTCCACACCCTCCTGGGTATCCTCTCTTTTGCAGATTTTTGTGTCATCTACAAAGAGACACACCTTCCCCTCCAGTTCCTCAGCAATTTCACCTATGAGGACATTAAAGAGGACAGGGCCCAGTTCTGATCCTTGTGGTACTCCACTGGTTACTCTTCCCTCCTATGAGTAACTGCCATTTACCACTACCTTTTGCCTCCTCTCTTTCAAGCCATTTAGCCACCAAGTTCACCATCTTCTCTCCCCCACACCCAAGCTGCTAAGCTTCTTTATAAGCATCCTTTGTAGTACAGTGTTGAAGGCCTTACTGAAAACTAGATAGACCACATCCACTACCTTCCCCAGTCTGACTCCCTAGTTATACAGTCAGCAAAAGTCGATCAGAATTGTTTGGCATTACTCCCCCCCTCACACACACACACAATGAAGCTGTGCTGCTGGTAGTCCTTCAGCCCATGTGTCACCAAGTACTCTGTCAGTCTCTTTTTCAGCAGGGACTCCATTACCTTTCACATGATGTGAGACTGATTGGTCTGTAATTGCTGGCTTCCCCTTTGCTGCTACTTTTACGCAGAGGGACCATGTCATGCCTCCTCCATTCCTCTGGAGCCACCCCTTCTCTGATGAGATGCTAAGTAGTGTTGCCAAAAGAGCTGTGAGCACTATGATCAGTTCCTTAAGTACCCTTAGGTGGATCCCATCCAACCCTCATCGCTTTGTTTTCCTTCAAGGCTTCCAACCTCCAGTGACTCTTTCTTTGCAAATTGACTTGTGTCCACACCTCCTCTCCCCTGTGCCTGTTAATGAATGTTGTCCCTTCCACTGTGAAACCAAGCAAGTATTTGTTTACAATTTTTTCTGGTCATCCTCTGCATAGTTCTCCTCCTGATCTTCACTGTGCCACCCTTGCCTTTCTCTTTTCGCTCACATACCCAAAGAAAGATCCCATTCTTGTCCTCCAAGTGATCCTTTTCTCAGTTTGAGCCTTCGCTGTCTCTACCTTCATTCCTGCTTCCCTTTGTTTCTCTAATATACCTCCTGTTAGCCTCCATTTGGGTCTCCTTGTACTTCCTGAAAGCTATTTTTCTCCCTTACCACTTTAGCCACCTCCTTGAGAACCACAGTGGCCTCTTTCTCTTCTTACCCTTGCATATTACCTTTAAACAGTGTACTATCACCTAAGTTATTCCTCCCTTATTTTATTCCACTGTGCTCCACCCCACCTCACTCCCCAGCTCTCTCCTTCAGTATTCTCAGTCCCATTACTTTGAAATTAGCCTCATGAAGTCCAGGACCCTTGTCCTAGTGTGATTTTCTCCTGCCCAGTCTGTATACCAAACCACACTGTGTAATGATTTCTTGTACCCAAGGGGCTACCAACTGTGATGTCTGTAATGCTGTCCCTGCTCATATGTACCAGATACAGCACTACCCTGTCTCTAGTGGGATCTGTAACCAGCTGCCTGAGAAATGCCCCTTGCAGGGAATCTAAGATTACCCTGTTCCTCATTGCAACTGCGTCCAGAATGTGCCAGTCAACATCTGGCAGTTTAAAGTCATCCATAATTACTACTTCCCTTTTCCTGTCATTTTCCTATGGCCTCCCAAAACCCTGTCTAATCCCTACCCCTGTGTTGGTGACCAGTACACCACCCCCATATGTATAAAGGCCCTGACATCATCATCTCTAAGCCAACCTAAAGAACCTCAAGCCCCTCTTTTTTCCCACTGTGTCGCTGTATTTCCATTGCCTTTATACCTTCCTTTACATATAAAACTACCCTCCTTCCTCCATGCTCTGTCTTTTTGGAACATGATGTACCCCGGTATGGCCACCTCCCAGATGTGGTTGTCAGGGAACCATGATTCTGTTACAGCCAGGAGATTCTGGTCTCCCTCTGCAATGGTAGCCTCAAGATCAGGAGTTTTGTTTCCTAGATTACTTGTGTTGATGCACATGGCTCTCCACTCCTTCTGTCCCTCTCTGCCCCTTCTTTGCCCTCACTTCCCACATCCATTTTCACCCTTCTCTTTTCATTGATACTGTCCTTCTCCTTTTATCCTTTGTCTGCCCACCCTCCCTAGTATTTTTCTCAGCCTTAAGTTTACTTCTCAACCCTTACATCTCTCTCTCCTCCTTGCCCCTCACTTCCCAATACCCTGGGGAATGTATTTCTTCACTGCAGCCCGTCTATCTGGGGGCATTCATTGCTCTCATTTCTTCTACCTCCCTGGCTAGTTTAAATGTTCATTGATGTAACATTCAAACCTTCCACCCAGGTTTGCTGTTCTCCTACTGGATGAATGGGAGCCATCCCATTTACACAAGCCTTTATAATTACAGGTACGACCCAGTCCTTGATGTGGCCAAACCCTCCTCCCTGCACCATGCTGAGTGCTACCTGCTTCAGGCCCTCCCTAGCTCACTAAACCTATCCTGCACCACCCCAGCTGTGTCCCCTGCTGGCTTATTTCTCTCAGATGGGCAGTGACATCCAGCCCCCTTCCTGCCCCATTGCCCTAGCTATCCCAAGCATCCTCTTCACATCCTCCATGCCAAGGCTCCAGATAGGCACCTCACTCCTTCCTTCCTCCCATGGTGTTCCCAAAACTACACCCCTGACAATTGAGTCTCCCACCAGAGGTTGCTTCTTCTTCTGCTGGGGTCCCTCTCCAACCTTGGGCCTTTGCTCTGAAGGACCCCACATCCTCCCTTCACACTATCATGGGTGCCTCATCTCTGCAGTCTCATCCTGCCAGTTGAGGAATGCATTCCTTACTCAAATCCCCACCCTCCTGGACCCCATTACTGTCCAGCTGGTCCCTTTCTACGACCCTTCTGAGGCATTGGGGTGTACTTGGTGGCACTGGGGCCTCACCCCAGCGCCATCCAGCTCAGAGTCTAGAGACCTCCTCTCAGCCCAGAGAGGTGTATACCGATTGGGCAGTGTCACACTCTCCAGAAGGTCTCTAAAGACTGCTGCTCAACAGCCACTGCACCACTGATACCATTCCCTAATCTTCTTTCCTTATTACCTGAAAATGAATTTATACCCTTAACCCAGGTAGGGTGTTTCTTGATTTCCTTTTTGTCTGAATTACACCCTGTTGCTATACCTTAGCTAGGTACTGATTTTTTCCTCTTAAACTTTTAAGCATGCTTTTCCATACCGGTCATAATATCGCTGATGAAATCATGCACAGCAAGATTGTGCTACTAGTACCACATGTGGCTTTACAGTGACAGGGAAATTATAGTGATAGAAAGTATCACTACCCCTGACGCCACTAGCAACAAGGAAGTGGATGTTGCTGCCAGTTGGGTGCTTGTCAAGCCGCTGCCATGGTGGAGTGGCTAGAGCACCCACCCAGCAGTGGATGGGTTGGCAAAGTGGTTTGATTTCCTTCTAGGAATCTTTTTTTTTCAATTATATTTTTGCCTGTGTCCATACCCCCTCGGAGTTGATTATAATAGTTCCGGGGCAAGGAGCAGCTTCAACAAAAACACAAGAAAACAGTTGGGTGTTGCCACACACTGTATCGTGCTAATGTAGTATTGATGTACGCAGTTTTTCAGTACATTTTGACCCCTGTGCTGACTTTTACTAGCTTATCCCTTTATACCCTGACTCTAGATAGGGTCTTATTAGTTTTCCTCATTCCCCTTCATGCTTTTTTATTTCTGCCCTAGTTAGTGTGTTGTACCTATTCCCAGTTTTTGACTACCTTTTATCATTCCCTCATCAAAACAACACATATTGTGTGGTGGAGGACTTAGATTAGAGGCTGAGAGAATGTGGCTATACTTTAAATGCACATGGAATTGGAGGTACATTACAAACACATAGGGTGCCAAATTTCTGATGGTGACATAGCACTGCATGAAGATGCTAAGATGTAGAGATTAAAGAGCAGCATCATATTTGGGACAGTATAACCTATCCATGGCTGACTCTTAAGCAGATGCTCCAAAGTGTGATCCCCTTGCTTCAGCTCTTGCATTCTGGATAACTGCACTCCAGACCATTTTAAGGCAGTAGCATCAAAAAGGAGGCTCAACCCACTCATAGTCCCATCCTCCCAATTGGAAAAGGGATAAAGTTCACAGCTTTGCAGATTCTGGAAGGTTGTGGAAAGCCTCGGTGGCTGTCTTACAAGTGGCCCAAGTGACCCAAATGATGGCAACTCTCCTGTATCAGCCTTTATTGGTGAGAAGGGCTGCTTGTATTTTTTAATTTCATGTTGTCTCACTGAGGCTCCACCTGCCTGCTCCCAGTCACATCCTCAAAATTGGAGGAGTGACACAGTCCACAGCTTTGTTGATCCAGTGAGGTTCTGGTGAACCCAAGTGGCTGCACCCTAGTGATCCAGTTAGCCAAATAATGGCAAATATCTTGCAGCATTATCAATTACAGAGATGATCTGCTTGGTAGTTTAAATCTCCTGACAGCTTACTGAGGCTCTGGCCACTCTCAGTCCTGTCTTCCTACTTGAGGAAGGACAAAGTCTGCACTGCAGCTTTGCTGTTCATGTATGGGTCCTGGTGAGCCTCACTGACTCTTTCCAAGTGACCCAGTTGGCCAAATGATGGCAACTTTCCTGCAGCATTGTCAGTTGCAGAGAGGATCTGCTTAGGAGTTCAAATCTACTGCCAACTCACTTAGGCTCTGCCCATTCCTGATCCTGTCCTCCAGTTGAAGGAGGGACAAAGTATACAGCTTTGCTGCTGCTGTAAGAATCATTGTGAGCTTGATAGGCTCCCTTTCAAGTGGTCCAGGTGGCAAATGATGGCAACTCTCCTGCAGCATCATCCGCTGTGGAGAGGGTCTGCATGGGAGGTCAGATCTCCTGGCAGCTCCTGAGGCACTGCCCACTCGTGGTCCCATCTTCCCAGTTGAGAGGGACAAAGTTGGCAGCTTTGCTGTTCCTATAAGGGCACAGGATCATAATGTAGAAAACAAAAACAGTGCAGCAATATACCGCGCTGATAATACAGTGGGTACATTGCTAGCACTGACCATTTACACCGCAAATAAATATATCTAACAACACAACAATACTTTTCTTTTTGTGGGGAGCTCCACCCCCCCATTGTGGGGGTCTGCACCCCCAACCCCCCCTTATAAAGATTATCAACTCCAGGGGGTACGTACCTTTGGGGGGTAGCAAGAAATACAGGTGGGGGAAAAAGAAGGTTTTCGCACAAGTGTTTTGTTTTATTTCTTCAAAAATAAACCGCAACAACATCAGTTGTCTGGGACCGGGATTCGAGCCCCAGTCCACAGATGTAGTACTTTCCCTTACTGCTGTTGGCTCATCCCTCTGAGCCATGGCAGCTGCTTGCCAAACCACCCACCCAGCAGAGGTCTTCCCCTCTGCATCATGGCTTCCCAGCCAGTACCATACAGGGTACAAAATCACACATGCAGCATTTCAGCACTGCAGTGTTTTTTACCCTGTAGTGATAGTGCTGTTTGCTGTATCTGTGGTACGGTATTGACTGCGCTCAGCAGATTGCAGTATATTGACCCGGTACCTCCTATAGGGGTCCTCATGATCCTGCCTGACTGACTCCCTTGTAAGTAGCTTAGGTGGCAAAGTGTTGACAACTCTAGCACAGTGGCATCTGTTTGGGAGATAGGTCACTTAGGATTTCAACTCTAGTTGGCTTACTGAGGCTTCACCCACCCTACCCCAATCCTCCCAACTGCAGTATCAAGAGCCACAGGTTTGCTGGTTGCATAAGGTCCTGGAGAGCCAAGATGGCTCCTTTTCAAGTGACTCAGGTGGCCAAATGATAGTGACACTCCCACAGCAGAATCTCATGTTTTAGCATGGTTTAGTGATAATGTCAACCTCTTAGGCCTCAAAGTGCCTCTAGTTTAAGAAACACATGTTATGATTGGTCACATTCTGTAGAGATTGCTGATGCAGCTGGTAGTTTGGCCGTGGTTCCTTTTTTCTTTTAAAAATGAAAAACAGACTGCCACCATACTGGTGTTACCACAAAAAAACACATTTGTTTATAGTCCTTGATCGACTCCAACTCCTTCTTTCCTGGACTTGAGAACACCCCCAGCATAGTCTAGCCACTTGTTATGCAGTGGGATGAGAAGGGACTACTGTATTATGAGTGGCTTTACTGTTACGGGTGCTCCTAAGGTCCAGAAAGTATACAGTAATAGTAGATCAAGGGTTTGAAACAAAACAGGGTTGGGTATATTTACACCATTGGTACGCATTTCAGTTCTACTTAGAAAGGAAGCAGATAAAACAGTCATTAACACCAATGGATTTTAAAGAAGGTAAGCAATCATAAAATGTGAGTTTTTAACTAGAAATACTATGATGCAAAAAGGGTTGACAGTGCCCCTTTAAGGTTCATAATATTATTTATACAAGCAATAATACCCAACAAGGTGGGTGGCATTGGGCAATACTGGACTGCCCAGGGGCATCGTCAGGCCTTATAGGCACTGGATGGTTTGGTATTGCCCATACTGCCCACCCTGGAGGGTATTATTGCACATAGAAAATGGGCTATATACAGTATAAAGTTTTTGTGTGTAATACTGAAGAAATAAAAAAATAGTAAAAAATGACTAAAAATTAACTTTAAGTTGATTTATTGGTAAAGTAGTCCCTCTACTGGTACACTTACCAGTAGAGGGCAGTGCAGTGTTTCTCACTTGTTTCTGACTTATACAGCATGTCTCTCTCCTTGGCTCTTCAACCATCACCCCCATTTCTATAAACTTGCTTCCTTTAATTTTCTTTTTACTCTTTTTTTTATTTCTTTGTAAGACCACTGGCTTTGTGAGACCATTATACTGAGTTGCATTTCATTTTTTCTTTGAGACACTGCTGGCGCTGAAAGTAGCATGAGCAGCCAGTCGGGAAAATGGACTGAAGAGGTTAAAGATAATGGCATTAAATTAGCAGAACTTCATTTGTGTTTAAACAAAAAAAAAATGAAAATGTTGTTGGAGCTGGAGTTGTGCCGGGTGAGTCAGGGACACAATTTAGAAAAGTGCTGACTATAAGTAGTATGGAGAATGCAACATGCAAGTGCTACTAATTTCAAAAGGAAACTTTTTGTTACTGTTGGAGGACTGTGAGAAAATGACAGACTTTATGCCACCTCAGTATGGAGGGTGTCATGTTTTCTGCTCAGTCTCGGGTTTGCGAGCAAGGTGGGGAGATATCCTTCACTAAGTGAGTGGAAAAAATGGCTGCAGCTTTGTTTTCAAATTGGAACTGGCATTGATACCAGTTTGCCAATAAAGGCGTAGAGCTGGCACTTGTTATTTGCCGGACTCTGACTGTGTTAATGTACCACCTTGGCAGCCAATCAAAATCTTTAGATTTCTAAACCCATTTTCTTATTGATCTGGGTTTGGGAATGTACCCAAGTCATCAGAGGGCCAGCTGGAAGAGGTGTGTTGAGCATCCGCTTGGATGCTGTCCACGTCGGGGAGGGACAGTGAATGGCTGCCGGTGGACCACCACCACCTGGGTGACCACAGGTGGTGGTACTTACAACCCGTACCATCAGACTGGGGTGGGAGGATGGTGGAGATTCTCCAGCATATACATGTCTCCACATTCACATTGTCCTGGGGGGAACTGAAAAATGTCCAACCACAGCAGGAGGATGTCTGTCCTATATTGTAGGCCCTGAACTGCTGACCGATTCACTCACTCTTGACCGTACCGACCGAGTCTCTGCCAGGGTATGGGGGAGTTCCCAGTGGCCCCACCCGAGGAGGTTAGCCAGGGTGCCTAGGGAATGAAAGGTAAGTCTTGCAAAGCAGATGATGGGACTGGGTGTAGGGGTTGGAGCCATGGGGGCTAGTCAGCCATAGGAGAATAAAGCACACTATTTAAAAAAAGTGTATTCAGAGAGAATTGGAAAGCCCTTGACCAAGGTTCATTTACAACACATTCAAAGCAAGTAGCTAAAATTGTACATGTATACAACAGATGCAGCCAGAATGTTTCAGTAACAGTTAAAGACAGACAGCAGATACTGTACAATAACAATCCAAAACATGCAAGTATGAAAATCACTGATAACACAGCAAGTCCTAAATAACACTGATAATAATAATAATCATAATAATGATGATAATAATAATAGTGACAATAATAGCTCATAGAATATGTTGACATAGCAGTCTCATTTGCTAAGCAGGTTGCACACTAACCTCTGAAGTCAGAAGATCAGAAGATTGCAGGTTCTATCTCCACACCAGGAGCTTCAACTAAATCCCAGTACTGATACTGTGGTGCAGCATGACAGGAGTGCTGCATTCCTGAGGTGCTGCCTTTGGATGAAACCTTAAACCAAGGTCTTGTCTGACTGTTCTGGTGGTTGTTCAGGTGGACGTTACAGATCCCACGGCACTTTTTGAAAACAGTATGGAATTTCCCTAGTGCCATGGCAAAATTTTCCCATTCATTAAAAAAATACCACCAGCAGGTTAACCTGGTTCAAAAAATGTTAGTTTGCATCTGTACCCCCCCCACACACACACACACACTGGAGAAGGCTGAAAATAGGCAGAATTGCCTAGCCCTCCTTTGCCAGTCAACATAACTGATTTTTCTATTTTTATTTACAATTTTTGATCAGGAAAGGCATGCTAAGCTATGATAGCTTTTTTCTCGGTACATCCTGGTGGTAGGTTACATGGACCTACTTTATTGATGGTCCGGACGATCCTGAGAATGCTCAGTTGGAGCAGGGACCTTCAGGAGTGCAGATTTCCCTTCCTGTAAGTCTGGAGCAGGAGATGATCATGGAAGAAATGTTGGTGACCAATCAGTGTATAGAGCTAATGGATGGTGAAACTACTGAAGGTGGCTTTATGGACTTCCAGCAGCAGACCTCCAGCAAGAAGTAGAGTTTGTACAGGCCCTCATAATAGAACAGCAACAACGATGCTAATGGTTCTTTCAATGCTGGGTTGCGTGGATGGCAGCAGATGCTTGTAGAACAGATGGAGGTAACAGATGCTGTGACAACCCATTCGCAGAGAAAACCTGTGGTAGAGATTAATACGTAATGAGAATCCTTCGGGTTTGGTTATGGAACAGCTGCTCAATGATGTGGCGACAATCACGGAGCGGGCGGCTATAGGAGGAGCACTTGATACAGCTAAGGTTTCCACGGACATTTCTTCCACAGTGAGTACAAACCTTGATTTGGCTGTATCAGGCGTAGATCCCTCAGAAAGTCCCATATCTACTGAAAATACTGATGAATTGCTTACTGAGACTGTGTTACAGATAGCTAGGCCTGGGAGGGGACAAGATCCTGGGAGCAGATGTTTGACAGTAGGCTCAAGGTCTCTTGGATCAGAAACCAGCAATATTGATTCAACCCTGATCGCTGCAGGTTGGAAAAAGGTTAAAGGGGGGTGGATTCCAGGTGAAACGGATTTACCAGTCTCTGATTTGAGTAAAAATATTGTGCAAGATCCTGTGCGAGTACAATCTGCAAACCAAGACATGGTTGTCTCTGGTATTGCGACACAGGTAGACCCCCTTCCCCCATCTTGAGCTAGAGACCTCTCCTATATCCCAGGCCACTGTCCCCATAGAACAACCAACTTGGGGAGATCAAGCAGATGATTCGGATCTTACCCTGAACCACAACCCGTACCTATACAGCCTTCCTTATTATTGAGACAATTCAGGAGGAAGGAGGCTGGTTTTTCGAACGTAATTCCTGCCCAACGGAAGAATGCAGTCTGTATTCAATACACTGGTGGCCTGCCTCTCCCACCTGATAGATTGTATATCGGGAAAGTGCTACTGAAAGATTCTTTCCATTTTTTTCCAACTAAATTTGTGCACTGATCCATGCTTCTGGTGACATGAACATTGATGTGAGTTTTAAAACTCCAGCTGGACTGGACTGATTTTGGTCCATGTATGAAAAAAAAACCATTCAGCATTGTGGGTGCCTTTTCTTGTTATTCCGATCACCAGACCCGCTTATTAAGCACATTACTGTGTTGTTCCGAATGAGAGAGTATCAGTGCATGACATTAGATACTGACTCTAGAAACAATGCAATGTTCTAGAAGATCCTACCCCAATCCTAGATGATGAACACATCTGGATGGGAAGATGGAAATTTAAGGCACATCTAAAATCTGGCTTACAAGGCCCAAAGCACCTGCCTAGTGCTTTTTTAGGCACCGAGAGGGCATTGTTTTTATCAAGGGCAGCTGAAGACTTGCTTCTGCTGTGGATCACAACAGCACCTAAGTAGTGTTTGCGACAGGGTGAAGTGTACACTATGCATGGAATGTGGTCGCTACAACAGAGACTGTACAAACGGTCAAGCTTTCAACCTTTGTAACCTGCCAGGCCATGTTTATCGATCTTGTGAATGGCTACGCGTAACAGATCGGACAGACCAAACCAAGAACTTACAGTGGAAAAAGCCCAAAACGCTAGCATCTCTATACAAAAAAGGGTACGTGAACAGAATGCAGTGGTGGTGTCAGAGGTACAACTGTCCAACATACCGCATGTTGAGGATTTAGCCCCCTGTGATACCCTCTCTCTTCCTGATGGTGATGTGGAAAAGACAGTACCAAGTGAGTCTTTAAACCTGACTAGGATAGAGCAAACAGTGCTCCAGAATTCATTACCAGATGACCTTTCTCAGGCTGCAGAAACTGCAGGCCCACAGATTGACACAGAACTAACTGTGAAAAATATGCCACCACTGGAGACCACAGTTGTGGCATCAAAAAAATGACAGCTGAAAAATGTTAAACCTAAAGCTGAAGAGCAATGTATGAGAGAAAAGAAAGAGATGATGAAACTTTCCAATGCCTATGAGGTACTACAAACCTATGATTCAGATGGTGGTGACCATTCTGAATCTTCATCTACGGTCTCGGCACTAAAAGGTTTTTCCACTGAGTCAGATGAAGAGTGCTCTATGGCAACTGTACAAGCTGTGCAGACAAAATCTAAACTGCTAGGACGAAACCCAGATGTAGCCAATGCCTGGGTAAACAAGCTGTGACTTGAAAGGGCGTGGAGTATCTGTGAGGAAAATTAAACATTTCTGTCTCCATGGCTAATTTTTATATATATAATGTTGCCACTATTAATGTAAACAGCATAAGGAATAGCCGAAGACGCCTGGTTGCCTTTACTATTCTAAAAAATTATAACATCGATATCACTTGCTTACAGGATGTTTGTCTTTACACTACTAATGATGTAGAAAATGCTAGGAAATTATGGTGCTGGGGTCCTGCTTTTTTTTCTCTCACTTTAGAACGGTGTGGGGGGTAGGGATCCTTTTTCCAGGGTGGGATTTCTCTATCACGAGGGTGTTAGAATTATGTATGGGTAAAATGTTACTGATAGATTTTACGCATCTTCATAGGCAATGGTGTATAATTACTATTTACGCACTACAGACAAAAGAAGAAATGGTAGATATGTTTATGCAAATCAAGCCATTTTTGTTTACCTTGCATCTCCTAATCTGGGCAGAGGATTTTAACTGTGGCCTGTCAACTTTGGATAAAGGGGATACCACAAAAAAAATCTTCAGTGATGTAAATGCACTGCAAAGTGTGCTGACTTTGACCGGTCTGAATGATGCTTATCAGAGTATTCATGCTACTGGGGTGTATACCTTTTATAGGCACACCTTGTGACCAGGATTGATCATGATTTTCTTCCTCTTCCCTAAAATGTGTTTCTGCATTTACTGTACCTTTTGAAACTTCAGACCACCTACTGGTTAAGGTTCAATTTTCTTTGGGGAGAGGTTCGAGAGGCGGAGGTGTATGGAAACTGAATAATACCATCTTGACTGATACAGTATGTGCAGCAAAGGTACAGGACCTATTATGGGTATGTCAGTCATGGCATGTTTAGAAGATAATATCACAAGGTGGTGGATTCAGACAAAATGTGATATAAAACACGTTTAAAATCATGGGGCTATCACATCCACTCTGAAAATATTTGCAGTATTTGACACTCACAGGGTCAGTACATGAGAGTGGTCTCACACATAAATGAAGGTTATGGTGAATATGGTGACCAGTTAAAACTATTAAAAAAACAAATGGAGGCCTTACAATACAGCAGAGCAGTCTCTGCTGTATGAACATAGGATAGGTACCCCCAGAAAGTCAACAACAGGAGATATCTATGAAAGGTGTAGAACAAGATTGCATCGGGGATCCATGGACTCCCTTATTACAGGGGAGGGGGAGGCGGTACAGAGTACTGCAGATATATTGACTGTAGTCAATACCTATATGAAACAATTATATGCCACCACAGATGTAATGAAGGATATGGTCTCACAAATGTTGGCATCCTGTCAGGTTCCAGTACTCCCACAGGATTTATTAATAAATCTCACAGAACCTATCACTGATTTAGAAATTAAAGGAGTTATTTGTTCACTGCAAAACAATGCTACTCCAGGACCAGATGGCCTCACTTCAGAATTTTTCAAAACTTTCATGCCTGATTTGGTGGAGTTTCTCTGTGTTGTTTTCAATACAATTCTGGAAGGAATTGACATAGCACTACGATTTGGACAAGGCATTCAAAGTTTCTTGTGTAAGAAAGGGGATAGGAAACTGTTGAAAAACTGGCGACCTCTTAGTTTAATGAGTATGGATCTCAAGATTCTGATGAAAATGTTAGCTCTTAGGTTGGTAACTGTTGCTCCTTTTGTTATTGACCCTAGCCAAGTATGTACTATTAAGGGGAGAAAGATTACTGACAACCTTCTTTTATTGAGGGAGGTTTTTTTCACAAGGACAACAAAGGAAATTAAATGGGTACATCATCAATCTTGATCAAGAACAAGCATTCGATAGGATTCCCCATCTTTATTTACAAATGGTGTTGGAAAAATATGGTATACCAAAATTTTTTGTTACCTGGCTCATGAGGTTATACGCCATAGCTTCCTCGAATCCACTAATAAATGGATATCTGGGACAACCTGTACACATTAATCGGGGAGTCTGACAAGGAGGCCCGATGAGTCCAATTTTGTACATTTTTTGTTTAGATCCATTACTAAAATTGATACAGCACACCAGCCAGATTAAGAGTCTTCAGATTCTGGGAGTAGTGGGGTTGACAAAAACTTTGGCTTATGCTGATGATGAGTGTCTTCTCATAGCGGATGGAAGCTCTGTTGAATGTGCATTGGATGTGGTTCACCATTTTTCTCAATTGACAGGTTCTGCTTTAAAGCATGGTAAATGTAGAGGGTTTGTTTTTAGTGATGATACTGTACGGCTAGAAAATATACAAAATATTTCTATGACAAATACTTATATCATTATTTTGGGATTGAAATTTGGGATATACAGTAGATATGGCAAAGGAAAATTGGCAAGATGTATCGACAAAAGTAATGAAAAATTCAGATATGGAAAAATGGCCACAGACAAAGAAAAAAAGTGTCAATAGTCAAAACTTTTTTCTACCACAGTTGACATATGTGGGGCTGTGTTCTACTCCCTGTTTTTTGGATGTTACTCTCCTTAGTCAAATGTTTCAGCTAGTGTGGGTAGCAGGCTAAACCCAATAAAAGAGAGGTGTTGTATCAGGATTATAAACTAGGGGCCTGACTCTGTTAAATCCGATTAGCTATTTTTCAGTTTATTTTTATATAATATAGTCTCAACATTTTTGTTGCCGGGGCAGGCCTGGAAACAAGTAGCAGCTATATGGTTGAACCCCTTGCTTCAGTTATGGAGACAAGATTCTCTAAAAGTACAAAAGCAGGAATGTTGGCCTCAATTTGTGGTATATTCGCTTGAAAACTTGAGACGCTGGAAGCTTACTCTTTCGCGGGTGGCTGTCCTGCATAGTAAAATAATTTATGAAGGGATACAATCTGGCTCTTACTTGATCCCCGTAGTTTATCCAAATATCCCTCAAGAGAAACAACATTTATTAGAACTTTATTTTGTTGATAAACGTACCCCTCCGCATACGTGGGATGTGGTATGGTTAAGTGCGCATGGCTGTTTGGGGGTATTGGGTAATTCAAAGCATAAATGCATAGAAGAACGAATGTGCCCTATGGAGCAATGTGAAGAACAACTTGAGATCATGGAGCATTTTTTTATTACTTGTAACTATGCTAAGGAAATGTCGAGTAGGATTGCTTAAAGGTGGGGGGATGAGGCCTGGAGTTCAACTACTTATGAAAATGTTATTACAGGTACTATTCCTTTATCTGCTACTATTGAAACTGGCACTGTTCGATAATTGTTTGCATGCATAAAGTTTATTTTATAGCAGACCCGATGTAGACATGTTTTGCAACAAAAATTTATTATACCTCAAATCTTGATTCCAATGATTGAGAAATATTTACACAGATGCAATACGATAAACAATTGTTGACTTGGGAACAGTGGAAAAAGAGATGGAAGGCTGTGTACTTTCTTAGGTTAGATTAATGGAGTAAAGAAGGCAGGTTTTTTTTCTTTTTGGAAAACAATACCCTGCAGATTGAAAGAATGTTGTGAACTCTGTGGTTTTTTTATTAGTGTGGTTTTCTTTTGTCTTTTTTTTTTCCTTTTTTTTTTTTTTTTCCCCTTTTAGGTATGACATCATCCAGAAGTGGTACTACAGGGATTCCTTATTGATGTTCTGAATAGACTGTGTGGTATCATACTTACTTCATATTCTTTCTACAATACTGTTTTTAGGACTTGTCATTTTGTATGTCTTATAATTTGTACCAGTTCCTATATTTTCTTTTTGCAATAAAATTTCCCCTGCTCTTTCGGTAGGGGGCACTGCTGCAGTATGACCGACGCAGTCCCTGGTCAGGCAGTGATGGAGGTGGATGTGCGGGCTGTTGGAGAGCTGGTCTCCTCTCTGACTGCAATACTAGCTGAGACTACAGAGGAATGAGCGATTTCTGAAAGCTCTACAATCTCTACAATTATTGAGCAGCAAGATTGTAATTTACAAATAGGAACAGATATTTCAACTGAAAATAACAGGCCTAAGCAGTCTTTGAATGTGTTACCTGAACCAGGAGGCGCGATGACAGGAGTCCTTGTCACCTCGATTTACCCTAACGGTGGCTGAACTCCAAGCTGTATGGGTATCACAAGAGGAATCCATTAATAGGAGAAAACGGGAGCTCTCAGACGCATTGTAGATAGCGACAGATAGTATGGGTTAGGGATGTTCAGCCCTGCCTAGCAACAAGGGTATGATGTTTAACTTCTCCAAGGATACCACTGCTGGGAGTACAGAGCGGCCAGTGGACAACACAGTTTTTTCTACATCAAACGTTCAAACAGAGCAACTAGCTTTTCTTTTTCTGCACTCAGGACTGTAAAACCTTCATGGAAAGGACAACCTTCCTGGGCCGAGAGATTGCCTGCTGTAGATGCTCCCTGGTCAGTTGAGCAATCTCTCCATGCAGCAGGCTGGGTGCTAATGCCTGACTTAGGTAAATGGATTTCGGGTTTCTCTTAAAGATTCCTGGGGTACAGATGTCTTTACCACGCATGACAAATGTTCAGTCAGAAAAACGGGATAGGAGATGGCATGCTTAGTACAGACACTGTTACTCCTAAAGATACTGTTTGAGCAACATGGTCTGATTCTCCAGTTCTTGACTCTATGATGTTACCAATAGAACTGGTGCTTACTCAGAACCCCTGCATTACCACTTTTAGGCACTGCTATAAATCTTACTACTGACAAGACAAATGGTTCTATATCGGATTTGACAATGCCCTCGGATAATTTGGGTGCACAGTTCTCTGAACCAACCAAGGAAGGCCCTACATCTACACCTACATAGGACCAGCATAATTCCTGGTCCTATGCCTCATTTTTTCAGACCCCAACATATGCAGCCAAATGACATAATGCTGTGCAGTTAATATACAAAGGAGGTTTAGAGCTGTTTCGGACAGAAAATATCTCGCCAAACGTTATTGAAAGGGAACTGCATTTTACTCATCAGAAATATGTGCACTAGTTCATGTCTCTGGGGAGTCAACATTTGACATTAGTTTTAAAATGGATTGGAAAAATTTTGGAAACGGTACAACAGTGTTAAAGGTAAAACTTTGTGGACTCTGCTTGAGGTTCTTCCTTATCACATCCTGCCCACAAAACTGTGACAGTGTTATTTCGAATGAAGGGTCAATGTGACAGACTTAAGATTCTAGTTAAAGCAACAATGTACAGTTACAGGCCTTCCTGAAGCCATCTTTGATACAGAAGACATCTAGACTGGGGTTAAAGGGTTCAGGGAATCCTGAGATCCACAGACAATGGGTTACAGCACTTGCCTAATTCGTTTTTTGGGGGGAGCAATAGGGGTGTCCTGTTCTATGCAGAGCAGCCAAAAACATGCTACAAGTGTGGAATGCCCGGTCACATCAGCAGTGTTTGTGATAGGCTAAGGTGCACCCCCTATGATAGTGTAGGCCACACCAGTGCTCACTGTAGGAATACTGTTTCATGCAATCTATTTGGGCAGAAAGGCCACTCTTACAGTACCTGTCCCAAAGCGGCTCAGAGACAATCAGTCACGAATGATTTCAATGAGCAGCGGCTTGATAGCAGTAGCCCAGAGGGCCCATAGTACCATGACCTCCCTACTGCCTATTCCCATCTCTGACACCAACCCTGAGTCTAGCCAGCAGGGTGGGATAGAGAAGGAGGTAGTGGAAAATCCCTCTCACGATGATGATAGTGATATTAGCACATACGAGGAATCAGTTTCAGAAGTGTTACTCCCCCAAGCCAACTTATCCCCACACATACAAACAGATATGACAGTCGTGCCCCCCCAAAGGTTACAGGGACCCCTCAGATGCAAAGGGTTACCAGAATGAGGCAAGCTTGGAACCAGCCTGCTTCCAAAATCCCAAACACAAATATCACTTCTACAAAAAATAGATTTGAGATTTTTCAGAAATCTCCTGCTCCATCTGACACTGAATCAGAGCACTCTCAGGTTGGAGCAATGGATGGGGGTTCTGAACTGGAGATAAGTGATAATGAAGACAAGGTATAATCAAAACTGTAGGAAAAGGGGGAATCCAAACAAGGAAAAAGAAAACAGCTTCACAAAAAGAAAACCCCATGATAGGATTCACTTTCTATTTGTGGATACCTGCAGATTTAACATGCTGTTCCATAAATGTCAGTTGTATCGATAATAAGAAAAAAAAAATTCTTTGTTTTTTCCTGTCTAAGGAAAATAATTTGGAATTATTTTTCTGCAGGACACTCAACTACACAAAGTGCAGGAACTAACTTATGCCATTAAGTGGTGGTACTCTGGGGTTTCATATTGGTCCATAACTTTGGAACCCTGTTCAGGGGTTGCCATACTTTTTAATACTATTTTGGTGAAAGCATTGAGATTGATTGATTTAGTACCAGGTAGGGTATTGCTTTTGGACATCATCTATCAGAATGTTTACTTTTTTTTTTTTTTTTTATACTTACTATTTTATACCCCCTTCTCACTGCCCCAGGAACCTCTCTTCAGGGATCCCAAGGTCGTGTGCTCCCGTAGTCCCGCCCCGGGTACCTCCATTCTGGGTACCAGCTGCCTGCCTCCATCCTGCCATGGTTTGCCCCCCGGGCGGGGAGGAGAGGGCCTTCCCCTACCCTCTCTCACACCTCAAATATGCGTCGGGGTCAGCTGCCCTGCCTCAAGAGCCCGGGTTATGGGTTTTCTCGGGACAACCGGGTCCTGCCTACCAGAACCTGGAGCAAGGTATTTCCATTTTTCTCCCAGCCCACAGGATGTCTGCACACAAGGGGCCAAGGGAGGCGGCATACGTCCAGGGCGTGCTAGCAGCTCCAGCTCCCGACAGGCGTCCCTCCCCCTCCCTTTGTATGCTGTCTTCGCTGCACCTCCACCTGTGGTCACCCAGGTGGCGGTATCGCAGCGGACCTGCATCCCACCCCACCCGGGAGGAGGAGAGCAGCCCATGGGTGCTCAATCCTCCCCCAGCCGCCCTCCAGCTGCCCGAGCCATTCCTCAACCCGGTCACTGGCGTAGTTCTACCGCTGCTCCGACGGCCGGCTCAGAATGCTTACTTTAATTAATTAATCTTTATGTGCCACAGCTTAAAGCAAACAGAGTCCAACTTTTCCAACAGGTCCAGCCTTATTTGCATACATCTCATAATATAATTTGGGCTGGGGACTTTAATTGTGGTCTTTCCATTCGGGATAGAGGGCCTGCTACTAAAACTAAGAAATTGTACTGTGACACACATAGCCTGAATGATACCATTCAAACTGCCGGTTTGGTGGATGCCCATTATACAGTCACATCAAGATCACAGCCAACTTTCCAGAAAGCCCACTCTGCCTCCAGGATTCATTTCTTCTTCTTTACTAATAAGTCACTACCATGGTAAAAAGCTTATGTAAACCCTGCAGCATACTCAGAACATATTGAATTGCATGTAGTAATGGGATCTAGGCCTTTCTATATTCAGGGTCCTGGATTGTGGAAACTGATTTCTTCTATTTTATTACAAACTGAAGTTAAGTAACAATTACATTATTTTATTTTTAATAGAACATCTGTCTATGATATGTATGACAACCCAATGCTGTGGTGGTTTGATACGAAAGGGGATATTATTATTTTTCTGAAATCTATTTGTAAAACCCTGCGGAATGGAGAATATGTTGCACACTTGACACACAGAAAGCAACTGCAGCATTTGCTGTCTTTAGTACAAACATTGAAACATGACTTTTCTTCCCAAGTTAAGGTAGTTAAGGAAGCTATGAATTTTCACCATCACAAACAAACACGTACTTTGCAAATACAAGAATATGGAACCCAGGGTAGATTTGTGAACGTCTGCCCCTTTTTAAGCTGTAAGGACAGGGTACAAAGCAAGGTATTTGAAATGATTCAGGGATCAGATAATACTCTAAAAACTTCTACAGATATCATGTCAGAGATTTATAATTACACATGGGACTTATTTAAAGCCCAACGGACTGACAGGGAGGCGCTTTCTTTATTTTTAGATTCATTGCCCATTCCAGAATGTTCTCTGGATATTCTCCAAAGTCTGTCTAAACCTATTGATAGTGGTGAAGTCACATTGGCAATAAACTCTTTAAACACAGGTAAAGTCAGGGCAGGATGGATTGCTGGCAGAATTATATAAACTAATAGGTAATGATATTATCATCGAAATTACTAAAGTATTTAATTATATGCTGAGTCAGTTGGAAGTCACTTTGGAATTTGTTAGTGGACTTTAATCCTCCTTCATAAAAAAGAGGTCAAAACATTTCTTAAAAATTGGTGGCCTATTAGTCTATTAAATGTAGATTTTAAAATATTAACTAAAATTTTAAATACCAGATTATTGACTACAGCACCATAGCTTATCTCCCCTGCACAGTCCTGTGCGGTGCCAGGAAAGTCCATACAGGACCAACTTATTCTCCTTGGAGAAGTTTTTGAAAGAAAAACAGAAGTCAAAGAGACGGGATATGTTTTATCTTTAGATCAGCAGGGAGCGTTTGATTTGGTGAATCATATTAATTTATGGCTCACCCTGGAATGGTGTGGCATACCAGCTACCTTTATAAGTTGGTTAAAACTACTTCATAGATATGCCACTGTAACACCTTGTTTGAATGGACATAGTGGACCGTTTATACCTTTAGGACAAGGTATACGACAGGGTTGTCCACTTAGTCCACTTTTATATGTTTTTAGTATAGACCCATTAATAGGGAAATTGAATATGGAATTGCCAACCATTACTACATTAACACTACATATCCCAGTATCTAATATGGCACGTGCTGATGATATTTGTGTTATTGCACCAAACTTACTGGCTACTGAACAGGCTGTTCAGCTATGTACAGAATATGGGACTCTTTCTGGGACTTGGTTAAATAAACAAAAATGCACTGGATATCTACTGGGGACCCAAGCCTCACTGGAGGCACTGGTAGCGGGTATTAGGGTATCACAGAAACCAATCAGAGTTCTGGATATAGAATTTGGAACTACTGAGCAAGACCTTCATAACTGGGATCACAAATGGAAATGGGAAACTAATGGTCCAGCGATGGAATCAATGGTCATTGAGTAAAGCAAAAATAATGTATTTATAAAACATATATGTTACCTCTATTTATATTTTTAAGCCATGTATTTCCTCCACCCCAATCTAGAGACACTACACTCTTCAGTATTTTTTTTCAAGCAGTATGGGGCAGCCTCCTCAGTCCAGTAAAATGGAATGTTCTTTATTTATCAACCAAATGCAGTGGCCATAACATGGTTAATCCAGTTTTATTTCTCTGTTGTCAGTTTCTTTTTTCTAATGTATATTCTTCGCTTCAGAATACTGGAAAGATCTGGGTGGACTTATTCCACTCTTCTACCACATTGTGGTTCACTCCATGGGAATTAGGACAGCTGAAAATAATTAAGTCCACAACATAATCTATTCCCTATTTAAGGACTTTCTTTTTATTAAATATACTTTATTGGTTTTTCCTAGGTACGGACATCTTACATACAGGAGATCATACAATACTGTATATATGTTTGTTGAACAGATCTTCTGACCCCCATACAATATTGCATTATCACATTTGGTGTCTGTAGCCCCCTCTTTTCCCCCCATCCACACTTACCATCCCTTTCCTATCCCCCTCCCTCCCTATCCCCACTGCCACAAATATTATCTTTGACAATTGTGAATACATATCACTAGGAAGTCCTATTAAAAATGCAGGTTAACTCATAAAGGGGCATTAGTATTAACCGTTACTGTACTGGGCTGGATTAATAACAAATTGTAAAAGGGATCCCAAAGTTGTTTGTATTTTCCCATTCTTTGGGTTAATCCCATGATAACACGTTCCCAATCTACATCAGGGGACAAGGCTGAGAGGTTTGTTTCTGTCAGTGTGATCTGGTCGATTAGGGAAGAAAGAGCCTGATCCTTCGCTTTTACATTTGCCTGCCAAACGATTAATTCACCCTCACAGCGATTTTAGTGAGCACCACAAGATATCCCTTTTGGGCATGAATGGAGAGCTATCTGTCATAAAGTTAGACATAAAGGATTGTATATGTTGTATTTGATCTTCTGATTTTGTAATCTGGTATTAACCCTCCAAAGTTTATCTCGCTGAATATTTGAAGCAAAATCTATAAATAATTGAACCATTTGGTGATCCGATATAGTTTTCAAGGAGTAGAAAACTGATGCGATGCCAGGAAGGCAATCACTGCTGACTAAAAATAATCAATACAAGAAAATGTATTGTGAGTAGGTGAATGGAATGAATATTCTTTCCTGGTTGGGTACATGATTACGCCAGGGTCGGCTAACACTACTGAGTGCATTAGTTCCATCTGAGCTTTTCGACCTGGAGAAAGTGATATTTTAGAGGGTCCCATTCTATCCAGACTATTTGACAACACTTGGTTCCAATCCCCTCCTACAATTATTGGAATCGTGGACCACGGAGCCAACATAGACATAAGAGCTATAAAAAACTTTGGTTCATCAGAATTAGGGCCATAAATAGAGCCAAGAATGACCTCAGAATGGCCTAATACAGCCCATAATATAACATAGCTGCCTTCCAAGTCTGAGATCTCTTGTAACAACCAAAATGGGATTTTACGAGCAATTAAAATTGCAGTTCCCCTTTTACGGGAATTAAAACCAGATCCAAAGACTTGTCCCACCCAAAGCCTACGGAAGTAATGCACTTGAGTGGGTAAAAGATGCGTTTCCTGCAAGAAAACCACATCTGCTTGTATATTACAGAGATGTATCAGTATTTGCATTCGTTTCACTGGGGTTTGTGCCCCTTTAATATTCCATGCACAAAAATGATACCCTGACATTTTTAGCTGTCTGTAATAATGTTATGTCTCAAATTTGTGGAAGCAAATGACACTATTAAGTGATGTTACCACCTCACTTCTAATATTTGTGGCAGTACCCTCCCTCCCCAAAAATATTTTTTAACCCCATCCCCCTTCCTCCTCCCCCACCATCTTGAAAAATACACCCCACAGCTTACCCTCCTGAGCTTCACATAAACCAGTGAAATAGCCATCTTGTTCCCAAAATGCCCCATTAATTGTGGAAGCCCAATCCCCCTTTGCCAAGATGCAAATGTTCCACCAAGATTAGTGTATCCTGACTCATCTCCTTCCCCCCAAAAACATAAACATCAAACAATTTAATTGAGGAATGTTCTTCTTCCCCTGCTCTACCTTTCATAATGAATAGACCTACGTGATACCCCATGTTCCTATTAGCTTTTTAAACTCAAAATTGTGACAACCCTGCCACAATAAAGCCCCAATCTATGTGTTTATTTGTTTGTTTATCAGCCTTTCAAGGCTTTAATAATCAAAATAACTTCTTTCTTGTCACCCGCCCACCCAGTCCCCACTTAATTAACTCCAACAGCTATTCCCATCATATTCAGAGCTTAACCCTGAACTCATTAAACCCAGGCAATTACACAGCCAGTAAAAAGTATTTTGTGTCTTCAGTGAAGCATAATATAGGCCATTGCATCCCCAATTTATATAATGGCATCTGGTATGAAGATCTTTATAAAGTCCCGTGTTTGAGTAGTAAATGAACTATTAAATTTTCCCTCTCCCAATGTCCAGATGTTGTCCCACAATCAAGATGCAAGAGGTAAACAAAAGAAGACTCCATGCAGGACTTGAGAAAAAAAAGAGCCTTGCGGTAACTGGCATGACCAGCCATAATGTCCACCAATGCTTCAACTTAAAGAAAAGCCGATCTCAATTTAACTGGGAGCAAGGTCGTAATACTAGATTCGAGCTAATCTTTATTGCTCGTTAATGAACTTCCAGGCATCGTGGATCCACACAGAATGAATAAAAAAGGGAGGGAGGGAAGGGCTTTCAGCTGTTGGTCCATAACAGACAAGGGTCCAGAGAAAAGGTATACGAATATGAGCAAAATTACAAAAACTCTCCCATCAAACAAATACCACTATGTAGAGTAGCCAGACTGGTAAGCCCTCCTTCATATACTCAATGATGAGTAAACAAGTCAGGGTACATAGTGGGTAATTTTTCAGATGCCAGGTTTGCATCTTCGAAGCTTCTCCAATTACCCTGATGCTGCACCATCAATTTAGTCAGGTAAATCATCCGAAATCGAATACCAGCCGCTATCAACATTTTAATGCAACTATGATAAACAGCCCGCTTCCGTCTAACACTAACTGGCAGATCTTGAGAAAATCTGAGCTGGACACCTTCCCATTTAATCTCTTGCAGCTCTTTAACTCTCCCTAGGATGTGCTGTCGGTCAATATAACTTAAGAGCCGAATAATGAATGGCCTAGGCTTAGCCCCTGGGGGAGGTTGAGGTTTCAGCGAGCGGTGGGCCCGCTCTACCTGGTACACTGTAGACTGTAGTGGAGGACCTGAATCTTGGCTAGAAGCTTCTGTGTGAACTGAATTATGGCTAATCCTTCAGCTTCTTCAGTCAGCCCAAAAACAACAATATTATTCCTCCTGTTCCTCCCCTCCAGGTCTTCTAGTTTACTCTCTACTTTATTCAGCCTCTGCCTTAATGTCACCACTTCTGGCTCTAACCTTGTCTGCTAATTTTCTAGCAAGGACGTACGGGCAGAAACATCCGAGATTTTCTTGTTCATTTGTCTCAATTCCACCTGAATGTTCTTCAGGTCCAAAGCGAATTTTTTGAAGGAATCTTTAATGCTAGCCATTTCCGCTAGGAGTGTGTCTTCCGACAGGGGGACAGAGTTGCTAGCTGACGCTGCTGCCTTGTTGGGGGTTATGGTCTGTGTTTTGGTTTTCTTCGCCGACTTGTCTGGCGTCTGCGGCAGTGTCCGGGTCAGGAGCACCTGCCACATTTCTGTATCCATTTTTACACCCTTGGATATTCAAAACAGCTTCTATTTGCTTCTCTCAATTTCTGTTCACTTCAAACGGGTGTTAGCAATGTTTAAATAACCAATCTCAAACAAAACATTGCTAATTTTATTATTTTTGGAGAGTTCAGGGGAGAGCTGAGTCGGAAAACGTCTGCTCAGGCTGAAAACATCACGTGATCTCCTTTAAGGATGTTTTTGTCAGACTTAGAACCTGAAGAATATCAAGTCATGTGATACTGACCAAAAAAAAGATATACGTAACAGTGATTGATACACATTTCACTGAATTACACACATTTCCAAAATGTCCACCACAATGTACATCACATTTGGAGAAATTAATTACAGAGCCACGTCTTCCCCCAAAACTGAAAGATAGTCATTGGTTATGCTGTCATGAGAAATTAAATGTGAAATCTAACCAAAAACACAAACAGATGGAAGATAGGTTATGTTCATGACCAGCTTGCTTACAAATATTGGAAACAATGCACCAACTTTTCTTTTCCTGCACATACAGTATTTTGAATCCTTTTGGGCATATGTAGCACATATTTGGTGGGAGGGATCTTATTTTGCAACAGTCTCTTAAGAAAACCTTATTTTATTGGGATTTATTTACAACAATGGCATAAGTGGGACCATAGTACTTTAAATGTCATATTCGCTGTATTTAAATGGTACATATGGAATAGCAGGTGTCTTTTTATGTTGCAACAAAAACAGATTACGTATGTGGAGTTATTATAGAAGGTGACAAATGAACTTAAAAAGGCATATGCATATGAAAAAAGGAAAACACGTGGCTTTAACAGGTTATTACAAAAATTGAGAAATTTACCCTGGGTTACTGATAGCGATGTACCAGTAACATAAAGTCTTTTATTTCTGTGTCACAATGAGTCTGTTTTATTTTATTTTTCCCTCTCCTGTTTTCTCTTTTAGATGATTTTGTATTTGTAAGGAATGTTGATTTTTCTTTTCTGTATATTTCTTTAGTCTTCATTATTGTTTTAGAAGGATTGTTTTCTATTATATATGATTTTCAATAAAACAAATTGTCCCTATTCTTGGAAGGGGCGCTCTTCACTTCCTGTTGGACAGCGAGTCCTTGGAGGATGGAGGTGGTTGGAGTGGTCGGAGTGGAGAAGTCAACCTCCGTCCCCTTCAGGAGTATTGAGATGGTCCAGGTGGAGTTACTGTCAGAATGGATATTGAACCATTGTCTGTAGAGCCTGACAAACAGACTTTGAAGAGGGATTCTGCCCCTAAGTCAGCTGATGAAGAACTCCTGGAAAAGAAGTTAGAAGAATAAAAGCCTGCCTACTTGTCTTTATAGCCAAGGAGCAGCAAAAGTATGCTGCAAAGAAAGCACAAATGTTGTTGCTGAGAAGTGCCCATCAGAGTATGCCAGCTGATGTGAAAGCTGTTAGTAATTTTCTTGACAAGCCTCTGCCTATGTCAGTGTATAGCACTGTCCAGAAACTTTAACTGTAAAAGTTGGCATGAGCCAGGAGGATAGAGCAATCAGGTCTGCAGAAACACAGTCCCATGGCTTGTAAGAGCAGACCTGATGTCAAAACAAATAGCGGCAGTGGCCTCAAAGAGAACACTAGTATCAGTAATGCCGACTGCAGCTGAACAATAAAGTCCAGCAGCTGAGGTTCCACTGTTACAGAGTGAAGTGCATCATTCCAGGAAGTTACTGGCAGCTCAGGAGGAAACTGTTGCCTTACTAAAACCAGTACTGACACAATGCACCTTGGAGACGTCTGTTGTAAACAGGACAGAGAAGCAGTTAAAAAATGTATCTGCTAGCAACTGTGGGGGGTGGGGTCACAACAGCTGAAATAACTAAACAGAGATAGCAAACTGAGAAAGCAAGGCAACTTTTATTTATAGGGTGCTCATTCCCTGAGGTTCTGGGCACCAAACAAAACATATCAAAGATAAAATACATGATGAAACATAATACAAATTATCAGAATAACATTTTCCAGATTTTCAAAATAACAGTATAAAAATCAGGTTCAGGTTATGAAGAAGGTATGGCTGGAATCATTAGTCAATAAAAGCCAATCTAAAGAGGTGGATCTTTAGCCTCAGCTTGAAAATTCAGTCGAGGGAACCTACCAGACTGCAGATGGAAGCGAGTTCCACAGGGATGGCCCAAAGTCACTAAAAGCATGGTCACCCAATGCCTTGAAGGATGGTTGGTGGACTGAGTGGTGACTCTATACCATCTACAAGTGCTGTGGGAGGTGGATAGTTTTCTCCCTGACTCTGGAAATAAATGTCCAACTGTTCCCAAACAATCTTCTAAACTTGCTCATAAACCTGGTTATCAAAAACACGAGTATGAACAGCATCTGGGGATGGGACACTGCAACACAGACTGCTGCTACCCAGATGTTCAGAACTGGAATATGGAAAAAGTGCTCAGGGAGGCAGGTCGGAAACAATCCCCTGTTAGAGGAAGATGGGTGACAAACCCATGGTCTGACGACAGTGCTCAGAAGGAATTACAAGGCTAGTCAGTGACTTCAGAGGGTGTGAACATGACTAGCTGGGAAATTATCACTATGCCATGTTCAGTTGCCACTGTCGGGGCTGCTAACAGCATCAGCTACAATGAACGGGACACTGACAACAGTCAGATAAGAGAGGATTCTACTAACAATATTTTCATTTCAAACTACTACTTTCAAATCTTCTTCGAGGAGAAATTCAGTGACAGACCTTGTACACACCATAAGCAGAAGAAATAGAGTATCCTGGTGTACAGGATGTTGGGGCAAATGTGACTATATTGAGTGTGGGGGAAGGCAACTGCTATATCATTGGAAGTGAATGGGGATGTAACACAGCCCTCTGCAACACCAGCTGAGCTGGATAATAGACATGCTGAAATACATTTTCCCCCAACAGCACAGATGCCCCGAACTCATGTTGGGCAGACATGGTGGATTCGGATATTCCTCCTAAAGAGGAATTGCTCTCAAATATGCCATGTACTAATTCCTGTAATAACTTCCAGGACAAGGGGGATGCTCCCCTAGATTCTCAGGACGCACAGGGTCCCTTGAATGGGAAGCAAGAAGGTGCTGGGGGGGCAACCCAAAACCCTCCTGCTGGTAGCCAGAATAAATCAGACATACCAGAGGCACAGAACAACCTGATGGGACTGGTGGCCCTTGGGGTTCCAGACATGGGAGACCTTTCAGGATGGCAGACCTATTTGCAAACATGGATGAATCAGCAAAAAGAAAAAGTGCCATCTGTTTAAAATATAAGGGAGATATGTATGAACAGCCAGACAGAGCTTATGTGACCATAAGGGTGCTTAAAGAATCATTGCAATTTCTGGCTACAGTTATATTTGCTTTCATCCATACTTCTGGTGATGCATTGATTGATGTAAGTTTCAAAACTCCACAACTGCTGGAACACTTTTGGAATAAGTTCCATCAAGTAAACTTATCTCCCTTGTGGACACCATTTATTGCCATACCTCTTACTGAGCCCACGGTGAAACAAGTGATCACACTATTTCAAAATAGAGAGGTTAACATTTCTGATATCTTATTTTGGGTTAAACAAAGGGCTGGCATTTTTGGACTGTTTTATGTCTATATTGGATACAGATAATATCTAGACAGGGGAGTGGAAAAATCAGGATATGGCTGCACACATCTGAACAAGGTATTCTGCACCTTCCCAGTAGTTTTACACATTGGGAGAGACAAGGGAGTATGTTTCTATGCGGGGCAACTCAAAACCTGTCACAGATGTGGTTCCTTGAAATATTTAGGCAATGCTTGCAACATTATGTTATTTAATCTATGCCTACAACCAGGCCATTCCAGCACGAGATGCCCCAACCCAATAAAATGCAATCTTGTTGAAGAAACTGTTCACACATATACTCAATGTCCTTGGGCAGCCCAGAATAAAGGCACTTTCTATGACCAGGAGGACGTGATTTAACAGGCCCAGCAAGGAAAACAGTAAGCTTCAGGCAGTAATCCAACATCTCACCCGCAGTCATTAACATCCCCCTACTGAGCACTCCCAAGGGGGGGGGATCCAATACTTCAGAATCTGAGAATTCCCCCCATCCAGAGCTCCTGCTCCACAGGAACATGGCACACAGCCCAACCAGAACCACCAGAAGAGGTCCTTCCTCCATCTGTAAGGACAGAATGGATTATGGAGGATCCTTTGCCAGATGAAGGTCCAGAAAACATGAACATTCAAGATGTAATGTCTTCACCCCATAGTACAGATGAGGACTTTCTAATCATTGAGGGAAAGAGGCAACGTACTTGTCTATAACCTAAAACAAACATTCCTAAGAGGGAGGACATTATCACTAAGAACAGATCTGCAGTCCTACAAACCTCAGGTGGGGATATAGAGGAAGACTCTGAAGCATTATCAGTTACTTCCTCACAAAATGATTTTTCAGACATGGGTGCATCCATTCCTGAAGCTTCACTTTCCAGGAAAAGAAATAAGAAGAAAAACAATTCTTTACATGTTAAATAAATAAATGGCATAGCTCATTCCTCTCCTCTTATGGTTCCTGATGGATGTTTCTCTGTTGGATAGCTTAAAAACTACCTCCTTAAATGTTAACAGAAATAGAAACAATAAGAGGAGACAGTTTTTTCCTCTATAGCAGCTTCTGCATCTGCTGTTGTTTTGTTACAGGATACTAGACTGTAGTCTCTTTCAGGTATTCAGCAGGCTCAATCAGAATGGGCCTGGGGCCCTTCAGTGTGTTCCATAGGAGAGGATCCCTGCTCCAGAGTGGGGGGTTCTCTTTAAGTGTTGTAACTTTATAATTTCCAAATTAATAGAGACTTACCAAGGGAGGGTTATGATTTTGGACTTAGGAGTGGTTTTCTACTTCTATTAGGCTGGGAGTAGTGTATGCCTCCAAACAAAAGCAACTAGGATTGAATTGCATTAGAATATTCACCCTTATCATTATACTTTCAAGATAGTAATAATGGAGGGGGATTTCAATTTCCCCTTGGGCATGGAAGATAAAACAGGGAAGACCCAAAAAATATACAATGATTTCAATTTTTTAAAACGTATGGTGGCATCTGCAGGTATGAAAGATGCATATCGAGAGTTACGCGTTAAGGGTGGACATATGTATTGGAGAGGGATCCTCTTCTCTAGGATTGATTATTTCTTTGCCTCCAACTGGGTCAACATTTTGCAAGCTAATACAATGGTGTCAGAAATTTTGGATCATGTAGAGCTCCAGGCTGAGATAGGTGAGTGGATACATAATAGGATAGGCTCTGGATTCTGGTGACTTAACATTACTTTATTGCATTACAAGGAGGTGGTCATGGCCTGTAGGGGTGTACTTAAAGTCAAGGTTTCTGACCTGTGTTGTTTTAATTCTCTTCTCTTCTTTCTTAGTGGGAAGATACAAAACAGAAGTTGAGGAGTTTTTTTTTTTAAACACAAAGTAAAAAGAAAGCTAATAGTGTGTACTTAAAATACCTTCAGTTACGCAGACAGTTTCAAAAATATTACATTATAAAACTCCTTGAAAACTTCATACACAGAACAAATTAATTACTTTAAAAAAATAAATGAGAGATTTCCAGTATGATAAGGCAAAATCCCTGAAAGCAGAATTAAAGTTTTGAACCCAGGACTTCAGATACATTACAGATACAGTATCTTTAAAGGTTGTCAAACTAGAAAAAAAATGTAAATGATGGATGCTCTTAAAGAACCCCAGGGAGTAACTCACTTCTCACAGAAGAATATAGAGGCACTGTTGCATCAACATTTACAAGCTTCTTTTGGGGGCTAATATTTCCATGGAAGCAGATTTAGAATGTTTTATGGTTTTTTCTAGTTTAAGTGACCTTTTGGTTCAGGAGTGCCACGAGCTTGAAGCTCCAATGCAGCCGGAGGAGGTGAATGATGCTATCCACTCTATAAGGTCAAAAGCATCACCAGGCACTGACGATCTAACTGCAGAACTGTATGATGTTTTTGTCTCATAACATGGGCCCTTTTTAGTTGAAGTATTCAGGGAAATCATGGAGTGTGGCAAATTATCAGGAGATATTTCCCATGCTTGTATGATATTTTTGTATATAGAAAAGATGATAGAGCATGTATTAGGAATTGGAAGCCTATTAGCTTACTGAATTTAGATCAGAGATTTTTAAACAAAATGCTTTTGTGAGCACCTGAATAAGGTAACTCAGAAAATAATCTCATTGGAATTGGAGCAAACTCCTGCTATTCCCGGTAGGTCATTAGGGGATAACCCGATAATCACTAAAGAAGTGGTGGCCAGGGGAAATGTTGGAAAGCTAGAAGACTTTCTACTAAACTTGGATTGGGAGAAGGCCATTGACCAAGTGTCTCACTGATTTTTGTTTCAGGTTTTGTTGTTTCATGGGGTGCCTCAGAAATGTGTGGATTGGATCCAGTGTTTCTATCAGACTGCATCATTGTAGTCTTTAATTATTGACTTTTTGGGCCAGACTGTACTTGTGAAATGAGGTGTGCAACAGGGGTGCCCTTTGTGCCCCCTACTGTACACCTTTGACTTGGATATTTTAATCAGGAAACGTAACGTCAGAGCATATTAATGGGACTGAAGTTTCGCATCTTATGGCTTCAGTAAAAATAAGTACATATGTGGATTATATTCGTATTTCTGGCTGGCGTGGATTCTGGTGAAAAAGCATTATAGGTCTTAAAAAGATATGAGTTAGTGTCTGGAGCAAAAATAAATGTATCTAAAAGTAATGCACTGTGTTTGGGACCATGTAAGACACGGGATCTGAATCACATCAGATCTGTTCTAGTTGCTACTGAGGCTGTTGACATTTTAAGAATAGAATATGGGCCAGAGGACATGGTAGCCTTTATTTGGATAAAGAAGGTTGAAGAAGGAGAAGATAAAGTGATGTTCTGGAAAAACTTACAATTATCAAACATGAAATTTATTTTTCTCATCAAATTGTTGGGTATGCCCAATGAATTTGAAGTAAAAACTTACATGTGATATGTCCAACTTGCTTCAGAGGGAGGTTTGGGTCAAATTAGTAGGGAGATTGGCCTGCTAGTAGGGAGATGCCATAACATCATCAGTTTGCCTTAAATGGTGTCAAAAAATAAGGAAAAAAGCATTTAAAAATATTTAATATATTTCATTTTGTCAAGAATAAGCATGAAAAAGAATCAACAACTAGTTTGCACAAAGTTATCACTTACATTGTTCATCACTAATTTACTTTTTATGTGTCTTTATCTGCCAAAAAAAAACATGAACTGATATTTTGGACAGAATATTACTTAAGCAGGAGATTTTTTGTTTCCCTGGAGGGAGGGAGGGAGATGTTCAGTCAAAAAAACAGGAGTCTTCTGCGAAAAGAGGGAGATATCACATGTATGTAAGAATTCAGAATTTTTTTTCAATTGTGACTGAGAAGTAGGACAAACCTAGTTAAACAAAATTTTACCTACCTGCCAATTAATAAAAGAGGCTTGGGTGTTAAATCCTCTGGCTTTTTTTCTTTTTCCTTGTTTTAAGAACATAAGAATTTACTGGCAGAAGGGGACCTCTTGATCCATCTGCAGTAGGCTGCTCAGAATACCTACTCCCCATCTCTTAGGCTATTTCCTTTTTTGTGTGTAGTGTTTATCCCATGCAAATTTAACAATATTACTAAATTGTTTTCAAAAGTAGATACTAAGAGTAGAGTTTTAATTCATGAATGGGTTATGTCTTTCAATGTTAAATGAGAAAGAGGTAGATGGGTTGTTCCATCGGTGGCTAGAGTCTCACATATACCTGTGTGTATATTCTTGTCACCTTGACAAAATGAAGTCTTGGAAATTAATACCACCTCTTTTCCAAATGTTCTCTAGGAAACAAGTGTATAATATTATTCTAGGAAATATGTGTACAGAATGCTTATTATTCCTAGGTGGTACAGGTCAGTCCAGTGATGTTACTATAAAACAGTTGACAGACCTCAGAATCCCGATATATATCTGGGACACAGTACTCTCATAAACAAAATCCTGGCAGAAAGGTACTGTCCTAGAGACACATGTGCAGGTAGAACTGAGACTCAGATTCACCTTTTCTTGGAATGCCCATACATTTTGCCTTTTTTGGGATACATTTGTAGCAGACACACATCTGAGGGAATTTCAGACATTGACTTATGACATCCTGAAATTAGGGATCTATGATACAGGATGGCCAGGGTTACATGAAAGTACTTTAAGGGTGCTTTTGGCTATGTCTAAATATACGATCTGGCAAGTTACAGTAGATGTAGGTTGGTACTTCAACAACAGTACTTGACACAAGACGACCTATTGGTGGCATAAAGAAATATTTGGTTACTTGTTATGTGAAGGATAGACTTAAAGGGAACATGTATGATTCCCTGTGTGCTTATTTTTTACAGTTATTGTAGTTATCTAGCAATTAGATTGCTACGATGGATTTAGCAAAGGACTTTGGTAAAACTTTAAAACATACTTTTTGAAAAGGGCTATGGAAGCATCCATTTTGTGGACAGGATGGGTGTTTGTGATGATGTCAATGCCTCACAAATCTTGATAGTATGAAGTGCAGCAGGTGAGAACAGCTGAATTATGCTGATGATGATATTTTTAAACTGAAGAAAATCCAGGATTTTATGTTTAGCAGAGTATGACAAGAGATTCTAATGCTTTTTCTTGCCATTTGACACGATCCCTGACTGTAGGAGCTGTTTGTTTTATCCTGCTTGACTTAATACTGTTAGGGCTGGTTAGGTAGTGACATCATCACAAGACCCTTCCTTTTCACAAAATGAATACTTCCACATCACAGTTTTGTTACCATTTTTTTTTTCTGTTTTACTGAAGACATTTGCCAAACCTAACCCAGCAGATCACTTACTGGATTCTTATAGTAACCTTTACAGCAATCATATAGGGAATGGTACACATTCCCTTTCACTATAACTGAGGACATTTACCATGTACTATGGAGACATAGCCCATCTTTATTTTTCTAAATATCCTTCTTAACTAGAAAAAAAAAAAAATAAATACAAATGTGGATTGAATTTGATGAAGTGAGGTTTGTGAACTAAAAAAGGGTTTAGTACTGTAACATTTATTATTTTCCCATATTTCTTACTTTTTAAGGGATTCTTTGTATCAAATTCTCTGTAATTGTTTTTGTGTGTAATGTTTTGTATTATTATTTTCTGAATAAAAATTCCCCTACTCTTAACAATAAGTGCCATGGGATCTTTTACTTCCACCAGGACAATAACCAGAAATGGGCTCACAGGACCTCAGTTTAACATGTAATTCGAAGGACAGCACCTCAGTTGTGAAGCACCCCCCCCCCTTACTGCACTACAGCATCACTTATGGGTATTACCCCCTCTTACTGCACTACAGCATCAGTTATAGGTATTAACTCAAAAACCTGGTGTAGGGCTTAGACCCACAACCATCTGATCTTCTGACCCCAGAGGCAAGCATGCTGTCTACTGAGCCACTGGCACTGCACTAAGCTGAATAAATTAATTAATTAATTAACATGTGTTTATGTAGCCATACTGTATGTACCTCAAAAGCTTTTAAAAAGGCCTTTATTCTATTTCTTGCTAAACATTGCAAGGAATTTCACTTCTGTGCAAGACTCTGAAAATCTTTTTATTATCTGGAAACTTTAGAAGTAGACATGTGGAATGCAGAACTGTGCAAACCTTTCAAAGATTGAAGTTTATAAGGTTAAACATTGAACCCAGAAAAGCTGCACCTGTTTGTTTACTTTTAACTAGGCTTGGCACTACAAAATGGAAAGTCACTGAGTTACAGTGTGTATGAAATTTGTATTTCTTTTCATTATCTTGTCCTGATACATTACCCACAAGCAAGGATCCATTGTTCTTGTATCACTCTGATCGTGCAAGTCGATGGGCATTGTAGGGCCTCAAGGACTGTGGATCAATAGAGACTAGGCAACACTGTCTCACAAGCAGTGATACACATATTATTAAAGCAAAGTATTCCATTAGCATGATAGTGATGTCTGCTAACTTTTCCGGACATTATAACCATGGCATGTAACAGTAGCTTATTGCCGGTTGTATGAGGCTGTTTTCTGAGAAGGTACACTGCATAGTGGGGCTTTCCCCACTCCACATTCTCACTGGGCCTTGGTGATGTCATCAGGCATTGTGAAGGCTGTTTTCTCATTGGTTAAGTTTGCCATTTTAGTGGGCCAGCCTCAGCTGTAACATTCTCAACTTCATGATCAATCTTTATGCAACCCTTCCACTGCTCTCTTGGATTTCTAAAGAGCTTCTGTACTGTGTCTTCTCAGCTGAGGCTGTTACCATAACAGAACCCTCTATTGGTGTTAGTTGGGGATGGTGGACCAGAGAGATCCTCTGTATAAAGGGGACAGTGAGACAGGGAAGGCACTCAATATCTCCCTACACCGGCAAATTAACAACAGACAGACACACAAAGAACAACTGCCACAGGCCACACTGCTCACATGGTAGTAGTTAAAGCAAGGGGAGAAGGGGGGAAGTAGGTGGGGGTTTAACAGAAATTGCTGCTCCTACCTATATTGGGTCTGTTCCTAGGGGTAAAAGCTCCATAATGGTAAAGGGGATAGCTAAGTGCATTTGTAAGCAATGACTGGAACATAAAACATGGAGGAGAACATGCAGTGGGGGTTGAAGGAGGCTGGGAGGGTTGTAGAGTACAGGTGGTGTGGGGTAGCAGTGTTCCATATAGCTCTCTGGGAGATGGGGGGATGCCTGGTTTTCAGACAGATTGGACAGCTGAGGGCAGAGGTGTGCCAGTTGAGGCAGAAGATAGGTCAGCTGGTGGGGAAGGGGATCCATAGGGTACAGATGGGAGAGACAGAGGGGCCAGAGGACATAGAGGCAGGCAAGGGAAGAAGAGAACAACAGAGGTGCCAAGGCAGGTAGGAAGCCAACAAAGGGGGAAGAAAGGAAGAGAGGTAGCCCCATCGCCCATCTCCTGCGGGAAAGAAGGCCCAGGGTGGTGGGGCAGATAATGGTAAAGGAACGGGTAAGGAAGGGTGTCCGGGAGGAGCACCATCAGAAGTGCCAGTGCAGATTAGGTTCTCCTGCCGGACGGAGATGAAGAGGTGGAACTTGGAGGGATGGGTAAGGACAGTGAGATGCGGAGGGAAGGAGGCAGAAAGAGGAAGGACTTCAGGGATGGTATGGTGAGGGTGTGAGAGGAAAAAAGTTCAGGCAAGAGGGAATGGGTGGGGAAGTAGGCAAGGGGCAATGAGGAAGGCTGAGCGAGGGGATGGGCTGGGGGTAAGCAGAAGAGAAAGGATAGGGGAGTGCCAGATGGAACTGAGGGTCAGGAGGAGGGGAGTGAGATGGCGTAGCAGGCATAAGGGATTGAGGGGAAATACGGCATGTGCAGGAGGGGAAGGGGAGGCAGACAGGAGTGGGTAGCAGCATGGGTGGAGGGGGGAAGAGCCCATGAAGGTGGGGAAGGTTGATGATCTTGGGGGGTGAGAGGGAAGGGAAGAGGTTAAGATCAAGCTGTAAGAGAGTAGAATATATGCCAGGGATGATGGCAGGGGGTTGGGATCTCTGATAGTGAAGCATGTGGTGCTGGGGATTGGGAAACCTCACATAATAGTATGCTTGGGTACAAATTACCTTGCATGATGCAAGGTGAGGGTGGTGTAAGAGTGGTTCAGGGAGGAAGGGAAAATCTGCAGCAAGGTAGGGAGTTCAGTAGCCTTCTTAGAGGTGCTATCAATTCCAAGGGCTAGCACTGTGAGAAGAGTTAGAATTGAGAAATTCAGTGTATGACTCAGAGGGTGGTGTAAGGGGGAGGGATATGGGATAGTTGATGACTGGAAAGGGACTTGGGAGAGTAGAGACATGTATGCACTAGACAGGTTACATCTAAGTAAAAAGGGCACAAGTGTCCTGAAGGGCAAGTTGGAGCAATCCATGGGGAAAGACCTCCATTTAAACTGATGGGGGGCAGCAGGATGCAAAATATCCTCAGTCACCTGGTGGAGAAGGCCAATAGGCCTCCTCCTACAATCACAACAGAATAGTGAGGAACTAGTTAAGGGGGGCATAGGGAAGGAGGGATGGGGAGGGGAGGAGGGGGCAGGACAGTGTAAAACGGGTCCCGAGTCACTGTGGAGGGTAGTGTCTTTGAACTCCAGAAGCATGGGAAATAAAATGGCTATGCTGCAGGCACTAATGGCTAATGGAGAGGTGGACATAGCAGCCATCACAGAGAAATGGGCCACACCAAACCATGACTGGAGCCTCGCAGTCCCTCAGTACAAAATGTATGTGAAGTATAGTGAAATGGGAAGAGGGGAATGGCTCTGTATGTGAAGAATGAGATAACCTGTACCAGAGAGGAAGGGGTGGATGGAAAGACAGAAGCATTATGGGTGCAGGTCCTATCCACTAAGGGAAGAAAACTACGGTTGGAGGTAGTTTACAGATCACCTTCACAGGATGAGGAGCTAGACAAGGTACTGGAATCACAAATCATGGAAATGGCAGGCAAGGAGGAGGTAGTAATAATGTGGGACTTCAGTCTACCTGGAGTGGATTGGAAAATCCCAGCTACCTCCAGCACCAGGGAGTAGGTACTGCTGGGCACATTCCAGAGTGGATTCCTGACACACAGTATCATGGAGCCCACTAGGGAGAAGGCCATATTAGATGTGGTCCTGTCCAACTGTAGACATGTCCAGCATGTCAAGGTGGAAGCAATATTTGCAGGAAGCGACCACTATGCGGTGTGATTCCACCTAGACATGGGCAGATCAAGGGATGGTCAGGACCAAGATGAGGGTTTTGCATTGCAGGAGGGCTGACTTTACTAAGATGGGAGACATTCTGGTAATAGACATTGCTGGAATCAGTAAGGAGACAGAGGTAGAACAGAAATGGGCCATAATAAAGGAGGGACTGATGGAGGCCACTAATGAGTGAGCCAAAATCAGAAGCAAGAAATCTAAGGCCTAGAGGCCCAGCTGGTTTGGAAAGGAAGTGGCAAATGTGATAAGGGAAAAGAAGGCAGCCTCCCAGAAGTACAAATGTACTCAGAATGAGGAGGATAGTGAAGTCTATAGTACTAAATCAAGGGTAGTAATTAGAGCAGTTGAGAGAGGCAAAGGCAACAAGGGAAGTACTGCTGGTAGAGGGAGTAAAATTAGCTGAGAAGGCCTTCTTCAAATATGTAAGGGAGAAGATGGATTTTAAAGATAAGCTTGTCAGGTTAAAAAAGGCGGGGGGGGTTGGGCAGAAGGAAGTGAACAGAATGCAGACTTTGTGGAGGCACTTAACACGTATTTCTGCTCCATTTTCACTAGTGAGAAGGAAGGACCAGTGCCAAAAGGAAGCGGGGGGGAGTGGGAGTCACTGATGGCATAATAGAGGTGGGCAGGGTGCATAATGGCCTAAAGGTACTGAAAGTAGACAAATCCCAAGGGCTAGGCAGACTGAACTGAGGGTCCTAAGGGAACTGGGGGAGATGCAGGTAGGCCCCCCTGGCAGACCTGTTTAGCACCTCTATGGAGTCTGGGAGTGTGCCCTGAGACTGGAGAGCTGCACATGTGGTGCCCATCCATAAAAGTGGTCCAAGGGATGAACCAGGGAATTACAAGCCAGGAAGGCTGACCTCAATAGTGGAGAAACTGATGGAGACTATCCTGAAGGAAAGACAGGTGGGTTTCCTTGAGGAAAACAGGCTGCAAGACAAGAGGAAGCATGGATTTGTGTCAGAGAGGTCCTACCAGACTAATCTGATTGACTTTTTCAATTTGGTGACCAAGACAGTGGACAGGAATCAAGTGGTTGATGTCCTGTATCTGGACTTCAGCAAGGCCTTTGATTCTGGACCTCACAGGAGACTGGTCAGAAAGCTGGAATATCTGGGGTTTGGGGCCAAGCTCACCAGATGGGTCAAAAACTGGTTGAAGGACAGAACCCAAAAGGTGATGGTCGGTTGGGGGATTTCTAGGAAGCTAGGCCACTGACCAGTAGGGTCCCACAAGGCTCGGTGCTCAGTCCGGTGTTATTTAACATCTTCATCAGTGACATAGCAGATGGGATCAAAAGTAAAATCTGCCTCTTTGCAGATGACACAAAGCTCCACAAGAGGGTGGACACAGAGGAGGGGAGACAGGAACTAAGTGAAGATCTGGTTAGGTCAGAAAGCGGTCTGTCATTTGGCAACTGGAGTTCAGTGCTATAAAGTGCAAAGTTATGTACTTGGGGGCAAATAATTCAGAAATCAAATACAGGTTGAGTGGTGTGCAGGTCACCAAGTCTGAAGAAGAAAAGGACCTGCGGGTTATCATCTAAAGTGACCTGAAGCACTTGGCATACTGCAGGGGAGCAGCAGCAAAAGCAAATCAGATGTTGGGCTGTATAGTTAGGGGGATTACCAGAAGGAAAGCAGCGGTCATACTACTGCTGTACAGGTCACTTGTAAGGCTGCACCTAGAATACAATGCGCAGTATTGGTGCCCTTGTCTTAAGAAAGATTTTAATTTGCTGGAGAAAGCCCAGAGAAGGGGTCTAATGGGTCTTGCCCCAGACATGGGCATGGCAGGCCTAAAGGTGAATCCGAGGATGTGGCACACCCCTCTTACTTCCAGCAGCGTGCCACATGGGAAAGTCTCCCTAAATCTGCCACCTTCAGGAAGCCCTGCCATGGTTCTGCCACCACCATGGCAGCCCCACTGCCTTAATTCCACTCCATTCATTTGGTAAACTGGGACCCCCCGCCTCCAGATGGTTCTGCTGACTCTACACCTCCTTCGCTCTTCCTGTACAACCTCAGCCATGGTACCCCTGGCCCCAAACAGCTGCCAAACTCCCGCATCCTTCCCTCAGAAACCTTCCAACCATCACACCAACACTGACAACTGACATACTCTGGGATGAGGAGTTTTAAGCCCCCCGGCCGCACTGGCCCTACACAGCCCACTGAATCTCCATCTCCCCTCCACTCCCAAAAAACCCTGGGCTTAAATACAGACGAACTCCGCCACCTACTTGACAGAACAGGGACACGCCCCCTAGGCTGACTAAAGGAAACAAATGGATGTGGGGGGGTGGAACAGGGAAAGAAGACAAAAAATGAGTAAGCCCACCCTGCGTGAAGGGGGGCTTACATAATCAAGGCACAAGGTCATTATGCCGTATACAAAAACAGCGTGGCTACAAATGCCGCAGCCAAAACTGTGCTGACCACAAACAGTCAAGCAAAACAGTGACATGTCGGGAACTGCACCCCCCCACACACACCCTGGAACTTAAATAACTAAACTCGGGGGGGGGGGTAGTTCAGGGATGGGAAGAAACTCAGGAGGGGACATTTTTTTTTTTATAAAGCCCAAAAAGTAGTAGTGGGAGACCTGAGGGAGGCTGAACCATGGTCCCAGGTCTCCCGACTACGCCATGTGCTGGTGCCCTAACCACTCCACCACAGGAGCAACTTGACCAGGCCCCCAGCACACAGCTGCTTTACTTCTCCTCATAGATGTGCAGATAGACGGGGTAGCGATATTTCCCATTCGCTATCATACTCCTGTTGCTCTACATGCACATGCTGTATACCTTGAGCGGTTATTGCTGCACTGTTCTGGGTGTGGCACATTTAACCAATACCCATAATCAAGCATTGATCAGTGCCAATAATGTTTTGATAATTGAAATGTGATGTAAACAAGGGCACAGAGGAGATAGATGAAATGACAAGTGTTGAGGTAATTGCCGTCATTGCCTGTGTGTGTGGTGGTAAGTAATTGCCGTTATTGCCATTGTGTGTAGGTGTTGGGGGGGTTGTGCTGGACTGGAAAAGGAACTGCCACCAGTGTTGTTTTTTTTTTTTTTATTAACTTTTTTTTTTTTGTTACTCAGGATAGCTTATCTGAGATTCAGCGTTTCATTTTCAGTTGGATCCTGCTGCCACATTTTTCTATAGCTGGTGCAATTCTCTGTACTTTGGTACCAGTTCTCCAGCTTCTCAGTCAGCTACTGGTCTGGTCGGATAGTCATTTAAAAAAGTGCAAGCCGACAGTGGGGATGGTCTCCCTGTGTCAGGTTTAAAAACAAAGTAAAAGCTAACATTTGAGTATGGACTTTTGGCGTTAATTTTTATTTAAAAAGTGAAAGTCAGCATCATGTAATGTGTGTGGCTGCAGTGTTACAGCTTACCCAGCTAGTGTACATAATAAATTCAGGATCTCTTACCTGGGTGCAGGGGATACTTGGATGGGGGCTCAGGGCAACAGCCAGTCATACTTGTAAAATAAGAATAGCAATGAGGTCACAAAGGATTCATAAATCTTGAGGGAGAAAATAGACCAGACAAAACATAAACATGAAATTAAACTTTTCCTGATAGGCTGAAGTTTGGTGCCCTGTTAGATCTGTAGAAATAAAAGGAAAATGAGTTAGTATGGGGAAAACATAGTAGCAAGAGAAGAGGCAGTGAAGTGAAGAGATGCAACACAAGTATAGATATTAATTGAAAGTTATTTTCCAGAAAAGGTATCGTTCAAGGCACACTTGGGTGAAGAAATGGAGAAACTTGAAACAGAGAAAAGAAAAACAATAAGGTGAAACAGGGCTGACTACATTGACCATTGGTCTTTTTCTACCAGTAGTGTCTATGTTTCTATATTGAAGGCGATACAAAAAGAAACAAAGGAATAAAAAAGCAAATGCAGTGGACTTGGGGTTCGGGTCCTCAGTGTCCAGGGTGGTCTGTACTGAGATATAATATAGTTATGTTGGCCCTGCTTGTTACTGTAGACCTCCTTTCAGTCATGTGTCCATTTGCTTTAAAATGGAGCATCCTGGACTGTGTGATGGTCTTGTCAGTAGTGCAACACAGGCGTGCACTGGTGACTTGAGTTTGGGAGCCAGCTCAGGAGCTGGCCAGGCAGTCAGGGTGGGCTGGGGAGGCACTGCCATGCAGCAATACTAGGTGGGGAGGGATGGGTGCAACATTCCTCTGTACTAGCGACCCCTGTGGTGAGCCAGAGAGCTTGCTCCTCCCCAGGGGCATGCTACAGTATGTACATGTGACATCTACAAGGACACTGGCAGTGTTGGGGCAGGATGTGGGTGGGAACTGGAGAAAGCCCCAATGTGCACTGGTTGGTATTTATGGTGGCACTGGTACTTGAAGCAGGCATGTGGCAGTGACTGGGGGCAAACAACTTTTCATTGAAGAATTTACATCACATGATGTGTGTGCCCTGTGTCAACAGTTGCTATTGATAGAAAGCCCAGCACAGCAGCTGCTTGTAATCCTTACTGAGGATAAGCAAGGCAAGGGACTTAGGAGAAATCGGTCATGTCCTGCTCCACCTACCACCAATGAGATGTTGCATAAGAATAAGATTACCCTAATGCTGTCCCATCAGCACAGCAGTAGCACTACCATTCCTGACATCAGTGACCCGGGTTCAGGAACAATCCCAGGTTGTTGGGAGCTGGCCAATGGGAGGAGAATAGAGCATCCCAGTGGATGCTCTCTTCCTCCGAGGGGGAGGAGTCACTTGGGGCTGCTCTTGCACCCTAAGTCCACCACTGGTGGAAGCACAGGAGACGGGCTCAGAGTCAGGAAGGGGAGAACGCTGTTAGGCACTTGACTGCAACGTGCATTAGCATGCCGTTAGTCTGGATGCATGTTCTTCATGCTGGCACCCTCTAGGGGTTGGGTCCATAAACACCAGGGAAGGAAAGGTAGAAAGTTCTTGGCATCAAACAACATGATGCTGGGATCCCAGTATGCCAGGATGCAGCCATGAGGGCAGGTGATTCCGGAACGCCAGGACCCAGCCGAATACTGGGGGAAGGAAAGAGGTATCTCCCGAGTCGATGACCAGGACAAGTAAACAAAAAAAAAAACAAAAAAAAAAAAAGAGAAGACTATCCTGAGCAAATATATTTTAATGTAATATTGTGCCAATATGATTCATTGCTTTCTGTTAATACTGTTTGGTTAGAAAACTGAATAACCTGAGGCACCTCCACCCACTTTCCCACACACAGTTTGTTTGCACAGTAGCTAGCTACTAGATGACTGTTTTGAATCCAGGAAATCCATCCTCACTTTTGTAATCAATGGACCAACTTATCCAGCACAAGGTAGCAGAAATCCCCTAGATTTATTTATTTAACATTTGGTAACTGGGAAAGGCACACTGAGCTGAGGCTCGTTTCCAGGTGTGACCCAGATGTACAGATGTATAGAGGAATCCATTTTTTTATACTAAATAATGGGGCTGCTTTTTTCAATGCATTTGTTGCTGAGCTAGCTCTGTGAGGGATACACGAAGGCCTGAAGGACAGGACTGGCCACTTACTGTTTGTTATGTAGTGAGCAACCAACCTGAAGACTTGCCGCCTGGGGGGGTGGCAATGGGCACAACTACATGGTGGGAGTAATGCTGTACACAACACACAAATGAGTGAGCGTGTCATGAAAGAAACATCTCTAGGGTAAGAGAGGAGCGAGAGATACATGGTTGCCGCAGAGCTCACAGGCGCCTGCCTTAGTGCAGCAGAGATGCCATATCTTGACCTGAGGAAACCTTTATTCAAATGTGACTAGGGGCCTGTGAGTGAGTCAGACTTGACAGTAACTGAGGCAGGGGTGTAATTTCATCAAAACCATAGGGATTGCTAAACCAGAACAAATTGCTGTCCTTTCATGTGGCAGAGAGGAGGGGCACATCTAGCCAACCCAACCCTCTCAGTACGTGAATCGACTTGAGAACAAGTAGGAGAAAAGGGCATCATTTCACCAACACCATTGCAAATCCAGAACAAATTGAAATAGTTTCATGTGGCAGAGAGGAGGTACTCTATATGGACTAGTCAACCCAGCCCTTTCAGGATGTGAATCTAACATCACCCAGTGGGGCAGGAGAAGGCGAGCAACATGGATGGAGGGTCCCAGAGAACCACACTAATAGTCAGGTTTCCTGGAAATGGAACTCCTGTTTGGGATAATGGAAAGGAAAGTTATCTTGCACAAACAGGCTTGCTATTAGTAATGTCTCTTTTTTCGGGTGAAAGAGAGGAAAACAGCCAACCATACTTGGATCAAGTCTGGATGTAGATGGGTATAAATCAACAAAATGAATATCTTTTAGTTTGGGGAAAGGCATTTCCATCATTAGTGATTTTTGTTTGAATAAGCAGGGCAAGCAAAACCTGCAAAATACTGAAGTCAGTGATCTTGTGGTTAGGGTACTGTCTGAACTGTAAAAAGCAAGATGTGTAGGTAGGACTCCCACTGCCGCCACTTGAGCAAGTCGCTGGCCCCCTGCCCGTGCTCAAGCACCTCCCCTCTGTAAAAGTGGATATAGAAGCAGGACCCCCACCACTACCACCACTGCTAAAAACATACAAAATATAGTGTCTTAGTGCCTAGGAAAAATATGCCTTAAAAAAGGTTGCACCTGCGAGTGTCAGCCCCAGGAAGTCACTCCCTGATAATGCTTTAGGTGAAACCGGTTGGAGGTCCTGCTGCTGTTCTGTTGGTGTCTCCATGAGGAGCTGACACGCGCAGGTTCTACCTTTTAAGGCACTTTTTCCTAGGCACTAAGGCACTGTATTTTGTGTGTTTTTCCCAATAAATTATTTTCTGCATTTCTCACATTGGAAATTGCCTTTGGTACCTGTATTATTTTGATTTGGATCACAGTGGGAGCTGCCAGATTTTTTTTTGTTTGTGCACTGGTGTACTTACAATAACAACAATTTGTAACAACCCCCCAAATTTGTAATCATGGCTGGATGCCCTAGTCCAGCAAATTTATTATTGACTTGGGGTCTTGTAGGAACTTTGTACAGGATTTGTGTCTCAGGACACTTGGGCCCTGCTCAGTTTCTCATGGTGACCCTCAGTATTACAGCAGTAGCTGCCTTCCCCTTTCCACAGTCCTGGCTGGATGTACCAGCTCCCGATTCTGTGGAGGGCGGAGGCCTCGGCACTGTAATTCTTGGGCTCCTCTCATCTGCAGAGTGAATTGCATCTCCAACTCCTCAGCTCTTATTGGCTGTCACCTCCCATAATGATGCCGGTCAGCCAAGCTTTCCCTCAGGAATCTCACTCTCAGGGTGGTTGAGTGGATGGAAGGCTGTGAGCTCACCTGCTGCAAGCAGTCACCAGGTGGTGATGACTGGAACCGTGTTCTGAGCCTTGCTGTGCAGGTTGCTCTGTCCTAAGTGAAATAAAGTCTTTCATTTCTCTCTCTCTTTTCTCTCTCTCCTTCCAAACAACTAATTGGTTGTCTCTAACCTGGGCAAATTAATGAAGTTCTCCAGTTACCCATAAGTGCTCTGATGGCTCTGGAGTAGGCTCTGCTGTTTAACTAGGTGCTTGCTGTCCTTGGATCCTGACTGGCAAACTGATATGGGTCAGAGGTGCAAAAGATGGCAGATGCTATTATTCCCAGAGGCACAGTCTCCTAAAGTCCTTTTTAAACAGCACTGACCCTTTGAAACCCACTTTGTAGCCTATGCCATGTCCAGCCCTGATAAACACTAGTATCACATTAGTCGGGGTTGCATTTTGGGGAAACATCTTGCCCACTGCAAACAATGGCCACAAATGTCCTTTTTAAACAGCACTGACCTTTTAAAACTCACCGTGTATCCTATGTCATTGTCCAGCCCTGGTAAACACTAGTGTCCAGTCAGTTGGGGTTACATTTGGGAAATCCCCTGCCTATTGCAAACATTTGCCTCACGCATCACCGGCATCAGAGAAACACATCTGATGCTTTTACACAACTCAGTTCAGATGCAGGAGGTGCCGAAGAAGTAGCACTTATTTCATTCCCTCCATGACCCCCGCTGATGTAGTCTGCAGTCCCTGAAGGTTGTTAGAAGTATTGAAATGTCCACAGCTTTAAAGGGTTCCATGCTTAACAGTACAAATAAGCCCCACTGATGGTGGTTACGTAAGATCAAAAAAGTTAACAGTACTCTCGACTGAAATTATTTGTGTTATTATGCTACAGAATCAAATGCAAATAGTTAAGCAGTTGTAAGAGATCATGAATATATATATATACTGTAATATATATATATATATATATATATATATATATATATATAAATATATTCTTTGCAAAAACTTCATTAATGCATTAGTTAGGGTGAATACCACAGTGACAAATGCAGGGAAATTAGACGTGCGGTTTCCAACCCTAACACCCCACCCAGGGTTCCCACCCCTACCCCCATCCCCCACCCTCCACACACACCGACAGACATTGGGTGTGTGATATCATCAGGCCCAACTTCACCCCATTCAATATGTAAACCAGCTTACATACTACAGTATAGGACAATGGGGTGAGAGTTAGGCCTGCTGACCTTATGGCACACCCTGACACCTGTTGGTGTGTGGAGGATGGGGTTGGGGTGGTAGGGGTGGGGCATTAACATTGAAAAGCCTAATGCCTCATTTCCCTGCTTTTGTTGCTGTAGTATTCACCCTAACTAATGCATTAGCAAAGTCGTTTGCAAAGAATTTCCCTTCTTTTTCAGATAGTATAAATGTATCTTCATTTTACTGTGGGAGCACAGGGTTTGAATCCCTCCATCGAGATAGTACAGCAGTATCCATATGTTCCAGTGGGAGCCCTGTGCTCCCATCCCTCCATCAAGATAGTACAATACTGTCCATATGTCAGCGTGAGAGTGCAGGGTCCTTTGGACGCTGCGCTCCCATCTCTCCATCCAGATAGCACAACAGTGTCCATATATTGCAGTGGACCCTGCACTACCATCCCTCCACAGATGCACATATGTGTCTAGCTGTGGAAACACAGGGATCTCAGGCCAATATGCTTCCACACATTAAGTTATGAGCAGGCATAGCGAAATTGCAACAAATAGTCATAATTGTGCCATCTCAAATAATTTTTAACCCATATGTTTAACATAACCTTCTTAGCACCTCACCACATGTACCCAGTACAACAAACTTTCAAATTCCCATCAAAATGTAATTTCGCACAACTGTAACACCGTTTTAACGCCACAGTTGTGGAAAAACATTTTCACTGGGATTTGAATAATGACAGCTATACTGTTCATGAAGTGGTGTGGAAAAATGGCAATGTTAAAAATCTAGAGTGAAAATAGGAAAAATAGGCTACGTTACGAGCATGTTTAGAGACTGCGCAATACCCGCTCATAACGCGGTCATTTTTTGGAATTTAGTCACTAAATTTTCAACATTGGCATTATGGGATCTACCCTCATGAACAGTGTAACTATGATTTTGCTAATCCATTCCAAAAGTTGATTTTGCACAGTGACTACGCCTTTCTGCGCCACAGGTGTGAAAACACATTCCAGACAGGATATGCAAAATGACAGCTGTACTATTCATAAGGAGGTGTGAAAATGGCAATGTTGAAAATCTGAAGTGAAAATATTAAAAACTGGTGATGTTACAAGCGTGCATAGAAACTGCACAACGCACACTCGTAGCGCAGTCATTTTGGGGAATTTTTTCACCAAATTTGCAACATAGTCTTTTTGGGACCCCACCTCATGAACAGTGGCACTGTCATTTTGTGAATCAGTCCCAAAAGGTGATTCCATGCAGCGACCGCGAAATCACCTTTCAGGACCTAGAAATGAAATAACAATGCAAGTGTTCATGAGGTGGGGTCCCAAGAACCCCATGTTGAAAATTTGAGGTCAGAATTCCCAAAAATGGCTGAGCTATCAACCTAAGTTGAACCCCTCTATTCTTTTCCATTATATGGCTTACCTTGATTCCTCAGATTGCAGTTCAGCTTTGAAGAGTGCAAACGTGTCCCGATTCAGAGAAGATCACTGATCCCGACCTCTGGAGGGTAAGTATGGGTGAGTGAGGTACGGGGAGTTGGGTGTGCAGAGGAAGGGTGGGGACAGGGAAGGGGGGAACTGGGGAGATAATGAGTGGCAGTTTTCTTTATTACAGGTTTATTTTTAAAAAAGGAAACATCAAGGAAGATTTTCTTTGTTCACAGGTGTAATTCTTTATTTGGGCACACTGGAGTGGGCTCCCAGTGTGCCATATAAGATGGGGGGAGACATCATCATGCCGACAGGGGGGTGGGCTCCCAGTGAGCCACAGTACTGGGTTGGGAGGGGGGATACACATCGACACAGGGATTGGGCACCTTGGTGTCACTGCAGGGGTCAGACTAGTCCAATGCAGGATCCTGCATTGAAATGATTGCAAATTTCAGTGCAGGATTCTGCATCGAAGGAAAGACATCGAGGGACAGTTTTCTTTTCTACAGGCTTTTGATTCCTCAGATTGTAGTTCAACTTTGAAAAGTGCAGATGTGTCCTGATCCAGAGAAGAGCACCAGTCCCAACCTCTGGAGGATAAGTATGGGTGGGGGGGTGCGGGATGGGGGTGCAGAGGGAGGGTGAGGATGGGGAAAGGGGACTGGGGAGATGATGAGGATGGTTTTCTTTATTACAGGTTTATTTTAAAAGAAGGAAATGCTGAGGAGGGTTTTCTTTATTTACAGGCATTGTTCTTTATTTGGACACACTGGGGTGGGTTCCCAATGTGCCATATAAGTTTTTTGGGGGGGGAGACATCATCATGCTGACAGGGGGATTGGGCACCTCCATCGGCAATAAAAGTGGGCTGGAGCATGGGGTCCATCCAACACTGGGAATGGGAATTCTGGTGTCGGAAAGGGTTTTTAAAATATATATATATTGGCACACTGGGGTGGGCTCCCAGTATGCCACAGTACTAGGGGGGGTGGGATACACATTGACATGAGGATTGGGCACCCCGGTGTCAGTGCAGGGGGCAGACTGGTCTGATGCAGGATCCTGCATCAAAATGATTGCATATTTCAATGCAGGATTCTGCATCGAAGAAAAGACATTGGGGAACAATTTTCTTTTTTACAGGCTTTTAAATAATGTCCGGCACACTGGGGTGGGCTTCCAGTGAGCCAAATGTGTGTGTGTTTGCAGGGATACATACCAACACGGCAGCCGACAGCACAAGTTCCAGCTGCAGCAGAAGAAGTCAAGAAAATACCGGTCTTTTCATACAGAGAATGGCTTACAGGCCATTCTCTGTATAAGCTGGACCCCCCCCCCCAAAAAAAAAATTGTTTGGGTCCAGCTTAAAACACAAAAAAACATCAGAATGCACCTAAAGAGATCCTGTTAGCTGTAATGATCACTGGTGTATTATATTATGGCGTAGCACTGAAATTGTGTTTGTCTTATGTGTCCAAGATCATCTTGAAAATGAGCTTGCGCAATGATGTAATTGCCTGGTTAAATAAAGTTTGATTGATTGATTTTAGCTGTTTATTGGGTTTTTTGCATTAAAAAAGTTTGGGACTTCAGCTTTCTTGATAAGCGGGCAAACAAGATGATGGCTGCAACAAAGCTCAATCGCTCGCAGGACTGTGAACTGTATGAAAAATACCAGCATTCTTTACAAAAAGAAGCTGGCATTTTTCACACAGTAGGACTATTGTTCAAAAATAAGCTGCTATTTTTCACACAATAATCCTATTATGCAAAAAATATATATTTTGTGTCGACATATAAACTTTCCCATAGGAAATAATGGGAAAATTTAAAATGTCATAACTTTTGAATGGATTAATATTTTTCACCAAATCTCCACAAGGCACATCTGTGACCCAAAAGCTTTCTACCATGACAATTTCAGCCCACAACGTAAAGCTGTTTTTGAGACACAGCTGAAGAAAGAAATGTCAAAATATCCAGATTTCTCTATTTTTTCAACACTTTATATCTCAGAAACCACTTGAAGGATTCACACAAAAACTGGCAGGTCAAAAGACCCACCCCTAGAGATTATGCATGCCAAATGTCATGCAGATTTATTGAGCAGCTCCAAAGTTATTAAGCTCAAAATGTTCACTTTAACGTAGAAGTGTGGTTTCACCCTAACTATACTGGTGTGACCGCGCCAGTATAATACACACATCTATCTATCTATCTATCTATCTATCTATCTATCTATCTATCTATCTATCTATTCTATATGTGTATATATATATATATTTTTTTTTTAACTAAAGTTATAGATGTTTAAATAATCTGTTAGATTTATTTCACCTATAGTAATTATTTAAAGTGCAGTAATGGTTTATGGACAGAATGGGATAAGCACTGTGAACCTATACAATCCATTATGTCCAGTTCAATTTATGATAGCAAAATACTTTAAGAATTTGTTCTAGTCCATGTGAACAGTGCACGTGTTGAATTTGCAGTGATAATTGTCAAACATTTAAAGCTCTTGAACTTGAGCATAACATTTTGGTGCCTGTGAGTTCAGTGTAACTAGTCCATTCTGAGTTACTATATGTCACAAAGAAAATAATTCTGGATATAATGTCACTATGTTGTGGATGCTTTGATTTCTGTCTCCTCCTAAGAGTAATTACCTTATCCTCTCCTGTTACTGGCCTCCATTATTTTATTGAAATTGCCCAGATTATTTCCAGCCAGATACTCCTTAACCCCCTCTGCATTACATCTCCAGATTTTCTCCAGATCTCCTCGCTCATACCCAGCACTCATAGACCTAATCATTGTTAAAACTGATTGTCACTCATCATGATACCCAGCCTCAGCAGCAAAGGGCACTGGTGCTAGTTTTTCTTAGGCCCATCAATTCCCAATGAAAATGTGATCTCTGAAGAGCTAAATACATGGATAGTTAATACAAAGATAAATACATACAGTAGATTAAGAAGAGATAATTTTCATCCATCTGATCTGTCCTGATCTCCCTCTTAAGAGTTATTGACCCACTCCCACAGTCTCAATACTAATGTAATTCTGTGAGTTCCAAATTATCCCTTGGTGTCTGTCCCATTTGATCTTGCATTCTGGGATAGCTCCAGCATTAACCACCTCCTTTGGCAGTCAGATCCATTGGCTCACCACTTAGTCAAAAAAAAAACACTGTAATTCTTCACATCTTTTCTAAACCTTTCTCCTGTCAATCTGACATTGTGCCCCTAGGTGCCCTATCCTTCCCTTCCTAGAAAGCACATGCCCTTCACTGGTCCAGTGTATGAGAAACCAGCAGTCACACCTGAACTCAGGTTGGCCACCGAGGCAAGCACCTGTCAGCTTCTTCATTTCTTTTCAATCCCACCAGCATCAGTATATGGTACAGTATACGGAATGCCATGTGGGTAGTTATAGAATTGTTCACCCTGTATGTAAACTCACACAAAGACATTCTCACATCTGTAACAACTCCCAACTTTTGCTTTGCAGGATCACTGTACAGCTTGTCATTTGCCACGGGCGATATTATAAAGATTGTTGAACTGATTCCATCAGATGTTATTGCTGACCTTTATCAAGATGGGGAGAAGATAATGTCCATTGATATACCCCCAGGATATCAAGGTAAGGAATTTATGTTTATTTTATGCTTCAGAGAGAGTGCTTGGTAGAAGTGTGCAAACTCAGGAAACGTCACTTGCAAAAAAACTATGCAAGGTTTCTTGACTTTGGATAGCATTAGGTTTCCTGACTTCATGTACTGCATGTTTTCCAACTTTGTGTAGCATGAAGTCTCCCACGTGGGGAATAAGGATGCAGGCACACTTGTAGTCAATGCCCAATCAGCAATCACTGAGCAGGTGATTACTATAAGTGTTATTCATAAGATGGTGGCTGGCCAAGGTGGAAGGAGGGTCTCTACACCTGTGACACATCAGGGGACCTTTTCTTTTATTTCTACAAGGTTGGCATTGAAGCAAAAGGATGGGGGGGGTTCCTGCCTACAGATTGGTTGGGGTGAGGAATTTCTCTTATTTTATTGGGTCAGCACTGAAGGAGGAGGATGGGATCAGAATGGACAGATGCTACGAGGGTGTGAAGAAGGGACAGCATACTGTACATAATTATTCTAGCACTGTAGACATCTGAGCAAACAATGACTCTATGCTTAACTTCACTGAGGGCAGCGTTAAAGTGGGATTTGGGTGCTTCGGGGTGTGATGAAGGGACTGTTTGAGATGTTGGACTGAGGAGGAGGCTGGGAGAAGGTGTTACACAGCTGGAGTGATAGGTTTTCTTCATATATATATATATATATATATATAGGCATATATACAATACTGAAGAGACCAAGTGTGACAGTTGTGATCCCCAAAAAACTTTGCTCAGGCATCAGGGTGTGCGTTGGGGTCATTGGCCAACTCTCACCCCATTTCATGTATAAACAAGCTGAGGTGGTGCAGTATAGGAGAATGGGGTGACAGTTAGGCCTGATGACCCCAATGCACACCCCAATGCCTGTTGGTGTGTGGCGGGTGGGTGTGTGGATGGGGTGGTTGGGGTTGGTAACCTTAACACCGAATTTCCAAACTTTTGTCAGTGTACTATCAACCCTAACTAATGCATTAATGAAGTTTTTTTGCAATGAATTTCCCTTCTTTTTGAGAAAGTGTAATGTAACTGGTATATGGCTGTGGGAGCTCCGCCCCTCTGAGACCTGCTCTCCCCTCACACTGCCCATTTTTGCATACTGATATCCATATGTGTCCCACGCTCTTACTCAGGACCTACGCTCCCCTCACGCTGCTAATTTTTTTGCATCATAATATGCATATGTGGGAGCATGGGCCCTCTGGGCCCTGCGCTCCCACTTACACATAACTACGGAGACATATGGCACCCCTATAGTCATGAAAAGGAACCCCTTACAACACTAATTTGGCAATATCCCAGTAGCCGTAGCAACCAAGGAAAAAATCCCACTGCAATTGTAATCATGGCTTCAAAATCTTCACAGGGACTTAGTCCACCACAGAGAAAAATCCGTATTTCGAACCGTTTTGAGATACGGGCTATGACAGGGTTGAATACGGCCTTCTCCCAGTTGTTATGGAGAAGGAGTTTAAATGCAAGGTTCTGTTCTATTCTCTCCTTTTCTGTTTGCTTCCCGAATCTATAAGTCCCTTCACAGTCTTATCTCCCACCTTCACATCTGTTAAGTACTTGCCCCAATTTGCTAAGGACAAATCTGCTCCAGTGTCAGTGTCACTCTTTTTATGGCAATTTCTTGCAGTATGACTTGGCTTATTACAGTTATAGCAAACAGCATCTTTGGGCACATATTTGTTACCCCCACCAGAGTTCTTATCAGACTTGGAGTTTAAATGAGAAAAAAATGTGTCTTACCAGTGCTTGGCTATTACCTTGCTGCTGTGGCATTTGTCTGGCTATTTGGTAGTCCTTGGCCAAAGAAACAGCCTTCTCCCCACTTTCTGGTCAGTGTTCCTTTACCCAAAGCTGCACATCTGTAGGCAGGATGTTGATGATTTGCTCCATTGCAAATGTGTCGATGATCTGTGGGACTGTTTTGCTCTCTGGTTGGAGTCATTTAATCAGGAGTTCTCTGAGTTGGGTGAAGGCTTCTCAAGGATTGTCGACTGATTTGTACTTCAGAGATCAAAATCTCTGCCTGTAGGTCTCTCCTGAGATGTCATACCTTTTCAGGATTGCGCTTTTCATCAAGTCACAGTTTTCTGACTGTGCAGTGTCCATATTGCTGTAGGCAAGTTGGGTTTTCCCTGTCAGGTAAGGTACCTGTCTGATTGCCCATTGCTGCTTTGGCCACTGGCAGGCTGTGGCAACCCTTTCACAAGTTGCCAGGTATGCTTCAATACCATCCGAGGAACACAACTTTGTAAGTTTAATGTATTTTATGTTGCCTGTGTCCTGTTGCTCATCTGGATCTGTGCCCAATCCTCTGCCTTTGATAGTCTACAAGGCATCCAGCCACCGCTTCTCCTGTCGCTGCATCTCTTCTCTCCTTTGCTGTTTGAGTTGTTGCATTTCTTCTTTTCTCTGTGCTTTTTGCAATCATTTCAACAGTAACACTATACACAGTTTTAGCTTTGCAATCATTTCAACAGTATAACTATATACAGTTTTTTTAAAACAAATCATGGGAGGAGGGCATGGTACCTGAGGACTGGAGGAGGGTGGATGTGATTCCCCTTCACAAAAGTGGGAGCAAGGCAGAGGTAGGAAACTACAGACCTGTTAGTTTGACCTCAGTGGTAGGGAAAATGATGGAATCACTTCTGAAAGAAAGAATAGTTGAGTAGCTAGAGGCCAGCGAGGTACAGGACCCAAGGCAGCATGGATTCGCAGCGGGACGGTCATGCCAGATGAATCTAATAGATTTATTTGACTGGGTTATCAAAGCAGTAGACCAGGGAGGGGCTGTGGACATGGCCTACCTAGACTTTAGCAAGGCATTTGACACAGTCCCACACAAAAGATTAATAAACAAATTTGCCAGCCTGGGAGTGGGTCCCAGGGTGGTAGCCTAGGTAAAAAATTAGCTGGACAACAGGATGTAGAGGGTAATAGTAAACGGATTCCACTCCGAAGAAAGGGGGTTTACTAGCGAGGTACCACCGGGTTCAGTACTGGGGTCTGTCCTCTTTAATGTCTTTATAAGTGACATTGCAGAGGGACTGGAAGGAAAAGTATGCCTCTTTGCAGATGACACAAAGATCTGCAACAGGGTTGATACACGGGAGCTATGTTCCCCCTAAGGTGTGCGCACGTGCGCCCGCACAGCAGTCAGAAGCAACCCGCACACAGCTTCAGTAGTAGTGCACAAAGCAGCTGACATGAATACTCATGTGCATGAAGTAGAGACTACAGTCATCATTCAGATTTAAGACTCAGACAGCAGGACATGAAAGTGAATAGGAAAGAAATTGTATGCCCACCTCTGAGGCCACAACCCATTAACTTTAACAAGCCAGCAGTTAACAAGGCAGACATTTCGCTCTTGCTCCACTTATTGAACAATGGAACCGATCTGCAAAATTCCAACCAATCGGCTTTGCAGTTACAGCAATGTTTTTAGCTTGACACCTCTTTTCAGTAAGACAGTACTTGATAATGAACAGTATTCCCCTGCTGTTCACAGAAATGGCATGTTTTATTTGTTTGGTAGATTCCCGGCAACAAAGCAATGCGAAAGATTCTCTGACATAGGGTGTATGTTATATTATTTCAGTTTTAAAGTTGCACAACTTCAGTGTAATCTGCCTCCTCATCAAGCAGCATCTCACATACAAAATGTGTTTATCATGGATTTAAAGCCTCACTGTTGAAAGCGTGTTTATTTTTTTTTCAGTACAAGAAAATTGGAAAACTATAGTTTCTGTTTACAATAAAAGCATCAAAGCAACCTAATGTCTATTTGTGTCACTTTTTTATGTATTTGTTGGGGGCTTGGATGGGTATAACCTTCTCAGTTAGCAGGCTGAGACACTGACTGTACATATGTCTAGAGAGATGAGATTGCTGTTCTCTTTAAAACAGGGTCTCACATTATACACACATTTGAGATTCAATGAATCAGTGTTTGTAAAAGGTTGCCGATGTTGGCTACATGGGGATAGTAATTCTAAAGTGGACAACAAGAAATAGCAGTGCAAAAAATGTCCTTTTCATTTAATTTCATAAATTCAGACTGTGCTTAGTATGGCTTCAGAATGGAATAGAAATATGGTCTCCTAAATGCATCTCCTCTCTCATATCACACTGACTCACTCACTACATTGCAAAAATACATTTTAAACCCCTCATTGAGCTTGACAATACCCAGCATAGTTATTGTAAACCATACCTAGGGTAAATGACATCACATAAAATTAAGCATGCATCCATCAAAGATCCCATTGCTTAGTACTGCTTTATGAAGCTGTCCAATCCTGAACACCACATTGCCATGACAGTATTAAATGATGTACTTTTGGAGTTGGCAGAGTTGTCTAAGATGTTTCAGAAAGTGGTCTAATAGTTGAAGCTGTACAGATTGCTAGGGCAAAAATAAAAAAATAAAATATCAGAAGCCAGTACCTGGGTGAAACTGTCTACTGAAGCCCACCAGTAAAACTGCTTTTGGCTAATTGCACAGCCGAAGTAGGCAAAACAGCAGTTTTGCAATTTATTGACCTGTTATGTGACCATCTGGACAGTTTATTTCCTGCAGGTGAACTTTCTGACTGACCTGCCTTTGATTTTGCAGCAATGCCACACTGCAGCTTTGAGTGTGGCTTATCAAACATTGAGATACTGTACAGCAAATATCAGGACTATTTATTTTCATCAGTGGATCAGGCAGAAATTGTTAGCCAGTACAGTGACTTCAGATTTGTAGTTGCCGAGAAGATAAAGGGAGGATCATTAAAATCCTTTACTGACATGATCCACTTTGCTTTAACTAATGTGCAGTGCAGCATGGTGGCTAAACTTATTGATGTATGTGCTACATTCCAAGCTAAACATGAAGCTATCATTATAGAGGTTGCTACACAGTGTTATCCTACCCCAACAGAGATTCTCCATAGGGAGGTGCAGAGTGAGAAGCTACAGTAGCACAGAGAAAAATCTTGGGAGTGATGGAGGATCACGTACTGAAGCAGACAGAAGTATAGCTTAGTAGGACCATAACTATGTTTGGGTGGAAGGTTTCACTCAAGGATTCTCATAGGAAAGTTAGGGAAGATTTGTTGCTGCTCTTGGAAAGAGCATTATGATTTTATATCTCCAGAAACATGGTGGAGTCCATAAAGTTATGTGGAGATACTGAGCCCACAACACAGATTTATATTACATTTAAAAATCCTCACAGAGCTAGCAGCTTGCTTTCTCTGGCCAGCAAGTTGGATTGTTTAGGAATACATTTAGTTAACATGTTGGACTTGGGTGAAGTCTTTTCATGGTTTAAACAGACTAAGGGTAGTCCAGAATCAATCTTAGAGGCATATAACCCCCAATTGACTTTGGAAACCTAACTGACCCTAAGACCTACTCACCTCTGACATTTATTGATCAATCCTGACAAATGCAGCCTGTAGATAATATTTAAAAAAATTAACTCTGAATGACAGCTGGATTTGGATAAGGGAGCTGGGGATTGAGGTGTGGATGCCCTTTCTATACTTTCATGGAATATTGGGGGCATCCATATTAAAATAATTGACCATGAAATAGCGAGATTTCTGGATAATTTTGATATTGGACTGCAAGAAACATGGTGTATATAAAATGTAACTCCCAAATTGGCTGGATGTTCTGTCTTTACTCTGCCAGCAACTAAAGATAAAAAGTTTGGAAAGTTTAAAGGGGGTATTTCTTTTTTTATCAAAACTTTGCTACATTTTCAGATCACTAACATTTCTGCTAAGTCAGAGGGTATATTGTCTCTAATAATTAGCAAGGGAAAAGAGAAGATCATTCTCTGCAATATATACTTTCCTCTCGCAATAGAACTACTGATCCCCCTGACCTTTTCATACAGGATCTGAAAATGGCACTTGACGAATTGTCAGATAAGAGTATACCTTGACCTATAATTATTTTGGGAGACTTTAATGCCAGAATTCCTTCTCATTTCTTGGAGGATGTATATTCAGATATGATCCACACAATATCTATAATTAATCCAAATATCTCATATACTAGGACTGGTCAGGATCTAAAATCTAACCTCAGAGGTAGGGAATTGCTAGCAGGCTTGGCCAGTAAAATTTATGTATTTTAAATGGTAGAACTTAGGTCGATCTAGTTGGATACTTACTGTGTAGAAGACCTACTGGCTCTTCAACCCTTGATCAGTTTTGGACCAATTTGGAAGCAGTAAAGCTGATCCAAAAGTTAGAGGTCATGGATAGATTGGAATCAGCACACTGTGCTATTGTAATTAACATCAAATGCCCTTTTGGAACTTTAGGGAGTGAGGCACAACAGGAAGAGAGTCTGGAAGTCATAAACACGAGAAGGATTGGGTGGGGGCCGATTCATCAAGCTAGTTTCAACGAAATTCTTAGTACAGGAGTCTTGGGTGATATTCACGAGTTGGTCCTGGACAAAAGTAAGGCCTTTAATATTTTGGAGAATTGGGAAACTATTCATTGTTTACTTGGACCTAGAAGTAAAACAACGTACCATCCTAGGTCCCTTTATAAAAATTCTTAGTTTAATTCAGTATGCCTACAGGCAAAGAAAGAGTTTGGAGGAAAACTAAGACAGCATAAGAAGAAAAGAAATAAGTCTGCAGCAGATTTTAAATTGCTAAAGACTGAAAGAGAAAAATATAGGAAAATTCTTGAATGGGAGAGACAAGCATACTCAGGAATTTTGGGAAAAACTAAGGCAGGCTGTTTTGGATAGGGATGGAAGATGATTTTGGAATATTGTTGCCCAGGGATCTAATAGATATGCCAATAGGATTGAAGCTTATATTACACCTGAAGTTTGGGCATCTCATTTCTCTAAGCTGTATTATTCTCATGAAGAGCAGGAGATACCTGATGCTTTCAAAATACCAGAGGATGAAATTTTTCCAAGACCTATCTTGATCACAGAGGACAAAATCCAGATGGCACTAATTGGCCTTAAGGCAAATAAAGCACCAGGGCCAGATGGGTTCCTAGGAGATCTCTATAAGGTTTTTACCAACTGATGGATTTCTTTTCTTCTTTTACTGTTTGATGTCCTGGTTCAGGGGTACTCTTACCCTGCCAGTTGGGCAGGTAGTGTAATCTTCCCAATTTTTTAACAAAGAGGATCTGAATGACCCAAGGATGTATAGGCCTATTAGTTTGATAGATGTTACACAGAAGATTTTCTGTAGGATAATTCTGGGCAGATTGCTGTCATGAGTCAAGAAGAACTCAGCATTGAATGAGGCACTGAACGGTTTCTGGAAGGACTATTCTACAGTACAACATTATTATGTGCTTCAGCACCTGATCTGGAAGTATACTAAAGTGAGAAAAAAGATTATATTCCTGTTTTGTGGACTTCTTCTCAGCCTTCAACAGCATTGGTAGAAAAATCCATTGGACTACATTAAGGGATCTGAAGTTGGAAGCCTCACTTCTTGATGTTATTAACAGACTCTATGAAAATATGTGGGCAAGGGTCCAGTATAATCAATATGGTCATCTGATAGATTTGAGACAAATATGGGGGGCAGATGGGTGTATTTTGGCCCCCACTCTATATAACATCTACATTAATACAGTCTTGGATCAGCTAGGTAACTCAGATTTTCATACTCCAAAAATTAATGATCAAAGGATTGAATGTTTACCATATGCCGACAATTTAGTCTTGCTCTCTACTTCAGTCCTAGGTCTTAAAAGAAAACTGGCTCACTTTGAATCTCTCTGTTCTCAAAGGAAACTAAAAGTTAATCTCAGCAAGACCAACACTGTAGTTTTTGGCACTCAAACCAAGAATACAGTAGGCTTTAGGCTAAATGGTAACCATATAGACACTGTTAAGTGTTATAACTATTTAGGTGTCAATTTTGCCTATAGTCTATCTTGGACCAAACATTTGGAGGCTATTCAATTTAAAATGGGATCTTCTGTAAGTACTCTAAAAATATTTAACAGCAAGATGGGGAAGTTATCGGTGAGTGGGGTATAAGAGTTGTTAATGCCAAAATAAGAATGAGCATGTTATATGCCTCTGAAATCTGGGGTTATGCTAAGGTTAGAGAATTAGAAATAATTCTGAATAAACTCTATAGATACATCTTGATATTTTTAAAATGAATTCCAAGCTGTATTCTTGCCTCGGAGGTAGGACAACGTTCCTTGACTTCTTTCATCTGTGAACGACAGATTCTCTTTCTGTTGAAACTTTTTCTTTTGCCCCAACAAAGATATCCCAGCATGTGTGTAGTGGAAGCCACCAAATTGGCCAGTGTGGGATATGTACATCCCTTTATTCAACTTATTAAGGAAACAATAATGCTGGCTGGATTGGGCCACCTCTTATATAAAATTTACACAAGACCATTTGAGGAGATTAGGCAAAATGTCAAATTGAGGCTTATTGATTTAAGACATACATTCTTTCTATGTTCAACTCTCCAAGCTTAAACTATATGGATTTTATAAAAAAGTAAAGATTTAATTGGGATATGAGCCATATCTCTCTTTTTTTAACCTGTCCTTAACAAAGAAGAATCTGTACAAGATTCTGAACCAAAAACTATAATGCTCAATGCATTCATTTCAGACAAAAGAGAGGGGGTACTTTTTCCATACTGTAAATGTGGAGTGGGGACTATAAATGATCTCAAACATGTGGTACTCTTGTGTCCTAGGTACGAATCAACTAGGAAAAAACTGCTGGGGGATCTCGGCCTCCCCCTGGAGGATCTTTTGGAATATTTGTTGACTATGAAAGAGAAGAACATGGAAGAGATCTTTGCAAGATTTTTAATCTCAACTCATTTGTAAAGTTTATTAGGGGGATTTGAAGTTCTGTGGAGGTTTTTTATGTGAAAAGGTACTCTGTTAAATTGAATTGCACTGTAAAGATATTTAAGTTCCTTGTTTTATTTATTGTCTATTTATATTTAGTATGTATTTTGTCCTGATTTTAGTACTGTATATTGTAACTGCTTTATGCTGAAGAATAAATTGTACTACTACTGCTACATTACCGAGCTTCTAGTGCTGACTGTGAAAGAGGCTTCAGCCTCATAAACTGCATTAAGAGCAAACAAAGAAACTGCTTGGAAGAAATCCATTTAGATAGCTGATGTGAACAAAATCGTTTTTAACGTCTGGTGGAAAAATGTATCTTAATAAAATATAAGTCTACTGGAAGAATGGGAAAGACAGGAGAGAAAAACAGTAAATGTTGATTTCTTAGCAATGCATCATCAGCAGCACCCCTTTTAGATGCATGCAAGACTCTTTAAAATGTGCATAGTTTACACATGTTTCCAGTTCATATTGTTGTAGTGCACAATACATCAAGCTGGACTGTGTCAGAATGTATATTTATATTTGCATTGAGTGTTTGAGTGTTTGATTATATTTTCTACTGTTTACTGGCAAGAAAATATATCATCATTTGGCTACACCCAATTTCGCGCATGAACCAATTTTTTTGCACAGTACCCTTTTACACATATCAGTCGTCCACTCATGAGACACTAAAATTAGAGGGAACATTGCACGGGAGGGGTGGAAAGGATGAGAAGGGACTTAGCAAAGTTGGAGGAATGGTCAAAAGTATAGCAGCTTAGATTCAATGCAAAGAAGTGCAAAGTAATGCACCTGGGAAACAAAATCCCAGGGGAAGAGTACACAGTGTGGGGGGGGGTACTAACAATAACAAAAATGGAAAGGGACCTTGTGGTAGTCATATCAGAAGACCTAAAGGTAGGCAGAAAATGTGAGAAGGCAGTTGGTGAAACCCTATCTGGAGTACTGCATGCAGTCCTGGAGACTTTATTTCTGCAAGGATATAGACAGGATGAAGGCAGTCCAGAGGACAGCAACTAAAATGGTGCAGGGTCTGCACCAGAAACCATACGAAGAGAGACTAAAGAAGCTTAATATGAATACCCTCAAGGAAAGGAGGGAGAGGGGGGATATGATAGAAACTTTCAAGTGCCTCAAGGGAATCAACAAAGTCCACGAGGGTAGCATCTTTCAGAAAAAGAGATGTGCAAGAACAAGGGGGCACAATTTGAAGATAGAGGGGGATGGCTCAGGGGCAACATGAGGAAGCATTTTTTCACAGAAAGGGTCGTGGATGACTGGAATGGCCTCCCTGAGGAGGCTGTGGGGTCAAAACAGTGGGGGATTTCAAGAATGCATGGGACAAACATATGGCAATTACAGGCAATTATAGTGGGGGGTAGGAGGGGGTAGGAGGAAGTAGGTTGTTGGTTAACTAGGACCTGCAGCTTATTCAATAGGTAGGGAAATGAGCAGACTGGGTGGGCCAAGCAGTCCTTATCTGCTGCCAAAGTCTATGTTTCTATGTTTCTGTGTAACCAGAATTGTATACATCCTTGATGTATGATGATTTTCTTAAACCACTCAAGATTCGCCATGTTGGTGTCAATGGTTGCATACACACACCCATATATTGTCTGGTAGCCCTCCAATTCCCTTCCCCTGGAACAACAACACTGACATATGTATTGGAGGCCATGGATGCAGCCGTGCATTTATTGAAATAATCCATTCCTGAAGAGCAGCTTGCACAGCTGAGAGGATCGGCCCCTCAACAGGCCTCGTAACACACAGGCCCTTACACCCAAGTCACCCCGGTGTATGTCCAATTGCCTGTGGTACATGGTGTGGTTATTATGGCCAAGGCTCTTGCGGCTACCTCTCGTCCAGCACCGCGGTCCTTGCAGGACACTTGATGAAGATGGACCGTGATCCGCCACCTTCATGATGATCAGGGTTGGTAGGGTTGGTGATGAGCCCTTCAGATGAATTAGACTCATCCCACCTCCTTTCCCTTGTTCCTTTCTACTGCAATCCTCCCGAGCCACCATAGGACAGACACCATCTGACCCAGCAAGCCGCTCACTCCAGCTGTTCCTCCAAGACCTGCCCCCATGCCTCCAGTACCATATCTAAGCCTTTCTCTGTTAGCTGCCCATCCTCCCCCAACATAATTTGATGGGAGGTCTGAATGTTGTTATGTCTTACCATGGTCTCCCCTACTGACTCCATAAAGGTCCTCATCTCACTACTGACACAAATGCATGCCCAATTAATGGGCTTCGCTCCCTCAGCCTGCGGCCATCGCTGCCTCTGAATCAGCTGAGACCAGATGAGGACCACATGCGGCCACCAGCTCCTTATGGCCTGAAAATCTTCCTTCATCACCAGCAGCAAGTCCACTGCCTTTCAAGCTCCCAGGTCCCCCCCCCCCACACCAAGGTGCACCACTAACACCTCAGAGCTATGCTGAATCCTCTCGTCCGTCCTCAGTTTTGGAAGCAGCTCATCCCAGAGCATGCCCTCTGTACTCAGCCATCTGACATGAGACCTTCGGTGCCATTTTCCCAGGGACTTCCTCCCTGTCCTGGTGGACACTCTCACTGCTGCCTGATGGATGAAGGAATGACCACACATCCATATAGTTTTACTGGCTTTTGGGGACCCTGGAAAAGAAAAACAAAGGTTACTGCAAGTGCGGGCGAACATACCACAAGAATTCCTGGGACTTCCAGTGCCCCAGAACCTGGATCACACCGTCCACCCAGCCTCAATTCCTTGTGTTAGTGGCCACCCCAATACAAAAGGAATGAGTGCCATATTCCCTCAGGTCCAACCCAACCTGCTGAATGGCCTTATTCAAAATATACCAAAACTGGTGTGCCGTGACCAGTCAGCCATTTTCATGTTGGAAAAAAGCCTCATCCTTCCCCGGGCTTGAGGCCATATAAGCCTGGACACATTCCTGCACCTGCCAGCTCACCCGGGGGGGCCCTCACCAGGTACCACAAGCCACTCCCCCTCTGATCCATTTTACTTTTCTTTAATCACACCCAGATCCCCTGCTCCACTGCCACAACATCCCCTTGTTGTAAGCCAGCACTGCCTGCAAACTGTGTGAGCTGAGTGAGCTCTGAAACCCTAAATGCCCTTCAAAAAGTGATCAAAAACATGGTGTCAAACAGCTGTACCTTGTATGGGACTCCAACACACCTTAGGCAGTCCCTCCCAGATCCGGACCAGACTCACCAGGGTGATGGGGTGCCATGTGTCTTGACGGGAAGCCAGCGGCTTCCCCCACCCTTCGAGGATCTTCCTGACCTTGAAGGCCCTAATGGTGTCTGTGACTCCCAACACCTAGGAGAACCAAGACAAGCCAGTGACATGACTTTCCACCACCCCTAGCAACAGCCCCCTCTGCCTAGTGAGCATGATGTACCTACACAGCTGTTGAACCGGAATCGGACAACTCTCTGGCCAATCTGCCTCTGCTTGTACCACCAGGTAAGGCCCCGTGATATACTTCCCTAGTCCTTGGTGCAATAGAATTACCTAAGCATCTCAAGTTGAGAGGTCACTACCCTCGACCAGAAGGGTGGTACCATCCATGGCTGCTGCTCCCCTGTGGGTGCCAACTCCCGAAATTTTTGTCACTCTACACGAGATTAAGCATCTGCAATTCCTTTGTCAACTCCGGGTATGAATTCTCTATAAATAGAAAATAGCAAAGTTAAACAGGCAGTGAACGTTTCACAGGTGACAATTACCAAACTTTTCTACAGTATTTTCTCTTTTCATAAAAAAAGACCTATGGTTGAAACATTGATTCCAACTCTAGTTTCTAGTTTCAATGTGCATTTAATGTTAACGTTCAGTTTTCTCACCCAGATATTATTCTCTATATTGTCTGTTCTCTATCCTGTCAAATGATGTCTAGTACCATTCTTCAATAACACACATTAGTGACTGGGGCAGATCAACTACTAAGTTTCCACTCAGTGCTACCCCAGCAGTTTGGGTAAGGGATTGGACAAGTAAGTGTTACAACACCAGCTCAAAGTTATTTAGGCCATTCGCAGTCACCGACCGGCCCTCTCTAACACTGAGAAACAGCTTTAGAATGATACCTTCAAATGCAGGGACCTTTGTCATCATACTCCTCTTTACATACCACAGAGGAGAGTGACTTTGTCACCTCGAATCATGGCAGGCTGTTAATGTCTTACATGTGTCAAATGCTCATCAATAAATGAGAAAGCTGTATACGGTTTTAATGATTTTATTATTCCAGAAAAACAAGTGTTGGGCTGATCAAAGGGTAATACATTTAATCTGCATGCACAGCTGGAGACTACAAAGCATTTCTTTTGTTATTATAAATCATGAAATAATTCTTAACCAGTTGGGATTTTTTTTTTATTTCTAAACATTTCAGGTACTCATAACCATAGGATGCATACATAGATACATAGACAGTGTCGGCAGATAAGGGCCTATGGCCCACCTAGTCTGCCCATTTGAGCTTGTAAGTTCAGTTTGTTTTCCTAGAAGTCTATTTCCCCTTACCCCTGACCTCTAGAATTCCTTTATGTCTATCCCATGCATTCTTAAATCCCATGATTGTTTCAGCCTCCACCACTTCCTCTGGCAGGGTGTTCACTTGTCCACCACCCGTTCTGTGAAGAAATTCTTTCTCATGTTTCCTCTGAATCGTCCTCCTCCAACTTCATCCCATGCCCTCTAGTCCTGAAACATCTTTTTCACTTAAAAATAGTGTTTTCCTGCACCTGTTCCTCCTGTAAGATACTTGTATGTCTTTATCATATCCCTCTCTCCCTCCTCTCCTCCAGGAGTACATGTTCAGTTCCTTCAACCTGTCTTCATAGGACTTGTGATGCAACCCATGCACCATCTTTGTTGCCCTCCTCTGAACCTTCTCTACCCTGTCTATGTCCTTATGTAGGTATGGTCTCCAGAACTGTACACTGTACTCCAGGTGGGGCCTCACTAGTGTCTTGTATAGAGGAATTATGACCTCCATTTTCCTGCTGGTGATGCCCCTGCCTATACATCCCAGCATCCTATTTGCTTTACCTGATGCCTTGTCACACTGTTTCCCTACCTTGAGGTCATCAGAGATGACAACCCCAAGATCCCTTTCCTGCTTGGTGCATGCTATATCCTCACCCCCAACTGATATATCGTGCCAGGGTTTTTTACTTATATGCATTATCTTGCACTTCTTTGCATTGAATTTCAACTGCCAAACCCCTGACCATTCTTCAAGTTTCTGCAGGTCCCTTCTCATTCTGTCTACACCCTCTGGTGTGTCTACTCTGTTACAGAGCTTTGTGTCATCAGCGAACAGCGAAATTCTGCCTTCTAGGTCCTGTGCAATGTCACTGATGAAGATGTTGAATAGGACCGGTCCCAGCACTGATCCCTGTGGTACCCCACTGGTCACTCTTCCCTCTGTGGAGTGACAGCCATTTACCACCACCCTCTGTGTCCTGCCACCCAGCCAGTTACCTACCCACCACACTACTGTCCTGCCACACCCATATTCCCCAGTTTGTGTAATAGTCTTCTATGTGGCACAGTGTCAAAGGCCTTGCTGAAGTCCAGATAGGCCATGTCCACTGCCCTCCCGATCCACCTCCTAGTCACCCAGTCAAAAATTCAATGAGGTTGGTCTGACGCAGCCTCCCTGGTGAAACCATGCTGCCTTGGGTCCTGTGGTCCATTGACAACCAGATGTTCCACAATCTCTCCTTCAGTAGTGCTTCCATGATCTTTCCCACTACCGAGGTGAGGCTGACTGGTCTGTAGTTCCCTGCTTCCTCTTTGTTCCCACTTTGTATAAGGGGACTACATCTGCTGTCCTCCAGTCTTTGGGTACCTCCCTGTTTCCAGTGATTGGCTGAACAGGATAGCCAGAGGTTCAGCCACCACCTCTCTTAGTTCTTTAAGGACCTGGGGTGCACCCCATCTGGCCCCATTGCTTTATCAGCTCTTATTACTTCCAGTTCCTTCAGGACCCTTTCTCGTGTAAAGGGACTTGTGTCCATTTCTGCACCATTCTCACCTTGTGCTCCTTCAGACCCATACCCCCTCTTCCTTAGTAAAGACTGAGCAAAATACCTGTTCAATATGTCAGCTTTACTGTTGTCATCCTCCACATGGCTCCCATCCTCCCCCTTCAGTCTCACTATCCCTCCTTTGTCTTTCTTTTTCCTTATGTACCTGTAAAGGTTTGTCCCTTTACCCACTGATTTTGCAATGTGTTCTTCTGTCTGAGCTTTGGCTTCCACTGACTTCCCTGCCTCCTTTGTTTCTCCTGGTACTTCTCCCTATCCCCTTCTGCCTGTGTCTTTTTGTATTGCCTGAATGCAATCTTTTGGCTTTCACTTTCTTTGCTACCTCTTTGGAAAACCATAATGGTCTCCTCTTCCTTTTCCTCTTGCTAACCTGCTTAATGCATAATTCTGTTGTTCTCATAATCCCCATTTTAAATACCCACTGTTCCTCAACCCCTGATTCCTGTCCCATTCCCTTAATGCCTCTTTCAAGTATCTCCCCATTTTCCCAAAGTCTGCCCCCTAAAATCCAGGATACGTGTTTTTGTGTGGTTTGGTTCTGCTCTTTCTGTGATTTCAAACCACAATGACTGTGGTCACTGTTCCCCAGGTGCTCCCCACTGTTACCCCATCACACTGTCCTGTTTGTGAGCACAAGGTCCAGATTGCCTTCTGCCGAGTTGGTTCCATGACCAGTTGCTTGAGGAAGGCACCCTGAAGGAGTCCAGGATAAATCTGCTCCTAGTTGATGCTGCAGCTGGGATGCTCCAGTCCACGTCTGGTATATTGAAGTCTCAACCAGTACTACCTCACCTTGTCTGCCATCCTTTGGATGGCTAGCATCAACTCCCTATCTGTTTCTTCCTCCTGGGCTGGTGGTCTATAGCCACACCTGTGCGGATAGCTGGCCCATTTTCCTTTCCAGCTAACCCACAGTATCTCTCCCCATTTTGTTCCTCCTGGATCTGTGTGGCCCTTATGTCATTTTCACATACAGTGCCACTCCTCCTCCTTCCTGCCTGCTCTGTCTCTTCTGAATATGTTGTAGCCAGGTATGGCCATCTCCCAGTCATGGTTATCATTACACCAGGTTTCAGTGATGGCCACAATGTCCAGGTCTGACTGTACCATGACAGCCTCCAGATCTTCCATCTTGTTGCTAAGGCTCCTGGCATTTGCACACATGGCTTTCCATGATTTGACCTCCCTAGACTGCTTCACTGTTCTACTCCAGCCCCTTCCTTGGTTGTCATTTATCCCTGGTTCTCCTTGCTGTCTGCCCTTCTGCTGAATTTTGCCCCTTTTCTGCTTATCCACCTTTTGGACACTAATCTCCATCTTTTGCACACTGCTTTGCAAAGATAGCCACTCCTCTGGTTCACTGGTTCCACTACTAGCTGTGGGGGGTGAGCAAGTAGGTACCGTCCTTGCTGGCCTGCCACCCCCCTTTGCTAGTTTAAATGTTTGTCAATGTAGCATTTAAACTTATCATTGAGTGCTTGGATTCCCTTCCAGGATGGATGCAGGCCGTCAGGCTTGAACAAACCTCCATCCCTCCAGGTGGGTCCCCAGTCACCAATGAATCCAAACCCTTCCTCACAGCACCAGTTTTTCAACCATGAGTTAAAGTTCCTGGTGCATGCACTCCTATGCTCTCCCTTGCCTCTCACAGAAAGTGACAGAAGTAGCTACTTGCTTGAGACCCCTTCCCAGTTTCCTAAACTCTTCCTGAACTTCCTTTGGCTCCCCATTTGCCAAGTCATTAGTACCTAGGTGGATAATGACATCCAGCTCACCCTCCCGTCTTGCCTTCCCAGTGATCCCCAGTATCTTCCTTCCATCCCTCCATGCTGTGGCACCTGGTAGGCACCTCACCTCCCTGTCCTCCCCCTCCTGTGTTCCTAGCTGGATCCCTCTTATGATGGAGTCCCCCACCAGGATTCGCTTCCTCCTCCTCTGGGGTCCACTGCTTTCCCCACTGAGGTCACCTCCTTGCCTAACCTCCACATCCTTTCCTTCCACTTCCCTGGGTACTTCTATTCGGTTGTCCTCATTTGCCAGTGTGGCATATGAGTTCTTGGAGGAATAGGATCTGGGATGTGCCTCTGCCTGACTGCTCTAACCCTCCCTGAGCCCATTGTCATCCAAGTGCTCCGTTCTCGGCATCCTTGTGCAGCTGCATTGGACTAGGTGGTCCCTGGATAGAGGTGATGGTACTCCTGACCCAGTTTACTCCGCTCTGAGTCTGGCTACCTCATCCCACAGTCCCGAGAGATGCATGCAGATAGGGCAGCACCTCAGTGTCCAGAAGGTCTGCCTGAATATGGCTGCCCCACAGCCACTGCATTGCACCACTCCCCACATTATACTGCAATTCCACTACTTGTCTGCTACTGAAGCTCTCTTAGTTCTCTTTTTATTTATTTACAGTACTAAAAATCCTGTAACTGATCCTCAGATATTTATTTTTTTTAAGGAAAAAGAAACCAATAAATAAATAAATGAGTCAAAACACTTGTCGTGCTGAGGGTGGTCTTCTTCCCCCTTATGCCCCTCCTACTTCACACCTCTTACTATACCCTGTGTTTAGCTCCTGTCAATCAGATTTATCAGGGCATATAATTACGAGTTGGGGGAAGGGGTGGGAGGGCGAAAATTTGCAGCAATTAAAGACAGCACAGAATTACACCACCACTATGTTTTAAATTTTCAACAGCCCAAAAACAATTATAAGTAAAGACAACACAGAAAGAAAGTATAGTGTCACTACAAGCCTACAATCTAAGTTTAAAGGAAAAATACCAATTACCAGTTACTCTGAAGCACTAAATTGAATATGTTTCCTTCCTTCACCTTCTGGCTTCTTCTGAGAAGATGAACCTCTGTTTGCTGCTTTAACTGTGACTAAGCTCCACCTCCAGTTATCACGTAGCTGAGGTCAGAGGCCAGACAATTAACACCCTTCACCCAGCTACAGGACAGTCAGACAAGCCAAGATAAAATTTGCAGCAATTAAAGACAGCACAGAATTACACCACCACTATGTTTTAAATTTTCAACAGCCCAAAAACAATTATAAGTAAAGACAACACAGAAAGAAAGTATAGTGTCACTACAAGCCTACAATCTAAGTTTAAAAGAAAAATACCAATTACCAGTTACTCTGAAGCACTGAATTGAATATGTTTCCTTCCTTCACCTTCTGGCTTCTTCTGAGAAGATGAACCTCTGTTTGCTGCTTTAACTGTGACTAAGCTCCACCTCCAGTTATCACGTAGCTGAGGTCAGAGGCCAGACAATTAACACCCTTCACCCAGCTACAGGACAGTCAGACAAGCCAAGATAAAATTTGCAGCAATTAAAGACAGCACAGAATTACACCACCGCTATGTTTTAAATTTTCAACAGCCCAAAAACAATTATAAGTAAAGACAACACAGAAAGAAAGTATAGTGTCACTACAAGCCTACAATCTAAGTTTAAAGGAAAAATACCAATTACCAGTTACTCTGAAGCACTGAATTGAATATGTTTCCTTCCTTCACCTTCTGGCTTCTTGCACATGTCTCATGCACATACAGTTCTAAAATGCTGAAGTTCTAAGTTCTGCTGGCATAGTCATTTCCCATAAAGGGGGGATTCTCTAATATTTTTCTAAGTGAAACAGTTTGATTTCAAATTCAAATTTCTGTTTTTTAAGTGAATGTCTTTAACCTTTTTTGTAATGTGTTTATAAGTACAGTTCCTGTGTCTTTTATGGCTTTAAGAGTTTCTTCTCAAGTCCTTTGTGTGCCAGAATTGCTAAGCTTTGCTTCACAGCTCTTTCACCCAAAGAACTCAAGAATGCACTCTTATAACCATAAGAGACAAAGTACTGTAACTGTACATATAAAAATATTAATTATGCAAAATGCTACATGTAGTCAAAAAAGGATATTGAAGGTCTTGAGACTCCAGCTGGGAATGCATAGTTTAACCTATGAGGTGAAATTATCTTAAAGCAGCAGAAAAAAGATTCTTAATAAAAGAAGGCCTTTAGGCTACTGCCTAGCTTACAGTTCACAGTTCCATTTCTGGAATTTTACATGCACCAAGATACATATTTTACTGCATAACATAGAAAAAAAAATTTAAAGACAGAAAAAGAGTTGTGGTCCATCATGTTTGCTCATTTCCTAGAAGTCCCCATTAGTCAAGCACTGGCTGGAACTATACAGAGCTCCCATCTTTTAGTTTCACTTGGTTTGCCTAATTGCCCTTATTTTCCTTCCCCCTTCTGTCATTATCACCAACTCCATGTGTCTATCTCACCATCCTGTTGAAACTTGTAACTGTCTTAACATTGTCCAGCTCCTCTATTAGATCTGTTTCATACCACTCATTAAACAAAGACGTTTTTCATCACGTCCTTTCCAATTTTCCCTCTACTGGACCCTTTGTTATACCTAAATGGCTTTTGGCAGTCCACTCTGTTTATTTCCTCCAGATACTTGAAAGTTTCAGTCATGTCCCTTCCCCTCCCCACACACACACACTGCCTCCTGGCCTCAAGGAAGTGCATATTGAGGTCCACAAATCTTTCTACATAGATCCTCCCGTGTTGTATATGTATCATTTTGGTTGCCCTCCTCTGCACTTGACTCTAGGCTGTCTTTGTTCTTTTGCATGTGAGGATTTTCAGAACTGCACACACAACTTCAGGTGCAGCCTCACCAAGGACATGTAATGGGGCAGGATTACATCCTTCCTTCTGCTTTGAAGGGCCTTGCCTATGCATCCCAGCATCCTTCTAACTTTCCCTTATGCCTTGTTGCAGTGAGCTGAGGTCTTTAAAGTAACGCTTACCATAATTTTCAGGTCCCTTTCCTCTGAGGTCTGTTTTAGCTTTACCCACCCCGACCCCCCACTCCCCCATCCAGTTTTTATTTTTTGGGTTCCCTTTCTCAGGTGTATAACCTTGAACTTTTAGTTAAGGTTGCCAGATCTTGGACTACTATTTCAATTTCTCCAGATCTCCTTTAAGTCTCTTATGCCAGTCTCAACATCCACCCTATCATACTTTTCTGTGTCATCTGCGAAGAGATGTGGTTGCTTTGGATACCTTCTCAACTGTCACAATCAGACAGATTGAAGATTATGGGACCCAGGACCAATCACTGTGGCACCTTGTTAATGCCTCCCCTGACCTCGGACTAAGTATCATTTAGTACTTTCATTTGTGTTCTCCAACACCAGCCAGTACTCCAGAACCTTGTGACTTTCTCTCCCACCTCCAAGTCCCAGAACATCTTCCCTAGCTGTCTGTATGGCACTGAGTCAAAAGCCTTGCTGAAGTCCAGTGACAGGACATCCAGTGCTTGGCCCTTGTCCAACACCTAAGAAATGACACTGCAAAAGTCTAGGACACCCTATACACAAAGCAATGCTGTTTGCTGTTCTGTAGTGTAAGGAACTCCCAGATGTCAACCAGCTGTTTCCTGATTATAATCTTACGCAGCATGCCTGCTATGCAGGCCAGGCTAACTGGTCTGTAGTTCAAGGCTAACTGATCTGCAGTTCCCTGGATCTCCCTGTACCCGCTTTTGTACAGCAGGATGAAACTATAACCCTCTAATCCCCTGGGATGATGTCCATCTCAATCAAGCAGTTGAACAGATCTACTATGGCCTGCCGGAGCCTGCTGCACCTCACTGAGCACTTGTTGGGGCAAACCATCTGCTCCAGAGGACTTCTCCACTTTTACCCCTTCCAATCCCTATGAGCCTAGTCTTTAGTAATGGTTCCCACTGATAGTTTTGTTTCAGTCCTGACTTTGATGTTACACTATGGCAGTGGCCCTCCCTCTTTTTAACTGTGAAGACTGAGCAAAAATTTTCATTTAGAATGTCTGCATTTTACCTTCCTCTTTCACACTTGCCCCTTTGTTTAACTCATTTAACCTCTCAAAAGGTAGTTAGCGCCTACTCTCAGAGCAAGGAGTTTGCTCTTGCTATCAGAGCAATGATGCTACTGACTGAGGTAGCGAGACCATTTCTGCTAGAACATTTTTAACAAGGTGGTAAGTAGACAGATAATTTATTAGAAGTCTAGGGTCTGCAAAGTGAATTGGGACCTTCAGGCAGGGTATAAAAACACAGTAGTCAGTTAGTGTGCTGGTCTGAGTTGGGGGGAAGGTAACTGACAGTCATCTTTGCAGTTAGCTGGGTAGGAATAACTGTTAACTGGGGTTCACGTATGTGAAAATATCACTGATACTGGAATCCCTTTGTTTAAAACTGTATATAGTTATACTGTTGAAGTGACTGCAAGAACTGGAACTTGTAGCTTAGCAAAAGTGAAGCAGTTGTCTGCATTTAGAGTAGACTTCCCTGTAGTTAGCTCTTATCAGAGCAAGGAGTTGGCTTTTACTGTCAGAGCAAGGATGCATCTGACTGAGGCAGCTAGACCATTTCTGCTGGAACATTTCTAACTATATGGTAATTAGACAGATACTTTATTAGAAGTGTAGGGTCTGCAAGGTGAATTGGGACCTTCAGCCAGAGTATTAAAAAACACAGTAGATAGCAGTGTGCTTGCCTGACTTGGGGAAAGGCAGCTGACAAACATCCTTCCAGTTAACTGGGTCAGGATGATAGCTGTTAATTGGGGGGGGATGCATCTTAAGTGGAAGTAAAACAATTGTCTGCATTTAGATTCCCTTAGCCTTCTATCAAGAGCACTATAAAAGGACTCCCTTCCAACATGTCCCATCATGCTTGTATCTCTTTGGTGGAACAGCATGGGAATGAAACAGCTGAAGTGACTGGTATCTTAGCCATCATCAGCCATCTGCAGATGAAAGCAGGCATGCAGGGAACACTGCTGGTCCAGTAAGGTAAGGTAAGGTACAGTACCTGTTAGCTCACTACTACCTGTATAGAAATTACTGGAGGAGGGTAAGGGGGTAATGCCAGGGAGGCAACAATCCTGACAAACAGTAAGAACATGTTGTGTAGAAAAAGGGGAAACACCCCCTCTAGGGTAAAGGAATGTAAACAATTATGGAATGGTACAAAGGGTAATGCTAAATAATAGGCAGTTAGAGAGGTACAAGAGGTGGGATACGGGAACAAGTAAAGAGTAAAGTAAAGCAAAAAGGGGAAACAAGAATCTCCCTATCTACGGTAAGGCTACAATGTAAATTCCATTAGAAGTAGAGAAAGAAGCAATGGGAATTTTGGGAGTGGTGCAGTGTAGTGATTGTAGAGTTGCAGTTCTCAGGAAGCCCTTCCAGAGTCCAAATTGCTGCCCCATCTTCACACACTTCTCTGTGTTAAAGGAGGAGGTCGCTGGACTCCAGACTGAGCTGGCTGTGAGCTGCAGGATCCCACCCCCCGGGACCCCAAGTCTACCACCATTGCCTCAGAGGCTGCCTAGAAGAAGAAGTGCTGGTTAAACTGTGGTAGGCTCCAGGAAGACACGGCTGGCAGGTGAGGGGCACATTCTGCAGCCTGTGCCACTAAAAAATTTAATTTATCATTCTGGCAGAAGGTACTGCTGGGATAAGACACCCATGGAAATGGCAAGGGAGGATGTGGGGGTCCTTCATAGGGGAGGCCCCAGGAAGAGAGGTAGAGGATGCCATTAGAGAAGGAAGCAACTTCTGGTGGGGGACTTAACTGCTAGGGGGTAGATTTGGTAATGGAAAGGGAAGGAAAGTGGGTGATAAAGTGCCTATCGGGCATCTCAGCTTGGAGGAATGGACAGGGGATCCTCAGGATTCTCTTTTCCATCTTCCTAAATGACTTGCCCTCAGTATGCTCCCCCTCCACCTCTATCCATATGTATGCTGACAGCACTGTTCTGTTCTCATCTGGCAAATGCCCTGCTGATTTTGCAACCACTCTTCAGCTTGACTTCCACCATGTTCAGTTATGGTTTACTTCACATCAGCTATTCCTAAATGCCAAAAAAGACTGTCTCCATGACCTTTGGCACTAGGCAGAGACTCTCTAGGCTCCACCCTTCACCGTCTTTCCATACTCTTGATGGGAAAATATTAGAGGACATCTCCTCATTCAGATACCTGGGGTTTTGGTTGGACCAACACCTCAACTTCTCTGGCCACATTGACGCCATCCTGAAAAAATTGCACCCCAAGCTTGGTGCCTTATTCAGGAATCGTAATTGCATCCCTCCTACAGTGCAACATGAACTAGTCCAGAAAATGATCCTCCCCATTTTCTACTACTGTGATGTAGTCTATGATGCCACTCCTAAATCCTCCCTACCCAGATTGAACACTCTAACTCCTTCTGTCGATTTGCCCTTGATGCTCCATCATGCACTCATCACTGTGACCTCTACCACACCATTTCCCTTCCCCCGCTTGCCAACCAGGGCCTCACTCATTGTGCCAAATTCACTTCTAAATTTTGGTTAGGAGAACTTCCCTCCTACCTCTCATGCTCGCTTTCTTCCCCACCTCCCCCTCCCACTCCCTCAGATCCTCTGACACTCGCACTTTGTTAGTCCCCCCATTGTACCACTCTCATTGGTCAGTCACGCTTTACCCATCATTTCCCACAAATCTGGAACTCTCTTCCCCCCCAAATACAGCACTCCTCCTCTCCTCCTCCTCCCACTCCCTTGCCTCTGCCTTATATAACTTTCTCTCATCTAACTGCTCCTGCTTTAACCCTCCTTAACTGTCCTCCTATACCGCTGCTTCTTTCCATGACTCATATCCCCTATTAAACCTTCCACCCCCCCAGCCTGCATCTCAGCATGCTCTCCTCCCCCTTCACCACTATGTACTATGTTCCTCAGATATGCCACTTGTAATTAAATGCATATTTCACAGGTATGATATATTTAATTGCATGTTATGTTACAAATGCAACTGTATGATTATTTATATTTTTTAACTGTATGTCTTGTTACAAATGTAATTGAGTGTTTAATTTCTCGTATATTTTAAATGTTAAACTGTATGTCTAATTCTTTATCCAATTGTATCTCCCCTTCCCCCCCAGGTCGCACCAGAATATGAGCAACTTGTTCAGTGTGTCTTCCTGGTGAAATATTTCAATAAATAAATAAATAAGGATTGCTAGGGTGGTGGGGCAAGGAGGGAGAGTTGGATGTTATTGTCCACCTGAGGACTAATGACCTGGCTAGGGGCAGGAATGGGATTGTGCAGGGAGGTTTCAGGGAACTGAGGAGGGGTCTTAAGCAGGTGGCATGCATAGTGGCTTTTGCCATGGTGCTGCTTGTCTACAACTGAGGGCAGGATAGGGTTCTTATCACCAGGACCTTGAACTCCTGGTTGATGGAATGGTGTAGATAAGAGGGCTTTGACTACAGTGGGAACCTGGGACCAATCTGGATGGATAAGAGCCTATACGGGGGTGATGGCCTGCATCCATCTGGGAAGGGAACCACAGTCCTTAGTGGATGATTTAAATCTTACTTTGATGAACATTTAAACTAGCTAAAGGGGTGGGAGGAAGTAAAATGGGAGGCATAAATTCCCCCCCAGACTAAAACAGAAAAAAGGGGGACCCGAGGGGATGAGAATCCCTCAATGAACAGGACAAAGAAAATAGAACAGTGGTAGCAGACAAGGGGGATGGGAACAAAAGTTGCAAAAAGAGAAGAGATAAGGAGGCTGGGCAAAAAGGAAACAAGGGTGTGGACAAAATGTGAAAAAGGTGTGGAAAGCCATGTCTGAAAATGCAAGTCTTGGAAATAAAATTCCAAACTTGGAGGCCATCATGGCAAAAGCTGACCTGGATAATGTGGTGCACAGGTAACCATGACTGGAGCCCCTGCTTCATAGATTCCCACTTACTCGTCTACTATTCTAGTTGGCCAGATCCCTCAATCCTTTTTCTTAGTTCCTCTGTCTTTCTGAAGTTTGCCCTCATGCAGTTGAGAGCCAGCAACCAGGACTTTTGCCTATGAGCTACTAGGGCTATGTCAAACCACACTGTCTTGTGACAGCTTGACCAGAGGTAGGCTACTCCACTGTTATCCCCAATGTTGTTCTAGTTTGACAGAACTACGTTGAGTATGTCCCCATCCCAACTATGCGTCTCCACATACTGAGTCAGGAAACAGTCCTGGAAGGTATCCACAAACACCTAGTCCCTGGGGCTCATTGTCCCAGGAATGCTTCAACCTACATCAGGCATGCTGAAGTCCCATATATGTAAGGAATGTATGGCAGCATGTAAGAGGGTGGCCCCCGGGTAGGAGTCTGAATTCTTCTGTTCTGTCCCCCCACCCCAAAGAGAGAAGATCTGGCTAATGTTTGTTGCTCGCATAAATGGGCAGCTATGAAAGGCATGAGTGCAGAGGGATTAAAGTGCATAAAGTGCCTAATTAAGTGAAACACTTAGAAATGCAGAAGCTAAGCACAGAGCACTTATAGGAGAAATATAGAATGGTACTGTCTGCGTTGCAAAACCTTTCAAAAGAAGTTAGTAGATCTCTACTGGTTAAAATATGCCTGTTCTTTGAGTTGGACCTTCTCATTCTTTTAGAATTATTGTTGCAACAGTCCTGTCCTTTGTCTTTATACTGTCCTATATGCTCTAGTTCAGAGGGTTGGCCACCTCTGAGCGCCCCCCCTTATCTAGTGCCACTATATTTCCTTTTCCACTGAGGTCCACTGAAAGGTTATTGCATTGGGCAGAACGTGACCTGGCATTATGCAGCATTGTAAATATTATTAAAAATAATTATGGTAGGCAGTGTAACAAAGTCCTACTAGACATGCTGTATACAAGTGCTAATAATAGCTACACGTTTATAGTATGCCCCAAGAGAAATGCAACAAACACTGGTATATTTGTATAGACTGGGGAATGTTATTGTACATTTTCAAAGCCCCAGAGTAGCTGTTTTGATATTGTTAATATAACCAAAGTAGAAATAATGGCAACAGTTCTATTAATACACTTTTTGCACAGCATTTTATTTTCTGTTTGCCATTTTGCCTCATTAATTAGATTAAATTGATGCAGAGCCCTGTCCTCCTGTGTTGTGTGCTTGCAGGCCCAAAAGTGAAAGACTTAAGGGGCAGGATATTCAGACTGCGCCAGGCTGTGGCACAAGCCTGGGCGCAGCGCAACTTGGCTGCGCAGGGGCGTTGACAGCGTGATATTCAATGGAGCTGCGCCATGGCACAGCATCATTGAATATTGCACCTTGGCCACCCGCAGTGTGCATGGCACAGTGGCACTGCACCAGCGCAAGTGGCCAGAATGGAGCAGGGGGATGCACTAGTGCAAGTTCCGTTGTGCTAGGCGCAACAACCGTGATATTCAAAAGTGCACATGCAAATGGGGCCATAATGTATGCAAGGCACAAATGGGGCCATTTGCATGACATTATGGCCCCATTTACTTGCAGGTGCACCGATCCCTGGCGACTTGCACCTGGCACACTGCCAGGCTGCAGCCGTCGGGACCAGCGCCCCTGCACAAGCGGCAACACCCACTGCCCGATCACGGGCATATGTTGCATTATAAAAGTCCCATGTCCTGGTGGTCCAGTGGACCGCTCACAGCCCGATCACGGGCATAAGTACATTTCAAAAAGTTAACTCTATCCCTGGTGGTCCAGTGGACCACTCCCAGCCTGATCACGGGCATATGTAATAACAAAAAGAGGTCCAAAATTCCTGGTGGTCCACTGGACCACGTCCAGCCCGATTGTGGGTGTATGTTTCACAGTAGAACACACCAAGCCATCCCTGGTGTTCCAATGGTACCCCCCTCCCCACTTGCCTACTGAGCTTTAGCACCCTGCTCCCCCCCCCGGTCAGTGGCGGGCGGCAGCTCCTCACCCGCCAGCCACCCCACCACCTGCTGACTGACTGCGTAGGGTAGGGCTGCATGGCCATTGGTCCACAACATGGGCCAATGGGCGTACAGACATCTGTACTATACACAGTCCAGATATGTGAATGATCCATTCACAAAATCTGGACTGTGTCTGGTACTAGTCTGTACACCCATTGGCCTATGTAGACCAATGGGCGACAACACTAACATACACAGTCAGTCAGCAGGCGAAGCGGGGTGGCTGGTGGGTGAGCGCCGCCCGCAGCTGACGGGGAGCGGGCTGCTGGGGCTTAGTGGGTGGGTGGGAGGGGGTACCGCCTGGACCAGCAGGGATGGCTTGGTGTGTTCTATTGTGAAACGATTCATGATCGGCTGGACGTATCCACTGACCACCAGGATTTTGACCTCTTTGTTATTACATATGCCGCATCAGGCTGGGAGCAGTCCACTGGACCACCAGGGATATTGGACCTTTTATTTTATTACAGATGCCCGCGATCGGGCTGCGAGTGGTCCATTGGACCACCAGGGATATGGGACTATTAATTATGACAAATGCCCGTGATCGGGCATGGGGGGCTGCCACCACAAAGGTGCTGCCGGAGCTCGGGTGGCCACCCACAGGTGGCAGCTGACGTGTTGCGCCCTGCAATATGGCAGCTCACCTGTGGGTGTCCAGCTGTTGCTCCTTTTATTTGGCTCACCTGTGTGCAGCGCATGTAGGGGTTTCACATGCATGGGCTCAGCACATCCCGGGCTGAATATCGGGATGTGCGGAGTATGCATGGGCATGCCCCCCCCTACGTGCGCCACATACATTACTGATGCGCTCCGGCGCATCGGGATATGTGCCAGGCTCAATCCCCCTTTGAATATCACGCTGGATGCATCAGTGGGTTGCGTATGGTGCAACTGTGTTGCGCCATGCACAACCCTTCTGAATATCCCGCCCAAGGTGTTTAATGCAAACTAAAAAGCACTTCCCGCTTAAAGCACTTTTCTGTGCTGCAAACGGAGCTGTGCTCCTGTGAAAGTGTTTGCTGCCTGTCTGCAGCTCCGCTCTGCCCCAACACAGTGAGAGACTGTAGCGCTGCAGCAAGCTAATGGTCTAACCCTGCTCTGCTCAAGTCTGCGGGTGGCAGACTCTCCTGCAGGGTAGACACTACGAGCTATGTCTCTCCTCCCTCTCGAGTCTGCTACTGTTTGACTCAAGCAGCCCGCTTGCACTCCTGCTGACTAAGTGGCGGGTTGTTTAAATAAAATAATGCTATTCCCCTGTTGAAATGAAATGGGAGAGGTTATCCTAAGTTACAGCCCCATTAGAGTGTGAGAGTAACACTCAAGTTGTTAGCTGAAACATAAGCCATCAGAAAGGGGCTAAATAAATATTTGCCTCCCACAAGGAAACAGTTTAAGCACATCAGGAACTGCTTTATTTAAAATATGAATGTACTTTAAAAGGGAAACTTACAGGCTGCTAAAGGCTGCATTTCAACGGGGCAAACTCCTTCAGGAGTTTTTAGCTTCTTCCTTGCTGCTCAGCTGTTCTGATTGGAAATACATAATTAATCTTTTCTCACTAGGAAGTGTGAATTATGGTACTGGTGAATCCCCCCTGCAAGTTTAGAAAAAAAAAAACTCCACTAGTCTCTTTCTGGTAGCAAGGCATTCTTGTATTAAAATAATAACCAGGCAGAGAGTCAAGAAAGAAATCAAACTAAGTTAAACTTACTCCCAAAAGAAGCGCAACTCTGCAGACTCCTGCAAGCAGGGTGTGTGCTCTGTTTGCCTGGTTGCTGTGTGCTCGCATTATAGGGTGGCAGCGGCCTCTTGTGTCTACCTTTCTACTGCAACACCTTACATTAGACCCAAATTAAATGTTTCCTGTTTGAAATTAAAGCTCTCTTTAACTAAAAATATGTTCTGTTTGCGCAGACCTGATGTAGTGTATATTAATATGGGCTCCATATATTATGTAAATTAAATGGAGCTCTAAAAACTAACTTATATGAACATGATGATACTGTGGACACATGACTGTGTGGGCGGGTATAAAGGGCTAACCTATTCAGCATTTTTTTCAGATAGGGTCAGTGTTTTCTGACCAGGGAGTGAGAAGGGTCGATAAGACCTTATCACACAGGTGGAAATGGAATGTTTAAGTTTGCCACAATGGTACAGAATGTTATTCACTTTATATAGCCTTTATTTTGCTCACAGTTTGAGCCTTTTACTTTATTTCCTTTCTGTTGGTGTTGGAACAAATAAACATTGCGCCTTGCCAATGGTGCATTGAACTTTATACCAGACTGTTGTGTTCATTTGTTATCCCATACCCTATTACACAGCATGTAACAGGGTTGAATAAGGCCCGGCCTCATTTGTTATGCAGAAAGAGTTTATACACAAGGATCTGTTCTATCCTCTCCTTTTCCATCTCTTGTCTGTCTGGTTGCGCAATCAAATTTTCTTGTGAGACCTAGGAACTGATCACTCTGATGGTTTCACAATTCTCTCCCTGTTGCTTTCTGCCTTCACTTGTTTTTCTGTCTTTTTCCCCCATTGCATATCTGCAGTTATAAAAAAATATATGTGACTCTTTATGTGGAAATGTCATCGATACTGGGATTGCTTTGTTTAAAACAGTATACAGTTATACTGTTGAAGTAACTGCAAATACTGGAATTCAAGGGGTTAAACTAAAATGCAGTTTTTAAGCCTTTTGCAGAGATGTAAACAAGAGGCTAGTTCTGGGTCATTATGTTCTTTTTGCTGCACCATCAAGAACATTGGAAACATACAAGAACATTGTGTGAGAAGCATGCTGTTTTCTTAATGAGTTTCCCAGGTACAAACGTATAAAAAGAGCAGCAATGCTTGTGCAAGGGAAAGACAGAGACTGAAACTTGGAATTGAGAAGAAACACTCAAAAGAAGGACTTTGTTTTCTCTGTTTGTACTGCCTTTGTAAATAGTTATACAGAACACTGTTTTATTTTTTTATTTTGCTGTTATTACTAATAATAGAACTCTCATTGTGAATTTTGAAACTGCTCCTGGTTTTCATATGCTTCCTGACCTGTGCCTCGAAGACAGAATGTGTTAGTCTAAGTGGGATTTACACCGTGCATACTTTAAACCAAGAGTTTTGTGCGTGGGTACTAGGCATGGTACCAGGGAAGCATAGCAGAAAGGTATGGATTCTGCAGCAGCAAGTCCAGGAGTGATTACAAGAAGAATGGCAGCCAAACTAGCAGGGACAGAAGTCTAAGCTGAGACTGTACAACCAGCACCAGTGATGGAAAAAGAACAAGCAGTGACAGAACCTGAAAGCCTGACTGCCTTTTTCAAACAGTGGGCTATACAACAATCAGAGATGGAGAAACAGAGAAGAGAGGAGAAGCAGCAGCAGCAGAGAGAAAAAGAAAGTCAATGTTTAGAAGCACAGAGAAAAGAAGAAATGCAACTACTTGAGAAGCGGAGAAAAGAAGAGATGCAGTGATGGATGAACGCCTTGCAAGCTATCAAAGCTGGAGGTTCTGGCACAGGTCCAGCAGAACAACAAAACACAAGCAGTTTAAAAAACATTAAACTTACAAAGTTGTGTCCCTCAGATGATATTGAAGCATACCAGACAACCTTTGAAAGGATTACCACAGCCTGCCAGTGGCCAAAGCAGCAATGGGCAATCAGACTGGTACCTTACCTGACAGAGAAAGCCCAGCTTGCCTGCAGCAATATGGAAACTGCACGGTCAGAAAACTATGACCTGGTGAAAAGTGAAATTCTGAAAAGACGTGACATGTCAGGAGAGACATACAAGCAAATATTGCAGTCCCTGAAGTATAACTCAATCGACAATCCTCGAGAAGCCTTCACCCGTCTCAGAGGACTCCTTAAGACCAGAAAGGTGGAGAAAAGGCTGTTTCTTTGACTGAAGAATACCAAATTGCCAGACAGATGTCACAGCAGTGAGGTAACAGCCAAGCACTGGTAAGACACTCTTTTTCCCAGCTGTGGTGACAAAAGCTCAGGCAAAGAAAATCTCAGATGGTAGGGACTCTTCCTTTCAATAATTTTGATTCAGACTTGTTTAAGCAGAGCTCCAAGATCCAGAAATCAAGGAAAGAAAGACGATGCCTGAAGAAACTGTGGCAACAAAAGACAGATGGACATAAGGGGTTAACATAAGAAAATGTTGAAACTAAACTGATCATTGATTGTGATTTTCTTTCAGATCAAGCTAATGATGTTTCTCTCCAGGGTTATTTTTAAGCAGCTGGGGGTGAAATCAAAACAGGGTGAACCAAAGTTTAAAAAATGTAATGGGCTACTGTACAGCGTTTGGGTTAAACCACAGACACAAGTCCAGATAGAACAATTGGTTATACCACAGAATGTGAGGGCTGCCCAAGGTTCAATGTGGGGAATAGCTCCTCCCACAACCTCTTCATAAGCCCTCCTCTGGCACACCTCCTTTGCTTAGGGAGTGTTTTCCCAGGCTCCTGCATGGCTTGTGTGCCTGTGCTTCTTTCCGTTTGCTGCTGCTCTGGTTTGTGTTTCCCTCGTTGTGCTCCCCCTTTTCTCCTCTCCCCTCTCCGTTCCCATGTTTATTCCTGCCATGTGTGCTGTTTCCTTTCTCTGACCTCCGCGGCCACTCCAGCTGCTTCTCTGCTCCCTTTCTTGCTCCCCCTCTTCCTGACTGGTCTGGGTTTGCCATTTCCATTGGTCTCCTTTTGGGCTTCCACCTCCCCACCACCAGTGCTACCAAACATTCCCACTCTACCCGGCTCCTCACCACTGGCACTTATGGGCACCCCTACTCTGCCCCTCATGTCCCATCTTCATTCCCTTCTGAGTGAGTTCTCTCTTCCTGTCCCCGCATACTCCTCTCATTCCAACTCCTTACTCAGCCTCTCCGTTTTGGCCAGGCCTTTCATCTCCTGATCCTCCCTGCCTACTCTCCTACATGGACAACAGGAATCCAGCTCAGCTTTTCTAGTCTCTCTCCACAGTAGGTATCCAACTGTCCTACATTAGTGTTGTCATGGACATTGTCCCCATCTGGTACCCGTTCATTTGCTAACATCCTACTGGGGCTATCAATTTTACTTCACTCACTGACCTGGTTATCTCCTTCCCAAATGGGGCCATTACAGCCATTCATTGCTTCCCTTTCTTTTACACACCTTCTCATACTTTTATAGGTATGCCTCCAGACTCATTTTATTTACCTGATGCAATTTACATTAGCTGACTTTCACCTCAGCTACTATGGGGGGTGTCTATAAAGGGCATAAGGAGGGTGTGGGGCATATTTCAGGCAAACACTGAAACTATAATAAAATAGTGGTCATAGTTAAGACCCTTGCTTTGCTGTCCATCACTTCCTTTACAGTCCAAATGAAGCAATCCATTACAATATGCAACCTCATTAAAGAGCAGCTATGTGCTTCAGGATATATTTTATTAACATAATGTTTCGTTTGTCCGACCGTTATGAAAGATTAAATTGTTTTACTCCTACTTAGTAGGTTATATGGTGTATGCTGCGTATCTTATGCTGCCCAATTCCTCCCTCGTTCCTGCCTTTGTTCAGCAAGTTTCCTTCTTTCAACATACGCCCTAAGGCAGTCACAGCCTCACTGTTACTCAGTCACAAACCTAGGTCCCAACACTCGCTTACATAGGTGAGCTCAGTGCATACCGTAAGAATCAGTCTTTCTCACACATTGCTACCTGGATCATGTGCTCTCCACCTGGCCTGTCCCTTTAATATTAATCTTACCTGTATGCCTACAAGAAAGTCTTCCTCGAGGTTCACTTCACCAGCTGTTCCATACCGATCAACATAATACAAGCTCGAAGAAACATCGGTCTCCTTTCCCTTCATACCTTAGCCAGGGACCTGTCATACTATATGACGAGGCATTAGCCAGCCTGGGAAACTAATCTGGATCATCTGCTCTATAGTGTGAACTCATAGTTATCTCCGTGTTTTGTACACCTTCCTCTCTGCATGTATCCTAAGTTTCTTCTATTCCTGCCATCATTATCTCACAGAACACTTTTGTTATATGTTGTCATTCCATCCATGACATCCTATACCTACCATTTGTCCAACGTATCTTTCCTGTTTTTTACCTGCTCCATCACTCTCCATACTCTTTCTATGGCAGTGTTGTGCATTGGTCAACCCTTACCAGCAGTATTCCAGTCTCCATCTGTAACTCGTACTTTCTGAAGTGCTGAGTGAAGGTAGGCTTCCCCTGTCTACCGGGGATGGGAGTCCATTTCATTCACTACATCTTCCTACTACCAACCTGAGATCCTCTGTCCCTAACTCTGCTGGACTGCATCAAGTGAAGGTCTGCTCGCCCCAACGACCGGGGATGGGAGTTATGTCTATCTTCTACGGACTATTACCATACCTTCTTTAACCATATCGGTTGCCGCTTCCCTTTAGGAACAGAACCTTCTTCAGCTTACTGCTTCACATGCTCATCCCTATCTCCTGGCTAGCATAGAGTGACTGGTAGCCTGCCTGACTGCCACAAATGAGAGCTGCATCTACAATTCATACAATTCTACAGTACATTCCTATCTCGTGCCAGATGCCGCTTCCCGTCAGGAATGGGACGCTCACGCTCTGTGTACCATAATCCTGCTATTTCTGCTGTTCCAAGTTACTACTTCTCAGCTCGATGCCCAGCTGGATATCCCTTCAGGCTCATGAATTAGCCCTAAGTGCACCTCCATCCTACCTTGTCTGCAACCTTGACTCACCTTCCTTTCTGCTGCCTGCCATTGCCAGGAACCCGATTCTGCCATGCAATGTCTCTAACCTTTGCATCCCCACTGACGCAGATCACCACTCAATTGTGGATTTCTAACTTCAGTCTCATCATCCTGTAGTCCTCATTGCATGCAGTCAGAATCTTCCTGCTTGCTTGTCCCTTCTGGAAGTATGTCACTGTTTATACGTTGCAGCCATTCCTCTGGCCTCACTGATAGGCACTTCAGAAGACTTTCATGCCGGGTCCATGTCCCTAGCTCACATTGCAGCCTCCACTGTCTGCTTCTCTTCTTCCTACCAGTTGCTGCTTCCATTCTGAACTGGAGCTTTGACACTCCTCCAGCCTTCCACCTCTTAGCCACCTTCAACTTAGATTGTGGAACCAGGACCTCATCAATGCAATCTGCTTCCCTCCTGCCAATTTTTCGATTAGCTGCCTTCGCTGGACCCCTTTCTGCTTTGACAGATTCCACCCGCCATCATGTCATTCCTTGGACCTTCGTCCCTTAGCCAGTTGGTCTTTCCTCATCATATGGATCCAGCTGATTTGTTACCTCATCCTTCGTCGCCCCAGCACCATTCATCAATTTAGTTGCTTCTGGCTTTCAACAGATGTGGGAATCCCATGGCTCATTGTGCTTGGCTTGGCTCCATCGGCCTTCCACGGATCGTCATCATATGCCTTCCTTCAGCAGTCTCGCCCTTAGTTGCTGTTCACCATGGAATTGATTTTGCCTTTCTCCTTCTCACTCTGGATGTCATCCAGCTTCACCTGGCCTATTGCTTAATCTGCTTCGTCCTTCTGTTGCTCAGGATCCATTCTATACTTCCTTCTCCTATGACTGGCTGACTTCACCTTGTTGGCTCGGGGCTTTGTACTGTTTTCTGCAGCCCCTTTTAGGCCTTGTACCTCATTCCATCCAGCACACCTACCAAGTCATCTGAGTTCATACGATCCATCCACTGCTTCTACTCCTGCTCTACTACCAATACCTTCCACCACCCATTCTATCATTTATTCATTACTCTGGAGCAACATTACTGGCAGAAAAACTTTTCCTGGCTCACATGCCCTCTCTTCCTGACCATGATCCACTTTTTATCGTTTCCGCAATCGACAAAATCATTCCTGGACAAGAAGTCTCTGCTGCTAGATACCCCACCCAGGCCTAATTCCTCAGATCCTCATCCCATTGCCATCCCCACCACTGAAGGACTTACATCCTCCCATTGTATTTAGACTGTGTAACCAGCAGCGCTTCTACAGATACTGTGAATTGTAAGATAATCCATTCAATTACGGACTCCATCCATGTAACTTTACACCACTTCTTACTTCTCTGACTTTGATAACCAAGTTGCTCGACTCCTACTTCCCAACAGTCATTGCTGGTGTTCAGAATTGCATAGATATCATCCAGATTATTCATCGTGGGATCTCCATCGCCTAGCTAACTCCAGACTTTGCATCATCCACATCTTCGAATTAATTTCCAGACATCGTCATTCCTTCCATTATCATTTTCACCCATCCACCTAATATGTTCCGCCAGGTTCACCATTCTTCCAGTGGCCCATTCAACCTCTTATTCTCAAAGTACTTTCGTTAATCTCAACAGTAAACACCATCACTGAGAACTGACTCTCCTGAATTCTGTCTGGCAACCCGTAACAGCCAAGTCAAATTCACCAATTCAGCCTTGCATCTCAATTGGTATTTGTTGGCTGTAGCTCTAACTCCTATGGCATCCTGCATTTATCAATCTCTCTAGCAATTCAGCCTACCAACTCTTCCTCTCATTTGCCTCAAACTTTCTCACATACTCCAGCATTAGGCTTACCCATGACTTTAACCACTCATGCCTCCTCAGACATCTTCTAAATCATCACACCACAGGAATACCCACACGTATTCCAGGCAGCATACCAGCGAAGGTGAAGCATAAAGCTAAGAACATCTTGTTTAAAGAAGCCATCAATTCTTTATACCATAGTTCTAATCATTCATCATATACACTAGCTTACCATCTGGCTGGCTCTGCAAACTATCTTCTGGCCTGTATGGATCACGCGTGGCATTCTATTTCTCAGGCACTCAAACTCTTCTACTCATTTACTCTGGGATGCATATCTAATGGCTTTCGCTCACTAATCGATTCTTTACCTTCAGACTACCTTGACTATAGAACCATACATGAATTGAACCAGTCACTCATAACTGCACTAAGCAGCACAGCCATCACAATGTACCATCTGGTCTTACATCAATTTCATCTTACTCTCCCACCTTATAACCTCCATGCACTTCCTGGATATCCATCCTTTGTCACTTCAGAAATATGATCTACATTAGCCTTCTCTTACTGAATCTGCTTTACACATAGCATTTTACCATCCCTATGAAAAGATGTGCACTTCATCTTCAGGATCATCATCCAAGCCGTATCATCGCTGAATCGAGACTGAACCATCGTCCTCATAGCACTCAAAGACTCTTCTACAAATCCTATTCTGGATATTCCTTTAGTGACTCCTTGTTCAATATAGAAGTGCTAGCTTCCAGACTAGACCGGACCTTACATTTGAGCCTCTCAAAAGTAGGATCCTTCACCAATGACTCCTTCTACTATTGCAGTTCCACCATACCCAGTTCAGTACCTTATCGATCCATTCATCATCCCTCTGCCCATTACAATCCCATTGGACAAGCATCATTCATCATCTTGCATACTAGGACTTTCTTCATTTTCCTTCACTTGGATTTAGTTTATACTCAGGATGGTATCATTTACTCACATCAGATCTCCACTTCAACCTCAGGATCACCATAGATCAGCATCATCCACGGACCAAAAATCTCGTCAAGCAACTCACCAACCTCAACTTAACTATGGTTACTAATGTTTTTATCCACCTCCATCCCCTCCTCCTCCTTCTCCGGTGCTCTTCTCACCCTTGCTCCCAGGCCTTCTATTCCCTACAAACTATTATCTACATACCTACTACTACTCAAAGGTGGGAATACAGTAAAGCCACAATAAGAACCATATGTTACACAAGCAGTAAACATACATTTCTTTCCTGTTGCTATTCCACAAACATTGAAGTATAGAACAGAGTTGTTACAGACAGCACATGATAGTCCTATGGCTGGTCACTCAGGGAGGGATCACACCCTTGCCAGATTGCTCTACAGATTTTACTGGCCTGGAATTCATGAAGATGTTGTTACCTATTGTAGTCCTTGTGCTGAATGTCAAAAAGTAGTCCCGGTGACTAAAAAAAGACAAGGTGCCCCTGGTGCCACTACTCTTGATAGATGTGTCTTTTGAGAGAATTGCAATGGATGTGCTTGGCCCCTTAGACAAAAGTAAAAAGGGTAATCGATTAATTTTAGTAGTATGTGACTATGCTACTTGATACCCAGAAGCAGTTCCTGGCCACTAGGGGGAGGGACCAGGAAAAGTGAAATCCGGTAGCAGGTTCCATGATGTCCCCTCTAGCAGACCTGCACTGCTACCTTGGGACCACACATAATTGCCCGTTAAATAGAGCTCGGGGGTACCTGGGGAGCGGTGTCCGGGGTGACAGGAGGATGAATTTCTGCCTGTGGGCCATGGTGGAAAAATACAAAATGGGGGGGAGAAATGGAGCAACAAGTAATTTAAAGCCACAGTTTGCTGAAAGTAATATGTATATATATATATATATATATATATATATATAAACACAAAAAAGGTATGTATGTATTTGAGCAGTTGCGTATTACAATATTTTATGTTTATTATCAGGATTAATGGCAATTTCTCTTGAAGAAGCCTGTAATGATCTGGCAAATTTGCAACTGACTCTTTAACAAGAGACCCCCCCTCCCCATTCAGTGGCTTTGGATGACCTTCATACTAAACCAGCTGGGTATTTGGCCCCTGAGTTCTTCTCCCTGAGCCTAAAACACTCCTCTTTTGAAGACATTATTCCATCCTTAATGATGGACCACCTCTGGTCCACCGCCATATCTTCCCTGATGGCCAGCTGGTGTTCTCTTAACAAGTCGCACATGTTCCTGAAGTCTGTCCTCCTAAAGTCTAGGATTTTGGTCTTAGTGAGGACCTTTCCCTGCCCATATCCAACCAGAACCACACTGTGCGATGATCACTTACACCCAGCGGCTTCTTGACTGTTATGTCCTGCACTTGCTCCCCATTTATATGCACCAGATCAAAGATTTCCCCTTCCAGGGTGGGTTCTGTGACTTCCTGAGTCAGGAACCCATTCTGCAACCCTTTCAGGATCATCCGACTCCTGGTGCATTTCATGGTTGGTGCACTCCAGTCTACCCTGGGCAGGTTGAAGTCCCCCACTAGTATCACCTCCCCCTTCTCTGCAGCATTGAATATTTGCAAGTTCAAGTCCCTGTCCCTTTCCTCTTCCTGGTGCAGCTGTCTGTAAACCACTTCCAGCCTTACTTTCCTCCCTCTATTGGATAGTAACTGAACACACATTGTTTCCGCCCTCCCTTCATCAGACTCCTCCCTCCCTTCATCTGACTCCTCCCTCATACGTTATACCTTCCCTGATGTAAACTGCCACCCCTCCCCTTTCTCTATCATCCTGTCTGTCCTGTATAATTTGTACCCCAAGATTGAGAGGTCCCAGTCATGATTTGGTGTGGCCCAAATCTCGATCACTGCCACTATGTCCACCTCCCCTTCTGTTATTAGTACCTGCATGTCATCCATCTTGTTACCAAGGCTTCGCACATTCAGAGACACCACTTTCCACCTAGACTCTGAGCCTCCTTCCCTTCCCCTCAGTTCTTTTCCTCCTCTGTCTCCTCTCTGTGTGCTCTCCCTCACCCCCCCATTGCTAACTGCTTCCTTCCCTCTCCACCCTTCAGACCCCTTCTACTGGTTGGGGGAAGTGTGTTGACCTCCTCCTCCTCCAAGAGTCCTTTGGCCTATAGGCCCGCCTTCCCCCCTCAGTAGTTTTAACTAAGTTTATGGGTTATTTACTCTCCCCCCCCCAAGTTTGCCCCTGAGTACCCTCAAGGCCTCCCTGCTGAGTTGCAGTCTGTCTGGAACATAAAGTGTTTTATTTGACTAGTCTCCTCCCAGTCCCCAATACAAACAGACCCTTCCTCTTTGCACCATCCTCTGAGCCAGACACTGACTTTCCCTACTCTTGTCTTCCTGACTGTGCTGACCCTTGGCATTGGTAACACCTCTGACAATGCCAGCAATCTTGTTACCTCCCTGCAGGTCCTCCCTTGTGCCCTGAACCTATTTTGCACTGCCTCCACCTTCTCTCTGGCTAGATCATGGGTATCTAGGTGTATAATTATATTTGATTTCCCTTCAATTCCCCTTTCCATTTTCCCCATTCTTGGGCACACCTTCTCTGCTATCATCCTGGCATGCAGACTAACTTCCATCTAGCACTTGGGTCCCCCTTCCTGTGAATACTCTTAAGGTGTCTCTGGCCACACAGGCCATGCCTGGAATGGTAATAGCCATGCATTATAATAGGGCATCCGATGTGCCACAAGCCATGGTAGTTGCACATGACAGACCACCTTCCACCTTTTAACTGGTCTACTATATTGTTGCAAGCATCAGGGATGCAAGATGATCATGCTGTAAATTAGCCTGACTACAGTCTCAAATCGAGAAAGAATGAAACACTCTAAGAGTATCTAATGAAAGGGGAAACACTTGCACTTTTTCTATGCAACATACTACCTGACTAGAAACAAAACCAGGGTCTTAAACTTCAAGATGCTTCAAGGAGGCATTGATGGAAGGTGGGGGGTAGGCTCGGGGGCAATGTGAAGAAGTGCTTCTTCACAGAAAGAGTAGTGGATGCTTGGAACAGCCTCCCTGTAGAGGTGGTAGGAGCAAAAACAGTAGGGAAATTCAAGAATGCATGGAATAGACATGAGTACTCTCGCAACAGGGAAGAGCGGGTAAGTCGTAGATCAACTAGGGTCTGCAGTATTACATTAGGTAGGGAAAAGGGGCAGAGTAGGTGGGACACACAATCCTTCTCTGCCATCACTTTCTATGTTTTTATGTTTCCAAGATGTGATCAAGAAATCTGCAACTGCTGAAAGTAGTCTTCTGATGGGAGACTGACTATCCAGATGGGGAGGAGGGAACAACTAAGTCCAAGAGCAGCAGGCAATTTCTAAATCTTGTGGAGAACGTACCTACCTAATTAGCTGATGCAATGCATCATGTAAGCCACTAAGGATCAAGCAGTGCTGGATCTTTTAATTTTTTCATTTTTATTTTTTATACGTGTAAACCACATGGGCAAAACAGCCCGTTTTCACAGGTGACAAGTCATATCTAAAGTGCAATACAAATTATTGACACAATATTTTAGAGCAAACCACTCTATCCACATAAAGCGCAAGTGCTATACAACACATAGATGAAACAAATACATTCATACTTGAGAAAAAAGCCACTGCTTTTAAAACACTGTATAGAATTGCATTCAACAATCTAATTCTAAACAACAAATGGCCTGGTCAGATAAGCAGAATATGGAGAATGTTTAGGCAACAAGTACAAAAACTTCATTAGATTTACCACTGGCATGATTACATAGTTACATAGTAATTGTTAACAGAAAAAGACCTCATGGCCCATCCAGTTTGCCCTGGTTCTAGACTAATGCACTTTCTTACTACAGGTCCTGTTGGCCCTGTGGCCTTGTCTCCCCACCCCCATTTCTTGACTTCTCACGAGTCCACTGTGCCTATCCCATGCGATGCTTGAATGCCTTACGGTGCCTACACCAACCACGTCTGCTGGCAGCCTGTTCCAGGATTCTACCACCCTTTCTGTGAAGAAGTAATTCCTCACATTACCTCTGAGTCTCCCCCTTCCAGCCTCTTCATGTCCCCTTGTTCTTGTGCAATTCCTTTTCTGAAGAAAATTGCCCTCCTCCACCTTGTTTGTCCTCTTGACATATTTGAAAGCCTCTTTCATGTCCCATCTTTCCCTTCTTACCTCCAGTGAGTGCATATTTAACTCCCTGAGCCTCTCCTCGTAGTTTTTATGATGCATGCCCTGAACCATTTTGGTAGCCATTCTCTGCACTGTCATCACCTGCTTAATGTCCTTTTTGAGTTGGGACCCCAGAGCTGGACACAATTTTAGAGATGAGGCCTCACCAGTGACCTATACAGGATCAATATTACCTTTCTTTCTACTTGTTATACCCCTTCCTATGCATCCCATCATCCTATTCGCCTTTTCCACTGCCGTTCCACACCTTAAGGTCATCTGTTATGATGACTCCCAGGTCCCTTTCCTGATTAGTTGATGCCACACACACCCCCCCAAGCTGGTATGTTGCCCTCGGATTCTTATGCCTCATATGCATGATTTTATACTTTTTCACATTATATACCAGTTGCCATACCCTTGACCATTCCTCCAGTTTCTTTAAGTCCTTTCTCATTTTATCTACCCCCTCCGGGGTGTCGACTCTTTTGCAGATCTTTGTGTTGTCTGTAAACAGGCATACTTTCCCCTCTAGTCCCTCTGCTATGTCACTAATGAATACATTGAACAGTAATGGACCCAGAACAGACCTCTATGGTACCCCACTAGTCACCTCCCCCTCCTCTGATCTTACTTCATTTATCACTACCTGTTGGCTCCTGTTACTCTGCCAATTTTGCACCCACCTTATCAGTTTTGTCCCCACTCCTGGACTATTTAACTTGTTTACTAATCTCCTGTGTGGAATGGTGTCAAAGGCCTTTCTAAAATCCAGGTAGGCTGCATCCACCACAACCCCAACCCCCGATTCACAGCCCTTGTCACCCAGTTGAAGAAATCTATTAGGTTAGTTTGCCATGATCTCCCTCCTGTGACTCCATGCTGTCTTGGATCCTGCAACCCATTCTTGCACAGGTACTCAACCATTCTTTCCTTTACTCATTTTTCATTCAAACTCCCACTCTTTAAAAAGTAGTTGGGCAGTGGTCTCTCCAATATAGAGCCCCTCGTTTCTTTAATTCCCTCCCATCTATTTCTGAACTGTAAAACCGTCTGAACTTTAAAACTAGACTGAAAAAGCACCTTCAACTCCAACAGGAATGTACTTGCTGATTTTTTTTTTATCTGTTAATATTATATGTTTGCAAATGTGTTTGTTGCTGTATTTATAGTATGTTTTGGTTTTTTTTTTGCTGTTAATTTATTTATTGAGATTTTCCAAACAGTCAAGGCATGTTCCATACAAAGAGTAAGACAGATTGCATGGATTGCATTGCTTAAGTGTAGTACATAGTTAAGCATAGAGATACATGGTTTGTAGCAGTAACATAGTATATAAGTATAATATACTATATTCCTTATGGCCCTGACAATACTTATAACATAAGAAAAAGTTATAGTATTTCAATGTAACCCCTAGGTGGCACTATCCCAAGGGCTACTATCCCTGCTTGCTTTGGCTATTAGCAGGTTAGGGGGCCTAGGTTCAGTGACTGGTGCCTCCACCCAAAGGTCAGGGTTGGTATTGGTCTGACTAACCAGGCCACAGCCCTCTGGGACACTGTGACCCCCCTTGTCTCCTACTAGTGGCCCACACAGTACACAATGTCTACCTACCCAATACCTCTGATAGGCTTTATACATACCCCTACGTTAGGCACTTACCCCCAAGACTGGTTCCTTCAGCTTGGCTCTGGGGACCCCATGCAAAATAAGAGGATGCAAGACAAAAAGCAACCATACAATACCCTATGCACAAACTGACACCATAGTCAATATAAATTGCAGGAAAAAGTAGATCTGATTTATTCAGGGGGCGGTAACAAAATGGGGGTAATCAGGTTAATTGGCTTAATCACACTATGTGTGTGTGTGTGTGTGTGTGTGTGTGTGTGTGTGTGTATATATCATATATATATATATATATATATATATATATATATATATAGATATATAGATATATATAGATATAGATAGATAGATAGATATATATATAGATAGACAGATAGATATATAGATATATACAGTGTGTGTGTGTATGTGTGTATATATATATATATATATATATATATATATATATATATATATATTTATAATCACAGGTGTGCATGCAGTCAGAGTTCCTGTCAGTCACACTGTCTGGGTACCCAGGATGGAGAAGGGGAGCTAGCCAGGACCGTTGCCCGGGGTAGGCAGACGTTGCAGCTGGTAGGGGCCCTGTGAGAAAAAGAAATAACCTGCACACTCTCGGATTGTAATCCGGAGCTGTAGGGCTCAGTTTGTGGAAACAACACAACAAAATAATCAGATGACACACTTGTGATTTAAAAGATATGTTGCAGGGAGCTACCCTGTTTGTTACTCACGATACCCAAAGCTGAACGCAGGATGGACAATGGTCGAGACTATAGCTGCTTTTGCTGGATTGCCAGAAGAAGCATAGTAGGGAGACAACACCCTCGTGGCAGGGCCCAACGGCATGAGGTAGCCACGGTATTCAGTCCATTTCAAGTTGGGTACACATCCAGCCCTCAGCACACACTCAGCTCGGGGGGATACCAGATCGCGACCCCCCTCCAGTTCACAGCACATTTACATGTAACGAAAATTACTGTACCAGGCATACAGCTCCTCAACCCTGATCGCAAAGTCACTGCTAAACCCGGGTGGGCAAAGGTAGCTAAAGTTCCTGACAGGCCGATCGCACTTAGCAAAATCTTCGATCTTCTTCAGGTTAAGCCTGGTCCCAATTCGGTAGTTTGCTTCACAGCACACAGATCAGATTCAGTCTGAACCAATTCTTCTTAGGCGAAAAATGGCAAGCAGGCTGGGATTCAGGCCGTTCACGATTCTCCCGTGTGAACTACTATGCAACACGACTGCTTGAATTATGCAAGCTCCTTCTCCCTCAACCTCCACCTCGAATCTGGCTTGCCAGCAGGCAGCTTGTGGTTTTTCCCCTTGATCCAAAAGGCTGATTCATCAGTTTACCTGTCAGTCACAGTAAGAGTTCCCCCTCCTGGTGCAAAAGGCACCAGCAGCCCAGAACTACAAATCCCAACTGGTAATCCACACAGTCCCACGGTAGCAGGCTCCATTTCAGAGTCCTAAAGTACTGATTGGTCCAATTCGGCAGCTTGGGACCAAAATGGTGGAGCTGACTGAACAGTTCTTGCTGCAAGAAAGGCAGGTTAGCACAAACCACATTATTATTATTACTACTATAAATGATCACCAGCCAGTAGTTACAGTACATCTTTTAGCAGTGCTCCCTCTGCACAAGTAGCGATGGCAAAAACGGAGCAAGTGTTAAGCAGCCCTGGTGGGACTCGGTCAAGGAAACACACAGTCCCCCCCTTTTGATTAATTATGACTGCAACAAGCAGCTTTTAAAGGGACAGCACATGGAGGCCACACAGGCACTCACTGACAATACTTTAAGTCACTAAATGCAGCACACCAGCCTGGCCAAGAGCATTTGGGTAAGCTCACGGAATCTGGTTTGGGAACCCCCATTTGTAGGGGGGTTACACCCTTCCTGGCCTGGAAAAACTTGGCGTCTGTGTCAAGTCAAGACCACTGCAATAATTTCAAATGCAAATTAACTTACACATCTATACCACTAGCAGATAATGCCTATAACTTCTACAATATTAGTCAGCATATTAGACTTTTACTATATACACTCTCTGTATTCCACAGTGCACTACTTTTCCTAAATTGCGTTAAACACATTTTGCACAGATTTCTCATGTACACACTGCAGTATGGAATCAGGTTATTACTTCCTGCACATTTAACAATGAGAAGAGGGGTCCTTTCCTATCAGTTACCCCGGGTCTGGATGGGGCAGGGGCACCATACTAACAGGGCAGAACAATCAGCCGGGAGTTAGCACTTAAACTCAGTGTGTGTAGGGAACTCTGGGACACATAAACTCCCTTGGGAACTACGTTGAGAGGCAAATTCACTGGCCTCCCAGGGGAATCATAGCTGAGGCGTACTATTGGTTTGATAGCTCGTCCAGTCTTCCTGGGGGGAACAGCCACAGTCTCTGTACCTTTCACCTCAATCTCTGCACTTTTCTTACTTGTAAAGGGGACCTCTGTCTGTGTGGAAAAGCTCTGTCTTGGGGCACTGTCAGCCCTTAGCTCTGTGAATTCAGATTCTACCAAACTTTGCTCACTGAGAAGGCATTCTGACACTGAAAAAGAATTGTCATCACACTCAACGTACTCTTCAGGTTCTGGCATGTCACCAGTCTGTCTCAGATCATCTGTCTCTTCCTCAGGTAAATCACAGAGTTCCACCATACACAGTGACTAAGTCTCATTAGACCTGACAATTTGAACTTCACTCTCAGGGAGCATTGGCTCCAAGAACAAAGCTGGGGGGTTAGGCAGTCCGGAAGGCCCAGCTTCTTCCCCACAGTTGACCATGGGGTTGCCCTGAAACAGCTGACTCAGTTCATAAGAGGGGTAGTAAGCATAGTTGCACTCACTCTCATCAGAAGTGGACTGACAATCATTATCAGTTTGAGTTGGTCGTGGAGAGGGCCTCAAGTCAGTGACTACTGGGGCAGGCCTAGTCTGTCTTTGTTTCGCAGCAGCCCGAGTCACTGGTCCAGGGGGGACAACCTCTGGGGGCTCAGCTTCAATCAGGATTTGGCCAATGGGCAACAAATGGTTACGGTGCATGGTCTTGACATCCTTTGAATTGTTTTCAGGCCGCACTTTATACACAGGTAAGTCATTCAATTTGCCTACCACTATATGGAGAAGGTGGTGCCACCGATCAGCAGTTTTGTGTTTGTCATGCAATCCCAGATTTCACAGCAACACACAGTCTCCAGCTTGAAGCTCTTGGGCCTGTACCTATCTATCACGTCTTTCTTTGTTAGCCAAGTTTCTCTTTGCAGCCATTGTCTGAGCTAGTTGGTATGCATGGTTCAATTGAGCTTTTAGCTTTTGCATGTACTGTTGGTAATTCTCAGCTCTGACTCCATCAGGAGAAACCCCAAAACAAACATCCACTGGTAACTGAGCCTCTCTCCCAAACATGAGGCGATAGGGAGAGAAGCCGGTAGCATCATTTTTTGTACAATTATAGGTGAGGACCAGGGTGCTAATCTGCTGGCTCCACTTGGGCTTGTCTTTCGGGTGGAGAGTGCCCAGCATGTCAAGCAGGGTGCGATTGAAGCATCCTGGATGTGGGTCTCCCTGTGGGTGATAGGGGGTGGTTCTTGACTTCCACCACCCCCCCCATCGAGAGAGCATTTCCTTGATTAAGTGACTCTCAAAGTCTCTGCCTTGGTCAGAATGACTTCTTTGGGGGGCCCCATAGTGAACAAAGAAATTCCCTATCAGCATCGTGGCCACAATGGATGCCTTTTGGTCTTTGGTGGGGAATGCTTGGGCATATCTGGTAAAATGATCTGTAACCACCAACACGTTACTGATATTTCACTGATCGGGCTCCAAACTTACAAAGTCAATACAAACTAACTCCATGGGTGTGCTGGTGGTGATGTTAACAAGGGGGACAGCCCTCTGTAGCAAGGCTTTTCTCTATAGGCAGTGACTACAAGTTCGTACATGATATTCAACATCGGCTAACATCTTAGGCCAGTAGAATTGGGATCGTACCAAGTCAAGGGTTCTGTCGATACCAAGGTGGCCCATGTGGTTGTGTAGGGACCTCAGCACCAAGTCTCTGAAATCGGTGGGCAAGACCTACTGTTGTCTACTTGACCCCCCATCTACTGTCTCTCTGTACAGCAACTGATTTATTAGTTTCAATTTAGAACCCTCTTTGTACAATAGTGCAGCTCTCAAATCAGAGGAGCTCAACTTGGACACATCTTTCCCTGCATAGACGGCTTCAAGGGCTGATCGGATCATTGTGTCTCGAGATTGAGCTCGCTGAAGGCTGTCATTATCAAACTGAGGCAATGCACTAATATCTAGCATGGAAAAGTGACAATACACAGCTGGTATACAAGTGTCTGAGGGGCCCAAGCAGTCTACCGGCAGTCCACTGGGTCTGTGGACATCGGTTCATCTTTGTCAAACTTTTGGCACAGTGCTCAAATGTCAGGCTCAGACAACCTGACCCAATCACCTCTGGAATTAGGCCTTTGGGAGAGGGCATCAGCATCTTGTGATTCAGGCCCGATCTGTATTCAACAGCATAATCATAAGTGGACAATGCAGAAACCACCGATGCCCAGTAGCATCCAATTTAGCTGAAGTCTGCACATAGGTCAGTGGATTATTATCTGTCTTTACCAGTATCTTTGTTCCATACAAGTAGTAATGAAATTGGTTGACAATGGCCCACTTCAATGCCAAGAACTCCAATTTATGTAAAGGATAGTTTTTTTCCGATGGGGTCAGACTCCTACTGGCAAAGGCCACTGGTCTCAGGCCACTCTCATGCACCTGATATAACACAGCCCCCAAACCTTGTAGGCTAGCATTGGTGTGTAACACATAGGGTTTAGCAGGATCAGCATAGGTGAGGACAGGAGCGTGGGCGAGCTGATATATGATTTCATGGAAAGCAGCCTCGCAGTCGGGTGTCCATCGGGACCCAAAAGTTTCACCCAGGTGGAAGTACACTCTCTCTGTTTTGGTGGAGGCCATTCTCTTGTATTTTCTGTTCATAGGGGGGTAACCCTGGGTAAGATTCAGAAGTGGGTGAATCACTCTTGAGTAGTCCTTTATGAACCATCGATAACCACAAAATCCTAGGAAACGTAATTCTTTTAGATTGTGGACTGGGGCCAGGTGGTCAAGGCCTCAACTTTGCTAGGATCAGTCTCCATCCCCTCGTTGGACACTGTGTGCCCCACATACTTTACTGATGTCTGAAAGAACTGGCATTTGTCGATGGACAGCTTAAGGCCAAAGTCTTCCAGTCGGTCCAACACTTTAAAACGTCGGCTCTCATGTTCCTCCAATGAACTCCCAACCACAATAACACCGTCTAAGTATACCAGGCACTCCAACAAGTTCATGTCCCCCACTGCATGTTCCATCAGTTGCTGAAAAGTGGCTGGGGCACCTGAGATCCTCTGAGGCATCCTCATAAACTCATAGAACCCAAGTGGACAGATGAAGGCTGTTTTCTCACGGTCTTCTGGGGCCATGGGGATCTGGTAGTACCCACTGCGAAGATCCAACACCGAGAACCACTTGCTTCCATTCAGACAGTCCAATGCATCCTGAATACGGGGCATGGTGTATTGATCGGGGATGATCCACCTGTTAAGGGTCCTGTAGTCTACGTACATTCTTACTGTCCCATTCTTTTTCCTCACTACCACAATAGGTGAAACATAAGGGCTTCTGGATTCTTGTAACACACCAGCCGCAAGCATTTCCTGCAGGTGTCTTCTTACATCATCTATATCTGCTGGTGCTAGGCACCGAGACCTCTCACGGAATGGCCATTCATCTTGCAGGCGTATGTGATGCTCCACTCCTTGGACACATCCCACATCCCATTCCTTCAGCGAAAACACCTTATCTCTCTGGGCAAGTCTCTGGCTGATTCTAGTCTTCCATTCCGCTGGCAACAGGAAGTCACCAAAGTCAAACAAGTCGGGTGTCACTCGGTCAGTCACTCCAGAGGGCTTGTTACTAGGTAACACTGTTGTGTCTGCACAGTGTACCGTAGCTAGGGTGCAGCCTCTATTCACCCGAATTTCTTGATCTGACACATTGTGAACCTGGACCATGACCCGTCGATCATAGGCATGAGTACGAGCGGGCAAAATACTTGGCTTAATCAGCAATCCTTCTGGCAATTTTCCATCACCTGGCACGTCCAGCATGAGTATCTTATTCTTGACATCTTTCCATAAGTGGACCTCCCCTTGTAGGGCGTACTGGGTGTTGGGGTCCAGAATCATTGACTCAGAATCCTTCTTCCATACCACCCCGACTGGTTCATCTTGATCAACCTCTTCGGCATTCTGCCATGACTCATACGCTCTCTTAATCAATGCAGGAATCCTCAGAACCATACCAGTTAGTTGCCCCTGTTTCTCATAGCATAGCTGCGCCAATCTCCTGAACATATGAGTATTTGTCCCGATTAATAAAGGAACCCCATTGTACAGCCCAGTAGGGGGACACACCAAAGTTAAGGTCTCCACTTGCTCTGCTACTCCAGCCACTGAAGTAAGGAAAGACAACCAAATCCTGTTATACCCAGCATAGGGGTAGGCCTTTTCGCTCATCCCCCAGACGTGCAATCCTTCCAAAGGCTGTAAGGGCACATCAGGGAAGTGCTTCCGATACCAGTCTTGAAATATTATAGTTACTTGGGAGCCACTGTCGAGCACAGCCCTGGTAGACACTTCATTCAACTTCACTGTTGTCTTCATGGAGGGGCCCACCACGTCAGACCATTCCGATGGCACTGATGTCTGTGTTGATCTGGCATTTGCATTGGTAGTGTAACTTTTCCGCACAGCACACCATGGTGGCAAGTTATTATTTAGTCAAATCACAGCTAATAACTGGGCAGTGACCCTCTTTAAATTCTCTAGTGAACAGCAGAAGAAACAGGTGTGTCCATCCTCTCCACATTGATAGCAAAAAGTAGGCTCTCGGGGATCTCGTGGGGTTCGCGGGCCATCTCCCAACTTGCGTACCACAGGGGTATTGGAGGGCTCATCTTTGGCTCGTGCTCTGGGTCCTTGATCCTTGGGACTTCCACCAGGGTGAGGATTTGGTGTGGTCCGCAGCAAGTCTCCCACTACAGCTCTCAGCTCGCGCACTTCTTCCAGTAGGTTACCCTTAGCTTGGGGCTCCCGAGAAACAACATGCACTCCCACTCCACATTTGGCCTCTGGGGATGCCTGATACAGGTCAGGTTCTCTGGCTGCTTCAGTCAATTCTTTAATCAGCCCTTTCAGCTGTTGGGCCTCATCTGAGTCACTCCTCTCTGGGGTCGGGCAGGTACCAACCATCCCAACATAGGGCTCCCATCCCTCTTCATCAGTCTCGATCTCACAAATTTTCTTCATAAGAAGACAGTACTCAGGAGGGTTAGCCTTTCTGTCTTGTAACTTGAGTTTCAATATCATTACACTAGAATGCCTGGCTGACTTTAGGATATGGTCCAATCTGACCTGGTTCAGTTCCTTTACGGGCACCCCCCCTTTCCTGTGGGCCCTCTGCAGAGCCCTGTCAATCCTGGTAACAGATGCGGACAATTTCTCATTATTCCACTGCTTGGCTGACTTGAACTTCCACAACATGTCGTCCCCCGACTCAGTACTACCAAACACTCCTTCCAGTGCAGATGGGTATCCAGCTGCCGTAGCCTCTAGACAAGTTGCTCGCAAGAAACGGATGGCCTCCAGTGCAGGGCCCCTCAAACTCTCCATCAGCCTCTTTCTCTTTTCCCCCTCTGAACATTGCCATTCTTGTACTAAAGGAGTAGCATAGGCCATCCATGTTTCCAAGTCATCCTTCCCTGTGGGCACTGGGACTGTGCCTGAAAAGAGTCTGAGCTTTTGGTAAGAATCCAACTGTATCGAGGGAATTACTATGGAGGAGGGGGCTACAGGAGAACTCTTTGGAGAAGCTGGGGAGGTGGCTGAGGAGTGCAGGGGTGTGTGTTCTTCTGAAAGGTCTAGCACCTTTATGAGCTCTTGGGCAGTTCGTCCTTCAGACACTAATAATTTGAGCAACTTATCCTTAAACCCTTCTATACAGGGGGACCCACCCAGGGTACTCAGATCACTGTGCAGGTGAATGACCCTCCACCCCTTCTGGGTACCTTCTGGCAGAATAACAGGGGCTACCTTCTCTGGATCTATTGGAGAGCTACAGGAGAGCAACACTATCATAGCCTGTTCAAACAAATCTGCATCCCTCCCCTTCACCTCTACTTTGCCCAAACCCTTAAAGGAATAGTCAACCCAGAATTTGCAAAAAACATGTTATGCAGAGTGTTTTGATGTGTATGTTAAGTCTTAGTGTGTCCTTCCCTCTGTCTGCTATTAGGAGTTTTTCCCAAATTAGCCTGCTAGCTGTATGGTAGTTTTATGACCCTTGGGGATCTCCATCACAAACAGGTTTATTGGCTTTCTTTCTCTGATGATGCACCCTGTCTCATGTGACAATGATGTAGCCATGCCCTTAGATTTAGCATGTGCACTGCTTTAAAATCAGTTTAAAATCACTTCAAAACAGCAGAGTTTTGTAACTATTCTTATCCAGGGAGCACAAATGGCATCAGTTACAGTTCAAGCAAATACCTGAGAGCAAGCTAATTGGGGTTTCTGTAAGACACCAGCTACTAAATAGCTCTAATTCACTATTTTTGTTTTCTATGTGCATCGGTCTAGCTAGCAGGAGTGTTTTAATTTTAAAACTTTTAATTTTATCAAACTATACACAACCATAAAAGCACAGAAACTGCCCAGGCCATCAATGCTATAATTAATAAAGACTCTAGCTGTTTTCTTACAGAAACCCCACTCAGATGTCAAATATTTGCTAAACTATAAATGCAGGTATCAGCATTCTATTAGCAATTAGTCCTGATTTTGCTCTGTGACAAGATTTTCATATGTTTTATTTTATTTATTTTTTTACAAATGAAGTAAATAGTATGAAGCTGCAGCCTATAAATTGCAAAATACTTTGAAATCAGCTTTTCTTCTGCCTGTGGTATGGCATGAAAGCAACAGGATGACAGTGACTATTCCAGCTACACATTTGATTCCATTTTACAATGGTTCACTGCACTGCACATTTAGTGTATCATACTTTTTCAAATAATAAAACAAATATTCTCCAAACTAAATAACTCATACATACATATTTCTATACTTTATTAAAAAGACACTTCACATTTGTAACAAAAAACAAGCAAAAAAATAAAATTAAATAAATGAAAGTGATGTCACAGAGCAAAGTCAGCCCTAACTCCCAGTTCCTTCTAGCAGAATGATGGTACCTACATTTATGGTTTAACAAATATTTGAGAGCTGAGTAGGTGTTCTGTAAGAACACAGCTACAGTCTTTATTAATTATATCATTGATGATCTGGGGCAATTTCTGTGCCTTTTATTGTTGTGTGTAGTTTGATGAAATACCATTTTAAAATGAAAACACTTACTACTGCTAGTTAAACCCAACACACACCAAAAACACAAATAATGAATTAGAGCTATTTAGCAGCTGTTTTCTTACAGAAACCCCAGTTAGCTTGCTCTCAGGTATCTGCTAAACTGTAGCTGATGCCATTTGTGCTCCCTGGATAAGAACAGTTACAAAGCTCTGCTGTTGTGAACTAATTTTATAGCAGTGCACATGCTAAATCTAAGGACATGGCTACATCACTGTCACATGAGACAGGGTGCATCGTAGGAGAAAGAAAGCCAATAAACCTATGTGTGATGGAGATCCCTAGGGGTCATAAAACTACCATACAGCTAGCAGGCTAATTTAGGAAAAACTCCTAATAGCAGACAGAGGGAAGGACACACTAGGACTTAACATACATATCAAATGCATATGTTTTTTGCAAATTCTGGGTGTACTACTCCTTTAACATGTTCCACAGTGGCTGCAATATCAGCATTAATAATCCCTAATGGGACATCCAGTAACAGGAGAGCTTGTCAGGGGTTTAACCCCTCAGCCTCACTCCACCCCATCATTTGGTGCACTAGCAGCTTATGAGGGGCAATTTTCAGTTTGGGCGTAGCAAGATCCTCCATTTTCTCTCCAAAACTAGACATATCAGGGTAACTTCTTCCCTTAGCCACTAGAGGATGCTAATCCCAGCGGTGCCTCCAAGATGTAACCCCTAGGTGGCACTATCCCAAGGGCTACTACCCCTGCCCGCTTTAGCTAGTAGCAGGTTAAGGGGCCTAGGGATCAGTGACGGGTGCCTCCACCCAAAGGTCAGGGTTGGTATTGGTCTGACTAACCAGGCCACAGCCCTCTGGGACACTGTGACCCTCCTTGTCTCCTACTAGTGGCCCACATAGTACACAATGTCTACCTACCCAATACTCCTGATAGGCTTTATACATACACCTACGTTTGGCACTTACCCCCAGGACTGGTTCCTTCAGCTTGGCCCTGGGGACCCCCTGTAAAATAAGAGGATGCAAGACAAAAAGCAACCATACAATACCCTATGCACAAGCTGACACCATTGTTAAAGTAAATTGCAGGAAAAAGTAGATCTGATTTATTCAGGGGGAGATACCAAGGATGGGGGTAATCAGGTTAATTGGCTTAATCACACTATATATATATAGATATAGATATATAGTCACAGATGTGCATGCAGTCAGAGTCCCTATCAGTCACACTGTCTGGGTACCCAGGATGGAGAAGGGGGCTAGCCAGGACCGTTGCCCAGGGTAGGCCGGCGTTGCAGCTGGTAGGGGCCCTGTGAGAAAAAGAAATAACATGCACTCTCACTGATTGTAATCTGGAGCCAGAAGGCCCAGTTCATGGAAACAACACAACAAAATAATCAGATGACACACTTCTGATTTAAAATATATGTTGCAGGGAGCTACCCTGTTTATTACTCACGATACCCAAAGCTGAATACAGGATGGACGATGGTCGAGACTATAGCTGGTTTTGCTGGATTGCCAGAAGAAGCATGGTAAGGAGATAACACCCTCGTGGCAGGGCCCAACGGCATGGGGTAGCCGCGGATTCAGTCCATTTCAAGCTGGGTACACGTCCAGCCCTCAGCACACACTCAGCTCAGGAGAATACCAGATGGCGACCCCCCTCCAGTTCACAGCACATTTACATGTAACGAAAATTACTGTACCAGCCATACAGCTCCTCAACCCTGATCGCAAAGTCACTGCTAAACCTGGGAGCGCAAAGGTAGCTAAAGTTCCTGACAGGCCGATCGCACTTAGCAAAATCTTTGGTCTTCTTCAGGTTAAGCCTGGTCCCAGTTCGGTAGTTTGCTTCACAGCACACAGATCAGATTCAGTCTGAACCAATTCTTCTTAGGTGGAAAACAGCAAGCAGGCCGGGATTCAGGCCGTACACGATTCTCCCGCATGAACTACTATGCAACATGACTGCTCGAATTATGCAAGCTCCTTCTCTCTCAACCTCCATCTCGAATCTGGCTTGCCAGTAGACAGCTCGTGGTATTTCCCCTTGATCCAAAAGGTTTGATTCATCAGTTTAACTGTCAGTCACAGTAAGAACTCCCTCTCCTGGTGTAAAAGGTGCCAACAGCCCAGAACTACAAATCCCAACTGGTAATCCACACAGTCCCACGGTAGCAGCTCCAGCTCAGAGTCCTAAAGTACTGATTGGTCCAATTCGGCAGTTCAGGACCAAAATGGTGGAGCTGACTGAACAGTTCTTGCTGCAAGAAAGGCAGGTTAGCACAAACCACATTATTATTATTACTACTCTAAATGATCACCAGCCAGTAGTTATATGCTTTAGCAGGGCTCCCTCTGCACAAGTAGCAATAGCAGAAACGGAACAAGTGTTCAGCAGCCCTGGTGGGACTCGGGCATGGAAACACACAGTCTCCCCTTTTGATTAATTATGACTGCAACAGGCAGCCCTTAAAGGGACAGCACACGGAGGCCACACAGGCACTCACTGATAATACTTTAAGTTGCTAAACGCAGGGCACCAGCCTGGCCATGAGCATTTGGGTAAGCTCACGAAATCCGGTTCGGGAATCCCCATTTCTAGGGGGTTACACCAATAATACAGTAAATAAACTAATAAGTCAAGGAGGTAAGAAAGGTAAAGAGTTGTATATCAAAATAAAATGCAGGGAATTATGATGGGCCTAAATAGATCTCCATCAGTTAGGTTTCAAATAGTCTAAATAATTCTGCCAACTGAGTTTATTATATTCATTTATCCGATAATATGTTAATTTATGTATTTTGTATTTATGTTTATTTGTTGCCACTTGTCGCCTATGAAAACGCGCAGTAATGCTCATCAGGTTTACAAGTATAAAAATTAAAAATGAAAAATGAAAAAAATGAAATGAAATTATAAACGACTCCATGAACTTCCTCACTGTCGATGTTAGGCTTACCGGTTTATAGTTCCCTACCTCCTCCCTGCTCCCACTCTTGTGGATTGGTACCCCATCTGCTCTCCTCCATTCCCCTGGAACCACTTCCGTTTCCAAGGATTGATTGAACAAGGCTGCCAGGGGAGCAGCTAGTTCCCCCTCAGTTTATTTTAGTATCCTTGGGTGCACCTGTCTGGTCCCATTGCCTTATCTACTCTTAATTTCTCAAGCTATATGAGTATCCTCCCCTCTGTAAAGAGGTTTGTGACTACCCCCACCAACTTCCCTTTATCCTTTACAGGTGGACCATTTCCTACCCCTTTGTTTGTGAATAGTGAACAAATGTCAGCCTTCTTCTGGTCCTCCTCCACACTTTCACCCTGCTCCCCCTTTAGCCTAACTATTCCTGCTTTGTTTTTTTCTTTTTTCGCTAATGTATCTGAAGAATGTTTTGTCCCCCTGCCTCACTGTCCTTGCTATATTTTCCTCTGTATGTGCTTTTGCTTTCCTAACAGCTTTTGCTGCCTCCCTCAGTTTCTTCTGATATTCCTCCCTGTTCTGTGCCCCCTTGTGTTTCTTTGTTCTTTTTGAAGGCCATCCTTTTGCCCTCACTTTTGAAGCTACTTCCCCGGAGATCCATAGTGGTTTTCCTCTTACTTTTGTTCTTTGTTACCTGTCTTATGCATAGGCTAGTATCTTCTTCTTAGGCTTTCTTAATTGTTGTCCACCTTTACTCTACACCCTCGCCTTCCCTCACTGTGACAGTGCTCTCCTAACCCTCCCCCATTCTCTGAAAATCCACCCTCCTGAAATCTAGGACCCTTGTTTTTCATGTGGAATGATTCTTGTTCATGATTAGCTATTGTTACTGCTCTTACTAGTGATATCAGTAATAATACACACAATGGTGTGCAGTTATGCTATAATAACTGTACAGTCTGGGTATATTATGAGTCACGAGGCTGAAGGCAGATACTGTTTTGTTGTCCTTAGTAGATTATGAGGAATTATGATCATTATCCTGATGAATTGTCCATTATCTGGGATTACTGGGGCATACTGATCCGGTATATGCAGCTATCAGCACAGACATGGATACAGAAGAAATCCATGGGTAGTGGTCCAGCACTGTTAATGCACTTTCCAATAATTTTGTGCTATTACTAGTTTATCTGTCTTGAATGCTGTTCACTGCCAGTGCCACTTAGGACTTTGCTTTGGATGTATTTATTTTTTGTACATCAGAAGTGATGGGGAGGCACCAAGTTAGTGTAATGCGGTGCTGTGGTTAGAGTGAGGCAGAGAATAGATCAAATTCTACTGGTGAAAAGTGGAACCGACTTGACTTTATCATCCTGTAGTTTTATTGACTCATAGATGTTTTGGTTACTGAAAAAAGGAAGATAACCTACATTCTTTCAATTGGGCTGCTTTGGCTGGTAACAAAAATTCAATCATTCAAAAAGAAAAACAAAGACAACAAATTAAAAGTAAAGCAAACTTAATTAAAAAATACCAGACAACAGGCAACACAATGTCTCAGCAGAAACATTTCATGCTCCCATGCCAGCAACCTGGGTTTGGGAGAGGACTTGAAGAGCCAGGGTTGGGAAGTGCTGCTGCAAGCAAGCGCAGGAGGGAGAAGTCCAGGTTACAGAATCACAGCAGCCCCACAAGGTGAGATGAGGATCCTGCTTCCTCACTAGCTGTGTTGCCAGCTCAGAGCATAATCAGATGTTTGTGGCCACCAGAGGAAATGCTCTATGTCAGGGAAAGTGGAAGAGAACTACAGAAGAGATGAGAGACCACCTTCATGAAAATCCTTATGTTCTCCAAGCCGTCTAAATGACAGTTGCCATCACCACCAGGTTCTGCTCCATTTGAATCTCAACTGGCTTAAACAGTGGGGGAGTGGCTGACAGGGCTCGGGTGACTGTCAGGAGAAATTATAGGACGAATTGGTGGTGGCTCAGAGACCAAACAGCTAAAAGAAAGAAACAAAATATCAGACAATACCGTATTTAAAATAGTAAGCCCTTCACCTTCTTCTGGCAAGGTATACAGTACGGTGAGTGCAAGAGTTGATGGGCTGTGCCTGCAGTTTAGTGGGACAGCAGGCAACAAGTCCCACCGCCACCAAGCTTTAAGAAGTGCACTCCAACTGCCTTTAGGCTTGCATTCCATGCTGGCATAATCTGCTGGCCTGGTTTGTTCTGCAGTCCTGCTGCATGAGCTCCTCCCCCCCCCCACCTTCCCTTGCTTCCCTCCTGACTCTGATACAGTTGCCCAAGTGTTCTGTTGTTTTGTGGGAAGGGGATTCTGCTCTTTCTCAACCTTATGCTTTGGTTTGTATTATATTTTCCTTTATTCACTTCAGACTTTCCAGAGCTGTTTGCACTCTGACTCTTTCTCGTGGTACTATAGTAAGGGTAGACTCAATAGACACTCAGTCTCTTTCTGTACATCAGCGAGCGTAGAAAGACAAAGGGAGGGATAGTGAGGCTGAATAGAATGAACAGTGGGTGGGCAGAGGGGGACAGTGAAAAAGCAGGGATACTGAACGAATATTTCTGCTCAGTATTCACAAAAGAGGAGGGGGAAGTGCCTAATGCAATTAACAGAAGCACTCTTGATAGGGGGGTCGATCCCAGTCATTTCACAGAAGAAAGGGTTCTGCAAGAACTCCTAAAACTGAAGGTGGACAAAGCAATGGGCCCTGATGGAATTCACCCCAGAATTCTAAAAGAATTAAGGGAGGAACTAGTGAAACCACTGGCTACTCTTTTTAATAAATCATGGGAGGATGGTGTGGTACCCGAGGACTGGAGGAAGGCGGATGTGATTCCCCTTCACAAAAGTGGAACCAAGACAGAGGCAGGACCTGTCAGTCTGACCTCTGTGGTAGGGAAAGTGATGGAGTCACTTCTGAAGGAAAGAATAGTCGAGTACCTAGAGGCCAGTGGAGCACAGGACCCAAGGCAGCATGGGTTCACAGCGGGACGGTCATGTCAGATGAATCTAATAGATTTCTTTGACTGGGTGACCAAAGTAGTAGACCAGGGAGGGGCTGTGGACATGGCCTACCTAGACTTTAGCAAGGCATTTGACACAGTCCACACAAAGATTACTAGTCAAATTAACCAGCCTGGGAGTGGGTCCCAGGGTGGTAGCCTAATAAAACATTGGCTGCACAACAGGACACAGAAGGTAATTGTAAATGGAGTCCACTCTGAAGAAAGAGAGGTTACTAGTGGTACCGAGGGTTCAGTACTAGGTCCAGTCCTTTAATGTCTTTATAAGTGACATTGCAGAGGACTGGAAGGAAAAGTATGCCCCTTGCCGATGACACAAAGATCTGCAACAGGGTTGATACACAAGGAGGTGTGGAAAGAATGAGAAGGGACTTGGCAAGGTTGGAGGAATGGTCAGGCATGGCAGCTAGGATTCAATGCAAAGTAGTGCAACAATGCACCTGGGAAACAAGAACCCAGGGGAAGAATACACAATGGAGGGAGGTAGTAACAACAACAAAAAGGAAAGGGACCTGGGGTAATCATATCAGATGACCTAAGGTTAGCAAGCAATGTGAGAAGGCAGTAGGGAGGCTGGGGGTATACTGGGATGCATAGGGAGAGGCATCACCAGCAGAAAACAGGAAGTTGTTATCCCTCTGTACAGACAGTTGATGAGACCCCATCTGGAGTACTACGTCCCAGTTCTGAGACCCCATCTCCGCAAGGACATAGACAGGATAGAGGCAGTCCAGAGGAGGGCAACTAAAATGGTGCAGGGTCTGCAAGAGAAGCCGTATGAGGAGAGACTAAAGGAGCTTAATATGTATACTCTTGAGGAAAGATGGGAGAGGGGGGACATGATAGAAACTTTTAAGTACCTCAGTGGAATCAACAAAGTCCAAGAGGGTAGCATCTTTCAGAAAAAGAGACTTACAAGAACAAGGGGACACAATTTAAAGATAGAAGGAGGGCGATTCAGGGGCAATGTGAGAAGTATTATTTCACAGAGAGGGTAGTGGATGCATGGAACAGCCTTCCTGAGGAGGTTGTGGGGTCTAAAACTGTAGGAGATTTCAAGAATGCATGGGACAGACATAAGGCAATTCTTGTGGGGGGTAGGAAGAAATAGGCTGTTGGTTAACTAGGATCTACGGCCTATCCTGTAGGTAGGGAAATGGGCAGACTAGATGGGCCTAGTGGTCCTTATCTGCCATCAAAGTCTATGTTTCTATGTTTCTATGTTTCTGCCGACAGAGTCTACGTTTCTATGCCTTACTTGTTTTGCTGCATTACATGTGTTAGGAACCTGCTTACTGTGTTTGTCCTCCCTCTGGGCTGGGTTTCCCATGCCATTTGAGCTTCTATGGTTTGCTTCCTTTCTTGCAATTATTTCCTTCGATTCGGCACTTGCTTTAAGTTCACCCTTCTTGCTTGATTCTGTTCTGCTGCATTCCTTGGCTAACGCATTCACAGCATTGTGATTCTTTATATCTGAAAATTAGAGGGGACATCACATGGGAAAATGGGGGCCTTTATGCTGCCTTTTGAAAGTGGCCTATATAATCTCTATGGGGTATAATGCAAACGAGCTGAGGGATCATGTGACAACCCCTCTAGTTTTAATACTATCTCTGTGATTCACAGCTCTGGTTGCATCTCACTGGTAATCACAATATAGTCTAAGTTATGAGGCTTTGGGAATGGACTGTTTTCTGGGCCCAGTTCTGTATAGGCCTATGGCTCCACGGAAATCCTGGTCTGGATTCTTACCGTAACTAGTACAAAAATGCCAGCGCTCACTGAGATGCTGCAGCGGGGTGCAAACTGGACTGCCAGCCACCAGTGATTCTCAACAACAGTAAAATCTGCACTCCCCAAATCAGGAAACAAAAGTCACCTTTAACTGCAAAAAGGTATTTATTTCATACACAAGTGTAGCTCCATCCAGTGCAAAACTTGTGAAAGCAAGGACAAGAGAAACAACCAGTACCCCTGCACTTCAACCAAACGGTCTTCCTTAGGGGGCTAAAGACTGGTGAACAGTGCTCCACTTAAATCCCCAAATTAAGCCATCATGTCATTAATCACATGGCATAGATGAAATCATTTAAGGCAAATTGTCCCTATGCTAGTGCAGATACTTAAAAGTGGAGCACTGAAAAAATTGAAGTCAAAGGCACTGTGGACAAAGCAGAACTGCTTGCATTAACTTCTAAATGAGAAACAACTTAGTTTCAATAAGTACAGAGACAAGAAACAAGAGAGACAAGGGAATGTCAAGGAGTATTACAATTACAATCAGGACAATATAAGGTTAAGAAGTGGGAGGGGAGGAGTTAATGTAAGAAGGGAGCAACTTCCATAGTTTGACATCCAGTATCAGTTTAGCAGGGAATCTTCTATTCTGTCAGATAAAGTTTCAGGTCTAATTCATTATTCAGTCATAGTGGATGTAAACTCTGTAGCATAAAAATCCAGCAACCCTCCCTTCTTTGTAATTTATTAAGTCTGTTACCATCATGTTTACTTACGAACACTTGTTCCAGTCACACGAATTGGAAACTCTCAGTGTTGCTATTATGGTTCAGAAAAAAAATACTCGGCTACAAGGTTAGAGAAATCCGTGTTTCTTATGCTCCTTAGATGTTGTTGAATTTTGATTTAATTTCCTGGTTGTACAACCAACATAGATTTTGGGACATGAGCACCAAATTACATAGACTACAAACATAGTTATGCATGTGATGAATTGTCTGATGGTAACTGGGCATATTGCATTGTTCCAAACAAAGGTTTTACCCTGATTGCAGTATCTGCAGACATTACAGTTAACACATTTATGCATATTGTAGGGTATCAAGGTTCTCTGAGTGGTGGGAGGGGTGGTAGTACTGAAACTATTAGAGGTGAGGTGATCTTTAAGATTTTTCCCTCTCTGAAACTTAATCCATGGCCTTTCACCTATAGTGCCCTGTAACAAGGGATCACTTTGGAGAATAGGCCAGAATTTACAAATCACATTTCCAGTTTTGCCAGAAACGGAGTTCAATTCTATGCTAAAAGTAATGGTATTGGGATCTGGTGGTTGGTTGAATTTTGGTTGTAAAAGAGTTGGAGGCAGTATAGCGCAGTGGTTTAAGGCTCTGAGCTGCAAATCTGGTGATATCCAACAGACCAGACCTGGGTTTGAATTCCACAGCTTCCACTTGCATACTGTGTGACGCTGAGCAAGTCACTTAACTTCCCTGTGCTTCCAGGTTGCACCTGTAAAAAAAGCTTACAGCTTAGTGTGCTACTCCTGGTTAAACAACTGAAAAAAAAATTGCTCGCTTTAATAAAGGCCTGGTCAATGATAATGCTGTCATAACCCCTGGCCAAAAAACGTGATGTTAGTTCCTGTGATTTGTTTACAAAATCATCATGATCTTTGCAGTTATGCTTAAGATGCAAAAACTGCCCAAATGGTATGGAATTCTTTAACTTCCTGGGATGGGAGCACCTAGCATGTAACAAACTATTGGTGGACATGTGCTTGCAATAGGAGGAGCTACAAACAGTGTTATTCTCATCCACCTGAAGGGTAACATCCAAAAAATTAAGGTGTCTATCCTGATTTTCAGACGTGAAGCGCAGGTTAAGTTCATTTTCATGTAACCATTCAATAAACATTAGAGCCTTCTGTCTAGTTCCCCTCCATATGCACACCACATCATCAATGAAATTAATCCATCTCACAATATTGTTGTAAAATGGATTAACCTCAGGTTTGAAAATTATCGTCTCCTCCCATACTCCCAGAGACAAATTAGCGTAAGGTGGAGCCATGGCTGCCCCCATGGCAGTTCCACACCTTTGCAAATAGAAATCATTATCAAACTGAAAACAGTTATGCGTCAATACAAACTTCAGACTCTCCAAAATGGATTTCTTTGGGATTATCTAAAAAATAGGCACAGGCATGCAAACCATGCCCATGTTGCATAGAAGTGTATATAAAGACTCTATGTCAATGCCCACCCTCAAAAAAATCACTGTGCCACTCAAAATTTTCTATCTGGCTCAATATATGCATTTTCCTTTTTAATGCTTGTTTGGCTTCCCAAGTTTAAATGGCAGTCAAACTTTGATTAGTCATCCTGGTTTTGTCCATGGAGGTGTGAGCTCTACAGACTTCAAAAAACTCTCGTAATTAAGAGACTCACAGTGCCTGCTCTTGATCTTTTGCTCTTACATACTGCTATATGATCTTGGTTTAAATTTTCATTTTTTGATGGTGGTTAGGGTTTGAGTGTGTAAATTATTTGTTGGAGTGTGTGGTGTTTTAGTGTGCGGATGTTGTACTGTATGCATGAGAGTGGAGCGTGAGTGTTTGTGTAAGTTTTGAGTTTGTGGTGTATGCTGTTTGCTTGTAGGAATGTGTTGGGAAGATGTGAAGATGGTCAGGCGCTATTCCCCCTCCAGGTTCAGGGGCCTCCATCCTTTCAGTTGTCCTCCACTGTTCTCAGAGGCATATGGGGTGTGTAGGGCTCTGGGGATAGTTAGGAGGAGGGGGGCTTGGGAGTGGTGGGGGAATGTATAGAAGTGGATGGATTGGGATAGTGGGAACAAGGAGACACCCTGGGGTGAAGTGGATCCAGGAGACGGATCCTCCCTACCTGGTTCACATATCCAAGGGCTCTGCTTCATGCTGGCAAGTGGCTCAGCCTCTAACGGTAGCTCATCCTACTCAGACAGTATTATGCAATGCCAGATCTATTAGGAACAAGACTGCCTTAATAGTGGATCTTATTGGGTCATCGTACCTGGCTTGCATCACCGAGACCTGACTGGATGAAAATGCTGGCCCTGTGCTGGCCTCAGCAGTTCAGGCTGGGTACTTGGTGATACACCACCTGAGGATGGATCGTAGGGGAGGGGGTGTAGCCATCTGTTTTAGATCAGAACTGGGCCTTGCGGATGTACTGGTGGGGATGAAGTTGATCATGGGCACAGGTGTAGGATGCAGGATACTCATCTAACATCCACCCGGCGATGGGAAAGTTTTCCTACAGGAAGATGCGGACTTCATTGTTAATGTGGTTTTGGAATCCCCAAGATGGTTAATTCTGGGGGGGATTTCAATGCCTGAGTTGACAATGAATTCTCACACTTTGGACAGGACTTCCTCCAACTAATGACTTTGGGCCTTACACAGGTTGTTATCTCCGCAACCCACATATGTGGTCACTCATTGGATTTGGTGTTCCTCCTGGGGATGGAGATATCCGACTTGGCAGTGGAGCCAGTCGGATGGTCTGACCGTCATTCCATAAGGTTCATTTTTGTGGCTCCCCCAATAGGCCTGCCCCTTTGGAGATGGTCCAGTACCACCCTTTGAAGGGTGTGACCCCAGATGGCCTAATGGCAGTGCTGGACCTATTGGGTATACCGAGTGAATGCATGGATCCAGGGAATCTAGTACTTGCCTATAATAAGGCAGTGACAGAGGTTGTGACAGAGGCCCTGGATGCCATAGCTCCTGTTCATGTTCGCCTCCTCACTCTTCGCCCAAGGTCCCCATGGTTTGATGGGACCATGAAGGAGATGAGGAGAGTGGGACAAGGGCTAGAGAGGTGCTGGTGGAAATTGGGCTTGGAGGATGACAGACTTAGATTGATGGACCATTATGCATTCTATCAATCGGCAATCACCCATAAGAAGACAAAGTTCCTGTCCAGGGAAATTGCTGCTGCGCAGAACTGACCAGCTTAGCTCTTCTGGACTGTCAACAGATTGTGCAATCCAATCTGTATGCAGCCTGGTGGAGCTTTTTCACAAGAGAGGTGTGAGGAGCTTGCTCAGTTCTTTGCAGATAAGGTTGTCACCATCAGGTCCAGGATTTGTTCAGCACCCTCTATTGGGTATTATGGAGGTCAGTTGTAGGCCATGGGTGCCCAGCTTGCTTGGTCTGACTTTGGCCAGCTGGAACTCATTAATGTCATGAGGATTGTCCTCGTCCAGACTTTGCAGTCAACCTGCTTCAGTTTGGACCCAGGCCCAACTCACCTTCTAGTAGGATGTGTGGATGAAATTGGCCCTGTCCTAGCTGAGATAGTCTGGAGGTCATTAGAGAGGGGGGGGGTCTTTCCAGACCCCCGAAAGGAGGCGGTTGTGTGACCCCCTCCTCAAGAAACCCTCCTTTGACCCGGATTGTCTGGCAAACTACGACCTGTCTCTAACATGCCCTTTTTGTGGGTAAGGTTATTGAGAAGGTGGTTGCGCTGCAGCTGGATGATCATTTGTCTATCCACAATATCTATGACTCTTTCCAGTCAGGATTTAGGAAGAGGCCTAGTATCAAGACGGCCCTTGTCTGGGTGCTAAATTACCTCCTAATAGCAAGCGATCAGAGGACTCATTCCATCTTGGTCATCCTTGATCTCTCTGCAGCGTTTGACATTGTGGGCCATGGTGTGCTATTGGAGCACTTGTGGTTCATCTGTGGACTACCTGGTATGATCCTGAGATGGTTTCGATTGTCACTCAAGGATAGGCCTCAGAGAGTGGTGTCTGGGATTCATTCTTCAGCCCCTTTTTCCCTATCCTATGGGGTACCGCAGGACTCCATTTTGTCACCCATGCTGTTCGCAGTGTACATGTTGCCATTGGGAGACATCATTAGGTGGTAAGGGCTGGGTTTTCACTGCTATGCAGATGATAATCAGCTATACATGTCCTTTGTGCCTGGGCAGGATGGGATCCTCTCTGTTTTTAACAACTGCCTCTCTGAGATCCAGGACTGGATGAGTACCAGCTCGCTGTGGTTGAGCATGGCTAAGACTGAGGTGCTGGTCGTGGACCCAGATCGTCGGGGGGGGGCGGGTTTGTCTGCGGGACAGCCTGCCGGGTTTTGGCTCAGGGGTGTTCAGCTGACTACCTCAGACCGGGTGCAGAACCTGGGCGTTAGTTTTGATGATGACCTGACCCTTAAATCTCAGGTGTCGGCAGTTGTCAAGACCTCATTTTTCCATCTGAGGAATATCGCCCGGGTGAAGCATCTGGTTCCTTTTGAGGATCTTCCAACATTGGTCAATGCCACTGTGATCTCCCGCCCTGACTACTGCAGTGCTCTCTACCTAGGGCTACTGAGGTTTGATATGTGCCACTTGCAGCTAGTGCAAAATGCAGCAGCCAGGCTTTTGACTGGTACTTCTAGGACTAGTCATATTATGCCTGTGCTGCATGGACTGCACTGGCTGCCAGTACAGTGACGGATCACCTTCAAGATTGGGTTACTGTCCTCTAAAGCCCTACATGGACAGAGACCCCATTACTTGAAAGATCTCCTTCGCCCTTACTGCCCACTCCACCCACTTCACTCAGCCGACAAGGAACTGCTAGAAATTCCCAGGGTGTGGTTGAAGACATCTGGGGCTTGATCTTTTGCTTTTGCAGCCCCTACCCTGAGGAATTCTCTACCTCGTCGGGTTCAACAGTGCCTGATCGTCCAGAGTTTTAAAACCGCATTAAAGACGCACCTCTTTAGCCTGGCATATCCGGATCTTGTCTAATTTGGATGTAATATATTTATTGAGTCACAGTTTTATCTATGAATATCTGATTTATGATGGTTGTTGTAATTATTTTTATTTGCATGGTTTTATGTACAAGTGCTTTGATTTCTGTAAAAGCGCTTTTTACAAATAATAATTTTATTTGAATGTGTCACATGCATAAGCAGGTGATTTAAACACATTATCTTTGTAGGCAGAAATCGACGAAAGTGCATAAATTATCTGTTAGGGAGCCCACCCCAGATGCCATTGGTCTCCTAGGTGGGCCTTCCAGATTGTTATGAATTTTTGGAAGTGTATATAGTACTGGGGTATTTTCTAGAAAATCAACCCAAATGAATTTGAATTCCTGTTCAGTAATGTACCCACTTTGTTTAGCACTTTCAAGCAATTCCAATAGTTCATTCTTAAAGGTGCTTAGGGGATTCCCCAGTAGCTACCTGTAATTATCACTATCCTGTAACAAATCATGGTCTTGATTTTTGTAGGCTTCTATTGTTTGTAAAACCACATTCCCACCCTTATCAGATTGTTTAATTGCTATATCCGTATTTGCTTTTAACTCCTGTAAAGCCAATTTCTCCTCTCTGGTACGGTTATTATTTGTGAACTGCTCCTTAACTAGTAGCCCAAGAATCTCCCTCGCCACTGTTTTCTTGTAAGTGGATACAGCAGTGTTAGGCAAATTGAGAATAAATGTAGAGTGACATTAAAACAACCCTTTCCTTTGTTGCTTAAGCTCAATGAGTTCACATTGCAGTTCTACATCACTAGTTAAAATCCCATGCTCAGTATGTTACACATTACCCTCATTCAAAAGATCCTGTAACATTTCAAGGTTGATGTAATCAAGAACTGTTGCATCCTGATCCAGTACTGCTTCTGTATATTCCTCAGAATCTGCAGCTAAGAAATCCAAAAGTCCGGGATCCTATTCCACACCTCGAGTGACGTCATCCCCCAAGACAAATGCGCTCAAGTCCCAACCTATTCTGGAGTTTTTAACAAAATAATCCTTTAAATGTAGTTTTCGGAAGAATTTTTCAAGATCAAGGTAAATATTGAACTTATTTGGAGTGATAGAGGAAACAAATGACAATCCCTTTTAAAGTAGAGAGATTTGTGCAGCTGTAAGTTCTATAGGCATTAAATTCATGATCTGCCATCCCGTGTTCTCATCCCTGAATCTATCTGTAGGTTATTTTCTTTTTCATCTCTTGCCTCTCCATGTTGCTTTCCTCTTTTTTGTTTTTGTTTCGCTTTCGTACCCGGAGTTGTCCCGGAAAAAGTCACAGACTTAAAACTGGCACTGGCACTGTTAATTTCTTGATTGATATTTGGGTCAGAAGTGCTTTGCTCCATGGTGTTGCCCTGACCAGTGGTCTGCTCAGTTGAATTCCCTCCATTTGATTTGTTACCTTGTTTTTTATTTGTCTGGGAATAATTCCTATTTGTTTTCTTCTTTGTACATGAACGGCCACTGGACCAGGATCTGCTGCCCTTGTTGCTGTTTGAGTGGCCTGGCCTCACTTAAACACCCGGCCTTCCTTAAAGTCAGCTATGTCTTTTTCTAATTTTGCTAATTTCCTTTCGACTAGCACCTCTTTGTGTTTTTTTTTTTTTTTTTGCCTGTAACTTGATGTCCAGTTCTTTAACTAGGGGATGAGTTGAGATGGCTTGAAGGGACAATTCATTTATTTCGTTTTTGTTGACTGGGTAAGTGCACTAGACACATTCTGCCTATTTTCAGGCACGACCCGAGCAGGGGGATACAGATGAATGCCGACTGACTTTGAACGAGATTAAGCTGTTGGTGGTATTTTAGTGAATGGGGGTAATTTGGCCAGTGCACCGGGGAAATTCCCCAACTCTCCTGTAGGGGTCCCCTTGTCAGTTTGACCATGGATCCTGGCATTCATCTGCTAGAGGTGCAAGGAGGAGGAGGAGGTTCTGCTGCTCTGCAGGCTGACTGGAGTTCTGAGGTCTTACCTGATGTAGATTGTTCTGCAGTTTTCACTCCTGTTTTGGAATCTGTTCAATTGGATGCTGCTGTTTCTGGCGTTCTGAGATCTTCTCCGGAGAGTGTCTTTCCTTCCCCTGTGTTGGATTTGGCTGGTGGTGATTCTCTTGATTCTGCTTTGAGTCTTTCTGAAGATGAGAAGAAGAGAAAACGGCATGATTTAAGCCCTAAGGTGGGTTTATCTAAGAAGAGTATGTTGGATGTTGCTGCTCCCTGTTCGGTTCCCTCTGCTGGTTCTCCTCGACCGGATTCTTCTCCCATGCCCCTCACATCTGTCTCTGCTGTTTGTTCACCTGAGATGGCGCTCAAAAGGGCTGGTTGGATCTTACAGGATGAGACTTGGGTTCCTGACCCTGCGATTCCTTTACCCGGTTCGCCAGTGTCTGATTCTCGCTCATTGCCGTCCCATTCTACTGATCATTCTGGACTTCCTGATTCAGTGGATGTACAATGTGCACTGCCATTTTCTTCAGTTGTGCCTCAGGATGTGGTTCGGAGTTCGGCTGCACCACCATTGGCTGCTGTTTTAGGAGCTTTACCGAGCGTGGGAACAGAACCCTGCGACTTATCTTCTGTTCAGTCTGGGAGTGCTTTGGTTATTTCTGCACAGTGCGATCAGCCTGTGCCTCCTACAGGTATGCCTCTTCCTTTAGACTCTGACACTGGGGATGTGAGTCGCTCTGTTCCTCCACATCCTCGGGCGAGTTATGCTAGCCTTTTTTTGCAAGCCTGAGGAGGCTGCCCACGGCAGGTTTGTGGCTCGTATCTCCTATAAAGGAGGATTAGACTTTCTTCCGGACCATCATTATGTTGGGAAGGTGTTGCTTATTGACTCTTTACAGTTTTCTCCTTCAGAAGTGTATGCCTTGATTCATGCTGCTGGTGACCATAGAAACATAGAAACATAGACTTTGACGGCAGATAAGGACCACTTGGCCCACCCTGTCTGCCCATTTCCCTACCTACTGGATAAGCTGCAGATTCTAGTTAACCAACAGCCTGTTTCCTGCAACCCCCCACTATAATTGCTTTGTGTCTGTCCCATGCATGTTGAATTCCCCCACTGTTTTAGACCCAACAACCTCCTCAGGAAGGCTGTTCCATGTATCCACCACTCTCTCTGTGAAAAGAATTTCTCACATTACCTGAGCCGTCCCCCTCTATCTTTAAGCTGTGCCCCTTGTTCTTACACATCTCTTTTCTGAAAGATGCTACCCTCCTGACTTTGTTGATTCCCTTGAGGTACTTGAATGTTCAATCATGTCCCCCATCCCTCCTTTCATCAAGGGTATACATATTAAGCTCTCTCAGTCTCTCCTCATATGGCTTCTGATGTAGACCCTGCACCATTTTAGTTCCCTCCTCTGGACTGCTTCCATCCTGTCTATGTCCTTGCGTAGATGAGGTCTCCAAACTGCACACAGTACTCCAGATGGGGTCTCACCAACTGTCTGTACAGAGGATAACCACTTCTCTTTTCTACTTGTGATGCCCCTTCCATGCATCCCAGTATCCCCTGGCTCTCATTACCGACTTTTCACATTGCTTACCCACTTAGGTCATCTGATATGACTACCCACAGGTCCCTTTCCATTTTTGTTGTTGTTAGTACCTCCCTGCTAATGTGTGCTCTTCTCCTGGGTTTTTGTTTCCCAGGTGCATTACTTTGCACTTCTTTGCATTGAATCTAAGTTGCCATATGTCTGACCATTCCTTCAACCTTGCCAAGTCCCTTCTCATCTTTTCTACCCCCTCTTGTGTAACAACTCTGTAACAGATCTTTGTGTCATCTGCAAAGAGGCATACCTTTCCCTCCAGACCCTCTGCAATGTCACTTATAAAGATGTTAAAAAGGATTGGACCCAGTACTGAGCCTTGAGGTACTCCACTAGTAACCCCCCTTTCTTCAGAATGTGTTCCATTCACTATTACCTTCTGTGTCCTGTTGTGCAGCCAGTTTGCTACCCAGGCTACCACCCTGGGACCCATTCCCAGGCTGGCTAACTTGATTATTAATCTTTTGTGTGGGACTATGTCAAATGCCTTGCTAAAGTCTAGGTAGGCCATATCCACAGCTCCTCCCTGGTCTATTACTTTGGTCACCCAGTCAAAGAAATCAATTAGATTAGTCTGACATGACCTTCCTGCTGCAAATCCATGCTGCTTTGGGTCCTGTGCCCCGCTGGCTTCTAGGTACTCAACAATTCTTTCTTTCAGAAGTGATTCCATCATTTTCCCTACCACTGAGGTCAAACTTACAGGTCTGTAGTTTCCTGCTTCTGCCTTGCTTCCACTTTTGTAAAGGGAAATCACATCTACCCTCCTCCAGTCCTCAGGTACCACCCCATCCTGCCATGATTTGTTAAAAAGTGTGGTCAGTGGTGTCACTAGGTCCCCCCTTAGTTCTTTTAGGATTCTGGGGTGAATCCTGTCAGGCCCCATTGCTTTGTCCACTTTGAGTTTTAGGAGTTCTTTCAGTACTCTTTCTTCTGTGAATGGACTGGTGTCAACACCCCTACCCAGAGTGCTTCTATTGTCTGGTTTAGGTAACTGCTCCTCATCTTCTTTGGTGAATACTGAGCAAAAGTATTCATTCAGTATCTCTGCCTTTTCACTGTCTCCTCTGCTGACCTCCTCTCCTTTATTAATCTTCACTATCCTCCCTTAACCTTTCTATGCTCCCTAATGTACCTATAAAGGTTTTATCCTTTTGACCGAGTTGGCTATTTTTTCCTCGGTTTGTGCCTTTGCTATTCTGACTGCTTTTCCTACTTCTTTCTGCTTTAATTGATACAGTTCTCTATCGTGCTCCTTCTGTGATTCCTTATACTTTTTGAATGCAGCCTTTTTCTCCTTAACCTTCCCTGCCACCTCTTTTGAGAACCATAGTGTTTTTTCCTCTGCTTTGTTTTCTTTATTTGTTTTACCCAAAGACTTGTTGCCTCTATGATGGTAGTTTTGATTTTTCTCCATTGTTCTTCCACCCCTCCTATTTGGCCATTTGCTAGTGCATTCTTCAGGTGTTCACCCATTTTGCCAAAGTCAGCTCTTCTAAAGTCCAGTATCCTTGTTTTGTATGGCTTATCTCCATGGTTGTGCTCATTGTGAAGCACACTGTGCAGTGGTAAGCTTGTTCCCAGATGTCTACCGACTTCTAAATTTGTGATCTCTCTCCATTTGAGAGTACCAGGTCTAGTATTGCTCCCTCCCGAGTGGGTTCCAGCACTAGCTGTCTATCTCCGCCTCTGCAGGGCATCAAGAATGACCCTGCTCTGGATGTGGCTGCAGTACATGTCCTCCAGTTAACATCTGGCATATTCAGGTCCCCCATCAACAGTATCTCCTTTTTCAGCCATTTTGAGAATGTCCTCTATCATTCTCTTGTCCATTCCTCCCTTGAGAGCGGGGTCTGTATACAACCCCTGTGCGGTGTGATGCCATTCCCCATCTCCACAGGTGACCCAAAGTGCCTCTTGTCTCCCCTTTACTTTTTAGTTCTGTAGCTTTGATCCCTTCCCTTATGTATAGAGCTACTCTACCTCCTCTTTTGCCTTCCCTGTCCCTTCTGTAGATTGTGTACTCTGGTTATGTTGACATCCCAGTCATGGTTCTCTGTGTACCATGTTTCTGTGACTGCCACAATATCCAATTGTTCATCTTCCATCAAAGCTACTAGCTCAGAAAGCTTGTTTCCCAGACTACGGGCATTGGTAGTCATTGCCCTCCATTTAATGTTGGCTTTATACTTTTTTCCCCCATCCCTGCTCTTATTGCTCTTATCTATTTTACCATTTACCCCCGTCCTGCCCTGTGTTGAGCTCTGTACCTCAGTGTTTACCCTACTACCTGCCATGTTTTGTGGGGGGAGGCTTGACTTTTCCTGCCTTTTATCAGTACCTCCCCCCTTTTCTAGTTTAAAAGCTTGCCAAGGAAGCATTTAAACCTGTCACCTAGGAGCTTGGTCCCCTTTGTGGAAAAATGCAGACCGTCATACCAGTATAGACCTTTATCTCTCCAGGTAGACCCCCAGTCCCCAATGAAGCCAAAGCCCTGTGCTCTGCACCAGTTTTGCAACTATTCATTAAACTGCATGGTGTGTAGTACCCTAGCCTCACTCCTGCCATGGACTGGTGGCACCTCTGAGAAGGTTACTGTGCTTGCTACCCGTCTGAGACCCCTCCCCAACTCCAAAAATTCATTCTGCACTGCACTGGTCCCATGCCTAGCTAGGTCATTTGTCCCAAGGTGGACAATGATATCTAGTTTACTCTCCTGTGATGCTGCTTCTGCAATTGTGAGGATTCACTTCTTGTCCCTCCAAGCCATGGCACCAGGCAGGCAGCTTACTTCACTCTCTCCCTTCTCCAGTTCTACCCCCCTAACAATTGAGTCCCCTATCAGTAGCTGTTTCCTTCCCCTGTGGTGTCCCTTGCCACCCTTTTGTGAGTCTCCCTTGTGGATGTCCTCAGCATTCTTCTGGGTCTCCACTGAAGGTGCCATCATAGAGGAACCTTGCTCTGCCAGAATGGCATATGATTTGTGTAGAGGTACAACTGGGGGCTCGCCTCTGGTCCACCACCCGCACCCTCCTAGAACCCACTGTGGTCCAACTGCTCTTCATACTCCGAACCCTCTGATTCAGTGGTTGTGGCAGTGGTGCTCTTTGGGAGAGGGATGCCTCCTTAGTCCTTGCTAGTTCAGCCTGGAGGTGGGCAACCTCCTCTCTCAGAGCTGACAGTTGCCTACAAATAGGACAGCAACGCAGTTTCCAGAATGTCTCCCGGAAAACTGCTGCCCCACAGCCAGTGCATTGCACCACTCCCCACATGTCCCACTCCCTTATTATATACAATATGTAATTATATATGTATTACTACTTGTTTTGTGTACCTACTCTTTATGTCCGTTGCAGGGTTATTAGGAATATGACAGTTCTGCCCCAAGAACTGTTGAGGAAGTGATGTCAGAACTGTGTCTATAAAGGAAATGCCACGCCTGGGGGGTGGGGAGGGAAGGGTGGTGGGTAGTGCACAGCCACTGGTGACTGTTAGAAACAATCAAATACACAACTGCTCCACCACCCTGGTAAGTACTGTCCTTTATAGTAATACAACACACACCACAATTTACTAGACCATGGCTCCTACACAAACCACTCTACTGCGTCCAGGGATGAAAATGAACTAACTTCTCAGCCAGCAGGACACTTTAAATGTTACAAAAATATCCTTCCAAATTCTAGGTCTCAACCCCAGCACTCAAGCAAATTCAGTTGTATCTCACTTCCTCTGGTTATAAAATTACTACACTTTTAATGGAATCCTGCAATTCTCTGCTTAATGCCAATAAGGAAAAATAAAAATAAAACCTTTTGTAGAAAGAGTAGCTCCCTTTTCTTACCAAATGCTTTGCAGTATTATGCCTTAATCAGGTTTCCAGGTTTAACTGGAGTTGGTTTGTTCTTTGCAGTTACTTTCTCAGCTTCCAACAGACAATTTAAAGTCAATGTGACATCTCTTTTCCACATCTTTGATGTCAGTTTTCGAAATGCTGGGTTGCTGGATACATTTTGGGCTGCTTACTATGAGATTAAGACTGCTTCTGAATGGGCCCACTTTATGGCTATTCCTATTACTCGACCTACGGCCAAACTGGTCATGGTTTGTTTTAGAACTGAGGGGGTGAATGTGTTTGATATCGTCTATTGGCTGGAAAAGAGATGTATGGTGAATGGGGTTCCATGGGCTATTATTGATGACAATGGTTTTTGGACTGGTGGTTAGAGGTTTGTTGTTCAGCTCTGGCTTACTAAGAATGGTGTCCAACACCTGCCCAATTGCTTCTACATCTGCCTTGACCAGGGGATTTTGTTTTATCAGGGACAACCTCAGGCTTGCTATCACTGTGGCTCAACTTCTCACCTTAACTCTGATTGTGATCAGCTGAAGTGTTCCATTTGCGGAGTTCTTGGGCATTCGGCCACGACCTGCACTGTTCCCCCCTCCTGTAATCTGTGTGAGTCCTTGGAGCATGTTTTTTCCTCCTGTCCTTGGGCTGCCCATAATTTGGCTGATTTTGTTGAACACAATTTCTACTTAAATAAATCTTTTTATAGCCACTGCTCCGGTCAGGCATGGTCAACTGATTCTTCCCCACCGGCTAAGGGTTCAGGTGGTCCTAGAAGGCACCCTCCTGGCCCAGAGGCAAATCTGTTTACTGATGTTCCCTGCTCTGCTGCTCCTGTGTTCTCTCTCAGCTTGCTAGCCCCCCCAGTACCTATGGGTCCGCTCCCCCACCTCCCTTGCCTGATCCTGTTTTGACCATCTCTCTTCCTTTAGTTGTGGCTCCCGAGGGGTTCCAGTTGGTTCAAAGGAAGAGGGAAGCTACGAAGCCTAGTACTCCTGCTGTGCCTCTGGTGGTGGTTCCTGTCTCCAATCCATATGACCCTTTACAGAGTTGGGGTGATTTGATGAACACTGCGGACTCTGAGATTACTAAGTCCGCCCCTAGTGCAGTGACTGTGAGTCCTTCTACTCCTGACCCTGTCCCGAGGCTGTCATGGCTAAAAGAGTGACTCGCTCATGCAAGAAAGTTATCCTAATTCTTTTTCTTTCATTCATGGTGTTTTCTTCACTTAGTATTGCTAGTCTCAATGTTAACAGTATTCGTTCAGATTTCAAGAGGAAGGCAACTTGTGCAATTCTGCATTTTCTCCCCATTCTATTTTTTTGTTACATGATACAAGACTTTATTCTCCTCAGGATCAGTCTGTGGCTTCTTCTGATTGGCATTTTGGGGACTTTCTGTGGTCACTGGGTTTAGACCCTTGTTCTGGGTTGGGTCTTTGTTTTACAACTACTGGCTTTACATTACAAAAAGTTGTAGAGGTTGAGTTGGGTCGGGCTATGTTTATTAATATTTTTATGGGTGCTGTTTATTATAGGATTATTAATATTTATGCTCCCCCAACAGAAAGCTGCCTCTGTTGATTTGTTTAGAAAGGTTTTGCCTTTTCTTTTTACTTGTAGGGTTGTATTATGGGGGGGGGGATTGTAAAACACCTTTGAATGTTAAATCAAAAGGGAAGACTTATTGTGACTCGAATGAATTACGATATGTGATTTCTTCTGCTGGGCTGATAGATGTTTTTTGGTCCCAATCTGTTTTTAATTTTTTTAAGGGGCCTTTACATAATCATACCAATCATTGGTTGGTCTCTAAGACTTTGCATGTTCAATCTGTTGCTCCATTTCCTGTAGAAACGTCCGATCATACTGTAGTTCCTATTCATGTTTCTTTGTCCCCCTTTTCTACCCACAGAACTGGTCTGTGGAAATTTAATTCTGGGTTGTTGCAGAATTCCCTTTTTCTTTCACAGCTTAAGGAGGTGGTGGACGATAGAGAATTGGTGCTTTTTCTTTTTGAGTCCCCGATTAATTGGTGGACTGACACAAAGTTGTGCCTCATTGATTTTTGTAAATGCTTTTCTCAGTTTTTGGCTGATTCTACACGTCATGAATATTTTTTGCTGTGAGATAAGTTTTATGCTCTATTCTCCTGTCCCTCAGGGTTGGGACTGGATGACTTGGCTTCTCTTAAACAAAAATTGATGCAGTTACAGTATGATCATTTGTGTTCTTTGGAAATGGAACAGAAATTTGGGACCCAAGGAAAGAGCACGGTGGTTAACCTGTTTGAGGATTGTAGGCAACAACTGCACACAAAACAGATGGGGGAGCTTCGGGATTCTGCTGGTAGATTGGTCACTGGCTCCCAGGCTCTCCTCTCTGTGCTTGAAACTTCCATTCGTGCTCAGTTTGGTTCTTCTTTTGGGGTTTGGGACAATATGCTCTCTCTTTTGCAGGCGGCTGATCTTCCCAAATTAACTGTCCCTGATAAAGATGCTTTGTGTATGGATTTTTCTCTTCAGGAGCTGGAGATGGTGATTCATGCTTTAAAGGATAAGATGGCTCCCGGTGCAGACGGCTTGCCCCCTGAATTTTATAAAATGCTTTTGCCTCTTATGCTTCACAGTTTACTTTCTGTGTTTAATGCCTTTCTGCAGGAAGATAGGATCATGGAGTCCAGGTATGAAGGCATTATGATAAGTTTATTTAAAAAGGGGGATAGATCGGACTTGTCTAATTGGAGACCGATCACTTTACTTAATACTGATTTTAAGATTTTTTCCAAATTATTGGGCAACCGGCTACGTTTGGTGCTAGATGGTTTATTGCATCCCTCTCAATTTTGCTTGATTCCTAGTCATTCCGTTCAGGATGCTTTATTGTTGCTTAGGGAATTTTTCACACAGGGCTGTCTTCTGGTTTTGTCTAGCTACCTGTTCAGTTTTGATTTGGCTAAGGCGTTTGACCACTTGGCACAGGAATTCATTTGGTTGACTCTTCAAGAGTTTGATTTCCCTTGCCAATTTGTCAATTAGCTCCAGATTTTTTACTTCCTAGCTTATGTGAAGCCTTCTGTTAATGGATGGGTTGGATGCCAGTGCTATATTCATAGAGGGGCCCGTCAAGGTTGTCCCCTTAGCCCTCTTTCATTTGTTTTAACTTTAGATCCAATTATTCAAATTCTTCATCGGTCCCCGCTTCTTCCGGGTATTACTTGTCCTGTTTGGGATGTGTTGCAAACTGTGGTCTATGCAGATGATTTTTGTGTTGTGGTCCCTGATGTTGAGCGAGGGGTTTTGCTTTGTGCGGTTCGTTCATCTTTACTTCGTTGTATGGGTTCCCAGATAAATTTTGAAGAGTGTGTGTTTTAATTTGAATGGCAATTGTCTGCCTGAAAGGGAAATTGGAGGTGTTCAGGTTTCTACCTCTCCGCTAAAAAATTTGGGGATTTATTTTGGTGCTGAGTTCTCAGCTGTGTATAATTGGGAATTCTGTATTGTTAGGGGGAAGGCTCGAGTAGGTCACTGAATGGCTTGGCGGATGGGTACTTAGATACATATATACATAGACAGTGTCAGCAGATAAGGGCCTATGGCCCACCTAGTCTGCCAATTTGAGTTTGTAACTTCAGTTTATGTTTTCCTAGAACTCTGTTGCCCCTTACCCCTGACCTCCAGAATTCCTTTACATCTATCCCATGCATTCTTAAATCCCATGATTGTTTCAGCCCCCACCACTTCCTCAGGCAGGGTGTTCCACTTGTCCACCACCCATTCTGTAAAGAAATTCTTCCTCACATTTCCTCTGAATCGTCCTCCCTCCAACTTCATCCCATGCCCTCTAGTCCTGGAACATCTTTTTCACTTAAAAATAGTGTACTCTTGCACCCTGTTCCTCCCTGTAAGATACTTGTATGTCTCTGTCATGTCCCCTCTATCCCTCCTCTCCTCCAGGGAGTACATATTCAATTCCTTCAACCTGTCCTCATAGGACTTGTGATGCAATCCATGTACCATCTTTGTTGCCCTCCTCTGAACCTTCTCTACCCTGTCTATGTCCTTACATAGGTAAGGTCTCCAGAACTGTACACTGTACTCCAGGTGGGGCCTCACTAGTGTCTTGTATAGTGGAATCATGACCTCCCTTTTCCTGCTGGTGATGCCCCTGCCAATGCATCCCAGCATCCTATTTGCTTTACCTGCTGCCTTGTCACACTGTTTCCCTACCCTGAGGTCATCAGAGATGATAACCCCAAGATCCCTTTCCTGCTTGGTGCATGCTATATCCTCACCCCCCCAACTGATATATTATGCCAGGGTTTTTTGTGCCCCATATGCATTATCTTGCACTTCTTTGCACTGAATTTCAAGTAAGAAGAAGTGAGTTTATTTAATTAAGTGTTTTTGTTGCCTTTATTTTTGTACGTTAGTCATGTTTTTCCCTTGCCTAAATCCTTGGTTACACCAGTTTTTAGTATTTTGTTTCCTGTTTTTGGGGTAGTAGACTCAACCCTATTCCCAGAAGAAACATGTTATATTTACCTATTTCAGCTGGTGGGGTCAGTATGATTAATCCTTTGGTGTTTTTTTTTTCTCTATTTTCCTTTTTTCTAATTTTAAAGCACTCCTTGGCTTCACGGACAAACCTTGGGCTGCTAGGGTCCTGGCTGGCATTCATGAGATTTGGTTTGAATGGGAACAGGGGGTGTTCCTCCATAAAAATAAGAGATGTTATGCATAGTTGCCTGATTGGGATGGCACGTTTGATTTGGTTCACTGCTGTCTGTTTCCTTTTCAGATTTTTCACAGTATGTCGCGTAAAACTTTATATTTTACTTTTCTGGGTGGTAATTTTTCTGCTGATTCTTTTTGCACTTTTTCTTTACCTGAACAGAATTGTATCAGAGATAGGTTATTGAATCCCAGAATTCCAACTTCTATGTGGGATATTGCATGGTTGGATGTTCATGGCCGTATTAATACCCAAGGTGACCACAAGCACAAATAGCTTTTGGATAGATTTTGTTTCCGTCCTTTTTGTTCAACGCATATTAAATCAGTTGAGCATTTATATTTTAAGTGCCCTTTTATACTGGAATTCTGGACTATTTGGGCTGCTTTTTGGAAAAGTTACCCTTGGTCCCATTGGTCTGCTAGACAGCTTTTTTGGGGGTGTTTTCCCTCTTCTTGGGCTGTTTATTGCCCAAGTACATTGAATGTTATTTCTGTGTTTATTTTTGGGGGGGTTTGGCGGATAAGGTGTGGGTTTCTTTTTCAACAAAAACAGAATACTCCATTGCAATTGTTTTTTCTTATTAAAGATCGTATTGTTTTGTTTACGGGAACATGAATTTAAGACACTGAAATGGGGAATTTGGGAACGTTACTGAAAACATATTTCATGAATATATTTGAGATTTTTTTCTTTCTTTTGTATTTTTTGTATGATGTTTAATATTCAGTTCATTCCTCATTGATGTATTTTTGATTTTGTAATATTGTTGTGGTTTATGTTTTAATTTTTGCTTTTAATAAAAATTCCCCTACTCTATGGTGGGGGTGCTGTTGGACCATGGCCTCAACCTCTGAGTCTGTTCAGTATGCTGGTGTACCTGCAGGAGAGCAGAGCTCCACTCCTGCAGGTCCAGCTGAGGAGCCTATCTTGCCTGACTTGTCTGCGTATTCTGATGCTATGGACATGGATTCCCCTGCGAACCGGTTGTTGGAAAGTGATTCATCTGGATTTTTGCCTGCAGACGAATTATGGCTTAAGACCCTGCTTGCTTCTAATCGACTACATGTTCTGGAGGTCACTGAGGCCGATGCCTGTACCCGGCTGGAATCTCCAGAGTCTACTGCTACAAATGTTGTGTTGGGTTCTGCCCCTGTTTAAACTCCCAGTACTCTTTAAAATAATTTGCCTATCCCTCCTGCTCCCTTGACGTCTGCCTTGGCAGTGAGTTTGCTGGCTGTTTCTCCTGTTTGTGATGCACCTGCATCAAAAGAATTCTGTTCAGATGACTCAGAAGCTTCAAGGACTACAGCTCTTGCCTCTGATGGCAAGCTACCACCACAAACGACCGCAGCTGTTCTCCCTGCTGTAACTGTGAGTACTGTCCCTCTTTCTTCACAAAATTGCTCAGTTACACCTACTGCAGTCTTTTCTTCACCTCAGGAGTGGTCGGCGGCATCTTTACTGGTTACAAGCTGAGCAGGTGGCCTCGCCCATTCGCTAGAAGACTCCCTTCATAAAGCTACCAACAGTCCCTATTTTCCCAGGACAGTCCCTATGTTAGGCAGCATGTCCTGGTGTCCCCACAAGTTTTGCAAAATGTCACTTTTGTCCCAGTTTTTGCTTACTTGTCCCAGTTTTGTCCCTTTTTTTTTTGCTGACTGCTAATCCTTGAGTGACAGTTATTTCAGCACCACTGTGGTACTGCTCAGGCTGGACAGCAGTTTGCAAATTCAACCCCTGCGCCTGTGTTGCACTGCAGTCATGTCAGTGGGAGCACAGTAAAGCATGTTCCTTCTTGTTAGGTTAGACTGGTTAATAGTGCAAACAAGCATATGTGGACATCTGCCTGCCAGCAGCTGAGAGGGACTTCAGAAAGAGAAGAGACCGGCAGCAGTGAACTAAGGTACCTGAACCTGATCAGCTGTAGGGAAGTGTTTGAAAACAATCTGGTGTGGTGGTGGGAGTCACTGAAGTGAAGTTTGCTCAGCAAATGAGGTGAGTGTAAGTGGGTTGGATGGGACTGTCAGGAAGAGCAATACATGCAGCTTGAATGTCTGATCACAATTTAATGCAAGTTTGCTTCTAATGAACTTTCTGTACATCATGATTTGGAACTTGCTGCAGCAGAATGATGTATTGTTTTAATCTGGATGTTTGCTACTGGTGTTATTGTGGAGTGGCCTGGCCAGAGCAAGCAGGAAAATGTAATTGATTGTGTGCAGCGTTGTCTGCAGTGGTGCCCATGGGAGTGACAGTGTGCGGGGGGTCATGATCAGGATGTACTGTCCCAGTTTTAGGCCTCGGAAAGTTGGTAGCTTTATCTCTTCGGGAAGCAGGATGGAAGCCCGGTACTGAGGGCCATTAGATTCCTGACCCTGCTCATAGCCCAATCCCTGAACATGGTCCCTGGTCTGATGCTACTGCTACCCTTGCTACTGGACAGACTGCTTCTCCACCAATTAACTTTGCCATGGATTTGAATTTGTATTTACATGCTGCAGATGTGCAGCATCCAGCTTTGCAACCCATGTTATTACAGAAGATTCCACTCCTGTTGGCCTCTTCCTCAGCAGTTGAGGGCCCTAGCCACAAACAGTCTACTTGGGGTGATCGTGTGGAGACTGATATACCACTCCCTGACCCTCCTCCTGACCATGGGGAATGTGCTAAGACTCGTTGGGAGGAATTTAGGAAATGGGACACTTTTAGTGGATCTCCTCCTCCTCCTCTTCAAAGGAGGAATGCAGTCCGTCTGCAATATTTGGGGGCTTAGAACCTGTCCCTGATCACCTCTATGTCGGGAAGACCCTTACTAAGGAATCTTTAGGTTACTTTACGATTGAAATCTTTGCCCTCATCCATATTTCTGGTAACTCTCTGTTTGACATTAGTTTTAAAACACCTCAAGGTGTAGATCGCTTTTGGGTTAAGTATGAGACACTTAGATACACTGCATTATGGTTGCCCTTTCAGGCTATTCCTCTTACTAGGCCTGCTATTAAAGTTGTTACAATTCTGTTTCGAAATGAGAATGTTGCTGTTCATGCCATGTCGCATTGGTTGCAGCAATGGTGTGAAATTTTGGGAGTACCACAACCTATCTTTGACTCAGAACACTTTTAGACTGGTGGGTGGAAATTTAGGGTGCGGCTTTGACATACTAATGTAGGCCCTGTCCATTTGCCAAATAGCCTGTTCTTAGGCCGAGGGCAGGGCCATTGTTTCCATGTGGGACAGCCTCAGACCTGTTTTAAATGTGGGTCCTCAAAGCATCTTAGTGCAGCGTGTGATCGGTTGCAGTGCTCTCTGTCTCTCTCATGGTCATGCCAGTGTGGACTGTACTGCTGAGCTTAAATGTAATCTCTGTGAGGAATCTGATCATGGTTTTAGGTCCTGTCCATGGGCTACCCATAATAGGGATGATTGCCCTAATCAGGATACGATCCTTATTGAGGTGCAGAAGAAAGGACATTGCCACCTCTAAACATCCCCCCCGAAGCTATTGTTGTTTCCTGACCCCCCTCTACTCCTGCAGTGGAGGTGCCTGATCCCCCTGATCCCCCCTTGATTCTCCCTGTTGCTGATCTCCTACTGGATGCTCCTATGGACCTCGAGTCAGTGGTACCCCCCCAGTTACTGCTTCTGTGGCAGTGGGTGCTGTTTTGGCTCCTGTCATGAAAAAGGGAAGGGTTGACCTCTTTAATACTATTAAGCCTTATCTGTTTATGACCTGACATATTATTTGGGGCGATGACTTTAATTGTGTAGTGACCAAAATGGACAGCGGGGGCCCTGACTGATAGACTTCTGTGACACTACCTGTCTTAACCGCATTCTTACTCTTGGGAATCTCCAGCATACTTATCGGGAGTGCCAAGGGTCGTTTATCCACTAGAATAGACTTTCTCTTTACTGATCACATGGTACGGGTCCTCAGTGCTAGGACCATCCCAGCTGAGACTTCTGAGCATCTTGTTCTGACTGCTTCCCTTGAGGTGGGACCCCATGCATCCACTGGGAGGGGTTATTGGAAATTTAATATTACACTGCTGGATAGTTCCCTTTTCCTTCAACAGGTTCAAGAACTTTTGAAAGCATGTATGTCATTGGCCAGGCTTGCAGAGGATTTAATCAAATGGTGGGTGGGCACTAAATGTGATTTGAGGTCCCTTGCTACACATTTTTCCACAGCTGCTTCAATGTCTCAGTATAAGAAGTATTTAGCCTTGCAAACCCATTTGGAGACCTTGTATACTAATATTAATATATAACGTCTAAATTTAACCTCCCAAGTTCAGGCTGTGAAAAAGGAGATGGCAGCCCTACAGTACTCTAGGGCTGCATCCCTCTTACATGAACACAGGGTTTGCTCCTCTGGGAAGAATGGTTTTGGTGTTGCATTTGACAGTAGTAGTCGAAGAACTGCTGATAGACTGCTGACTGAAGTTGTGAGATAGGATGGTACTCTGAGTACTAACCTACCTGACATTTTGCAGGCAGTTACTATTCACTTTACAAACATGTATGCAGCTCCTTCTTTGGATGATGATGAAATTAGTCACTTCCTTACTCACCTGTCCATTCCTGCTTGTACTGATATGCTTTCTTTTCCATTGAACTCTTCAATAAGTGGTGCTGAGGTAGCACGGGAACTATCATGCCTCCATAACAATATGACTCCCGGTATTGATGGTTTGCCGACTGAATTTTATAAGGCCTGTAGTTCTCTTCTTTGTGAAATTCTTCCTGCTGTCTTTAATTGGGGGTTACAACAACAAGTTTTTGATCTTCCTTTTTGTACCTCCATCCAAATTTTGTTGTTTAAAAAAGGACATAAGGGGGACCTTAATAATTGGCAGCTGCTGAGTCTCCTCAATACTGATTTAAATGTTTTAATGAAAATTTTGAATGCTCGATTGTTGACTGTGGCTCCTGCTTTGATTTCACTTTCCCAAACATGTTCAATTCCTGGCAGATCTATGGAACATAATCTCCTCTTGATAAGAGAACTGGTGGAACTAGGAAAGGCAGATAAAGTCACTGGATTTCTCATGTCCTTTGACCAAGAAAAGGCATTTTATCAGGTTCCTCACTGTTTTGTTTTTCAAGTCTTAGGGTCATATGGTATTCCTGAACAACGTGTGACCTGGCTTGCTTTGTTGTATAGGCATGCCTATGCAATGCCCCTGGTGAATGGCTATCTGGGTTTCTATATACCATGAGCCCTCTACTCTATGTCTTTTGTTTGGACCCATTATTGAGAATGATTGCTCAGGATACCGTCATTACCGTTATCTCCCCACCACATGGTACAGTCAGTGCTGAGCTCTCGGCTTATGCTGATGATGTGTGTGTTTTTGTATCTGATGTTGCTTCAGGACATAGAGTGTTAGAGCACTTTAATACTTATTCCATTGTGGCTGGGGCATCCTTGAACAAACATAAGAGTTTTTTGTACTCTCTTGGTACTGCATCTCCTGTCATTAAGGATCTGCAGGGTATTGCAGTCCTGCAGGGTCCTATTAAGTTTTTAGGCATTCAGTTTGGGAAAGGGGATAATGCTTTTCTCAACTGGTCAGAGAAGCTTGACATTGCTAAACCCCAAGTAGCACTATGGAAATCATGGCAACAAACTAAACGCACAAAGGTGGCTCTTGTTAAATTATTGCTCCTTCCTATATTTTTGTATCTTAGTGCTGTATACCCTGTACCTCCTAATTTGGAAACGGTTCTGCTTAGTCTTTTTTTTTTTTCAGATCATTTGGGGTAGTAGATTGAACCCAATAAAGAGGGATGTGTTATACCTCCCTGTTGTGCAAGGTGGTTTGAATTGCATCAACCCCATCATTTTTGATTATAGTATTTTTTTTTTTTCATCGGAATTTAGTTGATCTGAGTTGTCCTCAACCTGCAGTATGGGTGGTTTATGCTGATTTTTGGCTTGGTCCATTGTATGGGAGTTGGCATGTTCAGGGTAGCAGGGCTCCATGGGTTTCATCCTTCCCTGAGTATTTATGGCCTGCTATAAAAAAACTTAACAAATGGAAGGTGCTCCCGGATTAGATTTTTACTAAATCAAATACATTTCTTTATGGGGTTTAACAATCTCAAGCTCACTCCATTACTCCTGTGTATAAAGATATTCCGGACTGTTATCATGGGTGGGTGCTTCAAGGTCTGACTGCCAAACTGATCCCACCCAGATTGTGGGATGTTCTGTGGCTTAGTAGTCATGGTAGACTTAATGTAAAGGGCAATGACAAACATAAAATGGTATCGGAACAGATGTGTTCTCGGGATACCTGCTTGGCTCAAGAAGAAACTATGGTCCATTTCTTCATTCAATCTCCTTATGTTCAGTCTTTCTGGCATACCCTGTCTGTCCGCTGGTGTCAGTCTGTTTGGAAGGCTGTTACTTATGTGGAAGTAGTGGGTGGTTTCTTGCCGAGTCATACTACTCTTGATGCAGGCATAGTGAGACTCTTATTTGCTATGATTAAATTTCAGTTATGGCAGGCGAGATGTAAGTTTACTCCGCAACAACTGTATCAATCACCTTCCTGTGTAATAGAACGTATTGAACATGACTTGACTCACCACTGTTTTTTTGAAAAGTGCATTTTGAATTATGATGCATGGATAGCTCGTTGGAAGAAAGTTCCTTTTATGAAGGATAAGATAGGATGACTTGTTTAATTTACCTCATTCTTGATGATATTTTTTTTTTTTGCCTCCTGTTTACCTTGTTTTTGGTTGTACCTTTATGTTACAGTCTTTACTAGTTTCTTTTTATGTAAATATTGATTTTTGTTACTGATCATTTTTTCCTATGTTTGATTCTATATTTTCTTTTATGGTTGTTTTCCTGTTGTAATGTTCTGTTAATAAAACTTTCCCCTACTCTTTTCGAGGAAGTGCCATGGGATCTTTAACATCTACCTGAACAAGTAGATGGGACCTCAGTTTAATGTCTCATCTGAAAGACAGCACCTCAGGAGTGCAGCACCCCCCCCCATGCTACACTGCAGTGTCAGTATTGGGATATTAACCCAAGTGCCTGGTGTGGGGCTAGAACCCACAGCCTTCTGATCTCATGGCCTCAGAGGCAAGTGTGCTACCTACTGAGCCACTGACACTGACATTTAATTTTCTTAATTTCCTGAATTACCTCTTTGTGTTTATATGTGTCCTCTTTTATCAGAATTTCAGTGAAGGTTCGGCTGCAAAGTGCAGCAGCCTATTCCTATTCAACCTTGTATTTTAAATTATTAAGCCCGCTCGTAGGCAACACAGTGACTCCTAACCCCCCTAGGTGCCAGATTTTGCTCAAGATAGTTTTCCAATCCAAGTATGTTATAGGTGAGGTTTAATTCATGTATCAGAAGTTTCTTGAAGGTGAAAAATAAAGTTTTTATCTCACCAGCTCCTGAAGAAGACATTCCAGGATTGTGGCCAAGTTTAGATTTCAAATGCAGTTTTCTCTGCCGAAGATCCACAGTGTCCATAAAACAAACCAGCTGGGGATCCACGTTAGTTGAGCTATCTTCACCACTCATTGCAGATATAAATGAATCCCTTAACTGGAAATATGTTCCCAACTGTCCAACTGCTATGTACTGGAATAAGTCCTGAACTGAAATACAAGATCATTGTCTTGTTTCAGGAGCACAAGGTCAAGGTCAGAGCACAGTAACTAGCACAAAAACATCAGCACTCACTGAAATGCTGCAGAGGGGTGCAAACTGTGTTTGAAACATAGAAACATAGACTTTGATGGTAGATAAGGACCACTTGGCCCACCCAGTCTGCCCATTTCCCTACCTATTGGATAAGCTGCAGATTCTAGTTAACCAACAGCCTACTTCCTGCAACCCCCCACTATAATTGCCTTATGTCTGTCCCATGCATGTTTGAATTCCCCCACTGTTTTAGACCCAACAACCTCCCCAGGAAGGTGGTTCCATGCATCCACCACTCACTTCGTGAAAAAAAATGTCCTCACATTACCCCTGAACCGTCCCCCCATTATCTTTAAATTGTGCCCCCTTGTTCTTACACATCTCTTTTTCTGAAAGATGCTACCCTCCTGGACTTTGTTGATTCCCTTGAGGTACTTGAAAGTTTCTATCATGTCCCCCCCGTCCCTCCTTTCATCAAGGGTATACATATTAAGCTCTCTTCATATGGTTTCTGATGCAGACCCTGCACCATTTTAGTTACCCTCCTCTGGACTACTTCCATCCTGTCTATGTCCTTGCGTAGATGGGGTCTCCAAAACTGCACACAGTATTCCAGATGAGGTCTCACCAACTGTCTGTACACAGGGATGACCACTTCCCTTTTTCTACTTGTGATGCCCTTTCTATGCATCCCAGTATCCCCTGGCTCTCCTTACTGACTTCTCACATTGCTTACCCACCTTTAAGTCATCTGATATGACTACCCCCAAGTCCCTTTCCATTTTTGTTGTTGTTAGTACCTCCTCTATTGTGTATTCTTCTCCTGGGTTTTGTTTCCAGTGCATTACTTTGCACTTCTTTGCATTGAATCTAAGTTGCCATATGTCTGACCATTCCTCCAACCTTGCCAAGTCTCTTCTCATCCTTTCTACCCCCTCCTCGTGTATCAACTCTGTTACAGATCTTTGTGTCATCTGCAAAGAGGCATACCTTTCCCTCCAGACCCTCTGCAATGTCACCTATAAAGATGTTAAAGAGGACTGTACTGAGCCCTGAGGTACTCTACTAGTAATCCCCCTTTCTTCAGAGTGTGTTCCATTCACTATTACCTTCTGTGTCTTGTTGTGCAGCCAGTTTGCTACCCAGGCTACCACCCTGGAACCCACTCCCAGGCTGGCTAACTTGATTATTAGTCTTTTGTGTGGGACTGTGTCAAATGCCTTGCTAAAGTCTAGGTAGGCCATATCCACAGCCCCTCCCTGGTCTGTTACTTTGGTCACCCAGTCAAAGAAATCAATTAGATTCATCTGACATGACCTTCCTGCTGTAAATCCATGCTGCTTTGGGTCCTGTGGCCAGCTGGCCTTTAGGTACTCAGCAATTCTTTCTTTCAGAAGTGATTCCATCATTTTCCCTGCCACTGAGGTTAAACTTACAGGTCTGTAGTTTCCTGCTTCTGCCTTGCTCCCACTTTTGTGAAAGGGAATCACATCTACCCTCCTCCAGTCCTCAGGTGCTACCCCATCCTCCCATGATTTGTTAAAAAGTGCGGTCAGTGATGTCACTAGGTCCTCCCTTAGTTCTTTTAGGATTCTGGGGTGAATCCCGTCAGGCCCTATTGCTTTGTCCACCTTGAGTTTTAGGAGTTCTTTCAGGACTCTTTCTTCTGTGAATGGAATGGTGTCAACCCTCTACCCAGAGTGCTTCTATTGTCTGGTTTAGGTAACTCCTCCACATCTTCTTTTGTGAATACTGAGCAAAAGTATTCATTCAGTATCTCTGCCTTTTCACTGTCTCCCTCTGCTCACCTGCCCTCTCCTTTATTAATCTTCACTATTCCTCCTTTTACCTTTCTATGCTCCCTAATGTACCTATAAAAGGTTTTATCCCCCTTCTTAACTGAGTTGGCTATTTTTTCCTCGGTTTGGGCCTTTGCTATTCTGACTGCCTTCCCAACTTCTTTCTGCTTTAATTGATACAGTTCCCTGTCATGCACCTTCTGTGATTCCTTATACTTTTTGAATGCAGCCTTTTTCTCCTTAACCTTCCCTGCCACCTCTTTTGAGAACCATAGTGGTTTTTTACTCCGCTTTGTTTTCTTTATTTGTTTCACACAAAGGCTTGTTGCCTCTATGATGGCAGTTTTCATTTTTCTCCATTGTTCTTCCACCACTCCTTTTTGGCCATTTGCTAGTGCATTCCTCAGGTATTCACCCATTTTGCCAAGATCAGCCCTTCTAAAGTCCAGTATACTTGTTTTTGTATGGCTTGTCTCCATGGTTGTGCTTATTGTGAAGCACACTGTGCAGTGGTCGCTTGTTCCCAGATGTCTGCTGACTTCTAAATTTGTGATCCTCTCTCCATTTGAGAGTACCAGGTCTAGTATTGCTCCCTCCTGAGTGGGTTCCAACACTAGCTGTCTAAGGCCTGCCCCCTGCAGGGCATCAAGAATGACCCTGCTCTTGGATGTGGCTGCAGTACATGTCATCCAGTTAACACCTGGCGTATTCACATCCCCCATCAACAGTATCTCCCCTTTTTCAGCCATTGAGAATGTCCTCTATCATTTTCTTGTCCATTTCCTCCCCTTGAAACAGGGGTCTGTATACAACCCCTGTGCGGATTGTGATGCCATTCCCTGTCTCCAAGGTGACCCAGAGTGCCTCTTGTCCTCCCCCTTTACTTTTTAGTTCTGTTGCTTTGATCCCTTCCCTTGTGTATAGAGCTATTCCACCTCCTCTTTTACCCTTCCTGTCCCTTCTGTAGACTGTGTACTCCGGTATGTTGACATCCCAGTCATGGTTCTCCATGTACCATGTTTCCATGACTGCTACAATATCCAATTGTTCATCTTCCATCAGGGCTGCTAGCTCAGGAAGCTTGTTTTCAAGACTACGGGAATTGGTACTCATTGCCCTCCATTTAATGTTGGCTTTATCCTTTTTTCCCCTATCCCTGCTCTTATTGCCCTTGTCTATTTTTCCATTTACCCATGTTCTGCCCTCTGTTGAGCTCTGTACCTCAGTTTTTACCTTACTACCTGCCATGTTTTGTTGGGGGGAGGCTTGAAATGTCCTGTCTCTTATCATCACCTCCCCCCTTGGCTAGTTTAAAAGCTTGCCAAGAAAGCATTTAAACCTGTCACTTAGGAGCTTGGTTCCCTTCATGGACAGATGCAGACCATCGTGCCAGTATAGACTTTCATCTCTCCAGGTGTACCCCTAGTCCCCAATGAAGCCAAAGCCCTGTGCTCTGCACCAGTTTTGTAACCATTCATTAAACTGCATGGTGTGTAGTACTCGAGCCTCACCCCTGCCATGGACTGGCAGCACCTCTGAGAAGGTAACCGTGCTTGCTATCTGTCTGAGGCCCTTCCCCAACTCCACAAATTCATCCTGCACTGCACTGTGTAAGAGGGTGGCCCCTGGGTAGGAGGCTGAATTCTTCTGTTCTGTCCCCCCCCCCAAGAGAGAAGTTCTGGTTAATGTTTGTTGCTCGCATAAATGGGCAGCTATGAACTTCATGAGTGCAGAGGAATTAAAGTGTTTAAGGTACCTAAATTAAGTGAAACACTTAGAAATGCAGAGGCTAAGCACAGAGCCCTTACAGGGGAAATATAGAATGGTACTGTGTGTAACAAAACCTCTCAAAATGAGTCAGTAGATTTCTACTGGTTAAAGTTAGCCTGATCCTTGAGTTGGACCTTCTCACTCTTTAAAAACTACTGTTGCAACAGTTCTGTCTTGACTTTATACTGTCCTTTAAGCTATTAGTTCAGATGGTTGGCCACCACTGAGCCCCCTTCCCCCCATCTAAAAACTTTTCTGTCTCCGCTGTTTTTCAATTTTCCTGTGGTACAAAAATAAGGCTAGGTGCAGTCAAAACATGGTGATAGAAAAGGGCCTGGCATGTATAATCACCTGGCAGTTAAATATCTGAATGTTAGAAGCCACCTCACTGTATTAACAAGTGTGGTAATTTAAAAATCAGACTGGTATTTAACCCATAGCTAAAAGTTTTGAAGTAGCTACATTTAGTGGTATATTATCAGAAATGGGTCTTGAGAAAGAATCCCTTTAAGTGTGTTGAGCTTTTTGATATTTTGGGCTTTACACCAAACAAACCTCAAATAGGTATTTATCATGCGCACAGGTAAAAGCACATAGCAACCAGCAAATATGTGCTGCTGCTGAAATGAAATGGGAAAGGCTATCCTGAGTTACAGCCCCATTAGAGTGTGAGAGTAACTCTCAGGTTGTTGGCTGAAACAAAAGCCATCAGGAAAGGGCTAAATAAATGTGTTTCTCCCAAAGAATACTGGTTAAAATGCAACAGGAACTGTTCTATTATTTTAAAATATAAATACTTTAAAAGGGAAATGTACAGGCTGCATTTTGAAGGGAAAAACTCCTTCAGGAGTATTTTTAGCTACTTCCCTGTTCCTCAGCTGTTCTGACTGGAGCTACATAATTAAGTTTTTCTCACTAGGAAGTGCAAATTTTGGCACTGGTGAATCCCCATAAGATTTAAAACAAACCTTAGCTAGTCTCCTTTGCTTGGTAACAAGGCATTATTGTCTTAAAATAATAAATAACCAGACAGAGTCAAGAAAGAAAGAAAGGAAACTAAGTTAAAACTTACTCCCAAAAGAAGCAAAGCTCTGCAGACTCCTGCAAGCAGGGTGTGTGCTCTGTTTGCCTAGTTGCTGTGTGCTTGCATTATAGGGCAGCAGCGGCCTCTTGTATCTACCTTTATACTGCAATACCTTACCTTAGAACTGAATGAAATGTTTCCTGTTTGAAATTAAAGTTCTCCGTAACTAAAAATATGTTCTGTTTGCTCAGACCTGATATAGTGAATATTAATATGAGCTCCCTATATTATATAAATTAAATGGAGCTCTAAAAACAAACTCATATGAACGTGATGATGCTGTAGACACATTATTATGTGGGCGGATATAAGAGGGCTAACCTGTTCAGCATTTGGCCAGATAGGGTCAGTGTTTTCTGACCAGGGAGTGAGAAGGGTTGATAAAACCTTATCACACAAGTGGAAACTGAATGCTTAAGTTTGCCACAATGGTACAGAATGTTATTTACTTTATATAGCCTTTATTTTGCTCACAGTTTGAGCCTTTTACTTTATTTCCTTTTTGTTGGTTTTGGAACAGACAAACATTGCGCCTTGCCAATGGTGCATTGAATGTTATACCAGACTGTTGTGTCCATCTGTTATCCCACACCCTATTACAGTTAATGTCACACCTATTACACACTGATTCCATGCCTAGCTAGGTCATTTGTCCCAAGGTGGACAATGATATCTAGTTCCTCTCCTGTGATGCTGCGTCTGTAATCCTGAGGATTCGCTTCTTGTCTCTCCAAGCTATGGCACCAGGCAGGCACCCTTCCTCTCCTCTCCTTCCCCAGTTCTACCACCCTAACAATTGAGTCCCCTATCAGAAGCTGTTTCCTTCCCCTGTGGTGTCCCTTGCCACCCTTTTGTGGGTCTCCCTTGTGGATGTCCTCAGCATTCTTCTTGGTCTCCACTGAGGGTGCCATCATAGAGGAACCTTGCTCTGCCAGACTGGCATATGATTTGTGTAGAGATACAACTAGGAGGCTTCACCTCTGTTCCACCACCTGCACCCTCTGAGAACCCACTGTGGTCCAACTGCTCTTCATACATGGCAACCTCTGAGGCAGTGGTTGTGGCAGTGGTGCTCTTTGGGTGGGAGAGGCCTCCTTAGTCCTTGCCAGTTCAGCCTGGAGGTGGGTAGTCTCCTCCCTCAGAGCTGACAGTTGCCTGCAAATAGGACAGCAATGCAGTTTCCAGAATGTCTCCCGGAAAACTGCAGCCCCACAGCCAGTGCATTTCATCACTCCCCACATGTCTCTCTCCCTTATAATATACAATATGTAATATATATATTTTTTTATTTTTTTTTGTGGTGTGTACTTACCCTTTATGCACTATGCTGGGTTACTAAGAATATGACAGTTCTGCCCCAAGACCTGTTGAGGAAGTGATGTCAGAACTTTGGCTATAAAGGAAATGCCACGCCTGGGTGTGGGGTGTGGGAAGGGTGGGTGGGTAGTCTACAACCACAGGTGACTGTTAGAAACAATCAAATACATCACTGCTCCACCACCCTGGTGAGTACTGCCCTTTATAGTAATTCAACTAACCTCCAGTAACTTATTTAAAAATAGTTTAACTATCACAAAATCCTACACACCAGTAAATTATTTAAAAATAGTTTCTGTCCCAAAATCCTAGTAGTCAATCCAGCTACCCCCAAGGGACAACCAAAATGCAGCATTCAAACCCTTGTGAAGTTACTTCTAAGATAAGCAGAGTTTGCAAGCTCCTTATTCAACTCCTCAGCCACCTGTAATTTATTTAAAAATAGTTTAACTGTCAGAAAATCTCAGTAGACAATCTAGCTACCTACAAGGGTCTACCCAAATGCAGTATTTAAATCCTTCTGAAGTTACTCACAAGATAAACAGAGTTTGCAAGCCCCTTCTTGGTTAAACACTAATTACATATGCAAATAAAAGCAATTACCAAGGGTAGTTAGTGTCACCTCCCACAAAATTGAGCAAAAGTGCATGTTGTTGCAGATATCAAGTGCAATATAGAATTTCCCACACAGCTCACAGCTGAATAAAGAAGTAATCTCCTTCCAGGTCAAGAAGATGTGCTTTGTGTGATGCCAGCCACTAGTGATTAAAAACAACAGTAAAAGCTGCACTCCCCAAATCAGGAAACATAAGTCACCTTTAACTGCAAAAAGGTATTTATTTCATTCACAAGTGTAGATCCATTCAGTGCAAAACTTGTGAAAGCAAGAACAAGAGAAATAACCAGTACCCCTGTGCTTCAACTATTACAATTACAATCTTTAATGATATGAGTTGTGGTTTTGAATGTTTCTGAATATTAATTATACTATGTTCTTTTATCTCTCTTCTAAGGTTGGAGTATGTTCCAAGGTGAGCGCAGGAATCCCTGTTAAACTGATACTGGATGTCAAGCTGTAGAAGTTGCTTCTTTATTACATTAACTCTTCCCCCTTCCCCAATTCTTAACTTTATATTGTCCTGATTGTAATTGTAATACTCCTTGACATTCCCTTGTCTCTCTTGTTTCTTGTCTCTGTACTTATTGAAACTAAGTTATTTCTCATTTAGAAGTTAATGCAAGCAGTTCTGCTTTGTCCACAGTGCCTTTTACTTTAATTTTTTCAGTGTTCCACTTTTAATTTAAGTATCTGCACTAGCATAGGACAATTGCCTTAAATGATTTCATCTATGCCATGAGATTAATGACATCATGGCTTAATTTGGGGATTTAAGTGGAGCACTGTTCACCAGTCTTTAGCCCCCTAAGGAAGACCATTTGGTTGAAGCGCAGGGGTACTCGTTTCTCTTTTCCTTGCTTTCACAAGTTTTGCACTGGATGGATCTATACTTCTGCATGAAATAAATACCTTTTTGCAGTTAAAGGTGACTTTTGTTTCCTGGTTTGAGGAGTGCAACTTTTACTGTTGTGAATCATTGGATTCTTACTGCACTGCTTTTTTTTTTCCCTTTACTTCACTTTCATTTGCTACTTCCATTCCTCCTGGGCATGAAAAAGGGCTTTGCTTATCCTAGCCCGAGTGCTGGCTGAATGACTCCTGTAGCCTGCTCTATAGTTGCCCTGCTTGTCAGGAGGCATTGATGGGCTTGTTTCCTGCTTAATCTTGAATTTTACAGCCAGTGGCCTATGGCACAGCTAGGTCTCTATCCATTCCCTTCCTGTAGTAGGATCAAACCCCATTCATTTGGGAGTAGAACTCTTGCAGTGTCAAAGGTTCCTTTAGCCATACTGTCAGAGCTCTATGGCACCCATTGTATGTTAGGCCTCCTTGTAGGTTAGAGGCTAAGCATCCTACTCTTATAGCAGCCATTACCACTCCTCAGTGTTGGTTCCTGCACCAGCCAGAGTCCGGTCCCATAGCTTCTGCAAGGGTGGGACCCTCACAAAGTTTGGTGGCCCTTCAGTCATACTGACTGAGCTCTGTGTCACCAAGTTGGTCAACCTGTTAAAGGGATGGAGCAAGAGTTTTCAAAATTCACCTTTTAAAGCTCCCTCCTCCTTCACCGCTAGTACAATCTCAAATTCCAAGCAGTACATGAGCTGACATGTTATTTTGTCATTGTTGCTTTAGCTTTAGTTCTACAAAATATTCCAACTAGTTCCTAGCAGAGATACACTCGGCTCCTTACACGTTTGCCTCACTTGTGTAGTTGTAGTGGTTCATATTCTACTTGCCAGAATAGCCACTTCAGGATATGCAAGACCTGTGCTATGTTGGCGTATATCTGCTCACAGGTAGAACTACTTCAGGGATATGCAAGCTCTATGCTGTCTTTACCTATCCCTGTCCATCAACTTCTGCTTCTAGCAGACATCTTGCAATTTTTTTTCTACTAGTCATCTTGGACTGTTCTATGCCTATGATGAACCTATCCCCCTTGAGGTCCCAGATCTGCTTCCTGATTCTCTACACCATGTCACCTTCTTCTGCTGAGAACAAATCCAGGGACATCAAACCCAAAGAACCTTACTCGTCCTTCTCCAAAGTGTACATATTGCTGCTCACCAGCCTCACCAGCAGTGCTGACTTGGCTGCTTGAGCCATTTACAGGCTACTTGATGTGGTCAGTATTTCTGATTGCCAGGAGAGCTGTCACCAACTTGGTAACTAACCTACGAGGTTCAGAATTCTACTGGGACAGCAGAGCTGCTTCAGCTGTTTCAACCAACCAAGAGCTGCTTTATGCAGTTCATAATTTTTACTCACCAGAAGAGCTGCATTTCTCCAGATTATTCCACCATCGCAATGCTGCTGTCCATATTTCATGGGGATTATCAGGCTTTTAAGAGTATGGTTTAGGACTGATTGAAAACTAAGTAGTCTGAATGTGGTTCTTGTGAAACTGTATTTTGGCTACTTTGGCTTTTGCTCTCTCTGTCCCTGTTATGAGGATTACCGCCATGTCAGGGTGTGATAAGGACACGGAAACCCTGATGAAAGGGTTCCAAGCATCAAGGTGGTGCAGGGACAAGGTTCCAAGACCAAAGATACCTTAGGGAAGATGGCCCATCCCCAAGGAGAGAGACATGCTGCAGGAGGATGAAGGGAGGATGGAGGCAACAAAATATCCAGTGTCCAAGGGACAGTTGGACATGCAAGGTTTTATACCAAGTGGAGGGGAGCATGGTGTGTGTTGCCACTGTCCCTCTGAACCACTGACAAAGCCTTTCAATTCATAGGGTCATCAGGCTGTTATGAGTATATAATTTAAGACTGATTGAAGATTGGCTAGGATTGTATGTGGTGCTTGTGCAACTGCATATTTTTGCTTATGGTCTCTCTGTGCCTGTTATGGGGACTAGCACCCTGTTGGGGTGCCATAAGAACATGGAATTCCTGATGGAAGGGGTTCCCCTCAAGGTATTGCAGGGACAAGGTCCCAGTACCAAAGTCATCTTAGGGAGAAGGCCCGAGAGCACAACAGAAAAAAGGCATGCACGGTCTTCCTAAAGAGGAGCTACAAAGCCAGATTGAGACCCAGACCTGGTGAACCACCAACCAACTCCAGCTCCTGTGAAAACGACTTAATTTTTTATTATCTTTGGCATGGAGGAGAGGAAAAGTCCTTAAAAAGGAAGGAAAACTTTGGGGATTAAAGGTCTAGATGACCTTCCTTCCACTCTAAGTTAGAATTAGTGACAGCTCAACTACTGCAGTTTAGAGACCCAGTTCAGGGAATGTATTTTAGACAAAGGGATCTTGCTCTATCCTGTATGTTTATTTATTTATTTAGTTTTTGCTGACCGGGTAAGTGCACTAGATAAATTCTGCCTATTTTCAGGCACGACCCGGGGAAGGTGGATACAGATGAATGCCAACTGACCTTAAACCAGATTAAGCTGTTGGTGCTATTTTTAGTGAAATTTAGTCTAATGGTAATGTCATAAGGTTGTCGAGAACCAATCTTTGCAGCCAGAGAAGGTTTCCCATGAAGGAGCCCCCTCCCAAGGCATAAAGGAGGAGAGCATTGACTGCTGAGTGGCACTAACCTAGCTTCCAAACTGAGGGAAAGTCTATAGAGAAAGATGAGACCTTGAGGGGGAAGGCATAGGAATTAAGCCCTTTAAAAGCAGACCACTTGAGTAGTTGTATGATCTTGACCCTTTAGGGACAGAGGAACAGAAGTTGGAGGAAACCAGGTGAACCTAAGCAGACATGGAGGAAATAACATTCAGTGGTGCTGCTAATGTGGTCTGTACAGCTGATGGAGCCCCCAAGGATTTGGAGGCCCACCCTTCAGTAACTGATTAAATGCTACATCAAAAGGTGCCACAGATGCAATCTGCATGGCTACGGTTTCTCCCAGAGTATAGGACATTCTCAGATGAAGGGCACAAAGAAAGATGAGGGACTCACCTCCAAGATGTGGACTGCAAGCAAGCAGAGTGAGACCATCAGCCTACAGGGCAAAGTAGCCCTGGAAACCATGGATGGCCATAGGTGGAATGTTTCCTAGGCTAGGAATAGAGTATGACTGCAGTAGGAGGTCAATGGCAAAACCTGATGGCCATGGACATGTAGAGTCGGTATGAACAAGGCAGGTTAGACTGTCTGATTAAAGCATTGTAAGCAACTGAGGATTTGACTGGGGCTGCATAATAATGACAAATGACAGAAATGGTGGACTCATGCCAACCAAGATACATAGGAAGTTACTAACAAGGCAGTCAATAAAAAAATGGATAAAGGTAAATACCAGCACTCATCAGGAGGTATATGTGAAACCAATAGAGGGCTACACAGTCCATGTTGTGTTCATGGCATCCTGATTTTATTTAATAAAGTATTGACTTTGGAGTTCCTCAAGAAGTGCTGGTATTTGCCTTTATCTGTTCATTTTGTACACAAGGCACCCTCCATTGCGGTTTCAGAGCTGTTTTGATTTTCTCCTAATAAAATAAAACACTGTACTACAGATGAACAGGAGCTTACTGATTTCCTACAGTACATACAGGAGCGAGGTAGCTGTTGAGTTGCTGAGGCTGAACAAGGAATGAACAAGCAAGGCCAGATAACTGGCTTCCAAGAGCTGCTGGTAGGCTCCTAAAATGAAAGCTTGCAGCCAGAGTCAGGTTTGTGCCCAGTACCATCACCCTGTGACCTGCATAAAAGAGGGACCCATAACCCACACAGTATGACTGTAGGTTAGTATAGGAAACTACGGAGTGGGTAAACATGGGAGCATTAGGATGCTGGGGGTTGCAACCTGAATGAGAAGTGACGGAGACAAGGAGGAGTGGTGTGCAGAGTAGGGCTGGGTGAACTGTTCTGTTTGAAATCTGGACCCTCGGATTGAACCCTGAATCCATGGACCTGGATAAATACGAACTTCGCCACAGAAGTCCAGTTCTGGGTCTGTGGAAAGTAGGGCATTTTTTCTGCATGTCTAAGTTGCATGCAGTTGTCGCTGGAGGTACCAGAAGGAACAAAGAGTGAGGAGAGGAGGGTGGAGCCAAGCCCAGGAGCCGGAGGACCACAGTCGCAGTCATGTGGTGGGGAGATCTGAGCGTGGGCTGCAGTTGCTGTGGTCGGTCAATTGGCTGTGTCGTTGACTCGTCAGTCTGTTCTCAGAATGTGGAACTAGGCAATTGAGCCGTGAAGATTAAAATGCAGCTGTGTGGTAAAGTACTGGCATTCTTTTATGTGCTTGTTTAAAGTCTATTCTTCATTTCACTGTGGCTGTCTGTGTACAGGCCCAGGGCATGGACATGCTGGCAAAATAAATGCTTGACTTGTGCCATCCAGAAGAGGAGACCAAGCAAGAGAGAGACTAGACTACTGGGGGCCAAAGAGAAATTTTACAGTCACAGAAATCATAAATAAAGAAATTAAACTTGGCCTCAGTGTGGCTGTGCAGTGTGTATACACTGTAGTGTACAAGGCAGGCAAAATAGTGCTTGTATGTGTCTCTCTCTCGCTGTCTCTCTCTCTTTCTGTCTGTCTGTCCTGGCACACTCAACGTCATGGACCTGAGCTGGATATGCCACAAGTACAGCCTAGACATGAAGCAGCTAGCAGTTATTGCTTTTATTTAGCAGTTTTACTGTAATATTTATACAAATCATGCATTAAATTGTTTCCTTTGGGGCTCTGTGTTAAACATAACCTACATTGGCCAATTTTATGCATTTTTTTCAAATGTTTGTCAATAAATCAGAACTAATCAGAATAAATCAGAACTTCTCCGTGTTCCGGTTCTCATTTAATAAGGGTCAGAACTTCACCGAGTTCTCCTAGCCCTACTGCAGAGCACACACAATGGGACCAGCAGGAAGCCAGCCTCCCCCCAAGCTGCTTAATCACCCAGACCAGTGCCCAAAGAAATGCTGAAAGTCAGATGGAAGAGGCAGATCACTGTGCATGCCAAAACTGACGGATGCCAAAGAGCTGATATGCAGGGATGGTATGGGATGGGTGGAAAACAGTCGTACTGTGGCAAACAATAACAAATCTGACTGGCAAAAGGGATGCTTGGTTATGCATGGTTTTGTACCTTGTGGAAGGGGTGTGGTGTGGTGTGGTGTGTGACACCTGCCCCTCCGCCCAAACCACAGGCAAAGCCTTTCATATCTGCCTCACTGGTAAAGCCATATCAGCAACCACTACCATCTTAAATCTTTATCTCCTTACAGCTACCCCTTGTGGTCTATAGTTTCACCTCCAGCAGAGAGCCTCCTCTGCCTTAATCTCTGCCATCGTTTTAACTTAAGGGTACTTAAAATATAGACAGATGTCTGGTGGGAAGACAACTTAGGCCTTGGATCCAAAGAGGTTTCCTTCACTGGGGGCAGTCTTGTCCTCCACACCAAAGGTCATAAAATAAATTTTCACCCACCTGGGGTCTGGATGGCAGCTCCTCCATCATGTCTCCATCATTCATTCTGTTCCCTATCTCCTGCTAGGAAATATGTGCGTGCTCCACTGCTTGCTTTCTTTTTAGGACTTTTACCATATTCCCTATGGAACCTTTAGTCAATAAGGTCGATAACCTAATAGTCTTCAGGTGAAGCTACCTCTGGCTGGAAGCTGCAACACTGGACTTAAGATTTGCAAGAAAGCGAGTTGTGCTCTCAACAGAGGGAGATGAACCTTACAATTTACAATTGTCTTTGGTTTGAAGCAGATTCCTTAGGAAAGTTAATATTCTTCAGGTGGAGGATACTTCTAACTGAAGGGTGAAATAAGGAACTTAGAATTATCAGGAAAGGCAGTCTTTCAATCAACAGAGGGAGGTGGAGCTTGCTTTACTTTTGTTACAATTGTTAAGATTTTCAGTGCAGGAAGAGATTAAACCCACAGAGGCTGAATACTGTTTTCTGTGTCTGCCCTTCTGCACAGCTGATGTGTTTTGGGGCTGACTGTTTTCAGAGCACAAGTCACCAGGCTGTTTTGGGGCTGGGGAGGTTTACCTGTGTCTGACTTGGATGCTTGGATTTTTCTCTGTTTTGATTAGCAGGGTATTTTCTCTGTCAAATTGTCGTGTATGGCATCTTGCTGACAGGAAGGCACTCATCATGATGTTAGGTCAGAGCTTTTAGCTGATTGTTTCATGAGGGCACAGTTTAGGCCCAAACCCTTCCCACCCTCACCCCACCCACCCCTGGAAATAGTTAATTTATACCTGGGGTTCTGACATCATTTCCTCAAGAGGGCAAGGTGCATATCACTGTTATATCCTCTCTAGCACACTGCACTGACAATATAAGCATACACATTATATAAATACATATAGTTCTATATAACACACCAATCACACACACACACACACACACACACACAAAAAAGAACTAAACAAGGTAGACAGTTATGTGGGGAGTAGTACAATGTAATGGCTGTGGGGCATCAGTCTTCCGGGAGTCTTTCTGGAGGCTGAGATGCTGCCCTGTTTGCAGACAACTATCTGCCCTGAGGGAGGAAGTTGCCCGTCTTCAGGCCACACTGGACAGTAGCAAGGGAACCTCCCCCATCCAGGGAGCACCAGAGCCACCACCACCACTACCTCAGAGGTTGTGAAGAAAGCACAGCAGTTGGACCACAGTGGGCTCAGGGAGGGTAAGGGTGGTGGAACAAAGGCACACCCAGTCAGTTGTTCCACTCCACAATCCATACACCATTCTGGGGGAGCATAGTTCCCCTATGGATGCGCCCACAGAGGAGACTAAGGAGGCTGAGGACAACTGTCACAAGGGAGGCCCACAGGAAGGAGGCAGAGGACACCACAGGGAAAGGAAGCAGCTCCTGGTGGGGGACTCAATTATTAGGGGGATAGAACTGGGGAGAGCAGGGAAAACTGAAGTAAGGTGCCTGCCTGGTGCCATGGCTTGGAGGGACAGAAGCACATCCTCCTTAGGATCACGAGAATAGTTGCACGGGAGTCTGAGCTGGACATCATTGTCCACCTAGGGACAAATGACTTGGCTCATCATGAGATTAGAGCAGTGCAGAAGGACTTTGTAGAGTTGGGAAGGGGCTTAAGACAAGTAGCACACACAGTATCCTTCTCAGAGGTGCTGCCTGTCAGTGGCATGGGTGAGGCGAGGGTACTTTGCACCATGCAGTTTAACGAATGGTTGAAAAAAATGGTGTGGAGCACAGGGGTTTGGCTTCAATGGGAACTGGGGTTCCACCTGGAGGGACACCAGCCTATACTGACAGGATGGTCTGCATCTGTCCAGGAAGGGAACAAGTCTTTTGGGCAGTCGGGTTAAATGCTTCATTGGCAAGCTTTTAAACTAGTCAAGGGGGGAGACACTGATAAGCAGCAGGAAAATCCCAGCCTCCCCCTACAAAACAGGGTACTAAATGAGAAAAAGACCAAGGTAGAAAGGTCAGTGGGGGATGCTGCTACAGAAGGTAAAGCCATCAAAAAATGGAGAGCAATGAGTACCAATGCCTGTAGTCTGGGTAACAAGCTTCCTGAAATTAGTGGCCTTGATGGAGGAGGAACATCTGGATATCGTGGCAGTCACAGAAACATGGTACACACAGAACCATGACTGGGACGTAAACATACCAGGATACACTATCTACAGGACGGACAGGGAGGGTAAAAGAGGAGGAGGAGGAGTAGCTCTCTACATAACAGAAGGAATCAAAGCAACAGAACAAAAGGGTAAACAGGGAGGAGAAGAAGCACTGTGGGTCAATTTTGAGGCAGGCAATGGCACCATTCTGCACAGGGTTATAGACAGACCCCTCTCAGGGGAGGAAATGGACAAGGAAATGATAGAAAGTATACTTAGAATGGCAGATAAAGGAGATATTGCTGATGGGTGATCTGAATATGCCAGATGTTAACTGGAGTGCAGTTGCAGCAGCCACTTCTAAGAGTGGGGTTATTCTAGATGCCCTACAGGAGCATGCCTTAGACAACTAGTATTGGAACCCACTCAAGAGGGAGCAATCTTAGACCTGGTCCTCTCAAATGGAGATGGAGAGAGGATCACAGATGTAGAAGTGGGTAGCCATCTGGGAACTAGCGACCATCGAACAATGTGGTTCACAATAAACACAGCAATAGAGTCAAGCCATACAAAGGCAAAAGTACTGGACTTCAGGAGGGCTGACTTTGCCAAAATGGGTGAGTGCCTAAGGAATGGACTAGCAAATGGGCAGGAAGGATGGGTGGAAGAACAATGGGGAATAATAAAAACTGCCATCACAGAGGTAACAAGCCTTTGTGTGAAGCAAATAAACAAAACAAAACGATGTAAGAAACCACTATGGTTCTCAAAGGAGGTGGCAGTGAAGGTTCAAGAGAAAAGGAAAGCATTCAGAAAGTACAAGGAATCACAGAAGGAGCAGGACAGAGAATTGTATCAGTTAAAGCAAATGGAAGCTGGGAAGGCAGTCAGAACAGTAAGGCCCGAACTGAGTAAAGATAAGCCAACTCAGTTAAGAAGTGGGATAAAACCTTTTTTAGGTACATCAGGGAGCAAAGGAAGACCAAGGGAGGGATAGTAAGGCTTAATACAGGGGAGGGGGGTGGGCAGAGGGTGACTGTGAAAAGGCAGAGATACTAAACAAATATTTTTGCTTAGTATTTACAAATGAAGAGGGTGAGGTACCTAAAACAAACAATAGAAACACTCTGGATACAGAAGTTGATACCAGCCCATTTACAGAAGAAAGGGTTCTGAAAGAACTCTTAAAACTGAAGGTGGACAAAGCAATGGGGCCTGATGGGATTCATCCCAGAATTCTAAAAGAACTAAGGTTAGAACTAGTGACACCACTGACTACCCTCTTTAACAAATCATGGGAGGATGGGGTGGTACCTGAGGACTGGAGGAGGGCCGATGTGATTCCCCTTCACAAAAGTGGGAGCAGAGCAGAAGCGGGAAACTACAGACCAGTTAGTTTAACCTCAGTGACACGGAAAATGCTGGAATCACTTCTAAAGGAAAGAATTGTCGCGTACCTAGAGGCCAGAGGGACACAGGACCCAAGGCAGCATGGATTCACAGCAGGAAGGTCATGCCAGACAAATCTAATAGATTTCTTTGACTGGGTGACCAAAGTAGTAGATCAGGGAGGGGCTGGGACATGGCCTACCTAGACTTTAGCAAGGCATTTGACTCAGTCCCACACAAAGATTAATATACAAGTTAGCCAGCCTGGGAGTGGTCCCAAGATGATATCCTGGGTAAAGAATTGGCTGGAGAATAGGACACAGAGGGTAATAGTAAATGGAGTCCACTCTGAAGAAGGGGTTACTAGTGGGGTGCATGAGGGTTCAGTATTAGGACGGTCCTCTTCAATGTCTTGTAAGCGACATTGCAGAGGGACTGGAAGGAAAGATGACTCTTTGCAGATGACACAAGATCTGCAACAGAGTTGATGCACAAGTGGGGTGAAAAGGATGAGAAAGGACTTGCTAGAGTTAGAGAATGGTTAAATGTATGGCAGCTTAGATTTAATGCTAAGAAGTGTAAGGTAATGCACCTGGGAAACAAAAACCAGGGAAGAGTACACAATGGGGGTGAGATACTAACAACAAAAATGGAAAGGGACCTGGGGATAGTCATATCAGATGACTTAAAGGTGGGCAAGCAATGTGAGAGGGCAGTAAGGAGGGCTAGGGGGATACTGGGATGCATAGGGAGAGGCATCACCAGTAGAGAACAGGAAGTTGTTATCCCTGTGTACAGACAGCTGGTGAGACCCCATCTGGAGTACTGTGTGCAGTTCTGGAGACCCAATCTCCGCAAGGACATAGACAAGATAGAAGCTGTTCAGAGGAGGGCAACTACAATTGTGCAGGGTCTGCACCGGAAGACATATGAAGAGAGACTAAAGGAGCTTAATATGTATAGCCTCGAGGAAAGGAGGGAGAGGGGGGACATGATAGAAACGTTCGAGTACCTCAAGGGAATCAACAAAGTCCAAGAGGGTAGCATCTTTCAAAAAAAGAGGTGTGCAAGAACAAGGGGGCACAATTTGAAGATGGGGGGTGGTGGCTCAGAGGTAATGTAAGGAAGTATTTTTTCACAGAGAGGTTGTGGATGCATGAAACAGCCTTCTGGAAGAGGTTGTGGAGTCAAAAACAGTGATTGAATTCAAGCATGCATGGGACAGCCATAAGGCAATTCTGGGGGGGGGGGTAGAGAGAAGTAGGCTGCTGGTTAACTAGGATCTGCAGCTTATCCATTAGATAGGGAAATGGGCAGACTGGGTGGGCCAAGAGGTCCTTATCTGCCATCAAATTCTATGTTTCTATGTTAAGGACCTTGTGCCTGCAGCACTTCTTAGGGTGAAACCCACCTCAAGAGAGTCCCTTTGCCTTGAACAAGCTCAGTGTTACCTTGAAAGAGTGGTAGTCCACTCCTGGGACAGAGAGAGAGAAACGGCCAAAGTCTACATTGCATTAGAATTCTACATGCATCTTTTACCACTCCTGTCATACAAAGTTGCCCACTGAACCAGTGAAACCAAACCATGTGAGGCTCCACTGCTGGAGAAGCACTAATGCTAAATTTGAACTTTACTAACCATGAAGTGTGGTTTGGGGGCCAGCATTGCTTCCACATTTCTATACTTTGCCTTTTCAAAATATGTGTTTGTTTGCTTCTATTGCAAAAGGGATCTCTTTTATACAAATAACCTGTTTTGCAGTTGTTAATCTATTTCATCTACCTGCATTTAGGCACCCATAAGTCCTGTCACAGTTCTATAAGACGCGAGCTGCACCTGGGAGCCACAGTGCCACACCTAAAAAGGTCAATCTAATAAATGAAAAGTGGTGGCTAGCACCTGTGAGAAACACATTGAGCCCTATTCACTAAGGTGTGGAGTGGTTTCACATCACGTAACTTTGGCACATAGCCACCCTGCACCTGCCCACACCCACTCCACCCCCTCTGCGTGATTCAGGTATGACATGCACCCCCTACGCACTCGATCCCCCGGCCAATCATGCAGCTCCATACTGGGGGCAGTGCAGGGGGAGTGCCAGCACTCCACACATTTACCAAGGTGTGGAGTGCTGTGCACAGGGCATGGATGGCTATACCAAATCAGGGAAGTCGTAAACTCTGTATACATTCCCGGGTAGTGGCTGCCAGCTGCAATGGTAAGGGTGGGGATCCGCAGACCACCAAAATGGATGGCCCTGCCATCAGGTCACTCTTGGATTGTTGAGGAGGGGTGGTGAACCAGGATCATGCCCTCCCGGTGTGGTCAGCGCACTGCGCGCTGACCACCAACACGGTGCCCAACAGGCACAAGTGCTCCACTGGCAGGACCTGGGATGGGCAGCTGATTCGCTGTATGCTGAGGTCCACTGCTCCACACCCTACTGCCCCCAGGGATCCTGCGGGGTGGGGCCACATAAGGGAGCTGCACGGAGGCTGTCAGTGGTGAATACGGCCCGCGCTCGGAACCTCTATGGGTACGGAGTTGTGTGCATGGTATACATGCCTCTAGGATGTTTGTGCATAACCACCATTGGCTCTATAGATCCAAATGATTAAGCAAGAGCAGATTACCTTGTGCAGCAACATTATTTTGTGTCCTTTGTGCAATCACAGTGTGAAGTAAAATCCATATCACATCAGTTTTGCTGGCTGAACACAAGAACCCCATGCTGGTGTGTTTAACCCCCCCCCCCCCAAGTCCAACGTAAACCACCTGACACATTTCATGCTTCAACAGCACTTTCTCAAACGCTGCTGAACATGAATTAACACTGATTAAAAAGTGACTGTATACAGACACAGCCCCAACAAAGTGAGAGGTGAAATGAGTGCATAAGTGCTCAGATGCATAAAAAACATTCAGTTCATAAAGCCATTATGCAAAAACACATAGACATACTACAGAATATAACATTACTCTAGCATTATGCATTCCAGGTCATTTAAAATACTGAATACCGGGGGCCCAATTTTCAAAAGTTTGCATGGGAGCTAATGAGTCTTTGCCCATGCAAACAGAGGTTTGTGCCAGATCGCCATATTCACAAGGGGCTTTTGCATGGTCAAAGAAGGTTAGTCCCTGTGCATAATATAATGTATGAAGGTGGGTAAGGGGAGGGCTGTGGCCATGAATAGCCACACTACCCCATATTTTGTGGCTTTGCGCTGCACAAAAGGGGTTAGTGCGGTCTTTTTGTGAAGCGCAAATACCACTGAACAAGACCCTGACTTACTCTGGGTAACCATTGTGGCTGCTGGAGGTAATGCAGCCAACTAGCTGGTTGGCTGCTGGGGGTGCTAACCCGCCCCCCCCATGGTCTGTGGCACCCCCCTCCAATCACCAGCCCACAGTAACAATTAAAACCCTCCCTGGTGCTAGTGGTCCCCCCTCCCTCTGGTCACCAGCCCATATTAAAAAACAAAACCTCCCTGGTGGCTAGTGGACTCCCCTTCCTCTAATCGTCAGCCAGCAGTAAACATGAAAACCCTCCCTGGTGGATTTTCCAATCACCAGCTGGTTAACGGAGGGAGGGGGTCCAAAAGGCACCAGGGAGGTTTTGTTTTCAATATGGGCTGGTGACCAGAGAGAGTGGGGACCACTAGCACCAGGAAAGGTTTTCATGTTTACAATGGACTGGTGATTGAAGGGGGGGGCCTACTATATCTGGGACCAGGCAATTGGGGGGGCAATGCTGTGCTAACCTGCCTCACTACCCATACAATTGAGCCCATAATGGGCATGGAAATGGCCCCTTAGCACCTTATATGCCCAGTGGGCTCATTTGCATGGATCTCTTTGAATATTGCTAATAACACTCTGGTGCCATTCACTCTGGCAACGTACTTCAGGATCCATGTTGGGGCAGCACTATTTGACTTAACGCTGTTCCAATACGATCCTATATTTAGTCAAATAGTGCTGGTGCATGATTTGACTGAATATAGCCCTGTCAGGCTCACAATTCAACTGAATATAGCACTGTCAGGCTCCTGGGAAATTGCAAGATGCAACACAAAGTTCTGCACTATTTTGAATATTAGGCCCCAGATGTCTACATTCCAGTGTTGCAAAAAGACACAATGTAATGTCAAACATCTATCTGTAACTTTTGTTTAAAATTGTTTTATTACTACTACAGTGCCCAGGAATGTCCAGTGTTGCACAATGCTGCTAGGAACGTTTAGGTAAGGATTAAGCCACGAGAAAGCATGGGTCTACTGTGGAATTAATCCATGGTTGGGGGGGTTGGACCACGAGGCCGAAGGCCGAGTGGATCCAACCAACCAACCATGGATTAATTCCATAGTAGACCCATGCTTTCAAGTGGCTTAATTCGCTTGTAACATGGCTAGCAGTGTAGTAGGTTAGTCTTTACGAGTACTATAACACAATAATATAATGAATGAGAAAGAGGTGTCAAAATAGCACTTTTCTGCATCTCACTACTGTCTATATAACCGTCTTGTCAGTTTGCACTATGTGTGTGCACATTCAACTTTTGGTATCTATTAATGTGCTGATGTGGTTCTGTGCTGCCATGCTGGAACTACGTTACATATCCACGTCGACCGCTCACATTGCTGACTGCACCCGCTTCTCTTTGTCTGTGTCTCTCCGTGTTCCGTTTCAGCTTCGTTCTCTGAGATGTTACTGCTGCTTCCTGCTGTACTCTGGGTATTTCTGCTGATTTACATCTAGCGATCCACGGCGTGGAACACCGACCCCATGCGCACAGTTCCGCTGCAAGTCATACAAGGTCAGCGAGTACACGGCAGCTGACAGTGCGTCTTTACACTAGTGCTGTGATTCTCTCCAGTGCTGCCGCCTGCTCTACTCAGACACACTGCTCTGTCAGCAATATGTCCTGCACGGATATTTCTCCCTGCACCCGCTTTTCCCACTACTCTTTACTTCGTCTCTCTCTACCAGCATGTGCCTGCTGTGCCGCTCATTGCTCACTTGCCAGTAGAGGACGCCGGAGCACAGCTTTTTGTGTTCTCCACTCTAGTGGTCCTCATCACCGCTGAACGGCTCCTTCAGCATTTCAACTGTGGTCTATTTGTTTTTGCGTGCCCCCGCTCACAGGCATGATCTACCATGGTATTAAACCATGGTTTGTGTTGCACCACATGGCCTCTTTGCACCTATCTCACTGCTTCATTTTGCCTGTGGGTTTTTGGCCATGTTACAACTCCAATTATGTGACAGTACCTTCATTTTGCAGGGCATGGCAGTAATGGACTTGTTTGCCTCCCTGCTCAAGGCTGGATCAATCTTAAATGAAATGTACAAAAGAAAAGACAGCATTTCAGATTAGTTACATGTGAACAGTACTAAATTCTTTTACAACTGCATAGGCTTCCTTTTTCATTCTTTTTAAAAAAAAATTACTGAAATCTTACCACTTGGACCAAATTGTATACTTGTGGTAATGAGACAGCTTATAGTTTACAGAACGGGGGTCACTTCTAGTCTGTTATTAACCCAGGAGATGTGCTTGCATCCATGGAAAAAATCCAAGTGGCGCCCATGGAAAAAAATCCAATATTGCTCACATTTTAATAGTACTGTGTGGAATTTTCAAATTCTGGCGGAACTAAATTCCACAGAATGTTCAGAATTCCACTGAAATTCCTCTGAATTTCACCAAAACTGGAATGGTGTAATTCCATGGCAGAAAATAGTGGCACAATGATTTTCCATGAAAGAAAATGCTGTTCCGTGGAATATTATTCAGTGGAATTCTGCAGAAGAACCAGCGAAATTCTAGCAGAAATTCCACCGGTGGAATGGTCAATCCATGCTAATTTCGCTGACAGAATTCTGCATTCCACACAGCACAACATTTTAATAAAAGTCTATCATACCTCCCCCCCCCCCCATTCTTCACAGGTGTCTCTATCCCTGTAAAGGTAAACTGTGTCCTGTATCACTATTCTCTGTTGCCCTCATGTGTTCCCCTGTTCTGAGTTTAAATGCCCATAAGACCTGACAGACTACAACAGTCCTTAAAATTTTAATGATACCAAAAGCAATATCAAAATCTGATTGGCCATGGGTTGGTAAAAATAAGCAACCTCAATTTTGCCAATCCCAAATAAATTGTTCTAAGAATCTAAACTACCTAGTCATTAGGGCCCTGGACACACTGGGAAACTTAAAATGGTTTAAGTGCCTTAAAACGGTTTAAATCCCCTTAGCACTGTTTGCAGGCAGACTACAAGCCCCTTAAAACATTTTAACAAAAGTGTTTTTAAACCCTGCTAGATGCCTAGTCTTAAAACCATTTTTAAAAACGTTTTGGAGCTAGCATGGTTTTACTGACATGTCTGTCCAAGAGTAAAAACATTTTAAGCTGAAATGGTTTAACTAAAACAGTTCTAGCTGCAGTGTGTCCAGGCAAGCACAGTTCTGTGTGTTGGGCTTAACACACAAAATAGTTACAAGGAGAACAGGTTTAACACTAGCAGTGTGGCCACACTAAACCGTTATCAAAAATGGTTACTGAATAGTGTGGCTGCACTGAAATGGTTTAGCTAAACTGGTTTTAAAAACGGTTTTAAAAAACAGTTCTGTAGTGTGTCCAGGACCACATACCTTGAAAGGGCCTTTGATCATGTGAGCTGCTCTTATCTATTTCAAAGATTGGAATACTAAGGCCCTGTCCACACTACCCCTCTGTAACGTTACAGAGTGCCCAAACTGTTACCGCAATGGTTTGCGTTTACACCTGTAACGTTACAGAAGGCGTTTCCGTAACCGTTGTTGAAACCACATATGAGATGGTTTCAACAACAGTTATGAAACCGGTTATGCCTCGGTAACGTTACTGGGCATAGTGTGGACACGTGGCACCGGTCCCGTAGAGCAGTGCGAGCTGCATTGTGGGATCGGGTGCCATGGTAACAGTCGCCTGGCTCCCGAAGTGTGGACTGGCAGTGCCGGTCCCGTAACGGACACCATGGCAGTGTGGACACACTGCACCGCTCCCCGGTTGTAAAGGCTTCTATTCGTTGTGGGGTCTAGCGGTGCAGTGTGGATGGGGCCTAACTGTTGAGCAAAGTTCATACAGCCCTGGCAAAAGCAAGTAATGCTGTCCCTTGTTTGACTTGGAATTTGCCATGTGACCAGGGATGATTGGGATGCCCATGGTCCTGTGTTTGTTTACTCTCACTAAAGAGTCAGAGACTTTTACAACTCACACATGGATCAGAACTTCTCTACAGAGTTAGCTGAACACTGCCTCTCGTTGTATATTAGTAATGATATTTGTCTCATTGCTACACTCTGTAACCTCATAGGTCGTACACTGTACACTGGCATTGTAATTGTCTAGTTTACTTACCTGATCAACAGAAACTATATAAACATATTACTTTATTCACAGAGGATAGAGAATTACTTTCTGCAACTATCTATTTATTGTTTTGTAATAAAATTTTACAACCAACTCCTTGAGAAGCATTTACCCTTTTAAATGCAGATATATATCAGTGCAGGAGCCAGGTGCATTTATCTATGTGTCTAGGTCCGAAAGGATGAATGACTGTTTCTTACGTAAAAAAGTGTGTAAAATCCAGATTTACAACTCTTATTCACTCAAAGTTGAACGTTTTCTTGGAAAATGTACTTCTTTAATGAAAAAAATGAACTGTCAGTGAAAAGTGTGTCTATTTTAATTAATGGTTCCTTCTTTAATTTCAATTCTGTAAGCTTTTATTGAAATACTACAGACATTGTAACAAACAGCAACATATGTATCAAAAGCTTAATATTAACGTTATTGTTTATTCTGTATTTAACTTGAAACAATCAACTTTTTATGACGTTTTATGAACCTAAGTACAACAATCCGTATTCTTGTTCACTGTCTTCATTATCTGATATGTTAAGCCAATCTGTCTCATCAATATCGACATCACAGTCACTGTCGTCATCTTCTTCATTTGGAATCCAGTCTCATCAGGGACACTACACTATGGAAAATGGGCATTTTATATGGGAATTGGTGCTCAGGGAGAGGGGAGGGACACTACACTATTGAAAAGGTATTTATTATGTCGGGAGGGAGGGATTTACTGTTTCAGGTGGGAGATCAGGGACCAGGGAGGGGTGGACACAATACTATGGAAAATTAGTATTTTATATGAGGATCGAGGATCGGGGACTGGGAAGGGACACTACACTATGGAAACATTTTTTGTTACTGTTGGTTGGCAATTGGAGCGGGGAAGGGCACCACTAGACTACCAGGGAATGCAGCTGCATGGGAAATGGGCTGGTAGGGGGGCTGCTGCACAACGTCACACCAATGCCATGCAATTTAGTCCATAATTGGCATGCGGATGGCCACTAGTGCCTTGCATGCCCAATGGGCTTGTTTGTATGGCTACTTTTGTGAATTGCACTTTAGAGCGTAAGCGCTATTGGCTGAAGGGCCATTTTCCTGGCTGACTGTGGGGGCAGCACTACTGGGGTTCCTGGTCCTTTTCCTGGGTTAGCACTGCCCCCACCTGTCCCTATTCACAGTTGGAGAGCGTACTGTGCCATCTGACTGTGAATAGCTGGATTGCCCACCAGCGCAACCATGAGGTGCAGCGCAGCACTTTGCCTTTTTTTTGTGAATCCTGCCTCAGGTTTGCAAAATAAGTGCAGTCACATTTGTGCATAGTGATGGACTTATGGTATGCTCTTTCCCAGGTATGCACTGAGTCATGAGGCGGAGCTAAGAATGTTCATGAATCCGAGGTGAGCATATAGCATTAGCCAATCACACAAAAGTGAAACAAGATTTGCAGAATAAGTGCACTCACAATTGTACACTGTGATGGAGCCATAATATATGGTTACCAGTGTATCCAGTGAGGCAACAAGGCAGAGCCAAGTGAGTTCATGTAACCCAAGTGGGCATATAACAGAGGCTGATCACAGAAAGTGATAGAAGGTTTTCAAAAGAACTGTAGACACAGTTGTACACTGTGATGGCGAAAAGGTTTCTTGGTAGACATTGAGGCATGAGGTAGAGCCACACCTGGAGTACTGCATGCAGTACTGGCGTCCGTATCTGAAGAGGGACATTAAGTTACTGGAGGGGGTGCAGTGCAGAGCGACAAAGATGATCAAGGGGCTGGGGGACTTATCATACGAGAGGAGGTTGAAGGAGTTGGCTCTGCCATTTCCCAGCCTACGTTGTCCCCTAGACTACAGCTCTCCGCCCTCTCCCAGGCATATTCTGTGCTGCCCTAGTTGGGACTTGAACCTGGTACCCCTGACCACCAGAGTCCATGTCACTGCCACTAATCTAAAGTGGCAGCCACAATCTCTAGGAGGCAGTACAGCTATCTTAACTCCCTACTCCACTACCACCTGTTTACCATGCTAGTTCACCTACTATTAAACTCCCTCCCCGTCATCCTCCTCCTGGTTCCCCCCTCCCTCCAGCCGTTTATCTCCCCAGGTTACAGGCTATTTCACCTTTAATTCCCACCAACAGTTCCTACTCACCCTACTATGTCCATGCACACTGACCAACAACTCCCATCTCCTTGCCTCCCCCCTCCTTTTCGGACAGCCCGCTATCCTTGCCCTCCCTGCCATTAAATCCTCATCACTCCCTGCCCCTCTACGATCCCACCCCTCAACTCCTCCTAGCCATAGGCTTAATCTATACCACCGTGCCCTGGCCAGAACTGTTGTCCTCCTACTACTCTTATCTGGCAATATCCACTCTAACCCCGGACCCACCAGGACCACCTCAGCAGGAGGGCGTCCCGGACTGCTGATTGACTCCATGAATATATGCAGCGTCCTGAAAAAATTCGACTCCCTCCAATGTTGGGTCTCACAGCGCAAACCTGACATCATTGTGCTGGTGGAAACGTGGCTATCTAATTCCACCCCTAACTCCCTTGTTACCCTCCCTGGCTACACCCTATATCGTGAGGATCGAGTAACCAAACGTGGGGGAGGCTGCGCTATCTACACCAGGAGCTCCCTCACTGGTCTCGGCCTCCCTGCACGGTCCTTGTAAATGGGACCCAAGCCCTCACCATTGCTTACCCTGGACCCAGCCAGATCCCCTTTACCTCACCACTGCCTACATACCGCCCAGGTTCAAAAACCCAGCTCTATTATCCCTCACTGACTACCTTGCCACCCTTCCCCACAATGCTGACAAAATCATAGTTGGGGACCTCAATGTGAACTGGCTTTGTCCCTCATCCTCCCCCACTCGGGACTCCTTCACAGCTCTGGATCTAACCCAACTAGTCTCCCAACCCACACGTGTGAACCCCAAGAGAGGTACTAGCACCCTCCTTGATGTCATCATCACTAACCGCCCTCTAAAATCCTGGACATCCAAGTCCTCCTGATTCACTCCAGTGATCACTCCCTGTGCTCTTCCGCTGGTTGGCCACCTCCCCGACCCACTGCACAGCTCGTTCCCCACCGGCGTTTCAGACCTTATGGCCTAAAAAACCTTAAACAGTACCTTGAACTGCAAGACTGGTCCCCGATTCTCCATGCACCTGATATAGATACCGCTCTTGCCTTCTTTACCTCCACCTTTAATAAAGCCTGCGATCTCTTTGCTCCCCTCCCTGCCGTCCGCTCCAAAAGACCTAACCTACCCTGGAGTACCCCTGCACTCTCACTGCTGCTCAGGCACAGGGACAACCTTTGGTACCGTGCCATAGAAACTAGGCGCCCAGCTGACAGACAGGCCTACAGTGCTGCGCGGAATAAGTGTACATGGGCAATCAGGAAAAGCAAAGGCCACCACTATCAGGCCACCCTCACTGCCTCCTGGGAGCGCCCGTACCTTCTGGGATAAGGTCAAACAACTGAATGGGAACACCCGCTCCCTTCCCCATCCCAGATTACCACCAACAACACCACCATCACAGACCCCGCCGACATTGCAAACCTCCTCAACACCGCCTTTACAGACCTTAGCCCTATCCTCCCCAGTAACTTCTTTGATCAGCCACCCCCCCATCCTACCCCTGCCCTCCATCGCCCTTGCTTCCACCTTCATAGGGTTACTACCCAGGAAGCCAGACTGCACCTGACCCTTGCACTAAAAGGCAACAGTCCCAGTGACATCTCCCTGGATCACAAAATTCTCCGGTTGGTCCTGGATCAAGTCCTCACCCCACTCACCTACCTTCTTAACAAATCCCTCTGCCTGGGACAATTCCCCTCCTCATGGAAAACTGCAACGGTTACTCCAATCCATAAAGGTGGTGACAGGTCCTTAGCTGGGAACTATCGACCGATCTCCATTCTCCAACCCCTTTCCAAGGAGCTGGAAAAACTAGTTGCTGCCCAAATAACTGAATACCTGACCAAATACAACATCCTCTGCCCTGAACAGCACGGCTTCCGCGCAGGACACAGTACTAGCACTGCTCTTATTGAATTAGCTTCCTTCCTTCACTCCTCACTGGATACTGGCTCCCTGGCGGGGGCCGTGTTCCTTGACCTATCAAAGGCCTTTGACACGGTCTCCCACCCCCTACTACTGGAAGCCCTCTGTCATGCTGGTTTTGCCTCTGGACCACTTGCTTGGTGCTCCAGCTACCTTTCTGCCGGCTCCCAACGAGTCAAAATTGGTGGGACTCTTTCTGACCCACGTTCGATCCTCTCAGGGGTTCCACAGGGCTCCATCCTGGGGCCCCTTCTCTTCTCGCTATACCTTAACACCCTGCCCAGTGCGTGCCCTGGGAAAATTCTGCTGTACGCAGATGATACCGTCCTCTTGCCACTGACCGTAACCCCACTTCCTCCAGGTTTCTACAAAGGGCCTATGACGGCGTGAAACTTGGCTTAAAGAGCATAGATTGGTCATAAATCTTAAAAAATCTAAAACCATGTCTTCGCCCACCCTCAAAACAAAACTCATCCAACTCCCTCTCCGTATCCTCTCCAGCTCTAAACTACAACTGTAGCAAGTCCAATCCTATAAGTATCTAGGATCTTATTTGACTCAGCCCTCTCCTACCATACCCACATCGACGCACTCGCTTCTGTAACCAATATCCGACTCGGTATCCTGTACCGCCGCAAAAACTGTCTCCCCCCCGACACCCTCCGGCTTGCAGTTACATCCTCCATACTATCCCTGGTGGACTATGGGCTACCTGTCTATGGTGCTGCCAACATGACGTCCCTCAACAAAATCCGCCTCCTCCTAAATAAGGCTTGCAGGCTAATCACTGGGGCCCCTAGGCTCACTCATACCTGCCAACTCTATGACCTTGCAACAATGCTTGACCTCGACGAACGCCTGCTTTACCAAACGTGCCTCATTTCAAAAAAAACCCTACTAGGACTTTCTCCTCCCAGGCTGACTTCCTCCCTCCTCCCAGCACAGCCCCTAGTCAGCACCCGGACCTCCTGCAAAGCCACCTTCCTGGTTCCTCGTGCTAGGACCTCACTTGGACAGAGATCTTTCTGCCATAGAGCCCCTGCTTGGTACAACCCCACTCTTCCCTCGGGCCATCACTGGAAATCCCCACCATCTCCACTTTCAAAATGCCCTCAAAAGCAGGCTATTCAGCAAGCGCTGCTGCTCCTGTGCCCAACGGATGCTCAAACCCCTCACTGACAATGCCCTCTGGGCAGCTCCGTCCCCTCACTTCCCTATTTCTAACAACTTCACTACTGCCACGATTCCCGCTGCCTACTGTATCACTACTGTCTAGAACGAACCACGTTGCATTCCTTATGCTGCTTATGCTTACTTATTTACTACCCTGTTCCATACGGATCTTACCTCCGTTCTGTACTACTCCTGTCTCAGGCCCTACACTTCTTGTAATCTGTTATCATGGGACCGTGTGACTGCTTTATCGATTTACCTGTACTGTTCCTGTCTCATGCCTTACGTTCCTTGTAATCTGACACTGTAGACCTGTTTGGCTGTTATCACTCTTCCATGACATACCGTTATGCTGCTAAACCCTGTCTTCTCCTGTTGTCAATTATACCATATTTTGCTCTGTATTACACTACCAATGTTTGCTGTAACCATGTGCCATTTATGCGTGTCTGTTTATACTCATGCTCTTCTTTTGTATGTACCCTGCTTTCTGTATTATCTGTATTATCTACCACTGTTGACGAGGTACCTTTGGAAATGAGCCCCTGGCTCAAAGGTTGTAAACTGATTGCAATATAAATAAATAAATAAATGTACTCACTGGAGGAGAGGAGAGACAGGGGTGACATGATTGAAACCTTTAAATACATGAAAGGAATAAACAAGACAGGTACAGAGGGGCTGTTCAAAGTAAGGGAGGGGAGGGACACCAGGGGCCATGATATGAGACTGGAGCGAGGAAGGTTCAGGAGGGAGATGAGGAGACACTTTTTTACAGAGAGGGTGGTGGCTGGGTGGAATGTGTTACCTGCTGAAGTGGTATGCAGTAGAACAGTGGATTGCTTCAAACGAGGATGGGACAGGACAAAGGGGAGGGTTAATGAAGGGGAAGGGTGGAAGGGGGCAGCTGCAGAATAAGGGGTGCTAGCTGCACATTCGAGCAAACTTGATAGACCTCTAGGCCTTTATCTGCTGGCAAATTTCATATGTTCATAAGTGTGTTCAATGAACACAGGGTAGTGTATGTCAGAGACCATTCACACAAAGTCAGACAAGGTTTGCAAAATAAGTGCAGCCACATTTGTACATAATGATGGAATCATGGTATGTGCTTTCCTACACATACACTGAGGCATGAGGCAGAGTCGAGTGTCTTCAAATACCCTAGGTGAGCATATAGCAGAGGCCAATCACAGAAACGTGACACAAGGTTTGCAGAATAATGTGCACCTACCAGGGTATGCAGTGAGTCATGAGGCAGAGCCAATTGTCTTTATGTAACCCAGGTGGGCATACACAAAGTGACAGAAGATTTTCAGAATAACTACACTCACAATTGTACATAGTGATCAAGCAAAAGTATGCAGTTATCTGGGTAGATACTGAGGCAAAATTTGGTAGGCTCCCATCCATGTCCTTTAAGTATTTTCAAATCAGACATATGCTGTTTCAGCATTTCGGTTCTGGTGTATGGTCCAGATCATATGGGGATCGGCTGTCTCAATTGCAGTCAGTTAACCCTACATCCCATGCCATTGCCTTCTACCATGTGTGGCTACCGAAGGCCCTCTCTGAGAGGGAACCAGGCTTCTTCTATTCTTGGTACCAGGCCCCCCTCCCCGCGGGGTCCTTGTGAGTGGTCACATATTTGGAGGGCCATCTACAAATATATTAAATGGGATTGCTACCATTTCATGCAATTTCAAATCCTGCATAACATGTTTTACATCCCAATTATTTATTTATTTATTTTTTATTTAGTTGTTTTAACCAGGTATAGCACACTAAGCTAAAGCTTTTTTACAGGAGTGACCTGGGAGCACAAGGAGGTTAAGTGACTTGCTCAGGGTCACACAGTTTGCAATTAAATAATACCTTGTGTGCAGACTGACCTCTGACGTATGCACTAGGTGCCAAAAAGTCCCAGGTACATTACTTTATATTCTCTGGTCATGTGAAATGGTTGTTCCCTTCTGGAAGGATATCTGAAGGTGCCTGGACCCCTTCTGGGACTCAACCAAGCTTTTACACCTGAGATCTGTATCCTGGGGGATTATACAGAGGGACCAATTGGTAATCGAAAACCACATATTGCTCTGATCTCGGCATGTGCCAAGAAAATTATTCTTTTTTTTTTAAACCTCTTTATTGAGATTTTAAAATTGAACACATACATCCATATATCCCGGGATATACCCCCAGGCCCACATCCCAAAACTGGATGCAGAAACTATGTACATCCCCATGCCAAGAAAATTATTCTGAGGCATTGGTGTGATCAGTTTACTCCTAGCTACCGGGAATGGCTTCAGGAAACCCTTTTTGCTTTACAAGCTGAACATATCATTGCAAACCTGACAGATAAAAAAGGGAAATATACATGGGTCTGGGAAGCTCGCTATACTTTGTTAACTGTTAATGCTGGATGATAGTTGGTCATTTGGAATGCCCATGTGTCATTTTTCCTGGAAAGGGCTGGTGCAGTCCTGTTGACTGACCCTCAGGACATGCTTTCTCCTTTTCAGGGCCCTGTTCGCTAGCCATCCAGTTCACTTTATCAGGGATGTGGATGCCCTTCCTTCTCGTACGCCTCGCTGATTGTAGATCTGGTATACCCTGGGGATGATTTTGTCTCTGGAGAAAAGGAGAGGGCTGGGGGGTGGGTTTGGGGTTTTTATAGGTTGTGTGGGTAGGCAGGATCACTGTACTATATTATAGTTTGTTTACTTTGCATTTCAACTCTGGATCACTTTATTACGATGGTACAATGCCTATAGCATACTTTTGTTTTCCTACAGGCTTTATCCATTGGTACTTTCAATTTCACTGTACAACGTAACAGTTAGTATTTATGATTCTGACCTGCAAAACTTTACTAATGTTTATTTAACGAAAAAAAAGAGTTGAGGTCAGGAAGGGATGTATTTTTTTTTTCATGCCTGCTCTTAGCAGATCCAAGTTGCTAGCCCAAAAAGAGAAAATTCAAATTAATAAGCCCCCCCTTGAGCACTGGGGGGCTGAGTCCATGGGGGGGCTGATTTTTGTTTTTTACGTGCTCACTTTGAGTGGGACGGATCCCAGGAAGGGCATATAAAAATTTAGCATGCCTGGTTGGCCCAGGGCTGAGCCTAGGATGGGCTGTGTCATTTTTGTTTACATACCCACTCATAGTGAGTCCAAGGTGCATGCCCAGAAAGAGCTGATTTAATATAATAAGTCCCCTCCGAGACTTGAGGGGCTTTAACAAATTAATTTCCTGTCTTCTTGGAGAGGGGCTGAGCCCTGGATTGGAGGAGCATCAACTGAAATTTCCCCACTCTATAGCACTATGTATTAGTGCTTGTTTGTTTTTTTGTTTTTTTGGGGGGACAGCAGCACAGAGTGGATCCTGATACTAATGCTCAACTGAAGGACAGGAGTTCTCTGTTAAGTGACAGAAGACAGAGGAATTCCTGACTCTAGAGATGCAAAGAATTGACTAGCTGTAGGCTTCAGGCTGGGGTGGTGAACACCCAAGTTATGGGTTATTGTCATTAAAGAGGTCAGATCTGGGATTACAGAGACAAAAAAAAATGTAACACTGGTGTAGTCAAAACACCACTCACACAGATATAAACTTAGCTCTTCAGATCTGGTGACGTTTGGATGTCTACAAAACACTATCATTAAGTCTAACTTTGACCCCTGATTCAGAAACACAGTTGGGTTGTTGAAACCCATCTACAACAGGCACCTTGCCTCCTTCCCAATAACCGCTAAGATCTCAGTTGAAAAATAAAGCATGAAACAGAAAAAGGTACCACACCACAACATTGTATGTTTTCATGTTTTTATATAATGTGAGTCATATGCTAGTGGAGTATATGCCATAAGTGATCACACCACAGGATTGTATGTTTTCGGGTTTTTATATGAGTCATATGCTACTGGAGTGTATGCCAGTTAATAACTGTGTACAATGTAGACTAAGACTGCTCATAAATACACCCTTGTGTAAAAATGGATATGTACTATAAGTTGCAGAAACATGCAATGTCATATGATGACCCCATAGTTACCTATATTCTCAGATACGAGGGTAATGGAGGTACTGATCTGTGAATATCCTCTGCCCCCCTCCCCCCACCATCAAAGAAAATGTTAGGTCAGTCCCTAAAGACAATGTGTAATGTGCTTTTAAAATCACTATGGTTAATGGTTGTGAAGGGGGCTATACACTAAAGCCAAATCCACTTAAGACTCAGAATACATCCTCAGCTAAAATATAGCAGTGTAGTAGTAGCTGGAGCCCAAAGCTGTAGACCTGGGTTTGAATCCCACAATCACCACTTGCATACTTTGTGACCCTATGCAAGTCACGTAACCTCCTCACACCTGGACACTCACATCTGTACAAGAACTTCAAACTTCAGCACTGTGTGCTTTTCCCAGCTATAAAAATCTAAAATAAAGAGTGTCTGATACCACAGGGACAACTTTTTAAAATGCAATAGGTTCACACAATATAGCCTTTATGGCATATACTGGTACTTATCTTCCTCTCCCACTTTATTACCTTTGAAATTTTTATTGAAACAGGAACTCTGTCACTTGCTCTTCATCTGCTCTGGCTGCTTGCGTACAAGTGGCATCATAATTATGTTGTGTGACACCACTTGTTGCTATAGAAATGATTATAAGGCCATAGTAGAGGGCTATTAAGTCTCTTGTGGAGAAGCAGACAGTGCAAATGAAGACCAAGTGACAGAGATTCTGCTAGTATTGACATGAAATAAGTAAAATTAGATAAATGCAGGCACTATCTGACTCCTTTAATGAAAGATGTGACATTTCTTTACATATTTTGACCCCAAATTTTCAACATGGCCTTTTTGGAACCCCACCTCATGGCCAATGGCAGTGGAATTATGCAAATCTGGCCTGAAATAAGATGTTGTGGTTGCTTTACGGAATCACCTTTAAGGCAGGATTTGAACACCTTCACCACACTTGTTCGTGAGGTGAGGTCATAAGAAGGATATACTGAAAATTTGGTGTACAAATATGATAAAATGTCCAGGTTATGACTGAATGTTACAGTATTTCAATGTTCACTCGTAACTTCACTACTTTGGGCTGGCAGTATAGCCTAGAGGTTAGAGTAACGAGCTGTGAATGAGCTTGGTACATCCAGCAGACCAGACATGGGTTTGAGTCTCACAACCTCCACTTGCATACTATGTGACTCTGAGCAAGTCACTTAACCGCTCATTTCTCCCAGGTTGCCCCTGAAAACAGGCACATATGCCTAGTGGGTCTTACCCGGTTACCAAAGACTGAAATTAATATCTAAACTACAAACTTTAAACATAGCCATTTTTCCAAAGTACTCAGTGTCTACCTTCTAAAATGCAAAGGCATGTTTATGTACTGAGCAACACTAAGCTTGGAGCATGTGCATGCACATTACATCAATAGCATTGCAGCAGCAACCACTGTGGCTCTGACCAGAGATCGTTTGTGCTAGTGGTTCCTGCCACCGGCATGCAGAAAGATAGGGACATGGGGATCGCAGTGCATAGGAGGGTAACATGAATGGTTCTGGGCCAGCAGGATAAGACTTACTGTATATAGGGAGATTATCTAATCTCAACATGTACACACTAGAAGCTAGGAGAGAGAGGGTTATGTCCTATGACAGAGATGTATAAATACTTCACCAGGATTAAAAGATTAGACAGTGGAGAGTCGTTTGTGCTGAGTACTGTAGCAAAACCAGCACCAGATGAAATCAGTAACTAGTGAGGTGAGATTTAAGAGGTACCGCAGAAAAAAATGCATTAATGATAATGATGGTGGGGGAGTGGAAAAGGCTGCCAAGGGAAGTAGTCTATGTGAAATTGGTTGGGGGGGAGTCAAGCATATGTGGAACAGGGATATGGGGACGGTGAAGACAATCATAAAAGTGGAGGTAGGAATGGGGAGAGATAGGCCATTATACTGTAGCTATCACAAAATCCAGCAGCAGCTATGATATGGTCAGATATTTCCAGAAATTTTGCGAAATATCTAAAGAGATTCTCTCTGGTGGCCCATAGTGATAATGCAGGCAAGCAAGAAATTTCCAGATATATCACAGACATTTCAAGAAATATCTGATCATGTCTATGATTGCCAATGTACTCATTAGAAAGGTAGGGCTGGACAGATTTGATGGGTCGCAGGGCCTTGTTGTGCCAGAAGTGTCCATTTTTACTTTCTATGGTGATCATGCTGTGGTCACAGCTGAATTATATGGGTATTTTCTATTACTTACTACTTACTGTGTGATTGTTAGTATTCACATTTCTGTTGCTTTCTTATTTGATTCAGAATGTGTTGATGTTATATATTGTACCGATAATCTTTATGATTTTATTAATGCATAATAGATATATCTGAACATAAGAACATTAACCAGTTAAACCTATTTATTATTGTTCATTTTGTTTTCTTATTTTAGCCTTTAAATTATTTAAAATAATAAAAAAAGGTACAAATATATCCTTATACTGGGTTGCTGCAGATGTCAATACATTATACCTGCCTTATGGCTCTATCTGCTGTGGGAGTGTTGAAGTGCTGCACAAGTGCTCCCTTGAAATGAGAGCAGTCCAGCCGGCCCGGTGGCACTGAGGGTTGAGCGCTGGGCGCCACACCTCAGGCTACGCCGGGCGACCGACTGAACGCAACCCGTGGCCGGGGTCGGCAGGGAGAGGATCGAAGCGTCCCAATGGATGCTCTCTCTCTCAGGGGTGGGAACCAAGAACGATCTGCATTCTACATCCCTTTCGCGGCCGGTGGGAGCACCGACAACTGAAGGGATGGAGGCGGCCCGCTTGTCGGAGTCGGGAGGGGGATGTCGGGCGGGCGATGAGAGGCCTGGCGGCATCAGCATGCCTTCTCGGACGCACGCCCTAGCGCTGGACGTCCCAGGGGTAGGGGATTAAGGGGAGAGAGAGAAAAACAGAAAAAGACATCTCTCGGCAGCCCTAGATGAAATCCGCTTTGGATCCATCCAAGACCACCAAGAAAGGGACAGACCCCGCTGTGCAGGAGGTAAGGGAAGGAGGCACTCTAGGGGCAGATCCCAGGAAGGTGGAGTGAGATGGGAAGGAGTACGATGGAAGGAGTGGGCACCAGAGAGGAGGGAGGAAAAATAGAAAGTAAAAAAAAAAAAAGAAATGAGAGCAGTCCCAGGGACTACAGCTCCATGGCTGTGGTCCCACTGTGCAAAGTGTGGGGGGGGCACAGAAGGCCCAGGTAACTACAGGCCAGTACATCATACCTCAGTTGTTGGTAAACTACTGGAAATGATGGTCAAAGAACAGATAGCGGAATATCTGGAGTCCCAAGGATTGCTAGACACAAAGCAGCATGCGTTCATGGCAGGGAGATCATGCCAGACTAAGCTGTTGGTTTTCTTTGACTGGGTGACAGGGGCAGTGGATAAAGGACAGGCAGTTGAGGTCCTATATCTAGATTTCACCAAAGCATTTGATTTGGCACCACACAGGAGGCTGCTACAAAGTTAGAAGACCTAGGGATAGAGGAAGGGCTCATTAGGTGGATCAGGAGTTGGTAAGGGGAAGATAGTGGTAAACAGGATCAAATCAATAAATAGAGGGGGTTACAAGTGGAGAAGATGGAAGCCAGTTTGAATTTCTGTTCCTGCCCCTTTGATTTGGATTTCTATTCCAACAAAACAGCTGTCCTGTCAAGTAATTGTTCCTATCCCTTTCAAATTTCCTATCAGAAACTCCTGCACCAAGGCTGTCTGGGCACAATATTTCAAGACCAACCTTCAGAACAACCTTAGTACCCCCTCAAAGTTCTGGAAGGTAATTCACTTCCTTTTTGATACTCCCACCTAGTCCGCCCCCACAGTCCTTCAGGTAGCTAGTCCACCAGTGTCTGACCCTCCCCAGTTGCTGCTCACTTCAGCTAATCTTTCACTACTTGCACTCTCCCTTCTGGTCACCCCCCAACCATCTCTACTCCTCTGCATGCTCCTTCTCCTTCCCTCTGCTCCCACTACAGGGTTTCCTCTCCCCCTGTTACTACCCAGGAAACACTGATTGTCTTCTACTCTGTCAACCTACACAAATCCAGCCCAGATGGACTGAATACAAAACTACTCCATATGTCATTTCCTGCAATAGTATCTCCTCTGACACACCTTGTCAACCTTTTCTTCTCTCTGAGTCCTGTCCCTCAGTCCTGGAAGTTGACCAAAGTTCTTCCACTCCACAAGGGGGGAACCCTTTCTGTTCTGAACATGTTCAGCCAATCTTCTTCCTCCTTTCTCTTGCCAAGTTGTAACAGAAACTTGTCTACATTGGGCTCACTGAGCTGCTATCCTCTACCAGCTCCCTCTCCCAATTCCAATCTGGTTTCTGGAAGCATCATTCTACCGTAACTGATGCCATCTTCTCAGGGATGAATAAGGGGCACATCACAGCTGCAGTCTTCATCAACCTGGCTAAGGCCTTTTACTCAGTGTCCCACTCACTCCTCCTGGATAAACTGAGCTCAGCTGGCCTCTCAGCTCCTGCAGTGGACTGATACCATTCTTACCTAATGGGCCATCTACAGTTAGTACAGGTTGGTAGCGCCCTGTTTCCTCCACTCCCATCCAGGAGGGAGTCCCACAAGTCTCCATCCTGGGCCGCATTCTCTTTTCCATCTTCCTTAATGATCTACCACTGGCCTGTGCCAACTCACATATTCACATGTATGCAGATGAGACAGTCATCTACACCTCTGGTCCCTTCTCCACAGTTGTGGAAGGTATACTTCATCAAGACTTCCACAGTATTCTGTGCTGGTTCCAGTCTAAGCAGCTCTGTCAACACAAAAAAAAAACTGTGTCCATGACCTTTGGCACCAGTCAGAAATTGACTAGACTCCCAACTCTGCCCATCTTTACGACCTTTGATGGCAAGCCTCTTGAGGTGGTCCAATCCTTCAAGTATCTTGATGTGTGGCTGGACAGCAAGCTTGATTTCTCTGTCCACACTGATGCCGTCCATGCAAAGCTCCACCTCAAATTTTGTGCCTTATACTGTAAAACAAAGAGTGTCTTTCTTCATTGGTCTGTTGTGAGCTTGTTACAAACACGGTGCTTCTGGTCTTTGACTATGCAGACTTGATGCATGGCGCTGCTCCCTCCACTCCCCAGGCCAGATGAGATCCCTCTGCAACTCCTTCTGCTGCCTTGCTACCAACTCCTCTCCCAGTACTCATCCTTGCACACTTTACTCCTCCCCATCCATTTCCCCTCTACCTTCATGTCACTAGATCCACTGCACCTCATTAATTTCCAAATACTGGTTTGGGTCCCTTCCCTCTTACATCTCATCTCTCATCTCTCATCCCCAATATCTCCTCTGCTTCCTGTTATCTCCAATCCAGGGATCCTCACACCTTCACCACTCCTGATCCCCATTCCTCATCTGGGCAGTCATCCTTTTCCTATCACTTCCCTTCACTTTGGAACCAATTTCATCTTCCATCCAATTCTCTGCCTCATCTGGCTCCCTAAGGCACCAGCTAAAACTCCTTCCTTCTTCACTTTGTTCCTGTACATCCCTTCCCTGACAGTTTCCCATTGCAATTACTCTATATCATGGTGTATAAGTTGCTATAATAATATTTTCTGCTGCTGATGCCCTGGGTGCTTAATTTCACTTACTTTTGCACTAACTCAAGTGTTTTGACGTGTCTCTGTGTGCACTTCATTGGACATGCAAAAGAGTTCATGTGCTATTTATGTTGTATCCACCTCTCCCTTCCCCTGGATCACACCTGGAAATGAGCCTAGGCTCAGTGCGCCTTTACTGGTCACACATTTTCGCATAAATAAATAAATAATATTTGTCTAAAGACTTGTTACCTCAGATAAATGAAGCTGGACCACAAACCCAAATCTGAAGCAGTTTTTATTAATGCACGATGAACATGTAGTGTATTCAGTACAAGACAAGTACACCAGTACAAGACAAGTACACCTGCCTCCAAGGCCAAACCCAATACAGTTTTTAATTCAATATCATACTAATGTACTTAAATTGACATTTATCATATCTGAATTATACCAAAAGATTACTAACCATGTCTCTTTCATTTCTTATCTTATTCCGATATCCCAAGAAATGTATTACGAATCTACAAAAGAGAGGCAAGGGACACATTAAACCTAGATTAATCAACCATTTCATAGCTATTAGGATTTAGGAAAATCCACAAAAGGAACTTCATGACTGGCCATCATGAAATAAAATTATATATAATTTTTAGACATGATAGTAAGACAAGTTACAACATTCAGTTACATTACACTAAAAGTTGTCAAAGGAGGGTATAAAATCAAGGTTTTTGTTCAGGCCTAGGGGCTTGAGGCTTTTCCACCTCAAAATCCCCTGACTCCTTTTGGAGCAATGTTTTTAGCAATTTCCATCTCTTATGGGGTATTGGAACATGTTTCAGGCCAGCCAAAGTATGTCCTCTGGAACTGAAGTCACGGCAGTCATGAAAGTGGAGCCCCAAAGGGATGTCCTAATGTGGTTTCCAAATGGCGTGGATATGCTCCTGAATCTGAATTTTCAAAGGCAGATATTTTTCCCCATGTGTAGCTTTTTGCATGAACAATAACTGCAACAGATAACAAAGGATGTAACAAAATTAATACATTCTTTGATCTTGAATTTCTTCCCAATCCAGGATGTATAAAAATGTATTTAGTTTACCATAAATATAGATTTTATGCTTGCCACATTGAAAATGTCCCCTGGAGTTGGGGGCAACCAGCTAGTTCCTGTTTCTGGTTCACATTTGCAAAATCTACTTTGTACTAGCATATCACCTGAGCTTGACCCTAAAATGTGATTCTCAGATGATGGCCAATGCTATTTGCCAAAAATCTGTCACCGTATAATTGGTACATTTTTATTCAGGACTGAGTGTATTTGCCTGCTATTACATTATAGTCTGTTACAAACATAACATATATACAGGGGAGGCCACCAGGATACAACTGTGTCTCAGGTTACTGCATAACTAAAGATATTAACTGCCACTGAAAGAAATTCTCAAAACATGTGTTTTTTTTATTTTGCTCTATTTTGTTACATAGTCTTGCAAATATTGAATAATAAATAGAACTGAAATACAAGTCAACAAAATCAATTAAAAATATTGACATTTCTATTACTAAATCATAAAGTTTATAAAATCAATATTTCTACCTTGAATTGGGAAGAAAGGAGAGCATATGAATTATGGGTTTAGATCATTTTAATCAATTTGCTAAAATGTAAACAGGACATCATGGGGATTTAGCTGGCTACCTGCACCCCTGTGACTGTAAGAGAACTTGTAATCCCCAGTCTCAGTCAAGATGAGACAGATGGCCTGAAGACCCCAAGGCACATCATCTCAAGTGCCCTCCTCCTGTATTACAACAAAATACCTAAAAGACTAATACCACACATTCATGGCAATGCTTCCTTCATCCTGTCATAGTCTCATCTAGCCTTTAATATGATTAATTGCTGTTAAGAACCAAAGCTACTTTTTGATATTCTTTTCAGACTCAGATGTCATTGGTCTAATTAACAACTAATCCAAAGATTCATGAGTATCTATCAAAAAAACCTGCCAAAAATATATTTCTTTGAGCATTATATTTAGGACAAATTAATACTAAATGCCTGCGGTCTTCCTTGACCATCATTCCACAATCATAATGCATCAGTAGCCTCTTTTCTCTTGAATAACATGGGCTTAATTTTCAGAACGCTGAGAATGCTGCAAACCCCTGCTGCACCAATCATTTGGCACTCAGGGCTTGTGGTATTGTACTGACTGGCCATCGGGATTTTCAATCCTGAGAACCAAATGCCGTACGGTAGACCAGGTTTTCCCTGGTCTAACTTGCATCATTTGGGGGACCATTTTTATGGGGTTTGCACCAAATATTTGGTGCAAGCTGCCGTAAAGTGTGAAAACTGTTACAGCTGTGCCCGATGTACTAAATGGGTGCATTTGCATCAAAGAAGTTTGGCCCTGCTGTGCCAAAGAACAGGGCTGAAGCAGGGCTTTGATGAAAGCCCTGCATCAACTTTTGAAAATAGTGCCTCATGATTTTAAAAAGTTACTCAGGGCTCTCATGAACATGGGTACCACGTCCTTCATGCACATTTTGTGCTTCAAGACACTCTGATTTTTAAGTCCCTGAGATTCTCACTTACAAGGCCCCGGGAGTCTGTCCACATCCCTATACTGAGCCATGCCCCCATGCACACATGTTTTGTGATCTAAGAATCTGGAGAGTGCAGGAGCGTGCTTCATTGGTTTCTATAGGGCCATTTTTTAACTACAATTTGTAATGCTTTAGAGGGCCAATTCAAACAAATTAAGGCCATTGCTCAGCTAACAAGGGCCTTCTTAGTTGAGTGGTGGCCGTAATTTGTTTGAATTGATTCTCTAAAATGTTAAAATGAGTACTTAATGGCTCAGTAGAAACCAATGAAGTGTGCTCCCTGCACTCTCCAGATTCTTGCTTCATGAAATGTGTGAGCGCAGGGGCATGAATTACTTTCATTTCAGTTGGGACCCCAAAAATGTCATTGGGAGTCCCACTTTGTAGCTGTGGACTCCATTTGTTTTTCAAAGAAAGTCCCAGACATCCAAACAAAAAATCCTACTGAGAGCCCTGGTTACTATCATATAGTTAAAATCAATATTTTATGAATAATTTTCTATTTTTAGGTGACAATGGAAGGGTAAGACAGAATTCCATTTTGTGAACTTTTTTATTTATTGAAATGATTACGATGCCTTTTGCTTCTTAACTTGTTCCATATCTAGTTGTTTTGCTTGGTCCAGGAATAGCATTTTAGTTTAAGTGACAGTTTTATGGCTCGACTGAAGGGAAGCCTCTCAAATAGCTATACCCTGAACTGTGGAGAATCCTAAAACAGTTCACTAGCCACTCAGATGGAAATGCATTGTCTAGATAATATTTTATCTCTTGGAGCATGGCACATACAAATTTACCCGGTGTAGGGTGGTCCGGGGGGGGAGTGTCAGAGGTGTGCCCACATTCCAATGCCATTCACAAAGGCAAGGAGTGCCAAGTGTGGGGGCACAAGTTACACGAAGGGAGACCCTGCTGCAATGTGTACGTGCCCCCTCAATGGACATCTGCCAGTGGCAGCAGGATGGGAACACCCTCCATCCTGCTGCCTCAGTAAACTGGGCTGACAGGAAGGCCTGGGGGTAGCTATTTGGGCACTCACCTATAGTTTTAAAAATACACAGTCCTGTACCTTACCAGGATCCCCTGCTCAGATGCAGCAGGTGAACCGCTTTGAGACTTAGGGCAGGCATCCGATTGGATACCCACCTGTGTCCAGTGTCCTGCCTCGTGCAGTTGTGAGTTGGGGGGTGGAGCTGCAGACAGGCAGATGACAGTCATGAATGCTGGCCACTAGGCACCTGTCCATAGCTGTGGAACTATGTAGGCTGGGTACACACACATCACATGTACCCAGTGCCTGTTAGTGCATAGGACCCATAGTTTTTATTTTGCCTTGAAGCATGTTAAGATGTCTTACCCATTTAATATTTTCTGTGATGCAAAGCTCCCTGTAATTATATTGTTTAACCTTTTGAAGTTTTGTTTTATTTATAAACTAAGAAGTCTTTTATAATGTTTACTAACAACCGTTACTTGCAATTTGGATATATTAATTTTCAATTTCATACAATTGCAATTCTCCTCTATTGACTAGAGTTTTTCCTGCAAAGTCAAAGCTGATACAGACATCAGTGCAAGACTGTCTGAGTATACAAGGCAGCATCCATAATTTTCATAGATTATTTTGGGGTTATAAAATGGGCAAAGGATTTCGAGCAGTCTGAGTGGTTGTTAACCATGCATAAGAAGAGACCAACACATGGCTAAAAACTAGTCCTACCAAACAAGACACAGAACATGTTCGAAATCCTTGTACCATTATTGGAATTTTTAACTTTAACAGCTTTCATTTCCCCCAGTACACAAACCGTAGATATAGAAAAGAAAGAAAACATTCAGCATTAGGCATTTTAAACAGTTCCTCTTAACTAAAAAGTTGCTCCGTGTTTTGATTTTGGACATTTTGATCCTTCTCATGATTTCTTTAAAAATAATATTTGCATCTGTGTGGCAACTTTCTAGCCAGCCTCCTGGCCCGCTACCCACTTCTCGCTATTCTTACTCTCTACTCAGAACCAGCAGCTAACATGAGTATATTTTTTTTTTTACAAAAAAACAAAGCACCACTTATCTGAAAACTGTTGTAGATGGCTGAATTCAGTACCTAACTGGTGCTGCACATCTCTGCAACCTGAAATGCTCATTCCACAATGCTGTCTATGACCCTCCCAATTGTATAGTCAAAATAGGTCTCACCCACTACCCCCCCCCCATTGCACGTCTAACCATCGCATGTTTAATCATTACTCTAGTAACTGTAAGGGAACAAAATTAAAAAACAAGTGAATCACTCAAACGCCCTAAGCACTTGTTGTTTCAAACTGCACACACTCTCCCCTTGTGCAGTATCTTTACCACTGCCACAAAGCCAATGCATTTTTGTCCCCCACTCAAAAAAAATACTGATATGGTTTAAAAACTGAAAGAAGACCCAAACAAGGGAGTTTAAGATAACAGCCACAGCTAATCTTTGTTGATCAGTGGCTGTTTGGGTTGGGGGGGGGAGTTGAATATGTAAATTACAAAAATGGACCAAGTGAAAACTACAGCTATGAAAGCAACAGTAGGACAAATTACCTCAATTTAAACAAGTTCTGGCCAGAGCCGATAGGCCTGTAGATGAGGAATTTGGGCCAGATTGGTTCCATTGTAGGATGGTGGTCCCTTGTGATGCACCACAACAAGCAGGTTGGCAAATCTGAGTGATAGGAAAGAGAACAAATCCAGAGGTCAAGTAGGGTCTGTGGTTTCTGCAGCAGGTAGAGAAAATGGGCAGACTGGGTGGGCCTAGCGGCCCTTATCTGCTGTAAATTTCCATGTTTAAAGTGTGGCTCTTGTGTTATGCAAAATTCAAGGATCCTGATAAAAAAGTGAGATGTAATCATATGGTTAAGTCTGCTTGTGTGACTATTATTGAAAGTAAATGTAATGGATAAAAACCTGATTAAACAGTACTATCCAATAGCCTCCTTTGTAAAGCAAAGCAAAATAATAAATAACTTATTCTCAGAATGCTCCTTTACTCACAACTTTGTGGTTATGTTTTAAAGGTCTTAAGGGAGCCTCTTTTGTGTAGTCCTCAGGATGGATGGATTGTTTACAGCCTAAACTCCCTTCCACAAGGGAAGTGTGCGGTGAGAATGCAGAAGCTGGCGTTCATCATCTTCAAATATTTTCTATGGCAAATACAGTGCCAAGCATCTCTTATACTAACCTGGAGGTGGCACCTGAAATCATGATTGGACAATTTTAAGTCTTAATTAGGTTGCAATAGTAGGAGAAATTGCTAATAATGGAGACTGAAGCGTTCCATAACTAATGGGAAAAACCTTTCCATATCCCCGTATTGATGTCACTAGAAATACTGTGTAGCATAAATTATGTAAAAGAAGTGCATATAATAAGGGAGTGGGTCCTAGGAGTAGGGAATAATGACATGATATATTTGTGAATATTGTATTATAATTTGCTAACTGATTAAAAAAAAAAGTTATTTGACTTTTGCATTAAGTTCCATGGGATCTTTAAGTTCCACCTGGACAACCAGAAAAGATGGACAGAAGGGACTTTGGTTTAACATCTCATACAAAGCTAAAACCTCAACATTAGTGTAGTACATCCCATACCCAGGTGCTACACTACAGTATCAATACTGGGTATTAGCCTGATTTCCTGGTGTGGGGCACCAGCCTTTGTCCTTCTGGCCCTAGAGGCAAGCATGTAACCTATTGAATCAATAACATTAAATATCTAACATGTTCACAGAAACAAAGAATTGGATATTGATGAGGATTGGATGGCCCCCTCAAGACCCACCGCTTTCACCAATCCAAAGCCTGTGTTCATTATCTCTGCATAGGTGAGAGTAATGACTATTAAACATTTGCTCCAGAGCAAAAAACAAATTCAAGATACAAAAGAGAAGTTTCATTGTTCCTCCATTAAGGGTGTTGATCACAGCCATGAAAGAAAATGGAGTAGTGGAGGCACTGATGTTTGGCATTGGGTTTCAGAGTTATGATTTGAATCTGCCTCAAATTAGTAAGTGTCTAAAATGTGTATTTTCTTGATTTTTATTATGAGTGTAATGTCTATGAAAGAGATCAGATTGACAGCACCAAAGCATTAAATGGTCATTGAGTATGAATGACCCCCCTCAACCACTAGAGGTGGTATCTCCCACAAAAGATTAAATACTGTCACCAGACTCTGGGCTGCTGGAGGTATCTGACTGGATGGCAGCTGGTGGTGGCTACAGGCTGGTAGGTGGTAGCTACTTACTGCAGGCTTCTTGTACATGTATCTTTGATCCTCCATCACCTCTGATAGTTGGTGTGTATGTTCCCTTCAACTGAATTAGTTGTTTTAATGTGGCTTTGTAATCTGCAAGCTGTAGTAAATCGTAGCAATCACCATCAGAACAAAAGGGGTTATTAACACTTTTTACATCTTCTGTTACTACAAATCCCAGAATCTCCTGCAGCTCACCTTAGAACAGTATGCTGCAGTGAGAGATTCAGTCACCTGCATTGTATGTTTGAGTTTATATAAGTTTTGATATTTTGTTTGCTGGTCCTGTCATCCTCCCTGGGCCAAGTACAGTCACACAGGGCTGATCTAACTGGAGATTAAACAAAAGCTGCATCATGCACTGTGGGCTATTGAATCTCCCACTGCTGCCTACTGTTCTGATGTAGCTGATAATGCAACTCCCCCCACACACACACACACACACATCACAAGGCCATTCACAGCAGTTGTTTTATGATCAGTATACTTGTTGGAGTTACTTCAAAGAAACAGGACTTGATTCTGTAGTTTTGTTTCTTTTTTCCCCACTTTCTACTTGAAATGAATGGGAATAAAGTCACAATTCAAGCAAGGCAGTCAGGTACAGTGGGTGGAAACTTAGGAAGGAATGTGGAGTCCCTTTACTCATCCTAAATGACAGTCTGGCACAGTGGGTGTAACAGTGGGTGGCAACTTAGGAAGGAATACAGAGTCCCTTTAATAATCCCAAAAGGTCTGCAGGGCTATGCCCACTGAAGCCCTAAACATATATATGCATACAGGCAGAGGAACTACTTTATATACAATGAAGACAAGTATTAGATTTTTGTATCATTCAAATGTATTGATTATAAATGTTACATGCATATTTAATATACAGTCCTATTTTATAAGTGCAATAAGACATTCCAGGGATAGGCGTTAGTTCTAATGCACGGTCAGGGGCTGAAGGCACTATGCCCCTGGCCATGCACTAGAACTATCCAATACACACCCCATCATGTCTTATTGCTTACTTATGTGGAATGTCTTTGTTCATTTCTGGAAGAATAGGGTTAATGAAAATGCTGAATAAAGTAGGTGCCAGTAGGCAACCTCGTCTGATGCCTTTATTTGTCTGGAAACTTTCTGTTGCATCACCTTGTGCTGAGTAACAAACATTTGGCTAAGTCTCATCTCAAAATGTTAAAAAAGCTACTGCTACTACTGAACATGAACCTGATTTAGAGATAGACCCAGAACTCTTGGATGCAGAAGAGATACCACCCTCAGAGGAGCCAGAAGGGAAACATGTTCCAGAGTGGCAAAGATGATTTTAAGGGAAATAAAAATCAAGAAATCAATTGCACCATTAGTAAAATTAAAGACCAAGTCCAGAACTTAAATATCCAGATGCTGATCCATACCTGTAATATAAAAGAAATCAACAAGGGGATACAACAGATTAAGGAGCAAATCTCTGCACTTGAACATGATGCTATGATTTCCAAGTGGTCTTTAATACGGCAAGAAACTGAAGTAAATATCAAACAGGAAAAACAAAAGAGTACAAAGCAAGATCTCAGTGCAAGAATATCCTGGTGATGGGGTACTGGATTACTGGGACAAAATGATCCTTGTTAGAAAAGACAATGGCCACTGTTACTGCAGCTTTTTGGGAAGATAAATCCTTGAGCCTGATGTTTACAAACTTGAAGCCTTCGTAGGTCATTAAAGCCAAGCTAGCTGATGACAACCCCCACCATACTGTGGTGGCTAAGCTTTTCAAGTCTAAAGAAAAAGGCACATTGATGCAGGCAGTTTATAAGAGAAGATACACTGATACGGATAATAACAGGGTATCCATTTTCTATTACATTCTATTTGATATTGTGCAGGTAAGGAAGAAATTTCAAAACCTGTAAACTATGCGTTGGAAAAATAACTTTAAGAGCTTCATACTATATCCAGCTAGATTTCATGTAATTATCAGTGGGCCGCCCTGGTTTTTCTCCAGGGCTGAGGAGGCAGAGAAAGAAATGTGTATGTGAATGACAGAGACGCTCTTTGCAGGAGACTGAGCCTAGCTGACTCATAATTTGCAGGCCGATATAGTAATTTAAATTTATCAATATGTGGCTTGTTTTCTGGCTATCCTATTTTCCCCTTATAATTGCATAGCTGTGAGCCATTTATAAAGGTGTGTACATAGAATAATTCCTATGTTTGCTGAATGGGGTATGAAAATAACAACATAACGCTTTGATTTTGTTATATGTTTATACATCATTGTGGCTGACAGGGAAAGGTCACCAAATATGAATGTTACATTCTGAATGCATTAATAGTTAGATATACTCCAGTGCTTTGGATATATAACAGAAGTAAATTCAGGAGTGCAGTGGTTTTTGCTTTCTTTTTGGGTGCAACTGATTATATGAAAATGTAATTCTATTTTTTTCCCCTAAAAGCATTACTATTTAAAATTAATACCGCAGGACACTAAATGGAGGTATAGGAAAATAATTAAATATTGACTTTCATATTGTTATAATTATTTTTCTAGGGACTGCATTCAGTTTATGGTATAGTTAGATAACTGAAATATAGGAAAATCTTTAGATTTTGTTGTTATTTTTATTTTCTGAGCAAGCAATATTGATATATTTTAAAGCCTAGATTTTGGACTATCAGTATGAGCATGAGGCAGGAAGATGCACCTTAGTCGAACTGCTGCCTGGTACACTTGTGAATCTTTTAAATTAACTTTTTAACTCACAACAAATGGCACTAGTTGCTTACCAGAGTGCCCACAAGGCTAACACGATGCTGTCAGAAGGGGAGTTTCCTTCCTTGCACCCCTCTCCACCAATTAATCCAGCTAAGAAACACAAGCTCAGCTCAACCGTGGCTCCACAACATGCCATCACAAAGGCCTCTCTCACTGAACAGTCCATACTTCTGCTCTCTGAAATGACAGCACTGATAGAAACTGTCTCAGAGGCACTTTCAGACTTTTGAAAGCTGAGTGAAGAGGTTCACAAAACTAAAAAGTGAGCTGGTGAAGAGAGGCTCACATCACAAGTCTCAAAACAATGGTGGAGTGACTAATGCAAGATCAAATAGCTGATGCACTCAAAATAAAAACAAAATATTTTTTTATTTATTTGGAAAATGTTTCACTAGGAAAGACAACATGAGTTGTAAACAGCTTGTTTCAGAAGCGTCCTGGGTGGGGGGGGGGGGGAGGTACAAGAATTGGGAGAATAGGCAAACACATAGCAATAACAGAACAATATAAGCACAGTTACCAAAACAAAACAGTGTAGTACAATTACAGAGCAGAAATAACCCAGACCAACCAGCCAGGGTAAACAAAACCATGTTCGGATATAGCATACATTGCAACAACCCTAGAGCAGGTGATCCAGTAGGGTAAAGGTTAGAGGATGGATAACACATTTGAAATGCTAGAAGTAGTAGGCTAAGCACATGATTCAAAGTGTTATTGTATACCCAAGGGAGGGCAGTTATAAAACAAGTAAATAAGCGGGCAGGCAAGGGGTAGAAGGTGGGGGATGGAAGAGGTAGAGAGAGGGACAGTCAAGATCTAACCCCTTCAGGATGCTGAGAACCCTGTAAGGGGACAGGATTAGAAAGTGGGGAAAAGGAAGAGGGGTAGAAGAGAGGGAGCCAGGATCTATACCCCTTCAGGATGACAGAGAACCCTGCAAGGAGGACAGGACCAGGCAGAAAAGGAGGGGAGAGAAGGGGACAGGGAGGAGGAATGGAATGTGGTGGGTGACTGGAAGGGAGGAGAGGGATAAGGAATAGGGAGGCTGGAGAAAATAGGGGCAAACTAGGAATGGATAAAGGGAGAGCATCAGTGGGGGGGTAGTGGGAGAGGACAGCAATAGAGTGTTGAAATAGCACAGTAGGTTGTGGACGGTAGCAGAGAGTCGAAATGGCACAGTAGGCTGTGGTAGGGGTGGGAGGAGGGGGTAGAATAGGTGGTAACATGTGAAGAAGTAATCAGAGGAAGGGCTCAGTTAGAGGACAGAAGGGAAGTCAGGGATAGAGGAGATGGGGATAGTGCGCAAGGGTGGGGAGGGTTGTGAAGGGGGGCTGGTAACAAGTACAGTGAGGAGAATAGAAGTAAAGTAGGGCTAAAGGATAATGTGCCAGAAGATGGAAGAAAGAACAGACCATGCTCAAAATTACTCCAGGCACAACAGCATCACCATGTTCGGATTCCTGGAAGGCTCCAAAGGAAATAAGCCTACAAAATTTGTACAAAACTTTCTGCTGGAGCACTTCAGCCCCTCCCAACACCAACTGCCTTGGCATATACCCTGGGCAGCTTGAACCGAGGTGAGCAACCAACCAGACCTGGACCAACTGACAGACTGTGAGTCTTCAAGGCCCACTTTATGAACATTCAGGAGAAGGTTCATGCAAAAAAAAAGCTCACACAGCACCTCCCCCAAAAGTCAAATGGAGGCTGATCAAAATATTCAACAACGACAGAAGTGTTCATGGAGGTAAAGGTCAGGCTTAACAAGGTAGGTGAGTGCTTCCGTATGCAATATCCAGCATGCCTGAAAGTGTTGCTTTAATCCAGTATGACTACTGTCACTTCTGTTAACCAGGCAAACCAGATCTCAGCCAATCTTTTTCCTTTGAAAGGACAATGAGACCTGCAGTGGGCACTTATGGACCAAAATATTTTTTATTTCTGAGACCAACCCAAACGGACTCCTACTTTCCTTTTTTCTGGGCAGTGACCCCCCTGAAAGTGACAAACATCTCAAACCCAACTGATATGTAAGACTTTTTTATTGACCGGAATAAAAATGTTTGTTTTGCAGTGAGGGGTCTGATGCACAGCAGTCACTGGCACAATCTGAACCCCCACGTTCCCAGTCAACATAGGCACCATGAATGGTGAAGAGGTGGCATGGTGAGTATGTGAGAGTGCTCAGGCATGGTGGTAGTGAGGGGACAGGACACCAGCAAACTAGCAGGGGCAGCTGGGGTGCATGGTGGGGGAGGTCAGTGCCTGCTTGCCTCCACTGAGCACAACGCAATTCTCTAACTTCAGTGGCCTTCAGGGTCAACACTGAGCAACAGACCCAGAAACGGAACTGGGGAGGAAGATCATCATATCAATTCTCAAAAGTCGGCTATATGTTGGGTGGGATATATGCCCACTCAAGACCCACACTCAGGTCCTGATTTAGTACTATCTCTTGAGGACCCCTTTATACAGGTATAAAACAGAGTGTGTGTGGCTCTAGTTGGTGGGCCTATCTTCTCCCACGCATCATAGCTCATTTTACACTCTTGGGGGGCAGGGGCCAGAGCTTCTCCCACTCACGCTGTAACTGCCAAGTGGTCTCACAGAAATGGTCCCTGCTGGTGCCTCGAGACCAGCAAGGATTTTCTTCCCACCCAGCAACAGTAAACTCAACAGGCATTGGTAACCTCCTCAGTAGCTGCCATAAGAATCCAGGCTATGAACATAGATCAGCTGGGAAATACAGAGCACACGCACTTGAACAAGTGCTGCCTTGGGTAAGGTGGTATAGCTCTTATTACCACCCCCCATTGAGAGGGGAGGGGTGGGGAAAAGAATTAAATGCATATTATAAAAAGGGTCTGAGAAATGGAGCTTTCTGATTGGCTGCAAACATTCTAACAGCCTTATGTTAATCTTTTATTAACATACATGTAGAGCTTAGCCATTTGCTGAAAAAGGTTTAACGCTGTTTAAAAACATTTTTTATTATAATAGCAATAAGACACTCCCAGGGATTATGTTAATGGTCGGTTAATCACCCTCTAGGGGCATGTGGCACTCGGCTACACCTCATGCCACAGTACACCCCTAGAAGGTGGTTAACAGACCATTAACATAACCCCTGGTCATGTCTTATTGCTTAATTAACCTGAAAAGTTAAATGACTTTGTGTTATAGAATGTTACTGTACAATTTTATAGAATTTAACCTGGTGCGTTAGCAACTTTTTACATTTATGGAGAAGTTGTTGAGAATGGCAAAGCTAAAGTTAACAAACTAAAAGAATAAAGATTAGAACCTACAATATTTCTTAGCTACGATTTGTTTGTGAATGCATAGTGTTGTCATATGTTACTCGGAAGCTGAGCAAGGGAAATTCCTGCTTTTTTGTTACAGAGAGAAAATACTGCTGAGTACAGTGTTAACTGTTTCATAAAAGTTTCAGATATACTGGATTGTTGTCCAGCAATGGCGTTCACTTAAAGAGTGGATAGATTAGCTCCTAAGTGTTACCAGCCTAGGCATGTTGGATGGAGTAAGCTTAGGAGAGATCTTAGTGCAGCCAAGATTCCAGGGAAAAGGGAACATAAAAGTAACCATATCTATTAACTACTAAAAATACAAGGAGCAGAAGGGGGATATGCAGAATGCAGACCTACTAAGAGCACTATCAGACCCATGTTCAATTAGTAATACTCCTTATGATGGAGAATAATAAGCACACATTAGCAACATGGAATGTCAAAGGCTTACAAGACAGAAAAAAACAACAAGTGATACAACACTTTCGTAGATGCAATACCCAGGTGGTATGCCTTCAAGAAACCCATTTGACCTCGCCAGAAGTGCACATACTAAGAAGAGACAGAAAGGGGCAAGTACTGAGTGCAGGAGTTGGTAAGAGAAGAGCTGGTATGGCCATACTGATCCACAGGAAATGCTTTAAAGTAATAAAGATTTGGCAGCACTCCCAGGCAGATCTATAGTGGCAGCAGATGAGGTTAACAAATACAAATACTTAATGTATAGTGCCCAAATTTAGATACTGTACCAGACCTGATTCATCCCATTCACACCAAAATAGTTCAATACCCTGACTATGTGACTCCGATTGGTGGATATTGAACACCACACTGAAGTCACTGGTAGATAGCTCAAGTCAGAATCGAACCCTGAGCACCACGACAAGAGCCTGGACAGTTATCTTGGAAGACAACAACCTCATCTACACCTGGAGACTACTGAACTTGATGAAACCAGGACACAGCTTCAGATCACACTATCACAAGTCATTTCCCTGTATTGATTACTGGCTCACATCAACATCACTGATACCTTATCTAATAGAGGCAACCCCATTCCTATCATGATCTCTGATCACAATGCAATAAAATTAACCCTACATGCAGAGGAAAATGAACCTAAATCCCACAGATAGAAATTTAACAATGTAATACATCATGACAAAAAATAACTGAAACCATTAAAGAGAACATCAAGACCTTCCTCGTACAAAACAAGCCCCAAAGACACATCCTGGATCGCTACATGGGAGCATCTGGGATGCTCACTAAGGGGATAGTTTCTGTCACTATTCTTACACAGAAAGAAGGAGCAGAAGAGAAGAAATGAAGATCTAGTGACATCCATCGCAGAACTAGACACCCAGTTTGAGACAGATAAATCTGATTCCACCTGGAATGCCTGGGGTAGGGCCAAACAAAAGTATGATGAAAACCTTAGAGACTCATTGGAGTTTAGCTATAGGAAAGCCAAACTAAACTACATTACATGTGGTCCCAAATCCATGAACAAATTTTGGTTCTACGTCTCTGACAAACAAGACAGAACACCGATAAAAGGTCTGTGGCAAGAAGAACAGGAAACTTTGTGCTCTGACCCCAGAAGCATAAACGACACCTTCAAAAACATCTAGCAAAAACTTTACCCCACAGAGGTGGATGAAGAACTACTGAACATGGATAAATTCCTGGAGGATTTAGACCTCCCCAAAAGTCCTTGAGGATCTTGAAAACACCCTCCAAGCATCTATTTCAGCAACAGAAATAATAGAGGCCATCAAGTTACTCCCTAGGGAAAGGATCCAGGATCCGATGGATACACCTGACACTTCTACGTGACCTTCCAGGACAGTCTAGTGCCAGTGCTCAAAGAGGTTTACAAAAAGGCACTGGAAAAAGGGACACTGCCAACAACCACGATGTCCGGCCTAATAAGCCCCATTCTAAAACCAGGGAAGGATGACACATATTGCACAAGTTATAGACTCATAACCCTACTCAACATCCACACTAAACTGAACGCCAAGGTCCTGGTAACCAGACCTAATTGAATCATGCCTCTGTGAATAGATCACTAGACAGGATTCATGCAAGGCCTACACATATCAGATAACCTATGAAAAGTAACGTGCATGAGCATAGCAGCACAACAGATAAAAAAGCCATTAGCCACAGCGTCCTTAGACATGGAAAGGGCCTTTACTGGGTGGAATGACTGTACCTATTCTGCCTGTTATGGGAGTACAGCATTCCCCTGCCTAGTGCAAATGATCAGTTTATGATACACCAGTCCCAGAGCTGTGGTATACACTAACAAACTGATATCAGAGGAATTTGTCTTGATCAGAAGAACGATAGGTATCATAGGTAGTTACAGAGTTAGCAGACTTCTGTCCATATTGCTCACCACAGATTTATCCATACCTTAGTATGATGATCCTTATACAATAATCATCTAATCTGTTTTTAAATTCTTTTATAGTTTTGCTACCTACCACTTCCAATGGTAGTGAGTTCCAAAGAGAAACTGCTCTTTGTGAAAACTACTTTTGCCTTTTGCAAGAATGGCCTTTCTCACCCAATAGCTGCAAGGGATGGGCACGTGTATTATACATTTGGGGTGGGATATTCAGAACTGCACCAGGCAGGAGCACAAGCCAGGTGCAGCACAACTGAGATGAGCCAGGGCGGTGCCTGGGTGATATTCAACGGTGCTGTGCCATGGCTCCTCACCATTGAATATGGCACCGTGGCCACCTGCATTGCACATGGCACAGTGGCACTGCACCAGCGCAAGTGGCCAGAAAGGAGCAGGGGGATGCGCTAGCACAAGTGCTGTTGCGCTAGGTGCAGCAACCACGATATTTAGCGGTGGACATGAAAATGGGGCCATAATGTATGCAAGGCGCAAATGGGGCCATTTGCATGTCATTATGGCCCCATTTGCATGCAGGTGCGCCTATCCCCTGCGGCTTGCACCTGGCGCCCTGCCAGGCTGCAGCCATCAGGGACCAACACCCCCTGCCCCTCACTGGGAATGAGTCACGTTGCCCGATCACGGGCTGTAAATTAATTCGAACTCCCCGGTGGTCCAGTGGACCTAACTCCATGCCCGATCGCTGGCTGTAACATAAATCAAGCACCCTGGTGGTCCAGTGGAGCTAACTCCATGCCTGATTGCGGGCTGTAAAATAAATCAAACACCCTGGTGGTCCAGTGGACCTAACTCCATGCCCGATCGTGGGCTGTAACATAAATCAAACACCCTGGTGGTACAGTGGACCTAACTCCATGCTTGATCGTGGGCTGTAAAATAAATCAAACACCCTGGTGGTCCAGTGGACCTAACTCCATGCCCGATCGTGGGCTGTAACATAAATCAAACACCCTGGTGGTACAGTGGACCTAACTCCATGCTTGATCGTGGGCTGTAAAATAAATCAAACTCCCTGGTGGCCCAGTGGTACCCATACCCCCCTCCCAACCTGCCCACTCATACCACCACCCCTGCCTCTCCGGTCAGCGGGCAGCAGCACCACCATAGTCGCCCAGCCGCCCGCTGACTAATAGCGCACGGTACAGCTGTACGCTTGTTGGTTCATTGAGCGCAGTCACGGTCATGCAGACCGTGATGTACTTACATGTCCTGATATGAATGGAACCATTCATATCAGACTGTGCAGTACAGCATAGTTCTGTATGCCCATTGGCCCACACTGTGGATCAATGGGCACAGCCATACTGTACGCTATTAGTCAGCAGGTGGCTGGGCTGCTTGTGGGTGGGGTGCTGCTGCCAACCACTGACCAGGGGGGGAGCGGGGTGGAGGGTATGAGTGGGTGGGTTGGGAGGGTGATATGGGTACCACTGGACCACCAGGGAGTTAGACTTAATTTACAGCCCATGATTGGAGATGGAGTTGGATCCACTGGACCACCAGGGAGTTAAATTTATTTTACAGCCCATGATCGGGCATGGCGTTAGGTCCACTGGACCACCAGGGAGTTAAACACATATTACAGCCCGCAATTTGGCATTGGGGGGTGCTACACCAGCAGAGGGTGCTGCCAGGGCTCGGGTGGCCACCCACAGCTGGCAGCTGCCGTGTTGCACCCAGCAATATGGCAGCCGGCCTGTGGGTGGCCAGTCCTTGCTCCTGTATTTTTCGGGAACATCTTTGCGCCCCCCTGTGCAGCACAAATGGTGTGTGCCTGCATGTGCGCTGCACATCCTGGTCTGAATATCGGGATGTGCTACATGCATGGGCATGCCCCCCCGCACTTGCACTGTATACATTACTGGTGTGCCCCGGTGCATCAGGATTTGAGTAGAGCAAAGTCCCCTTTTGAATATCGTGCCAGGGTGCATCAGTGGGTTACGCATGGCACAACACTGTTGCGCCATGTGCAACCCCTTTGAATATGCCACCCTTGATCTCTAAACTCCATTCCCAGCAAATCCTGTAAGCCATCATCAGAAATAGATTTGGAAAGCAAGCACATGTCCCCATGCAAATGTCTATACTCCAGTGTAAAGGTATCCAAATTGTGCATTCTGGCCTTGTAGTTTTTGTGCCTTTGATTTTTAATAATGCGTGCTGTTTTTTTTTTTTAATTCTGTCTTTTGAAATTCTGATTTGTTGTGCGGAGCCCAAACCAGGACACAATACTCCAGGCAGGGGTGCCCCCCCTGTGCCTAGAACTGTTCAGCCTGGCCTTGGAGCACCTCCTTAGGAGAATATCACTGGACATAGCAGGCACCAATGCCATAACCATCAAAGCCACAGCATGTGTAGAGATGGTGTCCTGCTAACTATCAAAAACCCAGTGACATCATTTCCAGCCCTCTTGAAACTAATCACAATTCTCAAAACTAGCAGGCTATAAACTAAATAAAGAAAAATCAGAAGTAATGCCAGCTAAAATCAGATGCCTCAGACATATGGCAGCAGGATCGGAATGGTGTGTGTGCTAAAGAAATTCAAATACCTGGGTGTCACCCTATTTGCATCACTGAGAGAAACCACTGCAGAGGACTAAAATAAGATTACCCACGTGATACAACAAGACATAACAAGATGGGATGCAATACCTATAGCAATGGGACAAAGGCTAGCAATAGTAAAGCTGAACATGCTACTGAGAGTTCTCGTTGTACTGTCAATGGCACAGACACCAGTCACACAAATAAACTTTAAGATACTGCAGACACTAGCTCCCAATTTTTATGGGCACAAATGACCAAGATATGCATGGCACAGATTCGCCAGGTACAAACAGAAGATGGGCGAAATGCACCAGATATGGCATTATACGACATGGCCATTCACATCATGAGAGTTGCAAAATGGAGTTGAACTTTACCAGAAACCAATGGGATGAGTTACACTCCTGAATGGTTGCTAATAGAGAAAAAATGATGCAAGAAAAAGGGGACAGAATTGTCTTCGCTAGCCAACACTCGGATACACTGCTCCCTACACAACCCATTCATCACAGCTAGCCATGCACAAGTTATCAACCTGCTGAAAATAAGAAAGGCCTCTATGAAATGTCACTGGGACCAACCTCTATGGGGGAAATCAAACCTAGAGATCAACCCCAGAAAACCATTCTACAGGTACTGGAGTGAACAAAACATCCTCCGGATGGGCTCTCGCTAAAGTGGTGGGAAACTGTGGAGAGACTGCTTTATCATTTTTTTTAATTTTTATTTTTCTGTTTTATCTAGTTTTACTCTTTTGTATTCAGAAATTTCATTTAGTGATGAGTATGACTGATCTTTTATGAAACATGCTTATTCTTTTTATTTGTAGCTTTAATCAGGTTGCCAATGAGGCCTGAGAGCGATTTTGATCAGTATTTGTATGACTCTTCAGATTTATCCTGGTCTCAGCTGAATCAGGTTATTCTAATTCTATTAATTATTCACTGTTTGTTGGGATCAATTCATCTGACACAATGTTTTCAACCTACATTCAAATGTAACCTGGACTTTCAAAAGTACTCTTGATTTTTTTGTATAATAATGTTTATTTTGATTTTGTCCCCCCCCCCCGAGTCTGTTTTAATGTTTAATGTTTCTTTCTGTAGTCAAGACCTACTTGTGTCATGTTATTGGATCAGTTAAAGTGTAGTATTCACAGTAATCGACTAAGCCTCAATGGTTAAGATGTCTGAAATCTCAAAAATTAAGGCAGTTAGTTTTGCTCCTACTCTTACTCTCTGTCCGTGTTCACCCCCACCCTGGACCTGGATTTTTGAACCATCAACTGATTTAATAAACGATTCCTCTAAACTGGGCTTAGTTCTTAAATTTTCCAATTTAAATATCAGATGCATCCTCTGTAAGAAAGTCAAGTTTGATGCTTGTATATTTGAAAATAAATTTGACATAACTGGTTTATCAGAAATCGGGTTAAATGTTAATATACTTAATGGTGAAATTAATCAGCAAGGATACAAATCATTGCATATGGATAGAGTAGGAAAAAGGGTGGAGGGAGAATGCATGCTTTTTATTGCAGAGAAATGTTTTGTGGTTGAACTCCCCCTCCCCGAAACAAAATGGTCCTTGTGATGTATTTTTCCTTAATATCATTTTGAGAAATATAGAGGATAATGTATGGTCCTCTATCGTTAACCGGTCAGTTAACAGTCGAGAGGTTGCCAGGGCAACCATGTAAACCTCGAGAGCGAAGCTCGAGAGGTTTACGTCGCCATGGCAACCTCGAGACCGTTAAAATTGACTGTTAGTCGGAGTAGAGGGGACCATACATTATTTTTATAGTGTATGGTCCCACTTAAAAGTAAAACGGCTTACATTTTTTAAAAATCACTGCTGGCCCTTCAATCCTTCCCTAACCGCTTCCATCCATCGGTTCCCCATCGTAAAAAGCACGCAAGAGAACCTAGAACTCTATCGATGTGACATAGGATCATAGGTTAACAACATATCTACGTCACATCGATAGGTTAACAACCTTAGGAAATGATGATTTCCTAAGGTTAACAGCGTTCTATCATACATTATAAAAAAAAAATAACCTTGAGTGTAATTTATATCCTCCTGGCCATGCTGAAGTTGGTAAAGAGCTTTTATTTACTTTTGGCAGTTTACTTTCCAGAGGATGTTAGTGAGTTTTAATGGGAGATTTTAATTTTAACTGGAATGACAAACATTCTGATACATTTTGTGACTTGTTTTATACCCTGGAACTACATCAAATTATTACCTCCACAACTAGGTTAAATTACAAAACAGGTTACCACTCTACACTGGACTGGTTTATGGTCACTTATTCATCTAAGGCTTATAGCTATGGCATTCATGCTCATGGTCTGAGTGATCACAGCCCAGTTTACTGTAACTGGTTTACTCAAAAAAGCAAATCTGACCCCATATTCATTAATGATAGCTCCTTAAAAAAAACTGGGCGTCAATAAATTTAAAACTACCCTTTTTTCTTTAGATTGTTTCTTCATAGAAACATAGACGTTGACAGCAGATAAGGACCGTAAGACCCATCCAGTCTGCCCATTTTTTCTACCTTATGAATGTGCCATAGGCCTTTACTCTGTCAATGGCCTATTTATTCATACTCATCTGTATTGCTCCCTTATGCCTAGCCCATGTCTGTTTGAAGTACTGCACTGTATTCATATCCACCACTTCCTAAGGTAAGCTGTTCCGTGCATCCACCACCCTTTCTATGAAAAAGAACTTCCTCACATTACCCCTTAATCGGCCTCCCTCTAATCTCATGCTATGTCCTCTTGTCCTGCTATTTTTCTTATATTGAAACATGTTAGACTCTTTCACCTTGTTAATGCCCTTAAGATGTTTGAATGTTTCGATCATATCACCTCTCTCCCTCCTTTGCTCTAGGCTATACACATTAAGCTTTGTTAATCTGTCCTCATATGTTTTCTGATGCAGTCCCTGCATCATTTTAGTTGCCCTTCTCTGGACTGCCTCCATTTTGTTAATGTCCTTGTGCAGGTGCAGCCTCCAGTACTGCATGCAGTACTCCAGAAGTGGCCTAAGCAGTGTCTTGTAAAAAGGGATTATTTCCTCCCTCTTATGGCATGCGATATCCCTACTAATACACCCCAAAATCCTTCTAGCCTTACCTACTGCTTTAGTGGTCTGCTTGGATGATTTCGGGTCATCTGTGATGATGATGCCCAAGTCTCTTTCTTCCTTGTGACTGCCAGCAACTCCCCTCCCAGCCTATAGGTGGCTTCAGGGTTTCTTTTCCCTATGTGCATGATCTTGCACTTCTTTGTGTTAAACCCCAGTTGCCACTTTTCCAACCATTTTGCCAGTTTTTCTGGATCTCTTCTCATTCTGCCCACCCCATCTGTATCATCTACTCTGTCACAGATCTTGGTGACATCTGCAAACAGGCAAACCTTACCCTCCAGTCCATCTGCAATGTCACTGATGCAGATATTGAAGAGGACTGGCCCCAGGACTGATCCCTGAAGTACCAAACTTGTGACTTGCATTATCTGACTGTATACCGTTTACCAACATTCTCTGTTTTCTGCTTGCCAACCAGTTTGCCACCCAGTTGACCAACTTCTGACCCACCCCAAGCCTACCCAGCTTATTAATCAATCTTCTATGTGGAACAACATCGAAAGCTTTACTGAAGTCAAGGTAGGCAACATCAACTGCACCCCCTTGGTCCACCACTCTGGCTACCCAGTCAAAGAAATCTAAGAGATTAGTTTGACAGGACCTTCTTGTTGTAAATTCATGCTGTCTTGGATCCTGTGCTCCTATGGATTCCAGGTGTTGCACTATCCTTTCCTTAAGGAGTGTCTCTATAATCTTGCCCACTACTGAGGTAAGGCTGACTGGTCTGTAGTTCCCTGCCTCCTCTCTGCTGCCACTCTTGTGGAGTGGGATCACATGAGCCCTTCTCCAGTCTTCTGGTACCTCTTCTGTGCTTAGAGACTCACTAAATAATTCTGATAATGGCTCTGCTAGTTCCACCCTTAGCTTCTTTAGTACCCCGGGATGTATGCCATCAGGTCCTATTGCCTTGTCCAATCTGAGCTTAGCAAGCTCTTGTAGGGCCCTTTCTTTTATGAAGGGACTTGTGCACACCTCCCTTCCCCCTGTGTCCATGGTGCTGAGCTGTGGGCCCTGCCCTACCTTCTCCTAAGTAAATACTGAGCAGAAATATCTATATAGGATTGACGCTTTTCCTTGGTCCTCCTCCACACACTCCCCCTTATCCCCTTTGATCTTAGCAATACCCACTCTGGACTTTCTCCTTTCACTAATGTATCTATAGAAAGTATTGACTCCTTTTCTTACTATTCATGCTAGTGTTTCCTCGGTTTGGGCCTTTGCCTGCCTTACTGCCTTCCCTGCTTCCCTTAGGGAAGTTTGGCATGCCTCCCTGTCTTCAACCCACTGCATTCCCTTATATTTCCTGAAAGGCCAACCTTTTGGCTCTGATCTTTTCTGATACTGTTTTTGAGAACCAAAGTGGTTTTCTCCTTCTTTTGCTCTTGCCTTTCTCCCTGACACAATGGGATGTTGCTTCAAGTATTGCATCCTTAATGCTTACCCACTTTGCCTGTATCTCCTCTGCTGTATTTCTTCTTGCCAGGGCTAGCTTAACTCTGTTGACCATCTTATCAAAGTCAGCTCCTCTGAAGTCCCATATTTTTGCCTTGGAATGGGATGATTTAGTTCTAGTGGCCAAATTGAACCATACCATGTGATGATCACTGGCCCCTTGGTGACCTTCTACCTGGAGATCTGTACTAGATCCAGGATAGCCCTGTCTCTTGTGGGTTCTCTTCATTAATAGTATTACTATAATATTTGTAATATTTTTTTGGTTCCCCTTAAGAAAATGCAGATTGGTCATGAAAAAAGTGAGTGACTAATCTCTGATGTTTTGAAAATACTTTAGGATCAAAATAAAAGTGGGCCTATTATAAAAAGACCCTTGATCAAGTATCTTTGATCAAATACAAAAAAGCCAAAAATGCCTGTAATTCTTTTATTCTTAAAGCCAGAATATAATTAGTTAAGGAAAAACAGCTCTATTCTGTTTTTTCACTATTTCCTAGGACATCACACAGGATTCTGCAGATCAGTCAACGCTCATTTGAAAAGCTTAACTCATTTGTACATCTTCACAATATTAATAACAGCAGCAGGATAAGCATTCAGGCTCAGTGAACATTTCATACATCCATTGTGGAAAAAAAATGACTGCTGAAACCGTTTGTTATGTGGTAACATATAGTCCATTGAAATTTGCCCCCTTACCGCCAAACAGTTCCGGACCGAAGGACCATATGCCTGATGTTTTGACTTCACAATGACATCATCTTCAGAGTAATAGTCCATGCACAAAGGTACTGTTTAGAACTAACCTAGTTAAAGTGACAGTGCAGTTAAAATCTGAGCAGATAATCAATACCCACTATACAGTGCTCAAATGCTAAATTTCTCAAATAAAGTGCTAAGTGGGATGCTCGCCAATGAAGTGCAACATGCAAACAGCCTAAAAATATCAACATAAATATCAGTATAAATAAAAGACACACAAAAACAACACACAGTATAATTTAGTGCAAATGCATAGATATGCTGTCATTCACTCCATTAGCCACCACAGTCTCAAGGGTAGTAATCCAGAACACCTTTCTTCCTAAAAGTTGTTTTGTCAAGTTTCCACCACAGCTGTCTACTTCTACTTTTTCTATGCCCATAAATGTTAACACAGTAACTGGTGCATGCCCAGCTTCTTCAAAGTGCTTAGCTATGGCATAGCTGTCGTTGTTCGTGCGAATAGCTTTCTTCTATTCAGCAGTTCTCAACTTAACACTCTCTTTGTTTGTCCCACTTATAAAATTTGACAAGGCTTTTGGTATAGAGGAGATTATGTCTTCCATTACAGAGGAAATTATGGTACCCTTAGTTTGATCTGGGATCCTTAGTCAGGTTGTGTAGTTAGAGTCTCCAACCATCTGTTTGTACAACTTCATGGGATCTTATGCCACCTTAACAGGTACAGTCAGTTCTGCTTGTACAGTATGTACAAGCTCAGGACCAACAGAATTTGTGCATACAAGCAGAATGGCATACAAGAGGGAATAGCATTTGTGAATGGAAACATAAGCCAGATGCATTCAGCAACATCATACGCTCACACAAATTCAGCCTCAGTAAGAAAGGGTTTATTGTACGTGTTTAAAAATCACTAAAAGTATAAAAATGTAATATAGGTTAGCACAGTACAGTACTTCATTTCATTTATAAAAATCAAAAATTACTAATTTTTGTCCTTAGACAGACTGCAGCAGCACAAACCACAGTAAAAGTTAATTGTAGCACACAACACAATTTAAAAGTTCAGTGTTGCCGACAGCAGCAAGCAGCACAATCCACGGTAAAAGTTAATTTTAGCAAACAACACACTTTAAAAGTTCATTGTAGCTGACGGCAGCAAGTGTTCATTTTAGCACAGCATCTAATGTTGGGAGGGGCAAGCTGCAAGTCGCATCAATCAATCAATCAAAGTCTTTATTTAACCAGGCGATCACGTTTGAGCAAGCTCATTTTCGAGGTGGACCTGGGTTTGTTAACAAGGGACAAGGAACAATATACATGGGATGCAACACACAAGAAAATATTAATAATACAAATAAAGTGAGATACAATAATACAGTATATACAAAGTATCAGCAGGTAGCATTGACAGTAGTATATGTTTGGAACAGAAGATACAGCTAGTTTTGGGTAGGACACAATTTTTCATAAAAGTAAAGAAATATACATATCAGGTGCACCAAACACAAATAAAACCTAATATAAAAAGATATATAGTGATACAGTATGGAGAATTTAGAGCTTGAACCAGGGTCAAAGGAATGTGGAAGGGACAGATATGGGGGTAGAAAAAGGGGAGAGGGAAGAGTCGATTGTAGATGTGCTTTGCTACTGCTTGTCAACATTAAACCTAAAACTACAGTCTGGCTATAAAGTCATCAGGCTCTACATTATCTGATTCAGTCTCAGGTATGAGCCAGGTTGCTGCTTGGCTGACGCACCTATGTGAGAACATCACAGCAGGGGCTTTTAACCTGTTTTCACAGGTAATTGACCTTAACTGCATTCATTAGTGTAACCACGAGGTGCTACATTAAGAAACATAGAAACAGACTTTGACGACAGATAAGGACCACTTGGCCCACTTAGTCTGCCCAATTTCCTACCTATTGAATAAGCTGCAGATCTTAGTTAACCAACAGCCTACTTCTTCCTACCCACCACCAGAATTGCCTTATGTCTGTCCCATGCATTCTTGAATTCCTCCACTGTTTTTGACCCCATGACCTCTACAGGAAGATCGTTCCATGTGTCCACCACCCTCTTTGTGAAAAAAATCCTTCCTCGCATTGCCCCTGAGCTGTCCTTCCTCTATCTTCAAATCGTGCCCCCTTGTTCTTGCACATCTCTTTTTCTGAAAGATGGCACCTTCTTGGACTTTGTCGATTCTCTTGAGGTACTTGAAAGTTTCTATCATGTCCTCCCTCTCCCTCCTTTCCTCAAAGGTATACATATTAAGCTCCTTTAGTCTCTGTTCATATGGCTTCTCTTGCAGACCCTGTATCATTTTAGTTGCCCTCCTCTGGAATGCATCCATCCTGTCTATGTCCTTGCAGAGATGGAGTCTCCAGAACTGCACACAGTACTCCAGATGGCATCTCACCAACTGTCTGTACAGAGGGATAATAACTTCCTGTTTTCTACTGGTGATGCCTCTCCCTATACACCCCAGTATCTCCCCAGACCTCCTTACTGCCTTCTCACATTGCTTGCTTACCTTTAGGTCATCTGATATGACTACCCCCAGGTCCCTTTCCATTTTTGTTGTTGTTAATACCTCCCCTCCCATTGTGTACTCTTCCCCTGGGGTTTTGTTTCCCAGGTGTATTACTTTGCACTTCTTTGCATTGAATCTAAGCTGCCATACTTTTGATCATTCCTCCAACCTTGCCAAGTCCCTTCTCATCCTTTCCACTCACCCTTGTGTATCAACCCTGTTGCATATCTTTGTGTTGTCTGCAAAGAAGCATACTTTTTCTTCCAGTCCCTCCACAATGTCACTTACAAAGACATTAAAAAGGACTGGAGCCAGTAGTGAACTCTGTGGTACCCCACTAGTAACCCCCACTTTCTTCGGAGTAGACTCCGTTTACTATTACCTTTTATGCCCCATTGTCCAGCCAATTTTTTACCCAGGCTACCACCCTGGTACCCACTCCCAGGCTGGCTAAATTGTTTATTAATCTTTTATGTGGAACTGTGTCAAATGCCTTGCTAACATCTAGGTAAGTCATGTCCACAGCCCCTCCCTGGTCTACTACTTTGATCACCAGCCAAAGAAAGGTGTGGCACAGGACAATAGTCCAATTACCATCAAATCTGCACTTTAAAACAGGCATGCAATTGAAAATTGGAAGGCATACAAGTGGACGTTATAAGCTTAAAGGGTTGCAAAAAAACTCGGAACCAAGTAAAAAGAGGCATACAACCAAATGGCATGTAAGTGGAATTGATGGTATCACCAATGTTTGCTCGCTATAATACTTAGGATAGGGTAACTAGTCATAGACAACCCCCTTCCAACTGAGCCATGGTACAACATACAGGGGGTACAGACAGTGAGGTGTATCACTGCTAGGATCTTATTGATATTTTGGGTAACACTGGTTGGATTGCAGGAATAATAGTAGTTACTCCCATCGTGGGTAATATTGTTTGTACTACCCAGAAGGGTGATATCCCATTTTTCAGTATAAGATGAGTATAACTAAACCTTCAGTATACAAGTTACAAATAGTACAATTGCAAAACCAAAGAGATACTAAATTGTTGTCATCTTTTCCAAGATAAACAGAACAAAAGAAACTCTCTGGCACCATGCAATTTTGCTTAAGGTTGAGCCGGTCCAAATTAATTCATGGGCATTTGCATATGTGTCACATGATGCTTTGCATTATTGGGGTATGTGCAATTTGTTTTCTTTAAAAGAAGCTCTCAGTCCTTAAAAGTCTTTTAAAATTACTATATATTTAAGTCCCTTGTTTTCAGCTTGTGGTCCCTGAAGTGAGTGAATATGAGGTGTGTTGTCTGTTATTTTGACCTGTCCAATCAAAGAGGATGGATTGTCCATGGGATTCTCTAGTCCCACAGTTGCTTTGTCACCTCACTAACCCAAACACACTCCTTGGCTACTTGACAGTGGGTTTCCTTCTTTCAATACCTTAGAAAAGAGGAGAGATACTGACTGAAAACACACACACTTTAGAATAAGCTGTAATTATCAGTTCCCTTTAAACAGTTTTGTCTAGTTTACATGCACCATCTGTTCCTACCAAAGCACCCTCACTACTTTCCTCTAGGGGAAATGGTTCAAACAGGACTAGACAAGAATCTTTGACTTCCCAACTGTAATCATATCTTTTACTAGCTAGCGGTTCTGGCTGGACCATAATCTGTCTTGAAGACAAAATGGTGTAACCCCTCCAATCCCACACCCCATGTCAGGTATCTGGCTGAAAACTGAAATGATGGGTAAAAAATCATTAATGGTGGATCCCACCAACATTCCTATATTTGCCTGTGCTGACAGGGAGATGGGGTCAACTCCTGGGTTGTCCACCAGCAGGTACACAATTCTCCCCCCGAAGTTCAGCAAATAGCTGTGACCCTCCCCACTAAGGATTAATCCCAGTTCCCAGAAGGATTTAGTGGAGTGGAGTGGAAGAAGGCTCTCTTCTCTGGCAAACTATTCTTCCTATTCAGTCTCAGAGGAAACCCTGGGGAAACTGCAAAGAAGCGCAAAATAATGCACCTGGGAAACAAGAACCATGGGGAAGATTACACAATGGGGGGAGGTAGTAACAACAACAAAAAAGGAACGGGACCTGGGCGTAATCATATCAGATGACCTTAAGGTTAGCAAGCAATGTGAGAAGGCAGTAGGGAGAGCTGGGGGTATACTGGGATGCACAGAGAGAGGCATCACCAGCAGAAAACAGGAAGTTGTTATCCCTCTGTACAGACAGTTGGTGAGACCCCATCTGGAGTACTGCATCCAGTTCTGGAGACCCCATCTCTGCAAGGACATAGATAGGATAGAGGCAGTCCAGAGGAGGGCAACTAAAATGGTGCAGGGTCTACAAGAGAAGCCGTATAAGGAGAGACTAAAGGAGCTTAATATGTATACCCTTGAGGAAAGAAGGGAGAGGGGGGACATGATAGAAACTTTTAAGTACCTCAGTGGAATCAACAAAGTCCAAGAGGGTAGCATCTTTCAGAAAAAGAGATGTGCAAGATCAAGGGGACACAATTTAAAGATGGGGGGGTTCAGGGGCAATGTGAGGAAGTATTTTTTCACAGAGAGGGTAGTGGATGCATGGAACAGCCTTCCTGAGGAGGTTGTGGGGTCTAAAACTGTGGGAGAATTCAAGAATGCATGGGACTGACATAAGGCAATTCTTGTGGGGGGTAGGAAGAAATAAGCTGTTGGTTAACTAGGATCTGCGGCCTATCCTGTAGGTAGGGAAATGGGCAGACTAGGTGGGCCAAGCAGTCCTCATCTGCTGTCAAAGTCTATGTTTCTATGTTTCTGCCAAGAATGGTGACACTCTGTTCACTAACCACTTGACAAATTTGTGGTATGGCCTGACCAGCTTTCATTTGAGATTTGGTGCAAGTCAAAAGTTGGGGTGGTGCCAGAAGATGGGTTTGAAGGGCAGGCTGGTCAGAGTCCAGATGGACACTGCCTCTCAGCCTTACTGTAAAGTCAGCCCCCAGGCACAGTGCTTTTGTCATACCTTGGACCATGCCTGCATAATGACACAGGAAAATCCCAACTATGATGAAATTCTGGGCTACTATTTCTTTTAGTTTCAGGGGACCTTCCCCTGGAGGGGTACTGTCTAGTGGGTGATTACATTTTTACCACTGTCAGCTCTGGGTTTGCACACTTCAATTCCTTTCATACATGAGAGAAAATGGTATATCTCTAAAGTCTCAGTTCTGAACTGTTATAGGCAGAGTAAAGCTGCCATCTGAATTTCTTTTCACATAACACAAGAGGTCTCATTTTGACTGTGCCCTAGATTGGATTCAGTCAGCTGCTCATTAAGGACCTTAACCTGTCCTTCATTAGTGAGGGGAGGTTCAGATGACAGAGCCATCTCCTCCACAAGCCTAGGCTCACAGGGGAGGGGTGCTGCCAACTCCCCCTCCCTCTCCAGAGCTGCTTCTTGATTTACTGCCTTCTGGCCTTGATGGCACAGCTGACCACTAAAGCCTGAATTTTTAGTCAATTTTAACCCTTCCTTAGTTAGTTTTAGTGGGAAGGCAGGGCTAATCTGCATTGGTACATTATTACAGATGTCCTTACTCCCTAGGGAAGAAGTGCCAAGCTCAGAGGCTGCAGAGGCACCTCACTTGGAAACTTGTCCCCTCGTACTATAGTAAGTTCAAACCAGTGAGAAAGCAGCTGCCAAGACTCTGTGCCTCTTCAGGGGTGATTTCAGTGCCCCAGGTCCCCTCTGGTGTATAGGGTAGGGGTTCAGTAACAGTAGTCCATACCAGACCTTGAGGAATATCCAGTACCACACTCTACTGCTGCCATAAATCCAGCCCTATCAGGAAACTTCTCTCCATACCTTCATAAATATGCACTGGATGAGAAACATGCATACCAGCCAGACTCAAGTCCCACATACATGTACCCAAACAGTTAAGTGGTAATTCAGTGATATTGTATAGAGTGAGTGTTGGAGGCTTTGTCCAAAGGCAGAAACTATCGTGTATTTACCAGAACATATACAGGCAAAACATTCTCCATCATCATCTTCACATATGGTCTAACTTTCATTCCCTGACAGATCAGTGTGCCCAAAACCAAAGGGTTGGGTTTAGCTGGAGCAGCCTCCATGAAACCCAAATGAGATACATTCTCTGGCATCAGGTCCCCCAACCCCCCACCATGAGGGAGTTTGATGTGGCAGAGGAGGTTGGAGGCTGCTCTACCCAGCCCAATCAGCTCCTGGTTGTCAGTGCCAGAGTGGCCCTGTTTTGTTAAGGTGGCACATGAGGAGAAGAGGCACCTCCTGTCTGCTGTATAAGGTTTGTTTTATTGCCTTTCATCTACTAGTACAGCTCATCATGCTTTCCTTTCTAGTGTGCCTATACAATTTGATTCCTGCACTTCTACCTGTATTTTCATTTTGTCTGTGCATTGGTGAAGGCTGAACTAACTCAGACTGTTGCTGAAGAAAGGTTTTTAACAGTAACAGATTTTCCTACTGAGCCATGTCCATAAGGGACATTGCAGTTCGAATGACATTATGTAATCCCCAATTCTATTGCTTCAGCATCTCTGACTCTTTCCTAGCTTTGTATTTTGCCTCAAGCTGTAAATCCTCCTCTGTCACTTTCTTCACCTGCACAGACCCTCATTCTTATGTGCTGCTTCTACCCCTACAAGCACAATGCAATCCTACCATCATCCAACTTCTTCTCTACTTTCCCCAGAAACCATTTCCTGCCTGACCATTTTGTCCAGTACAACATAATGTCTTTGCCTGTCTGATTTTCTGAAAATTCCTTTATGTATAAGGATAATGTCTCTTCATTAGAACTAGGAGAAGCCATGGCATTCCCTCCCCCTGAGCTGTCGGCATTAACCCAAAGTTATCTGGGGATCCGTAAGCATTGTAACACACTTAAATGATAAATCAGTAAAAATCTTTATTTAAGAAAAATGTTAGCAGGTAACAGACAGAACATGCTACACCTGCAGACATAATGTCATAGGGAGGTCCTTTGGAGCAGTTTCCACAGTGCCTTGCTAAGTTCATCTTCATGACTCAAGCTTACTAGCAGTTCAAAACTTGAAATATTTATAAATTTGTTTGCCCAGTTGTTAATACATGGGTCCCATCAGGGCCATCATTATATAAGGATTTGGATATATTTTTCAGTTCAGCACATAGCAAAAGGACAAGACTTTGGTGTGTAGTTCAAATAAACTTTAATAATAATCTGAAGAACAACAAATGACTTACATGCAAATGTATGTCAGGCAATCCAGACCTATCATCACAGGGAGGCTTTATGGAGCATTAGTTGCAGTCTCTCGCTAATTCTTCTACATTCAGTGGAGCTCCTGCTAAACTAAGATTCAGACAGGCATTTATATATTCTTTTTCTCCTAACTGAGATATTTTTATCAAAAACAGTCAGGGTCACAACTGCAGGTGTCTTCATAGTTGAATAGTCTGGTACATTCCACAAAACAAACTAACCACATCCTTCTTCAAAGATGCCAAGGTTACTTGCCCTCCATACAAAATTTGTCACAGTAAATTTCCATCATGCAGAGGCTGCATTATTTTTAGACTACATTATTACCAGAACCTTCTATCCCGTTAAGAGCATTAAAAGTATCACATATACACATTTACATACAGTGTATACAAGCAAGCACAATACAGCATGCACAATATCAATTTTCATAATAGCTTGCAGGTAGGCACAGTATTGATACCATTATAGTCCTTAGGTCCTAACTTGCTTCATGTAGGGCCAGAAGCTTAACTTTTTGTTTTTTGAGACTTTGGCCCCACATTTTCAACATGGTCATTTTTTTCACTCCACCTCGTGAACATGAACACTGTTGTTTTTCAAATACTGTACCACCCAAAATGTTGTTTCACTGAATGACTGTGAAATGACATTTCAGGCAGGATATGAAAAATGACAACTGTTAGGTTTATGAGGTGAGGTGAAAAAATGACTATGTTGAAAATCTGAGGTCAAAATATCTAAAACAAAAATTACATTCTGAATCAAAAATAAAAAGCATTTTACTCTTAGCACACGCCAACTATTGTTTTTTGGTGTTAGTTTCATTTTTATGTTTTCCAACTTTTGCTCATAACTTCCTCATTTTTTGAAATTTTGATCCCAAATTTTCAATGTGGCCTTTTCTTTACCTCACATCATGCGCCTGATAACTGTCATTTTTCAAATCCCACCTGAAATGTAATTTTTCAGTATGACTGTGAAACAACCTTTTGAACCAGATTTGAAAAATGACAGTGCCGGGTTTATGAGGTGGGGCACAAAAAAACGTTATGTTAAAAATTTGGGGTCAACAATTTAAAAAAACAATAAAGTCATAAATCAAAGTTAATGTGCAGCCATTTGTGAGCTACAGTTGAACAAACACAGTCTTGATTTGACAATTCATATGTATTTTCAACCTTCTCGAACTTTGCAACACAGAACCATTCACTACAAAAATTCCAGGGCATAGAGATCCTCTGCCCCAAAATGCACACACCAAATATCTGCCTAGTCTGTCTAAATATAGGAGGTTAACTTAGAAATGTATTTGCAACCCATAGGGTATCTTGCCCCTGTAATACCAATTAGATAGGCAGACATGTGGACAGGCAGGCAAGCAAACAGATACACAGGTTCTTTGCTAATCTATAGCTCAATTAAATAGAAGGGCACTGTACATGTGACGCATATGTATTCAATCCACTCTGCCAAGGACCTAAATGCCAGTCTTCCTATTGGTGACCCAAGAGGAGGGAGGTGCAGCCAGATGTGACAGACTGTGGCTGGACACCAGGTTTCCAAATGAAAAGCCATATCAGGCTACCACTCTGCTCCTCTACTAGCCACAAGCAGGACATTGTGACATACAGCAGTCTCCACCCATGTTATCACTGTCCATCTGATCAGACTAGAGGTGCGAGAGAACGCCTGAAATACTTTTATTAATTGATTAATTTATTGATTGATTTTTGCTGACTGGATGCACTGAGCAAACATCCCATTTTCAGGGGTGACCCAGGATTAGTTACATATGACAATAGGTATTGGATTCAAAAATCAAGGAAGGTAACAGTGTCAGGTATAATGCCAACAATGAACATAGAGGGCAAAAATGCAGAGACATTCTAACTACCTCTGAGCAAACAGTATGAATTGACATCCAGAAGTGTTTAAATTTGGGACACCTCCAAAGCATACAGTATGTGTCAGATCTGAGTGTTGCTGGGTGCACCTCCAGCATTCCCCCATTTGGAAGATATCCCATATTTTCTAGTTTGGACGGACAGTACTAATAGTAATGTATAATCTTATACTGAATTACCTTAAAGAGCCACCAACACTTCAGGAAGAACCTTGAAGAACCTAATATTTGAATACAAAGCAGCTTATATTTCTCAATAGCTCTGTATTTCTTACCTACATTATTTATTACTGAGGTCAGATGCATGAAAACAGAAGAGTTGTTCCCTGAGGGTTCATCAGCTCCTATTTCTTCTTCCCAACCTGATGTCATAATACTGTGCTCGTGACATCACAGCTATTACCTGACACTGTTATCTTCCTTGATTTTTGAATCCAATACATATTGTCATATGTAACTAATCCTGGGTCACCCCTGAAAATGGGATGTTTGTTAAGTGCATCCAATCACCAAAAATCAGTCAATAAATTAATCAATTAATCAAAGTATTTCAGGCATTCCCTCGCACCTCTAATCTGATCAGATGGACCACTCCTGGTTACACAATTGCCAAAAATTACCATAACAACAGACTGTGATGTCACAACAGAGATGTATGATGTCAAGTAGGGAGTAAGTTATAGAGGTAGATGAGCTCTAAGGGATGAAGATTCTGTTTTTGTGGGAATTTCTTTGGTAACAAATAATGAAAAGGAGAAATCTATAGAAGATATGTGAAATACAAGCTGAATTGTGTCCAACTATTATGTTTTCCAATGTTTTTTTCAAAGGCATCAGCTGCTCTTTAAATAAAGGCCAAAAGATCTGGATAGCAGTTGCTTTCTTATGCGATTAATTCCGTCACATTGGAAATCAGATACGGTGCCTTCTAAAGAACAATGGTACAAATATATGGGATCAAAAAGAATCTGTCACTTGATTCTGAATAAGCTCAGTCTCTTTGAGCAAATATGGGGCCCTTTTTTAAAATTAGGCATTATTAAGTATAAGACTGGTTATGTAAGGTACTGTCTATGTTCAGAAGTGAATATATGAATTTGTTGCATACAGTTAGTGAACTGTGTTATAAGTTTAAAGTCTTTATTCTTTTTTTGTCTTGTATTACAAATACTACCTTTAAAAATCTTTATGTGCTTTAAGACTCAAAATTGTATACTGGAATGTTGACACTCGGCATTTAATTGTAATGTTATTGTGCAGTTATTTCTTAGTTCAAATTTCAATAAAAAAAAATTCAAGGAAGTAACAGTGTACAAAAATTACTTACATAGGTGGGTGCATTAGGTAGGTGGGTAGGTGCAAACACTAAGATATTTTGTGAAAAACAAGCTGTGCAAAAATAATTAGCACAAAGTGGTACAACAAGATAACTACAGTTTCAATAAGCTGTACAAAAACAGTTGCCACAAACTGGTACAAAAAAAGACAACTACAGTTTCAATAGATCTACAGAAAATAGACAACATTGCACTAGACATGTAGTTGCATGGAGCAATATATAGGTAGGCAACATAGGGCCACTGACCCATTACATAGGTAGGGTTTCAGCAGTTGCATTTGGCTGGGGCTAGGAGGTGCTCTTCAAAAGCTAGCTTAAAGGTGCAGGTGCATTGGCAAGCTCTGATAGAAGAGGGAGGGAGTGCCACAAAGATGAGACTAAGTAGGTGAAGGATCTCTGTCCTGTACCTGTTTTCTTTTTTTTTAATTATAATTCCTGTTTATCTCCTGGCGTCCCTCATCCCAGCAGCATCCACCAGCCTCACCACCAACCCATTTCATGGGCTTATGGGTTAACCACTACTTACCCGGAGCCATGTTAGGCGGGTAGTCTGCCATGTAAGGTCATGTAGGGCCTTCTGGGGGATGCTGAGTGAGCCAGTGTGGTTTCCTCCTTTTTTTTTTGCCCACTGGGAAATACGTATGACACAATTACGCATGCATGCATCTTAATGCGCATGCAGGTTGCATCATTATGCCTCCCACCCACATCTGCTAGTCCCGCTGTACTGCTGCCCAGCTTTCACTGGGTGGCAGTCAAGTAGCATGACCCAGTCTTCCCCCTCCCTAAGGGAAGAGAGCTGCCCTTGAGAAGCTCAAGCCTCCCTCCCCTGGCCATCCCTTAAGGATCCTGGTCCATTCCTGAAGCTGGGTCGCTAGCACTGGTGGAGGTAAGGCATCCAATGCCTTAGCCCCTCCATGCCACCAGGTCAGTTCTAGTCCTGTGTCCATTTCCAGTCAAGGGATTGCCAGAGGATCATTGGTCATGCACCTCAGGTTTCTAGAAGAGATCTGCCTGGTCAAGGTTGGATCAGGCCAGGGGGGGAGTTGATTTTGAAGAGTTTGTTGACAAGACTAGGCATGGTGAATTGCACCTATCATTGAAGGGTAAGCCATGTTAACTCCAAAAGGTTTCTACAGTGGTGTTCCCTGCTGTGGGTGTCATGTGTACAATATGCAACTATGTTATATAGGAGTCTGAGCCTAGCCATCCTTGTTTCCTTTGAGAACAGGAGTATGTTTGCCCTGTATGTAACAGTGGGGAGGAGAAGTCTGTTGGCAATTGCAAAGTGGGACTCTTTAGTTATGAACATACGAAAATGCCAGCAGAAACAGGCCCTAAATGTCTTATCAAGTCTGCTCAAATATGCAGCTCACAGATTAATTTATTGCAGTTGCCCCTTAGGACTCTAAGTCTGTATATTAGACCCAGTTTTTGGTTAAATGTTTTTGTGATATAATAACTGGGGAGCATTTTCTCCCATATGAAAACCCAGTTATAATTTTCCATTATAACTCACAGGTTATAATGGCGAACACGCACCAGGTTTTCATCATTCCACGCATGCGACAGCCACTGCTCTTCAGTGCCAGACACTACACTACCAGTACCACCCGGCAGTCCTATGTTTGTTTTAGTGAGGTCAGGAGAGAGAGGAGAAGGTAACAGGAAGAGGAGACCAACATGTGGAAACTGAGTAGTTTTCCTTTTTTAATCAGGGAAGCAATGTTTTCATGATGCAGAAGGGCAGGTGGTGGGGAGATGGGCAAGCCGGCGAACCCCCCCCCCAAAAAATGGAATGGTTTCAGCAGCTACTTGGCCGTGGTCCACACTACATCCTTGTATCAATATTTTATATATTTGCTTTTGCGAGAAAATGCTCCCCAGCAATTATATATAATAAAGGCTGGGTAGGTGTGTAAAACTCAAATTTTATGCATGCCCGGTGTGGATGTTTATATAAACCCCGAGATCTGTGCTCTCGGGGTTTATGTGGCATCCCACACCGAGGGTGTGTGAAAAATATTCATTTATAGCCACCTACCCAGCAATTATTCTATGCGTTATCTATGTGTGTTCCATACAACAGGATGGAATCTAGTGTGTAGTCCAAGATATCCGAAATTGCCAATGATTTCTACTGGGGAACCCATGCAGGTGTTGATCCTACAGCATGACCTTGGGTTTTTTTTTGTTTGTTTGGTTTTTTTTTTGTTTTTTTTTTTTGCTGTTAACAGCAAGATTGTTTTGTGTGAACTATTCTTGTAACTGTGTGAAGTCGTTTTGGAGGAGGTCATTCACGGTATGTGTGTCACCTGCACTGTGACATAGTACATCATTATTCGCATACACAGTAGCAACACTTTAGCATTGCCACCGTTTTTTGGGCAAGTTGTTGCTGAATAGTTTAAATGGAATGGTCCAAGGATAGAGCCTTGGGGGACACCTTCAGTGGGGCTTCTATGTAATGACAGGGTAACTTTTATCTTCATGAATTGTCTCCACTTTTCCAGGTAGTTACTGAAGAAGGATATGGTATGGCTGTCCATGTTAGGTAAAAGAAATTATCAACAGCAAAAGTCAGCAAAGGCTCCATTTTTAAACCATGAGGGATTCTTGAAAAGCTAGTTTCTCTTTGGGATTTTTTAGTGCCTTAATCCTAATATCATGGAAACAGTACAGACAGCATGACCCAGAGGTTGACTAACATGCCAGCAACACTGGAGTTTGTAACAGTAACTATACAGATTAGACTGTGTTATTTTACAGCTTGTTTACTAAAGATCTGAAGATCTAATTCATATCTTGTTTTCGTTTGAGTTCTCCTACTACTCAACTGTTTTGCTGGGAGGACTAAAGCGAAGTCAAGTGACTTGCTCATGGTCACACATAAGCCTGTAAGGAAATTCAGACTTGTGGTCTCGTTTCATAGTTTATGTTACACTGCCTTATCTAGGCTGCATTATCTTCCCTAAGAATTACATCTGAATGACAACACACCTAACTTAGAATAACTATCAGCTTTATGAACAAGAAAGCAAATTGTAGCCCATGTCATGGGCACCAAGCAAGCAAAGGCCAACTGGAGAGAGATCAAAGCCCTGAGAAAGAGCTTATCATGCCTCTCAGCTCTCCCAGAATGTTTAGATTATATTTTGAACAAAAACACAAGATGAAAGAGTTTTCAGCTAAACGCAGTTGTGGCTCCACTGCTTACCTCTGGTGGCTCATGCATTGACTTTGTGAAAAACAAGTAAAGCCCAGCACTGCTTTCTTTGATAACATTCAATTGTTTTTTACTGGAACACAGCATAGAAAAAAATAGGGAGAAGAAAAAGGAGCTTAGCAAATACAGTCATTAAAATGTTAAGACCTCTGAATATATTCCACATGCTAAAATAGTATGGCAAGTGCAAAGGCAATACAAAAGATACAGTAGTACTGATCTATAATGATGTAGAAAAACTGAACTATTATCCATTACTTGATGCATTTCTGTACCTCAAGCAATTTGAACGAGTCTGACATTGTGACTTTCAGGTTGGAGAAAACTCAATGTTCACAGTCTGACAACATCCACTGCTTGTAAACCTCAGGCTTAGCCATTCCTGTTGATTGCCCAAATTTTTACACCCCTGGTACTGTTGGCATCATAAAATATCCTCCCAATAGGATTTTACTATTGTCTCGAGTCATATATATTTTATTTTTTATTGTGTATGATAAACCAAGAAAATGTGATTGGTCAAATGTGATCGCATAATCCTGTGTTATTGCAATGCAATGCAATAATACAGGTCTGAAAGGTTTAACTCTATGAACCTTATTACTCAGTTTTCAAATTAAAATGCAACCAGAGAAACATTGACACTACAGTAAAGCCACTCTGACGTAAGCATTATTGTGGGATACTGGCACTTCCAGGCTGCATACGACACTCAGATTCACCTCATACTTCACTTCTTTAGGAGTGTTATTATCACACACACATTGTCATGCCTTAAAGCTTAAAGCTTTTCATGTTTGCTTGCACACATGTGCAAGAAACATAGTGCCACCATATGAGTTTTCGTAGGTGTGCCTCCCCCACTTCCAATGCCCTGCTCCCTTTTGCAGGCATGGCTGCACCGTGCCAATGAATGTTCGAGCTGTCTATGACAGCCGTTCAGATGCAGTGGTGTACAGTTCTGAGGAAAACACCGCCACAATCAGCGGTGGTAACATGTAGGCAATTTGCATACTGCCGTCAGCAGTATGCAAATTGCCTACACGTATGTCTTCACTGCATCTGAACTGTTATAGAAGGCTAGATGTCCCCCCTACGAACACTTACGTAGCACGCTGAGAGCTCACCCCAACATGCTCATATGCTCTCTCCACCCCCGTACACTGTATGACTAACGGGGGTGCCTAATCCTCTTTTGGCTCCACTGCCCCCCAAACAGACTTCTAGGTGCCACGCTGGGAGCCCATCCCAGCGTGGCAAAAGTTGGTATGGCCAACGGGGGTGCCCAATCCCCCATCGGCTCCACTGCCACCCCAAAAATAATCTTCCAGTTGCCATGCTGGGAGCCCACCCCAGCATGACAAAGTCCTGCGGTCGCCTTGCTGAATAAGAAAAAAAACACCTGTAAAAAAAACGGTCCTTGTTGACTGTCTTGTCCCCGCCCCCAACCCGCACTCCACCCTATGTGCACCCACCTCCCCACACCACCCCTGACTCCATACTTACCTCCAGAGCCCAGCACAATGATCTTCGGTGAACCGGGAACACGTCTGCACTCTTCAAAGCTGACTGCGAACTGAAGAAGCTGTATAATGGCATAAATGTGTTTTTTTTTCAACTTTGGTGCATATCTCGGCCATTTTGAGGAATTCTTTCTCCAGATTTTCAGCATGGGGTTCTTGGGGCCCCACTTCATGAACTCAGTCACTGTCATTTTGTTATTCTGTCCTGAAAGGTGATTTTGCGGTCACCGCACAGAACCACCTTTAGGGACCGAGTAACGAAACAACAGTGTCACAGTTCATGAGGTAGGCCCCCAAAACCCTATGTTGAAAATTTGGTGAAAAAATTCCCAAAAATGACTGTGTTACAAGCGTGCGTTGTACAATTCCTACGCATGCTTGTAACTTCACGGATTTTTAATATTTTCACTCCAGATTTTAAACATTGCCATTTTTACCACACCTCCTTATGAGTGGTACAGCTGTCATTTTTCACATCACATCCAAAATGTGTTTTCACGCATGTAGCACACAGTGGTGCAGTCGGTGTGCGAAATCAATGTTTGAGACAGATTAAGAAAACCACAGTGACACAGTTCATGAGCAGATGTCTTAAAATGGCTATGTTAAAAATTTGGTGACAAAAGTCCGTAAAATGACTGTGTTACAAGCATGCATTTCTCAGTTTCCATGCACACTCGTAAGTTTACAAATTTGTAATATTTTCAGTCCAGATTTTCAACACTGGCATTTTTCCACACCTCCTTATGAACAGTACAGCTGTTATTTTTCACACCCTGGCCAAAATGTGTTTTCGCACTTCCGGCATAGAAATGCGTGGTCACTATGGGAAATCAGTGTTCGGGACAGGTTAAAAAAATCACAGTGACACTGTTCATGAGCAGAGGTCCCAAAATGCCTGTGTTGACAATCTGCTGTAAAAAATCCCCAAACTAATTACATTACGGGTGTCCGTTGCTCAGTTTCTACGTACGCTCGTGACTTCACCAGTTTTTTTATATCTTCACTCCAGATTTTCAACATTGCCATTTTTTACACTTCCCCATAAACAGCACAGCTGTCATTTTTCACATCCTGTTCAAAATGTGTTTTCGCACCTGTGGTGCCAAATGGCGTAGTCGCTGTGCAAAATCAGCTTTTGGCTAACAAACTGAAATTGCCACTGTTCATGAGGTGGGGTCACAAAATACTCATATTGAAAATTTGGAGTGAAAATACCAACACGCCTGGGTCGTTAGGGTTTCCAACCATAACGCCCCACCCTGTAGAGACTGACAGGCATCAGGGGTGTGACTTGGGATTGTCGCCTGTAATGCTCATGCCATTCCACCCCCACCCACACCCTGCAGCCAGTGACAGGCATCAAGGTGTGCCTTGGACTCTTTGGCCCCAAAGTTCACCCCATTCTCCTATACTGCACTCATCTCATCCTTATAGAATGGGGTGAGTATAAGGCATAAAGACCCCAAGGCACACCGTGACACTTGTCGGTGTCTGCAGGGTAGGGTGTGGTGATATGGCGTGGCCGTTATGCCTGATGACCCAAAGGCACACCCCAATGCCTGTCAGTCTCTGCAGGGTGGTGATGGGATTGGCTTCAGTTAAATACTTCACTGCCATTCCTATTATGCATCTCTCTAACTCCCACACTACCAATGCCAGCAAGTAAACATTCGGCATTGACAAATGCTTGTTTTGATTAGGACCAAGTCACAAAAAAGAATTCTGTAGTTAATAGTTCTGTGTTATTTCATAAGCTGTCAGTTATTCATAACTGCTGGGTAATTATATCCTCCTTCTAGGGACATTGACATACTCACAAAGGTGTCACATCATTATGGAACCTAGCCTGCATCAACCTTCCACTGTGCAGTTACCAGCCAGTTTGAACTGTGTCAGTTAAGTAAAAAGAAGAAAACCCCTTAAGCTCTCAGTCTTTTCTTTTTTGTGTGTACTCTGTTTTAATCCCTCATCCAGTGGGCATCCCACTTCTAGCTCCTGCACCACACCTGCCCCATCACCCTACCAACTCCCGGGACTTACTTACCTCTTCAGAGCTCTGTGACTTACCCCCCCCCCACCAAAGTAGGGCATTTGGGATGCCCCAATTCCTCAGGAAAGAGATGGAGGTGGAGAGGCCACCTTGGGTCAGTGGGGGCAGGGCCTGCATGTGCCCAGGGATGTCATGCTGCACAGATAAGGGGTTTTCACCTTCAGCTGCAACCAAACCCCTGAGGACATTGTCATTAATGGATGTTCTGGCAGCTGTGACTGTGGCCTACGCATGCACTGTGACATCTGACTACATCCTCTATATCTTGCCCTCCTTATGTAAACCTCTCCAGCTGCACCACCACCCATGGTCTCCCAGGTAGCAGCAGCAATGCAGAGCTCACCATCCCCACTCCCCAGGAGAGAAGGAGTGCATCCTCTGAGATGTTCAGTTCTCCTCCCCCCCCAGCCCACTCTTGATGACCCAGGCTCATGCAATGAACCCGGGTCACTGACATTGTGGCAGTAGCCCTACCACTGTGCTGACAGGCTGGTTGGAGGCTCTTCATCTTGATCTGTACTTCACAACTTCACTGCCTTATAACTCACAGCAGAAAAAATGTGTTTGCCCTCAACAAATCGAGCTGAGAAGTCCACCACTTCATCATGCAGCCAGTTTAATCTGCTGAAGATTCCCCCAGCTCTGCGGTTACACCCTGATGTCTGAGTTGCTGTGAGAGGGCTGCCTTGTAAGTATCATGCTTGATTGATGGCAGAACTAAAAGGGGCAGTGTTCACAAGTTCAAAAGTGGGACCACTCAATCGGCTATCCACAGAGCAGCTGCTTTTGCAGTGAGTGAAGACACCAGTGGGAGACAGAGGCAGGAGGCTGAGGGGAAGTTATTTTAATTTTTTTAGCTGACTCCTTTTGTTTTATCATTTACTAGATTGCTGATTGATTGTTGCCTCTAGTCCATTCCCATCAGGTCCCCTCCCCCCCCCACACACACAACATCTGTGCCCTTCAGGGGGAGTGAAAAGGATAAGCAGAGACCTGAGGAAACTAGAGGAGTGATTAAGGGTATGGCAGCTGGACTTTAATGTGAAAAAGTGCAAAATAATGCACTTAGGGCACAGAAACCCAGTGGCAGAGAACAAAATGGGTGGAGTGGTATTGACGACCACCAAGCAGGCAAGAGACCTGGGGGTAATCATATCGGATTACCTGAAGGTGGCAGGCAGTGTGACAAGGCAGTTGGGAATGCTAGTGGGATGCTGAGATGCATAGTGAGAGGTATCACCAGCAGAAAGAGGGAGGTGGTGTTACCTCTGTGTAGATCTCTGCTAAGACCCCACCTAGAGTACTGTGTGCAGTTCTGGAGACTCATCTCCAGAATGATATAGACAGACTGGAGGTGGTCCTGAAGAGGGCAACTAATATGCTGCAGGGTCTGCATCAAAAGTTCTATGAGGGGGCAGGCCTGGTGGCGCAGAGGGCTGAGGCGCTGGACGCTTTACCTCATACCACGCCGGTGACCCGTGTTTGGGAATGAACACGGGCTGCTGGGGGTCGGCCGAGGCGGAGAGGGATGGAGCATCCGACGGCTGCTCTCCTTCTCCAGGGGGGTTACCTGCAAGCTCCCGCCGCAATACCGCCACCTTGGGGTGTCCTGGTGGAAGGTGCGGTAGATGGGGGGGAAGCAGTGAGGGAACAGGGCAGACATCAGCAGAGGGGCAGAGCAGGAGGCACGTCTCAGCATGTCTCCTTGCTCCCTGGCCTTCATTGCACACCGACGTCTGAGGAAGAACAAGGAAATGTCCCCCACCTCGCCTAAGTGACGACGCCTCACTGCATGCCCTCAGATCATCGGGGCAGACTCCGCTGTACTGGTCCACATTGGAAGTAAGCTGGGGAGGTAAGTAGGGTCCCTCCCCACCCTACACCGGGGAGTTATCAGGGCATCTAGGGATTAATGGTACCAAGTACTCTAGGGGCAGACCCCAGCGAGAAGAGGGATCATGCAGCAGTGGCAGTCTGAAAGAGTGGTGAAAGGGGGCAGTAAGGCGCATAGAAAAAATACGAAAGTAAAAAAAAAAGTTCTATGAGGAAAGACTAAAGGACCTCAATATGTACACTCTGGAAAAGAGGAGGGAGTGGGGATATGATAGAGACCTTTAAATACATCACGGGGTAAATAAGGTACAGGAGGGAAGTATTTTTCAGAAGAAAAGGTGCTCAAGAACAAGGGGACATGCTATGAATCTGGAGGGGGGTTGATTCAGGAGAGATGTTAGGAAGTACTTCTTCACAGAAAGAGTGGTGGATTCCTGGAACAATCTTCCAGCAGAGATGGTGAGGGCAAAGACAATGACAGGGTTCAAGAATGTATGGGATAGGCACAAAGGAATCATAGCGGAAAGGAAGGGAGGAGGGAGAAAGAGTGGTAGATCAAGTACGGACTGCGGTAACAGTGTAGGTAGGGAGGAAAGGGCAGACTGGGGTGGGCCATGCGGTCCTTCTCTGCCATCAAATTCTACATGTATATGTTGACATTTTGTGATTGGAGACTGAATAAGTCCTGTAATCATGCTGCTGTTCAAGATACTGCTGTTATGGGTGAGTTATATGATTTGTGGTACTGTACGCACGGGTTGAATACTCCAAATAGTGAAATTATAATAACACTAGCTGATATTGTATGCAACATTAACAGAGAAACATAGAATACTGCAAGCAGAAAAAGGCTTCATGGCCTATTCAATCTGCCTTGTGAAGTGCTAGGTATAACCTAGTTAAGCAATAATACCCGAGAGGGTGGGCGGTATTGGGCAATACCGGACCGCTCAGGGGCGTAATGAGGCCCGACGCCGCGGTGGAGGGCCTTATAGCCCCTGGAAGGTCCGGTATTGCCCATACCCCACCTCGAGGGTTATTATGCTTAGAAAATGGGCACTGTTAAAGAATGTAAGTTTAACTTAAAAAATTAACTAAAAATTAGTTTAAAATAACTTTTATAATAAAATAGTTCCTACGCCTTCATTTTACATGGTACATCTGGACACTGCACTGTACATTACAGTAGACACGTCCTTCTTGTACTGCATGGAAATAAATCACAAATAAATAAAATAAAGATAGTGTGTGTGTCTCTCCCGGTATTTGTTTCTTTAACTATCAACTTCGGGAAGTAGCTTTTGCTGTTGAGATTGGGAGTGTGGCAGTTATGGAGAGCGCAGTCAATTCAGTGACAGTTGCATGAAGGCAGTCAGGCTGATGGCTTCGTTTTGGTTTTTTGATTCGTGCCCGACTCCCACCCAGTTGCCTGAAGCCGATCGGGTTCACGGCTTCGTTTTTATTTCTTCATTTGTGCCACTCCCCCCAGTTGCCTGAAGCTGTTTTCTGTGACAGTTTTTTTTAGAGAGGTCAGAGGTTGCGTGTGGTAGGTCAGAGGTTACTATGGTGACACGGAAGAGCGTGTGGATAGTAACTGCTGTACTCGGAGCCAGTTGTTTTATATTTTTAAAACATTCTTCGCCTCGGTGGTTTGTGGAGCGGAACATCTGTTTCAACTGGCGGGATTGCGAGGGTGCGCGTATTTTATTAGTCGGCGAAAGTGGGCAAGCGGAGCAGGAGGAGCCACAATGTAGAGAGCTGTAGGAATGAGCGAGAGTGCTGCCAGTTGTGGGAATGTAAGTAGACACAGTATCGGGTTTATTTCGATAACAAAATGTTAAATTGATTACTGTAGGTAGCAGGAAGTTGTTTCTGTCAGGAAGGAGTGTATTGGGAGAAGTGATGGTGGTTCAGCTCTCTGCTAAGTGAAGGGGAAAAATGGCGGCGTTTTACATTTTAAATTAGTTGTTGCAGCCAATTATGTAGCAGGGTGGGCACAATACTACTGGGTGCAGGGGCACTGTAGACTGGTACTTTTTGTTTCCTGGGCATCTATTGAAAGTTAATGTACCCCCTTGGCAAGGGTACTAGCCAATCAGATGCCAGGAAATAAAAAGCCCATTTTCTAAAGATCCATAACCATACTCCCCTTCCCTGCCCTCCCTAGCACAATTGGTTTAAAGAGAAACTCTCTATTACAATAAAAATCTTAAAAACACTAGATTAACATCAATTACTGTAAAATGGGTTATTTTCATGTTAGTTATATATAATAACTGGTGAGTGGTTTTTCCCATAGGGAAACCTGGTTATAATTCACTGTTATAACCAGCTGGTTATAATGACGAACACACACCAGGTTTCCCTCGCACCACGAATGTGCCAGCCGTGGTTTTTCTGTTGTCGTGCCACAAAAAGCTCTGCACATCCAATAATGCTAACTCGCTTTACACCTAACTTTAGTTTTTTTTAAATATTCTGGCATGTTTCTGTGTCAATAAATAAAAAGGGACATATGTTCTACCAAGTACCTTCCCGTTCCTGGGCAGAGGTCCAGTTAAGAGTGGCAGTGGCAGTTAGGGAGTGGGGGTTCCAAACATTGATCACTTGCGGTTCATCCATCCAATCTTCATTTAAATATGCCACCAAATTGTATCGGGAGAACTGTGGCCAGGACACACTGTGATGTGGCGGGGGAGTGACCGAAACCACATAAGAAAGCAACCAGGGGCAAATAAGAACACAGGGACAATCCGCCTGCTGGAGAAACAGACAGCGCCACCTCATGGAGAAACAGGAAAAATGACTTTCTGCCTGAACAGCGCTAGCACTCTGTTTGTATTTTATATAATTGCTGTGGTGAAAAAATGCTCCCAAGCAATTATATAAAATAAAACATGGGGTGGTGTGTACACACACCATCGGTGTTGGATGCTTAAATAAACCCCTCAAGCTTCGCTCCTGGGGTTTATGTAGCATCCAACACCTTGGGTGTGTGTAAAATTCTCTTTAAACACACCACCACTTATTTTATTCTATATATAGTGTATGGCCGAATGTTGTTGTGTATGGAAATCCATACACTCAAAAAAGTGGTTCTGCTTCCCCATATTGTGCAGTGCCCCTCCCACACACACACACACACACACACACATAGAGGTGCCCAGGCCCACCATCTCCAACCCAGTGCCCCAGCTAGAACCCTGGTGGGCTATGGTCAGCCCATCCACCCGTGGCACCAACAACAGCTCCCCTCACACCCCATATGTGTCTGGCGGTGCCACAGCTCAGAACAGCCAGCAGCACATCCATCCTCACACCTCCACATCCGCTGGCCGCCTGACTGATGCTGGGAGCACACTGCTATTCTGGCGATGTGCTCCCAACATCAGTCATATGGCCGGCAGCTGAGGAGGTGTGAGGAGGGATTTACTGCTGGCCGTCCCAAGCTGTGGTGCTGCCAGACCTGTATGGGGTGTGCGGGGTTGATGGTGCTGTGGGTGGTAGGGGTACCACTGGGCAACAGGGATCATGCTGGGGTACCAGGCTCAGGGCTCAGGGGGTGGCCCACCAGCAAGTGGCCGGGAGATGAGGCAGAGATGTGTGGGGGGGCACATTGCTAAGCCTATCAGGGCTGGACCTCTGGGGGATGCATAGGTGTCTGTGGGCATGGGTGCCACTGAGCAGTGGGGCCGGGGGGACTGCAGCTGATGTGCGGTCGGGGTCGGGGCACTGCTGCCTGGGGGGACCTGGCATCCAGGAGGGGGGCTGGGATGATGCTGCAGGTGGGGGTCTTCCAAGCTGCAGGGGCTGGTTCCATGCTGCGGGGACCACCGAACCAAGAGGCATAGCCGTGCGGTTTTGGGTGCCTGCAGGTGTTATTCACACACCCGGATCCACGCCTCACTGCGTAAGTGATCCACTACAGGTTCTGGGACCACAACTGTGCCCCTGGCCACCCTGCAGAGCCCTGCATGCTTTGGGGGCAGAACTGCAGACAGGTGGCTACCAGTCGTGAATACCAGCATGTGTGCCTCTGTCCATGGGTGCAGAGCTATGAGGGTGGGGTATGCGCCTTTGGCATGTACCTTCCGCCTGATCATGCATAGGGCCCATTGTTTGTAGCTTCTCCTAAAGTGTAATGCAATTAAGTGCACACTGTTTAAATGCTCATCTGGGGACAGAGTATCAGAGCCGCTGTAATTCCTGCAGCTGTAGGGAAAAAGTGGCAAAAGTGGGTCTCCACTTGCTGAGCCACAGTTTCCCCACAGCTATGGTATTTTCAAAAGTGGAGCCAGTTTGCCACTGGTTCCACGACTTACAATAGCTTGCAGGTGTTGTTTCCTACAGCTGCGGAAAAATGTTACACCCGGTGGGACCAGGTGTGATATCTCCTGCAGCTGCGGGGAACTGAAAATACAAATCCCTGCTGGCCTGTTGGCACAGAGGTAGAACTACTACATGCGATGTGGATGACCCAGGTTCGGGAACAAATCCAGGAGTCTGAGGGTCGCCCGGGGGGGAGGCAGACAGAGTATCCAATGGACTGCTCTCCACCTCCGGGGAACAACTGTGGTCCAGTGTTCAGGTGCCCCCAGTGGAGGTCAGGTGATCAGCAGGCCATGACCATGGGAAAATGTGTCTGGGGCTGTTGGTGGACATCTGCAGCATGCATGTGGGAGCATGCACGTGCTGCACTGACATCATTTCATGTCTGTGGCCCTTGGGGAGATCTGGGGAGGGGGATCTGAGGAATGCCCAGCTGCATGATGCTAGTCCCTCTACTCTGCCCAAATGGCCATGGTGAGCCCCCCTTCATGGCCACATAGCTGGATCCTGAAGTGTGGCAGTGTGGCAGTGACCCTGCCATCCCTGCCGGGGCCGGGGGGTTGGGAGTGGGGAAGTTGACTCTGTTTGCCAGTGCTCTCCTGAGATAAAATAGATGCATCAAATAAAAAAAAATACAAATTGCAGTCTGCAACTGGAGTTGCAGAGAAGGACTTAGTTGCGAATCAGTTTGAAAATTCAGCCCCAGCTCAAATGTACATTTCTCAGTTTCCCCTATACTTTCCTGTTTAAAAAAATCTGATAAATTCACTTGGTTTAATTATATATTCCTATTAGTCCTATTATATATTTCTATTAGCTAGTAGACTTTAAAGGATGGGGGAAATTTGGGGTGGGCATCTGGCGAGAATTCAACCAAGCATGGATGCTAGTCAAAAATGGGACATTGTTAAAAAAGGGCTGGTGGAGGCTACTGGGACATGTCCAAGGACACGGAGTAAGAAGGGAAGAGCAAAGAAGCCCAGTTTGGTGACTCAAGAGGCCATGGAGGGGATGAGGGCCAAGAGAAAAGCATTTCAGAGACTCAAGAAATCAGGAGGGGAAGATGACAAGGATGAGTATACGAAGAAGTCCAGGGAGGTTACCAGGCTAGTCAGAGCAGCCAAGGCTTCAAGAGAGCTGAGACTGGCACAGGGTATTAAGGATGGAGAAAAGGACTTCTTCAGATACATAAATGAGAGAAGGAAGAACAAAAACCACATTGTGAGGATTAGGAAGGACAGAGGGTGGGTGGAGAAGGGAGTGGATCAGGCAGAGGCACTAAATGAATACCTCTGTTCTGTGTTCACAGAGGAGAAAGGGGGGGAAGATACCACAAGGGAGGGGTGGAGTGGGCTGTGGGGAGGAAGGGGTGACTGATATAGGGGTTTCAGTGGACAGGGTCCTAGAAGGATTATAGGCACTTAAGGTGGACAAGGGACTGGGACCAGACAGCATTCACCCTAGGGTACTTAAGGAACTAGCGGAGATGCTGGCAGGACCATTGGCTGACCTGTTCAATAACTCCCTGGACACAGGATGTGTACCACAGGACTGGAGGATGGCCCATGTGGTGCCCATTCACAAAAGTGTCCCTAAGGATGAACCGGACAACTACAGACCAGTGAGTCTCATGTCAATTGTGGGTAAGGTCATAGAGATTATCCTAAAAGAAAAGCTGGTGACCTTTTTGGAGGATAATGGACTCTGGGACAGTCAACAGCATGGGTTTGTCTCAGGCAGATCCTGCCAGACAAACCTAATTGAGTACTAATACTGGATGACCAGGGAGCTGGACAAGGGCCATGTGGTGGATGTCCTGTATTTAGACTTCAGCAAGGCCTTTGATTCTGTGCCACATGGGATGCTGGGGGGGAAACTGGAGTATATAGGGGTGGGAACAAGGATGGTCAAATGGATCAATAACTGGCTCAATGGAAGGCAGCAAAGGGTGGTAGTGGGGGAGAGGACTCTCATCCCTGAGGGCAGTGACAAGTGGCGTACAACAGGGATTGGTACTGGGATTGGTGCTGTTTGGGATATTCATAGCTGATATCTCACTCAGGATCCAGAGTAGGATCAGTCTGTTTGCAGACAACACGAAGATGGGCACTGTGGTAGATGACATCGAAGGTTGGAGGGAGCTGCAGGAAGACCTGATCAAACTACAGGAATGGTCAGAAACATGGCTGTTGGGGTTCAACACCAAGAAGTTCAAGGTACTGCACTTCGGGCCTAGGAACCAGGGTAGGAGCTATCAGCTGGGAGGGGTACAGTTGGAAAGCACTGAGGAGGAAAGGGATCTAGGGGTTCTTATAATGGGGAGTATGAACAACTCCACTCAGTGCAGGAAGGCGGTAGCAAAAGCCAACAAGATGCTGGGGTGTATAGCAAGGGGAATCCCCTCCAGAAATAGGGAGGTGATCCTTCCCCTGTATAGGTCACTGGTCAGGCTGCACCTGGAATACTGCTTGCAGTATTGGTGCCCTTTCCTGAAGAAGGATATCAAACTGTTGGAAGGGATGCAGTGTAGGGCAACAAATATGACCCAAGGATTGGAGGGAAAGTCCTATGAAGACAGGCTGGGTGAGCTGAACATGTACTCCGTGGAGGAGAGGCAAGATAGGGGGGATATGATCGAAACTTTTAAATACTTAAAGAGGATAAATAAGACTGATGCAGACTGGACTTTGCAGATTAGAAGAGGAAGGCATATGAGAAGGCTCCAGCTGAGACTGGAGGCGGGAAGATTCTGGAGGGAAATCAGGAGACATTTTTTCACAGAACAGGTGGTAGACAAACGGAATGCTCTGCCCGAGGAGGTGGTATCCTGTAGAACGGTGGGTGGTTTTAAGAGGGGATGGGACAGAGTGGTGGGGGAGGGATAAGGATGAATAGGGGTGGGGAGGGTGGAACAGCTGCAAGTTGAAGGGCTAGCTGCACAATTGTGCAGACTCGATAGACTGTGAGGTCCGTTTCTGCTGGCATTTTCATATGTTCATATGTTCGGACATATTAAGGGTACAGCCAGAACTGACAGAAAATGAACAGCTTTTGCTTAAGTGAACATTATTTATTTATTTATTTATTAGAACATCAGTTTAACAACCTTTGAGCCAGAGGCTCATTTACAAAGGTACCTTGTCACAGTGAGGACAAAACAGTGCAAGAAACAAACATCAAGGCAGACAAAAAATCAGAGTACATTTAGGAATCAGCCAAAAAATACAGGCATTTGTCAAACACAGTATACAATAGGCTTACATGTGCGCTTTACAGAGTAGACAATATACAGTAGTTACATGGAGATTGATTCAGTTGGGCAGATAAAGGTAAGGCTGGGTGGAAGACATCAGAAGAGGAGTGCGGGGAAGATAGTAGCAAGTAAAGGTAGAGCTGGACAGAAGGTCAGAGAGCGGCTCAGCGAGCTTTGTCTGGAAGGATAGGAGGAGGCTTAGAGGCAGGTACAGCTGCGTGTTGAGAGCAGGTGATTTCTAAGACTAGTTTTAAAATAAGATAACGAGGCGGCATCAGTTACTCCAGCGGGGAGGGCGTTATACCAACAGGGGCTCTGTGGGGTAAGCCCTTGACCTTGAGGTTTTCCCTCGGTATAACCAGTGCAGTTTTGCGGGATATGTGGGTATGCACTGTAGGGTTTGCACGGTGGATAGTGGTTGACAGACCTGGTGGGGATAGCCCAAGGAGTGATTTTTTTGTTAGGAGGCAGGTTTGGTATTTGAGGCGCTCATCTAGGTTGAGTAGATTAGCCATGGTGTACAGACGGCAAGTGTGGGTTAGACTAGGAGCCCCAGTTTTGAGCCTGCAGGCCTTGTTTAAGGTGAGGCGGATCTTGTGCAGGGCAGTCTGGTCTGCTGCACCATACACAGGTAGGTCATAGTCTACCAGAGATAGAACAGAGGATGTGACTGCAAGTCGGAGGGCATCCGTGGGGAGGCAGTTTTTATGACGATAGAGGATACCCAGCCGAGTGTTAGAGGCTGAGGCAAGGGCAGAGATGTGGGCATGAAAATAGAGGGCAGGGTCAAAGGTTATACCTAGGTATTTATAAAAGAGTGAACTAGCTCAATAGGGAGTTTAGAGGTGGAGTGGACTGCGAGAGGATAGTTACTGGATTTATTTTGGGGTGGGCAAAGAGCATGGTTTTGGTTTCTTTAGATTAATTACGAGCCTGTGCTCAGTAAACCAGGCTTCTTCGTCATTGTAGGATTCCTGCAGAGAATCCTGAAGTGAGATGGGATTACGGTCGGGCAAAGAGTACAGCATCATCTGCGTAAGAAGGATTTACCAGTACATACACTGGGCAGGGAGTTGAGAAAAGGGAAAGAGCAAGGGTCCAAGAATGGAGCCCTGAGGGACTCCGGAGCGGATAGGGCAGGTGCTGGAAAGTTCGCTGATTTTCACATCGCCAGAGCGGCCGAAAGCAGCTGAGCACCAGGAAACAGGCCCAGTGGCAAAGCCTAGGTGACTAAGGGTAGTTAGCAGGAGGGGGTGGGAGACAGTATGAAACGCTTTTGATAAGTCAATGAACACTGCACCTGCTAGGGAGCCAGAGTCCAATGAGGTGTGAAGAAAGTTAGAAAACTCCAGGAGGGCAGTATTGGTGCTGTGGCCTGCTCTGAAACCATGTTGTTCTGGGCAGAGGATGCTATATTTATCGAGGTATTCAGAGATTTGGGTGGCCACAATTTTTTCTAAGGCCTTAGAGAGAGAGGAGAGAGGATTGAGATAGGTCGATAATTGCTAGGGAGGGTCCTATCACCACCCTTGTGTATTGGGGTGACAGTAGCTATCTTCCAGGCAGAGGGAATTGCCCAGGCAGAGGGATTTCTAAAGAGGCTGGTGATTGGTGAGATAACCAGATCCAGAACCTGACGGAGAAGACTGGAATCAAGGGAGTCATTGCCAATTGTGTTACTCTTGCCCCAAGGCCTTGAGTGAGTAAGGTCTGACATCCTGGGCAGTGACTCGGCGCAGGTAGAACAAGGGGTGTGGGAGAATAGGGACAGACCTGGAGGGAGAGGGAATGAAGAAATTATCAGAAAGCACCGGGCTAAGGTCTGTGAAAGATTTGTTGAGGTGGTTGGCAATAAGGACAGGGTCTGAGGAGACCGAACCATTAATGTTGATAAACGAAGGTGGGGGGGAACGCGTGCCACCATTCAGCTGCTTAATGTTGTCCCAGAAGGTCCTAGCATTCCCCCATGAGGAAGTGAGGGAGGCTTGATAGTGCTCAGCCTTCGCCAGTGGATGGCCCATGTACATTTGTTCGGCAGCAGCATAGGCTAGCCTGTCAGCTGGGTGGCCTGTTTCTGTGGCAATGTGCCATAGATTGTCCCTGTGCTTAAGAAGTTGGCGAGGTGGGGTAATCCAGGGGCATGCCTTACTTTGGACCAGCGGCAGTTATGGGTGCAAAATGTCACAAGCAGAGTTGAAGGTGTGGATAAAGAAGGCAAGGCCGCGTCAATATCCAGGCGCTTAGTATAGGGGACCAGTCTATGAGGGCTAAGAGTTGCTTATGGCCTTCAGCCCACCAGGTCTAAGACATCGCCAAGGGTAGTTTGTGCTGTGGGTTTGGGCAAGGAGGTTGACCAATAGAAGAGAACCGGGGAGTGGTCGCTAAGGCAGTCTGGGAGGATTTGGATATTGCGGATGCGGTTAGGGCGGTTTGTGAGGACCACATCCAGGAGTGTGCTAGAGCCCATTCTAGGATTCACTCTAGTGGGTTGGGAGACTAGCTGGGTTAGGTCGATGGCTGTAAAGGCATCACGGGAGGAAGTGGATGAAGGGCTGAGCCAATTGATGTTCAAGTCCCCCACAAGGATTTGGTCGGAGGAGTGGGGTAGGGAGGTAAGATAATCGATTAGTGGGCCTAGTGCTTGTGCTTGATTTTTTGGAGGCATGTATGCTGTAGTCAGGTAGATGGGACCCCTAGAGGGATCAGGAGATAGTTTTAGGGTTAGGGCCTGAGCCCTGAAGTCAAGGACCGGGGCTGGGAGGGCTAGTCCAACGAGAGGGTCTTTGACATAAATGGCACAGCCCCCACCATGCCTACCAACATGGTCCTCCAGATACAGGGAGTAGCCAGGGAGTGAGACCAGGGAGTCAGGGGTAGAGTCTGACAGCCAAGTTTCAACTATTGAGATAACGTCAGGTTTATGAATCGCAACCCAGCAATTGAGAGAGTCGAATTTTTTAAGGAGGCTACATATGTTCATGGAAGCAATATGAAGCCCGGTGGATTCCTTTGAGGAGCCTTTGCAAGCTGGACTGGGATTGGGATGTATGTTACCAGTCAGAAGCAGAAGGAGGAGGGCTGCTCTGGATAGGGTGGAACAGGATATTAATTGGCCTATTTATAACACCCTGATGCTTAGCTTTGTTTTGAGTCAAGGCAACCCCCACCAGGAATGTTTATAGTTCTGTGGTATACTCTAGTTAGACAGGCAGCTAGTAGAGAAGTTCCAGAGAAGGAGCTGTAGAAAGCCTGAAAGAGTGGATTTTTAAGTGTTGTTGTAATGTGCAGCTCTGAAGGAGTCCTGGGGGCTTAACTTTTTTTGTTTGGTTACTGGGTAAGGCTCACTAGGCACAAGTGCCTGTTTTCAGGGGCGAGCCAGGACCACTGGAATACTTAAAGTGACTTGCTCAGGATCACACAGAATGCAGGTGGAGCTTGTGGGAATCAAACCTAGGTCCTCTGGATGTTTTGGATGGAAAGGGACCTGGGGGTAATCGTATCATATGACCTTAAGGTTAGCAAGCAATGTGAGAAGGCAGTAGGGAGGGCTGGGGGGATACTGGGATGTATAGGGAGAGGCATCGCCAGCAGAAAACAGGAAGTTGTTATCCTGCTGTACAGACAGTTGGTGAGACCCCATCTGGAGTACTGCATCCAGTTCTGGAGACCCTATCTCAGCAAGAACATATTTATTTAGCTTTTGTTTACCGGATAAGTACACTAGACAAGTATTATGCCTATTTTCAGGAACGACCCAGGAGAGTACAACATGAGGAACAACAGTCAAGGAGACATGGCAAAGAGAGTACAGTTTTTTTGTCACAGTAAACAAACATGTGGAAAATACATCATTTGACACTAGGGAAAACATACAGTAGTAAGCACATTTCAGATTATACAATCTAGACTAGCTAGTTCAACTGACAGATATATACAGGTATGCATACATAGGAGTGGAGCATAGCTCAAGGACTGGATTGGTCATAATATAACTTATAACATTGTCGTATACACCCCCTAGGCTAGTTGGATCACGGACAGGTATATACAGCTCATCACTTTTTTCTAAATATGCACATGTTAGAAACAGAAACACTTGGTGGTACAAGTTTCTACCGAGGTGACCAAAAGCAAATATGTCATGGTTGGCCTATGACAGGTAGACAATAATGGGTGTAAAAATGCCCAAGGCTTTTAGGCAGGAGTAGTCAGAAGTCATTGATACAGTGGGGAAAATATCTCCAGGAATTCAATGGAGACAACCTGGGGAGGTTCAGACAAAACAATTTGACATTTTACTCTAGGGAGGTTTGGGGCAGTCACACTCTGATGGTAGTTTTAGGAAACCCCACAGGGAATTTCGAAAACTCAGATAGGAAGGGGCAGCTCGGATATCCACAGGCAGCGAATTCCAGAGTCTGGGCGCACTTATGGCAAAGTCCCGATCCCCGATGAGGGTCCAGGTAGGAGGGACTTTGAGCATGCCTGATGTGAGAGACCTAAGTTGGTAGGGGGTGGGATTCAGTTTAGGCAGAAGCCGGGCCAGCCCTTGGGGGGTGCTAGTTCTGATCACTTTCCCAGAGAGGCATCCCAAACCAAAATCAAGGTATCTAGCTGGTGAGAGCCAGCAGAGTTTCTCATATAGCTCACAACGGTGGGTGAGTCGGGGGCAGCCAAGGCAAAACAACAAATGTTATTGTAAGCAGTGTACCACCGGGTGAGATGTGTCTTTGGAGAGCGAGCAAATAGGTGCAGCCCATAGCTGAGGGAGGAAGGTACACCCTTCGCTAGGGCAAGCCTGGCTGCTGGTGTAAGGTTATACTTGGCCCTATAGGCCAGACCCAGTTTGCAGTTTGCAGCCCTGCAGATGTTAAGGATATGATTTCCCATGTCAAGTTGGGGGTCAAGTGTTACCCCCAGATATTTGATGGAGCTCACTATGGGTAGTGAGGATCCATCTGCACTGGTGACGTGTAAGCAGGCCAATGAGGCTTTGATTTTAGCCATTGAGCCAAAGAGCATAGCCTGTGTCTTTTTCAGGTTCAGGACCAGCTTGTGTCTAGTAACCCATGACAATACCCTGTTAAAGTCATCGGACAGGTTCTGGTTTAGGGTAGTGGCATTCTGGGAATGAGCCAGAATTACCAGATCATCTGCATACATGGTGGTGCTACAGCTGGTAGTAACCATGGGTAGTTGATTGATGAAGAGGGAGAAGAGGAGGGGACCCAGTACTGAGCCTTGAGACACTCCGGAGATCACTGGTAGGGGCTCGGAGAGGACTTTATTGAAGCAGGTATGCTGCTTTCTGCCATGTAGATAACCCATTAGCCATTTCATGGCATGGGGGGAGAGGCCAAGTGACCACAACTGTGCACCAAGCAGTTTGTGGTCAATGAGAGTCAAAGGCTTTGGACAGGTCAATAAATATTGCACCAGAGAGTTTGCCCTGGTCCATGGCTGTCAGATACTTGATGTAACCGGATTAAGGCTGTGGTGGTGCTGTGTCCCTTACGAAAGCCGTGCTGGAGCTGAGGACAGAAGTTCATGAGAGTGGATATATTCGGAAAGCTGCTCGGTCACTACCTTTTCAAGCAGCTTGCTAAGGGTTGGGAGAATGGCAATCGGTCGATAATTGTCAGGTAGTTTGGGATTTCCTTGCTTCAGTACAGGGATAATCCTCGCCTCTTTCCAGATGTCTGGGATGGTCCCCAGACCAAGGGATAGGTTGAAGATAAAGGCTACTGATACATAGACAGGATGGAGGCAGTCCAGAAGAGGGCAGCTAAAATGCAGCAGGATCTGCAAGAGAAGCCGTACAAGGAGAGACTAAAGGAGCTTAATATGTATACCCTTGAGGAAAGGAGGGAGAGGGGGGACATGATAGAAACTTTTAAGTACCTCAGTGGAATTAACATAGACCAAGTGGGTAGCATCTTTCCGAAAAAGAGATGTGCAAGAACAAGGGGGCACAATTTGAAGATAGAGGGGGGACAGCTTAGGGGCAATGTGAGGAAGTATTTTTTCACAGAGAGGGTGGTGGACACATGGAACAGACTTTCTGAGGAAGTTGTGGGGTCTAAAACTGTGGGAGAATTCAATAATGCATGGGACAGACATAAGGCAATTCTTGTGGGTGGGGGTAGGAAGAAATAGGCTGTTGGTTAACTAGGATCTGCAGCTTATCCTCTAGGTAGGGGAAACGGGCAGACTAGGTGGGCCAAGTGGTCCTTAGCTGCCGTCAAAGTCTGTGTTTCTATGTTTCTAAGCTCATTCACAGCCCGTTACTCTAACCATTAGGCTGTACTGCTAACTGGGGCCTTTTCTGTGACAGACATCATGGAAAAAAAGAGCCTGCTTATGTGCACAGCTTGCTTAAACTCACAAAACTGCTGTTTTCCATATATATATATATATATATATACACACTTATCAGGACTCTGAATTATTTCTAAAAGGCTATTTGCTGCCAAGAACTGGCTCTATAATTACAAATAGTAACATCACAGTTTCTGCATGTAATGGTGTATTAAAGAGCTAGTGGAACCAAAACAGACAGTAAAATGATACAAATTTGAAGAAGTAGTCAGTTGTAACTTTTTTCTGAAGCATTTTTCTTTTCCTCTGTGCTCATTAAAAAGTTTTATATGTGTTAATATTGTGCTGGATGTGTGGAACAGTTCTTAGCCTGGCAGCTGACATATCTGTCTCTACCCCACTGTATCATCAGCATTGTGATCTCATTGACCGTGACATCACCGGTGACTGCCCTGGAAGCTATTAAGGGTCTGTTCCTAAGCAGCAGTGATGTCACAATCAGTGAGCTCATAGTGCTGATGATGTAGTGGGGGGACTAGAGCTAGATATGTCAGTGGCCAGGCAGAGTGCTGTTCTGTACATCACACCTACTGACACCAGGTAAACAATCTTCTAACTAACTAAAGTGAGAAGAAAATGAACCTTAGATATAAAAGGTAATACTGCTTCTAAAAACTAATGTTAGTTTTAGCAGTACACTAGCTTTTTAAGTTCTATTTCTAAAAATAATGGTAACACTTTAGAGGAAATAAGCTACAGATACTATATATAACTCCCTCTCGTCAAGAGGTTTAAATCAGAGTTTAAAACCTACCTATTTCAAAAAGTGTTCCCAGATGGTTTTAATTCATTTATAGTTTTATATTTGTATTTATTAATGTCCTTTTATTGTTGTTTGTACAGCGCCTTGGTTTTAAGAAAGGCGCTATATAAATAAAGTTTACTTTACTTACTTTAATCTCTCTTAGCTCCCGTAACCAGCCCTTAATGTCTGTCCCATTCCCTATTGAATCCTTCCGCCATTTCCACACTGATGACCGCTGTGGGCAGCCTAATCCACTTTTCCACTACCCACTCTTTGAAGAAATACTTTCTAATGTCCTCCACTGAGATCAAACTGACCGGCCTATCCTTTCCACCACCTTTGTTAAGTGCCACAACGTCCACCACTCTCCAGTCTGCAGGCACCTCTTCAGACTCCAGCGACCAGTTGCTCACTGTTTTAAGGCTACATCCTTTGACCACCTGAATAGGTTATTGTTGAACTCAGATAATTAACTGAGATGCCCCCATTCAGTGCGTTTTGTGTTTTCTATTGGTACAAGTTGAAGTACCTATACCTTTATAGTGTATGGTGGAACGTCATTGTGTATGGACATCCATACACTGTAAAAAGTTGTTCTGCTGTAGTAGTGACATAGCTATTAATGCAGAAAGACTTTTCATTCTGCATTACTAGCTATGTCACAATACAACCGCCCCTATCAGCACTGTTCATAGAATGGGGGCGGTTAAAGCATGGCGTGCGTGAGCTGGTTCACAGGTGGGTGGATGGCTGAGAAAATCGGGCCCCTGACAACAAAGACTGGCAGCCTTAATAACAAAAAGTAAACAATTGTGTTTTTTGGTACCATACACTATATAGAATGGTGTATAGCAGCCCAAATGCATAACATTGCTATTTTTAAGCGTCATGATTACTATGACGTCAGAAAGACCTCTTGAGCTTTGCTCTTGAGGTCTATAACATCCTAGTAACCACTCGGTATAAGAATAGCATCATTGTGTATGGGCAACCATACACAATCCTATATATTTTCAGAAATGTAAAATCTCAATCAGTTAATTATAACTATGAATTGAATCATGTTGTTAACAAGAATTTTTGTTTGTTTGTTGAAAATAATTTGTTTGGTAAATTTTGAACTACAGTAAATCCTGGTTGGACTACTCATGGGATTGAGACCCCTGTGGATTTTTGCTTGTGGTGTTTGAATGAAAGCCATGCTATTAAATACCAGGAATATGATTCACAAAATAGGTCATATCAGGTCCTGGACAGATTTCACACTTCCTGACATGGTTCTAATTACTGAGACTAGGTTTAAAAAGTAAAATTTGAATGATAGTGAAATACATGTTGATAGTTATACTTGTTTCAGGCAGGATAGAGCTTTAGGAGACAGTGGAGAATACCGGACCTCCGTCGAACCTATGCTATTAGCGTAGAGTTCAAGTTACGCTACTCTCTCAAAACTACCTTTCGGTTATTTTGTATTAGTTTATTTGAGTTGAGTTTAAAAAAGACAAGGAGGATGGGGGGGGTGAAGCCCCCCAATTCAAATAAACTGAAACCAAAATTAACAGCAAGCACAAGCCCACACTGTATTCACAAAAGCTTTACGCTTCACAAGTAGCAGTGGTCCGGTATTTTCCACCATTGCTGAGCTTTAAAGGGGGGTATATGGAAAATCAGAATTCAATGCTACATTGCTAAAAATCATTTAGTATTCCTAAGTCTTTTGAATGTATAATAGTGAATTTGAAAATCTCAGTAAATGAGTTAATTGTAATTTTAGAGAGTTATAGGCCACTTAGTGCGGATTATTCTTTTTTAGAATTTTTTGGTACTCTAGTTTCACATATTAATAATGAAATAATCTTATTGGGAGAGCTAAACTGGCATTGGCTTAGTAATAAATCAGATGACTTAAAAAGTGTGTGTGGTAAATCAAGTTTCACACTAGGGCTAGATGGACTGTTCTGCCAGTAATCAGAACACCTCCTCCCCCCCCCCTCAGATCCAGTTCTTACCCATGAACTTGAATAAATATGGATGCAGTTTTTTGAGTCCGGTTTGGAGTCAGGGGATAAGCTGTTGTTTTTTCAGTTCACCTACCAGTGTACTGGTCCTCCTATGTGCAATGTATGTGTGGTGCCAGTTTCTCCCCTCCTCTAGATCACACTCCCGGGCTCTTCTGGACCAGGGAGGGGGGGCTGGATGGAAACTTTATGCACAGTGGGTGTGAGCATGGGGTTGGTGCCTCGGCGAGTGGTTGGGGGGAAGTACTTACACAGTATCATGCTGGATGACGCTGTTGGCACATCAGACTCTACACAGAGCATCAGCAAGTGGCCAGTGACAGCCAATGGAAACTGAAGCAAAATGGGTGTCCTGTAACTCCATCACACAAGGTATATAATCCTGCTTCATAGTATGTAATGTGCGGAGAGAGCATGAGCTGACTGGGATTGAGTAGTGAGCAAGAGACAGACAGAGGAAACTGAATAGGTGGGAAGGCCAAGAGAGAGAAAAAAAACTAGTCTAACATTAAAGTAGCACACTAAACCCCCTACCAAACAAACAAGCATTTGTCAATGCTGAACATTTGCAAGCAAGTATGTGCTGTGCAGGTGTTTGGTACTGATGGTGCACAGATGCAAATGGCCTATGCCAAGGGAAGATTCCATTCAAGGGCCTTGCACTTCGGTACAGTGGCAGATATGATGAATTTATGGGGCTGTCTGGTGGCTGTGGAAGCAAAGGGCCCTGTGGTCCTGCACTTCCATGTGGCCGCAGATACAGATGCACAGGGCAGAGTACATCTGTCAGCCAATGCACAAGGCATTCTGCCACCCTCAGGTGAAGAGGTGCAGGACCCTATGCCAAGAGGACAGACATCTTAACTATATGGTACTCCCGGGCCCATGCAGACAACCTTGCACCTTTCATTTCCTGGCTGAGGGTGGTCGCATAACAGTGCCATTCCCCCACCTTCACTCCATCCAGCTGGATCACTGAGCTAACCCCGAAACTCAGCTCCCTGGCATGGGATCAGAAAGCATGGCCACTGGGGAGAAGAGTGGCACTACACACAAAGCTTGTTAACCAATTAATGTTTTTTTAAATTTTGACCCCAACTTTTCAAGATACTCATTTTTTGATTCATCTTACAAGCATAACATGTACCTTGTATAGCACATTGGCCAGAATGTCATTTTGCACCACAGGCGCAAAACATGTCTGAACCAGGATTTTAAAAAATGACACCTGTCACGTCTATGAGGTAGTGTGGAAAATGGCTATGTTGAAAATTTGGAGTGAAAATATTGAAAATTAGTGAAGTTATGAGTGAACGTTGAAATACTGTAATGTTCAGTCATAAAATGGACATTTTACCATATCTGTACACCAAATTTTCACAAACCGTTTACTTTCTTGAGGCGGCTACCAGTTGGAAAGTTGAGCTCCCAGACGTATTCTGAGTACACACATGGACTTGAGGAGTCGGAGCCCAGACAACCATTTGAAAGGACCAAATGCTGGGTCATCAGATGAAAAGTGCTTTTATTAGTTACAAAAGAAACATAAAAACAAGGGAGACGGTATCCCACTAACTACCAAACGTTTTTGAGACATGTGTCTTTTTCTCAAAGCTTGCTGACCAGCTTCATGCAAATGAAAGGACCAAAGCCTCCTCTGATTGGAGTGGCTTCAGTCCTTTCAAGTACAAACAGTGAGTGCTGTCATGACCACAGTGTGCAGTCATTGGTCTGGACTACCAAGCTCCTGCCAGTTTGAACTGCAATGGGCTCAGCAGTGACACACCTTCAAAATCCCCTTTAGTGTAACAAAACGTTTCTTGGGCATGTGCAAGCAAACGTAAAAAAGGGGCTGCTGCTGGCTGTTGATACTACTTTGTTCATGTAGCAGCAGGCAGTGCTGCTGGCTGAAGGCCCAGGGAAAGGCAAATCAGGAAAGTCTGTCTGTGTGCTCCTGTTAGTCTGTGATACATCACTACTGAGAGGGAGAGAGAGACATCAACATTTTATGGCAGGCAGAGCAAAACCAAAAAGAATTTATAAAAAAAAAAATGGAGATTGAAGATATAGGAGACAAGAGTACTAGTAAAGATAGATCAGATGGTGGGTCACTGTATCTACCTACAAACAGCAAAAAAAATACAGAAAGCAGATTACAGAGAAATTATGTGAGCAAGAGAAAAGTAGAGATCAGGGCCAGATATTCAGATGTGCGCACAAGCGCAATGTTTGCTCTGCACCAACACTTGCACTGGTCCTTTAGCATGCCACATTCAGAGGCATTGCAGTGGTACCAAGCCCTATGAATATAGGGTGGATTGCACAGATTGTGCAATGCACTGCAGCAGCAGCACCACTCTGAATATAGCACCAAGGATAGTGCTCAACACAAGGTGGCATGCAGTGGTGCAACCCAGACCAGAGCACTGGGTACAGAGCTGCACACTGTGCTGTGGTTAGGAGAGAAGGGCACCAATAACACATGTGACACAGCAACATGTGTATCAAAAATACATTTTAATGCAACCAACTGGCAACAGACCATACAAAGCCAAAAATATAACAGCAACATTTTATGCAATGGGGGTGAGGAAAACAAAACTGTGATAACCACTCATAAAAAGAGGTGGAAGAAAACCTATGGGAACACCCACTCCCCCACCAATGCTGGTCCTGTTTTAGTGGTCCTCTGCCATTGGTGGTGGTGGTGGCAGCTGCTGCTGCGTCACCACAGTGAGGTCCCTCATGACCGCTGTGGTTTCCCTGACCCACCTCACCAGGAGCCTAAGAAGGCGGCATTGTCTGTGGCTAAGGTTATCCCTGCCCTCCCTTTTCAGCATGTCCACTCAGTGGACTCTGGTATGGTGGGCATCTGTGGAAAACAAGACAGAGAACTAAGCCAGTGAGGAACACAGGACAAGGGACACAGGACTAGCATTACATGTGGAACGGAGTACATCTGGCAGACACCTGGCCTGCCGTACTACACAATGGTGGAGGGTGTCAGGCATCCACAGCAGCATGGACGTGGCATACCAGAGACAGCATGGTGGACCCCACAGTAGAGGACTACAAATGCAATGAGTGTGCTGTGCTGCTACACAGAGGGATACAGCCCTTCAAGACACAATCAATGCAGGTGGCCATGCCAGCTAGGGAACTGCAACACAAGCACCTGCAGCGCAAAGCCAGGGTGCCATAGGCTGTGGAATGGCTAGGGATGCAGTTAGCCTCACACACACCCCCTCTGCCCTACATGCATGCCACACTGCACTTAGCCCATGACAGCTGTACATGATGACAGACAGCTGGGGCCCACCTTTTTTGGCTGCAGAGTTCAAGGCAGCCAGACATGTGTGACACACAGCTCAGCTGTCTGTGGATGGCAAGAGTATGCTGTGCTGTGTGCAGTGGCCAAAGTACCACATGTGTTCTGTGATGTTGTACACAGGTGGTGTGCTATATGCACCCCCCCTTGTTGGCACAGCACTGGTGAGGGATGCAGACCTGCCTGGAGGCACCCTCCCCAACCTCCATATGGCCTCACCACCCTAGGTACAGAGCTTCCACTCAGCCAGCACTAGTGCAGGACATAGGCCTTGCAAAGTTCCGGTCAAGACCTAATGTACGCATGCCCCTTCCCCATACAGTGGAGTAATCATACTCCAGTCATCACTGTGTTCACTAGACACCACCACATCTGCATAGCAATGTCAAGCACATATGCAACATTAAATGCACTGCCCGCCATGGCACATATCCACGGCACCGGTGAGCCGCAAAGACATGACACATAGTGTATATGGCACTGGAGATGGCATCACTGCATGTGGACCACCATGGCGGCTGTATGGCATGCAAGGTGGGACATGGTGGTGTACTGGTGCTACAGTGGCCAATGCCTACCACCTGATACCAGCCATGCATACAGAGTCCCAAGCATATGACAGTACACACCTGAATGACATTGATGAGGTCAAAACCAGGGCTATGAACACTACTACTGGCCCTCTAGGACACCTGGTCAGTGACACGGGGACACACCACCACCTGGTGAAAGGCATGCCACAGCACAATAGACAGACACATGGCATCATGCTAGCAATGCATAGGTGCACACTGCACCAACTATGACACACCACAGTGCCAGTGGTAGGCCATTCCCCAAGTGCAGGGTAAGTGCCCATCACCCAATTCCCTGAGGTGATGCCCCATAGGCATGCATCCTGCATGGTGGGCCACACAGGGACGTCAGTCACTGGTCACAGAGGCATGCAGCATACTGCAGGCATGGGTAGCAGATGAGTCTCAACAGTGGCAGGGCCAAGGATGTAAGGGGGGAATTCCCCTCCTTGATTGAGATCACCCCTCCCCACATTGCTTCCTCAACCAGGTGTAGAATATTGGTGTACATCCCACCACTGACCAACAGCCAGAGTCATACCGGCCCATCTGGATACCTGAAAATGTTCAGGAGTGGGCGCCCCCCCCCAGCAGAGTTCATGACTACTGTCTAAACTCCGAACATCTGTGCATATATTACCTATTGTCCATTTAAATATACTATTTTTGGCACTGCAAGTAGATTTAAGAGGCAAACGCAGAGCTAGCATATCAATCACATTGGCATGGAATACTGACATACATGTGTCACTCTAGGCCCTGCCCTATTGATGTTCCAGGTGGGCTCCTACATCTACTTTACAGGTGGTTCACCAGTATCCCTGTCTGACCCTGCCAGTAGCATCCCCCTGTGCCATGCTCCCCAAGCCAGCCCCATCATTTACATTGGTAAAGTCTGCCCTTTGTGTGATAACCAAGCAGGCCATGACCCCTGCCCATCCCAATACCAAGGCTGTCACTGCCCACAAGTCTGCTGACACCCTGCATACCACACAGAGGCTACTGTGTACATAACACTGCATACGGCACATGCTACAGTGTCCATCACACTCCACCAGTGTATTACATAGCCATGATTGCAACAACAGATAAAGTCAAGCCCTAACATCTATACAGGTGGTAAGACTATGGCCATAGCAGCCCAACCTGTTCTGGCACCTCTAAGCGTAAACATGCAGCCTTGGGTGTGACGAGCAATGCATGTTACTTATGAGGATACCCCTCCTGCAAGTAGCTTCTACAGGCCCCATCACAACCTAATGATCTGGGCTGATCCTCCTTGTGTGGTCCCACTGATCTGTGCCCCTGGCTGGGGCTGGCTGTCCAATGAGGTCTGTAGAGGAGGGAAAGGGACGTGTGATCAGTATCCTGCAGTGAAACACAGGGAACCATTCAATACACACTACACACTATACAGTATAACCACTCATATGCCTGTACTGTGCACCAGCCATCACATGGGCATGATGTGGATGGACAAGTCTGAGCAGGTCTGCAACATACCTGTAGGACCACCTGTGGCACCACACGCATGTGAGCCATAGCAGTAGGTATGATACGCCCCCTTATGTTAGGTAGGGCCTTGTATAGTGTATGCCATCTGTTTAGTGCCCCATCCTGCTAGCCCCCAGCCCCAGTACAACAGACTCATACATGTCAGTTGCAGACCCTTTCAAGGCATGCTACGCATGAGTATACATGGTGCTCCAGGTCACAGATGATGGGCTGGCAAGGCATGCCTGCACAACAATTGGGGGACGGACACAGGTATGGCCCTTCATAGTGGCCACTGTATGCCTGGAACCCCCTGTGCATTGAAGTAGTACCCCATGCTATACCTGGTAGAAGTATAGCAGTGCCCATGCTGCACAATACAGACAGTGCACACCATACACAGCACAGCTACATGTAGGACACATGTACCACCCTCCCAGGTCATACCCCGTAACTGGCAGTGACATGTTGAGGTCACTGTACCTAGTAGGCAGACCCTGCATAACATGCCATGACACTATACATGGGCTTGTCATGCATCCGGACACTGCTGCCATGTCGCTGTGGTGGCTAACAACTGTGCAGCCCAGGCAAGTGCATGCCTCGGGTAAGCACAGTGCATGCAGCCATGTTCAGGGCACAGGGACATCCCATGGGACAGAGGGCCCAGACACCTGCATTTGCACCATCAGACCATGCCATGGGGGATGTCCAATAGCACACAGAGGAACAACATGGACATACAGGTAATGTGCAGTCCGATGGGGGCAGTAGCCCTCCTACACCCTAACATGACACAGGCCTGTCCACAGGCTATTACACACACAGTACATACGACCATCTGTACTCATCTGGCCTAGGCACATTGCTACCATCCACCATCACCCGCAGCTGCTGCAGCTGGTGCACCTCCCTTCCCGGAAGGTCACTGTATCTGAGGCTGCACTGGTCAACAGTGTGGGTGATCCCAGTTCTGTGTGTGGGGTGTCACTCCACAGATATCCATACCTCACTTCAGGGCCTGCCTGCCTGCCCCTGCTACATCCTCCAGCATCTGGTTCTCTCAGGCCTCCACCAGGTCAACCAGAATGGCCAACTTGGTGGTGGTTTACCTATGATCCCCCTGCTGAATGGCCCTGCATCATCTGCTAGACATTTCCTTCCCACTATATAGCCAGCTTGTACCATGCTGCCGGGTTCTGGGCTATCTGCGTGTGTCCTATGGTTTTGCACTCTATGTTGCCATGGTTGTGCTGCACTATGTAGCCTTGTGCTGCGTAACATGTACGTAAGGGGTTGGGGACTGGATTGAGAACATGAGTCCAGCATGTGGTGGCACACGCATGAGACCTGCATGCACAACCCTGCACAGTGCTGCACACAGATATTGTGCAGTTATCTGATGCATGGGGCTACACAGACCAATGGTATCATAGGCAGCAGGTGATGTCATGACTGCGCCACAACATTGCACAAACTCAACCGCAGTGCAAAGCAGTGCACTACTACAAATGGTGTTTGCTCAGTGGACAAACTGCATTATTCAGAGTAGGTATGGAAATGTGTTAATTTTGCCATCTGTGGGCAAACACCCCCATTTGCATGTCCTTAAAGGTATGCATGCATTAGCAAGTCTGACTGCACCTGGAGTCTATAAAGGAGCATAGTGCACCACCAAGATTCCACAGCTGAACTGCAGGTGAATGGAGATAGATGTCCTATGAAATGGCCTAGAAAGGGATGGGTGAGCACTGGACTGCGTGTATGTAGTGGCTATAGCATGGATCCCAGATTAATGTGACATTTTCAGTGTACCACCAGGGTGAGTTCCTCAGTGTTCCGGTAGCTTCCATTTCGTAACATAGAGGACAATGTAGTCAGTTGTCCTGTGTGGTAAATGTAAGTCCATGGAAACATTTTCTGTGTACATGTCTCAGTTGCCCTGAACAATACAGGAAGCCCTGTACATCTGGGGGCCCCGCTACTTTGGAAACCCTGAGGTGGGGGAACTCTCACATCCAGATTTCTAGGTTGTGTATGTGGTAAGAGTAAGTGGTGGTACTCGCTTATAGTAGTCAGTGGGGCAGGATAATACAGGTGGCAGGCCTCTCGTACATGTTTCAGTGAGGTGATTGAATGGAGTTCCTGTTACCCCTGTCCAATGTAGCCCTTGTGTGTATGCTGCATGCAGTAGTACTCTGGACACATGGTAGTGGTGGCTTATGGCATCCACAGCTAGTGGTGGTGTTGCCATGTCAGGGTGGAAGCATCCTCTACCGTGGTCGAAATTGCACACTGTCAGCAGAGTCATCCCCTCACATACAAGTGAAGGTGGTGACCGTGCTGGGTTCTTGAGGGCCCCTACCCATATCCACCCCTGCCTGTCTGTCACTGTCACAATGGCTGTGTCTCCACAGAGGCAGGCCTGTGTCAGGCAGCCAAGGGCTGTGGTAAGGCAGGCTTTGCAGGGACACCTACGAAGTCGGGGCCACTCCTCAGACCCATTCAGCTGTGTGCCTTTGTGTGTACTCCCCGGTCAACTATATTGCACTCTACTGTCCAGCAGGTACCATGGAAGACACCAATAGAATTTTGGCCCACCACTTCTCTGCAGAGGAGCTACAAGTGCTGACACAAGCCTACAGGGCCAGGAAGGAGGTCTTGTCCTGCAGCAAGAGCATGAATGCCCAGGTACTGCAGGCCTGGGAGGAGATAACCGATGAGATCAATGCCATCAGTGGCCACAGAAGTGCTTCAGGGACATAAGGAGGTGGATGAAGAAGGTCATGGCAACACAGCGCAGGGAGTTCCATGCTACAGGCTGGGACCCACAGGCATTGGCAGCTGCACGTACCCTGGATCCTGCAGAGGAGGCCATAGAATCCACCCTGTGGCCCATGGAGGTGGTGGGAGTGCCAGGCGGTGGCTACAAGACCCAAGTTGGACCTACCCAGCCATGTGAGTGACAGGTACTGCAACATTCTGTTGATCATGTGTGTATATGTAGGTGTATATAGGTGGGGGTGCATGCATATGCCAGAGCTGGGTGACACATTGGGTGTGGGTCACACTATTGTTTCCCTGTCACCCAGTGTGTAGCTGTATGCAGATCCATGATTGTGCCCCATGGCGATGGGATATGTGTCCACTGGGTGCTGGGTGTGTCTTCATAGGTGGGGGATGTGTGCCCTCTGATGCTGAGTATGTGTTCACTGGTGGGATGTGTCGTTCCTGGTGCTTGGTGTATGTTCACAGGTGTTGGGTTGTGTGCTCACTTGTGCTGGGACATATGCTCACTGGTGCTGGGTTGCATGTCCCATGGTGACTGGGTGTGTGCTCACCAGTGTATAGGTGTGGGGTGTGTAAGGACGTGAAGGTATAGGTGGTGCACCACACATACAGCATGAGCACAGAGTCACTGTACACCGGGCATGCATTCTGCTTCCCCCTGCACATCGTTCTGTACATTACGGTGCTATAAAACCCCCTTCTCATCTCCCTACAACACACAATATCATACCTCACATAGCAAAGGACACCCCAGGACCATCTTGGTGGCAGCTGCCCCTTCCACCAACCCATCTGCATAAGCAGGCAGACAGCATAGATACATAGACACTGTCGGCAGATGAGGGCCAATGGCCCACCCATTCTGCCCATTTGAGCTCGTAAGTTCACTTTATGTTTTCCTAGAAGTCTGTTGCCCCTTACCCCGACCTCCAGAATTCAAATATGTCTATCCCATGCACTCTTTTTTTTTTTCCAACTTTGTCTATCATTCCTACCTCCTGAACTCTCTCAGGAGAGGTTTCTCGGTGCTTGCCTTTATCCCGCCCACCTGAAGCTCTCTCGCTCTCATTCCTCCTGGGCACGGCACTCCATCCTGCTTCCCAGCCACCCAGCCCCCTGGCTCTGAGTCCCCCAGGATGAGACCACCAGTTTACTCCTCCTGGTGCTCTATCTAGAATCTAGAGCAGAGGAGACGAGAGAGGAGCCCGACATTGGGCATGGTTGGCTAGCACCCCTGGACCTTCCATCGCCTATCAGGAGGCAGAGGGTTTTTCTACTCTGTGTGGTTGCGCCCTCTTCCCCTCCCTCCCTGTAGAGCCCAAGCGTGCAATGATGCCAGGAATGTCCGTTGCGGCTCTGTGACCTACTTGCTGAGCTCTGAGTGTTGCAGTGCCTCCGGTCTCTACCAGGGGCTGCTGCGGTGCTGGGCTAACCCTGGATCTCCCCGAGAGAGGAGAGCAGTCCTCCGGATGCTCAATCCTATGTCTCCCCTGCCAACCCCCAGCTGCCCGGGCTCATTCCTGTACCTGGGTCACCGATGTGGCGCGAGCCGTGGTATCCAGCGCCTCAATCCTTAGTGTCACTGGGCCGATCTTATCCCATGCACTCTTAAATCCTGTGATTGTTTCAGCCCCCACCACTTCCTCTGGCAGGGTGTTCCACTTGTCCACCACCCATTCTGTGAAGAAATCCTTCCTCATGTTTCCTCTGAATCGCCTTCCCTCTAACTTCTTCCCATGCCCTCTTTTTCACTGAAAAATAGTGTGTTCCTGCACCCTGTTCCTCCCTATAAGGTACTTGTATGTCTCTATCATATCCCCTCTCTCACTTCTCTCCTCCAGAGAGTACATATTCAAGTCCTTCAGCCTGTCCTCATAGGACTTGAGATGCAATCTCTGTACCATCTTTGTTGCCCTCATCTGAACCTTCTCCACCATGTCTATGTCCTTACGTAGGTAAGGTCGTCAGAACTGTAAACTGTACTCCAGGTGGAGCCTCACTAGTGTCTTGTATAGTGGAATTATGACCTCCCCTATTCCTGCTGATGATACCCCTGCCTATGCATCCTAGCATCCTATTTGTTTTGCCTGCTGCCTTGTCGCACTGTTTCCCTCCCTTGAGGTCATCAGAGATGATAACCCCAAGGTCCCTTTCCTGCTTGGTGCATGCTGTATCCTCACCACCCCCAACTGATATTTTGTTCCAGGGTTTTTGTGCCCCATATGCATTATCTTGCACTTCTTTACATTGAATTTCAACTGCCAAACCCTTGACTATTCTTCAAGCTTCTGCAGGTCCCCTCCTCATTCTGTCTACACCTTCTGGTGTGTCCACTCTGTTACAGAGCTTCATGTCATCAGTGAACAGGAACATTCTGCCTTCAAGGTCCTACGCAATGTCGCTGATGAAGATGTTGAATAGGACCGGTCCCAGCACTGATCCCTGTGGTACCCCACTGGTCACTCTTCCCTCTGTGGAGTGACAACCATTTACCACCACCCTCTGTGTCCTGCCACCCACCTATTTACCTACCCATCGCACTACTGTCCTGCCCACTCCCATATTCCCCAGTTTGTCTAATAGCCTTCTATGTGGCACAGTGTCAAAGGCCTTACTGAAGTCCAGATAGGCCATGTCCATTGCCCTCCCCTGATCCACCTCCCTAGTCACCCAGTCAAAAAATTAAATGAGGGCGGCCTCACATGACCTCCCCCCAGTGAAACCATGTTGCCTTGGGTCCTGTAGTCCATTGGAAAACAGATGTTTCACCAATCTCTCCTTCAGTAGCGCTTCCATGATCTTCCCCACTACTGAAGTAAGGCTGACTGGTCTGTAGTTCCCCGCTTCCTCTTTGTTCCTGCTTTTGTATAAAGGGACTACATCTGCTGTCCTCCAGTCTTTGGGTACCTCCTCTGTTTCCAGTGACTGGCTAAACAGGATTGCCAGAAGTGCAGCCACCACCTCTCTTAGTTCCTTTAGGACCCTGGGGTGCACCCCACCTGGCCCCATTGCTTTATCAACTAATTCCTTCCAGTTCCTTCAGGACCCTTTCCCATGTAAAGGGACTTGTGTCCATTTCTGTGCCAATCCCACCCCTTGTATTCCCTTCAGGTCCATTACCCTCCTCTTCTTCAGTAATGCCTTTCCTTTTTCACTTATGTACATGTAAAAGGTGTTGTCCCCTCTACCCACCGATTTTGTGAAGTGCTCTTCTGTCTGAGCTTTGGCTGCCCTTACTGACCTCCCTGCCTCCCTTTGCTTCTCCTGGTACTTTTTCCTATCCCTGCCTGCGTCTTTTTGTATTGCCTGAATGCAATATTTTGGCTTTCACTTTCTCCACTACCTCCTTGGAAAACCATAATGGCCTCCTCTTCCTTTTTCCCTTGCTAACCTGCTTAATGCATAATTCTGTTGCTCTTGTAATCCCCATTTTAAATATTGCCCACTGTTCCTCAACTCCTGATTACTGCCCCATTCCTATTAATGCCTCTTTCAAGCATCTCCCCATTTTCCCAAAGTCTTCCCCCCTAAAATCCAGGATATGTGTTTTTGTGTGGTTTGGTTCTGCTCCTTTTGTGATTTCAAACCACAATGACCAGTGGTCACTGTTCCCCAGGTGCTCCCCAACTGTTACCCCCATCACACTGTTCCCGTTTGTAAGCACGAGACCCAGTATTGCCTTCTGCTGAGTTGGTTCCATGACCAGTTGCTTGAGGAAGGCACCTTGAAGGAAGCCCAGGATAAATCTGTTCCTGGTTGCTGCTGCTGCTGGGATGCTCCAGTCCACATCTGGAATACTGAAGTCTCCAGCCAGCACCACCTCACCATTGTCTGCCATCCTTTGGATGGCTAGTTTTAGCTCCCTATCTGTTTCTTCCTCCTGAGCTGGTGGTCTGTAGACCACCCCTGTGTGGATGACTGACCATATTTTCCTTTCCAGCTTAACCCACAGTATCTCTCCAGATTTTGTTCCTCCTGGATCTCAGTGCCTTTATGCCATCTTTCACATAAAGTGCCACTCCTCCTCCCTTCCTGACTGCCCTGTCTCTTCTGAATATGTTGTAGCCGGATATGGCCATCTCCCAGTCATGGTTATCATCACACCAGGTCTCTGTGACAGCCACAATGTCCAGGTCTGACTCCAACATGACAGCCTCAGGATCCTCCATCTTGTTGCTAAGGCTCCTGGCATTGGCACACATGGCTTTCCATGATTTGAACTCCCTGAACTGTTTAGCTGTTCTACTCCAGCCCCTTCCCCGGTTGTCCTTTATCCCTAGTTCTCCCTACTGTCTGCCCTTCTGTTGAATTGTGCCCCCTTTCTGCCTATCCATCTCTTGGGTGCTTATCTTCATCTTTTGCACACTGCTTTGTAGAGATATCCACTCCTCCTGTTCACTGGTTCCACTGCTAGCTGTGGGGGGGTGGGCAATTAGGTACCCTCCTTGCTGGCCTGTCATTCCCCTTGGTTAGTTTAAATGCTTGTCCATGTAGCATTTAAACTTATCATCGAGTGCTTGGAGTCCCCTCCAGAATGGATGCAGGCCATCAGGCTGGAACAAGCCTCCATCCCTCCAGGTAGGTCCCCAGTCACCAATAAATCCAAACCCTTCCTCACAGCACCAGTTCTTTAACCATGAGTTAAAGTCCCTGGTGCATGCGCCCCTATGCTCTCCCATGCCTCTCACAGGTAGTACTTCTGAGAAGGTGACAGAAGTAGCTACTTGCTTGAGACCCTTCCCCAATTTCCTAAACTCTTCCTGAACTTCTTTAGGCTCCCTGTTTACCAGGTCATTAGTACCTAGGTGAAAAATGACATCCAGCTCACCCTCCCGTCTTGCCTTCCTGGTGATCCCCAGGATCTTCCTCCCATCCCTCCTTGCCGTGGCACCTGGTAGGCACCTCAGCTCCCTGTCTTCCTCTTCCTGTGTTCCTAGCTGGATCCCTCTTATGATAGAGTCCCCCACCAGGATTCACTTCCTCCTCCTCCTCTGGGGTCCACTGCTCTCCCAACTGAGGTCACCTCCTTGGTTGACCTCCACATCCTTCCCTTCCACTTCTCTGGGTACCTCTGTTTGGTTGTCCCCATTTGCCAATGTGGCATATGAGTTCTGGAGTGGAATAGGATTTGGGAGGTGCCTCTGCCTGACCACCCTAGCCCTCCCCGTGCCCACCATCATCCAAGTGCTCCTCATTCTTGGCATCCTTTGAGGCAGCAGCATTAGACTGGATGGTCTCTGGAAAGGGGCGAAGGTACTCCTGACCCAGTTTACTTCTGTTCTGAGTCTGGCTACCTCATTCTGCAGTCCAGAGAGATGCCTGCAGATAGGGCAGCACTTCAGCATCCAGATGGTCTGCCTGAATACGGCTGCCTCGCATTCACTACATTGCACCACTCCCCACATTATACTGCTATACCAGTACTTGTCTGTTACTGAAGCTCTCCTAGTTCCCTCTTTATTAATTTACTGTCCTGAAAATCCTGCCACCGATCCTCAGATACTTTTTAATGAAGAAAAACAAAAACAAAAATGAGTCAAAACACTTGTTGTGCCAAGTGAGGGCTCCCTCCCACTTATTCCCCTCCTACTCCACAACCCCTGCTATTCCCTGTGCTTAGCTCCTGTGACTCAGATTTAACAGGGCATATAATTAAGACGGGGAGGGCAGGGGAGGCAGGGTGTGCGAAAATTTGCAGCAAGTAGAGATAGCAAAGGAAACCAGCACCACTACAAGCACATCAAACTAGGTTTTAAAATTTCAACAGCCCAAAAACAATTCTAAGTAAAGACAGCAAATAAATAACAGTACCACTAAAAGCCCACAAATCTAAGTTTAAAACAAAAACAGCAATGAGCAGTTACTGCACTGCACTGAAATGAATCTGGATCCTTCCCCTTCTGGCTCTTCTGAGAAACCAAAAATCAACTTGCTACCTCAAATCTGACTTAGCCCCACCTCCAGTTATCACATAGCTAAGGTCAAAGGTCAGACAATTAGCACTCCTCCCCCAACCTACAGGGCAAGACAAAATTTGCAGCAAGTAAAGACAGCAAAGGAAACAAGCACCACTACAAGCACACCACACTAGGTTTTAAATTTTCAACAGCCCAAAAACAATTCTAAGTAAAGACAGCAAATAAATAACAGTAAGGAGGACAGAAAGAAGAGGAAAACAAAACCTACATTTGGACCTGGGGACAGGAGGTGTCTGCACCAGACCAGGAGGGGGTCCCCAGCCAGTCCCTATATCAATGGGGTCCAGACACTGTCCCCATGTGGCCCAGAGGTCACAGTGGTTCAGCCCTCACCACCTCTGGTGCAGCCAGAGCTGAGCCATGCTAGGTCCCCAACTGCAGCATGGCCATTGCCCTGCTTCCCCCTGCCAACACCGCAGGGCCAGCCACCATTGTGCCTCCCCATGATCTATACCCTGGCATGGCAAAAGCCCTGCTGTCCACGCCCATCCCACTGAGTCAGCCACGGCCAGCATGCAGCACCCACAATAAACCACAGCACTAATTGCAGTGCAGCCCCAGCCCATACAATGGCTGAGGGTTCAGTCTGACCCTTTCCCAATGGACAGTCCTGAGAGACAGTAGGAAGTGACAGACAACCAGAGGCTGCTGTGGTTGGCCAAGGAGACACAGAGAGTCATGCAGCAGGAACTGACATGCCTCCATGTGTTGCATGAGGATACACAGCATGCCAGGGAACAAATGGCGGCACATCATGCAGAGCTCATGGCGGCACTATGTGACCTGCAACAGGATCTGGTCACTGGCATGACCATCTGCATGGATCTCCTGTGTGCCATTGTGATGGAGACCACAGCCATGGCTGCAGGCACTGCAATGACTGGCCACAGCCTGACCTGTCCAGTGGGAGTAATGCCACCCCACAATGGAAACCATGGCATACACCCACACAGCGCTGGGATGAGAATGCTCAGATTGCCCAGGACTCCCAGGTCACCAAGGACACTAAACACCAGAACATGACCTGCTCCTACCCAGGGACAGTACGCCACAGGGCCACAGCTGGGGGAAGGTGACACGACCCCCAGGCTCATCCCCTATACTGTAGATGAGGTCTCCCCCCACCATACCAGCAGCAGCATAGATATACTGTCCATACCCAGGGAGGTGGTAGGTGACACATGTACAGTAGGTTGCACATGGCAACCCCTCACCAATATGTTCCCTCTGTCTCCCCCACAGTACCCATGTGACACCATCATCTGCCCCTGTGACCTAGACCAGGCAGTCCTAACCCCAGCATGGATGGTTTGTACTACAGCACACCCCACCTGCCTGTAATCTGTACAGCCCTTTGCCCCCCCCAACATGGCCTGTCTTCATGTGTACCCCATTTGCTATCCCATCCTGGCAGGCCTCTAAGTCCATCCACCCTTCCCATCACCCCACCACTGCTTGGATGATATGTATCTCTGTTGGCACCCCTTTAGGACTCCAAGCAGCTAAAATTGACATATTTGTGTGTGCACCCTATTTGCTATCCCTGCCTGGTTGCAATGCATTTCTGTTCCCCTCCCTTTTGTTACCCCCCCCCCAGCATAATGCTCTGTAGGTATTATCCTCAGTATCTGATGATGCTCTGAGTAAAAATATTACAGCCTCCTGTGTGGTCTGTATTCACATGCCATGTCTGAAGATGTCTCTTATGAGTGGCTCTGTATTCCCAGTCCCTCCTGGCCATTCTGGGGTCATGCATGTTGTGCTGCTCCAATATCCCTGGTCCTCTTGCTCTGAATTCACTGCAGGTTGTTCCTCTGGGACTGTCATGCATATCCCATGGTTGAGTGCCACGTTGTGTAATATACAACTGGCAAGAAATATGGCACAGGCATTCTGAAGGGTGTACTGTAGGGCACCACCAGAATGATCAAGATACCAGAACTGCATCTTGAGCATTCCAAAGACACACTTGATGATGGTGCATGTAGCACTGTGTGCCACGTTATACCTGTCCTCTGCAACAGATGCAGGGTGTAGAACAGGTGTGTGGAGCCAGGGACACAGGGACTAGATGATCACCTATGTAGATAAAGGACATTGGTTACTGGTTTCATGTACAGTAAGGAGCAAGATAAGGGCCTTTGGGACATACTCACGAACAAGATGGTCACTGGGGATGTCCCTACGTTCAAACCTCCAGCACAGTTAATTAATCTATGCATCTGTTATTTTTATTGTTATTTAATATGTTTTTATTTATGTTAACTGTAAAGTGCCTTGGTTTTGGAAAGGTGCTATATAAATGTAGGCAGTATAGCCTAGAGGATAGAGTAATGAGCTGTGAATGAGCTTGGTACAGCCAGCAGACCAGACCTGTGTTTGAGTCACACAACCTCCACTTGCATACTGTGTGACTCTGAGCAAGTCACGTAACCGCCCAGTGCTCCCAGGTCACCCCTGAAAACAGGCACTTGTGCCTAGTGGGCCTTACCAGTTGCCAAAGACTAAAAACAAAATAATAAAGATTTGCTTACTTACTTACTTACAGGATGGAGTTGTGCATATAAGGCCTCATGGGCAGCGCTGGGGTACTAAGCCAGGACATTGATGATACAGTCTGTTGCATCATACATCACCTGACAACTGATGGAGTGGTACCTCTTCCTACTGAGATAGGCCTCCACTCCATCACCGGTGAGTGCCCTGACAGCAACATGGGTGTAGTCAGTGACATTAAGTACAGATGGTAGGTGCACAACCTGATGGAACTGCTGCACATGGTTGCTGTTCACTTGGCTAGTGTGCTTGGGAATATGATGAACCCCCCAGCATGGGCCAGCAGGGTATCTAGGAACTGGCCTACAGTACGTGGAGTGGCTGACTGTGAGATACCAGTAGTATCCCTCACCAGTGTCTGGAATGTTCCAGTGGCCAGGAAACACAGTCCATCCATCACCTAGTGCTCTACAGACAACGCATGGCTGTGCTGAGTGTCACTCTGGAGCACGTCATGCAGCAGCTCACACGGCTGCCTAAGCATGGGCCTGTTGAGCCTGTGCTGGCCCACAATCGGTCATCACTGAGGACTTTGAATGTGACTCATGGCCAGTACTGTCTGTGTGCAGCATAGGACCTACATCTGGACCCAGAGTGGGCATTTGCCCTCTTCTTATCCTCTAGGACCTGCTGCATGAGTTAGAGGATGTCCCCACCCCCACCTCTGCATGCTGCATTCATTATCTTTGTGCTGGGACACAAATGGTTTTACCGTATGCAAAGATACCCTTTCAATATAGGATTTTGACACAAACCCATCTTCAACATAAGAGCAATCACTTTGTGCCCAGTGCAAAGCTTTGAATATCTGGACCCAAGTGGCACTGTCACCAGCTCTATGTGCTGCAGGGAGGGCTTCCAAAAAACACAGAACTCCAGAGAAAATACAGGTAGCAAATTAAAGAAGCAGATTAGGGAAAGATTGAGTGAGAGAAAAACAGAGCTGAAGATAGTAGTGCTGGCTGCCTGTACCTGCATACAGATTTTGAAAAATAAATATACAGCAGATTAAAGAGAAACTGGGTGAATGAGAAAACCAAAAAAAAGCATTTAGGGGGTGCTGTGCTGGCTGCCTGTACCAGCCTGCATGTCTCCTAGTTGTACCCTCCTGGTGGGTGCCTTGACTTGCTTGTCTACCTTTCACATTAGCAGTTTTACTTTCTTTTTTATACAAATTATGATTTAAAGCATTCCCATTGCCTCTCTGTGTTGAAAACTACAGAGCTTGCCCGTTTTATGCATTTTACACATTCAGAACTAATGAGGACTAATAAGAATCCCCCCCCCCCATGTCCCGGTTTCTATTTAATATGGGTCAGAACTTTACTGAGTTCTGCCCGCCCTGTTTCACACGATAATTATGAAACCAATGAAAAATAACGAGAAAAATAAGGCAGGTTCCCCTTAGTCTGTATAGCATGTATAAGAAGCACACAGATTAGCCAAACTACCCCAAGAATTGTTAAATAAAGAAATGTGAAATGAATCTGTGATCAGGCGTTTTTATATGACTCGGACAGACAAGACCGGAATCTCATATAGCTACTATCTTCAGTTAGTGATGCAGTAGCATTTTTCAATGAGACATTTTTATGAGTAGTCAATAGGCATAAAACGGTAAGAAAAAATTAAGGGGAAATATCCGGATTCTCACTGGTTTAAGCTATCATAAAAACAGAATGAAAAGAAAAAGGGGAAAACATTGGGCAAAGGCCTGAAGAACAAAACAAGAAATACTGTGGACTAAGATGAGTTTAGAAAGACGGGGAAATAGATGTACTGCTTTCGTGTGGGTGGCTAAACCTTATTATTATTTTAATCAAACCGATAATGCTACTGAGAACCCTGCATTATTTTTTACATTGTTTGGGAACATTGAAGGTAAGAAGGATAATACAGTAATATAAACAAATATTAAAACAGAAGGAAAAATTATAAATAGAAAATCTGATATTTTTAATGAATTTAATAAGCATTTTCCTCTGGCTGGTTATGCTTTTGAGAGACAACATGTACATTGTAGTAGAAGTTGACTTTATCAAAGTAGTAAAAACCTGTGGATGCTAAATTATAGTATTTATGGAGACAATATGGCAATGTATGTGTTTGGAACTACTACAGAACATGACCCCTAAATGGCCCTTGAAATTTCACAACAATGCTTTGTTGAAGGGGACACTGTCAAACTTTTTTGCATCATACTATTTCTAGTCAAAAACTCACATTTTATAATTGCTTACCTTCTCTAACATTCTTTGATGATGCTGGTTGCTGTATCTGCCTTCTTTCTTAGTAGAACTGAAATGCACGCAAATGCTGTAGTTGTACCCACACTTGCCTTGTTTCCAGTCCTTACTCTACTCTTACTGCATACTTCTTGAACATTATGAACACCTCAAAACAGTGCAGCCACTCATGATGCATTGTGTCCTCTCCTCCCATTGTGTCATTAGAGGCTAGACTGTGATGAGGACATTTCCAAGTCCATAAACCATGCAGTGTGAGTTGATAAAGGAATGTAAACAAACATGGTTTTGTGTGGAACCACTGTATGGTGTTTTTTACTTTATAAAAGAAAAAAAGGATCAAAATCTAACTCTCAGCTACATCAACAGTGTCTACAGAATGTGAACAATCATAAAACATGTTTTTAAAACTAGGGACACTTTGAGGACAAAGGACAGTGTCCCTTTAAACAGCAAACCTTTTTTGAAATGTAGAAAAGAATTAAAACTATATTGTTTTATACAGGGAAATTAAAACAAGGAGAGAAAGACAGTCTAGATAGTAACATGATTAAGAGCAATAAATTGGCAAGTGTACAAAGTTACAAATGTTTAGGCATTTGGAATGACTCGAAATTGATCTTTAGTGATTATTTGCACCAGTTGTGTAAAAAGCTTCATAGACGTTCGGGGTTCTTTTTGGAAATAAATTGTGCTTTGATGTTGCTGCAAGAAAAAGATTGTCTGAAGCAATTTTATCATTGTGGGATTATACTGATCTTGTGTACATGAATTGCAGTAAGAAGTTCCTTTCCAGCTGGATGTACTGTACCACAGAGCTATTATTTTTATAACAGGACTTATACCGCAAACCTATCACTGTGTTCTGTACTCTTCAACAAACTGGACATCATTTGCAACCAAGAGATTACAATATTTATACTCATGCACTTACTAGGCATTAAAAACAGATTTACATAATTATGTTACAGTACTTCCTTGCTCCATACTTTGAATATTAATTATATGCTAAAGAGTTCCAGTTGGAATTTGCTAACTATACCCAAGTACCAAACAAATTATGGGTGTGCAGTTTTTATGTGCAACGCACCAGTTCACTGGAACTAAGCGAAGGCTTCAGTAACTTAGGCATGGCCAATGTCAAACATCGCTTTGAAAGATTTTTGTGCCATTTTGTATTGAAAAATGTAATTGTAGTTGTATACTTAATGTACTTTAATTGTCTACATTTCCAGAATGATTTGATGTATGTTTCTATATAATTATGTTTGTTTTTTTATTTTTTATTTATTTTTTGCCAATCATGCATTGGAGTGTATTGGAAGATGAATCACAAGCCAAAGGAGGGTGGTAATAGTTCCATGATACAGGACCCTGGTGGGACCTCACCTTGAATATGGTGTACAGTTCTGGAGACCACACCTTCAAAAGGGCAGTGAAAAAATAGAGACAGCGAAGAGGAGAGTGGCCAGAATGGTGAAGGGATTACATCACAAGCCTTATGAGGAGAGAGTGAGGGATCTCAATTTGTACATGCTGAAACAAAGGAGGGAGAGAGGTGACATCACAGAAACATTCAAGTACCTCAAGGGCATTAGCAAGGTGGAAGGGGACAACATATTCTTATTCCAGATTAATAGTAGTGCCAGGACAAGATGACATGACATGAGACTGAGAGGTGGCCGCATAAGGGGAAATGTCAGGAAGTTCTTTTTTACAGAAAGGGTGGTGGATGCATGGAATAGCCTGCCCCAGGAGGTGGTGGCAGCCTGTACAGTGGTGGGCTTCAAACATGCAAGGGACAGAAACAAAGAAATACTAGAGATCAGAAGGAAAAGCTAAAGCCAATGACCAGATAGGGTCACCGGATGTTTTGTTAGGCAGCATAAACAGGCAGACTGGATAGACCTAGCAGTCCTTGTTTGCCAACAGCATCTATGTATCTATGTATACATTTATTGTTTGTATTGTTCTCAGGACATTCTCACAAATGAGCTTTTCTCAAGAATTTATCCTGAAATGAAATGAACAAATGAATAAAATAACTTTTAAATTGAACATGTGCCTGTTTTTTTTGGCGGTTAACAGACTTCCTGTGGTTTTAACCCCAGTTTGTAGGGATGTCTGGGTGTTCTGCCAATCTGTATACTTATATAAAATTAAGGACATCAGATACAGTAGGTATAAAACCTTTAGCTGTAAGTGGTCTGCCTTTTTAGTCTTTTGTCTGAGGTACGCTAGGGGTATTTTCTCCCTCAGAGCAGTTTCTATCCCTAAGTGCCATATACTTGTTTTGGTTTTTCCTCCTTAGAAACATAGAAACATAGAAACATAGACTTTGATGGCAGATAAGGACCACTTGGCCCCCCTAGTCTGCCCATTTCCCTACCTACAGGATAAGCTGCAGATCCTATTTAACCAACAGCCTATTTCTTCCTACCCCCCGACAAAAATTGCCTTATGTCTGTCCCATGCATTCTTGAATTCTCCTACAGTTTTAGACCCCACAACCTCCTCAAGGAGGCTGTTCCATGCATCCACCACCCTCGATGTGAAAAAATACTTCCTCACATTGCCCCTGAGCTGTCCCCCCTCTATCTTAGGTTAGGGTTTTTTTTTTTATTTGGAGCTCACATTGGTTTTGGGGCATTCAATGGCGAGGATGTAAATGCTTTGCTATTTATTTTTGTTGTTGTTGTTGTTAATTAACAGAACATTGTGGCCTTCTATTCCATTTTTCCACTGCCATTTGTTTTTGTGCCTTTCTTGAGTGTCAACAAAAGTCCCATAGATAGTTCTTTTTTGGCTCCAGAAAATTCCACAAGTGCTGAAAAACATTTGCCACAATTGCTGGAAAAGTGTTCTGCAAGTTCTGTGGAAAAACTGACACAAGTGCTGGAAAACAATTACACAAATCCTGGAAAAAACTGATGGAAATTCTGAAAAAAATTGTTGCATGTCACAGGTGTGTAAAATCTTGACACAAGACACAGCTTGAGTCCTGAGGTAAGGTACATTTGGTTTTATAGGTGGTGTCAGTAAGTTATAGCTTTTAAGATACAGTATCTCAGTGTGATACTCAACAGATTTTCAAAGTAGAACTAGACAGATCCCTGAAGGAGAACAGCAATGAGGGTTTGCTGCTTAAGTAACACTAACATTACAGGCAATATGCTTGAAGATATGTCCATACTCAGATTATGTATAGTCAGTATAGGTGTGCACAAGATCGACCCTAAATCCCTTTTGTCATCATAGTACTTGTTACTATGTTTTAATTAGTTTTCTATTGTTTCTAGTAATGTTCAAAACATTAATGTTTTAAGATGTAGATATTATTTTTGAATACAATATTTGAGAAATTGCAGAACCTGAATTAGAACTAGAACTTGTCTGGGTTCTCCCACCCTGTTTCTTGCTCAGGTCACCACTATAAATGACCACTTGTTCTCCGTGGCATCACCTAGTTAAAGGTATTGATTGCTACAGTAAGTGAATGAGGTTATTTCTCTATGGAATGTACAGTGTTTTAAACATAGAAATTGTATGTATAAAAACTAGAGGGATCATCACATGACCCCCACCAATCATTTGTATAGGCTATAGACAAAGTATAGGCCACTTGCAAATGTCAGCATGAAAGCCCCTGGTTTCCATGTGATGTCCCTTCTAGTTTTTATATATAAGATATCTGTCATTTTAAATAAAAGAATTGTTCCAATTCTTATCTGGGAAAAACTTTTCAAATGGAAACTTCTGTTGCTGCTACAAGAGCTGCTACAGACCAACCTGGCAACCTTGACCAGAGGTGAATAATCTCAAGGAATTTTATGCAGACACTTTGTCTTCAAATTGGGAGTTACAACTGATACAGTAGTTTGATTTTTTTTGAAGATTACATTAAATTTTAAGTAAGAGTGGAGGGCTGTTCACTTTTGGTTTAAAGTTTTTAATAGTTTGCCTGTATTATTTATTTTTATTATTTCTTCCTCTGCAGGTGAATTTCAGCTCATCCCAGATCCTGTTCCCTATGAGACTGTTGCAGATCTAATTCAGGTTGTCAAAATTGGAAGTGTAGCTGAAGGTCAGCCACGATTCAAGAACTCAATCAATATCTTCCTTGAGGATGGAGTCAAAATTCAGAAAGGGGAGAAACTAGCCGTAATTGGCATAGTACAAAGAGGCCATGATAAATTTCTGCAATGCAAGCTCTTGAAAAATAAGAACTGTCCTGACGTGCTCTTGCCAATGCGCTGCAGAGGGAAGTTCCAAGAATGTCATGATGATCAGTACTACACTATGGACAAAATCATTAGCTGGAAGTTACTGTGGGGCCGTAAACGCATGATAAAGCCCGTGACGTCGTCTCCAATCAGCCACAGCAGTCACTTGATTCCAGAAAGATTTCACGGTTTTATATCGCTGGCGCCAAGCTGTTCAGTGCGAGCAGTTCTTGAGAGTTAGTAGAATTCAAAGTCTTATATTATTGCACTGAAAAATGGAGTGATTATGTTTGGCTGAACTAGCAGAGGCATTCTCTTGAATGAGAACAGCATGTACATTGGCTGGCAATAATAATATTTGGTTTAATTTTCACACTTCAGGATTTATTGTATTTTGACAAACATGTCTTGACATTTAGCTATTAGTATTATTTAATGGTTCGTTCATTGTTTATTTAAAATTATCTAAGCCTTTATTATCTTCCAACACTCTTGCAGGCAAAGCCTACAAAAGCTAGGAAAAACAAGGTGTGGCAGAGGGGAGAGTGAAATGTTTGTGATGTTATAATGTGTTCACAGTTAACACTTAGAAGGTTGAAGCATGCACAGTTCCTTATAAAACTGGGTGAAGTAGAACAAAAAATGAATAAAATTCAAAAATAGTGGTTATGGAAACTGTTTGTAGAATATATTGTGTTTGTGTGTGTGTGTGTGTGTGTGTGTGTGTGTGTGTGTGCGTGTGTGTGCGTGTGTGTGTGTTGCAGGTGATACCTTTTATTGGACTAACAGAATTGTTATTGAGGATAGCTTTTGAGACTTACACTCCCTCCATCAGGTCAATGGAAGCACACATTCAGGTGGGAACATAGGAGTACTTGAGGCCCTGACTGTCCTCTTCTTTTTTTTTAATCTCCTTGTCCACATGCACAGCTTCCTAATGTCATACCAGTTGCAGTGTCGCAGGAGAATCCAGATCCCTTCTTCAAGAAGGGTAAGCAAAAACGTTCCAGCTGTACAAGTCCTAATCAGGGATGGCTGCCAACTCTTAAGCATGCCTTGCACCCTCCTCCTCTGAGTCCCTGGCAGGCCCTCCTATCTCAGCAGCCTCTGACTGTTCTCCCTGCCAATCAGCGGTGCTGATCAAGGATCCACCCACCTCATTCCTGCAGAGAAAGTGGACAGGCCTCTCTGAAAACTTTTTTTTTCTCTTTTTATTGATATCCAACTGTTTTCTCTGCTGATCTCTGGACACTCTATGTCTATCTCAGAGCACACCTCTGGGGCCAAGCATTTTCAGTACACCAGGGGACTCTCAGACTTTTCCTATCACTTGCCAGTGTTGTTGTTATGCCAGTCAATCTGTTATCACGCAAAAGTCCATAAAAGCATCTCCCAAGTTTCAGTCTCCAACAAAATGCATCATGACTCATGTGAACCTTCAAGCTTCAGATTCTTGCTGTGTAATTTTCCTTTCCCTGTGTTGCCACTGAGGCTGTTATTTTGCCCACATTTCATAATAATGTTGCAAACAGTGGATTTTTTCAATTTTCTTCCCTCAACACAAGTTCTTGTTGCTGGATTCTCAAGTCCTTATTTGGCTGCCATTTTGTAACTCACGGTCCTCAGGGTGGTATTTCCTTTTTGTGAGGAAGCTGATATGGGCTCTTTTAATTGCATCTTAGTCTATAGATTCCTGGATACTGTCTTTCATCTGACTGGTACCTTATCATATATCCCTTTCACTAACTCACAAATATCAAGCCACATTGTATTGGAGGTTCAAAGCAGTGGTTGTATTTTTTTATTGAACAGTCACAAAAGGATATTTTGCTGCAAGACACATTACTAGGCAGTGCTCAGCCTATTTCCCTAAGCTAGGATCTTGATAAATATTATATAGCACTTCTGTATTTCATGTACTTCTTCTAAGACATGCTTTATTCATTTTTATCCCTGAGGGACTACATTATGGCCCATGATTATAGCCACCATATTCCCTTCACTCCTGAGCAATTGCATGGGGGACCAGCTCTGAGGCCTTGCTAGGCTTCCGTTTTTCCTCTACCCTTGATTTTCATACTCTGGTTTGGTGCCATCTAATGAGTCCTAACTTCATCAAAAACAGATTCATGGCCCCGTGCTAAGGTTTCATCATGCTAGACTTCTGAGAGCACTGTCCCATGGCCCTGTGCTATATAAAGCCTCAAGGGTGCCCATTTTAGTTTGGGTCAATAACTCACTGGATCTTTGTTAAGATCTACAGGAACCCCTTTTGTTTTTTGTTGGCCAACCTGATCATGGTCCTTCTCTAAGCCCCTGCAGCATGCACCTTTACTTACTGTGGACCATTCATGGTTCATCTGTGGTCCCTGTTGAGCTATCTTCCCACAAGAGTTACTCTAATTATGTAGTGTCTCACAGCTCTCTAGCCCCGTCTCTGCATGATGGCACCCTCTCGACATAGGGAGGGATCTACATTGGTCAAGTCTCTTCAGCGCCCTACCTGGTAGTGGACGCCGGCACAAATCTAGGTCTGCTGAAACTTATTGTGCTATGAAGCAGTCTACACCACCTAGACAGGGGGCTCATTTCTCCCCTCAGACTCTGTCTCCACTCTGATGCCAATACTCTCTGTTCCTCTCAGACTCCACTTTTCTGGCCTCCCTGACAAATCCACTTAGGGCTTACTCCCAGACTGACAGACAAACCTTAGACTGTACCACTGCCCCTAGACTGGGGGGGGGGGCTACACTGAATATGCTAAACAGAGATATAGAAACATAGATTTTGTCGGCAGATAAGGACCGCTAGGCCCATCTAGTCTGCCCATTTCCCTACCTACAGGATAGGCCGCAGATCCTAGTTAACCAACAGCCTATTTCTTCCTACCCCCCACAAGAATTGCCTTATGTTTGTCCCATGCATTCTTGAATTCTCCCACAGTTTAGACCCCACAACCTCCTCAGGAAGGCTGTTCCATGCATCCACTACCCTCTCTGTGAAATAATACTTCCTCACATTGCCCTGAACCACCCTCCTTCTGTCTTTAAATTGTGTCCCTTGTTCTTGTAAGTCTCTTTTCTGAAAGATGCTACCCTCTTGGACTTTGTTGATTCCACTGAGGTACTTAAAAGTTTCTATCATGTCCCCCCTCTCCCTTCTTTCCTCAAGGGTATACATATTAAGCTCCTTTAGCCTCTCCTCATACGGCTTCTATTGCAGACCCTGCACCATTTTAGTTGCCCTCCTCTGGACTGCCTCTATCCTGTCTATGTCCAGAACTGGACACAGTACTCCAGATGGGGTCTCACCAACTGTCTTACAGAGGATAACACTTCCTGTTTTCTGCTGATGATGCCTCTCCTATACATCCCAGTATACCCCCAGCCCTCCCTACTGCCTTCTCACATTGCTTGCTAAGAGGTCATCTGATATGATTACCCCCAGGTCCCTTTCCTTTTTGTTGTTGTACTACCTCCCCACCCATTGTATATTCTTCCCTGGGTTCTTGTTTCCCAGGTGCATTATTTGCACTTCTTTGCATTGAATCCTAGCTGCCATACTTCTGACCATTCCTCCAACCTTGCCAAGTCCCTTTTCATCCTTTCCACGCCTCCTTGTGTATCAACCCTGTTGCAGATCTTTGTGTCATCTGCAAAAGGCATACTTTTTCCTTCCAGCCCTCTGCAATGTCACTGCTGAAGACATTAAAGGACTGGACCAATACTGAACCTCTTGGTACCCATAGTAACCCCCTTTCTTCCAGTGGACTCCATTTACAATTACCATCTGTGTCCTGTTGTCCAGCCAATGTTTTACCAGGCTACCACCTGGGTCCCACTCAGGCTGGTTAATTTGACTATTAATCTTTTGTGTGGAACTGTGTCAAATGCCTTGCTAAAGTCTAGGTAGGCCATGTCCACAGCCCCTCCCTGGTCTACTACTTTGGTCACCCAGTCAAAAAAATCTATTAGATTTGTCTGACATGACCTTCCGCTGTGAACCCATGCTGCCTTGGGTCCTGTGCTCCACTGGCCTCTAGGTATTCAACTATTCTTTCCTTCAAGTGACTCCATCACTTTCCCTACACAGAGGTCAGACTGACAGGTCTGTAGTTTCCTGCCTCTGTCTTGGTCCCACTTTGTGAAGGGAATCACATCCGCCTTCCTCCAGTCTTGGTACCACACCATCCTCCATGATTTATTAAAAGAGTAGCCAGTGGTTTCACTAGTTCCTCCCTTAATTCTTTTAGAATTCTGGGGTGAATTCCATCAGGACCCATTGCTTTGTCCAACTTCAGTTTTAGGAGTTCTTGCAGAACCCTTTCTTCTGTGAAAGGACTGGGATCGACCCCCCTATCAAGAGTGCTTCTGTTAATTGGATTAGGCACTTCCCCCTCCTCTTTTGTGAATACTGAGCAGAAATATTCATTCAGTATTCCTGCTTTTTCACTGTCCCCCATATGCAGAACAATACAATGAAACATAATACATAAAAAAAAACAAGAATATATAATATATACATTATTAGGAATGTTGGTATTGAAGAATTAGAAAAATGACAATGAGTTAAAGATGGATGAAATAGTTCTTCACAATACATATATAAGACCCCGGAGCTCTCAGAGGAACAAACCCCAGATATGTGTGGGGGGGGGGGCAGCCTGGGTTCTGTTTTTAAGGGATTGGGGCAACTGTGGAAAGATGCAACACAGGCACACACCATAGCTGCTCTTCACTAGAAACACAGACTCATAAAACATGAGACAATGCACAAATTGATTCCTTTATTGATTCACCCCGGGTCCCTGTGCTTTGTACTGATACTACACTGCCATCCATCCTGAAAGCCACCAGCATACCTTCCTTGAGGGAGACTCCACACACACACACACACACACACACACACACACACACACACACACACACACAAGACCACGCTTTTGCATTCTACCAACTGCCTTAGCAAACCTCTCACTAGCCTCCTTATACCAAGGGGTTATCCCAGTGAAACCTGAGAAGTGTCTTACACATTCATTATACTTTGTGTTGCAAAGGATATAATCACTTGCATGCTTTGTTTCTTTTAGATGGGAGAGAAATTGTTATTCCACCGCTTGTGGACTTTGAAGTGATTGAAATTACTGAAAAAGGAAGCAGAAATCCATTCACAGAAAAGTTGACACCACAAAAAATCTACAGCCAACTGGCTAATAAATTTCCACTGACTGTCAGAATTGTAGATATAATGGAAGACAACGACAAGTACAGTGTGGGAGAGCGTCTGATGATCCTAAGAAAAGAAGATGAGAAAAAATATCTTGTCACTGAAACTAACAGCCAGTCAGCCAAGAGACACTTCCTTGTACCTTTTGCTTACCAAGGTAAGGTTAGAAGGGTTCCCAGAATGTTCCCCTTTGTTTATGATGTGCAGCTTGCTGAAGATTTTGGGGAAGAAATGAAGATTGTTGCAACCAAGAATTTTTTTGCAGGAATCAGACAGTTGTCTTCCTTTACCATCGGTGACCAGTTTTGCTCTATGAAATGTGGGAAAGTCACAGTAGAAATCGACAGAAAAACACAGGTCATGGAAGTTATTGAGTGTAAAAATGCATTAACAAATGCTGACGTCAAGCTACCTTTTTATGCAGAAGGATATTTTATGGAAGTTGTCAGTAAAACTAAAAGCTGCACATTGAAACAGTTGTTAACACATAATTCAATGTCTTGCTACATGGAAGTGACCACCCCAGATCCTTCCATTGAAAGAGACCCCTTATATGGCATATCAGCATTTATGATTGAAGATGAGATCAGAGATGAGCGCCTGATTGCTATGCGTCTGCAGTCATCATGTGAAATACTTGAAATGCCCATTTATCACACACCTTTACTGTTGCAACTAGAAGAAGCAAATGTATCTGTAAAAGGTGTGAAAACAGTGCTCCATCTTCCCTTTCAATTGAAGAAATATCAGAAGGTTACTATTCATCGCTAAAAGAGTATGAGATTGTAGCCAAACCACCTCCTCTACCCCCAAGACAGAGGCAGGACAGACCATCCTATGGTGATGATGTACACAAACCTCCACCTCTTCCACCAAAATCAAGCAAGCTGACATCTCCCACAGCATCCCTTTCAATGGTAAAGTAATAAGAATTATTGTGCTGGTAACTCAGCGAAAGAATACCTATTCTGTATTTTTAATTTGTGGAGTATGTTATTGAGTGGTTTGGTTACTGACTGTAAAATGTCAGATAGAAAAATTTATTTTTTTATTTAGCTTTTGCTGACTGAGATAGGAGGGCTATTTTTGGCTGCATCCCCCGGGGGGGGGGGGTGGACACAGATGCAACCTGACATATTTGCATCAGGTTGAGCTGTTGGTGGCATTTTTAGTGAATGGGGAAAATCTGATCATGACAATGTGGAAATTCCTCTACTTTTTTCGAGAATCATAGAAACATAGAAATATAGACTTTGACAGGAAATAAGGACCGCTTGGCCCACCTAGTCTGCGTCTGCTGTTTCCCAACCTACAGGATAAGCTGCAGATCCTAGTTAACCAACAGCCTATTTCTTCCCACCCCCCACAAGAATTGCCTTATGTCTGTCCCATGCATTCTTGAATTCTCCCACAGTTTTAGACACCACAACCTCCTCAGGAAGGCTGTTCCATGCATCCACCACCCTCTCTTTGAAAAAATACTTCCTCACATTGCCCCTGAGCCATCACCCGTCTTCAAATTGTGTCCCCTTGTTCTTGCACATCTCTTTTTCTGAAAGATGCTACCCTCTTGGACTTTGCTGATTCCGCTGAGGTACTTAGAAGTTTCTATCATGTCCCCCCTCTCCCTCCTTTCCTCAAGGTTATACATATTAAGCTCCTTTAGTCTCTCCTCATATGGCTTCTCTTGCAGACCCTGCACCATTTTAGTTGCCCTCCTCTGGACTGCCTCTATCCTGTCTATATCCTTGTGGAGATGAGGTCTCCAGAACTGGATGCAGTACTCCAGATGGGGTTTCACCAACTGTCTGTATAGAGGGACAACAAAGTCCTGTTTTGTGCTGGTGATGCCTCTCCCTGTACATCCCACTATCCCCCCAGCCCTCCCTACTGCCTTCTCACATTGCTTGCTAACCTTAAGGTCATTTGATATGATTACCCCCAGGTCTCTTTCCATTTTTGTTGTTGTTACTACCTCCCCCCATTGTGTAATCTTCCCTTGGGTTTTTGTTTCCCAGGTGCATTGTTTTGCACTTCTTTGCTTTGAATCAAGCTGCCATACTTCTGACCATTCCTCCAACCTTGCTAAGTCCCTTCTCATCCTTTCCATGCCTCTTTGTGTATCAACCCTGTTGCAGACCTTTGTGTCATCTGCAAAGAGGCATACGTTTCCTTCCAGTCCCTCTGCAATGTCACTTATAAAGACATTAAAAAGGATTGGACCCACTACTGAACCCTGTGGTGCCCCACTAGTAACCCCTCTTTCTTCAGAGTGGACTCCATTTACAATTACTTTCTGTGCCCTGTTGTCCAGCCAATGTTTTACTCAGGCTACCACCCCACGACCCATTCCCAGGCTAGTTAGTTTGATTATTAATCTTTTGTGTGCCACGGGATCTTAGACATCCACCTGAACAAGTACCAGAACAGGCAGATAGGACCATAGTTTAATGTCTCATCCAAATGATGGCATCTCCGAAGTGAAGCTCGCCCGCATGCTGTACTATAGTGTCTTGGGTTTAGCCCATGTTCCGGGTGCAGGGTTAGAACTCACACCCTTCTGATGTTCCAGACTCAAAGACAAGTGTGCAGAGCCACTGATAACTGCAAACATATATTCTGCTAAACATGCATTAAACCACTATACTATGTAATAAGAGGGGTTTGCCCAACACCCACCATTTCCATCTCCCCCATCCTCCAATCTGGCCAAACTCTCACTTACTACCCCAAGTGTTATAAAAGCAAAATATATCTGTGTTGAAGTGTTTTGTGTGTATGTATATGAGTATACAAGTATGTGTGTGTGTATATAAAAAATACATATGTATGTATATGTACAATCCATATATGTATATTGACTATATCTGGATGGCAAATGCTGCCTGCCTATCCCTTTTCAATTGCTCAAGTATAACATTAAAAATGATAGTGATTTACTGCTGCAGATTATACTGCAAATTTTGAATGTTGTAATCATGATTTTTACTTAAACAGCTAGTGTATTGCCAAAAACTAGTTTTAGATTTTGAGGTACTTTTTCTTTTCCCTTTGTTTAACTAGAAGATTGTTTACCTGATGCTAGATAATGGTCTAAGAAATTCGCAGGCTCTGATTGGCTGAGCGCACTGGCAAGGTGGGCGTCTATCAGACAACAGAGCCTGGGTATTAAAAGTGCAAGTCCCAGGTGACCTGATTACCAATGTCATGGTGCCAATCAAACTTTCAGAGTTAAAATGTTACCATTTTTTCTCTGTCGCTTACCGGGAGAATTCTCGGCTGGCCATGCCCCCCACCTCAGTTGTTCTCCTTTTTGTTCAAATAAATAAAAAAAAAACACCTACACACAAAAAAAACTGCCTGCTGTTATATAGCAGCATCTTTAACTTACATTTGTTTCCATTTTTCTGACACCGCAATGCAAATACATTTTCATCACACATGTCCCGATGCTAGTCCACCTCCAGAACCGGTAAACAAGCTACTGGCAAACAGACCATCATATTCATAAACTCAGTTTGTGATTTTTCAGACAATCACCTCCTTACTTAAGTGCAGCCACTAGTAAGTTTCTTTTATTTAAAAAAAGTCACCTCACCTAACAGCATTTTAATGCAGGTGGAGGAACTATTTTATTACAAAATAAGAGTTTTAAAATTGAAACAATTTTTTTTTAAAACACATAAAACACAGTGGCCCATTTTCTAAGTGCAATAATACCCTCCAGGGTGGGTGGTATTGGGCTATACCGGACCTTCAAGGGGCTATAAGGCCCTCCGCCTGCAGCGTTGGGCCTCATTATACCCCTAGGTGGTTAGAGTATTGCCAATGCCATGTCTATGATAGTATTGCTTACTATAATAGGTGTGATGTGGAACAGTTCTTAGCCTGGCAGCTGACATATCTTGCTCTACTGCCCCATTCTACATCGTTAGCATTTTGACCTCACTGACTGTGACATCACTGCTAGTTAGGAACAGCAAGTGAGTGACTGCCAGGTCATTCAGCTGTGATGTCACTGTCAGTGAGATCATAATGCTGATGATGTAGAGTGGGGCAGTAGAGTTAGCAATGTCAGCTACCAGGCTAAGAGTAGTTCCACACATTCAGCACAATATTATCACATAGAATACTTTCTGATGAGCAAAAGGAAAAAGAAAAATACTTCAGAAATAAAAAGTTACAACTGACTACTACTTAAAATGTGTATTATTCTCCTGTCTGCCTGTTTTGGCTCTACTAGCTCTTTAAATATGTGTGGTTCATTTTGTTTTGTTTGCACATAAAACTGGCAGTTTGAAAAACAAAATCTTAATAATTGCATCACAAGTTACTTAATCAATTTTGAAGTTAAAAGTGATGTTAATTTGTACTTTTTTCACATTGTTAGTTTAGCAGACCAGTGTTGTCCATGTGGAGGCTGGCCCTGACAATGAAGGAATCACTTACCCTTGTTACAGTATTGATAATGCCGGCCTGCAGGGTCTGTGTTTCATTGACAGTATAGACAATGTGGCCTCAGCATTATCAATGCAGGCACTGCGTTCCAGTGTCACTCCCGAGAGTGTTTGCAGTTTTCTCGGCATTGTGAACCAGAGACTCTTTGCCATTAGCAATATTTACAGTGCTGGCTGAAGGCTAAGACTGTTAATTCCAGGACTGTTTGACATTAACAATAATGACAATTTCAGCCAAAAGCTGAGGCTGTCAGTCCTGAGACTGTGATTAACAGCATTGACAATGCTGATCAATACAACATTGAGTGCATGTGTTGTTACCTAAGGAAATTTATTGCAAAAAATGTTTCGTGCATTAGTTAGGGTTTATACACAAAGCATATAAAGTATAATAATTCCATATTAGGGTAAAAAGTCCCTTGAGCCTCAGCAAACCTGTAGTGTGGTATTTCTTGGGGTTTCATTGTGTGTGTGACACAGCATTGGCATTGCCCTAACTTTGGCACCCTGGGTCCGATTTTTAAAGAGCCGTTAGATTGGAGCACGGTGTGCTGATCCTCGGCTGCAGCAAGCTCTGGGATGCTCCAGCTCTACCACTGTACCCTACTATTGTGGAACAGTGTACCAAAATGTCAGGTGGGTGGGGGCATACTGTGCAACACCCACGTATCTGAAGATGACAGTCCCTGATTGCAAAAGTTGATAACCGGGAAAGGCACACTGAGCTGAGACCCATTTCCAGGTGCAGGGGGTAAGGGACAAGTACACATAATCAATAAACATTTAAATAATACAAATAGGAAGAACAGCATATGATACGTGAGCATACATGAACATAGTCAGCAGTTACAGGATATACATGAAGTAGGGCCTAGCAGCTGACATAATAATATACAAAGTTAATAACACATTAGCTATATATCACAATGATGTGCTTTGAAAGAGGAGCATGCACAAGTAGGTGCAGCCAGGTGGACGGCACAGTAACACATAGTGGACAACAGGATAGGAGTAGAAATTGGAGTGGGCACGGTAATAGGAGGGTTTGCACCACGACGCAGTGGTATCTGGAATTAGGGAGGTTTGAAAATATTGGCATGGGGGGGTGGGAGGCACTTGAAATATTTCTTGATGGACAATACTGTTGGCAGGTTACATACAGAGAGGGGAAGAGAGTTCCAGAGGGTAGGGAGACAATGGGCGAAGGCTATTTTACCAGTAAGTGTATGGGGTGTGGTCAGGGCGAAGGATCGGTGGTCATGTGAGCGTAGGGAGTAGCCTGTACTAGGAGCAGGTACTAAAAAGGAGGAGAGGTAGGAGGGAAGGGTGTTGAACCAGAACTTGGCGATAAGGGTTGTACAATGTGCCATATGGTGGCTGGCGAGAGAGGGCATGAAGACAGATTGGTAGAGGAGGCAGTGATGAGTGTGGTAAGGGTCATTAGAGGCAAATCAGTAGAAAGCATGAAACAGAGGGTCTAGTTTGGCCAGGGAGAATTTCGGCACTGAGCTATAGACCACATCTGCGTAATTGAATGAGGGAAGGATAAGTTTGGAAATGATTTCCCTCCAGATAGGGAAAGATAGACTTTCCTTGTGTCTGTGAAGCATTCCAAGTTTTGCACACAGTTTGTTCTGGATGGCATCTAGGTATAGGGAAAAATCCAGCTTGGGATCCAGTCAAACTCCTAGGTATTTGTATGAGTCTACTGCTGTGACTTTGGTGCCATCTAGGGCATAAAAGGAGGGAGGAGTCATCATTTTGGCTAGTTTTGGGGCAGAACCAAAAACCATTGTAACTGTTGTTTTGGTGTTGCATTTGAGCGATTTGTTTTCAAGCCATCTTAGAGTGTTCTCAAAATCAGTTTGGAGGATGGGTTCAACCAGGGCTAGAGAGGGTCCAGAAGTGAAGATAGCTAGGCAAAAGGGGTGGCGGCTGTATAATCTATATAAAAAATCACATCTGGGGCATGGCTCTTCCCCAAATCACTACAGATAAAAATGTGCAGATACTTTTGGTGAGGCTTACCCTAGGCACCCTGGGCAAGGGCCTTACAGTTGTCTCAGTTTATATGACCCCCAGAGAGAAAACTGCAGGCTTTTCAGCTCTCCATAAACACCTTGCTTACCTACGGTCTTATAGTGAAGTTATTGTCTGGGGGGACTTCAACATCAATTGGTTAGCATCCGACTCTGCCACCTTCAAGGATGCAACCTCCTCTATCAACTACCACCAACTAGTCAACCAACCCACCTGAATAAATTATAGAATGGGAACCAGTACCCTTTTAGACTGGTTACTAACAAATCACCCAGAGAGTGGATCTCTGATCTAAAAGTCCTCCCAGACTCCCTCAGTGACCACTCGCCCATCATCTTCCACTAGACCAACAAGGTCCCAAAACCACCAGCGAAGGTTATAATATCCCGTGCGCTTAAACAGGGCCAGCATAGATCCTTCAAGCAATACCTCCAGCAACTTAACTGGGCCTCCATCCTATCTATTAATGACGTTGACATGGCACTGGAAAATTTCATCAATATTTTTAATGGTGCCTGTAATATCTTTGCCCCATCACAAAAAGAAAAATCAAGGGGTCTCATAAATCCTGGGTTACCCCTCACCTCCTTGACCTGATGCGCGCACCCAAGATCAGCTTTGGTATAAATATCAATCCACTCGTACACCCCATAACATGCAGTGTTATAAGGCGGCACGTAATAACTGTACCCTCGCAATCCACCTGGCCAAAGTCAATAGCTACAAGTCCGAGCTTAACTCTTCCTGGGGTGATAGATGTAGGTTCTGGAATAACATGCATGAAATCACTGGCAAAAGTGATGCCTCTGAACCCACAATGCTGAAGTTCAAAGGCTCCACCACACAAGACCCTAAAACCATCGCCGCCATCTTTGTCAAAGCTTTCACAGACCTCAGTGTGGTGCTCCACCCCAACTTCCATAGCCCTGCCAGTGTGTCACAACAAAAACCACCACTTTCACATCCTTCAAACTGTGCCCCCCCCCCATTCTACCTCAGACTGATATCCAAAGCTGAGGCTAAAAAATACATCTCCAAAGTACTGGGGAAGTCCAGGCATAGTACCGATGGCCTTGACCTTAAACTAATCTCCCTGGCACTTGATGAATTGCTAACACCTCTAACCAGAATCATCAACCTGTCCCTCTCCACAGCCACATTCCCAAAGCTTTGGAAAGCTGCAGTCATAACCCCTATCTTCAAAACAGGTAGTAAGACAAGTCATACCAACTACCATTCAATTTCAATCCTCCTGCCTAGCTCTAAAGCCCTCTAATGGATAGTCTACGATCAGCTAGTAGAGTACCTTGACAAATATCAGCTACAATGCCAGCAGCAACATGGCTTCCGAAAACTCCACAGTACCACCACAGCTCTACTGGAGTTCACGGGGTACATACACGATGCCTTCGATCATGGGCACTTGGTGGGGGCAACTTTCATTGACCTCACCAAGGCCTTTGACACTGTCAACCATAGCCTCCTCTTGGCCCAACTCGAGGCTATGGGGCTGTCCCATGACTCACTGTCCTGGTTCCAGAGTTACCTCACAGGACGTGTGCAACATGTAAAAATCGCTAACACCCTCTCAGACCCTCAGCTTGTATCCATCAGTGTCCCCCAGGGATCCATACTGGGCCCCCTTCTATTTAGCCTTTTCCTTAATGAGCTCCCTCAGGCCTGTCAGCACAAGATCCTCCTGTACACAGATGATGCATAATCTACTCCAGCCACTCTGACCCTGTCACCCTGAAACAGTGCCTTCAACAGGACTTTAGCAATGTTGATGATTGGTTTGGACAAGCTCTCCTGCTAGTCAACCACAAAAAAACCAAAACCATGCTATTTGCCCCAGCCCATAACCATCATAAGTCACACCCCATCAACATTCTTAGCAAACAAAATATGGCCTTAGAAACTGTCCAGCTTTACAAATATCTGGGACTCACTCTTGATAGCTCCCTCTCACTCTCTGCCCATGTGGACAATGTCACCACATCAGCTAACGGGAAGCTCAGTCTACTATAGAAACACCGTAGCTGCTTCACTGATAATGCCCTTCAGCTTGCCATCACCAGCTCCGTCTTCTCGACCATTGACTATGGTCTTGCCATTTACAGTGTGGCACCTGACTGTACCCTAAAACGGCTTTCCACTACACTGAACAAAGCCTACAGGCTAGCTCTAGGAGCTCCACGCCTAACCCATACCTGTAATCTCTACCTGCAAACGGGATGGCTTAACCTAGTCTAGAGAACCCGCTACCAAGTCTGTCTCCTAGCCAACAAAGCAATCCTCGGCCTGCTACCCCCTGGATGCAGTTCCCTCCTGCACCAGTTTGAACCTACCAGGACTACCAGGGATCTAATAACCACTCCCTCAAGGTCCCTTCAGCCGTACCTCACAAGGACAGAGATCCTTTGAATACAGAGCCCCGCTCTGGATTGGGATGCTACCACCCGAACTTACCGCGATTAGCAAACTAGGTCTGTTCAAATCAGCACTCAAATCCCCCTAACTACCAAACAGAAATGCCACTGCTTCCCCTGACCTCCTCCCCTGTGACCTGTAATTGCCCACCCCAACACCTGCACTTACTTTGCTGTCCCACCCACATCTTCACCTGTCCTTGTCCCATCTTCCCTATTTTCCCCCTCCCACCCCTATACCTGCCTCTCCTTGTTCTCAACGCACACCACTTACCAACTCTCCACTGGCCCACACACCCCCACCCACCAATAACTCCCCGTAACAAAGTAACCCGGCCTGAGGTTACTGCCATATTTCTACACCCCCTCTTCCTCTATCTATTCCCCTTTCCTCTCATTAAGGCCTACTATGCTGATTAATAACCTTCATCACCTAAACAAACTCTCTGCACTCTCCCAGAACTAGCACTGTAACTGTAACAATTGTTCTTCTCACTATGATTTACTTCCCCATAGTACTTTCTGTGTGTGTTTTTTTTTTCCTGTTCTAGTAGTGTACTGGGAATTTATTCTTTCCTTATGCCTGACGTGGAACCTTTTTAAATGAGCTTGAAGCTCAAAGGTTGTAATCCTAGACTTCAATGAACAAATAAACAAACATTTGAACCTGGGATACTGAGCAGGAGCATGGCTGTGCCTGTACTGGTCCACCATGGTAAGGTAGGGTGGCAGGGTTGGAGTGTTTATGCTCTGTTATCTGTGCTACTGGCTCCTATGCATGCCATCTGCCAGACAACATTATGGCACCTGCCTATCAGAGTGCCCTACCCACCTGCTGTAGCTTGTACAGTACCTGTCGCACCAGTATGCCGTCACACAGGGAGGTGTGCATCAGAGGCAGGTAGCACTGCCCAGGGTATATCCCTGTTCCCAAACAGTACCTCATACTGTGGAAGCATGGCTTGTCACCACATGTCAGGGACTATGTAAGATACAGGACATCTGGCAGGGTTGGTGGCATCAAGGGGTCCAGGACATGGTCAGTGCTGGCATACTTTGGCATACCCTGACCACGAGTCGGTGAAACTGATCAGGGCACCACCACCCTGGTGCCACTGCTGCAGCCTGCCACACTCTGCTATGCCAATGCCACCCACTACAGCTGTCTTCCCTGTACCACCACCTTGCAGGATTATAACACTCCCTTCCCCGCACTCAATCTGTGGGGCACGGGCTGTTGGACTAGCTCATGACTGGTCCAATGACAGCTCCAACTTGCAGCCACAATGGGGCTTTCAAAATCTCAAATAAGGGGATGCTGCAATCCCCTTCTGCCTAGGTGCACCACCACTTTCGGCGCAAGGGTGGCGCAGGGAGGGTTTGGTGCACAGCCTCCTGTTTTTGATGCAGCAAGCATTTGAAAATCAGAAGTGCTGCAACTTTTGATGCAAGGTGACACTTGCATCAGTTCCCTTTAATGCAAGCACCTTGCATCATACACAGGGCTTTGAAAAGTGAGCCCCCTGTCTCCAAGCATTGGTGAGTATTTTTGAGTGCCTGGATATACAGTGCCAAAGTTAGGATAACGCCAGCACTGCACCACTTGATATTTCAAAGCCCAAGGACCACCACGCCAGATTCATCAAGGCTTAGGGGACTTTTTACCCTAACATAAAATGCCCATATTTTGTGTTTAAACTCTAACTGATGTATTCACATCACTATCAACATAGCTGACTCCAAGTTTTTATAGAAAAAAAATTAAGTTCCTAACCCTAACGCATGAAACACTACTTATCTGCTTGTCGTTTATGGAACACAGGGCAGAACAGTAGTACATAGCTCATAAAGCAAATTCAGGTAGTGCTTTTCATTGCCAAACAGGAAATTTCATAAGGCATATGGCAAGGCAATTTTATTTTCAGCCTTTTCCCCCATAACACAGGGCACCTCCCAGACAAACTAAATAAATATACACTTAACTCCTATCTTTGACCTTCCTTGTCCCCTTGCAGGGTCCCCAGCATCCTGAAGGGTCCCTTGAAACAGGCATCGTCCCCGCCTAGGTGTTATTCGCATTTCCCCCCTCTCTCTTTCCCTATAAATTCCAATCCTCTGGCCCTCCCTGCCCCCTGCAGAGTTCATGACATCCTGAAGGGCTTTCTTTCTTTTCCCTTCTAAGTGTGTTTTACACTCACTCCTTCTCTCTCTCTTCCCTCACCTATCCCCTCTGCCTTCCCTCCCTTATCTCCAATCCCCCGTCCTCTCACAGGGCTCCCCGCATCCTGATGGGGTTTCTCTGGGCCATGACTCTTCCCCTCCCTCATTTCTCCCTCTTTCTCCTTCACCCTTCCTTCACTCTAGCACTTGTTCACTTATTACTATTGTACTTATAAATTGTTTTCACAATTTACATATGTTTGTAACACAGTTTGTAACACCTGCCTTAATTAATGTTATGTAAATGTTGATCTATGTAACCTGAATGTATAATGTCACATCCCCATTATACCTCCCCCCCCTCCCCGATCGCACTGGGAGATGAGCAACCTGTTGCTCAGTGTGCCTTCCTGGTGAAACATTTCAATAACTAAATAAATAAAGTTAAATTATATTTCAATAAATTCAGCAGAAATTCTCATGAATGTTCTGTAGGCTAGCTCAAATAAACTAAATTTTAATACTCCTTTAAAGGCCTCCATCGAGGTGACAGCACACATATGGGTTGGTAATGAATCCCAAAATAGGGGCATGGCCACCTCAAAGACCCTGTCCTCAAACAGTGTAAGCCTTGACCATGGAACAACCAACAAGCCTGCCTCAGTTAAGTGAAGTGCGCAGATGGGGTTGTATAAATATGAACGCTCTTTCAGGTAAACAGGACCCAAACCACATAGGACCTAGTACCGTAATTTAAAAAGTCAATCCTGAAGCTAATGCTTCATCAAATATGCAACCAATGCAGGTCACCCAATACCAACATGATATACTTACCCCAGGAGGTCCCAGCAGTCAGACGAGCTACTGTGTTCTGGAACAGCTGCAGGCAGTGCAACAGACCTTCAGATAATGCTAGACAAAGAACATTATCTGAGACCAGTTTAGGTGTGGCAAAGGCATGCACTATCATAATTGGGTCCCCTGGCATGGAATATGGTTTTGTCTGGGTAATGTTACATAAATGGAAAAAAAAAAAAAAACCCACTATGGACTTCACCTGACACCTGGGGCCCGATATTCAAAACTTTACCCAATGGGCATAGTGATTGTACCCCATTTTCCCAGGGTTTGCATCTCTGCGAGTATTCTAAGGGGGCTGTTGCATGCACTAACAGGGATAGTGCATGCAGAAAAAATAATGTATGTAGCGGGCAAAGGGAGGTGGTACAGGAAAACTGGTGCAGTGCAATATTCTGTGAATTTGTGCTGCCCAAAGGGGTTAGCATGATCACTTTGCACAGTACAAATACTGCCAACAAGAAATCTGACTTACTCCAGGCAACCCTAGTGGCTGTTGGAGCAACTGCAGCCAACAACCACATTGGCAGTGGGGGAGCACACCTGCTCCCTGGTGGACAGTGGTACCCTTTACCCTTCAAACCCTGATCCCATTAAAAAAATGTAAGTCTCTTGTTACAGTAGCCCCTCCCCCACCTTCCAATCTCCAGTCCCTGTGCAGAGAATGCTTTCCTGGTGCCTAGTGGCCCCCACCCCCATCGCCATCTCCTTATAGAAAAAATAAATCCCTGGCACCCAGTGGTCCTCCCCACCCTCCAATCACCAGCCCGTAGTGTCTACGATGTATCCCTGCTGCCTACTGATCCCTCCACCCTCAAATCACGATCCCATACTTTGTAGGATGTATCCCTAGTGGCTAGTGGACTCTCTGTCCTCTGAAAGGTGTCCCATACATTGCATGATACATCCCTGGTGTCCAGTGGCTGCCCCTGGTCTCCGTTCCCTGCCCCACCCCCAGAAAAAGTCCTGTATGCTATGGTGGCCAGTGTCTCCCCTATTCCCCATGCTTGGTACTGATGAACCAAAAAATGCCCTGGTGGCTAGTGGTCCCTGCCACCCTACAATCGCTGGCCCTTTATGACAGTACCGATGAGAATTGAAGGGAAACCATGCAGTTTGCAGAAATAACTAAAACTGAAGAAAATAACTCATAGTCCCTGCTGTCTAGTGGTACCACCACCCACCAATTCCCATCCCTGTACCAATGTAATTGTCCCTGGCATCTAGCAGCCTCCCACCCTGCCAACCCCCTGTACCTGAAGTGCCAGTGCCTCAGCTGAGATATGGCAATCAGCATAGCCCTCCAATCTCCTCCTTGAGCAACCACCGTATGACAAGCCAGGGAGCACAGGCCCTAGGTATAGTACAGAGTACGTCCTCTGTACTATACAGGGAGCACATTGCCTATGTACTGTATACTCCTCATGTGGTGTGTCATAAGGTGCAGCTGAGTGACTTAACCACATGAGAAGTGAGTAATCTTCCAATTACCCGCATCCCGAAGCGCCTCATTGTGATTATACAGTGAGACCATGTGTAAAATAAATTAAAAAAAAATCTGTTTATTTTTTTTAAAATAAATGCCATAAATGCCATTCCTTGGCCATGGGTTATTTCAGGATTTAGCCACAGATAAAGACATTAGCTGGCCAATCACCTTACTGGAATTTTCATGTCCATAGTATAAGAAAGCAATATAACACAACTGCATGTAGGTTATTGCCTGATAAGAACATGCCCCAGGTGCATAGTGTGGCACGAGGTGCTTGTGCCAAGTGCCTGCAGCGGCTGGGAACTGCACTTATCAGGCAACAACCCACACCCTGAGTGTGTTATTGCTCGTAAAAAAAAGGGTCTAAATTAGTAAATATTTAAAAGAAAAGCACAAATTTCTTTAAAGTAAAGTTATGCTAATAATGTTTTTGGTGGGGATTTTAAGAGAAACTAGCCCCTACTTTGTATGTAGATAGCAGTGCAGCCAGTGTACAAGTAAGGCATGCAAGTTGCAAGGCATGCAAGGGCACTTGTTAACAGAGAGTAAGCTCTCCTCGCCCCCCCCCACACTTGGTAACAAAGTGTAAGCTCTCATCTTTGCCCCCACTCCCTTTTGTGTCTGGGGAAAAAATGCATTTAGGCATTAGTTTAAGATTTGTAGACAAACGTCACGGGAGGTGCGGGTTTGTGGTTGGAAACCACTGGTGGGAATGTTTGTCTAAAGCTGATGGTTCAGTTTTTAAACAGTCTCTCACTCAATTGCAGTTTTTGAAAAAGATGATTTGGTGGCATGTTGCATTAGAAACACTTAGTTGTTTCTATTTGTGTGAGCAGTATGGACTCCTTGACAGTTTGGTGTTTTGGGAGACTGACAGTGTTTGTAGCTCAGTAAGTAAAAAAGCTACTTCTGGGTTGCAGTCGCCTCCAGTGGTTGCCCTCGGAGGTTGGAGTGCAGAGCGAGGCAAGAACAGGAGCACTGCAGGAGGGAGGGGGGCATGTCATGGACTTGCTCTTATTCAGTTAACAGAGTTCAAAGTCTGTTGCCTTTTAAAATGTTTAAAAGCAGACATTTAAATGTTATAATCAAAGCATGGCAGCAATATGATTGCATTAATGCACAGGGGTCCTGGGGTAAAGTAAGCTGAACTGAACAGTGATCAGTGGGAGAGTCAAGGTTTGCAGGTGTACCAGAAAGCATTTTTTTTTTAGTTTATACTTGTGTTAAACAAAAGTCTTCAGAAACATCCATTTGCAGGTTAGGTAAGGGCAGGTACTGCATTTTACAATGCTAACATGGCTGCCAGAAATGTTCAAACATTTCTGGCAAGCATGGATATGTGATCTATGCCACATCCAGCTTGCCTAAAAAAGTGCCATCTTTATGGTTGTTGCAGCTCTCTGTCCATTTTATAATATGTGTTATCACACGCCATTTTTGTCTCCAGCACATTTGTTTTCCTTCAACTTTTGGCCTACTTAGATAAAGAAGGCTGGCAAGAGCCCAACTGGGATGAAACACACATTTGACCCATCTCTATTTATTCTAGACACTACACAAATAATCACATGCAAAAGTTTAATATGTAACTTTAATCAGCGTAAGAGTAGGATATTAAGAAGAAGGTTTCTTTTTACAGTTATATTTTGGCAAAAGGTCTGTTGCTGCCTCATTAAACACTGACATCTTAAATGCCCCTGGGAAAAGGGGCATGCCATTTGTATAATAACTGCAATATCTGCAAAGACTGAACATTTCATTAAAAGTCTTTCAGCAGTTTGAAAGCTATACATAAACAGTTTGATCAGTATGGGCTTCCCTAGGGCTATCCCAGTTGTAACGCGGCTGCCAGAGCCACTTGCTACCGAGGGTTTTTCCCCAAGCCTGTGCCACTATCAGGGGCAGCAGAAAGACTTAGCACCCCTGTGGATGCTCTCCTCCTCTTCGACTAGACAGGGTAAGTAGTGCCTCCAGCTGCAGTACTACTGCTTGATTGGCCAAGGCAGCACTGTAGCAGAGAGCACGGGAGTGAGGCCAGTGTACATGCGCAATGCTTCTGTTTGCCAACATCTGAGTAAGCCTCTACATCCTTTTTATGTTATGTTTGCCCATTATATTGGGCAATCTCACCAAGATTCCATAATGGGAATCACATTAGAGACTCTTAAGTCCTGAAGGTAGCAGTTGTACCATGCAACTACAGATAAGTTCCCATTAGCTGTTAGGTGTGGTACAGAATACTTTGGCACTGTAGAGTGACTCAGTTGTCATGAAACATTCCTAGTATGTAGTAATGGACATAAACAAGCCATATGACCTTCTTAAGTAGACTTAGACATGGTGGATGCAACAGAGATATGGACAACACGGCACTATGATTGGGATCTGAAAGTACCAGACTACACATTGTTCAGAACAGATAGGATAAAAGATGGATCAGCCAGAGTGTCGCTCTATGTGAAAGAGGAAATCCTTGCCCCAGAGATCCAGGGTGATGGCAGGTCTAAAGGGGCAGAGACAAATCTGGGTACAAGCCATAATGTGGGAGGAGGGGTAATTAGGATAGATGTGGTCTAAAGGCCTCCAGCAGAGAGGGCAAAGGCAGATAATGCACTGGTAAATTAGATTAACCAGATGGCAGAGTTAGGGAAGGTTTTAACACTGGAGGTCTTCAATCTGCCAGAAGTAGACTGGAGCACCCCAGCTGAAGCAAGTACAAGATGCCAGGTCCTGACAGTTCTATGTGATAGCGGCGATCGCCAAAGGGCAATTGCCATTATGTCGAATGTACATCTCCGAAAATAACAAAAACAATGTACATTCACAGTGAGAAAACTACCCTCAACCGTTTATGGGGGGCATTATCCCCCGCACCTCCCTTACTAAAATAACAAGATCAAGGGGGGTGCATGTTGGGGAGGGGGGAGAACCAGGAAGAAAAAACACACACACCAGCACAGGAAAGCACAAAATATTGTGCTACTCCCCAGCTCTGAACCCTGCACCCTTCCAACCAGAGCCAACCTCCCTAATCACCTCACCACTAAGCCAGCTTGGTGGCTTCCCCCCTCGCCACCCCTCACATACCTTCTGAATATCTTCCGGTGCCCTGTTGCTCTTCCATTCACCCTGTACTTCCCAGTCACTGCCCTTTCAGGATCGCTCTCCTTACAGGTGGTGAGACTGAATTGCTCATATCTGAGTCGCTCAATCTCAGTCGGCCTTTTAACAGTATATTGGCCCGGACAGACAGGAAGCAGGAGGCATTTCTGAACCAAAAGGTTAAGAAACCCACTAGGAAAGGGGCCATATTGGACCTTGCCCTTACAAACAGGGAAAACATAGGGGAGGTAATGGTGAAAGAACATCTGCGATTGAGCAACAGTGTGAGCTGAAATCAAGCTTATGGCTGAGAGTATAAAATCCAGGAACAAGGTTCTGGACTTTAGAAAGCCTAATTTTGGGAAGATGAGTTAGATGATGAGGAGCACATTAAGGTAAGCAGAGGAAGCAGTAGAAATTTACAGGAAATGAAATATAATAAAAAAAAAGGTTTACTAGAGGCAACAGGTCTCTGTGCCAAAATGGTAGGGAAGAGTAGGATCGGAAAGAAACAATTATGGTTCTCAAAGAGCGTTGTTGAGCCAGTGAGGGAAAAAAAGAAGGTGTTCATTACTTGTGAAAGAAGTCAGATAGATGAGGACAGGAGGCATATCAGGAAAGGATGAAGAAAGGTAACAGGGAAGTGAGGCCAGACAAAGATAGAAGCCCAGGCTAAGGCTGGTGGATCCATTCAGGGAAGGTAACAAGACATTTATTTCTTTCACTATATTCAGGAGCAATGCAACTCCAAGGGAGAGGGGATCAGGATGAAGGGAGGGGGAATGGGTACAGGATAACAAGGCACAACAAAATGGAGACAAATGAACCACTCACCAGCTACTTTTTTAGGTATTTTATTATCCGCAAGTTTTGCTAGATGCTCTCAGTGCTGACAGACATCCTGGATCTATATTTCATGGTAATCCCACTAATTCTTCAGGATCAGTATGCGTCTAAACACAACCAATAAATGCACAATATTTGCAGTTGCATTTACAATGATATGTGGCATCCATCACCACAAGGTATATATACAGTATACGAAGAGACAGATAAATTTTGCTAAGTTAAAAGACTTTTTGAAAACATGAACTATAGGAATCTTATAAGTGATCGATTGACATTTAGGAATGTGAAAGCTATACGCCTAAGTGAATATACAGTTGCTACATAAGTGCTTATAGGTGAGGTTAAATTTATATACAATGAAATTTACATCAACATAGATTTCAGTCAAAGTTAGCAAAATATGCTGGTGTAGTTAGTATGCTGTGATTTCATGCAGGTTTATGTACAACATAGATAAGAAGCATAGTATATTTACTCTGTGGTGATGGCTGGCACATATTGCTGTAAATGCAGCTGTAAATAGTGTATATTTATTGGTTTTGTTTACACATATACTGATCCTGAAGAGTGGTGGGATTACCACGAAACATAGATCCAGGTTATATGCCTGCACTGTGTGCATCTAGCAAAACTTGTAGAAAATAACTATTAAATGAAGTAACCAGAAAGTGGGTCATTTGTTTCCTTTTTGGCATGCTTTGAATTCTGAGTGTGTATGGTGTCAGATCCCTACCAGTAGTTTGTTTTATATTACAGATGATGGTGGGTCACTCTGCCATAGCATGTGATATAGAGGATGAGAAGGACAAGGGGAATGTACCAAACAATTGTTTCTGTTCAATATTCATAGTAGAGGACATGGGGTTTCTGCTACACTGCAGCATACTGACCAGCAGGGGATTGCTGCCAGAGGTTACTGAAAAGCCCACTACAAAGCAAGCAGTGCTGAAGGAACTTTAAGCACTAAATATAAATATATCAATGGGCCCCAATGAGTTGCATCTGAGGGTAGTAAGGGTAATAGAACAGGTTCTGGAAGATCTGCCAATGGACCTCTTCAACAGCTTCCTGGATCTGGGAGACGTACCAGATGACTGGAAGATGGTGGATTTGATCCCTCTACATAAACATCTGAGTGATGAGGGAACAGGCAACTATAGACCTGATTTCTATAGTTGAAAAGATCTTGCAAACCATTAAATCGAGAGGATTGCAAGGTTTCTTGAAGTGAATAGGCTGTAGGACCACAGACCACATGGTTCCAACATTGGAAGATCTGTCAGATGAACTTAATTAACATTTTTGATTGAGTGGCAAGAACCACTGACAAAGGTCAGGTTGTAAACATACTGTACTGTACTTTTTTGATTTCATCCCTCATGGAAGGATAATGAAAACATGGATGATTTAGGGACTGGGGAAAAGATTACTAGGTGGGTAAAAAACTGGCTGAGTGAGAGGACTCAGAAGGCAGTCCTGAATGGAGAGTCATCAGGATGTAGGGAAATCGCAAGTGTGGTACTCCAGGGATTAGTCTTGGACTGATTCTCTTCAATATGTTCATTTGTGATACAAGCAAGAGAGTCTTAGGGAAGATAGGAGTCTTTGCAGATAACACCAAAATCTCAAGTAGTGTGGATTCTGAAGAGAGGGTGAGGGGCAAAAAGAGGGATCTGGAGAAGTTGGAGTGTGGTTTAAAGTGTAGGACATCAATGGAAAGAAGTGCAAAGTGGTGCACATAGGGGTCAAAAAACTGAAATCATAATCCAGGATGGGAAAGAGAATAGCCTAATGGAGGAAAAGGATCTGGGGCAATGATCACGGATACTTTAAATGCACAAGCACAGTGCTAATGAGCAGTGGGAAAGGCACATCAAATATTGGTACTAGTAAGTTGGAGATCACTAGCAAAATGAAGGAGGTGAAAATACTCTGGTATATACCACTGGACTGACCTTATTTGGAGTACTGTATACAGTTTTGGAATCTGCACTTAAAGGAAGATTGGGACAGACTGGAGATGGTACAGAGATGGGCTACCAAGATGATCCAGGGGAAACAGGGGAGGGCTTTATTTTATGTTGTTAGACTTGAATCCTGCTGATGCCAACTGCTAATGTTTTGCAGAAAACTGGCAAATCACAGTAAAGAACTGGCAAGCTATTAATGTTTTCCAACTCTCATTTATCCTATCAGAGTGGACAGGCATGTCTTTAGCCCATGTCACAAAATATCTCTTCTTTCCCAAGAATCCAACATCTGACCACTCCCCAAGTTCACTGCCAACCTTCTCTATGCATCAGTGACTCTAATCAATTGAGATGGGGCCTCAACGTCTTCCTTTTGAAACCTGCTCTAAAGCAGGATCTGATTAGGGAGGAGGGGGCAAAGACCTTAGAAGGGAAAAGGAGTTCCATTTTAGATACAGGGATGGGAAGGTGTCATGCACTTCAGTCCACTCTCTCTTTTACCTTCTTGCTCTTTCTCCCTCTGAAATCCCTCTGTTAAGGACCAAAAAGTTATGTCTGTTTCTTCCATTTTGAGCAGATTCCATACCTTTCATGTGGCCCACATTTTGAAGGCCCTCCTTCTGTTTACCACTCAGAAACTCACTTTCCAAGTACAGAAGAATGTATGCACCATTGTGTGGCCATATTAAGTGTACTGCACATAGTTCCGGAATCTGTACTCGAAAAAGGACAGGTATAGGGTTGAAGTGATATAGAAAAGGGGAAACAGAAAGGATTTAGAGGCAGTGAGAAAAGTCTTAAGTGGAGACATGTGAGGACCTCAACCGGTATACACTGGAGAGGGGGCACATGATTGAAACTTTGAAGTTTCTTTATGGGATAAACACGGTGGGCATCAGTGAACTGTTCACAGTGAGCGATAACACGGGCTCAAGAAGGAAGTTTAAGAACCCAGTGGAAGGACATTTCAGGAAGGACATCAGAAAGTATTTCTTTACAGAGAGAGAGTGGTAAATAAGATGTTGCAGTCTGTACCAAACCAGTGGAGGGATCCATAAATGGGTCAGACAGACATATGGGGCTGGTAAGGTTAGCAGGGGAGGATGACATGGGAGGGGTATAGTGAGTGAGCACTAGGGCATTCATATCATACTTTAGGTAGGGCTGGCAGGCTGGATGGACAAATTGACGTTTTTTATGCCATCAATTTCTGTGCTTCTGTGGTAAATGCTCCATCCCACATGGAAAAGGTACATCCTCACAGAGAGAAGGTGTTGTCTTGCAGTTCATTTTAAGAACAGATTTTAAAACAGAAATTCACCAATACTCTGTGATACAAAATCAAAATTAATGTTGATTATCCTATATGGGGCTTTTTTGCCTCCACCTAGGTCTTTGCCTCCTCCTTCACCAGATCCTGTTTCAGACCAACTTTCAGATAAGACATCAGTTACTGATACAACAGTTGTAGCACACTGGACCATAGCATATCAAAGGCAGGAGGCAAAAACAGTAACTCCACAGAAGCTTTACTCTAATTAGTTGTCCCTTCAAAACCCCTTACCCTGAAGTGATGGATAACAATTTGAGGGCAGAAATGGGGAGCTTCAGATGAGGCCTGCTACTAATCCGCTGTATCATTGTGAGACTGCTTTTAGAACAAAGGGGTTGCCTTTCATGCATGCTGAAAATAAACATTTGGAGTGTGCAGGCAGACTCAAGTTTCATTTTCCAATCCTCTGAATTTTGTGGTATTTGGATTCAGATCCAACTGCTGGGTGTTTGGGGATGCAGGGAGAATATTTGGGATACTACTTTCCACTCTACTTTTACTCTCAACAGCCCCCTGCAAAAGCCACCACTGCCCATGCCTTACACATGATGTCTTCAGGGGCACAGCACTGGTTGTCCCCATTAATTCTGTCCTCAGGTGTCCCCAGTCAATCATTGTGTGTATGGGGACAGGATCTTCTCTGGTTCCAGTCTGGCACTCATGACTCTTCAGAGGAAGGAATCCTGGGTACTCTGATATCATTTTATTAAAACAAGTGTGCCCTGATCTTCTGGGGTACACAGATATATGCCCCCAATATTGTGTGCTGTTTACCAGATGCATGCATAAGTTCCTGAATAGAGTCACAGACAATCTAGCCACATATATACTGTATGCTGCAAGTGGGCTAGGGACCCAGGGTAACACAATGTTGTGCTCCTAAGGACATCATAGGTAAGATAATGGTACTTTGGGCTTTTAGAGGGTGGGAAGATTATGCAGAGTAATGGGGAGGGATGTGAATGGGCCCAGAGACCCCCACAGCCAAGTAGAATCCTAAATTATTTCCAAATAGTACTGTGAAAAATTTAAATTCTGCAGTGCAATTTAGGCAGAATTACCAATTACTCTTCTCTGAAATTTCAAGCAAATGTCAAGCATTTTTGCAATATGTACTCGAGGAGAATTCTCCTGTAACTTTATAAGTACTTAAGTGAAGTTCACCATATTTGACAGTGTTACAGTGGGTAATGATGGTATTCATGCAACTTTCTAGTATTTAACTGTATTGGACAGTCACCTTACCTATGTACTGTACCACACATCGAGAATGTTGCTAGGAATGTTAATACAAAAATAGGTCTCCAGTATAGGCACAAAAGGAGCCTGACCCCAGAAGCACTCAAACTCACTATCTACAGTTCGGTACTGTCCATCATTGATTACGACTTGGTAATATATGATGCCGCCTCAGCCACATCACTCAGAAGGCTGACTATTGCCCTAAACAAAGCCTGTAGACTAATCACTGGTGCTGCTCACCTCACCCACACATGTGATCTTTATGCTCAGTCTGGATGGCTCCAGCTAAATGATAGGATCAAGTAACAAATGCGCCTGCTTCCAAAAAGATGCTACTTGGATTCATGCCAATGGGCAATGACTGCCTCTTAGCCAAAGCTCTCAAGTCCAGTCACACTAGGACCTCCAAAACCGAGCATTTCCTCTTCCCATGGTTCCAGACTGCTCAGTGCCAGCGATCCTTCTTCTACAGAGCCCCCAGCTGGTTTAACGGTCTGGGCTGTGAACTGACTAACCTACCTCAGCTTACTCAGTTTAAACGTTTGCTTCACCAGCACCTTATAACAGAAAGCACCTGTGAATGCTCCAACTAATCTTATTATTTGCCTCCTCCTTTGCCCCTCTGTACACCTTTGCTGCACTGTCGAGGCCATAGGTTGCTTCAATTCCACCTGCCATGCTCCCCTTTCCCCACTATCCCTCCCTACCATTATCAACCCCTCTTGCTGCCATGCTCCCCTTTTCCCTTCTATCCCTCCCTACCTCTACCTAATCCTCTCACTACATTGACAATGCCTCTGGCTGCTACCTTCCCCCTCAGACAAGAATCTTATTTACCTTTCCACTCTGTCCGTTAGTTAGACTTTTTCCTCCACTTAGAATTTTTGCATTCAACTGTTTATCACTATGTAGTATGATTTGATGCTGTATGTTGTAACTCAAATTGTTTTCCCCATGTCTATTTTGATACTACCCTCCCAAATGATGTGGAATCTTTGTAAATGAGCTGCCTGGCCCTCAAAGGTATTTTGTAATCCGAGATTGAAGAAATAAATAAATAAATAACTTTAAGGAAAGCCAAATTATAAGCAGCCAAATATATAGTAATTCTAATGAATTTTCACAAATCTGGTAAATGGGATTATGAGCCTCTGTTACTTTAAAACTATATAATCTAATGTTACCCAGTTGGGCAGTTACTTACACTCTGCAACAAAGATTAAGCATGCAAGTCTTTAGGTTTCTAGATCTAAAGGTGACTGAGTTGGTTCCACCATGCCGCAGTGACACGGAGAACAACGGCCATCGGTACAGTGATGGCACAACACTGCCAATTGGTGTTGTGCCGTCACTGAAGAAAACTGTGTTTTCTGTGGGGGGGTAAAGCCCCATACCCCCCCATGCACCCCCAGACTTTAAATTACCAACTCCAAGTCAGAGTTGATTCAGGGTGGGGGCAAACTCTCCAGAGGCAGCAGTGTTGGGAATACAGCAGACCATCACAGTGACCTGTCAGTAAGGTCGCTGTGATGGTCTTCGTTATATTCCCATTGCTGTTGCAATGTGATACCAACTGGGTTCTAAATAGCCAAATATTTAGTAGTGTTCATGAAATTTTGCAACTACATGAACTGCAAGATTTTGAGCCTCTGTAAATTTACAATTACTTAATTATCTGTCATCAAATTTGGTAGGTGCCTAACCCCTAGAAAATACTATAAGTTTGTGTATGTCAGTTTCAGAACAGTTGTAAAAAAGGACAGCCATAAATCACACTTTAACCAACAGAATTTCACAAATTTCTTCCATTTTTCATAAATCACAAAATTATCACAAAAAGTTACAGAAGTTGAATATGAACATTTTGCCAAGTTCTTTTCCTGAGAGCCAGTCCAGTGGTGCTGAGGCACTGGATGCTACACCTTATACTACACCGATGATCCAGGATTGGGAGCTACCTTGGGTGTCAGAGGGTCAACCGGGGAAGGAGGATTGGGCATGGGGTCATAATGTCGCACAGCAGAATGCCGTGCGGCACAAGTGCATTGTGTGGTTTCGGGATATTTTCTTTTCTGTGGGAGGCTCTACACCCCACACCCCCCGTTATGGGGGGCTGCACCCCCCAGACTCCCCCACTTAGGATTCTAACTCAAGGGGGTCCAACTCGGAGAGTGCACAGGTTCAGGTTACACTGTAATGCCGTACACTATTAAGCATATGACATTATGACCCAGTACAGGAGGATTGAGCATCCCAGGGACTACTCTCCTCCTCCTCTGGGGAGGGTGGGGTTAGACAACCATGGCTGTGCTGACTCCTGGTGGTGGCTGGGGGTTGGTACAAGTGGCAGTTTTCTGTGGGGATGGCACAGATGGCACCAGACATGCAGTGCATAGAAGCATGCATGGCAGCATTCTTGACACCATTGCACACCCGTGCCATGGGGTGGGGAACCAGTACAATTCTCCAGCGTGCTTGAAGGCTGGCCCCAATGGCACCACCACAGATGCACCCGTCAATTCCCCCCAAGCCCAGCCACCAGGTCTCTGCAGTGGTGGGGAAAGTACCCACTGTGAAAGCAACCTGTGAGGGCTAGAAGCAAGAGGGTTCAAGCTCTGGCTGCGGCCAGGGCAGGGGATCATGACGACTGGATGGAAGGGAGAACCAAAGGCAAAAAAAAACACCGGAGGAGGTAAAAATATCATAAAGAGATTAAAAAAAATTATATTCCTGAATATAGGGCCACTAAATCCAAATACTGAGGAAGAAGAGGAAGGGGAGAGGGAGGTAAGGTGCCTGCCTGGTGCCATGGCTTGGAGGGACAGGCAGTGAATCCTCAGGACTGCCGGAGCAGCTGCACAGGGGAGGGAGCTGGATGTCATTGTCCACCTAGGGACAAATGACCTGGCTAAGAAAGGGATTACAGCAGTGCAGGAAGAGTTTGTGGAATTGGGGAGGGCCTTATGAACAGTAGCAACAGTGACTTATTCTCGGGAGGTGCTGCCGCTATGGTGTAGAAGAGGCTAGGGTGTTCTGCACCATAGGATTCAATCAGTGGTTGAAAAACTGGTGCAGAGCTCAGAGATTTGGCTTCATTGGGGACTGGGGGTCCACTGAGTGATGCAAGCCTATACTGGCATGATGGGCTGCATCTGTCCAGGAGAGGAACCAGGATCCTAGGTGATAGGTTTAAATGCTTCATTGGCAAGCATTTAAACTAGCCAAGGAGGGGGAGGCACTGGAAAGGAGCATGGAAATTCTAGCCCCCCCAAAAAACAATCACGGTAGTAAGTGCAGTAAACACCAACATAGAGGTGGCGATAGGGAGAAGGGCAGGGGTAAATGGGGAAAGTGACAAAGGCAAGAAGGACAGGGATGGGACAAAAAGGAGTAAGGCCATCAGTAAATGGAGGGTAATGAGTACCAATGCCCGTAGTCTGGGCAACCAGATCCCACAGCTGGTGGAATTGATAGAAGAGGGATGCCTGGATATCATAGCAGTCACAAAAACATGGTACACAGAGCACCATGACTGAGATGTTAACATACCAGGGTACATAACCTACAGGAGAGACAGGCAGGGGAGAAGAGGGGGAGGAGTAGCTCTCTATGTAAAGGAAGGGATATAAGCCACTGAACAAAAGAGTAAACAGGGAGGAGAGGAGGTACTGTGAGTCACCTTGGAGACTGGAAAGGGCACCGCAATCTGCACAGGGGTTGTGTACAGATGTTCTGCCAACTCAAACCAGGCAGCTATTTACCATTCACACTCACATGCACACAATAACAGCACAATAAGTACAGCAAGCCAAAGCTTTATTATAACAAAATATAATACAAAAGGTTATACATCACCGATTTAACAAAGCATCATCCAAGCCCTCTTCCAATGGCTGGGAAGCCCCCTTGTCAGCCTGGCTAGGAGTCTCACGAACCGGGAACTGGCCCCACAGCGATGTGTCCACCCTGCAGGAGAGGCTTCCAACCACAAAACTTAATACATCACCGATTCCAAAAGCTACATCCAAGCCTGTTCCAATGGCTGGGAAGGCCCCTTCAGCCTGGCTAGGAGTCTCAGGAATCGAGAACAGCTCCTGCAGCAATGCGTCCACTCTGCAGGCGAGGCTTCTAACCAGGCATCTGGAAAGTCCCATTTTATATGTTTTATCTGGTATTAGAAATGCTAAACCACCATGTCCTAAGCACTGGCCAGGTGCCCAGAACATCACAAGTTCAGCATGACAAACACCACTTAATAAATATTTGACATTCGTCAGATCATCATGCCCTAAACACTGGCCAGGTGTCCAGAACATCATGAGCCAAACAATGCCAGAGATTCCAAAAGAAAAGTCTCATAACATCTTGTACAAAACATCTTATATAACTATGATTAAGCATTAAAAGTCTCATACAAAACATCTTATATAACTATGATTAAGCATTAAGCATTTCAAAATGGAATAATATCATACAAAATGGGCGACAATAATCAACACAATACATATATATATATATATATATATATATATATATATATATATATATATATATATATATATATATACACATCAACAGACCCCATGTCAGGGAGGAATGGACAAGGATATGATCGAAGGCATTCTTAGGATGGCAGAAAAAGGGGAGATACTGTTGATGGGAGACCTGAATATGCTAGATGTGAACTGGAGCACATTTGCTGCAGCCACATTCAAGAGCAAGGCCATTCTTGATGCCCTACAGGTGGCAGGCCTCAGACAGCTAGTTTCGGAACCCACTCATGCGGGAGCAATCTTAGACCTCGTACTCTCAAATGGGGCCAGTGAGAGGATCTCAAATCTAGAAGTGGGTTACCATCTGGGAACAAGTGACCATCAAACAGTGTGGTTCACGTTAAACTTAGCTACAGAGTCAAGCCATACAAAAGTGAGGGTACTGGACTTCAGGAGGACTGACTTTGGCAAGATGGGAGAGTGCCTCAGAAAAGCACTCACAAACAGGCTAGAAGGAGGAGTGGAGCAACAATGGGGAATCATCAAAACTGCCATCACAGAGGCAGCAAGCCTTTGTGTGAAGCAAATAAACAAATCAAAATGAAAGAAAAAGCCACTATGGTTCTCAAAAGAGGTGGCTGGGAAAGTCAGGGAGAAAAAGATAGCATTCAGGAAGTATAAGAAAACACAGAAGGAGCAGAACAGAGAGCTGTACCAGTTAAGGCAGAAGGAAGCAGGGAGGGAAATTAGAATAGCAAAGGCCCAAACTAAGGAAAAGATAGCCAACTCAGTTAAGAAGGGGGATAAAACCTTTTATAGGTACATCAGAGAGCGTAGAAAGACAAAGGGAGGGGTAGTGAGGCTGAATAGAATGAATGGTGGGTGGGCAGAGTGGGACAGTGAAAAAGCAGGGATGCTGAATGAATATTTCTGCTCAGTATTCACAAAAGAGGAGGAAGTGCCAATCCAATTAACAGAGCGCTCTTGATAGGGGAGTCGATCCCAGCCATTCACAGAAGAAAGGGTTCTGCAAGAACTCCTAAAACTGAAGGTGGACAAAGCAATGGGGCCTGATGGATCACCCAAATTCTAAAAGAATTAAGGGGAACTAGTGAAACCACTGACTACTCTTTTTAATAAATCATGGGAGGATGGTGTGGTACCGAGGACTGGAGGAAGGCAGATGTGATTCCCCTTCACAAAAGTGGGACCAAGACAGAGGCAGGAAACTACAGACCTGTCAGTTTGACCTCTGAGGTAGGGAAAGTGATGGAGTCACTTCTGAAGGAAAGAATAGTTGAGTACCTAGAGGCCAGTGGGCCACAGGACCCAAGGCAGCATGGGTTCACAGCGGAAGGTCATGTCAGATGAATCTAATAGATTTCTTTGACTGGGTGACCAAAGTAGTAGACCAGGGAGGGGCTGTGGACATGGCCTACCTAGACTTTAGCAAGGCATTTGACACAGTCCCATACAAAGATTAATAATCAAATTAACCAGCCTGGGAGTGGGTCCCAGGTGGTAGCCTAAGTAACACATTGGATGGACAACAGGACACAGAAGGTAATTGTAAATGGAGTCCACTCTGAAGAAAGAGGGGTTACTAGTGGGGTACCACAGGGTTCAGTACTGGGTCAGTCCTTTTAATGTCTTTATAAAGTGACGTACGGAAGCGGACTGGAAGGAAAAGTATGCCTCTTTGCAGATGACACAAAGATCTGCAACAGGGTTGATACACAGGAGGCGTGGAAAGGATGAGAAGGGACTTGGCAAGGTTGGAGGAATGGTCAAGTATGGCAGCTAGGATTCAATGCAAAGAAGTGTAAAATAATGCACCTGAAACAGAACCCAGGGTAAGATTACACAGTGGAGGGGGGAGGTAGTAACAACAACAAAAAGGGAAAGGGACCTGGGGTAATCATATCAGACGACCTTAAGGTTAGCAAGCAATGTGAGAAGCCAGTAGGGAGGGCTGGGGGTATACTGGGATGCATAGGGACAGGCATCACCAGCAGAAAACAGGAAGTTGTTATCCCTCTGTACAGACAGTTGGTGAGACCCCATCTGGAGTACTGCTTCCAGTTCTGGAGACCCCATCTCTGCAAGGACAAAGACAGGATAGAGGCAGTCCAGAGGAGGGCAACTAAAATGGTGCAGGGTCTGCAACAGAAGCTGTACGAGGAGAGACTAAAGGAGCTTAATATGTATACCCTTGAGGAAAGAAGGGAGAGGGGGGACATGATAGAAACTTTTAAGTACCTCAGTGGAATCAACAAAGTCCAAGAGGGTAGCATCTTTCAGAAAAAGAGACTTGCAAGAACAAGGGGACACAATTTAAGATGGGGGGCAGTTCCGGGGCAATGTGAGGAAGTATTTTTCACAGAGAGGTAGTGGATGCATGGAACAGCCTTCCTGAGGAGGTTGTGGGGTCTAAAACTGTGGGAGAATTCAAGAATGCATGGGACAGACATAAGGCAATTCTTGTGGGGGTAGGAAGAAATAGGCTGTTGGTTAACTAGGATCTTGGCCTATCCTGTAGGTAGGGAAATGGGCAGACTAGGTGGGCCAAGTGGTCCTTATCTGCTATCAAAGTCTATGTTTCTATGTTTCTATGACTTGTGCCCCTTACAGTAGCCTCAGTGTTTTAACCATTAGGGCTTCTTTAGGAATGTTCTGTAAATAAAACTAAATATCTGGCTAAAAGATAAGTAAAAAGCTAAAACTTTTCAAATATTTCTTCACAACAAATAAATTAACTTCACCCTCTTAGAAAACTAAAGAATATAAAATACATAGATTCAAAGAGAGACTCTCAAGTTTGTTCCAAATTAAAATACCAAATGTTTCTTTGTATTTCAAAAATCACACCAAACCATACTGTATTATGCCATTCTGGATCTCCAGCTTCTTTCAAATCTTGTATGTTTATTTCTAGTTTAACAAACGTGCTTTCCAAATAGGCTGCAGTAGTCACGTTGTATAACATGTGATGCGATGTAGGAAAAGAAACTGTTTATCATTCATTTTGAAAAATCTAAATGAAACTCCAGTACTTGTTAAAGCGCTAGAGAATTCATTTTGATGCAAGGTTTGATCTTAACATTATTTTATTGTCCTGAAACATAGTGCAAATTGCTTCGGGCAAGTATGACTCACCTCCGACTCTCCCAGGATGGTTAGTGCACTTTTTGGATCCCTCCCTCTCTCCGTCCCCATAAACGTTCTCTCTCTGGTGTTCATTGTTTCCCCCCAGATGAGCCCAACCCCCCCATCCATGGCTGGAACAAACCTTTTGCTTACCTCCTCAGCTGGCCAAATCTGACTCATGCAAATTCTATGCCAGTAGGTATATCAATATCATGGTTTCAAGATGTCTCTGAAAAAACACAGATATTCTACATCAGTGGACCAGGTAAAGCAATATCGATTTTCTGTGATTTTTAGAGATGTCCTGTAACTACAGTATTGATATAGAAACACAGAAACAAAGACAATGGCAGCATATAAAGGCAGAGCAGACCATCCAGTCTACTTATTGATATATTAATATAGTAGTTTGATTTTCCAGATGACTCCTGACCAAGGAGATGAGTGAAGGGTTTGTTGCAGCTCCTGTCATGAAACCAAGGTAGAAAGATGAGGCTGGGGTTGCCTCTGGCAGACCTTTTTATGGGGCTGGGGGAAAGCAGAAGGCACCACTGTACACCAGGAAGAACTTAATGGGAATGAGGAGAGAGGTGCAACTGGACACCAAAGCGAACGTTAGTTGGGCTGAGGAGAGGGTGGAGATACCAGGGAGTACTTATAAGGGGATAAGGTGCCACTGAATAACAGAGAGTACTTGCAAAGGGAGAGGGGGTGTCACTGGATGCCAGGGAGTACTTGGAAAGAGACGGGGTAAGAGAGAGGGTATCACTGAAGGCTAGGGAGTACTTGGAAAGAGATGGGCAGAAGACGTGATGCCACTGCATGCCTGGAAATACTTGGATAAAAGTGGATAGAGGGAAGGGGTGCCACTGGATGCAATACAGTACTTAGAAGGAGAAGGAGAGAGGGAGAGGTTGCCTCTGGATGCCAGGGAGTGCTTCAAAATGGACAGGGAGAGAGAGGCAATATCAAATCTAATAAACATGTTTTTAATTTATTTAGTTTTTGTTGACCGGCTAAAGAAGGCTAGGCAATTCTACCTATTTTCAACCTCGTCTGGGCAACATAATATTTGTCCAAGGCACTCATTTAAAAATTCTGTTTGAAATTTCAGCCACAAAAAAAAAATATATGGTTTGGGGGCCACCTTCTGGTCTCAAGGCTAGAGAGATGTGATGCAGTGGACATTTTGTTTAAAAATACTGGGCCAGATTCACAGAGCCCCCCCAAAACACCACAGCTGTGGAAAAAAACAGCATCAGTGGGTTGCCACTTGTGGAGGCATAGTTTTTCCCACAGCTGCAGTATTCTCAAAGGTGGATCTGGTTGACAACAGGATCCATAATTTACAGCAACTTGCGGGTGTTATTTTCCCTGCAGCTGCGAAAAAATGTTACATCCTGTGTAACCAGGCGTAACATCTCCCACAGCAGCAAATGGAATGAAAATACACATCTCCGCAGCTGTGGAGATTTCAGACAGCAACTGGAGTTGTGGGTGGGACTTAGTCCCATATCAGTTTGTGAATCCAGCCCACTACATTTAAGGTGCAAAGACTGGTAGAGATTGAACCAAGCAGGGCTCTTGTACTTGATGTGAAACAAGGAGGGAAATGTCTCCATTTAATTAATTTATGTGCTTCTCATACTAAGGCAGCTAGGGTGGCCCTGTTTCAAGCTGTTAGCCCCAATCTAAGCACCAGCAGATTAATGGTGTTGGGAGGGGACTTTAACTGTGGGTTGTCATTGACTGATGGGGGGTGGCCAAACTAGGAAGCTTTACAGTGACACTGTATTTGAAAGCTATGATCAATACTGTTAGTTTGCAAGATGGTATGGCATTTGTGGGGAATGGTTACAATGTTACTTTTTTAAAAGGGAACTTGCATACCAGAATAGATTTTTGTATTTCTGTCAGCAGCATTACAGGTGACTGCAGCACGGACAACAACAAATGAGAGCTCAAATCATGTGGTGATAGTTTGTCACTGCTCTGCAGGGAGGACCCCTCCTTCCTATTATAGACCTTGGAGACTGAACACTGCCTTGCTGGAACTGGGGGAAGTGCAAACTGCATGGCTGGAGTTATACTGGGTTAGATGCTCTCTACTTCCAGCCTATGATACCATGGTGACATGGTGGGAAGACTGTAAATGAGACAATCAATTCATGTTTCAGAAGTTGGGCCACAAAGAAAGTAGTAGTCAGTACTTGCATTATTTGGGGCCTTTAGCAAAACTGCACAGGTTGATATCCCAGATACAGAAGGAAGAAACTGACCCGTCAAAACAACTTGAAATAGTAAAAGTGAAAATAAGGCAGTACCACTGTGATAGGGCCACTTCCTTAGAACAAGAGCTGAAATCTGATATGCAGATAACACCTAGACAAATTTTCTGGATGTCAGGAAAGAGTAGGATGTGAAGTTATTTCCTACATTAAGAGAAGAAGTGATGGGGCAATAGTTACGTCCTCTGAGAAACTGATGGATGTTGTTCAGTAATATTTAGAAGTATACTTTGGCATAGAAGCAGACACAACTTGGGATCCATCCATTCTAGATGGTTTAAACATCCCATAAATTCCACACCATGTACTGACCCAGGTTACTAGTCCAATCCAAGCAGCAGAAGGTGAGTGGGCCATTAAATATTTGGGAAATAATACAGTGCCAGGGTCAGATGGGCTGCCCTCAGAATCTTATAAAGCATTTGTGATGTATTTAGCTCCTGTCATGCAGGTTTTGGCTAATGAAATATTAGAAACAGGCATGGCTCTGGCATGTATGCAGACAGTCATTCTGACATAACTTTCAAACAAGGAGAAAAATCTGACATTGGGAATCGGAGACCCCTAAGTTTATTAAATTCAGATATAAAAAATCTTGTAAAAAAGTTTAGCTCAGAAGTTCTCGAAAACTGTCACAATTGTCATTGCTGCATCACAAATTTGTGGTATTATGTAGAGGAGTATTGCGGACAGCCTACTTGTTTTAAGAGAACTGTGGGAGAAGGGTAATAGAGGGATTGTTGGAGGTTTTCTCCTAGCCATGGATCAATGGATTATTAGTGGATACAGCAGCTTATTTTGGGAGCATGACTCAGTGATCTTCAAAATCGCTTTTTAAGTAAGCGTTTCTAGATTTAATACTATAATGAAATTGAATTATTTGAATTTGATGATTAACAAGCGTGTGCATTCTTTGGATTTATCAAAAACACATCAATACTAATTCTCAAGGATTATTACAAGCCTTAGCTTAGATGTTTGAATACAAGTTTTTCTGCAAGTGAGTGACTTTTAATTAATTATTTTAAAAAAATTGAGAAAGAGGCATAGATTACTACGTGATTAATTATAAACTTTGGGAGGGATATTCAGAAAGCGCCAGGCAGGAGCGCAAGCCTGGGCACAGCACAACTGGGCTGTGCCAGGGCATGGACCAGGCGATATTCAATGGTGCTGCGCCATGGCTCAGCAACATTGAATATGGCAATGAGGGCACCCGCACTGTGCACGGCACAGTGGCAGTGCTCCAGCGCAAGTGGCAGGTGAGGAGCAGGGGGCTGCACCAGTGCAAGTGCAGCTGTGCTAGGCACAGCAAGAGCGCTATTCAGACGTGAGCATGCAAATGAGGCCATTATGAATGCATGGTGCAAATGGGTCCATTTGCATGTCATTATGGCCCCATTTGCATGCAGGTGCGATGATCCCCGGTGACTTGTGCCTGACATCCTGCCAGGCTGCAGCCGTCGGGGACCGACGCCCCCTGCCCCTTGGCAGGCAACGAGCCCCAATGCCCGATTGTGGGCTTCAGCATATTAAAATAATCCCTGATGGACCTGTGGACCTGGTCCCCAGCCCGATCGCAGGCTTCAGTATATTAAAATAATTCCTCATGGTCCAGTGGACCTGAACCTCTGCCCGATCGCGGGCTTTAGAAAACATAACATCCCTAGTGGTCCAGCGGTACCCCCCCCTCCCCACCTGCCCACTCAGACCCACCACCCCGCTCCCCCCATTCAGCAGCGGGCAGCAGCTCCCCACCTGCAAGCCACCTTGCCACCCGCTGACTGACAGCATACGGTACAGCTGTACGCCCATTGGCCCACTGCATGGGCCAATGGGTGTGCAGACCATACTGTACTACACAGTCCCGAAATGTGAATGGGGGTTGATGTCCGCTGCTTGCAGTTAGTGCAGAATGCAGTGGCCAGGCTTTTGACTGGGACATCTAGAAGTAGTCACACTATGCCTGTGCTGTGCAGGCTGCACTGGCTGCCGGTTCAGTGGTGGATCACCTTCAAGGTCGGATTACTGACCTATAAAGCCCTACATGAACAGGGACCGCGGTATTTGCAAGATCTCCTTATTCCCTACTGTCCCTCTTGTTCACTCTGATCCACCAATGAGGGATTGCTAGAGATTCCCAGGGTTTGTTTGGAGACATCTGGGGCACGTGCATTCTCCTACGCTGCCCCTGCCCTGTGGAATTCTCTACCTCGTCAGATACGAGGCTGCTTGACCATCGAGATCTTTAAATCGGAGCTCAAAACTTTTCTGTTTTTAAAAGTATATGGAGACTGATTTTATTACTGTTTTAATGCTTGTTGTTTTAAATGTTGTTTTATTTGTACAGCTCTTTGGTATTTGAAAAGTGCTTACAAAATAAAATTTACTTACTTACTTGCTTCCTTCCGCCCTCCATTGCACTATCTTCTGCAGGTGGCGAGGCTCATGTGCGGACTACTGTACCTGAATTCAGGGAAAATACATTTTCTAGTACTACAAAAAATGCTGAACTCAGGAAAGTGCTTATTTCTTGGAAACGGGGGCTAAAAATTAATTAAAGGGGACAGGAATTGATTACTTATGTGCAGCTGTTTGAAATGTCTCTATTTTCATAAATTGTATGCATACCTCTAAAGGATCCCTCTTTAACTGTGCCTGAATAAAAGCTGAAGCTGTCAGTTGTGCTTTGTATTGTTTTCTTTGTATGGACAACATTCTGGGTAGTTCCTTTCATGGAACTAAGAATTTGGAGTTCTGACTATGTCACCTCATGATTTCAGAAATGTGAGCATGACCTTATCAGTACAGTGCCCACGGTTCTGAAATCACCAAGTGACACAGTCACCCACCACCCCACACACCCCATACACACTCTCACTTACCTGAACATGTCCAAGGATGAAGAGCCCCACTCTGATCAAAGACACGTCTTGCTGCTGGAACCGACGACTGCAATATGAGAAACTAAGACAAGTGTGATTCAATGTTATTTCAATCGGGTTTTGAACTTTGATGCATAACTTTGTCATTTTTGCTATGTTTTGGCCCCACATTCACAACATGGCCTTTTTCGACCCCACCTCATGACTAATGTTGGTGGAATTATGCAAATCTGTCCTGTAAGACGATTTTGTGGTCACAATGCAAAATCACCTTGGATGCAGGATTTGAAAATTTTCACCACCCTTGTTCATGAGGTGGGGCCATAAAAAGGCTATGTTGAAAATTTGGAGTCATAATATGAAAAAATAGCAAATTTATACATGTACATTGACATTTTTCTACTCTTGCTCATAACTTTGATAATTTTAAATATTTTAATGCCAGATTTTCAACATAGCCATTTTTTTATACCACCTCACAAATGTGATAGCTGTCATTTGTCTTTTTTCCATATGCATTTTTTGTCACCTCAGCTGTGGCAGGTGCTTTGGCTCCTCCTGAAGGAGGAACTCTCCCTCAGGTCCCACCTGTGCCACAATTAGCCCCCCCCACCAGTATTTCCCTCATGGATTGCCCCATGCAGCAGGGCCAGGGAGGTGGTGCCCCCTCCCCAGAGACCCAAACCAGAACCCCAGGGTTGGCACACAGTAAGGTGGACCATCATGGAACCCTGCCAGGCTCTTTTTTCTCCTGTTTTTCTCCCGCCCTCCCCACCGATGTAATCACATCAGAACACACCTCCCAACCCATATTGCCTGCTGGTCACCACCAGAGGGCAATCAGTGAGCGGGATAGCATGTGTCCTCCCCCTGAGAGAGAAGAGCAATCCTCTGGATGCTCAATCCTCTCTCCCCCCTGCTGACCTCTGGTAGCCCAGGCTCATTCCTGAACCCGGGTCACTGGCGTAGCACAAGGTGTAGTGACCAGCACCTCAACCTCCAGTGCCACTGGGCCAACTGCAGCTGTTATTTTTCAAATCCTGGCCAAAATGTGTTTCACAACAGTGGCAAGGAATGACATTTCAGTGGCGTGAAATGACATTTTGGTTGGGATTTGAAAATTTTCATTTACTGAGTTCATGAGATTGGGTAACAAGAAGGTTATGCTGAAAATTTGGTGTACAAATATGGCCCAGGTTATGTCTGAGCATTACAGTATTTCAATGTTCACTTATAACTTTGCTCATTTTCAATATTTTGACTCCAAACTTTCAACATTGCTGTTTTTCCACACCACTTCATAAACATGACACATGTCAATGTTACTTTTTAAATCCTGGATGAGACATGTTTTAGCACTTCTGGTGTGAAATGACATTTTTGCCAATAGACTATAAATAGTACATGTCATGGACCCAATTTTCAAAAGGTTTTAGAGGGATGCAGGGGACTTGCATCCAGGAGCAGGATGTAATTTGCGAATTGCATCCTCCACAGGGTTCGGCATGATTTTCAAACTGTGGTGTCACAACCCCCCAGGACGCAGGTCCCTTGTGTCCTAACAACACCCTCACTGGGAGATCACAGCATACAGCCATCTCCCAATGGAGATGAACCCCCCTACAGACCTCTAAGGTGTGCTAGGCAGATGTCCCCTGTGTGTCAGTGCCACTTCTCCATCACTGTGGAGGACCCAGTTCCCATTACACCAGGTCCCCCATGGCATAACTCTGTGGCCAGGAAAAGGGGCTTGCACCTCAACTTCAGGTGCAAGCTGCCACAAAGTGTGGCATGTGTCACAATTTATGTCTTGTTTCCAAAATCAGGAGCAAATTGTGCCACAGCCTTGGACGCAGCTGCGGCAATGATTGTGGGGATGCAGGGCATGACCACATGTCCTGGCCCTGCGACCCATTTTGAAAATCAGGCCCATGTTTATAAGGCAAATCATAAAATGAGAATCTTGAAAATTTAGGGTCAAAATTCAAACAAAATTATAATTAACAAACTTTGTGCATACTGCCATCGTCACTAATGTTGCATCCTTTGAAATAGAAGAATGGCATTGGGAGAAAGGTGCTATTGGGTGTCAAAGAGGTGAGATGTGGGTGAGGGAGCCAGTGATCAAGTAGGGTCTGTAGAGACAATTACAGCATTTTGCAGCCATACTAGCTCTAACCAGATTTTGTTTTCTTTTTGAGGGCACCATTTATTAAAGGTAAGTCTGCCACATGCACTTCATAAACTTTATTTACTTAAACTTGTTTAATCTATAGGGCACAATGAGTTGAAACATCAACTCATTTTTAAGCGTGTCCTAGGGGTGAAAACAAAACAAGGGATGAGCCAGAGAAAATTTCAGTGATAGCACATTACCAGGAAGAAAGAATTTATTGAGACCATCATGGAAAAAGGAAATCAGAATTATAACATAGTGCATTGTTCAAAAGGTAATTTGTGTAACGTGGAAGGTGGCAAGACTGTATTGGCTAGAACAGGGCAGTGCACTTTTAGAAAAGGGAACACATAACTATCTAGGGCAGCTGAGTTGGTAAATGAAATGAAAAACCTGAGTAATGTAGGGACCAACTGCCCTTCTAGTATGACTAGCACATGCAGCTATGGACATAGCAGGATATGAGCAGATTCTTTAGGGCAATGGCAGACTCAGGACCTCTAATGTTGGGGGAAGGTTATTCGACAGGTTTGGAAGCTGGCAGGCACAGAACCCTGATCTACAGCTCTGGAGAATCAAGGCTTCTGTAGGCATCTGACTTTCTGAGCTCTACAGGAGTAGGTAGACTTTTGGCCAAGCAATAGGAGGTCTGAGAAGAATTTGAGATGTTCACCAAGCTAGTATTTATGGTGAAACATAAAGCATTGGTAGGGGGAGATGTAAAAGAAAAGACAACTGCATTACCAATGTCTCCATAGCAGAGTATGGGGATAATCACCTTAGTAACTAGCTCATTTCTTGCAGTGGGTGGTGGTGGAGTGAAGTTTGGGCATGTTATGGTCTCTGTGTGCAGAGAAGTCAAACTGGAGACCTAACCAGGGACCAAGATCCTCGATCTTACCTACAGTCTTTGGAAGGTGCCCAGACTGAGTACTAAGGCAGAGGCAGCGGGCCCTTAAGTAGAGGTTGCTTTGATCAAAAAAACATACTGACATTCATTTTACAGTTAGGTGAAGAAAAGGTAAAAACAGTTCACACCGTGTGCTCCTGTAGGTGCAGCAGTCAGGCCCAATTGGCACAAGCACAGAAACAAATAAAAAAGGCGCACTCACTGAAGGCTGTCTGAAAACATGTATTTTCAAACTAAAATCAAATCAAATCATGCTTTATTTATAAAAAAGCACTTTTCCAAAGCCAAGGTGCTTGCACGGTGAATAATTAAAATACACAAAAAGTAAACAATATGATAGAACCAATCAGCATAACATCGTTGAAAAACAGGGTACGCTAGGCTAAATAAATAAGTTTTCAAAACACACCATAGGTTTGCGTGGGGGGAGGGCTGACCCTGGTTCTAGCCCTTCCTATCAAAAGTCATCCTCCAACCAATTAATAATCAGGGCCATTGCCAGCTGGACTTCGTCAGCTTTGAACAAATACCTCCTTTTGAACCCCTTCTTTTTTTGTTTGTATTAAAAAAAATCCACTTAAATCCCCAATGTTGCCTGCAGTGTCCTCTGACTGAAAGAGTCAAGCAAGTTCTGATTGACAGCCCGAGCTTGCCCTCCACTGTATAACATCTTGAAGTCCCAGCAAGTCCCTCCCCTCCAAGAGTTGGCCCGCTGATGCAGTGGCAGAATGCTGACCTGCAGCGCTGACAACCAGGGTTTGGGAACAGATTCAGGGATGTTGGAAGGCCGGCCGGGGAAGAAGGATCAAGCATCCTGCAACTTCTCTCCTTCTCGGGAGGGGGAGTGTAGAGTGTCTGGTGCACTACAGATGCCCAGCAGAGGCTAGGTGTATTGCAAGCACTGGCACAGTACATTGGGGGCAGGGCGGATGCTGGCTGTCATTGCACATCCCCGCCCCCATATTGGGGAAAAAACAGCTGCCTGCTGCGTTCATGAAGCCAGCCCCTCTGCCTTAATCAGCCTCCAGGGCCAGCTTCCCCTCCTAATAAAGTGCTTGCAGCACTTAGGGCTGGTGCTGTAGCCCTACCCTGGGGGGGTAAGCCAGGGGGCTTCGGGGAAGTCGCAGCCAAGTTGGAGGTGGAGGCAGAGGGGTCCCATGACCAGGCGGATGCAAGGCGGCAGGTAGGCTACAAAAAAATTTTAAAAAGTCCCTCTCCTCCTGACATTTCTTCAGGGTGGTCTGGCAGACCTGCCTATTTCTGACGTGCCTGGCAACAAGTTCACAACAGGCTTGTTTTAAATCTGAATGCGCATACGATGATTACTTGGTATTACTTGGTAGCAGTAGAAAAAAGGAGGCCAAAGGCCGATCTTGATTGCCTCCCAGTCTGATTGGACATATGTTCCCACACTATTGTACCTAGTTTAGATATTTGTCTAATCCTGTTTTAAAACACAGGAAGGATTTAGAATTTATTATCTCACACAGCAGTTTGTTCCATGTGGTGGCTGCCTTCACAATGAAGATAGTATTTCTTTTGTTAGTATTTACCCTTGTTATTAATAACTGCTTATCATGTGACCTGAGGGATTGGGATCTGTTGTTATATTGTAACCCACAAAAGGATGTTAATTCCGAGTCTTGTAGGATTTTGAATAGTTGTAATAGATCTCCTCTAGCTCTTCTGTCTTCTAGTTTAACTAATCCTGTTGCTTTAAGTCTCTCAGTATAAAATAATCATTTAAGGTGCGGAATGATTTTTGTGGTTCTATGCTGGACTTTCTTTATAATGTTGATATATTTTTTGAGAGATGGGTTCCAGAATGGCGATGCATAATCCAGATAAGGGCAAATATAAACCCTGCATATGGGCATAATACATTATTCACTGAGGGAGACAAAAGCTCTCTGGACACCCCTCAGAATTCTGCTAGCTGTTCAGGTAATTTTGTAACAATGGTCCCATGAGGACAATCTATTATTGATTATGACACCTAAATCTTTCTTTCACAACTGCCTTGAGTTGCTTGCCATGTAATATATTGGGGTACCATGGATTCTTTCATCCTAAATATAAGATCATGCATTTATCTTGATTGAGGATCATTATATTCTGTTTTGGTCTAATTGTCTATGACATTTAAGTCTTCCACAAGAGATCAGTAATTTGTTGATGTCATTACCTCTCCCCCCAGTTTGGTGTCATCAGCTAACTTGGATATGTAGTTTGTTATACCCTCATCCATATCGCTAATAAAAATGCCAAACAGGACCGGTCCCAATGCAGACCCCTGAGGAACTCCACTACTAACCCTACATTCTTCTGAAAGATCTCCATTAAGTCTCACACATTGTGATCTGCCACTAAGCCAATTCTTGAGCCATCTTATAAGTGTACTGTCTATGCCTGTACTGACAAGCTTTATTAAAAGTTCATTATGCAGCATGGTATCAAATGCCTTCCTGAGGTCCAATAAAATGGCATTGACCTGTTTTTTCTGATCTAGGCTTAGGCTGATGTTATTGTAAAAACTAATTAAGTTTGTTGTATACGATCGGCCACTTTTAAATCCATGTTGGTGAATGTCCCCAAAACCTTTGATGTCTAGTTCTATCTCCAATTTAAGTTTGATTATTCTCTCCAGAACTTTATGACAGATTGAGATAAGGATTATAGGCCTATAGTTGGATACTTGCCCCTTTTTTCCTTTTCTAAGTATAGAGATAGCTATAGCCCTTTTCAAAGCTATGGGAACATTATTCATCTCCATAGTTTTATTATACAAAATGGACAGGGGAAGTGTGATAATAGATGCAGTCTCTCTTAGTAATTTGGCCTGGATATTATCTGGGCCTGCAGCAGAATTCTCTTTAATCAGGCTTATTGTGGTGTATACCTCACTGGGAGGAATTTTTTTTTCTATGATGATGATGATGGAGCCCAGTCACCCACAGTGGCTGCAGCCTTGAGTGAGTAACAACACTGGCACACTTTGCTCCAGGCTGCAGCCCAGGGTCACAGTAGCTAGCGCCAGAACCATGACCTGAATCCCAAGCCACCTCCAGGTCTCAGTGCCCCTGCTGCTTCTGGTCCTCAGGCTGGTGGGAGTGATGGGTATCCCCAGAGCAGCAGTGGAGTTTTGGAACCCATAGAACCTGAAGATCCTGCGGAAGGTCGTGCATGCTGGCGGTGGAAAGGAGCTTTGCCAAACACACTCAGGGCCAGGGTGAGAGGTAAGAGGATGCAGATGTCAGAAGTATTACTGTAATGGCCCCAATTGGACCTACATTCTGCGGCAGGACCTCATGTTTGCTGTGGACAGGCTATAAGCAATTCTGTGGAAATTCTGAGGCAATTCTATGATGGGCTTTACATTCTCTGGCAACTCAGATGAGCCCCCAAAAATAATCTAGTTACCCAGAAAGAATGCTCAGGAAAAGGCAGCATGGGGCAGTTTGGCAGATGCACGGGCAATGCAATGCAGACCAATTGTGGCATCATGATTTGGACTGGATGTAGGGCATGGAGGAATTGAAGGATTATTTTTTTTTTTACTGCAGTCTGTTTTATTGTCCCATGGCTCCCTCCCACCTGCCCAGTGCTTGCTTACCACAGCTATGCTCCTGAGAATTTCTCACCCTGTCTGCCCAGTTGCTTGAAGACCAGTATTGCCTGGTTGCAAACCAGTGCTGCTCCAATGGCTCCCACCTACCCTCTTGCTTGAAGCCTGGTGGTGATGGTTTGTGCTGTAATTGTGCTCTCTCTAGTTGCTTTCTCCCGCCTGCACAGTTCAATACCAGTGGTGTTGTCTGTGTCAATGCCACTTGGCTTCCACATCTTCTCTTCTCCCACTCTATAAGGATTTACTGTGAGGCTAGAAAGTAGCTGGACCATTTTACAGTAGACAAAGGTCCAGAAAGCCTCCCATTTTTTGTCTGCAATAATTACTAATACTTTTTCATTCAACAGTTCTGCAATTGGCAAATAGAACCACCATTCTTTCTCATGAAATAGACTTCCTGAAGTTCCCTCAGTGTTTGTAGAAGGCCATAATGGTCATATGCTTCAGGGCTGAGTGCCAGTGGATTGGAAAGAGGTGGCCCCACCGACTACTGCAACCCAGGGGGGATGGATGTATAATGGAGCTGCCAACAACTCACACTAATGTCATTTTAAGCTTGCTCTTGATCACTGTAGCCATTTTGTTGGGGGTTCAGTGGTGATGGCCATTTTTACTGCACTAGAAAATGCTTCTTTTTGCATCAGAGGCTTGTTTCTGTGGCAGGACCATGTTTCAGTGGCAGTTGGTGCAACTGCAGAATCACAGAAAAGATGGGGCCCTGATTACTGTATCTGTTAGCATGCACTGACCTATATTGAGAAGCTGGGATTGGGATATGTTTGCCTCAGTGCCACGTCAGGTTGCTCACTTTCCCCTCCCTGCACATCTCGTTCGCTTCCCTTGTCTACAGCCGTCATCTCTTCGAGGCCAGTGATTCCCATTCTGTTATTTTATCAGAGGGATTCACTTGGGAGAGATCATGACTGGCGAGAGTATTCTGCAGTGAACCTCAGCCATTCTTATGGAGAACAAGGCTGACAGTCAAAGAGCAGACAGAGAAGTTGTGTGGAGGAAGACCCTTTGTTTCACATGTCCTATTCCTTGTCCGTCCCCCTTGTCACATGATCATGCAGATGTTTCAAGAGGTCTTCCCATGTCTGTCAGTTGTGACTACAGCTGGTCTCCTGCATGCGCCCCTTTTCCACCCTGTACCTGCAACCATTAGTGTTATCTGCTGGGATGGGGGTGCAACTGTTCTCCAATCAGATTAAGCATGCCATAACCCACTACATCTTGCTTACCCTCAGGTGCCAGACAGTTCTCACAGTAGATGATAATTCTTTGCCTAAACTGCCTTGCTTGTTCACTTCTTGTGATTGGGGTATGGTGCAACAGGAAACAGTAACATCCTCATCACAGAATGTTTCATCCTGATGGGCTGTAACTTAGCTTACTTAGCTCTAAAATGCAGAAAAATGCACCATTTACAGCAATGTTTTAGAAACTTTCCTGGTGGAGCATGTTCAACACCCCCCCCCAGCTTTCTGAAGATTCTGGCCCCCCTTGTTAACTGACTTTGCACACACCTCTGAAACACACACATGAGGATTCCAACCAGAAAGGCAGTTAAAAGCAAGCTGTTATCTGCAGATCAGCTGTGCATCACCACCAGGTCATACTGCAGACTGGTCTTCAATTGAGGGGATCTAGGTCCACTGACATATAGTCCTATGTCATTTGCAGATGTGTGGATAGAGGCAGGTTAACAAACACTAGATAAGTCATTGAAGAAAACTGAGGAGAGCAGGGGACCAAATACTGAGCCCTGTGGGATCACCATACTGATCTGGGTTGGTGGAGAGGTGGGTGCCACCAACGTGCACCATTTGAAGACAGTTACATGGGTATATCTGGAACTACTAGAGTGGTTACTAGGTTACTGAGTCCTGCATCAGACTAAAAATAACTCCTGTCCACTGGAATTTATCCATGCAAGTGTAGATACAGTAGGTCAGCCTGAGAATGAATGCGACTGTATAGGGGACATGAATGAAATCCAGACTGGAATGGGGCTAAGCAAATTTGATCTGGCCACCTGGTGGCCCAGCAGCAATGTGTCATGCTGTGCAGCACATATGTTGCTTAACAATGCACATCCACAACACATGATATGACTGGAAAACGACTGGTTTCTACACATTCCAAAATACAGCACCATTCCACCAGCCATAGATCTGGCTACTGTATAATTTCTGCCTCTAAATGCACCTGGGGCATGTGGTAATATAGCTTAATGCACACGCTGTCATGTGTAAATGCTTACATATATTTTTTATGGGCTAAATAGACAGACAAACAGATACTGTTGATAGATATTGAAGACAGATAGACAGGCATACAGATAGTCATACAGTGAAAGATAGATTTTTATTTCTTTCTTTATTTAGTTTTTGTTGACCAGGTAAGTGCACTAGACAAATTCTTGCCTATTTTCAGGCATGACCCGGGGGGGAAGGGAATACAGAAGAATGCCAACTGACTTTGAATCAGATTAAGCTGTTAGTGGTATTTTTAGTGAATGGGGGGAAATTTGGCCAGGACACCGGGGAAATTCCCCTACTCAGACAGTATGCCACTATGGAGGAAGGTGTGCTGGAGAATCATTCTGCTGGTGTACCTGTGGGTGAGAAGGTCTCCCAGCCCACAGGTCCAGTTCAGGAGACCACACTAGAGAACATGGAAGTGTTGAATTCAGTGCATGCAACTACAAACCAATCTGCTGCATCTCAGGTACAGGAATGAGTATGATATGGACTTTTTGACTCTGATGAAAGTTGGTTAAATAATATTCTGATGCAGAATAAGGAATTGCACAGTGCTGTCACTAAAAGCGCAATGCTGAATACAGCGATGCCTGACACTGCTGTTGTACAGGATTTGGATGTTTCTGACAAACTCTTGCAAGAAGTTGCTAAACTAATCTTGAAGCAAGGTGCAGTCGAGCGTGCTGCAGTTCAGGGCGGTATGTCTAAATCAAGCGATGTCATCATTTCACACGCATTCCAGACACCTGAGTCACCTTCAGTGAATGCTTCACAGTTGCAACGACTAAATCCCCTGACAGGAGCAACAAATTCAGCTTTTTCTCCTCACATTATGACTTCAGTGAGTAAAACAAATTGTATTTCCTGAACTGTTACCTTGTGATACTGTTTCTTCGCTGGGGTTACAAAAGGGAAGGGAGGTAGACCTTACAGCACAGCCCACTCATGGATCCTCCCCGACATCTTTGGAGCACTCCCTGCTTGCTGCAGGTTGGAAGCAGGGAGCCAACGAGATTTGGATCCCAGATCTGTCCCATAGCCTGATTCCAAGGGTCTCTTCTCCTCCCAGTACAGTTGTGCCTGAGAACACTAATTCTGCACCAGTCACCCAAGTATTGGAACAGGACTGTACTTCTGACAATCAGAGAAGATTGTCCCAGTCTGTTTCTAGCCCTAAACATGTTATAGAGTCCTCTGTTTCCAAGGAAGAAGCAGTGACATCTATTAAATGGGCTGAATAAGGGGAAGAGGGGCAAGGGGCTCCCAGAGCCACTCTAACTTTTCAAGAGCATGCAAAAACTACTTGGGAGTCTTTTCAGAGGAAAGACCCCTTTACAGGATCCCCCCTTGCAGAGATGCAATGCAGTTTGCCTGGAATACCTTGGGGGTTTGGAGGTGGCCCTTGATCGTCTATATATTGGTTGTGACTTATTGAAGGGGTCATTAGTTTTATTTCAATGGAAATTCATGCCTTGATTCACGTCTCAGGCTCTGTTTTATATGATTTAAGTTTTACTTCCCCACAGGGTCTTGACTGATTTTGGACAAAATATGATGCCTTCAAATACACTGAACTATGGTTACCGTTTAAAGCAATACCCCTGACAAAACCTTCTATAAAGAATAGTACTGTTTTATTCCGTAATGAATCTGCTTCCATTCATGACATTGTTTATTGGTTGCAGAAATGCTGTGATGTGTTGGGGAGTCCTAGACCTATATTTGATGATGAATGTCTTTGTAATGGGGGTGGATTATACAGGTCCATTTAAGACACAATAACCTAGGCCCGGTACATCTTCCTAACAGTCTATTTTTGGGTAATGAGAAGGGTCATTGTTTTAACCCTGGCCAACCAACAACTTGCTTTAGGAGCAGGGCATACACTCATTTGGGGTCAGCATGTGATAGAATCAAATGTTATTTATGCTTAGCATTTGGTCACCATAGCTCCCGACTGCACTGAGGATTTACGTTGCAATTTATGTGATGACGTTGAACATGCTTATAGAGCCTGTCCTTGGGTTACTCACAATAGAAACGACTGTGTTAGCCAAGATTTCATTTTACAAGAAGCTCAGAAGAAAGAAATGCAAAAAAGGAAACAGAAAACTAGTCAGGCTCCTCCGGAGCATACAAATCCCTCATCTCCACTGCCATCCGCTTCGGGCCCTCCTAAAGCTGATGCTCAAATTCTGAGTGTAGAAGTAGTTTTTACTCCCCCTATAGTACCTCCTCAGACTACTGACCCTGTACTTTCTTCTTCAGTTTCTAAAACATCTCTTGAGGCCAAGGACATTGAAATCCAAATGTCCCCCCCCCCCATGGCTAAGAGAAGCGCAAAAAAAGAGGTATGAAGCAAACAAGGCCCAGGTCTAAAGTTGCAAAAGCAAGCATCCCAGGGGATGAAGGTATTGTTTTATCGAATAAATTTGATATTCTTAGACCCTCTATGGTAGATTCAGAACATGGAGGGGACTTGGAGGCTTCTTCCCTCGCTCCTTTCTCCTCTGAATCAGAGGGGGAATGGATTGAGGAGGGAGCCGAAGGAGACCAGACTCTCAAGATTCATACTAGAATTCGTAGAAGTTCTAGATTAAGAAAACCCCCTTAAAGTATCTTGCATCCTGTACCATTAGCCTTTCCCTGTTTACGGGTAGTGACCATTAATGTGAATAGCATTCCGAATGCTAAACGTAGGTTGATAACCCTGTCAGTGTTGAAAGATTTGAATTGTGTCATATGTTTACTACAGGATACTAGACTAAACACACTTTCTTTAGTTTGTTCAGCCCAACAATTGTGGTGTTGGGGCCCCTCATTTTTTTTCATTTAGCACAGGGGTTTGTGAGGGAGTAGGCATATCGCTTAAAGGGGATGGGTTTAGGGTGTCACGTTTAGTAGACATACTGTATTAGAGGGTAGAGCTCTCCTCTTAGATTTTACTTTTAAGGGATTTGGGTGGAGACTGATTAATATCTATGCCCCTCTTACAAAAAGGGAGCAAATTGATCTATATCAGAAGGTCAGCCCTTATATATATTCAACAAAAATAGTGATATGGGGGGATATTTTAATCATGTACTTGATGGACCTGATAGGGGAGCGACTACAACAAAACTGTTTTGTGAGTCCAACTATCTTAATAAACTTATTCACCAGCGTAGTTTGCAAGATTCCTTTAGAAGTGTACATAAAGCTGGGGGCCATACTTACTATAGGGGTGCACTTTCTACTAGAATTGATTTCATATTTACAAAGAAAAATATTAGTATCTCACAAGCAACCATTATTCCTCTTGAAACTTCAGACCATGCAGTCCTTCAGATTGTAATGGGAGGTGAATGTGGACCAAGGTATGGTCAGGGATACTGGAAACTGAACACCATGCTTTTGAAGGAACAGAAAGTAAAACTCAAGATTATTGAATATCTTAAAGCACGAATGTCAGTTGCATGTTTAGTGGGTAACCTTAGTACGTAGTGGGAGGAAACAAAAAGGGGTTTAAAAACAGTGTTTCAGACATATTCTTCTAAAGTTAGGTTGAGTCAGTATAAAGAATATCTTAAACTCCGTTTTCAACTTAATAAGCTCTATTCCATTATTAATATTCAGCATATTGGGTTGACACCACATATCCTTAATCTAAAAAAAGAGATGTTGTCGTTACAATATTCTAGAGCTATAGCTATGCTAAATGAGCATAGAAGTTGCTCACCAGGGAAAACAGGATTTGGAGAGGCATTTAAAGTCTGCTCGCACAGGGCCTCTGAGAGATTTCTGGATTCTGTTAGGTTGCAGGATGGAACTAGTGTATCGAATGAGCCAGCAATATTACAGGCTGTCACACAATATTTATCAGAAATGTACAGAACAACCCCTATCGATGTCTCACAAGTAACAACATTTTTGTCAGCTGTTCAGGTTTCAGATATACCCAGTGACCTTTTAAGGAACCTTACTATACATTTCTCTAAGGCTGAGATCGGGAAGATTATTAAACATCTTAAAAAATCTACAGCCTCGGGTATTGATGGCATTTCTTCAGAATTTTGTTTGGAATTTACTGAAATTTTATAGACTATATTAATGACAGTGTTTAATACAGTTTTGGATACTTTGCAGGTTGATACGCATTTTTGTGTAGCAATACAGATCTTGATTTATAAGAAAGGTGATAGAACAATTTTGGACAATTGGAGATCACTGAGTCTGTTAAATACTGACTATAGAATTTTATTGAACATTTTACAGTCGCCTACTCAATATTGCTTCACTACTTATTATATCAATCCAAACGTGTTTGGTTTTGGGACTCTCGATCATGCACAATTTATTACTACGTTGGGAGATCATAGAAAGGGTTAAAGATGGCCAATCACAGGGATTTGTTATGTCCATAAATCAGGAAAAAGCTTTCGACCAGGTACCACATCATTTCATCTCCTTAATATTAACACATTATGGTATTCCTGCTAGTTTTGTGAACTGGATCTCGTTGCTGTATAAGAATGCTAGGGCAATGCCCTTTGTCAGTGGACATCTGGTTATTTATATTGATATATCAAGGGGGGTAAGACAAGGATATCCACTTAGTCCTCTACTTTATATACTGTGTCTGGACCCACTGCTTTGTCTCATTCAACAGGATTCACTTATTGTTGGGATCCCTACACCAGGGGGTGCTATGGAAATGAAGGTGACTGCTTATGCAGATGATTTACGTGTTCTTGTAGCTGATTACACTTCAGGCATACAAGTTCTTCATTGTATTGAAGTGTTCTCTAGATTATCAGGAGCCTGCCTTAATATAGAGAAAAGCATTATTTACCCTTTAAATAACTCAAGTGTTTCTCCTATGTCTTGGAAAGGTATCCGGGTGTCTTCTGACTCTTTTCAATATTTAGGAATTTGGTTTGGATGGGAGGATAAGTGTGTGTATAAATGGACAAAGAAAATAGAATTTGCAAAAACAAAGGTGGAAATATGGAAAACTTGGAACCAGACAAAAAGGAAAAAGGTGGCAGTAATTAAAACTTTTTTCTCCCAATATTCATTTTTCTTAGTTCTGTTTACCCTCAGTCTTTGGCAACTTCTCTATTAGGACTAGTATTCCAGATATTATTGAAAAGCCGCTTGAATCCCATCAAATGAGAAATAATATATTTACCGGTAGCAAAAGGAGGTTTAGATTTGATTAATCCAGTACTTTCTATTGTAATTTTTTCATGTTAATTTAGTTGATTTGTCAAAACCTAGTGTAGCAGTATGGTCTATATTTGTCAGTGAGTGGTTAAGGCCTCTTTACAATATTTGGGAGAAACAAGGTGTCTTGAAAGCGTAGGTTATAACAGGCTGTGTTTTTTTCAGACCTGCACTTGGTAAATTAAAAACCTGGAAGTTACAATTTAATCTATTGTCCAAATTCACCACTAAAACACTTTATTCCATGATCCATAATTTTATAAATCCACCATTTCTCTCCTTTAGGCAGATAGACCCCAGTTATAATAATATTATATCGGATTCCCTTAAGGACCCCTATATTCCACCAAGAATATGGGATATTAGTTGGTTAAGTGCACGTGGCCTTCTATTTGTGAAGGGTAATGCAAAACATAAAAGAATGGAGGAACGGATGTGCCCCAGGATATCTTGTATTGCACAGGAGGAATCAATGTTCCATTTTTTTATTGAATGTCCATATGTTAAAGCTATATGGGGTATAATAGCTACTAGGTGGAACAATATATACTGGAAGGATATCTCATATGTAACAATAGTTGGTGGCTTTAGTTTTCAAAACTTGGGTATACATAAGGGAACAATACAAATCATTCTTGCATTTATAAAGTTTGTTTCATGGCAGATGAGATGTAAGTTTGTCCTACAGCAACTATATCAAGAACCCAAACAAACTGTTATTATTGTGGAAAATGAACTCTTGAAACAATGTATGTTTGAAAAACAACATATGTCCTCAGACTGTTGGGTCCTACGTTGGACAGAGGTACCATTCCTTAAGGACAAAATAGGATAGTTTAACTGTGATAATTTTTGTGTGATTTCTTGTTTCTGTTTTCTACTATAAATGTATTTTGTTTCTTTGGAAAGTAATGTACAGTTTTTCTTAATAAAAATTTCCCCTACCCTAAACTGTGGAGATAAGGATAGAAGACAAGACTCATCCACTCTGTCCCAATCCTGATAAGCCCATCCAGTGGGGGGGGACCTACTACCAGTTTGCTACACAGATAAGCAATCCACTGATGTGCAGGTGATCCCTCTTTCATCCCCCAAAAAAACTCCCTCCAAGAAGAATAACTAGGAATACAAAACCAAACCTGCCCCCCCCCAACAAGCGAGCAAGCAGGCCTGGTGGAACCTAATCCCTTTGAGGTTTTGGCTCTCACTGAGGTAGAATCAGACACAGAACAGATGGATGTAACTCTTACACCCACACAAGCTGAAGGAGAGAAGGGTGATATGATTGAATACAAATGGAAGAAAAAGAAAAAGAGGAAGAAAGGGCCATGAACTCTTAAACTGAATGGTTAAGTTATCCCTAGGGTGAATCCAAGACAGGTAGCTGACAAATTTCCTGTTGACCACCCTGACAGTGAAACGAGCAAGTTGACCTCATTTTGCAGTCAGCTGCTGGTTTCTAGTTGCTGGATGTATTTTCTTTGGGGGGGCTTTGCCCCATGAACCCCCCCACTTAACGATTATCAACTCTGAGTCAGAGCTGATTTGGAGGGGTGAAGGACCCTCGACAGATAGTGCCTGGTTCCAGTGGGTCCCCTACAGTGGCATGGCACTGTAGTCGCTGTGGGGGACCTCGCTGTCAAACTGTCGCTGTCGGGTGGGTATGCCCCCTGGGGTCATGTAACTGTCTTAGCCTCTTACATTTCCTTAGGAGAATGGCATTGTTTCACCTAGTGATAAATCTAAAACTGGATATCTGTTTTTTGCAAGAAATATGGATGCTCACATCGGACCAACTTAGGCTGTTCCAGGCCGAATGGAGATGGGGGCCGTCCTATTGGTCCTTTGGGCAAGACAGGGTCATTGGAATAGGTATCGTATTTAGTACCTTTTCCTTCCAAATGACCAAGATGGTGGATTTGATTCTGGGGAGGCTGTTCATCCTAGATGGATATTGGGATATGATCCCATATATAGTAATATATGTATACAGCCCGCAAACAAAAGTGGATAGAGTGGCTCTAATTTCCAAACTTCAGTCTTACTTTTATATGTCCACTTATGTAATCCGGGAGGAGGGGGATTTTAATTGTGACTTACCCAAATGGGGGCTGAGGGGGGAAAAAGCCTGTCGTCGTTTATTGGAAAACATACTGCAATTCAAATGTCTTGTAAAAATGTGTTGATATTGGCGAGCTGAAGAATTGTGCACACTACCAATTCCAAAGGCCCAAATATACATACAGAAGGGGACACCTGACATCAAGTATAGACCATATTTTTGTTTCTAGGAATCTCCCTGACCCAAATTTTCATACTATCCCTATAGAATTTTGAGACCACCTTTTCTTACAAATAACATTCCAAACAGCCCCTCCCTCCCCGAAAATAAGTAGGGGGAAAAGATGGAGATTAAATGTCTTAATGCTCACAGACCCCTTTGTTAAAAAAAAAAACCTCATTACTACTCTGGGCTAAGACCTCGGTGAGTGATCTCTATGAAGATTTGGGGGTATGGTGGATGGGCACAAAAAGAGAGATAGCAACATGGTTCCAAAATTATGGCTCAAAACTATTTTTTCAGCTATTTAAAACAAAGAATAAAACTTCAGAACATGCTTTCACAGTCTGCTATGTCTAGACAAGATTATGGCCCTCAAATTGAACAGATCCAAGATGAAATGAGGAAATTTCAATATGACAGGGCAAAAACCTTAAATAAAGAATTGCAATTCAGAACACAAAAAAACCCAATTGGAGACCCCTTTGAAGACTGTAAAAAGAAGAAAGAGGCTTCAGATATTTTTCATTTAGTAGATGATAGAGGTAACATAGTGGAAGACTAGATGGGGATCCATGAAATAATCTCTGGGCTTTTGGCATCACATGAGAGTTCCCCTCCTCCTTCTTTGAATCTGATTAATTCTTATTTGGAGAAAACCCAGGTAACCTTGGCCCAGGAGGAACAAAAATTTTTAACCTCTTCTTTGAAATTACAGGAAATAGAAGACGTAATTATGAAACTAAAAAATGGATCTTCACCCGGACCTGACGGACTGCCTTATGAGTTTTACAGATCATTTCACAAAATAATGGCGAGGTGTTTAGTAGCACTGTTTTGAGTATTTTTTGTCTAAGGGGTGCCCCCCCCCTACTTACAGCAGGTCTCTTAATTTTCATATATGAGGTTGAGGAAAAGGTAGACATCTCAAACTGGAGATCTATAAGTCTCCTGAATGCTGATTTTAAAATATTGCCACAGGTTCTGAATACTAGGCTAAAGCAAATAGCTCCTTTATGAATATATCCAGCCCAGTTTTGTGGGATCCCTGAAAGAAAGCTGCAACATGCCCTAATGATTATCTGAGATGTAATAGAGATGTGTGGTACTGCACAAACATCTGGTTGTATCATTACTTTAGATCAACGAGAAGGCTTTTGATAGAGTATGCCTGCCTTTGCTCTTTCAGACCTTATTACATTATGGTATTCCGAAGGAATTTGTGCATAAAATCCAACTTCTATATTCTAGAGTCCATGTGCAATCTATTATTAGAGGGTTGGTAATTATTTATTTGCTTTTGTTAACCGGGTAAGCACACTAGACAGCCAAGTGCCTATTTTCAGGTGCGACCCGGGAGAGTTACAAGGTAGATACATACAAGAACAGTAGGAGGAGTCAAATTAAACATACAGAAAATAACAGGCATAACAGGGATTGATAGGTAGCTAACAGCATTACAGACTATGAGGCACAGAACGGAACATGTCTAGATAACTACATAATGGTACATACTGGATGAATTAGGTAGCGAACAACATAATACATAACAGGTTCAATCAGTGCAAACAGGACTAAAGAATAAGTGCCAGCAGGGGGGAGGGTGCACTAGGCAGGTACTCAGGAGGAAGAAAAAACAAGAGGGAAGAGACTAGAGGGCCAGGTGTTCTAATGGGGCAGGAGGGCAGGGAGTGGGCCCAGTGAAAGGCGTCACCATAAATACATGGGTACGACAGGGCTGCCCCCTCAGCACACTCCTTTATAACTTTTTCCTGGACCCTCTGATTAGAGTTCTGAGCAATACTCAGAAATGGGAAGGTTTGGAGGGGGCTCCCAGGCCAAATGCAACTGAAAATCCCAGCCTATGAGGACAATATATGCCTGTTTATAGCAAACCTGGGGCAATTACCAACAGTAATAAAACAACTGCAGGAATACTCTAGAGCATCTAATGCCACCCTCAGTCTGAATAAATGTAAAGGGTTGTACTTAGGAAATACAGAGAGAGGGCACCAGTAACAGTAAACAGTATTTATTTCTCCTCAGAGCCGCAAAACAATTTTGGGAATAACGTTTGGACAACATAGCTGGAGAACTGGGAAAGGGCTCTTCAGGGGGCTGAATATAAAGTCCAGAGATGGAAATCATGGAGGTTATCTAAAATAAAAAGAGTACACATAATTAAAAGGTTCATTATACCATCCTTGTTGTATAGAGCCATGATTTCCCCACCCCCAGTGATCTTTGAAACCAGGTAATATGCTTGTTTTATTCGGATGGTTTGGGGATCCAGATTGAACCCAATAAAAAGGTGTTTTACATACTTGTCTAAACAACAAGGGGTCTGGGTATGGTGGACCCTATAATCTTTTTCCATAGCCTTTTCCTGTCTCACAATCTTAAAATTGGGCTAGGGGAATCAATCAGTGTGACATAGCATTGGTTTTATAAAACTTGTAGTGCATACCTGGAAATGTGGACTGGAAACCTTCCCCCGAAATTGCCCACCCATATCAAAATACCAGAATATATTATACCAGTGCTCAAAAAGCTTTACAAATGGGAGATCACTAAAGTGGATATCTCCAGACTCTCAGGACGACAGTTGTATTCACACATAGTGAGTCAAATCCATCCGGAACAACCCGAATTTAAAAATTGCCCCCCCCCGATCTAAAGGGAGGGGTTTTAAAACAATTAAATAACAACACAATTCCAGTGCACATGTGGGAGATATTATGGCTGTCAGCTTACATGAGACTTAATGTAAGAGGCAATGCAACACACAAGGCCCAAGAGGAAAGGAATTGTCCATATAATGGTTGTATAAATATTGAAGAGACAACAGATCATTTCCTTTTTACCTGTTCCTATGCAAAAGTCCTATGGGGATATTTCAAGGTAGAATTGAATCTAAGATGGTTACACAGTTTAACTTATGAGTCTCTGGTCTTTGGGCATTGTCCCAACCACAGGATAATGTATGATTATGATACTTTAATGGTGCTATTTTGCTGTTTAAAGTTTTACCTTCGGCAGGCTCGCTGTCAATGGTTACACCAACAGAGACTGATGTCATATACAACCTATAAGACATTGGTAGAACAAGTTATGGGGCAGTGTTTAAGAAAGATCTGCAGGCTAATCCTATGAGTTATGTTTTAAGGAAATGGAAAGGGTTGTTTGGATTTATCAAATACAAGTAAGGAGGTAGATTAAAACTCTATTTCTAAATAAAACATTTGTTTAAAAGGTAATACTGATTTTTGCCTTAATAGTTTATTGGTTATTCAGCAGTTGGAATAGTATTTTTGAACAATCACTTAACCAGAGTATGAATGAAATACTTGTTTATTTGGGATTAAAATTGTATTCTTTCATGTGACTTAACACATTCAGAAGTAATTAGATTTGAGAGCTACAACTAGAAAATTCCCCCTACCACAATGGTATGGGGAAAGATAAAAAGAAGGGGGGAGGTTTCTTTGGGGTTAAGGAGGGATCATTGTGTGGTCTTTAACATAATACATCAGGTGTATGAAGTGAGTACCTGTTGTTCTTTCTTTTTGTATGTTGTTTATTTTTTCTTTCCTCTTTATTTTTGTACATTGTGTTTTGATTTGTTGTGATGTGATATCAATAAAAAAATTCCCCTACTCTTTTCTAGAAGTGCCATGGGATCTTTAACATCCACCTGAACAGGCAGATGGGACTTTGGTTTACTGTCTCATCCAAAAGACGGCACCTCAGAAGTGCAGCACCCCCCTCATGCTGCATTACACTGTCAGTAATGGGATATTAACCCAAGTGCCTGGTGTGCGGATAGAACCCAGAGCCTTCTGATCTCTCCACCTCAGAGGCGAGTGTGCTACCTGCTGAGCCACTAACACTGCTTAGATAGATAGATACAGACAGATAGAGAGGCAGACAGACAGGTTGATTTATTTTTGGGAGGGTTGAGTATCATTTTTGCTCGGCAATTACTGTAGTATATTGAACAATGTTACAGTAAGAGTAAAAGTAAAAACAGCACAGAGTTCAAAATCTAAATATGATGTTATACTGTGTATTGTGCTTACCTTTTTTCAGAGCATGAAACATATGACACTAGAACGCCTTTCAAGTGCTCCTGAAAGAGCAACAAATCTTTACCTTGAAAAGAATATTGGAACAAAACACTGGAGTACAAGTTTTCATTAAAGAGCTCAATCATATGCTCCTGAAAGAAGTGAGGGTAAATTATATTTATAATTGTACATGTCACTAAAATAATTTTTATCCTATAGCATTCAGTATTAATAATATTTTGTTGCATTTCAGATTTTGAATAAAAACAAGGATGAAAATTAACATCTCCTTTCGCAAAAAAAAAAACAACAACTTCTGGTACAATGTGAACAGACCTGATTATAAACAACAAAAAATCAGAAAGACAAACTCAATATTATGTGCATGTTTATCTGCTTTGAATTTATTTGTGGAGACATGATTGAGATTGATTTTTACAAGGATTTGAACTTTGCATACCGTTATCAAAGTTTACTCTACTTTTAATATATGTCTGCTCCTAACTGTTTAAGAAAATGTATACTTTCTGTGTAGTTAAGAGATATTATTTTAAGACTGTGTTTTTGTAAACATATTGCTCCAAGAAACAATATTTTAACACATGGGGTGCAAACTTTGAAAATAGCAAGAGTAGCACTATAGAAAACAGGGCCTATGAAATAACAAGGAATAACCAATCTAATAAAAACATCAACAGATACAAAAGGACTGTTAAACTGTCTGAATTTCAAATTAGGAAAGTTAAGGTGTCTGAGTTAAAACTAGCAAAGGACAAGCAAATCGTACAACTTTCTTTAGATGAATCAACGCTTTGAAAGGAAATAGTAGTAAAGTGGATTCACTTATTATTAACAATATCATAATTAAGCAATTACACACAACAAGGTGTATAATATTATGGAATATTGTCCCACCACAGGTGCATTGTGAGGTACGAGGCCAACTGACCTCAGCCACCTGAGAAGGGATAGCATTTTAAGATTTTGCACACTTAGGAGTGTGTCATTGCAATAATGAAACTGATCCATTTGGATTTTGTTGATTGATGGCATGACCTACTTTCAGAGTAGGATTATGTACTGAGATGTTATACAAGCTGAATGTAGTCATGGTCAATCAGATTTGAAGATTTTGACCATCTCATAATCTCTATAAAATCTGCCACAGCAAGTGTTCTAAATTTCTAATTTTGTTCAATTCTAAAACAGATTTTTTGTTCAGTTTTCAAACAAAAAGAAATCAGTGTCCCAGTATTAATCAGCAGGCCAATAGAGATTGCTAGGAATTACTTAGATCAGCTGATGCTGAAATATGTTTAAGGGAATCAGATGCATATGAATTGGAAGGTCCTGATGGCCTATTGCCTAGCTTTTTGATGACAATCGCTCATGAACTTCCAGCACCACTATTATTGAGTTTCAATAAATCACTTACAGTGTAACTGGAGAAGTTCCAAAGGACAGGAAAACAGCAAATAAGGAGAATCCTGGGAATTTCCATTAGCCTAACCATACAAGTCTGTAAAATAAAGAAATCTTTAGTGAGGGATCTAAAAGTGTACAACTGGAAGTAAATGGCAGAGTGGATAAGCCGCAGCAACACTTTGCAAATGGAAGATCATGTACATCTAATCTGATATATTGTTATGAACTGATCAGTCTAGCACTGTTTAGTTGTCAGTGGATATTATCTTCATGGACTTTACAAAGGTATTTGGAAAGAATGGTGACTTGTGGAGTCCTGCAGAATTGTGATTTGAGCAGGATACTTTTTATTAAATATATGTACTGTATCAATACAGCAGTGCTGGCCGGGATACACAGCAAAACTGCAGTATACTGTAGTAAACAAGGCAATTTCAATGGCTGTTAATCCCTTGGCATGCACTGTCAGAGGATACTGTCATAAGATACAGTGTCACAGGATATAGGATAGGTGCAGATAAATAATTTATGTCACCCAAAACAGTGAGAAAAAGCAACAAAAAATGAAGATAATTATGCTGTCTTCATTTTTCTTCATTTATCTGAATTAGAAAGCTGCTGTCAATCACTTAGCTGCCAAAATACATTTCTCCCTCTCCTAATTTGCACCACCTGAATATTACTTTCAATTTTATTCTGCACTGCCTTTCAAGCCTAGTCCATACAGTCCCAGGCACTGAACAGCTGTCCACCACTAGCTAGCAAGCACAATTCACAAAAAACAGAGTCCAATTATTAGGATGTACATCCTTTTTTTCCTTGTTAACTAAAAGCAAACAGGTCTCCTCAAAAAAACATACCTTTGGCTTCAAATGTTGGCACACTGTCAGGCAAACAGAGATGGTCTGCTTTGTTCTGGCTCACTCCAGTTCCCCTCATGACATACCATCTGCATTACCAATACACACACAGAACCATGACACACACAACATAGAGGATAATGTATGGGCAGCCATACACATCAAGCCTGCCAGAAACCTCAAAAGTGAGTCTCGAGAAGCCCCTTAGTTGCCATAGAAACCTTGAGATGAAGTCACAGGCTTGTTGGTGCATGAATGGCCATACACTGTCTTATATAGTGTATGAGCACCCATGCTCATTTCACACACTCTGCTTCATTTCAGTGAACTAGTGGTTGGGGGGGGGTGAGGCATTTGAGGGTTGGTAGCAAACTCAGATTACTGATTTAGCATGCTGCAGCTGTTCCTGTAATTTCAAGTTTAAAAAAAACAATACATATTCCAGCTCAACTGGATAGAGGAAAGCAGATGTGTGGCACTATTCTAAGTTGTTGTGCTGCAGTAGTGACATCACTACTGCAGCCCAACAAGCATATTCCAAGCATGGAATTTCATGCATAACAGCATTCCACCATACACTATAAAAAAATTTTCTGTTTCTCATTTTAAAACTGTTACCACACATATATTCAGCGCAAACTGTGCCATACGTGAATGGCCCTCCTTTGGGCTCTTCTCCAAGACCACCACTCTTGCTAAACCTTGACGCCATCTTCTTTCAAAACTTTCAGCTCATCACTTCCCTCAACCAATCAGCATGCATATCACAATGTCATCATGTCATCATATCATTGGCACAGCATTTCCTTGTCAACGGCCATAGAAACAACTTCTCACAATTGTAGACAGGCACTGTTTAATCAAAGACACACTGAAACAAACATAAATGTTTTAATAAAAAAATAAAAATTAAAAATAAAATCCAGCCTCAAAGTCTCAACATATTGCATAAAATAAATACATTATGAAGTGGGGACTGTTGTAGATAAATACTTTTATCTGCACTAAAGCGGTTTGTCCTCGTCAAACTCACTCATGGCTTACATCACTTGCGAGATTACCTGAGGTCAAACAGCTCTCATGCAGATAAACCATTTATCTGCAAGTTCCAATGCATGTCATATGTGTATATATATATATATATATATATATATTAGATATATATATATATATATATATATATATATAATATATATACATATATCTATCTATATAGCTATAGATATAGATATATTTGTATGTGTCTATAGGCATATACTCTTTGGTGGTGTTAGACAAGTATGTTTTGCCACATGTGACCAACAGACTCAATTATGGTTTTCATGTGGGCCCTATGTGAAGCAAGAGATCATGTTTGTTTACCCAGGAGAGGTGTGGGCATTAGTGTTGACAATATCAAGGAATGCCACACCACCGATTCACCGAGTCTTTTGAGATTGCAGATCCTAATGGATTTCATTTCTTTACTTTGTCCACTTTCATTCTTCAGTGCTAATGGGTGCATTAATGTATTTTTTTTGCAATTAATTTCCTTTCTTTTTGCAATAGTGGAATCATGTCCTGGGTCATGGCAACACTGAGAGTACAGGCCTTTAGCCCATACTGGCCTAAACCCAGAAGCTCCTCCCTATATAGCATCAGTGCAGCATGGTGAAGTGTTTCAAAGGAGCCAGGCCCAACCTCTCCATGCTCTCAGCAGTACAAATTGACAACTACAGGCCCCAATCCAGATTGTAAACAAGCTGGTCTTGCATACAAATGGAAGGCCCTGCACTGAGGCTGAGGTCGGGGCCCGCCTACTTATAGTGTTACTAGATACAGGCGCGGCTGTGTCTGTATTAAATGATGACCACCCAGACACATCTCCTTGGTCCACCAGACGGAGGACTAACATGTCAGGAGTAGATGGTACTAAATAACCTGCATACTGGTCTCTACCCTTACAGGTAGAGTTAGGCCACTTAAAGGCCTCACACACTTTCCAACTGATGGTATTGCATAATCATCCTAGTATCATAGGAATTGATTTTCTTGCACCACATGGCTGTGTGGTGGATTTAGCTAACATGCTATTGATACAAATTCAGGGTCAATACCACACTATTTTGATCCCTGATTCACACGTTGTGGCAACAATATCTGCTAACAACAAAGAGTATGACATCATAAATTTGTTCAAAGACCATGAGCTTTTCCCAAAGCTTCTCACCATGTTGCAACAGCATTTGGAAGCATTTGCAGTCAACAAACATGACTGTGGCAGAATGCACACTGTCATCGAAGTGCTAGGCCCAGCACATGAGAGGCTAAGGCAATATCCTTTTCCAACTGAGGCCTTGCCTTCTCTCAGAGAAACAATAAAGTCACTCCTCAAGCAAGGGGTAATCATAACATGCATTTCTACTGCTAACTCCCCAGTGTGGCCCATGAAAAAACCCACGGGCACCTGGAGACTTATTATTGACTACCGGAAATTGAACCAGGTCACCAACAGTTGTACTCCAACTGTGGCATCCACACCTGATGTGCTATGACTTTTGACCCCTGACCTAAAATGGTTCAGTGCCCTGGATATCTCCAACAGTTTTTGGTCACTACCATTGGCTCCCAAGAGTCAATATAAGTTTGCTTTCACCTTTGAAGGAAGACAGTATACGTGGACTTGCTTACCACAGGGATTCCATAACAGCTCGTCCCTGTTCCATCTGCATATAATGGACTCCCTTGAGGGTTTCTCTACTCCCCAATGCCTCTTGCAGTATGTGGATGACCTATTGCTGGCAACCGCCACACAGGAACAACACTTGGATCTCTTGGACAAATTACTGACTCTCATTCAGAAAGCAGACCTAAAATGCAATCCAGCAAAAGCACAGCTATGTCAGAAAGCAGTACTCCTTTTGGTCTAAAAATAACTGACTAAGGCCGAAGCCTTACCTGGAAGAAGATACAAGGATTGTAAGACTTGCCATTGCCTACCAGCATGGCAACTCTTCGATGGTTTCTAGGTATGGTGAACTATTCTAGAGATTTCATCTGTGATTTTGCTCAGAAAGCCGCTCCTCTGTATGAGCTATTAAAAAAGGAGATTCCATGGACTTGGAGCCCTATACATACCCAGGCTGTGACGTCACTGAAGCAGGCCTTGGCCTCCTCCCCAGCTCTGGTCAACCCCAATCCATCACTACTGTTCCATCTGGAATGTGCTACCTCTGACATTGCCATGTCAGCAGTGCTGACTCAGAAGGTTCATGGCACCCTCTGACCTACTGCATATGCATCACAGCTCTTTACCCCAGTGGAACAGAAGTACAGCCTTTCGAAAAGGAACCTTCTGGCCACCTACTGGGCTGTCAAGCACTTTTTGTATATCATTGGGTACTCTCCACTGATTATTAACACCAGCCACACACCAACTACCTTTCTGCTCTCAGACAGAGTGAAGGACGGGTCAGTCTCGTAAGCCAGGCTGACACACTGGTCACTTCTTCTCCAGGATAGAGACATACAGGTGCACCCAACAAAAATTCCATCGATGCTGGCTCATGGACTCCTTTTCCAAGGAGAACCCCATGACTGTACACTGCAGTCACCTGATCTTCCAGATCCAGGTCCTTTTCTCCCTGCCATGCCACAAATACTTGACAATACCTCTTTGTGTCATAGTTTTACTGATGGTTCAGCATCCTACTATCAGGGAGAACAAATTGCAGGGATGGGTATCTTAGTGAATTATCCTTATGATAACACTGTTAAGATCTCTAAGCATTGCAGTGTAGCATCATCACAGTATGCAGAGATGGCAGCGGTGGCCTGTGCCCTTGAGTTCATCCAGCATGGGACCAAGGAAACCATCATTTTTACAGACTCTAATTGGGTTTGTTGTTCTCTTACAGAATTCCTTCCCTTCTGGCAGAAGAACTCCTTCCTCTCTTCTGACAGCTGCCCAGGGAAGTATAAGGAACTGGTAATATACATACATTCACTGGCACAAAGATTTGCACACAAACTCTATGCACACAAAGTTAAAGCTCATTCCCTCCATGATCCCTACCATGCCTTCAATGATACAGCAGATACCCTTGCCAAGGAAGGGTCCCGAGGGGGGGATACATGGATGATGGATCATCCAGAGGCCAATGTGGCCATGATTATTATATCACTCAGGAAAAAACCTGAACCATTTTCCCCCCTTGGACCTCTCAGCAGCCCAATGTGTTGATACTGAACTCAAAAAAGTGTTCAGATTCTTTAACAAGAGTACAGAAGAGAAACTTCCCAAACATAACCCTTACCGGAGGCATGAAGGTAAGTTACACTTGTCACCAGATGACAAGCTCATCTGGTACCAGCTAGATGAGTCCACCACCAAGTTTTGGGTGGTCCCCAGACACCTTAAGTCTGAATTTATGCACCAGGTGCACGATACACCCACTGGTGGGCACCAGGGAGTAGAAACCACCTTTCAGAGGCTTAAGACCACTGCCTGGTGGCCTGGTGTCACCAAAGATGTCAAACAGTACATAGATAACTGCTTTGCTTGTGCACAAAACAACCCCATCCCCACCAAACAAAATGCCAAACTTTTACCACAATGACACTCTGGCCTTTGAAATGCCATACAGATTGATTTTATTGGTCCCTTAACCAATACCAGCAGAAATAATAAGTATGCTCTTTTGGTAACTGACCTCTTCTCTAAGTGGGTTAAAGCTTTCCCCACTAAAACATGTACTGCTAAAACCACTGCCAAAATTCTGGTGGAACAAATTTTCTCCAGGTGGGGCCTACCTCTTAAGGTGGACTCTGACAAAGGAACCAGTTTTACAGGTGAGTTAATAAAAGAATCTCTTGAACTCCTTGGAGTTCAACAAAGTTCCACATACCCTAACACCCCAATCTTCAGGTCAAGTAGAGAGAGCCAACAGACGATTAAGCAAATGCTTTCAAATTCATTGAGGACAATCCTAAAACCTGGGATTCCCTACTGCCATTACTCCTTATGGCATTAGGGACACACCTCAGCCACTACCCAGCTCACACCCTTTGAGGTGATGACTGGAAGACAGATGAGAGTACCTGAACACCTGTTGTTTGACCTGCACACTCCCACTGCAGACTGTGTGTCTGTAGATCAATATGTGAAAAAACTCAAAAAAGACCTTATACACACACACTTGTATGCTGCAAACTGCATGGGTAAGGCCCAGCAACAATCCAAAATACAGTTTGACAAGCACGCTCAAGAAGTGGATTGGCAGGTTGGAGATCAGGTGATGGTCCTCTGATTTGCAGATCCCACACATTCCTTCTCTAATAAATGGAAAGGCCCATACCCCATTGTCAACAAGCTCAGTCTGGCAGTCTATCAAGTTAGACTCCTGCAAAATAATAAACTGACTGACAAATGGTTACATGCAAACCAACTGAAACTGTATAAAGGAGTTTAATTACTTTTCCTCACCCCATTGGGTGGAATAATACTGACTTACTAATGTTTGATTTTGATTTTCAGATACACTGACAAGATAGCTATCTTGTTCTATTATCTCCTCATCTCAGGAGTTATCCCTTGCATCCAAGGTACGGTACTGAACCTCCTACCACACCTTGATCATCCAGCATCTCCTTCAGAGGGAGTATCCATCAAAATACCCAATAGTCTGATTACTGTCCAGGAAGATTCCGATGCTTACCTCACTGCCTTGGTTGTCGCTTCTGATCAATCTACCCTACAAATTGAGTGGGAAACCACATCACAAGGACAAATTCTCCCTGTGGCCAAACTCTCCAAGGGAACTTTCCAGGGTTGACCCAATGCTAAATTATCCCCAAATGGTTCTCTGTCCTTGCTACAAACTGCTCTCAGGCATTCTGGTTTATACAATATTACTGCCTTAATTGATCCTTCATATTGTAATTCTCTGTCTAAGAATTCTGCTCAAAAATTTTGTGCTGTACACAACATGGCCTCTGCTGCCATGTACCTCTCTGTGTTACCACCCACTAATAAACAGCTTTTGGAATGTCCAAAGCACATCCCTGGTCCCCGCAGTGGTCTAACAGCTACTGCCCTCGCTGGTTCATTAATTAACAATTTACAATTTATGCACATACCTGTGTTGTTTAATCTTACTTTCTAAAATATGAAAAAATTTGGTATGTGTCACAATACTAATACATCAGCATTTTATAGTACATTATTGCTTGATAGTTTAGCTGCATTTCAAATTCATACTCGAGACCCTATTGCCAGGGTTCATACTACTGAACATAGAGGCAACTTCAGGAAAAAAAAATCCTAATGATCAAAGTCATAAACGTAATACACGTGAAGTTGACAGTTCTGATGTCACTGGTGCAACAGGTACTGTCACAGGTCTCTTTGGTATGGCCATGTCTATTTGGAATAAGGCAGACATTGCTGCTATCAAATCTCATTCTGCCAAATTTCAGACTGGTTTGGTAAATAATATACTACCCCCATTATTGCATGGTGTGGATGGCCTTAGTCAGGAAGAAAGATACACTGTATACAATATGCATGACATTGCTAAGGCATTTACAGACTCTAAAGAGAAGATTACCACACTCCTTATACAAAATAACAAAGAAGCAAATAAACAATACATTGCTAGAGAAATTCTCTGCTCTGCCTATGGCTCATACATTATCACTACCATCAACAATCTCTTCCGTGATCTAGAATCTGGAAGAATCCCTGATGTCATGCATGACAGATGCATTTCCAAATGGTATTATACACAATGCAAACCCCTAGCTGTGTTGCTATGTATATGCAACAATCTCTCACTAGTCCTCTCTCTACAGCTAGAAACTTGGGTTTTGTGACCAGACACTCTAATACTGGCCCTTGTTTCACTGCTAAAAAATGTTCTATAAGAGATAATATGTTTGTTTCTTTTACTGTCTGTTTACCACGCTTTAATCCCACTACAGCTTTGTTCGATAAGCTGGCACTGGTACTTTTCATTGGGCACCTTAAGGGAGACATCTACAGAGAACGCCTGGATCTACTTCCTCTACTGGTTTTCCATCCTTTCCTGGACACCCGGGTAGCTCCACACACAGACTGCTGTGCAAAGAAACAGTATATTTACTTGTGTCAATGTAATGTATTTAATGTTATTCAACCTGTATGTGGTTATTCTCCAGATAGTATTGATTGGACTTTTTCCATGGATGATGACATCAGCACAAATGGCACAAATTTCTCAGACTCAACATTGGCTCCGAATAAACTCTACCAATCTTATCGTGAGGAGGTTCATCACCTGTCAACACAGATTTCCAAGACGACCTACACCTGCCTGGTACAGTTGCAAAAGTGGAGTCTCCCCCTTGTTCGATCTCAGTATAATTCTAATGGAGAGTATTGCATGGTTACTAGTTTCAAAGGCTATACTCATGGGTCTAAAACTTGTGTTATTGATTCCCCCAATTTCTGTTTTGTCCCACACCAAAAAACTGTTATTGGACATACTGTTATAACCCCCGTCCCCCTTATCAATGCAGACATCATTGATGGTAACCCCGATTATCTGCTCACACTTTCTAAATATTTGCCATATTTTAATGTACACATTAATCCACTTACACTTACATTAAAATCACTTTTAGACAGAAAAAATACACACCTCATCCACATCAGCAATAATTTGACCAAGGCCAATAAAGCTATCCTTTCATTAATTAATAATGGTAATATAAATAATGCATTGACTAACACCTGGTTAAAAATTACTTTTAAAGGTTTTGTTATTATACAAGCATTTTTAATATTTTTCTTAATTATTATGCTATGCTGTCTACGGCGCACACTTCACCAACACCGTAAGCAGCTCAAGTTCCTTTACAAAGCTTGTGCGTCAGGTCTGTAAATGACCACTGCTCCCTGACCTTTCCCTAAATTTTCCCATGTTGTCCTTGGAGGCAACAAGAGGGGGAATGTTACATGAGGTCTCTGCACCCTTATTGGTACCCTCAGAGGTACACCGTAGATAGCTAGTGCTTAGGTATATGTTGTACTAACACATAGGGCTAAGGGCATCTACCGTATAAGAGTAGATGTCAGGATATGTAGGCATGTTATTGTAATACACTTTGCTTGCTAATACATATTTATTCTTCTATGTATTTTCTGTGTATTTCTTACTTATAAAATGTTAGGACACCTGTGTCCTTGGAATAATTATGATATATAAGTTGGCATTGCCACCTTTCGGTGATTTGTACTACTACAATGAGCTATGTAAGACTCTGTATAAGAACTCTTTTGTTTCACAAATTGATGACTACTACAGAATTGTATAATGTTATCTTGGACCATGAAGCCTCCTCTAATTTAGCCAATAGGGCTCATCTCTGTAACTAGAAATGTTTCTATCTTACAGTAACCATAGTAATTATCATAGGTATATAATGTGAGACACTAAATCTTGTACCTCGGAGATCCCAAGAGACACAAAAAAAATCTTGAGGTATAGGGAATGCTTAGCACTGGCTCCCGGTTCGTATTGGTAAGAACTGCTTAGGACAACTGTGATTTTATCCTTTTTGGTAGTAATAAATAAGTTTATTACTCTAAAGCAACGTGTCTGTGATTACTGGCATTCCCAATATAGCCAAAAACCTGAAAGTGAGGTTTAGACCTCCTGACAGCACCATACCGTACCTCACATTTTGTCACTGAAATGAGGGACATGGACACTCAAAATGAAGGACAATGAGGGACACTAACCCACATGATTATCAGGATACATCATGAAACATGGAGATACAGTACCTCAGAACACAGTGGAAACCATTGCATTAGCACCTGAGAATTAATTTCTACCATTAAGCAGGGGTGCCATTTGGGTAGGGCAGAGGGGGGCAGTTGCCCCCCCATATTTGTGCCTAGGTTGTTCTTATGGTGTGGCAATAATGGCTTTAAATTTGGATTTAATCTTTTGCACAATAAGTGCCCACCTGGCCTGTTTGTGCTCATGCTACAGGTACTCTCCAGACTCGACTGTGTCTGTATTGTGTTGTCCACTCTCTCCACCTATTAGCAGTGGCACAATCATATGTGATGTGGATGAGCTCCAGCCAAGAAAGCGTGCATGAGCCGTGCAAGTGAGACACTGTCTTTCCTGCCACAGAGTAGAAAGACTGCACACTACAGCTTGGACAAGTCAGTGAGCACTGAACTCTCAATAGCAGTGTTGTGGCAGTATATTTTTGTTGTTCTACTCTTAGTGAGTCTCCATCTCCCCTGTTGGCTGAAGAGGCAGAGGGTGAGCTAGAACTAACTCAAGACTAGGTGACCTCCTTACTCTACTAGGCTCACCTTGTGAAAAAAACAGCACAGACCCCCACAGCAGCAAGCTAGGCTTAGCAGCAGTGGTGACAGCAGTGTGGGTAGCCTTCATAGGCATTGATCAGTGCTGTGTGGCAGCAGCCACAGCAGCAACCAAGCAAGAAGCAAGCAACCCCAGTTGGGTGGGTTCAGTTGGTGAGGTGACTTGGTCGCGGACCACATTGGGGACCTGTGATGGTCAGGTCTAGCATCCAGCTTCTGGAGGAAGGAAAGAGAAGGAGCAGACTGAAAACTGGGCTGGGGGCACACTATGCCAGGCTGCAGGTTCTGGCCATATGGTCAGGTAAGTAAAAGTAAATAATTCTTTTACAGGGAAATTGGGAAAGGAGGAAGTCCTGAAATATTGATGTGTTTTTCACATTTCTTCACCTTTGGGTGGCGTTATAACCCATAGGGGATGGGTATTGAATGGAATGGAGTTGGGGAGAAAAATTGGGAAAAAAGTTCTTTTTGGGGGGTGAGGGCAGAACATTTTCCACAAAAAAAACTGGTTAAAAACTGGGTGGGTTTAAGCCCAAATCTGATGCACTGCTCTGGGTATATACAGATGAATCTTATACATTTGAGTTTTCCTGATTTGCATATAACTTTTCAGTCAAAACAAATTAGTTGTACCTTTTAAAGATGTTACAGGAATTCTAGAGCTGTCCCTTGCATTCACGGACAGTTGAGAGGTATGGCATGCACAGACTGTTGGAATCCCACTATAGTCAGGCTTATGCAGCCCCTCCAGTAAAGCTGACCTCCTCATCCCCATGCTCAGGCACATTATGATAAAGGGCAAAGCAGGGGTTGCAGGGGTGTGCACCATTGAAATAAATGGGGATTTTTTTTATTACTGTTTTATACATTATTGATGGAGAGTTGGAGACTAATGAAGGCCACTGCTCAACTAACAAGGGCCTTGTTAGTAAAACAGTGGCCTTCATTATTCTCCAACTCACCATAACATGTAAAATAGTAATATAAAATAACTCTCTTCATTTCAAGGGGGTACGCCTAGCACTCTGACCCATGGACATCATCACTTAAAGACTCCTGCCTCAGACTCCCTAGCACTCAAGTAAGAGACTTTTTACTTATATCTATTCTTGGTGGGTTGTGTGTAGCAGCATGGCTGTACCTGCTACAGTGTATGTGCATGGGGTAGGGGGACTGTGTGTGTCAAGTGATTCCATGTCATAATGGCAACTGCAAAGCAGCAATCACCATTACAGTGAGTGTACATCACTGAAAATTAATTTTGGAGATGTACACTTGCAGCACAGACAAAAAAAGGTGCCCAAGACCTATGGGTCTCATTTTTAATAAGGGGAGCTGTGCCCCCCAAACCCACCTACTTATGGATTCTCAACTCCAGAGGGGGGCACATCAGAGGGGTGAAAAACTTAAAAAAGATAAAGCCATCTGCTGGCAAAAAAACAAATGCACCATGCTGGACCCAAACCCTGCACCTCCCAGCCAACCACCCTCCCCACCACACTAGTGGACCAGCTCAGCAGCTGCCTGCTACACCCCCTCCCACATACCATCCCTCCCTTACCTCCTGCCCATGCATGCATGTATACCAGCTACTTTCCATCGCTGTATTTCATCCACCCCCAGTATCTGGTTGCCCTCTGCTGCTTGGTAGCCATGTACACAGGTGCTGTAATTGAGTCAACATTTTTGTAGGTGCCCAATTTCAGTCGTCTTGTTCACTAGTGACCGTGCTGAGTTATTGCTACTTTTATGTTTGCACCTTAAAGTCTGTTTGAATGGAAGCATTCAAAACTATGGAGAGAAAACAGTAGAAGTACAGGTCAGATAGAAGTAATAAAGTGATTTTGTGAGAAAGTTAGTGTATTGGGATGGGAAAACCACATGTGTTTAAATTGGTATGTAGCTTTGATGGATTGCAGGATTATTTTAAGAACTCTGAACTCAAACTGAATTCAGAAAATACAAAGTGTACGTTTTTTGTGAGTCCAACAAAGATTAAAACTTGTGGGGTCAGTCTGTTCTGGATGCTAAAGGGGTCTGATTGGAGCAGGCTGACTCCAACAAATTTTTAGGTTTCTGGCTAAGTTCATCAGGTACAGACAATGAACATATGGATAAATTGATTTCTCAGATTGGTAAAAGGGTGGGGCTTTTGTATCACAATCAAAACTATTTAGATTGTTGCACTTTACAAAGACTAGTTCCAGTACAGGTTTTCCAGTTATCTGACTATGGGGATGTCTTTTATGATTAATCTACTAAAGATAGATTACAAAAATTAGTCGCTTTGTATAATCAGCTAGGTAGGTCAATTTTGAGGTGCTCCAAAGAGATACAACTGTGTCCTGTACAGACGGTTAGGATGAATTTCCCTTGCAGATAGATGACATTTGCACAAATTTGTCTTAGCACATAAAAGTGTTCTGGGAAAGGTCCCTGATTATTTAAAAGTTAAACTACATGAGAGGAAGGTATATTTATCATTAAGAAATTCTGTTTTCTGGGAATTAACAGTACCCATAACCAAAACACAAAGGTCAATGTACTTTTACAGTCAAATGGTCCCTTTTTGCTGGAATCAGTTGCCACACAAAATCTGACTTCTTGACTCTAAACCTTTATTGACAAAGGCAGTAAAACAATGCTTTTTGGATTCTAACTGAGCACAGGAAATATGCTGTTGTGGTTACTCATATGACTGACTATTCAGTTTCCTTTGTATTTATGATTGCATTTACTATGAAATTGTAAACATTTTGGCAACAGTATGTATGTTGTGCATGAAGGGTCACCGTTTCAAATGAGCTTTGCTCAATGGTTACAACCCTAATAAAATGAAATGGAATGATATGAAATGAAACTCACAAGTGGTGGTGCCACAAGTGAGTTATGAAAGTCATAAGCCAACACAAGTGATAATGATCTGTTCATTTTGAGTCACAACACTGTGAATTCAATTTCTACAACATCAGTTAACTAGTTATACTTTTAAATGTACTCATTCTATGAAGATGTAACTATTTCTGTTTAATTTCAACTACTGGCTTCAGTGCTGCACTTGGCTATTGTGATGTCCTTTGCATTGTTAAAGCTGTGTTCTTACTGGTTTATTATGAATTGTGACATACCCTAATTTGCAAGATAATATTATCTTGCCATATTGGATGATTGTGATATACTCTACTTTGCAAGATAATATCTTGTTATGTTGCATCAAGATAACACTTTTTATTTGCCGTTTTTCAGTACACATATCATGTATAAATACATTTGGATTTGACCAGCTGGTATATGAAGTCTGTTGACAATATTAAGATTGCCAATTCTATGGATTCTTCAGCATAAAGGATTAGGTTATAAAATGACCTTAAACTTCTAGCTGACTGGGATATGATGTGGAGAATTACATCTAACATGAACAAATGTTCTGTGAAACACCTGGGTAAAAATAATTTGAGAGAGTGATACATCTGTGGTCATACAATAAGGGAAACAACTGGAGAAAAGACTTGTTAAAAGGAATGTCCCCTCAGTGCTTTATTCTGTTTATTTGTGTAGTTTGTAGACGTGAACAATGATTGCCTCTATTACACCCTGTTAATTTCATCAGGATTTAAATGTAAATGAAGCACTTAAGTCTGGTGTGAAAACTTACTTGACTCCATTACGAAGGTCATGCCCCAGCTCATGTAAGGCATCCTGGAATTTTATAATGTTTTGGTGCTAAAGCCTGCAGTAGTTATACTGTATTAGTCAGTGCTGTTGCTGTCCTCTGCAGTCCCCATGTTCTTGTCTTATGCTGGCCATGAAACTTATCAAAGGCGTAGAAAGTGCCCTCCTGTTTTCTGTAGTTTAAAGTGTATCTGAGTTAGAAAAAAGCAGCTGGTTTTAGAGAATACAGGAACTTCACAAGACATGTAACAGAACTGAATGAGAGTAAAACTTATGTTGTCTTGTGCATGTGCACATCATCAACTACCATGGTATCTTGTATGAGTGGAGTTATGGCCTTTACAATTGAGACTAACAAGTTTTTACACCAGGGCAAAACAAAATGAAGCAACCTCATATATATTTAAATTAAGATGAAATTAGAGGGATGCAAGAGAGGGAATCATTATTCATGCCTATAAACTACACAGATATACAGAAAATAGGTTGGGAGACTTTCCTTTAATAACTGATGATTTTAGAAACAAAACATATTGTAATGGGGTCTTTCATAAAACAAACAATCTTGGGGATCCATGACCACATGGGACATGAATAGAATTGAAAGGGTACAGAAAAAGGCTACCAAGTGAATTAGAGGGCTGGAAAATCAAGATTCAAGATTCTTGGGCTCCATGGCATCCACAGAATAAGGATAAAGGTGGCTCATTGATATGTATATATTAAGATTTATATGTCTTTCCTGCTGTTGTAACCTTTTCTCCTAACCAGGAGTGGCTGAAAATGGATCTCTGACTCTGCTATCCTAGTAAAACTAAATAAGTAAATGCTATTTAAGATTTTTAATGAGCAGAATTTAACTGAAAATTTAAATGTTAAATTAAAGCAAAATACAGTTGGTATTAGAGATCATAATAAACAGTTATTCACCAGAAACTTCAGCACATCTAAGAATCTCTCTCATTATCATATTGATTGTGTGTTTTAGGTAACCATAGTTAAAATGAACTTACATTGTAAACTTCTCTCAGGAAACCATTGCAAATCAGCTTTGGTTATAGTGGAGAGCACTCACCCTTGCAGCAGCAACAATAAACAAGCATTTGTCAATGCCGAATGTTGCTTGCTTGTATGTGCTGTTTAGGTATTTGGAAGTCATTGGAGTGCAAATATTGAAAATTCGTGAACTTACGAGCGTGCGTAGGAACTGCGCAACACACGCTCATAAAACAGTCATTTTTAGGAATTTTTTCACCAAATTTTCAACATAGCCATTTTAAGACCTCTGCTCATGAACAGTTTCACTGTGATTTTCTTTAATGTGTCCCATACATTGATTTCGATGACACCGACTGCACCATTATGCGCAACATGGTGGAAACACGCTTTGAGAAAGATGTGAAAATGACAGCTATACTGCTCATAAGGAGGTGTGGTAAAATGGCAATGTTGAAAATCTGGAGTGAAAATATTGAAAATTCGCAAACTTACGAGTGTGCGTAGGAACAGCGCAATGCATGCTCGTAAAACAGTCATTTTTAGGAATTTTATCACCAAATTTTCAACATAGCCATTTTAAGACCTCTGCTCATGAACAGTGTCACTGTGATTTTCTTAATGTGTCCCATACTTTGATTTCACACACTGACTGTGCCATTGTGCGCAACATGTGCGGAAACACGTTTTGGGCAGGATGTGAAAAATGACAGCAGTACTGCTCATAAGGAGAAGTGGTAAAATGGCAATGTTGAAAATCTGGAGTGAAAATATTGAAAATTTGTGAACTTACGAGGTGTGTAGGAACTGCTAAATCTATCGCTGTTAAACAAGTCATTTTAGGTTTTTACTAAATTTTCAACATAGGCTTTTGAGAGCCCAACTTATGAACACTGGCACTGTCATTTTGTTAATCAGACCCAAAGGTGATTTCATGCAGTGACCGTGGAAATCACCCTTCGGGCCCGAAGAATGCCAATGACAGTGCAAGAATTCATGAGGAGGTCTTAAAACCCCATGTTGAAAATTTGGGCCCAAAATTCCCAAAAATGCCTGAGATATGCAACAAAGTTGAAAAAACCCTATTTATTCCATTATACAGCTTACCGGCATTTCCTCAGTTCACGGTCGGCTTTGAAGAGTGCAGACATGTTCCCGGTCCACCAATGATCGTCGCGCTGAGCTCCAGAGGTAAGTATGGGGTGGGGGGTGTGGGGATGAAAGTGAGAGTGGGGTGTGGCTGGGGGAGCAGAGAGACGGTGAGGAACGCTTTTCTTGGTCGCAGGTTTTTTTTTAATTCAGACGACGCTGGATGTTTGCCACTCTGGGGTAGTCTCCCAGCGTGGCAGAAAAGGCTGTTTGGGGGCTGGAGCTGACGGGATTGGGCACCACCATTGGCTATAATAGATTTGCCACGCTGGGGTGGCTCCAGCGTGGCACCTGGAAAGGTTTTTGTGGCGGCATGCAGTCAAGTGGAGCTTAACGGGGATTGGGCACCCCATTGGCTATAAATTTTTTTGCCATGCTGGGGTGGGTTCCCAGCATGACACCTGGACAGCTTTTGTGAGGGCGTGGAGCTGACAGGGATTGGGCACCCCGTCAGCCATACAGTGTGTGCGTGGAGGGGCATTAGCATGCAATATGCGTGCTTACGTGTGTGTGAGGGGAGGAGAGCTCTGCTCACTGAACCAGAGCTCTCCCTTTCAACTGTATGCCACTGCATTTTCCTGCTGTCATAGACAGCTGCAGCAGTCATTGGAGGACTGCTGCCGTGCCTGCAAACTGACTGACTGAACTGGAGGACGGGGTGCCACACCTCTGAAAACTCAGATGATGGCACTATGTTTCTTGCACAGGCATGCAACCAACATAAAAAGGCTACTTACACTTAAACCCGTGCTTCACCAAAGAAATAAGGCAGTTTGTGGGTAATGGTGATCACAGGGGCAGTGATGCTTCCTCTAAACATTGTAAATCAGATTTGGCTCAATTGGTTGAGTAACACCTCTCTCCAGTTGCAAATAAAAATCTAGGAATAATCTAGTAGAGGCAATAGTACTTCACTTAATAAATGATTGGAATTTGGAATTCTTTACCAAGTCATATAATCTCACGTGCCAACAATCTCTACATTTACATGCACACTGTTAGCTGGTAAAGACAGTGTTACCGCTATACCCTATCCAGGTAACACATTCACTACAAAACACTGGTTTCTGGGAAACTGTGCCATTTACTTGCAGGTTTCTTTTCAGGATACACCCAAATACACCTGGAAAAAAATGTAGTTTCCTAGTAACCAAATCTGCATGTAAATATGCTGATTGATACTTTCAGAGATTGGTTAGATCAATTCATGGATATGTGTGACAAATAGTTGACTACTACTGCTGAGAAGTGGGTGGCAGTTTAAAATGAACTCCGTTCTTCTACTGTCTCGTATCTTCTAATATGAACCTTGTATGAATCCCAGTATGACTCCCAGCATGTAAAAAGTGCTCTGTCTGCAAATTCAACCCAAAGTTTGCAAAGCATGCTTGGAGAGTATTATAACCTCTCACTCTTATTCTACTATGTTTGGTTGCTCTTGCAAGTGCACTATTTAATTTTGTAATGGTTGCCTCTGGTACAATAAAAAAGAATCTAGGGGCCTGGACACACGGTTTTTGTTAATCCATTTTAACAATACTAACACGGTCTGGGGCTTGTTAACTCGGGTTGTGGCCACACAGCAATACTTGTTAAAACGTGTTTAAAAACATGTTTTACCCCTGCTAAAAACCCAGGCCCAGATATTCAGAAGCGTTGCGCATGGCGCAACAGTGCGTACAAAGCATGCTTTTTAACCCACTGATGCCCCCAGTGTGATATTTAAACGGGATTGTGCCTGGCACAAATCCTGATGCGCTGGAGTGCATCAGTAATGTATGCGGCGCTGGTAGGGGGCGTGCCTGTGCATACTCCGTACATCCCGATATTCAGCCCGGGATGTGCTGAGCCCATACATGTGCAACCCCTACTTGTGCTGCACACAGGTGAGCCAAAAAAAAAAAGGAACAACAGCTGGCCACCCACAGGTGAGCTGCTGTATTGCAAGGTGCAACACGGCAGCTGCCACCTGTGGGTGGCCACCTGAGCTCCGGCTGCACCTTCATGGCGGTGCCCCCCCATGCCCGATCGCGGACTTCAGTATGAAATAATACGTCCAATATCCCTGGTGGTTCAGTGGAATGCTCGCAGCCTGATCGTGAGCATCTGTGTAAATGTATAAGTCCACTATCCCTGGTGGTCCAGTGACCACTCACAGCCCATCACGGGCATATGTACAATGAGAGAGCTCCAATATCCCTGGTGGTTCAGTGGTAACCCTCCCACCCGCCCACTGAGCCCCACCGCCCACTCCCCCCGCCGCGGCGTCAGCAGCACCCACCCACCTGCCACCACCGCCGCCAACTGACAGTGTACAGTAGGACTGTACGCCCATTAGTCCCTGGTAGTGAGCCAATCGGCATGTAGCATAGCCGATTGCTGTCCAGATGTGTAACGGGATCCATTCACATATCTGACCGTAGCGCCAGTATAGCTGCATGCCCATTGGCTCATGCTGTGACCAATGGGCGACAGCCCTACCATATACTGTCAGTCGGCGGGCAGAGGGGGAGCAGGTGGGTGGGGTGCTGCCACCTGCTGCTGACTGGGGGGGAGCGGGGTGGTGGGGCTCAGTGGGCAGGTGGGAAGGGGGTTACCACTGGACCACCAGGGATATTGGAGCTCTCCCTATTATTACATATGCCCGCGATTAGGTTGCAAGCGGTCCACTGGACCACTAGGGATATTGGACTTATATTGTTACACAGATGCCCGCGATCGGGCTGCGAGCAGTCCACTGGACCACCAGGGATATTGGACAATTAACTGAATCTACATATGCCCATGATCAGGCAGAGGGTGCATTACACGCTGTGCAGGGGGCATCGGTCCCCGACGGCTGCTGCCTGGCAGAGCGCCAGGTGCAAGTCACCGGCGATCGACACACCTGCATGCAAATTAGGCCATAATGACATGCAACTGGCCCCATTTGTGCCTTGCATACTTTATGACCCCATTTGCATGTGCACTTTTGAATATCGCGGTTGTTGCACATAGTGCAATGGAACTTGCACTAGTGCATCCCCCTGCTCCACTCTGGCCACTTGCGCTGGTGCAGTGCCACTGCACCATGTGCACTGCGGGTGGCCAGGGTGCGATATTCAATGATGCTGTGCCATGATGCAGCTCCGTTGAATATCACCCAGTCAACGCCCCTGTGCAGCCAGGTTGTGCTGCGCCCAGGCAGCCTGGTGCAGTCTGAATATCTGGGCCCCTGTCTTTAGCATGGTTTTTAAAACAGGTTAACAGCAACAAGGTTTTGTTTGATCAATGTGTCCGCAAAGCCTGTGTATCCAGTGGCTACCACTGTATTAATAATCTTTGCCCTTGATGCACACGGAACGCTCATCCAGGAAGTAAATAGTTTGCGGGTGTCTTGAAGTGAGCCATTGAGTTAGTTCATTCATCTGAGGAGAACTTTATTGAAATTAAAAATATTAAAATATGGCAGATCGTTCAGCTAGTTGATCAGAGGAAGCTACTAAATTGCTTATCGATTACTGGTCACAAGAGGCTGTGCAGGAACTGTTGAACAATTTTATGAGGAACAGTAAAATTTATGAGATGATATCTGCTCATCTCATGGCTAGGGGGCACGAACATAGTGCAAAACAGTGCCGTGAGAAAATAAAACAGCTAAAAGTTTGTTACCATAAGGTGAAGGATAATAATAGAAAATCAGGGTTTGGGAGGGTAACTTGTCCATTTTATGAGAAGCTTGATAGTATTCTGGGCACCAGACTCACATCTGTTCTTCCCGTGGTTATCCAAAGTGGCACAACAGAAGACGATGGGACACTGGATGATGTCACACATGAGATGCTGTATGAAGCTGGTAGGTAAATGTGAATGAAAACAAAACACGTAAATAGTGAGTCCTATATATATTGTTTTGCATGTAACAAGCTCCCTGTAAAAAGGGGTAAAGAACAGCAGTTTATCTTGTTAGTTAGCATACAATTATTTACATGTCTCTGCGCCACTAAGAAGAATATGGTTGGACTACACCGGGGGTGACAGGGGGGATAAAAGAGTCAAAAAGGTGTCTTAATGCCTCAATAAAAAGGTCCAGACAGTTCTATATTATGACGTGACACTATCATCCCCACTGTCCACCCATCCTTCTGACACATTACATCATGTGACCCAATTGTAATAAGTCGATCCTGCCCAGCAGAGGCCAGCAGCAGACTAAAACCCTGAATATGCGCACATCTCTCTGTTCTACAAACAGCAAGCTGTTTCAGCAAAATGCAGAAATGTTAAATTATTTAAAACCAAGAAAATAAGTTCTCCCACCATTACATCCACATGCCAGCTTCATCTTCTCTCACCCTCCCACCCCCATGCACCCCTTGCTCCTCAAACCCGAACCAATACTAAAGAGAGTGAGAGAGAGAGAGAGAGGATGGAACGAGGTGCTGGAGAGGACACATCTCAGATGGCAACCAGCTAGCAAGCTGCAACGTGTATCCCATTGCTGTTCCCTAGCATCGTGTAAATTCATTGCTCTGCCTTGTGTTTCAATGAAATCTAAATTGAAGCATGCAGTGAGTCCTGGAAAAAATACAGATTTGCTAGCAATTCTGAGGGTTGTTGCATGCCACTCACCCTGTCTGCCTCATTCCATTTTTTTATGTGTTTAGTGGCTCTTCTGACATCATTTTTGATGGTGTACAGTGAGCAGCAGCAGCACTGCACAATCTCTAGCATGTCAGACATCACTTGAGATACATTTACTCAGGGGCAGTGAGCCAAAGAATTATGTAAATGCTGCGATTTGCCTTAAAGTTTGCTCCACATGTTACGTATCCTGAAGCTGAATGAGGAGTTTGCCCCCCCCAAAAAAAAGAAAATTAATTAGTGTGCACATTGGATTCAAACAGTTACCTTTCGTGGAAGAGAGGGTGACATGCATTGTATCTACAGGATGTATTTAACTATCAGGTGGGAATAATGGGCCAACTATGTGGAAGCTGAATTATAAAAAGGATCTGGGAAATACTAACTTCTGATTGGCTGATGGCATTCCAACAGCCCTACATTAATCTTTAATTAATATACTTGTAAGGCCTGATTACATGAGCACTGATTTTCTTAGTGAGGTACTACATTTTGCATTAATTCTACTTACAGAACTCGGAGCTGCCATGACACTTTAACAGCTAGACCTGGCACAAAGAAGAAATTAATGTTGCATAAAAAAATGACAACCAGCAAAATGAATTTGAGAAAAAGTTTTAAGCTTCCCTGTTTTAATACAAGCAGCTGAATTTTCAGTATTTTAATTAGAGCTGTCCCACACTACACCTAACAGTCTCCTTAACTCTGCTGCTGTGTTTTATGTTTAAAAAAGTACGACTGCACAGTGTTGCTCTGGCAGCGTTGCTATGGCAACAATCAGCACAGCCAAGCAACACCCACAATCTGCCTCAGAGCCACGGTAAACATCATAGTAAATACTACAATTGTGTGACAAAGTTAATGACCAGAACTTCAGCTCTGATACTGACACAGATTTCACTGTCCAGATTTTTTTTTAAATACTACGGACGGCAAGCCTTTTTTTTTGATTAGATGTTGAACATGATTTACAACCTACGCAAGTTCCGATCAAGTAACATGCCAACCTGATAATCTGCAAGCCTTCCCAGTAGTCACAAGTCCACCCAACAGACTCTTAGCCTGCCAGATAGCCTTTTTCAGTTCCGCCAGAGACTGGTAGGAGCGGTAAATATCCCTTCCCCACAGCGCACTGCATCCGGCGTTCAGTGCCTACTGACAATATTTTTGATTTCGTCTATTGAAAAGTTTAATAAACTGAATGCAGCCACCATCCCCAGCGGCTACAACTCACCAAATTCTGAAGACACAGCAATAGCTTTTCTGATAGCTGATTTGCTGGACATAGACTTTACAGAGGATCACGAGTTCAGTAAAAAAAAAAACCCACCAACAGCTTAATCTGGTTCAAGGTCAGTTGGCATTCATCTGTATCCCCCTCCCCGGGTCATGCCTGAAAATAGGCAGGATTTGTCTAGTGCACTTACCCGGTCAACAAAAGCTAAATAAATAAATAAATAAAGAGTTGGGTGTGGGACAGACTGAGGAGATACTGTAATACTGAAGGGCCAAACTCTGGCACAACACACAGCTGCAAAATCTAATAAAAAAGCTGGTGCTCACAGAGCTAGATCAGAGCAAGTGTCCTGAAAGAAAAACAACAGGCAAACTTAAACTGGCTTTACAGTGTGCAGATTCTACTACCCTAGCATCCCTGCTAAAAATACAGCAAATTCGGAACAAGGGGAAGATAGCCTTCAATCAGCTTCATGGACGTTAGTATTAATCACTGTGAAAGATGCTGCAAATACTTAGCTGCCGAGTAGCCTCTAAAAAAATGCCATAGGGCTCAAGAAGAAAAAGCCATTATTAAAAATGAAAAATAGACTGAAAAAAGCTTAACTTGATGGTCTATTCACTGCTTCAGCTGTGAAACTACAAACAGATCAAAGCAGTTCCATATTACCCCACTTGCCAACCTCTTTCAGGTGCTTAATTTGAGTACTTCTAAAGTAAAATCCCATCACTGCAGGACCATCACATCTTTGCCACACTGGAGAAGGTTACCTTTGCTGTATTTACTATTTCTTGCAACTTTAGACATGATACCTTTTAACCGGTGTCTTTTTTGTCAAGATGATAATTTGTCTGCCGATTTATTGTCCCGGCAACATTTTGCCCACCTTGTTTTATCAGCGACCATTTGACCCGTGATATGGATTGGAGACAACCTGTTCTAACACACTCATGAGCTAATTTTCACTGTCATCTCAGGAACGCGCAGCACATCTTGGCAGAAGGACTATTTTATCACAAAATCTCTGTTTGGAATTAAATACAGTTTTAAACAGTTCATATAGAACACATTAAAAAAAAGGTTTTTATAATAGCAATAAGGTACTCCCAGGGGTTATGTTAATGTTCAAGTTAATCATCCCCTGGGGGCATATGGCACTCGGCTGTGCCTCGTGCCACATTATGCCCCAGGGGATGATTTACTAGAACATTAACATAACCCCTGGGAGTGCCTTATTGCTTAATTGGTGAAGGCGTGCCAAGTCCATAAGTTAAGTAATGTGAAGGATACATTGCCATATCTTACACGTCAATGTAAAAGGAAAGGAACATACAATTAATATTGCAGTTGCTATTCCAATTAATTAGAGATAATTTCGACTGAAAAGTAACTGCAGTGTCATTGTGTTGTCTTTTGAATCTTTGTTATTTACAATGATCATTGAACACTAAGCTGTTTTTTTTTCAATTTATGTTGCCTGGTAACAAATAACGGGGGAAATATCGGCCTGTAATGGGAACGATGTGCCACAGACAGCAGTATCACAGTATCATTTTTGAAATAGGATTTACACTAGTGATTTCTGCGCTTTAACTAAAACATTGATTTAGTTGTTCAAGGTTTTATAATGACCTCATTGAGAGAAGCAAGGGGGGCAATCCTGTTTTCTGTATAGAAGCAGAATGGAAAAAAAACAACAACTCAGTGTTCAGTAATCACTTTGATAGTAGTACTAGTTCAATGTGACATTTACAAATGTATGTGAACATGTGTAGTTTTTTTTCCATGCAACTGTTTTGTTGGGAAATGGAATTGTTACTGGTGCAGATTAAAATGCTGTAACAATTAACATATACTTTTATTTGTCATTACTGCAAGACTCCAGCAATTACTTCTTTTTACATCTGCAGAACTTGTTGGGAAGATTGTAAAGTGAAATAGAGGTGTGCTAACTTATTGGAGTCAACAGTACTATATACTCCTTTTTTGGTTCATGGTAGAGCCCACTTTTGGTGGGAAAGGGGCAATTCATTATGAAAGGCACAGTACTCCAAATCTTTCCAGGTGTGCCCTGGGAGCACAAGGAAGTTAAGTAATCTGTGCAGTGTCACACAGTATGTAAGTGACGGCTGTGGGATTCAAACCTATATCTCCATTTTTGGCAGGTCAGTGCTGTAAGCTAAATGGCTGTATTGCCTTGTTATTGTAGTGGTTAGCGTAAATATTTTTTTTTTAAATTTGCTCTGCATCCCTTTGTCACAGTACTTTTCTTATGTGTCTTCAAGCAACTGTGATTAAGGCAGCCTGTTATTATTCTGCCCATCAGTGCACTGTTGTATGCTGTGCTTTGGGTAATAAATCCGATTAAACTTTGCAAACATTTTTTTTCATGAAGTTATTTAGAAGAGTCTCTGTCCATTTGTGCAAATGGCAATTTTGTCAAATTTTATTTTGAAACCCAGTTCGGAGCCTGCAGACAAAGCTTGATTCTGTCACATCTCCCTCTCCAATGAAGGGATTCAAATGGCTTTATCCTAGAATTATTAAAGTGACGGCTATCTAACATGATCAGATCTGAACCATTACTGCTAAAGACCTGCTTAATCCGTGCACGTGGGTGCGATGATGTCTCATTATAGGCTCATGAAGGATTACTAATTGGAGAACAATTGAATGAGCAATTACAATTCTATTAGGCAGAACTACCAAGAAACCAAACTGGTACAAGGTCACTGAGACGCTGGTGCATGGCTTATATCATTCCAACTGATTGGGTTAGCTTTTATTGCAATAACATCTTCCACTACTGATGCCCTCTTTTAATTGACCGTTCCCTTTCCTGGAGTACAGCAGTCGTATGCTATGAATGAAACAATTACCTTCTATGGTACTTTATCTTTTTATTTGGTATGCCATTATTACATGCTCCTATTTACACGCAAATGAGTAAGTTGTTAAAACTATATTCAAGCAATGCACATAGTGTTACTAATGTAGGTAGTACCTGAGGTAACATTATTAATGGTGACACATTCTTGCCACAATCAGAACATGAAACCGTGGGCTAATAAGTTGAGAAATTTAGACTTAAAACGTTCTACAAAAAATGGTTACATTTATTAAAAACAGTTAAAAAACATCCACCTAAAAATGTGCTTAAAAAATAACAGGGTATATTGATTCATTTTGAAATTGTAGACCAGGAAAGGTTTTCTTACAGGTCTGACCCGGCTGATGTGAACATATGCGAATATTCACCAAGTGTTTTTAGAGTCAGTTTCAAACATTAATACATGGAATAATCAATTGAATGACTCAGAATATGCCACTAAACTTATTGGGCTAGAGGGTAAGATCAGTCCATAAATTAAGATATGACATAGTAATAAGTGAGTTATGAAAGGCATGCGACTTCACAGGTGATGGTGAATATGTGGAGTCAGACCATTGCGTGCCCACTGTACAGAGACTATGTTGTACTGAGTCCATCATTATAGCATGATGCAAAAAGTGTTTGGTTAGTGGTGTGATGCAATGCGATACACAGGCATACTGTTTAATTGTGTATTGATCTGATCTGATCTGTTGGTCTGCTGTAGTATAGGGTTTGTTAAATCCCACTGATGAGAGCCAAGAGCATGTTGGAATCTGACCTACATGGAGTCTGCTCTGTCTAACAGTTGGCTCAAGATTTTGGATTAGTACTCTTTCAAATGGAATCATAATCACCATCAAATATCTCCATGACCAGTTTCTGCTGCAATTCATACAACATTATTTGGCACCATACATCCAGAGCTGTCCGGTGTGCAGAATATATCAATTATAAAGCAATTATAGATGCAACTGTAATAAATCATACCATAACAGCTGAGATGCAATATCCCATTCTTATGGAAAGGCACAGTGTTTCCCCTGGAATTAATATCTCTCTCTCTCTCTCTCTCTCTCCTCCTACATGCAGTTTTAAAAGTCTTGTTATATATATGTGTTTTCTTATTTTTTTTATTTCAGAAAAATGCTGCACTCAAAACAGAGCACTGAAATCATAAATGCTCCATAATTCTGCCCATCCTCCCTCCACACCATACTCTCAAGCTTCTCCATTACTGCATGATGTGGCACGGGGTCAAAAGCCATGCTGAAGTCAAGAAATAGGTATCCAATGCCATGCCCTGATCCAGCGCTCTTGTCACCCCTTCATAGAACTCCACAACATGGGTGTAGCAAAATCTGCCATTAACACAGCCATCCTGGTGAATGACCATAGACCTTGTGCCATCAGAACCCCATCTATCCTTTCCTGCAGGGTGCTCCCCATCACTTTGCCTAAGACTGATGTCAATCTCCTGTTATTCATTCTACCCAGGGGGTCTATATATACCACCCCCATCTTCTCCCATTTTCCATATGAGTAAAGGCTGCAGCCATGTATGTGATTAAAACTGGGAAACAGGTGGCTTATGAACTATGTGAGTTGCCATGGATGGTAGGGATCATTTAAGCCAGAGGTGACAGTCTATTTTATATCATGTAACCATTCTCAACAATGCTATGGTTGCAAAAATGAATTATGATGACATGACATACTTTCATATTATGGTGGTATGTTATCTGAGCATGTGAATACTAAACATTTGTATAATTTTTCAGAGGCAGAAAATATTATCAAGAATGAAGACCCTGTTAACCAAGTGACTGATGAGGCTGAGACACAAGCAAGTCACCACAGTTCAATTCCAGTTACAGAAGAGGTAAATGTCAATGAACAGTCACCAATGACTGCACAAAACATGCAGGTCAAGCGTCATTCAAAGGAGCCACTAGCAAATCTAAGGAAAAAGAAGAAAATGTCAAGAATGCAAGAGCTGATGGAGTCAGTTTTTGAACCCACTAGACAACTTATCCAAGACCAATTTAGCAAACTTCACGACTTTGAATGAGAGAGGGGAGCTGCAGATCGTGAGATGGAAGAAAGACTACGGAAGAAGGAGTCTGAACAGACAGACCAACTAATATAGACTCTTACCCAGTTGATTAAGCCATCAAGTCAATTGTATAGCCTTCCTCCTCGACATCCTCACTTACATCAGCAGATGCAACAAGCCCAATCATTCAATGTGATGCAACCTCAAACTAGCCAGCCACTGAACAACCCAGATCTCATGATGTCTAACCAGTCCCCACAACATTTTGCACATAATTGCACTCAGCATTCTTCATTCATACAGTCAACACCTACTAGAAGTTTTACAGACGAGTTGATGAGTGACTCATTTACATGGACAGAACTGTAGAGCTGTATGAGAATCTCATTAATTGTTTCTTTGATTCTATTTCATAGCAGTTGAACAGTTATAACCTGTAATGTATGACCTGAAACTTCACAACTTGATTGGTTATCTTTATTTCATTTATGCATTTAAAATGTAAATAATTGAGATTCGAAGAGAAAATCAAATGTTCATAATGTCACCTGTTTCATTTAATGCTGTTACATTCATATTAAGTCAGTAGATTAGAAAACAGTTATTTCTGATAATAATATAATAGTATTTTACATAGACAGTAATGGGTATTTCTTTAATTCCATTTAATAGCACATGGATTGCCATAATATGTACATCATTGTATCTCATTATAATTTTGTGCTCAGAATATTGTCAACATTTGAACTGCATATTAATATATACATATGTTTTGACATATTTCAGCAGCATACGCTTGAAATTATAGCAAGAGAAAAAATATATGAAAGAATGTTGATGTTTAACAAAATGAGTTATATATTAATTATTATTACTATGACAACTGTTGAAGTTAATAAAGTGATTAACTTGTACTAGACACTTACTAGCTTACAGAGTATGTTTTTTTTTAATCATTCATTTCAAAATACTCAGCTATATCTTTTCGTACCCTGTTAGCATGTCCACCATGTGTAACAGTACCACAGTCTTCAAGATATACATTATCTAATTCAGGCTGCATGAACCCTCTGACTTCCCCTGTAGGCATCCATTCAGAGTCAAAAACTTCACCTTTACTCTCACGTATGTTGTGCAACACACAGCAAGCTAAAATTACATTTGGAATGTTTTGGATGTTGAAGTCCATGTGTTTCAGTAAGCAACACCATCGTGCTTTTAACCACCCAAAAGCACATTCAACCACCCTCCTGGCCTTACTAATACGGTAGCTGAATTTGGATCTTTTCAGGTCTGAAATGTCAGCATAGGGTTTCATCACCCAAGGAAGAAGAGGGTAGGCCGGATCTCCTAGGGTTAACACAGGAATATTAGTCTCTCCAATCTTGAATACTGACAGTGGGAACAGAGTTCCCTCCTGACCACGCTGAAATAGCAAACTGTTTTTGAAAATGCATGCATCGTGCACTTTTCCCAGCCAGTCAACATTTATGTCAGTGAAACAGTATTTATTGTCCACCAGAGCTTGCGTTACCACAGAATAATAGCATTTACGATTGTAATATTCTACAGCATGATTCGGAAGACAAATAATGGGGAAGTGGGTCCCATCAACGGCACCTGCACAATTAGGGAAACCATGCTCTCTCTCAAATCCCAAAATTATGTCATCAAGGTTGTGCAGTTTAATTACTTTTGGAAATAATACTTTTACAATAGCTTTGCATACCTGTAGCACAATCTGACCAGCCATGGTTCGTCCACACCCAAACAGGTGACCAAGAGTCCTGTTCTCAATATTGGTGGCCAGTCGCCACAGTGTAATTGCCACTCTTTTTCAACAGGTACAGCATCCCTCATCTGAGTGTCACATTTATGAATGAATGGTTCCAGTTCATTGCAAAGCATATGAAACGTGGAACGCTTCATTCTGAAATTTGCCACCCATTCCTGGCCTGACCAGGTATTGAGCACGATATCCTCCCACCAAGAGGTGCTCCTCTCACAACTCCATGTAGAATGGTTGATGGTGCCAGAAACATATCTACTTAGAATTGCTTTTAGCAGGGTTAACATCATTTCCAGTGATGAGCGCAAGTAAGTCAGCAACTGCGATGTTCTTGATAAGATTGCTTTCCATCTACGGCATAACTGCTGGTACTTATTACACTGATATTGGTGAAAAATTGCAGCCACTGCAAACATTATGTCACTATTACATAGGGCAGGCATTTTAATCATATGTTTCAAGTTCAAATTGTAATCTAGAGTGAAGAGGTCTAAGAGAAAAGAAAAACAGTAAATGTCAATACTGCTACTGTGTGTAATTATACTCATTAGCAAGTTACTATCATATACAGGATAGTTTATGGTATTTGGTTAATCTCAGAGATATGATGGATACCTGAACACCCCTCTATCAGACCTATTGGTTTCCTTTATAAAGACTGCATGTGTACCTCGCAGCTGGGGGATGGACATATTTTGCCTATCCACAATGGGTGCCTGCATCAGGATGTAGGTAACTATATGCTGGTTAGCCTGGCCTCATTAGTGGGCATAGTGATTGATGTCATCCTGAAGGATAGAATGGCAAGGGGGGGAGTGGGGGTTTGAGGTCACAGGGTATCAAAAATGCCAAACAGTGTGATGCTCTTACTGGCTAACTTTATTACTCAAATATGGAAAAGTAATATGAATGGGTCACAAGAACCATTGACAATGGCAGCTCAGTGAATATTCACTTTCTGTACTTCAGCTGGGCATTGGACTCCGTGGCACACCATGAGATACGGGGGGAAACTGAATAGTATGAATATGGTGTTTTCTTCTACTATTTAGTGTATAAACAAGCATTAAGGGGAAGTTTAGTCTTACTGTACTATGCGCCAAGCATGGCATTATGAAGTTGTTTATGTTTTCTAAAATATTTACATTGATCTATTTAGCGATATGTGTTCCCATTGTTGTCATCTTGTACTTTATTTTATTTGCATACATCACAACATGTGGTGACCTAACAAAAAGACAGCAGAACACATACCTAATAATATCGTTGAGTGGAAGGTTCAAAGCGGATTATATAGTTCAAGTCAAATCAAGGAACTAGAAACAACTTAATAAAGCTGCAAACTAAATGCAAGTGAGGGAAGGTTGCCCTGGTCTCAACTCACAAACTGGAGAAACAGGTGATATCAGTAAATCCTAGAAAGAAGGAGAGAAACAACATAGAAAAACATGGTGAGGCGATCACCTTTAATGAAGGTCTATGTTTGATAAACTGAAAATAGATTAGTCACCCACTGTGTACAACGTAATTATAGTGAAATAAAAAGGTAAATATGACAAATCAGGTTCATGATGGAACAGAAGGAATCAGTAGCAAACAGGGGTAACAAGACAAATTTATTACGGTTCCTAGCCACTGGTAGAAACGACTATCCTATTTACAAATATGTCATTCATGTAATATATTTGCTCATGCTGTGCATTGTGTTTGCTAAATCAAATTCCATAATACATAATGATTCTCTTGTTTGGCACTTTCTGTCAACTTCCCCACCCCCATCTCCAACCCCACCTTTTATCAATGAATTGTCTTCAAGCTGTATATCTCAGCATGGACTTTTATTCATATTTAAATTGAAATGCCTAGGTAAAGTCTAGGTGAAGTCAGATGACATATCTTAATTGCAGTTTTGTGTCATGTAACACACATTGGGTTGTCTTGTGGTTTCCTACTCTGTATATAGCAGTATGTTCATTCAGTGTAATGCATTAATTAGTGCATCTCCATATTCTCAGAATTGGAATTTTGACAAAAACGTGCATCCTCCCTTGGTCACGGCAGGCACGAGGCTGCAGCAAACAACTGAGAGAGGGAGGAAGTGCACAAATAAGCAGCTATGGGAGTCAATAATGAAAATTCGTCACAATCAGCGGGACTTGCACATTTGACCTCACTCACGCCGTTAAGTATCAATTTATATGGCTACCCTCAGCGAAAATGTTGACACAATTGTTTTTAAAAGGCACATAGCATAGATATAACAGGATGTGCCACAAAATCTGTCATGGCCAGGTTCTATAATATCATAATTTGGCATTGTAAGTTGTAAAAAATAATTTGAAGCACCCTGGTAGTATTTCACTAATCTACATACACATACATATTTCACTTGTTCCACTAATCTATTGTAGTTACATTACTTACCTGTATGTAGAAAGAGGAGTTTGTGTGTGGGGGGGGGTATTGGTTAACAGACTAGCTACTTGCTTAATCTGTTGTGATTCTCACAACATAGCCAGATTCACTATAAAATGACCATATTAAAGCATAAGTGACTTGTTAGTCCTCTACAAAACCATATTTTTTTAAAGCAAAAATATTTGTCTGACATTCTTACAATGTCTCACTGTAGGTCTCACTTTCTCATGTTTGCTTAACGAAAATTTAATGTTGATTTTGTAGTTAATGATTCCCTCCATTGAACATGTCTACAGCTCACAAGTTAAAAAAAAAATTACAGAAGTTACCATCTCATGGTTACATACCCCTTTCAAAATGCAGAAATATTAGAATGGCGTAACCATATATTTCCAAATGTCACAGCACAACACTGACACTGTATTGTTTTTTTTTTTTACAATACCCATACAGAGAATCCATAATTATATTGGAAGTGAAATTAGCATCTTCCATTTTTAAAAGCATAACTAATTTTAGTTCATTTCTGTAAGTTGAGTTGTTTGTTGAGGCATAGGGAAATCAGGTGTAAATAGAGTCGGGTATGTAAACGTAGTATAGGAGTCAGTTTTATTATTTTAAGTTTGAACCTGCTGATGCACTGGAAGAGGAGGATTTAATTTTAATTCCTAATGCTGTTTTCAATGGCAACACCCGTTGTGTGCGAGGCACCTGCCTTCTGGAACAGCCGAGTGTGGAGGCTGGACTCGGAGACTCAGCTGGTGACTGGTTGAGGTGAGCTGCTTGCTGGCAACAATATCTGAGAGCTAGACTGTAGAATTGCTGTGCCATAGAGAATTGACTGGGGATCAGGTGAGGCATAGACTTGTGGTCTAGAGTCACTAGGGAGGCAAACCAGAGTGTTTGTGTGGACCATAGATCCTGCATCACTGGACGAAGACCGTCAACATTTGAACCCTGCACCAGTTCGTCTCCGAGTAAATGGATTTTGGCATGTTTTAAGATATGTTTATGATTGATGTTGGTGAGACACTTGTCTGAAAAAGTGTCCCACAGAACTTGGTGGTGAGAACATCTTTTTTATTGTGGGAGACAGGTACTGACATTCTTTGCTGCTTGCTACTTCCACAGCTAGTTTGTGGTTCACCCATTTGTAAAGACCTTTATTTACAGGATCTGGGAGGTGAGAGCACAATTTTCCAGTTTCTACAGTCCCACTTTCACTATCTGTTGCTGCTGCTGTTATGACCTAGCATTCATAGATATGTCTATTATGGTGTTTTATTTTATTTTCAAGTCTCTGGGCTCAGTTTGTCTTGCTGACCTAGATAAGAAGTTTGTAAACTTCTTTTTAATGCCCCTGGGCTCAAGCCTCATTGCTGGCCCAGGGAGAAACCCTCACTTGTTAGTAAATTGTTTCCTTTGGGTTGTTTTTCCCTCATCCCCAGTCATCAAAATACAAATAAATAATAAAAATAAATAAATGTTCTCTATATATAAGAGGCACAGTAGCTCCACCAGAGTTAGTGTTGAGTAGACACATTTGTGCTAAATCCCTGTGTCTGGCCACTTATTGCTCTGCCTTTCTTAGACCTAGAGACCTGAAAATAGGTATGTATACCTGACACCATTGTTTAAGGATCTCCGTATCCTGAAAATATGGTAATGTTTGGTTTAGTAGGCTGCCTGATATCCCAGTGGGTAGTGTGCCATGCTCCCACACCTGTGATCCGGGTTCTGGAGCTGGGTTTGGCTGCTGTGGGGGTGGCACTACCACATGGCAGAATGCCCTGCGGGGAGGTACAACATTGTGATTCCACTGCCACAGTGAATCCTGCAGTGGTCTGGGGAGCTTGCTTCATCCATGGGTGAGTCACTGAATGCACACGAGGCCTGAAGGGGCACTGCTCAGCATCAGCTGGAGGTGGGAGGGACTAGTGGATGGGACCTAAAAATACAAACAAGTTCCATATCGCCTAAGCTACCTGAATGAGTGACAGCTGGGGCTGACAGTACTCTCAGGCCTTGCCCCCCCCCCAATGAATTCTGACTGGCCTTGATGATAGGGGAGCAGCTGATAGGGCTGGGAGGCTGCTGGCACTGGCCTGAAGACAGGCAAAGGTGGTGGTCTGGGGATCAAAAAACTATATAGTGAAAAAAGTTTTATTTGGTAGGTTAAAAGTTATAGGATGTGTAAAAACTGTAAAATCATCAATAGTAAACAATTTTTTTGCCCTCCAATACTTAAAAAAATGGCTTAATTTAAAACCTGAAACGTTCAGGTTCATTAGATTCTGTCTCAGGGCAGATGCTTTTTGTGTTTTTAGATTGAAAAAATGTAAAAGAAATTAATAAACAAAATAAAAAGTGCTGACTTCTGCACATGTGCAGCAGAACAAAACAAAAAAACAAGCATTGTGTCATAGGGTGCTTTCACATGATGATGCCATAGCTAAAACTGTGGTCACAAACACTCTTAGTGCCACTTAAAGCAGTGGTAGTATGTCAAAACCAGGAAGTAAAAATTGTGTAGACAAGCATATTGGATTTGAGGAATGAGTACAGTTAGGGAGAGTCTGAAAAAGCTGAAAGCATCATCATAGCTTACAGTAGCAGCCTAGTCTCCCGATCAGCTGTGTCTTCCACCTCAAATGCTCTGTTCTCACACTCCTGCTTCTGCTGTCAAATATTGTGGGTTTCTGGCACTATAAAACATAAACAAGTGGCACATAATCAAAACAAAAACCCTGTTAAGGTTGTATCTCACTCAGCTGCAATTTCTGACCCCGTTATGAGTACTCACGAAGTATGGTAGCAGGTAAATAAGTAGGCGTAGAAGGAGTTATGGGAGAAAAACACACAATAGTGAATGGGGCGGGGGAGAAGGGTTCCATTACATGTTACACCTGAACATTCAAATATATGGAGTAGAGTTCAACTAGGCAGGTAATGGCCTGGTTCATTTACATCTTTATTTAATACAATGCACAAGAAGAGCATACCAGCTTCAAGAATTAAACAGAAGTCTGACGTACGTGATGGCAATTACCTGAGGTGTGAGCAGTGGTTGCTTCGATTCTCCCCTTCACACATGCACTTACATACATTGAATTTGTATTTAAATAAAATAATAAGTAATTGCGACCTCACAATTTGTAAGTTTTCCCTTAAAATAAAACAAAAACACGTTTAGTGACAGTCGTAACAACGCATATGTGTACAGTTGGCAAGGGTCACACGACACATATGTTACCAAGGATGAATAGCAAAGATTTGTGGGGAATGGCAACATCGCACTGCATCACGGTAAGCTGCTGGAATGTAACCCGTGCTTTGATACCGTTTTAAACATGGAATCCTGACTCGTGTGTCCACATAAAAACGCTTTAAAAAATGGTACAGTCTTGTGTGTGTCTGCAATAGTGCGTCACACATCAAACCGTTCCAAAAAACATTTTCAAGAACAGCGGGACAGTGTGTCCAGGCCCTAGATGTTTGAATCCAATATGTACTGTTATCTGTAACTAATCCATGGATGTGAATCTTGAATCATTATGGGTACAGATAGATGCAAAAAACAACAAAAAACTATACTTAGGCATGTATTACAGGCCTCCCAACACTTGAGAGCAATGGAATCAAAGTATGAATTATGAGACATTCAGAATAGCAGAAAAAGGCAACGTATTAATATTGGGAGATTTTAATCTGCCATATATTAACAGGCTTACTATGAAATCTAAATGTCTAGTGGGTCAACTGTTTATTGATGTACTATTAAACGCAGGGCTTCACCAAGTAGTAAATAGAGTAACCAGGGGAAGCAACATACAGTATTAGACTTAATAATAACAAACATAACCAGAAATAAATATTAAAATAAAGGAGCCCCTGGGGAACAATGATCACAATAGGACTGAATTTGTTTTTTCACCTCAGATATCAAGAGATATAGGAATAACAATAATAACAATAACCAAAAATTTCAATAAAGGGAATTATAATGATATCATAAAAGAACTGAAAAACTGGGACTGGCAGGAACAGTGTAAAGGTGTGAGGTGGATATAATGTGGACAACATTCAGAAACAAATTGACTAACTTAGAAAATGAATACATACCTAATAAGAATCTATGTAATAGAAAGGGCAAAGTACCCATGTGGTGTACTAAAAGGGTGTTGAAACAGATCAACAGGAATAATTTATTTATTTTACTTTAATTTAGTTTTTGTTGACCAGGTAAGTGCACTAGACAAATCCTGCCTATTTTCAGGCACTACCCGGGAGGAGGGGGAGGGGGATACAGATGAATGCCAACTGATCTTGAACCAGATTAAGCTGTTGGTGGTATTTTTAATGAATGAGGGAAATTTGGCCAGGACACCGGGGAAATTCCCCTACTCTGTGGCTGCTTTGTGGCCAGTAGGGGACTTGCTGACATCAGTCTGCAGAATGGCAGACACGGAGGAACTCGATCGGGAGTCGGATGGAAGAGAACGAGCTGTGCTTTCGGGTATGGCTGAAACTACTGTTATGAAGGATTCTTTATGAAGCAAACTGAAGAATTGCTTTCTGAAAATGTTTCTGCTCGGCAAACTTATCGGAGTTGGCTGGTGGAGTTCCAGCATCAGAGAAGGTGCAATTGAGTGACAAAGCTGATATTTTGGTATCGGATGGTGAGCGTTTGAGTTCTGCTCCATCTATATTAGATTTCAATGCTTCGCAGTCGGCTGAAGCCCAGTGTGTTTTTTGGGATGTTACTGCACCGGAACAAGATATGGAGGGGAATGCTGCAACTCGCACCTATTCTACGTCACAAACACTGCGACAACAGTTTAAACTACCACAAGTGGAAATGGAGGCCTTTTTGCAGGACTGGTCGGAGACTACAGCTTTATCTGAATCAGGTTGGATGTGCGAAGCCTCTGGCAAATGGGTTCCAGATTTCTCCTGGGACACTACCCTTTCGAATAATGCGAAGTCAAAAATGCATGCCACCGAGAAGCAAATCCTGAGCTCAGGTAATGACTCTTCCTGTTTAGACAGGGGTTCTTCCAGTAAACTTCCGTCAGTGGAAGGGGATAGTGTTTTGGCTTTTGCAAAGCCAAGCACTTCCAAGGAAGGTCAGTCGGACTATGAGCAGGGGCAGGAAGGCATTAAACCTTCTAATAGTGAGTCTTCTAAACAACAGCACACTAGGAAATTACCAATGTCTGAAATATTTAAAAATAAATTAGAACAGGCACCATGACGAAATGCTGTGAGGTTACATTATAAAGGAGGTTTAACAGAGCACCCTGATAGATATTATGTTTCTGAACAACTATTGAAGAGTTCTATGGGTTTTTTTCCTGCTGATGTTTATGCATTGATTCATGTGTCGGGAGAAGATTCCTTCGATATTAGTTTCAATGCTAATGCTCACCTGGAAAAATTTTGGGAGAAGTATGCCCTGCTTAAAAATACCCCTTTATGGACCCCCTTTTTTGCCATCCTGCTCACTAGACCCCAGATTCGTTTCATTACCATAATGTTTCATAATGAAGGAGTGAATGTGAGTGACATATATCACTGGCTTTAGAACAGATGCGATATTTTAGGCCCCCCTGAAGCATTACTTGATACGGAGGGTATATGGATGGGTGGCTGTAAATTCAAGGTGAAGCTTTTTCAGGTTAATGCTGATATTATCCATCTCCCCAACAGTTTTTTTTGGGGGAAGGATAGAGGGGTTTGCTTTTATGGAGGTCAACCACGAGTCTGCTATAAATGTGGGGCACGTACTCACATAAGTAGTGCTTGTGACATGATGAAATGCTCCTTATGTGGGGGATTTGGACACTCCATGGACTTATGTGAAAATATATTTCAATGCAATTTGTGTGATGAAAAGGGGCATGCTTTTCATCAGTGTCCCTGGGCAAAACAAAATCGTTCTGAAGGTTGGGATCAAGATGATTTATTACATAAAGCCCAATCTAAGAGAAGGGACTCTATAGGAAGTATCCCCCCAAGTGCACCAACTAATGTAGTCCAGCAAGAACCCACAAGGATAGCTGAAGCAATGGAAATGAGGGAGGTGGACGTGGCACTAGCTAAGTCTCAGGCTCCTGCAGAGAAAGTTGTGAATATGAACAGGCCTTTGGTTTCCGGGAGACAGGGTCCTTCCATGTCCATGCCGCCTCCTTTCGAGACAGTGAAAGGAAGACGTTTTACTAGGGCCTCGCTCAGACATTCTGCCATAGGACCAATTCCTACAGCTAATTTCTTTACACCCTTACAGGATGAGGCAGGGGAATCAGACTTGGAATCTGATACATCCCATAGGTCAGAGTTAGCCACTGAAGATGAAGATGGCAGAACTACATAATTAGCAAAGGAGAAAAAGGGAAAAAAAGGAAAGAAAAGGAAAGTTAGTCAGAAAAGTGGACCGTGAATTCAAATTTTCTATACATGGCTACACTGAATCTAGCTTCCTATAATGTATGTAGCTTAAAGGCATATAAAAAACAGATTTCCATCTTAGCATACTTAGATCTTTTGAAGCTGGATGTTATCTTTTTGCAAGAAACCAGGGTTTCTACTCTTTTTGAAATAGAACAATTAAAAATAACGTTGGATTTGGGGGTCATCTTATTGGACCTTTGGGCCAGATATGGCTGATGGGATTGGGATTTTATTTAAAAATACTAACTTCAAAATTGCAAAGTTAATAGATGTAAGGCCGGGACGTGCCTTGATTTTGGATTGTTCATTAGGGAATTTTTTTTTTTGTTTTATTAATATTTATGCACCTCAAACTAAATTGGCCTGGATTGAATTGTTTAAAGAAATTAAACCTTTCCTTTATACTAAAAAGCATATTGTATGGGGAGGAGATTTTAATTGTGAGATAGATGTCAAATATTCTAGGTGTTTAGAGAAAAAAATGTATTGTGATGCACATGCTCTGAAAAACATTGTAAGAGATGCAGGTCTCTTGGATGTTTATAGAAGCATGCATCTACATTCAGGAGCAACATATTATAGACACACATATGCCATGCGGATTGATATGGTATTTGTTTCCCAATATATAAAACTTCGGTTTAGTACAGTTAAACCCACAGAATTCTCTGATCATCATATTCTTGTTAGTAATCTCAGTTTAGCTGATATTCCACCTAGGATGTTATCTGCATTACAAAGGTGGAGGTTAAATATGTCCTTTTTAGAGATTGAAAATTTTTTTCAAAAGTTAGAATTTTTATTCGCAGCAAAATTTTCCACTATTTATATGTTTGACAACATATATGATTGGTGGTTAAATACAAAAAAAGAAATAAAGGATTTGTTCATTAGTTGGGGAAAACACAAAGCTAACTCTGACTATTTACAATATTTAATGCACAGAAATCAACTGTATAAATTGATGTCTTTTCCCCAAAAAGATCACGTAAAATATAAATCACAAATCTTAGAGATTAAGAAACAGATGAAATGGTTTCAATATGATAGGGCCAAGTCTTTGGAAATGGAATTTAGATTTGGAACATATAAACAACCTATGTCTGACCCTTATCAGGCTTGTAAATCAAGATTGGAGAAAACAATAATGTCAGGTCTATATAAATCAAATGGGGAAGTGGTTACTATAGATATGGAAATGTTATTAGTAATGCAGCAACATGTCAAAGAATCTTTTCAAATGAGTAATGACTTTTCAGCAGATGCTTTCCCTATTCAGACTTTAGGTACATTACCTCAGGTAGAGGACTGCATGAAATTACTTTTAACTCAACCTATCTCTACACAGGAAGTTGAAGAAGTAATTAAACATCTGAATAAAGGGACATCCCCAGGTTTAGATGGGATACCTAATGATTTTTATAAGTCTGTGTGACATATATGGGGTATTTTTTACCACTAGTCTTTAATTATATGTTAACAGTTGATTATTCCTGTAAGTATTTTACTGTTTCTCTCCTAACTTTTATCTATAAAAAGGGTGATAAGAAACTATTGACCAATTGGAGACCAATTAGTCTTCTGAATAGTGACTATAAAATGTTAACCAAAATTTTATATAATCGCTTAATAAAGGTAGCAGACTCTCTAATTCATCCAGCTCAGACGTGTGCCATCCCAGCTAGAAAAATTCAACATAATCTTTTTTTACTACGAGATCTGTTTGAAAGTTGTAAAATTTATACTAGATCAGGATTGGTGGCAGCTTTAGATCAAACTAAAGCCTTTGATACAGTCTGTCATTCATTTCTATATTACATATTATTGCAATATGGCATTCCAAAGAAATTTGTACAATGGATAATTCTGCTCTATAGTCGAGCAGTTACTATCCCTATAGTGAATGGAATTTTTGGGAAGGAGATTAGTATAGGTAGAGGAGTTAGGCAAGGATGCCCATTAAGCCCCCTATTATATACATTTGTATTAGACCCAGTTATTCAGAGAATTATTTGGGATAATAGTATAATTGGACTCTCTCCTGCTCCACAGTTAGACACGGAAAAAATCACAGCTTATGCTGATGATGTGACTCTTTGGCAGCAGATGTTACATCTTGAGGAAAGCATTAGATATTTTAATTCTTTGGACACTTTTCTGGGGCAAACTCAATATAGATAAGAGTTTTGTTTCATCTTTAGATGCTACGCCCCCTGATTTGACTAATTGTTTAGGAATACCTTTCTCAGTATCACCACAAAAAATTTTAGGTATCTGGTTTGGATATGGAGATATGGCAGTTTATAATTGGGAGCAGCAGTTATTACTGGGGAAAATAAAATTAACCTATGGAAGCATTGGAAATTTGGAAAAAAGAAACGAATCTTGATTATCAAAAAATTTTTGTTACTGGTATTTATTTATTTAAGTCATCTTTATCCACCACCATTTTCTCTAGAAACAAGGTTATACAGCATTTTTTTCCAAATGCTCTGGGGTAATAGGTTGAACCCAGTCAAAAGGGACATTACTTATCTTACTCTTAAAAAGGGGGGATTACAGATGGTGAACCCTATTGGGTTTTTTTCACTCTATTTTTTTATTTTCTTCCTTCACTTTTATATGGTCTGCAGCCTGTCTACAGTGGCAACATTGGGTGCAGTTTTTATGGCATACGTATTTTTCAAAATGGTCCATGTCACCTCCAAAAATATTAGGGTCAGATGATCTTCCTGGGTATGGAATTTTGTGTTTAAAAAAATTGCATCAATGGAAAGTATCCTTACAAAAATTATGTTCCCTAAATAGGAAAGCTTTTTATACATACATAGTATATGAAGTTCAACAAGTAACACTTCATTTCCCCCATTGTATGCCCACTAAAATGCCTTTTGCATTACATAAATTAACTGATTTCAGATTACCCATAAAGACATGGGATATTGTATGGATTTCAGCTCAAGGGAGATTAGGAGTTAGGGGTAATTTAAAATATAAACCACAAGGTGATAGATACTGTCTTAGACCCACATGTATTAATTTAGAAGAAAGTCAATCTCATTTTTTTTTTAGAATGCATGGAGAGTAAAGCATTTTGGAGCACAGCTGCTTTGCACTGGAACATGCCATATTTAACTTTACTCTCATATGGTACCTTGATTTTGGGAGATTATACAGGGGTATGGAATAAATACCACAAAAGTACTTTGAATGTTTTTTTTTTTTGCATTATTACAGTATTTCCTATGGCAGGCCAGATGTCAGTATGTATTGCAACAGCAAGTTTTACATTCAGTTATTATTTCACAAGTTGAGGCAGAATTGTCCAAACTTAAAGAAAAGGATGCTAGTAAATACTCTGTAGTAAAATTTGTTAATTTCTGGAAATGTTTTCCTAGTTTTTGATACTGAATGTATTTTGAATAATTTGCACTACATTTATGCAATTTCTATGCATACTTTATGATTGTATTTAATGTTTGACTAAGTATTGACAGTTATTTTTCTTTCCTTTTGTGATGTTTTGTTTCTTTTGTTCAATAAACTTCCCCTACTCTTTTCGATAAGTGCCGTGGGATCTTTAACATCCACCTGAACTACCACCAGTCCAGGCAGATGGGACCTTGGTTTAATGTCTCATCCAAAAGACGGCACCTCAGAAGTGCAGCACCCCTCTTATGCTGCACTACAGAGTCAGTACTGGGATATTAACCCAAGTGCCAGATGTGGGAACTGAACCCACAGCCCTCTGATGTCCCGGCCTCAGAGGCAAGTGTGCTACCTACTGAGCCACTGACACTGACACTGACTAATAAGGCGGTATACAAGTTAAAGAAAAGATCAGGTAATGCCTACAGTGTAGCCAAATATAAACTAGAACTGAAAATCTTAAAAGACACAATCAAAAGTGAAAGGAAAAGACAGGAATTTAGAATATCACTTACAAAAGACAATGCTAAAATTTTTTACTCATATGATAACAAAAGGAGAACAAATGTGACAATAGGACCACTTAATGATAAGATAAGATGATTAACACTCCAGCTGAAATGTAAATTCTTTTAATAACTATTTCTGTTTGATATTCAATAACAATTCATCAGTGAGTATGACATCTATTTTTACCAAGTCATCCTGCAACCATTAGGACTCATTTAATAATGAAGAATTACTGAGATTACTGTCCCAATTGAATAGAAATAAATCTGCTGGGCCCGACATGTTGCATCCTAGACAATTAAAGTAACTAAAGGGTTTTATTGTTACAAACATGCAAAGAAACCAGCAAAAGAAGGCCATTTGATCTATCTAGTCTGTTTGTATTGCAAGGTCCACAGCTTGAGCTATGGTCCCGCCCCCCTCCCCACTCTTCCCATCCTCTCTACCTATGATCCTTACCTTCCCCCATGCCTATCCCAGCCTCTCTTAATGCTGCCCACTGTCTTTAATGAGATCACCTCTTCCAGCAGTGCATTCCAATTGTCCACCACCCTCTATATGAAGAAGTGCTTTCTGACCTCCCTCCTAAACCTCCCACCCTCCAGCTTCAGACTGTGCCCCCTTATGTTATGCTTGCCACTCAGCTTAAAGAGACTCTCCTTAGCCACCTTATTTATCCCTTTCAAGTACTTGAAGGTCCCAATCATGTCCCCCTTCTCTCTCTCTGGTCCTCCAGGGAGTACATGTTCAATGCCCTCAGCCTCTCTTCATATGCTTTACCCTGCTGACCCGTTATCATCTCTATAGCCCTTCTCTGGACCTTCTCCAGCAGGTTAATGTCCTTTTTGAGGTGTGGGTACCAGAACTGAGCTCCATACTCCAGATGTGGGCTTACCAGTGACCTGTACAAGGGCAGTGTAACCTCCTCTGTCCTACTATTGATCCCCCTAGCTATGCATCCCAGCATCTTTGTTTGTCCTTGTTGCTACTTTCTTGCACTGTGTGGAGTGTTTCAGGTCACTAGTGAGCATCACTCCAGGGTCCTTCTCCTCCTCTGACACAGATACCTGGATTCCACCCAGGTAGTATTCTGTCCTGGGATTCTTTGCTCCAACATGCATAACTTTGAATTTCTTGGCATTGAAGTCAAGCTGCCAGATCCTGGACCACCTCTTCAGCTTTTCCAGATCATCCTGTAGGTCCTGCATCCCTTCAGCTGCGTCCATTCTCCTGCAGAGCTTGGTGTCATCAGCAGATAGGCACATTTTGCCCTTAATGTCATCCCCAGTGTCATTGATGAAGACATTGAACAACACCAGCCCCAGCACTGAGCCCTGCGGGACCCCACTGGTTACCTTTCTGGTGCCAGATAACTATCCCCCCACAACCACCATCTGGGTTCTGTAACTCAGCCAGTTTTTTTACCCATCTGGCCATCTTATCCACCAACTTCCTGATCAACCTTTTCTGGGGCACAGAGTCAAAGGCCTTGCTAAAATCAAGATAAAGGATGTCTACCACTTGGTCCCTGACTACTGTTTTAGTGACACAGTCAAAGAAGTTAATCAGATTCATTTGACATGATCTCCCCCAATTAACCTATGCAGTCTCGCATCATTAGACCATGCTCCTCTAGATATTCCACCAACCTTTCCTTTAGTATGGTCTCATGAGCTTGCCCACAATTGAGGTCAGACTGACTGGCCTGTAATTCCCTGGGTCATCCTTAGGACTGCTTTTGTGGAGAGGCACCACATGTGCTGTTCTCCAGTCCTGCAGTACCACACCTGACTCTAGTGAACTATTAAATATGTCTGCCAGTGGTCCTGCCAGCTCCTCAGCCAGTTCCCTTAGTACCTTTGGATGTACTCTGTCCAGGCCTGATGATTTGTCCACCTTCAATGCCAGCAGCCCTGTCCTCACCCTATCCACCTGTATCACCACATCTGTGTTCCCCTCCCTCCCTGCTCCTCATCTCCCATCTGCAGGCACTGGTCGTCCTTCTCTCTGGTGAAGACGGAACAGAAATATTCATTTAGTATCTCTGCTTTTCCCCCATTATCCTCAACCCACTCCTCCCCTTTCTTAAGCCTATCAATTCTTTCCTTCCTTCTTGTCCCTTTTCTCACTTATATAGTGAAAAGAAGCCTTCTCCCCCTTTTTAAATCCTTCAGCTATCTGCAACTCCTTCTGTGCCTTTGCTCGCCAGACTTCCTTACTTACCTCACTAGCCAGCCTTAGGTAATTTTCCCTATCCACCTCTCTCTTGGTCTTCCTGAATTTTCTATAGGCCAACCTCTTTTCCCTTACTGCCTGGGCAACCCCAGAACTGAACCAGCTGGGCGCTTTGGCCCTTGTGTTCTTGTGTTGGGCCCTTGACTAAGATATTTAATATGTCCTTCAACACAGAGGGTGGTATCCAGAGACTAGACTATAGCTACTGTAGTGCCAATGAGCTTAGAGCACAGATCAGTATTAAGTGTAAACCTTACACTTCTTTACAGTGATCTACTGTGATCTACCTATTACCAAGCGTGTACCACCAGTGAATGCCTGTAACACTGGCTGTTTTTTAATCTAAGCATTATGTACTGTACTGTTTTGTTTGCTGTGATGTATTGCTCTCTTGATGAGGTGCCTTTGTAAATGAGTCTATGACTCAAAGGTCTGTAAACTGATGATCTAATAAATCAATAAAATAAATAAGTAAAAAGGGGTACAGGTCTCTAATGTCTAACTATAGATCAATAAGCTTAACAGCAGTACTCAGCAAAATGATGGAGGGCCTGATAAATATAAAACTGGAATATTGCCTCTTATAAAATAACCAAGTGGATAGTTCACAACGTGGTTTAAAAAAATAGATCATGTATCATGAATTTATTTTGTTTTTATGAAAAAAAACTAATAAATGTTTAAATAATAAGTCACTAGTCAATGTCATATACCTAGTTTTCCAAAAAGCCTTTGATAAGGTCTCACATGAGCAAATAGTCAAAATCTTAAAAAATTTGATTTGGGCCAGAGAACCCCTACCTGAGTAGAGAACTGGCAGAGTGGAAGGATGCCGAGAGTCAGAATAAGATAAGGTATGTCAGAGGAGGAGGCTGTGAGTAGTGGGGTGCTGCAGGGGTCAGTGCTGGGTCTGATTATTTTTCCTATATTTGTGGGGGATCTGTGCATGGGAGTGCAGAGTTGGATTGTAAGGTATGCAGACAATATAAAATTAGGTGGCCCTGTAAATACCCATGAAAGTAGAAGTGAATTAGAATGTGATCTTGAAAAAATTGAACAATGGGCTATAAATAACAAGATGTCCTTCAATGTGAGCAAGTGTGTCACATTACATCTAGGAAAACACAATTCTAAGTATGATCACATAAATAACACTACAATCAAGGATCTGGAATCTGAAAATGACTTGGGAGTATTAATAAATAAGGATCTGAAGTTCAGTTATCACTGTACTGCTTTGGTCCAAACATCAAATTGTGTTAAAAAATCCTTCATGAGCAGAAATGAGCATTGTATTATTCCACTGTACAAATCTTATGTAGGACCGCACATGGACTATTGCTCTCAGCTGTGGAACTCTCTCTTACTAAGAGATAGGCTCAATATACAAGGGTTCAGCATAAGGAAACAAAAATTATCACTGGATTACAACATAAGTCATAGGATGAAAGACTGGAGCACTTGGACTATACGGTTTGGAGCAGAGGCATATTAAAGGGGACTTATTACTAATGTATCAGATAATGAATGACAATGAGCTTAGAACACAGATCAGTATTAAGTACAAGCCTTACACTTCTTTACAGCATTACAGCGCCAGGGCACCACAACGCCGATGTTTAGATTCCCTGCCCCTTCCCCGAGGTCCACCCACCCCGGAGTTGGAATAATTAGAAAGGGGGAATGTGGGGCTGCAGCTCCCCACAAGGGGGTGTGGGGGGAAGGACACAGCCCCCCCCCAGAAAAACACGGATTGGCAAAATCACGACTTGGTGCTGTGATGAGCTGGCGTACTACCGCCGGCACCCTGCCGTGGTGGAATCATGTACATGACCATAAACTATGCTTTGAGGTCACATAATTTACATATCAAACTAGATAATACTAAAATAGAAACATAGAAACATAGAAGTTGATGGCAGATAAGGACCGCAAGGCCCATCCAGTCTGCCCATTTCTTTTTCTACCTTATAAATGTGCCATCGGCCTTTGCTTTGTCAGTGGCCTATCTATTCATAGTCATTTGTATTGCTCCCTTATGCCTATCCCATGCCTGTTTGAAGCCCTGCACTGTATTCATAGCCACCATTTCTTGTGGTAAGCCATTCCATGCATCCACCACCCTTTCTGTGAAAAAGAATTTCCTCACATTCCCCCTTAATCGGCCCCCCTCTAATCTCATGCTGTGTCCTCTTGTCCTGCTATTTTTCTTATATTTAAACATGTTAGACTCTTTCACCTTGTTAATGCCCTTAAGGTGTTTGAATGCCTCGATCATATCACCTCTCTCCCTCCTTTGCTCAAGGTATACATATTGAGCTCTGTTAATCTGTCCTCATATGTCTTCTGATGCAGTCCCTGAACCATTTGGTTGCCTTCTCTGGACTGCCTCAATTTGAGTTAATGTCTTTGTGAAGGTGTGGCCTCCAATACACGCAGTACTCCAGATGGGGCCCTAACCAGTGTCTTGTAAAGAGGATTATTACCACCTCTTACGACTTGTGATACCCCTACCAATACACCCTAACATCCCCCTAGCCTTACCTACTGCTTTAGAGGTCTGCTTGGATGATTTCAGGTCATCAGTGATGATGATGCCCAAGTCTCTTTCTTCCTTTGTGACTGCTAGCAACTCCCCTCCCAGCCTATAGGTGGCTTCAGGGTTTCTCTTCCCTATGTGCATGATTTTGCACTTCTTTGCATTAAATCCCAGTTGCCACTCTTCTGATCATTTTGCTAGTTTATCCAGACTTCTTCTCATTCTGCCCACCCCATCTGGATCATCTACTCTGTTGCAGATCTTGGTGTCATCTGCAAACAGACAAGCCTTACCCTCTAGTCCATCTGCAAGGTCACTAATGAAGATGTTGAAGAGGACTGGCCCCAGGACTGATCCCTGAGGTACCCCACTTGTGACTTGCATCTCTTCTGACTGTATACCATTTACCACCACTCTCTGTTTTCTGCCCGTCAACCAGTTTGCCACCCAGTTGACCAACTTCTGACCCACCCTAGCCTACCCAGCTATTTATCAATCTTCTATGTGGAACAGTGTCAAAGCTTTGCTGAAGTCAAGGTAGGCAACATCAGCTGCTCCCTTGGTCCACCACTCTGGTTACCCAGTCAAAGGAATCTATGAGATTAGTTTGACAGGATTCCCTTTGTAAACCCATGCTGTCTTGGATCCTGTGCCCTATGGATTCAGATGTTGCACTATCCTTTCCTTAAGAGTGCCTCCATAATCTTGCCCACTACTGAGGTAAGACTGACTGGTCTGTAGTTCCCCGCCTCCTCCCTGCTACCACTCTTGTGGAGCGGGATCACATGACCCCTTCTCCAGTCTTCTGGGACCTCTTCTGTGCTCAGAGACTCACTAAACAGTTCTGCTAATGGCTCTGCTAGTTCCAGCTTTAGCTCCTTAAGTACCCTGGGATGTATGGCATCAGGTCTCATTGCCTTATCCACCCTGAGCTTAGCAAGCTCTTGTAGGACCCTTTCTTTTGTGAAGGGAGTAGTGCTCACCTCCCTCCCCCTGTGTCCATGATGCTGAGCTGTGGGCCCTGCCCTACCGTCTCTTCAGTAAATACTGAGCAAAAGTATCTATTTAGGATAGCTGCCTTTACAGGGTCCTCCTCCTCACATGCTCCCTTTTCTCTATTAAGCTTAGCAATACCCCCTCTGGACTTTCTCCTTTCACTAATGTATCTATAGAAAGTCTTGTCACCTTCTTTTACTGTTCGTGCTAGTGTTTCCTCAGTTTGGGACTTTGCCTGCCTTACTGCTCCCCTGCTTCTCTTGAGAAGTTTGGTATGCCTCCCATCTTCATCCGCTGTGTTCCTTATATTTCCTGAAGGCCAGCCTTTTGGCTCTGACCTTTCTGCTACTGTATTTGAGAACCAAAGTGGTTTCCTTCTTCTTTTGCACTTCCTTTTCTGTCTAACACAATGGGATGTTGCTTCAAGTATTGCATCCTTAATGCTTGCCCACTTTGCCTGTACCCCTCACCTGTGTTTCTTTTTGCCAGGGCTAGCTTAACTCTGTTGGCCATCTTATCAAAGTCAGCTCCTCTGAAGTCCCATATTTTTGCCTTGGAATGGGATGATTTAGATGTAGTAGCCAAATTGAACCATACCATGTGATGGTCACTGGCCCCAGGTGACCTTCTACCTGGAGATCTGTGTTCCTTCCTTGTTAGTCAGTACTAGATCTAGGATAGCCCTGTCTCTTGTGGGTTGCTGTACCAGTTGTTTGAGGCCCTCCCTGCAGGGAATCCACTATGTGTCTACTTCTGGCAGATGTTCCTGCTGGTATTGACCAATCTGTATCCGCATGTTGAAGTCTCCCATTATCAGAACCTCCTCTTTAGCTGTCATATTTTGTATATCTTCTAACAGTAATGTGTCTATGTCCTCCCCCTGGTCTGGGGCCTGTAGACAACCCCAGTTCTTATGGCTGTCCCATTTCCTGTTTCCCGGGTGACCCACAGTTCTTCTGGCTCCTTATGTGTATTCTGAATTTCTGTAGCTTTGATATTTTCATTGACATGCAGGACCACTCCTCCCCCCCTTTTTGCACCTTGGTCTCTTCTAAACAATACATAGCCAGGTACTGAAGTCTCCCAAGTGTGGTTACTGGTAAACTACGTCTCACTAATTGCTACTATGTCCAGTTTAGCCTCTGACATTATTGCCTGCAGGTCTGGGATCTTATTTCCCAGGCTGTGAGCATTTGTGTACATGATTTTCCATTGGCCAGATTTTGGTGTGTTAGTTGGGTGAGGTTTGGCATTACCCCTGTGCGTCGTATGGGGAGACAAACCTTTTTTCTTACCTGGTGATGCAAATGAACTGCAAACATGCTGAATCCCTGTTTGACCACTAGCTGAGGGGGGAGGGGTGTTCTTCCCATTCAACGTATGGGGTGCTGCACCCCTGTCCCCATTTGCTAGTTTAAATATTCTGCAAAGACATCAAACTTCTGCCCCAATGCACTGACTCCCTCCTTAGTCCGATGCAGTCTATCAAATTTAAAGAACTTTTGCTCCCAGGACTGTTGCCAGTTCCCTACAAATCTGTGTCCTTTTTCCTGGCACCAGCCCTTGAGCCACATGTTTAGCTCCCCTATCTCCCCTTCTCTGACCTTCTGCCCATCTGCTCCCTCTCCCAGACTGGCAGGATCTCAGAGAGAAGGAGATGCTGGGATTTAAATAGATGATAGTTTGTCACCCAGCCTGGTCAGGGTGTTCCTTGGTCTCCACAACTGACCGGCTGGCGAGATCATTAGTCCCTATGTGTACTAGGACATCAATGTTTTCTCCTGCTTTGTGAACAGTTTTAGTAATGCGGTCAGTGTCTCTCCATGCTGATGTACCTGGGAGACATCTGACCATTCCCTGGCTGGAGATGGTATCAACTCCCTGAATCATGGAGTCTCCTATGATCAGAAGTTTTTGGATTTCCTTTTGCTTTTTGTTTTGGTTCCTGATTTGGGTGAGTTTTGTTGTGCTAGCTCCTGTGCTGCAGTGTCCTGCTCTGCAGTGTCTTCTGCCTCTTTGTTTGATTTCAGAGATAGAGGCAGATACCTGTTTGTAGTGTTTATATGGTTTTTGGAGGTAATATGTTGGAGAGCAGAGTGATGGGGCACCCGATTTGCCCCTCCTAACCACCTGCCAACCTCCTGGACCAACTACCCTCTGCGGTCGAGGTTTTCTGTTGGATGCTGGGGAAATGGCGGGTGGTTCTTATAATGTATTTCCTCTTGAATATGAAATTTGAGGCGTGCAATCTCTGCCCATGCTGCCCGGAGCTGAGCCCTAAGATCTCCAAAGGCCCAGCATGTAGGACAGTGTCCTAAATCCTGAAAGACTGTCCTTCTGAAAATTGTTCCACAGTACCTGCAGTTAATGATATCCATTCCAGATAAGTTGCTGGGTTTATAACCTAGTCAGAGTAATTAGAAGGAAAAAAAAGGAAAAAAAATGCAAGTAATGGTTTGATTGTGTTTTGTTTAACTTGTTATAACAAGTTAAATTACTAGTGCCCCTGTAAATGAGCTCACCTTGTGGAGGCCCCACTGATCCACCCCTTCCTGCTCTGCCACAGGAAATGTCACAACTGTGGTACCCTATAAAAGGAGTGTAGTGTGGGATGGTTGGGGATGTGGGTTGGTGGCTGGGCCCTTCCCCTGTCGAAAAAGAAGAACCACGGACGAAAGAACAAGGAGGTAAGAGCAGAAACAATCAATCAACAACAAATGCAGTAACCCTGAAAGCTTATCCTAATGTTAGACAAAACTGTAAAACCTGTAAAGCACCACATGTAATAATTTCATAGAAGATATACGCTGTAAGAAACACTTTGCTACAGAGAAAATAAAACAATGAAATGTTAGCAACAAACAGTAGCAATCCCTGAGAGTAAAAAATAAAAACAACACCACACAGTAAATCTGCTTAGCCAAAATAAGTCTTAATCCTTTTCCCTTGCTCTGGTAAGTTTCTCTACTCTGCCTTTCAAGCAGTCTTAGAAGGAAAGAGCTCAGGTGAAGCTAGGTGCCTTGACCAGCAAACCAAGTCTTCTACCTCCAATGAATGACAGAATACATTAATTTATACAAAGGGCAGGTAGGCTCTGAAATAGATTACCACTGTACATAATTCAAAGTGAAAATTTGACAGTTTTCAAGAACAGGTTGAATAGACACTTTAGAATGGGGCATTATTGACCCGCTAATGCAGGAGACTGTCTCAATTGGTAATCAGCCTTTTTCTGAGAAAGAAAGAAAGGAAGGAAGGAAGGAAGGACTCATTAGCTTAAGTGAAGAATATTAGATGCACTTCCCTGTCTTCTTGCAATTTGCTTGCTGACTACTGAACAGTCTGCTAAGTCTTGTAGCAGGTGAACCTTTGTCTTTGACCCCTTCCCTGAAACCTGGCCACAGGTAGACATGGGGGTGGAGAGGGGCTCTAGCACCACCTCTGGGGGAGTAACCGCCAGGGCCACCCACAGGGTGGAGTCACCTGGCTGGGGAGGAGAGTGAGGGGTTAAAAAGAGCAGTGGCCTTCAGCTCCCCCTCACCCTTCTCTCCCAGCTGAAGATTTTATTTGCCAACAGGAACACCAGGAAGTCAGAAGACCTCTTTACAAGCAATTGGTAAGGTTTCAAGCAATTGATAAGGTTTCTTTTGGCTTTTGTTAGTCCCCAGAATTTGTTTTATTCATTCCTGTTAGGCAGGGCTTTCATTCCTTCGAGAATACTGGGGAATTTTTTGTGTCTTAGTTGCTATTTCTGCTGCCTGCATGTATCATGGTGAATGCATTATTACTAGTATCCTATCGTGGACTTTAACTCTTGTTAGCCCTGCCACCTTTAATATTTCAGCTTTCCTTAATATGTTTATTCAGGGCTTTCACCCCTCTCACTACAAGGGGTAGATCACTGGTTTGGGGTGGGAAGGAGTGAGCAGCATTCTGAGCCCATTTAGCCTCCTACCTGCTCGCTCTTGGCTATAGAATAACATCCGGTGTCCTGTGGATCCTGCTGACTGCAGGGTCTGGTGATGCTCCATCCTGCCATTGACAGAAGTGATTGTGGAGTCTTGTGTGAGGCCGGCAGAAGCTATCACACTTTTGGCCCCTCGGTTGGGATCAGTGAGTACTGGACCCAGACAAGATGTGGTAGTGCGTCCTTGCCAGTTGCCACATGGGATGGGGGAATGACTTTTCCAGGGTGCATTCAGTTTCCCAGCAGTGGCCACTTTCTTGCTAATGATTTTAGTCACTCATATCATACATTAAAAAAAACAATAAAAATGAATGTTTGACTTTGACAATATAATAGTAAGCTGGAGAACAGCAGAGGTCTAGCATAGGTCTCTGAGACAAGAAAGGTCCAGGGGATGACAAAGGCTGCCAGGACTGCTAGGGCACCATGCCAAACAACATGGGTAGTCATCATTGAGTCCCCGCTGTTGGCAGCCTGCAATCTGTAGCCCCTGAGTGGCTGCTACCCATGGATCGTCACATCTGTCCTACTGTGGTATTTACAGATTAATCCTACATAAAGAAAAAAAGTTACAGGGCAGGTATTTCAGCAGTCACTGACAAGCTAGGATGTCGCCAAGTGAGGCAAGCCCACAAGCACTTGAGTGGCAGCAGACCACATGTCCACAGCACCTAGCAAGGCCCTCAGGAGAATGAAATTATCTAGCCTGAAAACATTTGGGAAACTAAATTATTAGTCAAAGGCTACACTGCAGAGGACCTTTAATCCTTGCCTCCAAACAGAATACAATATCTCATATTTCAAATTTGAATACGGCAATTTTAAGTGTAAAAAAAGTGTTGATATTTGGACTTGTTGATAATTTAATGCTGCCTTATTTGTGCTTAAGTTCTTGCAAGACGTCACTGTTATTTATTTTAAATGTTAACATATATCACCCTTCACATTTCAAAGTACTGAAGTTTATTTTCACTGGCAAACAGCTGCTGTCTGTGGGCCATCATCTGGAGCAAGGGAGTGAGTTATTACCAAACTTTATGAGAGGTGTTTTCCCTGGAGCTGCAGACTGTGGTCCCATTGTCCCAGCTAGATCCTCATCCTGGGAGGTGGCTCATGTTGCAGGGAAGACACACTGAAAGGCTCACCCTGGGCCATTTTGGGCAGCTGGCAAAATGGTGATACTTAGCAAGGGCCTTACAGTGTGGGATGGGCATCCTGGTGGGGCTGCGTGATTGGGCTGCCTTTGGAATAGGGCTGAGCATGGTCATTTGGCATGCATAATAACAGTTATATTTCAAGACTGTTGTCATGAATTAAGTGAACTACACATTTTCATTTAATACTGCAACTTAGGGAATGAATAGGTAGCATGTATCAGATCAGATTGATAGGCAAGTCAGAAGTCATACCCTAGAGTTCAGGGATGCACATGCATCAAAATAAAATTGGCCTAAAGTTTAAAAACATTTCATGGTGATGGTTTATCAGCTTCATGGCTGGGTGCAATGGTACCAATTGCAAGCAAGCAAGACCACAGGTAATAGTACTACCATTTTGTGACCCCAGATGGTTTGTTGCTGCAATCAATCCCACCTCCCTCCTTTCCTGGGTGCTATCAGCCCATTAGAGCACTTTAAGTAACCAGGGCATCATCATAATGGTGTTCTGCAAATTTTTTAAATAGGGGAAAAAAAAGCAGCCCCCCTCCCAAATAAGACCCCGTGCATTCAGACAGAGCTGGAGCTGGTGGGCCCCTTGTAGAAAAGGAGCAAAAACACTCCAAAAAATATACAGTATAAATGATATACTGGCTAATGAGGGGAGCATTAGTGAAAAGGCAGGCTGCTGTGGCATGGCCCACCCCTCAGAAGTGCAGATTTACTGGTCATGGCAATGATATTAACATTATTTTCCTTTTGGGAAAGTAGATTTTTGTGATTTCAACTGTTACAGTGTTAGAATGCCCAGCAAACAGAAAAACGCCCCATCTGGCAAGGCAGCTGCAGCCATGGCACTCAAAGCCCAGCTGAAGGTCATGTATGCTGAGAAAGGCTGAGCATGATTGGACGCTTGTTTGGAGAGGACCCCAGCATCTAAAGAGAATCTGGTACCAGGGAAGCTAAAGTGACCAGAAAAGGAGCTGATAGCCCCACAAGCATAGTAGCCAAGAAACCACAAGGAAAAAAGGTAAGAAAAACACAGGGGTTAATGAGTTCTCTGATGAAGAGTTCAGACAAATGGTGATGCGAGTATTTGGAGGAGCCCCCCCCCCCATGGTGACTCCCCCCAGCTTGATCCTCAGCCAATACAATGGCAATGAGGGCCTTGACTAAGAATGAGGCTGAGCAAGACATGATGTGGTTGGGAATTCCCAGCCCCCACAACCACCCCGTCAAGGATGAATCCCATACAGCTGTCCTTCCCTCAAAAGCCGCCAGAACCCATAGGGTGTTCCTCCCTGGACCAGAAGCTGGACAGACTAATGAAGGCAGTGATGGGTCTGTTGGTGGCAGTTCAGGCCCAACAGCAAGAAATGGCCCAGTCCCAGAAGATGCCAGGATCAAAAGGCAGTGAGGCTGTACCAACAGTAGTGCTTCCAGCCCCCGGTGCATTATATCAGCGTACCCTAGCCAGTTGGATCACACTTGTCTGACAAAGTATGCCAGCAGATTCACACGCATGAATATGTGAACATGCTATATTTACTGAACCTGACCAATGAGCCAGAAGAAAACAAAGAGAGAGAAAAGAGGACCATGACAAGAAGAGGGTTAAGGTTGACAGGACATTTGTTAATTGATTGGTAGATTTTATACTTTCTGCACAACTATCTAAATAGGATCATAGGATCATGTTTGCCTAAGTGCGGCGGACTGGCTGGCTGGAATATGATGAGGAGTTCCAGTGTTATACGTAATGTGACACACCCAAGGACTGAGGCATCCTGGTTATGCCCTTACTAGCTGAGATTAAGCTCAGGGGTGGGATCCTCTACACGGATAGTGGGCTACCAATCAAAATACAACAGCCCCACAGGTCTGAGCCAAATGGAACCCAAAACCAGATGTGTTTCAAGTTCAACAAAGGGATTTGAAACAGGAAACCTTGCAGATTTTGGCATGAGTGCTTTGCCTGCAGTGAGCGTGTAAACCTGGCAAGCCTCCACAAGGAATGAACCAGACATTTAAAAAGAAGCATGGGAAACCTGATTATTGCAGACCTGGTCACACTAGTAAGAGTAGACCAGCTTAGGCCCTAACTTGAGCAATACTTGGACTATGAGGCAGCAATCCCACTGGAAGAAGGATTCATGGATGGCATTAGGATTCTGTACAAGAGTACTCTGTAGTGCTATGAAGCCAAGAACCTGAAGTCCACCAGGGCAATGCCACAGGTGTTCTGGGACAAGCTACACAAAGAATTGTACTTGGGCAGGATTAATGGTCCTTATCTTTCCCTGCCATGTCCTGGTCTTCAGGTTCTCCCTTTTGGCCTGGTGCTCATGAAAGCCTGGGGTAAGTACCTCATGATCAACCACCTGTCATAACCTGAGGGTGACTCAGTGAATGACCACATTGACCCACACCACACAGTGGTTCATATTGTGTAATTTGAAGGACAGTTGAGGTGGTGCATGCAGAGGGACTGGGGGCTTTTAAGGCCACAGTGGATACTAGGTCAGCATTCTCACTGCTACCCATCCACCCAGCTGATTGAGGCCTGTTAGGATGAAATTTGAAAGGCAGTATTATACCAATAATTGCATGCCTATCGAAAGTTCAGTGGCTTTTGCAGTGTTCGAGTGTTTTAGCATCTTCTTACACTAGGCCACTGGCAAAGAACTGGAGGGACAGGGGATCATTCATTACCTGGATAATTTCTTATTCATGGGCCCAGCCCATTTCCCAGTTTGTGAGCAGAAACTGGAACTCTTCTTACATCTGTGCCACAACTTTGGAGTCTCATTTGCCCCTGGTAAAGTAGAGGCCCCAAACCAGGTAATGTTATTCCTGGGCACTAAGACAGATACAGAGGTGCAGAAATGTTGCTTACCCCAGGACAAGATTTAGGCACTTAGGGCTCCTTTGGGTCATGCAGTGGTGGCCAAGAAGATTACCCTAAAGGAACTTCAGTGGTTGGAGGGGCTCTTGAACTGTGCTGGCTGGCTAATACCAATGGGGATGATATTTTTGCAGCAGATGGCGAAGTTGGGGTCCAGTGTCTGGAAGCTTCATCACTGGATATGGGTGATGGAGGGCTTTAGGAAAAACCTGGAGGCTTGGCTAACCTTCATTACTCACTTTATTGGAGTCTCCATGTGGTCTTTGACAGTGGGCAGCTGGAAGATGGATCTGTTTACGGATGCATCCATGGGACTGTGCTTTGGGACATACTTTAGAGGTGCATAGTGTGCTGGTGAATGGCCTTCAAGTTGGGTAGAGGCAGGACTCACAGAGTACATCACCTTGCTGGAGTTTTTCCCATTAGGAGTTGCACTGATCATGTGGGGTCACCAGCTGGGAGATAAAATGGTTGTTTTCTGGAACAACAACATGGGTGTGGTTCACACCATTAATGGGTAACTGGATGCCAAGGTTTATCAGGAATTTCATCCTCAGGTACATACTGCTTAATATTCACTTTAAAGCTGTACATGTCCCTGGTGTTAAGAATGGTACTGCTGATGCTTTATCTCATTCACAGTGGCCAAAGTCCAAGGAATTAACTCCAGCAACAGATAGGAATCCACATCTGGTCCCATCTGATTCCATGTGATAATGGCGACCACGTTATAGCGATCACAATTTGGGCATGTCTGCATCACCAAAAATGAATTTTGGCAATGTAGACTCATGGCGAACAGCAAGATGGTGCCCAAGATGTAGGTTTTCTGTTTTTTATGTGGGGGCAGTGCCTCATGCACCCCCCGCATCCCACTACTAAAGGATTCTCAGCTCCAGGGGGGTGCATGTCAGAGGGTTGCAAAAGTAAAAAAAAAAACACAGCACAAAAATGAACGTGCCCAGAACCAAACTCAGCACCCTTCCAACCCCAGCCTGCCACCGACCCACCACGCCACACAGCCAGCTCAGCAGCCCACCACCACATTAAACCCACAAACCCTCCCTCCTCCCCTTCTGCCCGTTGCATGGAGTGGTCCCTCCCACCCCCACCCCACACACATGTATACATAGCAATATCTTGTCGCTATATGCTCCGAACACCCTATCCAGTCGCCCTCTCTGCCAGGTAGCCCTTTGCAAAAGCACCGTGATTGAGTTGCCCTGTTGGAAAGTGTTCAATTGCAGTCATCTTGTACATGGGATACCATCACACCTTTCCTGTGGAAGGTAGGGACACTGAGGCCTGGAAGTGGACAGGTACAGTAATTCTACTGTGCCCCAGACCAGAGCTCTGTATCACCAAGGGGTAGAGGATTTTTATACCATCCAAGTGGAATCCAGTTGGCCTAATAGTTGGCTAATTCCTGCACAGCAGTAATGCAGCGACATCTTGTAGGCTATGCAGTGGGGCCTGATAACTGGGGTGATAGGACAGCACGTAGCAGGGTTGTCATGATTCACCTGGGTGCTAGGCTTTATGGATACTACTTGAAGGCTCAAGAATGGTATGGGTTCTAGTCCCACACCTGGATTGGGCTCATGCCTAAAATGCTGCCACCTAACTGCAGTATTAGGGGGGTGCTGTACTGTCAGGGTGCACCATCCTTCGGGTGAGATGTTAAACTAAGGCCCCTTCTACCCATCCTGGTGTTTCCTGCTGGGTGTCTAGGTAGAAATAAAAGAACCTAAGGAACTTTTTGCAAAGAGTAGAGGAATTCTATTAGAAACAACATTCAACCAATACAAGAAAAAAATGTAAATGTATATGTGTGTATATATATATATATATATATATATATATATATATATATACAGTATAGCTATATAGATATATATATATATATATGTATATACACATCCACGAGTCTTACAGTACAATCAAAGTAATCAAACATGTAAAGGAATAAGAACTATGTACTATACCTCCCCCCACCCCACCCCCAAAAAATCCCGATAACTAGGTACAAACGTACTGTCGTTCTGGTTCCAAAATACTTAGCCCATTTTGAGAAAAGAGAAGTCAACTAAGTAGCAAAATTATGAAATCCTTTCATTATTTGTTGTGAGGAATTGTATTTATCTTTTCCAAACACCTCTCTTAGAATTGCTTCACATAACTTCCTGACAGAGGTATAGGGCATTCTTTGCTGCTGAAAAACTAAACCACATCTTGCCTGCCACAAATAATGCTTGAGACAAACAAGAAATATTGTAAATGCACTACAATTATATTTCTGTAAGGACTTCTAAAACTAGACATACTGTATCCTTTCCTATCACATAAGTTACATTTACAGTAGTTTTCACACTATGTGCTGATATGGTCAAATTCACTGCAGAGTCCACATCTTATTTTACTGCAGATGCTGGAAAGATGGGCTCTGACTCTACATCTATAACAAGCCTTAGGCTGCCCTGAATAAAAACAAGCTCTTCTTTCCCTTTCCAGAAAAAAAGCTGTTAGGTAGGTGTAATATGTCATCTAGTTTTACCCTGATATGCCAGCCACCAGTCCAAAAACCATCTGAATCTATCAATGCCTTTGGAGTGTCTATCACTTCACATCTTTGTTGCAGCCAGTGCAAAATATCTCCAACAGTCACCCCTTCGTTTCTGAACATGATGGTGACCTGTTTAATAATGGGCTTAGTGAGAGAAATTGCAATGAATGGTACCCATAGCGGAGAGAATTTTAGCTGGTTATACTTGAACCAAAGTGACTCTAAACCTTGGGGTATTAAAACTGACATCAAAATTGTCTTCCCCTGATGCATGGATCAATCATCAAAGCAAAGACTTCTGAGGGACCAGAATTCATGGATTCTTTCAATAGCTTTCTTCCCATATCAGTTCTGTCTGGTCTTGGTTCTAAACCACCTTTGGTATTCTTACTGCATTTTTCCTTCTGGCAGGTTCTGTCCTGTTTTCAAATAAATCTGCGAAGCTTCAATTGTTCCAGGGAGGGGGTCCACTAGAAATGTTTTCTCAATTTGTTGTTTCTTCCACTGTGGATTCCACCTCAGCCTGAGTATTTTCATTACAAAGGTCTGTAGGGGGTAAACCTTTTATTTGTTCTGTATTTTGATTTGTGGCATTCTCTGTTTCTAGAGGCAACCCTGCCTGTTCCATTCTTTTTGTTTGTGTCGCTATCCCAGCCTCAGCAGTGTCAGTTTTACTTGTAACAAATTCCCTTGTGACTGTTTCTCCAGAAATGGTATTTAAATTTACAAGCACCTGGTTTTGTGTGTGTCTGGCACGCTATCCTGCAGCATCTCTCTCTCTCTCTCTCTCTCCTCAATCCTGAGTCTCCCGCCAAAATCACTGGCATTCCAGCTTCTTGCATCGAGTTAGTGTTGCTGAACGTCACTTCATCCCAGTCAGGATCTGGGACCCATTGATTATTTTCCATCTTTTTCCAGCCTGCATTTGATAAAGCTTTTTCCAGTGACCATTCTGTCAGGGTAACATTCCCATATTCCAAATGCTGCAGGAACTTGGGCTCTGGCTGATGTCAGCTCCCTTTGATCTTCCTTCCTCAGTTGGTTGTCAGTGTCAACATGGTTTGTCAAAACCGCAGTCTCTGTTTACAAACTTAAATTCTTCAGATTGCCCTCTCCAGATCTCTGTTCATAACCAAAAGTGGAGCCATGTAAAATTTTCCTTTTCTGCAAAGCCTCTTTGTTTTTTAAATAACTTTCTTTATCTTGTGCTATTAGAGCTTCCAACATTTGACGCCTTTCATTCAACTCTCATTCCAGCTGCACCTCAGCTGCAAAAAAATCTTCTCTTTCATAGCCCTCTGATCCTTTCACATTATTTGTAGCTCCATTCTCCAAATTGCCAGCAGGGCTCTTCTGCTGTGCTTTCTCTCCTGTACTCACCAGAATCTGAGCTACAGAATCTTCGTACTCCCGGCTTACATCATCTGGGAGGGATGATGTCTCCACAGCCTGCTGCAGCTCCACATCCACTGCAGCCTCCAGCTCCTCCATCATGAAAGGGGCCAACAGCACCCTTTGCCAAGAGTAGGGGAGGGTTTTATTGAATGAAAATCATACGTCACATAGGGACAACATGAGCAACTTGTACAACTGACAAAGTCTTAAAACAAAAACATCATTGCCAGTACATCAAAGAAAAAATGAACACATACAGTGGAGAGAAGAAAACCAGTACTATATTGCAATACAGAAAATAAAGCATATACAATCCCTTTATCCTACCCACCCTATACAATGTATCCATAAATATCCCATCTGTTGGTCAGTAAACCGCTGTAATTCCTGACAGTAAATGTTCTTCACTTGAGTTGTAACATAAGTTATCAACTCATTTTGCCCAAATACTGCTGCTGTAAGATGAACTGGCATTGAACCTGCTATATATAATATTTTATTATCCTGCATAAAACTCTGAGTGCCAGGATGGTACTGTTTCCACTGTCCAGCATATATACCCAAGATAAGAACCTCATATGACATAGAACTTAAAACAGGACAATTCACTCTTTGAGCCATAGAATTCCAAAATGTAATAATATAAGGGCATGTAAGAAATAAATGCTTCTGTTTCCAAAACAAAGTTACAAATGTCCCGAGGACAATAACCTTCCATTATTTGTTTATGCTGATGATTATCCTGGACAGCAATTCTACCATGACAGGTAAGCCATATGCTATCCCACATATGTTTTAGAAGTCTGGACTCCATTAATTGCTTAATCGTATCTGGGGTAGTTATGGCTTACCCTTTTGGGAAGAGTACTGGTTCCATGAAATGGAACTCTATAATACAATTATATAATGTTGCTCGAGATAAAGATATAAGAAGGTCCAGTGGGATTTTCCATATCTTCACTTTATGTAATGCTGAATAAATATACTTTGGGGTCTGATCCTTTTTAAGCCTGGTATGGTAATTCCACTTTCCAACCTCTTTAAATAGGGCAACCTTCCTATCACACTCTCTGAGTTTTGTCTCCCAATTCACTAGGGCCATATCCAGGTCCCCAAACCATATACCTAATATAGTAACATCGGAGTCCAATGGGATGCCCCATAAATGTGACAACCCAAGGTCCTTAGTATGTCCTATGCAAATGGCTTTACATTTTCCAAAATTAATCTGAGCACCTGCCATTGTGGAGTATTGTAGTATGAGTGACAATGCCACTCAACAGGATTATTTACTGTTTACAAATGAGCATATGTCATCTGCACAAACAGATATCTTAAGTGGCGGTATGTCAGGGTGCAGGGAAAGGCTCCGAAACCTATTGTATGGTGTCTGGTTTATTCTATGAATTAAAATATCTACACAAAATGCATATAATAAAGGGCTAAGTGGGCAACCTTGCTGTACTGCCCTGGCTATGTGTGCCCTATCACCAACTATGCCATTTATCAGGGGGTGAAAGTGAGTTAGTGTAGTGGCCAATTTTCAAAATATTCATCCTGTTGCACCCCCCCCCCCCGTTAGAGAAGGTTTGATGGTTGCATAACATAGCTGTACTCATCAGCTTTCAGAAATGGCATGTTATGGTGTTCATCACATGTCAATAATATTGAATTTTGAAAAGAAAATCTGGACAATATAGCTGAAAAAAAAATGAAACCGAGTAAATCCTGAATTTCAAAGAAGTTGTAAAAAGAGCAGTTCTGTAAGAACTTACTGTACAGTAGAACTTTGAGGGATCTCAGTGATTAGGTTACACCGTAGGAACCTTCACCATTGGTGAAGGGAAATCCACATGGAAGATTTTCAACAGTACAACTGGAGCTGCACATGCCATCAACATCTGCCAATGTCAGCAACCCTATATAGGCATCGGCGCGGCCCTGCTCCCTCCTCATTTCCTTCCTTCAAGAGATGAAGGGAGCAAGGCTCACAACCTGAGGAACTGAGGAGAGACAGAGGAACCCAGCTCTATATAGAAATGGTATAAACAGCAGATAGCCAGGTTCTGACCAAGAGGGTGTGAGGGAAATCAGACCTGATGACTGAGATCCCCTCGAATACCTACTGTTATGATACGTTATTACATAACTGGTTTATCTTCTTCGGGGGTATTGCAGTCATCAGGTTACACTGTAGGAATGAGAACCAACCAGTGACAAGAGGAAACAGACAGTCTGGGAGGCTGGATCTCCATAAACGTAAGACAGGAGTCCTTGTAGCTTAGCCTTGTCAAATCCCGCACAAGCTTTTGAAGCTCTATTCAGACTATAATGCTTGGTGAAAGTGTGGACTGTACTCCAGGTGGCAGCAGCACAAATGTCAGCAGCCAACAAAACAAGCCACCAAGGTAGCCATACCTCAGGTGGAATGAGCTTTGACAGCACCAGGTAATATTTTGCTGTATTTGTTGTAGCAGAACACAATGCAATTTGCCAACCATCTGGATAAACTTTGCTTAGAAACTGAAGTGCCCTCTCTACCTGGGGCGAAAGAAACAAATAACAACTGATTAGACTTCCTGGACTCCTTAGTCCGAAGCAGATAGTACTTCAAAGTTCTACGCACGTCTAGCATATAGAGTAGTGCTTCCCCTGGATTGGCATGCTGCGGAAAATAAACAGAAAGGTGGATAGACTGATTGAATATGAACTCAGAAACCACCTTAGAGAGAAACTTAGGATTTGTGTGCAAAGATACCCTGTCTTTGTGAAAAATCAAGTAAGAATCCTTGCACCAGAGGGTCTGAAGCTCTGAAATGCTTTAAGCAGAAGTAATTGCAACTATGGGCCACTCCAGGAACAGGTAGGGGGACTGAAGGCAGATGATGACTCCCAAAGAAAGGAGTGCCGCAGGCCTGGGGTGAGTATACAGAGAAAGTAAAAAAAAAAGTAATTGCAACTAAAAATAGTGCTTTCCAAAAGAGAAAGCACAAACTGAAAGTCACAATTGACTCAAAAGGAGACAGGGTCAACTTTTCCAAAATAAAATGTAAGCCCCAAGTCAGGATGGGGAAATGGATTGGGGGCTTCAGATGCAGGATGCCCCTAAGAAAGGTATGGGAGACATCCAGCTAAGCAATCATGCAGTCACCCACAGGCTCATGAGGCAGAAATAGCCAAAAGGTGGACCCTGAGGGAGAAATACTGGAGGCCTGAGTCAGACAAAGAAATCAGGTAGTCCAGGACATGATTTACAGGACAGGAGAAAGGGTCTAGGGAATGCTGAGCAGCCCAGATGGCAAATCACTTCCACTTCATGGTATGAGTGGCATGGGTGGAAGGCTTGCAGGTGGCTACCAGGACATCAGCCACCCTGTTAGACACCCTGAACCTGGCAATGGCTATGTCCTCAGGAGCCATGCGTGCAGATGGAGGGACCTGAGTTTGGAATGGACCAGGGTCCCCCTGATCCTGGGTCAGCAGATTCCTGCAAAGGGGCAGAGAAACTGGAGGCAACTCCACCAGCTGTTGAAGCAGAGGGAACCATATCAGGTGAGGCCAGAATTGGGCTGCCAGAATCATGCTGGCCCCCTCCATTTGTAGGTTGATCAGCACCCTCTGTGTTAGTGGAAATAGAGGGAATGCATACAGAAATCTCCTGCTCCAAGAGAGAGACAATGCATCTTGCCAGAAAACTCCAGGCCCTGGATCTAGTGAGCAGAAATTGGTCAGTTTTGCATTGAGTGAGGATGCAAAAAGGTCCAACTCTGGATGATCCCATCTGCCGAACAGATTTTTGCTACAGATAAGAGAAGCTCCCATTCATCCATGCTGGACTGAGTCCTGCTGAGACTATCCACCAGGGTGTTTAGGACACCTGGCATGTGGACCACAAAGAGTTTCAGACTGTGCTCCAGTGCCCAGTGCCACATTCACATGGCCTCCCTGCAAAAGGAATTATGAGTGAGTCCAGCCTTGTTTGTTGGTGTAGTAGACTACACTCAGATTGTCCGACTGCACCAACAGTTGGCCTGGAGCAAGGTGCTCCTGAAAAGCCTGCAAGGCATAGAGCACCACCCTCATCTCCAGGGCATTGATGAGTAGGGCAGCTTCCCACTGGGACCAGCAGCTCTGGGTTTGAAAGTGACACAGGTGTGCTCCTCAGCCTATACCAGAAGCATCAGTGGTTAGAATCTGATGCAGGGAAGAAATCTGGAAGGGAACCCCTTGAAGAAGATATGAGATTTCCATCCACTACAGCAGTACCTTGCGAACTGGAGAGGAGACCACGACTTGTTGGTCCAACTCATCTCTGTGCTGGTCCCATTGCACCCTGAGGGTCCACTGAAGGATGTGTATGTGAAATCTGGCCAGTGGAACTAAGGGGATGGCCACTGCCATTAGACCCAATTGCCTGAGGTACAGTCTGGCAGGAATGTATCAAGGCACCACCCTGTTTTGGGGTAAGAAGGCCTTCCCCGCTCAGAGTCCAGAACTGCCCTAATGTATTGCAGTCTTTGGGATGGTACCAGAGCAGACTTGGGCAGGTTGACCGTTATACCCAAAGACTGGAAGAGCTGGAGAGTGTGCTTCAGAGTTAGCAAAAACTGTTTCCTGTATTGGGCCTTGAGAAGTTAATCATCCAGGTAAGGGAAGACATACAGTCCCTCTCTTCAGAGTGCTGCTGTGACAGCTGCTAAGCATTTGGTAAAGATATGCAGTGCAGAGGATAAGGCAAAGGGCAGCACTTTGAACTGGTAATGCTCATCCTGAAAGGCAAAATGAAGTAACCTCCTGTGAGGAGGAAAGATCGAAATGTGCAGGTAAGCATCCTGCATGTCCAGTGAGCACAGCCAGTCCCTGGTCTTGAGGAGGGACATGAGACCTGGTAAAATTACCATCTGGAACTTTTTTGTAGTGGATAAATAGATTGAGGTCCTTGAGATCTAACATGGTTCTCAGATCTCTGTTCTTTTTGAGGACCAGGAAAAACCTCAAATAAAATCCCTGGTTTCTCTGTTGTCTTGGCAGCAGCTCGATTGCCTGCTTGCACAGAAGACACCGTACTTCTTCAATGAGAACTGACGAGTGGGCTGGAGATAGTCTGAGTGGTGGATGGGTATCTGGAATCTGTTGAATGAGCTCCAACATATGACTGCTCTCTATGATTTGAAGGATGCGAGCATCTGAAGTTATGGCTCTCCATTGATTCTGATGGAGGGAGAACCGACCTCTGACCACCACCTCCTTGGAGTGGACCAGAAAAGGAGGGTCTGGCAAGCAGTCAAGTGGAGGTGGGACCAGCTGTGGAAGCTGGACCATCATTTCTGGGATGCTTGACCACACTCCAGAATTAGAGGGGGCAGGTAAGGAAGACTGAGTTCTGCGCTTGCCCTGGGTTTGGGGGCCAGAGCCTGGTCTATTAGCCTGTCTACGAAAAGTAGAGCACCCTCTATCATGGGGTTGAGTGTGGCAGAGAGTTAACAGATTTAATGGCCATGCCAGAGGCCTGCAGATCATTAATGAGGTCCTGGACATCAGGACCGAAGAGCTTGGTGACATTAAAAGGAGCATTAAGCTCCTTGTTTTGCATGTCAGCTGCAAAGCCAGAGACCCTCAGCCATGAGTGACTACAAAGACAAATGCCTGTGGCAGCTACCCTGGCTGCTGTGTCAGCCATATCATAGAGGGCCTTAAGGAGATGTTTGTTGACATCCTCAGTAGTTTGTAGGCACTGGAGCAATTCCTTCTTCTGAGTACCATCAGGAAGGGCTTGAGCAGCTGTCTTGCCCTTCCTGCAGTTGGCATTCTGGAACTTGATCAAATGCAATAGATAGTTTACAATCCTCAAGCCCAAAGTAGAGAAGGTGTAAACCCTCTTAACCCAGAGATCAGTCCTACATGATTCCTTATCTGAGGGAAGGGAGCTAAGGTGCTTTGGCACCTTAGACCTATTGTTGCCTGCCTTGATGACAACAAAGTCAGTTTCAGGTTGGGCAGCGAAATAAGGAAGACCTGGGGAGGTATTACAACTTGTCTGCCCTGCATGGCATAGTTGGCACCATATCTGACTTGTGTTAGGCTGCCGTAGTTGCATTTTTCAGTGCTGGTGGCATAGGAGGAATAATTTTAGGTGGAAATACTGGAACCTCCAGGAAGTCCACCAGGTCTTTCCTGGTAACATCCTCTTCCCCAGTCTGGAAGCCCATAGAGGCAGACAATTGCTTCATGACATTGAAGAATGTGGCATCTTCAGGGGGAGACCTCAGGGTATGCTTAACTGAGTCCTCACTGACTGAAGATGCAGTGGACTTGTCAGACAGGAGGATTTCCTCCTCCTTCTCTTCATCCTCTATGTCACCAGGGAGGATGCGATCAGGATGGTACTCCTCCTCGATGTCTAACTCTTGATCTGGGTCTGGCATTGGAGCTGCCATCACTGCCCACAGGGAGGCTCACATGGTCGAAGAACAGGTGTTGACAATTAAGCTGCCATCAACAGTGCCGGTGATGGGGACCTGTTGAAGGCATTAAACTGCTGAACTAGTACGTTATTAAACTTGACCAGCACTTCGTTCAGATCCATAGTCATCGTCGATGGAGTGGGGTTCAACAGTACAGTAGCCAACAACCCACCTACCTGAGAGCCTGATGAGCCTACAGCCCTCAGAGAGGAAGGGGCAGGCATTGACAGGGTAGCCATTGATGATTTGCCCATCGTCGATAGATGAGGAGACAACAACCCAGAGGTCGACAGCCATGTGCCCTGGGAGTCGGGGGAAAGAAGCTGTAGGTATAGGTTTGAAAGAGACAGAGTCCTGAACAGCTGGTCTCTTCATCGAGGTGGCCACCGCTGATGCAGAGCACCCCGAAGAAGAGGCCAATGGGGAACAGGATGGCTGCTGGGGGGAGCAGTCATGATCCCAGTCTTTTTTGTGACTTTTGCCCCCAAGGACTTGTCTCGGGCCTTAGAGGCCTGGGAGCTCATGGATCCAATAGGCAACGAAGCAACTGGGGCTCCAGAGGACCTCTCCTGGAGCAGGTTAACTGCTGCTCCATCAGGAATTTTCTGAGAGCCTTTTTGCATCGCCATAGGGTTGTCTGATTAAACGTTTGGTAGAGCTCACAGTCTGAGATGTCGTGGTCAGGCCCAAGACAGCAGACACAAATGGAGTGTTTGTCAGTAGAGGCAATCTTCTTCCTATACCGGCATCACTGGAAAACAGAAAAAGAAGATGGATTAACTCTTGATGTAAACAAAACAAAACAAAACAAAAATTTCTAAAAGAGATTTTTGTGAGTACCAGAAGAAAAAACAACCGTACGCCGAAAAAGGTGCATTAATACTGCAATGGCTCTTCCGTGGAGACTGTGTTTGCAAGTCGGTGGCAGAAAAGAACTGAGGAGGGAGTGGGCTGTCCATGCCTATATAGGGTTACTGACAGCAGACGTCAATGGCATGAGTGGCCCCAGTTGTACTGCTGAAAATCTTCTATGTGGATTCCCTTCACCGACAGTGAAGGTTCCTATGGTGTAACCTGATAACCGAAATACCCCCTCAGAAGATTTATTTTTAACATCATTATTATATAGTTTGGGTATTAATTTCCATTTTTTGAAAATTGCTAAAATAAATTTGAATAAAGTGAACTGAAATGCCCTTAAATGAACCCTAAATATAACTACAAAAAAATCTAAAACCAATTTTCAATGCCTTATGTCTAGTAATCATGTCTAATAGCATCTTAACTAATTATGTTCTTTATTGCTCTCACTTTTCTTCTACTTGCTCAGAAATTATACCACAATTTCATTGTAATAATTGATTTTCAGCCAAAAAATTACCCACAACATTTTTATCACTAGATGTTATTATTGTAACAAGGTCCATCCTGAGCACAAATTAAAGTATTAATTTTAATGCACCAACTATATTACTGTTTGAGATGACATTTTAATGAAGGCTTATGACCATATTTATCATCATGCAACTTTTCACTACAGCATGTATTCTTAATTCTGAGGCACATTTAACTTGTTTACTTAGAGCCATCATTGTCAGTGTCATAATCTGATTCCAAATCACCATTTTCATAACTGATATTGTCTTTGCCTGTTTCATGCGTGTTGTCACATGTGTTTGAGTGTCCTTCACACCTACAACTTGGTGTGCATTTTAGTTCTATCATCACAAACATGCACTTCCTTGAGGAGCATTTAGACTTTGTGCACTGACATGTGATAAGTTCTATCAAGTCTTTGGGACCTGATTCTTGTGTCATTAGTTGAGGCTCAAGACCATTCTCTGTCTTTGTCCAGCCACATCCATCAGGTGACATAATAAATGACTTAGCCACTAGTGTTACTTTCCAAACAGCACACTAGTAATTAGCTTTCTTTATTTGCTGTACCAGGCTGCCCATTCATGGTGGTAAGCTGTCATTCTGCTTTGCTCACTTGCAAAACTGTTTATACCTTAGTAGGTTGGTGTTGGAACCAATACATCCTGTTCGTTGATAGAGTCTGCATACAAACTTGTGACAGACATCAATGACATCATTCGTGACTTCAAAAGAATCTTCAAGTTCAGCCAACCTCTGCAAGTTTTTATGGCTCATTCTTAGTATTTGCAAGGATTCCTTTTTGCCTTTGGCCTTGAAACAGCTGATGTTGTCACTGCCTGTAAGTGTGTGGAATGGCAGAAGTAACTTGCATATTGAACTGCCAAGTTTCTCAGTTATGATATGCAGTGGTATGTACTGGGTCTTCAGTTGGTTCCTGTTTTGAACCATAATTTGATGCCAAGCTCCTCTGCAAAATATATTCTGAGCACAAGAACATCCACGTCTGGTGAACATATGATTACATTTTCTGCCTTGTAGCAAGTAACTGAGTCACCAACATGCAGATACTGCACATCCCACTATCTGCTTCCTCTTGGGTAGTGAAAAGTTCAGGAAGATCCGTTATTTGTTCATGAGTTATTTCCACCACCGTTCATGATTTTCAAAACATGCTGATAGCACCAATGTTTGGGATGGTGTGAGAACATGAGGCATGGCTTTACACCACTCCTCAAAAGTGAAATCGTTGAAGTTGTCCTTGTTTTGGGGATTGGAAAGGTATGCCTTCATGTTTCTGGGTAGTACCTGGTTTCTTGCACCAATTCTGATTTCTGGAGATCCCATTGTCTCTCCTCGTCTTTTTCTTTCACCAGCTTTGATAGACACATTATTGTCGTACCTGTCTGATATGACCTAAACTGTGTCACTATCCCTAAATGCACTCTCCACAAATGTTTGCAGTCCATCCAACTTGTCACCAAAAGTTTGAATACTGGTTCTCAATGTCAGCTTCAGAAGACATGCCATATGGTCTATGAAAGTGGTTGTGGAGTGTCTTTCTGAGTTAATGTTTCTCATGAAGGTAGCTGGATCTAGTGAGGAATCACCTGTGGCCTCCAGGTCCCTGAGCATTTGTACCTTGTTACTTTCTGTTAGTGAATCATCTGTATTAGCAATAGCCAGAGGTTGGCTTGATAGTTTATATTCAAAGAACTTCTGCAGGTATATCTCTCTGTCTCTTGATATCACCCGAAGCCTGGCAAAGAGCTGACTATCTGAATCTATGGATTTTATCTTGTCCCTGCTTTTGGGTTTGTTAGAGTGCTGTATATTTGTAGACATGGGTAGGTTCATCCTTTTGTTAGGGTAACTGAGTGGGACTGCAGCACTATTGAGTCTTTCTTCAACAGATTCCATTAAGGCAGTCTTGTCATGTTCTTTTGTAGTCAACAGGGCAGTAGTGACATGTGATGGAGCAATAACTCCTGTAGCTATATTCATTAGAGGTTCAGGTTCGTCTCTTGAGTCTTCAAGTACATCCACAGCAAATGGATTTCCATAGTGGTCCAATATTATGCTAATAATCCTCATGACAGCTTCATTGTCTTTCCTGATAGGCTGTGGTCGAAGATCGCAATCAATCTGCCCTTGAAGACTGTCCAGTCCACACATGTACTTGCAGTTCCTCATAATGGCATTTCTTTCATGTACTGTGAGATACCACTTGAGAGTTGCTTTCTGTTGTCTGCTTATTCCTGTGATCCCCCCTTGCCTTCACTTGGAATCTCTGACCACAGTTTGTTCCAGGCCTCAGTCTGACCAGACACCATTAAAGCAGGCTGAGGTTGATCATGTGACAACATGTTTTCCATTGGCAAATCGCTCATGCACTACTGGTGCAGTCTTGGGAAGCAGAAACATTTCTGAGAGGTGCACAGGACCCCATCTGGCATAGTCTGGGTGACTGTATTCCAAGGCATAGCAAAGGATGTCAGCAAAGCATTGTAGGTGCTGGTTCCAGTTTGGAATTTTCTCAGCTCCAATGTAGTCAAGAGCGATTTGTACCTCTGTGATATACTGCTGTCAGAAGTGAAATGTTGACTTTTGCCCTTGGTTAATGAACTCCTTAAAATTACCTTGTAGAGTTTTCAGCATGGCTTCAAGATCTTGAAATGCATCAACAAATCTGTCTGTTTTCTTCATTTATTTCACCTTCTGTTGCTATCGCAGCCATTAGTTGCTGGGCATTTTTGCACTTCAGCTCAATTTGATCGGTGTCCCCTGATTGTATTTTCTTCTTCTGCACCACCCAGGCAAAGTATGCTTGCCACTGTTGCCAGCACATGGCTTCAAACATCAGCTTGTCTGTGTTTGCTGGAGGTATGTTTGTAGTGGCTGCTTGTCTGTGTCTGTAGCTTAGTTTTTGTGGATTTACATGGTTTTCTGCTTGGAGTAACTACACCATTCTTGCTCACTACATCCGTGACAGTCTCCTGAACTGGATTTCTGCAAAACATCACAACCAGGTATTGCATTTTTCATTTAAAAATCAACTTTTTGGAAGCTATCCCAAGCAAAACATAAGTCAAGCAATTAAGTCTGACAAACTCAGTGACTCTAGGTCTGCTTGAATCCACATTTTCATCTGACCTGCTCCATGATCTGTATGTTGGCTTTTTCAACAACCTCTTTGAATGACAAAGAAGCATGCAGACAAAGGATTTCACATCCTGCATTTGCACAGGCACAGTTCATCACCTGCAGGAATTCTAACACATTCTGTGACTCTGGACCTCAGCTGTTGATAATTTCTTTTGGCTTATGACTTAACCACAGGTATCTACAAGATGCTGAAATCCTTTCTCTACAAATTCTCCTTATGCTGCTTCTGCTCTCAGGAAATGTTCACCCAACCCAGGACCACCTGGGCAGCCAGCAGTGGCACCAAGCAGAAGGACAGGGACACTCACCATGGCATCCATCAATGCCTGCAGCATCCTCAACAAACTTGACTCCTCCAAACATGGATCCTACAGCACAACCCTGATGTCCTCTCAGTTGTAGAAACATGGCTAAACCTAAAATCCCTGATACCTCAGTCTCTATCCTGGCTACTGCATTTCAGGTGAGACAGGATTGCTAAACGGGCCGGGGGCTGCGCCATCTATCTTAAGAGATACCCTTATGGGTCACATCATCCCATCCCCAGCCTGAACAACTCCTCTCAGGTCCTCACAATCAAAATCCTCCTTGGTGCACATAACAAGGAACTCACTGTCATCTCGGTTTACCTACCCCCAACAGACCAGGCTTAGGCTCATAGCATCATGGAATATCTAAGGTCCAGCAACATAATTCTGAAACCATAATCATGGGTGATTTAACATTAACTGGCTCTCCGCTGAGGCCGCTACCTATAAGGATGCAGCAGCGGTGCATCACCTCATTCAACAGGTCAATGCCCCCACTAGGTGTAACTATAGGATAGGCTCCCTTACGCTTCTAGACTGGATTCTATCTAACCACCCTGAACGCATCTCCAATGTTTCTGTACTCCCGGATACAATAAGTGACCACTCACCTGTCATTTGTTCCTGGTCAAACAAATACCACAAGCCCCCTCCCAAGCTTATCTATGCCAGGGTTGTCAAACAAGGGCACCTCCAGCTGTTAAAATCCCATCTAACCAGGCTGAACTGGGCAGTGCTTGACTCCCTCAATGACACCAACAAAGCTCTGGACCCATTTATCAAACGTTTCAACGAAGCCTGTGACATCTATGCACCAGTGAAAAAGATGAAGGTCAAAGGACAGACCAACCCCTGGGTTACTACTGACCTTTTAACTCTGCTCAAGCACAGAGACCACCTCTGGCATTGTGCTCGTGCAACTCCGACGCAAGTAAACATACAATTATACAAAGCAGCCAGAAATGATTGCACTCGAAGAATACTGAATGCTAAATGCAGCTATTACAAAGAGGCTCTGACCAACTCTTGGGGCCAGGGAAACAAATTCTGGAACAACATGAAAGAACTCACAGGCAAGGATCCTAAAGCTCCACCCACTATGCTCAACCTTCATGGCACTCCTACACTCGACTTAGGTATCATCACCAGCACTTTTAATAATGCATTTACAAACCTGGACAGTGTCCTTCCACCAAATTTTTCGTGACCTCCCCATCAGCTCCTCCCAAGTTACCCCAACTAGAGCGTACAACCCCAAAAGTTTTTTTTAAGGAGGTCCCACCACAAGTAGCTAGACAATACATTCAAAAGGCCATCGGCAAACAAGGGTACAGTGGTGACTCCTTGACCTGAAACTGCTGGCACAAGTCCTCGATGAAATCTTAGAACCACTTACAAAGATTTTTAATCTCGCTTAGTTTGGGCCATTTCCTCTCTCTGGAAGAAGCCACTGTCACACCGGTTCACGAAGCGAGATAGGGACACTGCACACCAATTACAGACCTATCTCACTCCTCCCCCACTATCCAAAGCACTGGAGCCAATAGTGTCGGACCAACTAGCTGAATTCCTGGATAAGTACAATGTACAGTGCCCAGAGCAGCATGGCTTCAGAAAATGGCACAGACACCACCACTGCACTACTGGAATTTACAACCTTCATCCATGCCACGCTTGACAAAGGGAATTGTGGAGGGCAGTATTTATAGACCCTACCAAGGCATTCTGACACAGTTAACCACCCCCTACTGCTCAAGCAACTGTCCTCCATTGGGATCTCCAGCGATGCCCTTCCATGGTTCACCAGCTACCTTGATAATCGGATCCAACGTGTAAGGATTGCAGGGATCTCTTTGGATGAGAAACCGGTCCGCTCCGGAGTCCCCCGGGGGTCTATTCTGGGCCCTCTACTCTTCTCCCTCTTCATCAACAATCTCCCCAGTGCCTGCCACCAAAAAATATTACTATACGCAGATGATGCAGTCCTGTTTTCCAGCCACCATGACATTACAGTCCTTGAATCCCAGCTGCAGCTCAACTTCAATCGCATCGAAGACTGGTTCAATTCTCATAAACTTGTCCTGAACCACAGCAAGACTAAAGCCATGTCCTTCTGTAACCGACAGAGCAGGCACAACTCTCTGTCCCTCACCATCAAGAACCACACTGGGAACCCACTCTTGTACATCAAGGGTTCAAGTACCTTGGTATTACCCTGGATAGTACCCTCTCCTACACTCGGCATACTGACACTGTTGCCAAGACTGCCAATATACGGATTGGACTACTACACAAACACAAGCACTGTATGCCTGCGGATGCCCTTAAACTAGCCATCTACAGCTCTGTCACCTCTATCATTGACTATGGCCTTGCCATCTATGGCTCTGCCCCAACAAGTGTCCTCCGCAGGATCTCAGTTGCTCTCAACAAAGCCTGTAGACTACTGACAGGTGCAGCCCAACTAACTCACACCTGTGACCTCTATGCACAGGCCAGCTGGCTACTCCTAAGCAGCAGAATACAATACCAGACCTGCTTACTTACCAAAAAGATTCTCCTTGGTCTCATGCCACCTTGTGTTAGCTCACTCCTTACTACCTACAGTGGCACTCAACAAACGTGGTGCCCAATCTCTAACCTTTCAGGTTCCCAGATGTCGTACCTCCATGGGTCAGTGGTCCTTTATCTATAGAGGCTGTTCAATGGTTCAATTCCTCAATAAAGAATCACTTTCTTCTACTACATGGACCCTTCAAAGGAATCTCAAACTTTACCTCACCTCTACCACTCAATGTGACTGCTTTGTTGAACAGAGATCTCTCTAAACACCTCCCAGCTCACTCATGTCTCACAGCCTGACCTTTCCCAATCTCATTCCCTCTGGCACTGGGCCTTCCTTGTGACTCCTTTCCTGCTTCACATCTCCACTGGTACAAGACATTTTCCACTACCATCGGACAGTGGCCCATTAGCCTGCCAACTTCCTCTCCCGGTCGCCTGCCTGCAATACTAACTGCCTGTGGTGCCCTCTTTCTCTTATTGTTACCGCAGCCAGCTGCCTACTCAAGCTGCTCATTTTATGAATATTATCTCAAAGTATGTTATAACTGAGTATCTTTATTTTTTCTTTTAGTTGTTTTGGTTGTTTATTGTGCATTCTTTTACTACCTCTGTATGTATGTTGACCCTCATCCTTTGACGTGGAACCTTTGTAAACGAGAAGTTTCTGCTCAAAGGTATTTGTAATCCGAGAATTTAATAAATAAAAAAAAATAAGGTACATTTGTATTTTTTCCCTTCATGATCACAGCTGCAGCATTTGTTCCAAATACCTCTGCCTCAACTAGCAAATCTTCAAATCCATTGTCTGCATAGTATTTGCCAAGTATCTTCCAGTACAGCTCCATGATGTGGAATCCTTCCATTCTCAAAACATGATGCTTCAACTCCTCAAAGTTGCAGAAATGGACTTCTTGGGCAATGATGTGCAACAGAAGGTCACTGGGGTTTCTTGGCCCATCGTCTGCATCTGTTTCTCAATTGTGTTTAGTCCTGTGTATATAGTATCCCTATGGGTGGGAAGGCTTGGTACTACAGGAATATAACCAATTGTGGTCTTGAATCTTTCCTCTTTGAAACTGTAGTGCAGGATTGCATGAAACCCACCCCAGCTTGGTACAATTTGATACTATGTTTCTTTTTTGTCAACTTTATTTAAGCATCAGCAAGACAACAAGTTGCAGATAATCATATAAAATACCATAGATTTCATAATACACATAGAATATCATCTTGGTACACCTTGATATTGCTCTGGTGCTAACTACATGGGACATCCAGTTAGGATTGTATTCTTACAACTTGTAACGGGTTTGATATACTTTATAGAGTGCTGAGTTTTGCTATGAATTTCTCCCTGGCCTCACACCTGACTCCATGCCACTGACTGCAGTCATGTGGCATGAGTCAATACTACTCTATTATGGGTATACTTTGTTTACGACATTATAAGAATAGTATTATAATGTAATTTTGTTACATCACCATCTGTATTAGTCCTTCCATTATTTCTATCATTCATTTCCATCTTTTTCTATGGAACACCAATGGACCAGTTCACCAATTACGCCAACACCCCCAACTCTTCCCTCTAAACTATAGCCCCTAAAAAGCCTACATGACCTCCCCAGCTCCTGTCTCCAGAGTGCCCCCAATCTAAATGTACCTGCCCCTCAGGGAACTCAGACAGTAGGAAACCAAGGGGACTGTATGGAAGATGGGAAAATTCCAGGGGTCCCCAAATCTCCTGGTATCTTTCCTCTTGGTTCCTAATGCTATATTGTATATGTTCAATTTTCAGACAGTGTAATAATATTTTTACCCATTTAGCCACCATCAGGACCAACTCCAGTCACCATTGTTGGGCCAGAATTAGTTTCCCCACCACTATTCCCAAGCACCAAAGAGGGTGCTCTGTTACCCCTGAGCTTTCAGAAATACCTAATAACACATCCGCCCCTCCAGTTGAGTGGGGAGCCTTAAGCACGTTGAGCAGCAAGACTGTAATAGCTTGTCAGTATATAGCTACCTTTGGCCAAGCCCATACCATGTGGAAGAAAGCTCCCACCTGGGCTTTGCATTTAGGACATTTATCAGATTTAAAAGAGTTTATCTTATTAGCCAGTGTAGGTATAAAATAAGTCCTGTGTAATATGTTCTAGTGAATTGTGTGCAATCTATTGTTAGCTGAGGAGGTCATCCCTTTTTTCAAGATTCCCACCCAATCTTCCCCAGTTGAAGACTCAGGTCGCAGATCTCTCTACCATCTTTCTCGAAGAGTGGGGAGGGGGTCAGGTAGTGCCTCCAGTAGAATCTTAAAAACTTTTGTCATTGGTCTCTGGGTTTGTGCTCTAGTATGCCCTGTGAACACCTACTCAAGAGGAGAGCACCTGGGGTGGGTGGCCCCCATCACCGCTTACACCCTCCATTTTGGATCGTATCTGAAGATAGGTGAAAAACATTGATGGGTGTAGGTAAAACGTTTTAGCTAGTCGCTGATAGGACATCAGGCTGCCCTCTAGAAAGAGCTGAGATATCTGATTCAACATCCTTTTCTCCCAGATGTCCAAAACCATATGTGTAGGGTCTAGTAGTAAACTCTCTTTCCAGAGGGCATATTTTATGGAAGCTTCTGGGAACAGCACACCAGGGTAATTTAGTAATGTATGAGCATCCAGCCAGGCTCTGACAGTAGCCCTTGTAAAGAGGTTTTGTATGCGCTTGACTACTTTTTTTGCCAGGGCTGCTGCAAAAAGAGAACTGTATTATGGAGCACCAAAAGCTGACTCCTCCAAACACACCCAAGCCTGTCTAGAGGAATCCCCTGGGATTAGATTCTCCAAAAAAAAACAGCTGGGCTGCCAAATAGTATAAACAAAAGTTTAGAAAACCCAACCCCCCCACCATTTGCCACAGTACCTCTTGTTTTATTCGTGGTCTGCCTCCCCGCAACAAGAGGTAAGTGATGTACCCTCTAAGGGTCTTAAAATATTTGTTTGGTATATGTGTGGGTAGGGTTTGAAATAAGTAGAGGCACTGAGGCAACAGACATATTTTGACTAAATTAACTTTACCCAATAGTGTCAGTGGGAGTGAGCGCCACCTTTCACAGTAAGCCTGAATTTTTGTCATTAAGGGTTTATAGTTTAAGTCTCCAAGTTTGGAGAGCTTCCTAATGAGATGGATGCCCAAGTATTTTATATCTGCTGAGGGGAGAATCTTCATCCTATGGCTGTAGTGGCTCAAACTTAAGAGTGAAGATCTTTGTGGGATATAAATGAGCAAATACACAGTCTCTGTTGAGTGTCAAAGATGTGGATTAATTTGTTAAAAAACCAAGACATCACATCCATTTCACCAGACAGGTGACTGAGTGAGCCCTTTCTCTTGGATTGGTTAGGACACTCTAGAACACCAAGGGGTGTAGGTTTGCTCACAGCTTTTCCCCTAATGTCAACTACTTTAGGTCTCAGTCCAACAGACACATTGGAGCCCAAATTGTCCTGATACAGCAAACTGCCTAGAACTTGTGTCATTCCTTGACCACTCTGAGTTTCTTCATTTATGTCTATGTTACCCATTGCAGCATGTGCAGATATTCCAGGCACGATGTTTGTTGGAAGAAATGTCCCACCTTGCTGTGTAATTGATGACATGATGGCACTTGCAGTGGATGTCTTGACTCTGCAAACATCATCATAATTCAGAGAATGCCCTTGACTGTGTAACATATCCAACAACCAGCGACTCCTAGCCAAATGGTGGACTGACATGGCTAGTCCAATATGCTTCATGTTTTACAGCGAGACTTTAAAGCACTGTAGTTTACTTCTTGGGCCACTGCTAAGACTCTTCTGTGTGCATCAGGAGTGTTTCAGATATGTTCTGCTGGTTTGCCCATCATGAGCAGACTCAGAAACGGCACAGATCAGCAGGCACTAGGGACTCTGCTCTTTCAAAACAAATCTCTCTACAGTCAATGCATAGGTTGTTGGAAATCCCTGATGCTTTTCTGGCAGATGCACTAAGTGTTGTTGCTGCATGAAAAATACTGAGATTCTCATACTCATCATCAGGAAGCTCCAGGTCTGCCTCAATTGCTTCTTCCTGGACCTTTCTTTCAAACTCAACAATTTTGTTGACTGTTTCTTTCAAATGTATTTGGCTACTATACACCAGCTCTGGTTTGTTTGCTGAATGAGGCTGATGGAACATAATTGAACCTTCAAAGTGTCTAACAAAATGTTTCTTCAACTTTTCAGCACAGTATGTCCCTAAATAAGCATAACCACATGTGTCCAAATATACTCTGTATTTTGCCAACAGGAATGTCATACCAAATGCCCTGCCTTGTGTTAAGTCCTCCTGAATGTGGTTTACAAGCATGTCAAATGCTCTTGTGAAGACATAAGTGCTCACCTCTGTTCAGTGATAGTTTCACTGGCTCATCCGTACCTTACCAGTAGCTGAGCTAGACAATTTTTATGGTACTTAGCCTCCAAGGTTATGAGAGCTTGGCTTTGTACCTCAGTCAATAGGTATGTGTTACTAAAAGACATGGCTGTTGTCTGACTGTTCTTTTGCATTTGAAATGTTCTCACTTGGAAAAGATGTGAATCACCATGTTTCTTCACACAACTGCAGATGATTCATTTGTTAACTGCAAATGTTGTGGATGTAAGTTTTGTTCTCATAGCCGGCTCTTGGTTGCTTGTTCGAGGCTTTTCTGAGTCTAGATGACCTGCTTGTGGATTGTGTTTGTGTGAAAGATTTTCTTTGCTGGTGTAATTTTGATAATATCGGCGATAACAAGCATTTGTCAATGCCGAATGTTGCTTGCTTCTATGTGCTGTTTAGGTATTTGGAAGTCATTAGTGCAAATATTGAAAATTCATGAAACTTACGGCGTACGTAGGAACTGCATAGCATGCGCTCAGAAACAGTAATTTTAGGAATTTTTCACCAAATTTTCAACATAGCCATTTAAGACCTCTGCTAATGAACAGTGTCACTGTGATTTTCTTAATGTGTCCCATACATTGATTTTGCACACTGACTGTGCCATTGTATGCTACATGGGCAGAAACACGTTTTGGGCAGGATGTGAAAAATGACAGCTATACTGCTCATAAGGAGGTGTGGTAAAATGGCAAAGTTGAAAATCTGGGTGAAAATATTGAAAATTTGTGAACTTCTGAAATTATTGCGCCATGGAACTTCTGCTTCGTAAAACAGTCATTTTAGAATTTTTCACCAAATTTTCAACATAGGGTTTCGACAGCCCACCTTATGAACACTGGCAGTGTCCTTTGTTAATCAGTCCCAAAAGGTGATTTCGTGCAGTGACCACGAAATCACCCTTCAGGCCCGATTAACGCCATGACAGTGCAAGAATTCACGAGGAGGGGTCCCAAAAACCCCATGTTGAAAATTTGGGGCCAAAATGCCTGAGATATGCAACAAAGTTGAAAAAAACCCTATCTATCCCATTATACAGCTTACCGGCATTTCCTCAGTTCCCAGTCGGCTTTGAAGAGTGCAGATGTGTTCCCAATCCACCGATGATCGTCGTGCCGAGCTCCGGAGGTAAGTATGGGGTGGGGGTGGAGAGGCAGGGTGCGCAGTAGGTGGGTGTGGGTTGTGGGGAGGGGCAGGGAGACTAAGCGGGACCGTTTTTTTATTCACAGGTTGTTTTTAAGAAGACAACATGGGACGTTTGCCACGCTGGGGTGGGCTCCCAGCGTGGCAGCAAAAAAACTGTTTGGAGGACATGGAGCCACGGGGATTGGGTACCCCATCAGCCAAAACAAGATTTACCATGCTGGGGTGGGCTCCCAGCGTGGCACGAGGAAAACTTCGGGGCATGCAGCCTTGGAGCTGACAGGGGATTAGGCACCGTCGGCTATAACAGTTTTGCCACGCTGGGATGGGCTCCCAGCATGCTTCCTGGACAACTGTTGGGCGTGGAGCCAGGGGTGGGCACCCCGTCGGCCATACAGTGTGTGCGTGGGGAGGCGCATCAGCATGCAATATGCGTGCTTGCGTGTGTGTGCATGGAGGGGAGAGCTCTGCTCACTGAAGCAGAGCTCTCCCTTTCAACTGTATGCCACTGCATTTTGGAGCTGTCATAGACAGCTGCAGCACTCATTGGGGAACTGGGGCCATGCCTGAAAACACACTGACTGCATTGGAAGATGGGCTGACACACCTCCGAAAACTCGGATGATGGCACTATGTTTCTTGCACATGCGTACAAGCAACATAATAATTAATGGCAACAGTGAATCCTGTCTCATCCAGCACCGCTGATGTTTTAACACTTCTGTACAATTCATCATATGCTTCTCTCATACATATGAACAGAGTTTCTTGACCTCTGGTTTTGGCTGTAACAAGATTTTATGAAGCATCTCTGTCTTGACAAATAATACAAATAGTTGCCAGGGCCGTTGCCAAGATTTTCACAAGGGGGGTTCTTTTTATGCAGTCTGCAACTTTTTAAAAAACCTTTGGGTCTTAGGGCCACCAGGACCCCAGAAGCCATGGGGTCCTAGATGATCTGTGGTACATTTTGTGGCTTATTTTGAAGGTAAAGAAGTCATATCTTAGATCTCCTACACCCCTTGCTCTAAGCAAAATTATCTAGTTGGCTGCAGGGTGAATACATATCCACTCAGTACAGGGGGGCAGCAAGATACTGTTAATGTAATATACCTAAGGCATTGTCTCAGATATATTATGTTATCAGCTTTAATATCTGCAGCTATATCTACTGGTGCGTAGGTAAGGATTCTGGAGGCTGCCAGGCCCCCAGAAGCTTTGGGGTACTAGATGCTGTGTGGCTCATTTTGTGGCTTATTTTAAACCAAAATAACTAATCTGTGAGCTCCCCTTTTCTCCTGCTCTAAGGACAATTATTACTATCTGGGTGGCTCAGACTGTGTGTGTGCATGTGTGTGTGTGTGTGTGTGTGTGTGTGTGTGTGTGTGTGTGTGTGTGTATGTAGATATATATCGTCCACTACTAACTTACTGCAGTGCTGGCTTGCTTCTAGGGCAGGGGTTTGGGGCTGATAGGCCCCCAGAAACTATGGACTATGGTATACTCTGTGGTGCAGTTTTGTGGCTTATTTCAAGTCTAAATTACTCATATCTGAGCTCCCTATACCCCTTGATGTAACCCCCACCATCCCCAACTCAGTGTACCATTTAAGCAATCGAGTCAGTGCAGCATGGCCTATAGCAAGGCTAGCAAGATGCTGGGATGTATCGGTAGGGATATTGATAGCACAAAAAAGGAGGTAATACTTTCCCTCTACATATCCCTGGTGAGGCCTATCCTAGAGTACTGTGCCCAGTTCTGGAGTTCTCACCTCAGAAAGGATAAGGATAGGTTGGAGACAGTGCATCACATAGTAACTAAAATGATTCAGGGACAGCAGGGCAAATCCTATGAGGAGCACCTCAAGGCACTAAATATGTACTCATTGGAGACCAGACGGGAGAGGGGAGATACGATAGAGACCTTTAAATTCCTTAAAGTAATTAACAAAGTGAACTGCGGGGTACTATTTAGTCTGAGTACCAATTCGCAATCACATGGACATGAATGGAAATTAACAAGAGGCAGGTTCAGGAGAGATGTTAGGAAGTAGTACTTTACAGAAAGTGTGATGGAACTTTGGAACAGTATGTCAGCTGAATTGGTTGCAAAAACAGTCAGAGTATTCAGACAGAGCTGAAGCACAATGAAGGGAATAGTGGTTACCGGGAGCAACAGAACCAAGGAGGAGAATACAGAGAGGATGGGGAGGGTTAGTACCCTAGAGAAATGGTTGGTTCCAGGAATTATAGGGACTTTGGGCAGACTGGATGGACCTCTGGTCTTTTTCTGTTTTCATTTTTTATGTTTCTATACCAGGCATCCTGCTTGGAAAAAAATCTGTAACATAATTCTTAGTTCAGCATTGGGTATTACAATTGTTGCCCCCACTCCATTCTCCAGTGTGGTAGGCATGACAAAGGGAGTGAGGGGAAAGGTAATTTGACAGTGGTGGGGATTCTCCAGTGCAAAGTTACCATCTCTTAATTGCCTACCCCCCCACCCCCCACCATGCTTCCAAAAGCATAGTGGGCATGTTCATAACACTGAACTGTGGCAACAAATATCATTCTACTGACACATATGGTCATCTGGAGAAAACGTTTATCAGAATTTATTTATTTTAATGGCAACTGGCACAAATGACACAGACAAAAGTGGAACTGAATGTCAATGAAAATGGAGCCACAGTGAAGACCTCTCTGAGCAGCACAATTAGAAAGGTGGAAGCATATATCCCAGCCAGACCCTTTCAAACACTGGCATTGCCTTTCCACTGCGGTACCTCTTTTGCTTAACTTATGAAAAGTTAAAACAGGCATATGGAACATGACAATTTTGCATTTTGTATAGAGATTTAAGTAATTTATTTATAAATCTTCAGCCCACCCACTGAAAAGCTCCCTTGCCCAACTGCACAGCCTATCCCTTGATATACAGTTATTAAGGGACACATCATCGACAATAGTGGGCAGGAAAATTTACCTGCCAGTGACTGATAATATTATAAGTCGAGGCTCTCTACTTCTTTTTTTGTTGTCCTGGAGACATCGTCTCTGAGCCTGCCACCATGCTCAATCTTCCTCGAGTGCTAGCTGACAGTGTGAATTGTGGGTAGCGGCCCTCACGGACACAGTGCTGAAGTGAACTGCAATTGGCCAACCAGTCATGGGGGAGAGTGCAGAGAAAGACTCACAAAGCAGCTCCTGTCATCTTACTGGCACTGAAGGAGCTGACTGGCAGCAGATTGGGGGGGGGGCGCATGCAGAGAGAAAGTGCTGGGTTTCATCATGTGTGCACCAGCACTCTGACAGTCACAAAATAAACGGAAATGATGAATAAATTTTACAAATGATGAAAAAAAGGGGGGGAGTTTCAAAAGGAGGGTTCTTTCGAACCAGACGAACCCCCCCCGGCAACGACTATGGTTGCATAGTCTTGGTGTGATCTACGAAACATTTTTGCTGGAGATGGTACAAGTCCAATACCTTGTTTACTTGCAATTTCTGCAATTAAACTGAAAACGTTTATATTAAACATGCAATAAACTGAAAAAGGAAAAGACAGTATTGAGTTTCCACCACCAAACAACACATATCTTTAAACCTTTCTGAGATATTGATCCCTGAGTGACAGTTAAGCCCCTCTCACTGGCAGTGCCGGATGTCACGTTCATGGGGTAGGAGCTCAACAAAGATAGGCTTGTATCTCGGTACCTGCCATTGACTTACCACCACAACATACTTTTCCTGAAAGCTCAAGATCATACCTAACTCATGAACATGACAAACCTTCTCTAATGGGGGCAACACAAACCTAAAATAAGGCCCTTTTGAAAATTGGCTGCTAGACTAAGCCTGTTTTCAAAGTAATTTGATTCAGTCAATAAAATCATCAGGTATTCCATAAAAAGCCAAAACCTGAAATAAATAGCTAAGTGGCACCCAGTCAAAGGCCTTCTCCTGATCTAATGACAGAGGGAAACCATGTAGCAGATTCAAATGACTTCGAGCAAAAAACTCTCTTGGCTACAGGAGGCTGTCCCTCATTAATCTCTCCGGAATGGCACAAGTTTGATTATAAGCAATGACTTTGTTGGCTATTACACTTAACCTTTGACTGAGAATTTTAGCCAGGGTCTTAATTTTATATCTGAATTTAACAAAGAAATAGGTCTCCAATTACCTATTTCCAATCTGTCACCCTTTTTGTACAACAAGATCAAAAATGCCTTAACCATATTCTCTCATACCTTCGGGTGCTAAAACATATTATTAAAACCTTCCCTTAATATGGAAGCTAATAAACTAACAAAGGTCTTGTAAAATTCAGCACTGAGGCCATCCAGCCCCGGCGCCACTGCCAAATGCAGTTTTTTAATGGTCGCCTGGACTTCCAGTAAAGAAATCTGTTTAAGCAAATCCATCTGTTCAGAAGTAGTCAGACCTTTCCTGTTTGTAGGCAAATTAGCAATATCTTCCTCAATCTCTAAGGACTCCCCAAACCAATTACATAATTTGTCAGTGATAATGCTTGAAACATCCATAAAGTCTGTATGGACAACACCCGTCTGATCCTTGACTGGTGCAAAGGTCTTAGAGTGAACCTTGCCCTGGCAGCCCTTGAAAATGGCCACTAAATGTTTGGTCCCTTGTGTGCCTAGGGACTGATTAGCCTGCAATGAGTGAGCCCTGTTATATAAAAATGATTTTATATTTTGTTTTATGCATGCTATCTGATCTTTATATGAACATTTTTCTATCTGTTGGAGTGAGATGAGTCGAAAAAGTTGAGTCCTTAACTTAAGAAACTGGAAATTATCATCCCGGCCCTTAGCCTTTCCAAACTTTCAAAACAACTGCTGTAGTCCCAATTTAGTGCTATACCACCAGTCTGTTATGGAATCAAAACACACCGCTATCAATACCCTGGCTTTTAAAAATTCCTCTGTTTGTGCCTGAATTACTTCATCACCCAACACTGAATTATTAATGTGTCAATACCCCTTCCCTGAGGTATGTTGTTGAAGACCTACAAGCATCATGCACACCTCAAAATGGTCTGAGGTGGCAGTGGGCAGTGTCTTCACATCCAAAATCGCCCAGCGTTTAAAGACAAACACATAATCAATCCGTGAAGTAAGAGACCCCTATGATATGTATGTCCCCCTAATTGAAGAAGAACACTATACATATCTTGTAGGCCAGCTATGGTAATAATCTGTTTAAGGGAATTGGAATCACAGTAAAGTTTTGAGGTGACTCCTGACTTAACTGTTAGGTCTAAAGGACAATTAAAATCACCTCCAAACATAATCTTCTTGGCCGTGTGCAAGTAAGGCTGTATTAAATGAAATAGAGAGATTTGAGAGGTCTTCATTTGGGAAGCATATATCACCCTCAGTCTCATAGGTTACCCTTGGCCCTGAATTTCAACCTTCAAAGCCCTCCCAGGCTCAATATCTGTCACTTTTTGAACTGTAACATTAGAGGATTTAAACAGAATCCCAAACCCTGAGCAGGGGTCATCCCCCATAGACCATAATGATGGTGCCCATGGCCAAGCTTTCTGAGTTAGAGGGATGTCAACAGTGGTACACAATCTAGTGTCTTGTAGGAAAATGACCTGTGCATCTGACTGATGCAAAGCTGTAAAAGTAATGTATCTCTTGTTATGATTACGTATACTGTTAATATTTAAAGATAGAGGGCTGGATTCAGAAAGGAAGATGCAGGCCGTGCCATGGCGCAAGATGCATCGAGAAATGCTGCAGCCAAGGCAATGTGTCAGATTCAGGTACAAGTCACAATTGCGCCGACATATGCCACAAGGACACAAGTTGCATGCTTCGGCCTATAAAAGTACGTAAACAGCATGCATGACGCAGAACGCAGGTGCAGAATGATGCCACAACCGAGAGAGGGAGGTGGAAGAAGCAAGACGCAAACAAGCTTGGAGCAAGAGCCCCAGGGCAAAAGGAGCAAGAGAAAGATGAAATGCAGAAGACCACATGTGAGTGGGGATCCCACACAGGGCAATGTGGGCAAGAAAAGGAAGAAACACAGCAGGACACAAGGCAATGGGGGCAAGAAGAGGAGGAAAATAAACTTCACCCAGAGGGAGACTGACATCCTGATCCAGGAGATAGATGCCCATGTGGCCACCCTATGTGCCAGAGGTGGCAGCAAGACCACCTGAGACAAATGGAAGAAGCAGTTGGAGGACATTGCCAGGCATGTCAACGCTGTGGCACATGCAAAGATGACCATCAGGGAGCTGCAGAAGCACTACAATGATAAGAAGCGCAGGACAAAGCAGAAGCTGGCAGAGAACTGCAGGAGGGCCCTAGCCACTGGTGGAGGAGAGAGCCAAGAGGTACCCCTAACAAGCCAGGAGGAGATGATAGCAGCCCACATAAGCAGCCAGACTGTACATGGAGTCAGTGGACTGGACACATACAGCATGCAGAGTGGGACAGGTAGGTGATGTATGTGAGTGGTAGCGTAATGTGATGTCAGTCCCAGGAAGATGAGGGGTACATGCCATGGAGTGGCATGGGTGCATGGGTGCCAGATCCCACAACAGTGCAGCACCTAGTAACAGAGCACTGGCCAGCACATACCATAGGACATTTCTTGCACTTGCACTTAATTTGTTTGCACTGCAGTAGGCTTTATGTTTGCAAATAATAACAGAAAAGGAATAGCTGATGAGATTTGATAAACATGAGGAGATAAAGTCAGGCTGTTCACTGTGAGTGACGAGCACTCAAAGCTTCCGCCCGCTAGGAAGGTTGATCTTTTTTTTAATTCCTTTATTTCCCAATTTTTCTCTGTACTTGTTTATTTCACTATTTTAAATTTCTTGTTAAGTAAAAGTCAATCACTCATTGGATGCTTTTGGTGAAGGTATTTAAACTGCGACTGATATACACACGCGATAAAGACAGCTCAAACTAGATCTTTCTCATCTTTATCTCTCTCAGCCACGCACTGAGCAATTCCTACCACATGCAGCCTTATATACCTCAGTGTCACCTGACCAGTATACAGCTAGTCAGGTGACAGAGGTATGTCACCATCATGTGTGTCTGTGTGTTGCGCAAGCGCAATTAGGACCCGTTGCAAATGTGAACCTGGGAAATATGTGTAAAAAAAAAAATGCTCCGGTCGACTTACACTGGATGAGAGAGAAGGGGAATAAAACAGATCTTTGTCTGCACAGATACACTCCCAGATGGGTCTTCAGCAAAACACGTCTGCTGCATTTTTTACAGTAACTCCAGCTTTTTTTTTTATCTACTCACAGATGTTAAACTGTCATCCCATGTTCTGTGCAGTGGTGGAGAAAACAAAATGGGGGTAAACTAAGCACTCTAATTAAACACATTTAAACCCCCTTCTAGGGCATGCCTGTCTGGTGTAAATGCAAATGATTAAATACACTGCTACAAACAGCGAGGTTACAGCTGCTCCCCAGACCTCTTGGGACTGGTTGCTGCCTTGTGTGAATGTGCGGCTACTTTTTTGAAAGGATAAAGCACCTGTAACAAAATTAGTGCCACAGTCTTGACTACCAAATTTGAGTGAACAGGCAGTAGGAAACCATGTGGTAGGGCATACTGTTAGTTGGTAGGGTGGGTTATCTGACTGGTGGAGAGGCTTTGGAATACATGTATATGCAAAGGCTAACAATACATGCACTTGCATGATGTTAAAGGTACAGCACCCTTTGGTCATCAGGGAAAAATATGTGCAATCAATAACTAGAAACTTTCAACAGGGCACAATGAAAAAAAATTCTGTTATGGTCTAACACCAGGCTGCAACCGCTTTCAATCACTTAATAAGATGTAATGTTGATGATGTGTATACAGCGTAGGTTCAATAATCAATATATCATATATTGTTAACTTTAGATTCTAGTCTTTTTGAGTAACCGCCAGTGTCAGCAGTGTACATCCATAACATAGGCTGCTGTCAACAAGCCGGACACTGTCTCATGACTCAGAAGCACCCTACATTGTTTTCCCTCTCAGGACTTTAGATTTTATCATTTGTGGCACTTTCTGTATTATCAAAAGCCCTACCCCCCACCCCAAAACACACACACACACATATGCAAGTCTAAAAGCAAGTAATTACCTAAATTCCATACAAACCATAACTCTCACATCAAAATTACTACTAGCCATGCCCTTGAAAACTGATGGCTTGTTGATTGACACCTGTTGGTTAGCAACCTGACAAGTTGGCTACACACAGGCAAAATAAATTCAATCCTTGCCTCATGCCAGTTGGTTCTTTCACAGCCCCTGCTGCACTGCATAACTATTTGTAAGTCTACTCTCTTGACTTGATTTAACTGTACTACCCTTTATGATAATAATGCCATTTCACTTGTACGAGGATAGCTACCCACATGGTTTCATCCTGTGCTCTTTCTTTATTAAATGACAGACCGAACCTGGTACAATTAAGAAGTCAGCCTTTGTTAATCCGAGTCCGTCGGACTGCATTGGATCTGGGGGGGGAGGTCTGATTGTCGGCGGGTCGGTCTGCCCATCCCTACTGTGTGTGTTGTAAATAACATTAGTTTTACTTTACTGTTTACTGCAGCCATGCAGCAATTGTATCGCACTGATTCTGCTGGCTTGCAAGCTGACATTTTCTGAAACAGTCAACATGAATTAGAAAGCCAGCCACACATCTGAATTCATGTAAATAATATCTTTTTATTTTCCATTTATTGTATAATCCTCTGTCGTGCTCAACGTTTCACCCAATTATTGGGCTTCTTCAGGGGCTTAGGATCTACATAAATACGTAAATAAGTGTTATTATCTTGATTAATGCTACAGTCTGTAGGTGGCATGACAGACAAAGAATGCTTTGGCTGGGCCCTTTTTTAAATAATCTATATAATATTGATAAATCAGAACTTACTGACATTCTGCTCACAGAAAAAAAGTTAAAGGACACTATTATTATAAATAGGCTTTTTCTTTAAAGAAACTGAGGATTTTGATGTACAGACCAATGCCTGCTAGGGATAACAAGTGCTACAGGAGTACATATAGCTCAATCTAATGAAATGTTGAATGAGAAGTATGAAGATATGTGCAAGGTGAAGGCATACTGGTCTAAGTAACAGTAAAGTGGAATTATGTTTTGACACCATATAGGCTAGGGGAATGACTGTGAATGTTTATATAACAGAAGTAAAAGTTTCAGTATACATAATGGGGGTATTAAACCAAAAAGATTAAAAGTATGATAACAGCACTGATGTTATATAATGATGATAAGAAATAGCGTAAATTCCTCTATATTAACAGAAACAAGAAAATCTAAGACTGAACAATTACGAAGAGAAGTGGACATTATAAAAACAAGGTAATGTTGTTTATACTTGTATTTATAAAATAGATTGATTAGAATAACCAAATACAAGCAGGCAAAGAATAATAGAAATGTTTGTACGCTCCTGAGGAAGACATACATAGATCTATATACCTGACAGAATAAGAAAGCAGGGGTGCAAGCTGGTGCAGGATTAGCAGTGAAGGTTTGCAGTTATCTGAGAATGTATATGTAGAACTGATTACTGCTTATGGATATGATACTACAAAGGACTAGTAGCTAAGTGGTAGGAGTTTGTTCTCAAGGCAAGAACATGTTTATGCACACTTAAAAAATGCACTATAGGGTAGGCACTGACACCTGGTGGTGACTGTGTGGTATTGGGGTTGATTGACAAACATTTTAAATTTTCATAATAAATATGTTGTAGCACTAATCAAGATAATAACACTTATTTATATATTTATGTAGATCCCAAGCCCCTGAAGAAGCCCAATAATTGGGTGAAACAAGCATGAGTAAATGTTTTAGAGCAATACGCTATAATCACAGATGTTTGCCAGTTCCACTCTTCTCCCCAGGGGCCTAGGCTATGTACAGTCCTCTGTGACTGTGAGTAGCCTAGTGAGGAGAATGGGAGCAGCAAACAAACAATTAAACTTACAAAAACTCTTAACATACACTGCCTATAGGATATTATTGAATGTCCCACTGTCTGCTGCAGCCCTCTTCTGATGTTACTGTAGGGAGATTTGAAAATTGTTGTGGTTACAGAAAATGTTGGCTTGCAAGCCAGCAGAATCGGTGTGATACAATCTACTGTGCTGCTGCAGATGACACTAAGGGGAAAACATCTTTCTTGCAATGCTCATAACAAAGTGTAAATTGAGAATGAACCCACAGTTGGATTTGGGGCTCTGCTGCTCTTACTGCTCAGTTTGTATTAAATGCACAAGCACAGTGCATAGCAATGTGGTAGTACGGCAGTGTGGCACCTTCAATAGAGTGATATCTAATAGTCTCCATCAACTGGTGAACTGCCCGACAACTTCACCAGGTACAAATGAAGGGTCTAAACCCAAAACGTACATCATTCACACTACACCAGAAGTATATGACTACTTCACTTTGCACAGAGGGATGTGAGGTTCCTTGGGTGTTGTACTTTTAAAATATTTGCAGTGTGTGTCAATGTGTCATCTTGTACAGCTTTATTTCTAGCAACTGACTTATTATTAACCCCAAACACAAAGAAAGCACTTAACAGGGCACTGTCCGTTTACTTGTGTTTCATTTAACCCACAAACACAAAGTACTTAGTGAGTTACTGTATTTGTTTTTTTTATTTATTTAACCTGTGAACACAAAGAAAGCACTTAATAAGGTGCTGACTGTACTTGTACTTGTTTTTTTATTTATCTTTGTTTTAGCTTGCCACATGACAATGGCAAAAACAAATTAAAATAAGAAAAAATATGACTCATGATATGGGTTCTGCAGGAAAATGTCAGCCTGTCATGCTGTGAATATGATTTATATTGAACATTACATGTAAAGCCAGAAAAGCAATATGAATGTCAATGTTTTCATATTTTCTTTGGAAAATATGAAATAAAATAATATACAAACTCATTCACTGCCCGTGACTCTATTTCAGTTCCTTTTTATGAATTTTTGGAGTTTCCTGAGCTCATAAATATGTTTCATAAGTAAAAAATGTGTAACTTCTCTAAAGTAATATAATGTAATATGAAAAGTAATATGCATTACAATTACAGTTCCTGATTACTTTTTATGACAGTAATCAGTAACTGTAACAGATTACATTTCTTGGAGAGTAACTAGTAACTGTAACTAACTACTTTTTAAAAGTAACTTACACAACACAGTATTACTGTATATAGTTCCCCACATCAGGGTGGGGTGTTAGTTGTTCAGTTGGCACCTCACATTTCTCCCTGTTGGTCAATGGTGGCCCCTAGCTGGAGTCCAGGTCTGTTTGTTGTTGCTTCATTGGTTTGTGAGTAACCAAGTTTTTATTGGTTACTCCTTATCTATATGGGCAGTAGTTCTATTTTTATTGGTTACTCCTTATCTATATGGGCAGTACTTCTATTTTTATTGTTTTGTTTGCTTATTTAAAAATGTTACATATCGGTGACCAGGTAAATTTCTTTAGACCATGTGCATTTCAATTTTGCAGGCTGGTTGGTTTACATAGGGGCCCTATACATGGCCTGAGGGAAAACCTGAAAGGACACCCTGCTGCACTGGGTCCTACAGGATGGATGTCCAGTTTGGGAACCCCTGAGGAGGCCTGGGGTCCCTAAATGGGTGACATTGCTGGACATCCAAGGGTAAATGGAGTTTGGATTGTTAGACCCAGTATGAATTCTAATGTTTATATCCCAAGTGGTCATTTGGTCTGAGAACATCGATGGATTTAATAATCCTGTAAAGCATACCCAGTTATTCCATCTGCTTTGGAGAAAACAGGCTGATGTGATTCTCCTTCAGGAGACTCACTTTACAGCACAAGAGCATCAGAAGCTGTCATGGGGTGGCAGATACTCAGTATATACTTCCTCTACCTTGTAGGGGAAATGTAAAGGGGGTTGGTAGTTCTGATCCTGTCCTCCATGCCTTTCTCAGTGTCTCAGGAATTCATGGACCCACAGGGACAATATCTTACTCTTCAGGGTAGACTGTTCAACATGGAGTTCATGCTTGCCTGTGTATCGTTCCCCCTGAATTCACTTAAAGCAGTCTACAGTGGCTTTTTGGGCCTGCTCTTGGACCTCCTGAAGGGGCAATTGATTCTAACCAGAGATTTTAATACCACACTCTCTATAGATCTGGACATCTCCAACCCTAGCAAATACAGGGGTACACCAGTCCAGAAATATCTCAAAACAAACTTGACTGAATTGGGCTTTGCTGATGTATGTATGGCATAAATTATTTCTGATGGGTTATCCTAGATGCGCTACTCTCAGTCTCCTCATCAAAGAAGTTACGTGAGACTAGACTATTTCTTCACTACTTGTGAGCATGTTTCCACAATCTGTGATCTTACATATGGCCCTCAATATTTGTCAGACCTTAATTCACTCACTCTCAATTTGGATCTGGGTAAGAAATGCAGAACAATGTTCAGGAGGCTGAACACAGCCTTGTTTCACGACCAGGCTTTCTGTACAATGATAAAAGACTGGGTCTTGCAAATCATTGTGGAGACCACCTCCGAAGACGTATAAGCACTCATACTTTGGGACACACTTACAGCAGTCATATGGAGGGATATCAGTTCCTATGCCTCGGCTAAGCATCAGGCAAAGTGTGAATGTCAGGATGTTCTCTTGCTAGAGCTGAACATGTTACAGAAATTATACATACCCAAAGGACTGTGTGGTGGTGGACAAGATGCAAGCAAATAAAAGAGATCTTCATGCTATTTCAGACCCCCCAGGTCCAGTATGACCTAACGTGTCTCAAACATTTTCAGTTTGAGGTTGGAGCTTGGGAGCCTCAGTGACTCACTCACAAGCTCTGTGCTCATAGAAGAGCAGCATGTGTCCTGTGTCTTCAGGACCCTGGCTCTGCTCAGTTGCATCATAATTCTACACAGTTTTGCAGGATTTTTTAGGACTACTATTGCACACTTTATGCAGACCCCTCTTGCTTCTCTGACTATCCGTCCAACCTACTGATCTCCACACTTATCAATGAACAGAGGGAACAACTCATTGCTCTAATCCATCAGGATGAAATTTTAGTGATCTTGTCTGTAGCAAAAATATAGAAATGTCCTGGCCCAGATAGGCTTCCTGTGGAAAAACATAAGGCCTTCTCTCCACAGCTAAGAAGACTAGGTTTGCTGGCAAAAAGCACCTAGCTTCACCTGAGCTTTGTTTTTTTCTAGGTTTGCTTGAAAGGACAGAGCAAGGAGCAACATTAACAGAGCAAGGAGAAACATTAAGGCTTCTTTCGGCTAATCAGAGTTACTGTCTTGTTACTATTTTGTTTTGTGCTTACAGGTTTTGTCACTGTTTTGTGCGTACAGGTTTTACAGTTTATTGCTTTATTTTCTCTGACTGAAATTGTTTTTTGCAGGGTATATTTTCTGTTAAATTGTTACAGGTTGTACTTACAGGTTTTGTTACTGTTTTGTGCTTAAAAATTGTATAGTTTGATCTGTCTTGAGGCTAAGCAGAGTTACCGTTTTGTTACTATTTTATTTTGTACTCACAAGTGTGCATACAACTCTTTTTAAGGGGGGAAGCTTATGGCTTTTGCAGTCACTTTCTCACAGTGAAGGAACTAATTGCTTTTCATCCACAACTCTTCCAGGGGATTAGGAGTGTGCCTGGGGGTGGAGGTGACAAAGGCTTATTATATTCCAACACAAGGAACATTTAAAAGGTCAGGTTAGTTGGTGTGTTGAGGTGAAAGACTAGGTTTGCTGACATAAAGCACCTAACTGCACCTGAGCTTTGTTTTTTTCTAGGTCTGCTTGAAAGGCCAGCAAGGAGCAACATTAACAGAGCAAGGAGAAACATTAAGGCTTCTTTTGGCTAATCAGAGTTACTGTCTTGTTACTTTTTTGTTTTGAACTTGCAGGTTGTGCTTACAGGTTTTATAGTTTACAGCTTATTTTTCTCTGAAATTGTTTTTGGCAGGGTATATTTTCTGTTAAATTGTAACAGGATGTGCTTATAGGTTTTGTTACTGTTTTGTGCTTACAGGTTTTACAGTTTACTGCTTTTTTTCTCTGATTGAAATTGTTTTCGTGGGGTATATTTTCTGTTAAATTGTTACAGGTTGTGCTTACAGGTTTTACAGTTTACTGCTTTTTTTTCTCTAATTGAAATTGTTTTGCAGGGTATATTTTCTGTTAAATTGTTACAGGTTGTGCTAACAGGTTTTGTTACTGTTTTGTGCTTACATGTTTTATAGTTTGATCTATCTTTAGGCTAAGCAGAGTTACTGTTTTGTTACAATTTTGTTTTGTGCTTACAGGTGTGCATATAAGTTTTTGGGGGGCTTACAGGTTTTGCAGTCTCTTTCTCATAGTAAAGGAGATGATTGCCTTTTACCACCAGCTCTTCCATGAGATTAGGAGTGTGACTGGTGGGGAGGGGTAGAGCTGACAAAGGCTTACTACATTCCAATTGAAGGAAGGTTTAAAAAGACAGATTACGTGGTGGGTTGAGGTGGAAGACTAGATTTGCCAGCAAAAAGCACTTAGCTTCACCTGAGCTTTGTTTTGTCTAGGTTTGCTTGAAAGGACAGAGCATAGAGCAACATTAACAGAGCAAGAGAAACATTAAGGCTTCTTTTGGTTAATCAGTGTTACTGTCTTGTTACTATTTTTTTGTGCTTACAGGTTGCACTTACAGGTTTTGTTACTGTTTTGTGATTACATATTTTACCATGTAATGCTTTATTTTTCTCTGATTGAAATTGTTTTTGGCAGGGTATATTTTCTGTTAACTGCTTACAGATTTTATAGTTTGATCTATCTTTAGGCTACGAAGAGTTACTGTTTTGTTACTATTTTGTTGTGTGCATACAGGGTTTTTTTTTTGGTGGTGGGGCTTACAGGTTTTGCAGTCTCTTTCACACAGGGAAGGAGCTAATTGCTTTTTACCCACAACTCTTCCAGGAGATTAGGAGTGTAACTGAGGGGGTGGAGCTGACAAAGGTTTAGTATATTCCAACAGAAGGAAGATTTAAAAGGTCAGGTTAGTTGATGTGTTAAGGTGGAAGACTAGGTTTGCTGGCAGAAAAAAAACTAGCATCACCTGAGCTTTGTTTTTTTTTTTCTAGGTTTGCTTTAAAGGACAGAGCAAGGAGCAACTTTAACAGAACAAGGAGAAACATTAAGGCTTCTTTTGGCTAATCAGAGTTACTGTCTTACTATTTTGTTTTGTGCTTACAGGTTGTACAGTTTACTGCTTTATTTTTCTCTGATAGAAATTGTTTTTGGCAAGGCATATTTTCTGTTACATTGCTGCAGTTTGTGCTTACAGGGTTTGTTACTGTTTTGTGCTTACATGTTTTACTATTTACTGCTTTATTTTTATCTGACTGAAATTGTTTTTGGAAGGGTATATTTTCTGTTATATTGTTACAGGTTTTGTTACTGTTTTATGCTTACAGATTTAGGCTAAGCAGAGTTACTGTTTTGTTACTATTTTGTTATGTACTTACAGGTGTGCATACAAGTTTTTTGGGGGAGCTTATGGGTTTTGCAGTCTCTTTCTCACAGTGAAGGAGCTAATTGCTTTTCACTCACAGCTCTTCCAGGAAATTAGGAGTGTAACTGGGGGGTAGAGCTGACAAAGGTTTAGTATATTCCAACAGAAGGAAGATTTATAAAGGTCAGGTTAGTTGGTGTTTTGAGGTAGAAGACTAGGTTTGCTGGCAAAAATCACCTAGCTTCACCTGAGCTTTGTTTTTTCTATGTCTGCTTAAAAGGACAGAGCAAGGAGCAACATTTACAGACCAAGGAGAAACATTAAGGCTTCTTTTGGCTAATCAGAATGACTGTCTTGTTACTATTTTGTTTTGTACTTGCAGGTTGTGCTTACAGGTTTTACAGTTTATGGCTTTATTTTTCTCTGATATTGTTTTTACAGGGTATATTTTCTGTTAAATTGTTACAGGTTGTGCTTACAGGTTTTGCTACTGTTTAGTGCTTACAGGTTTTACAGTTTATGGCTTTATTTTTCTCTGATATTGTTTTTACAGGGTATATTTTCTGTTAAATTGTTACAGGTTGTGCTTACAGGTTTTGCCACTGTTTAGTGCTTACGGGTTTTACAGTTTACTGCTTTATTTTTCTCTGACTTAAATTGTTTTCGTGGTGTATATTTTCTGTTAAATTGTTACAGGTTGTGCTTACAGGTTTTGTTACTGTTTTGTGCTTACATGTTTTATAGTATGACCTATCTTTAGGCTAAACAGAGTTACTGTTGTATTACTATTTTGTTTTGTGCTTACAGGTGTGCATACAGGTTTTTTGGGGGGAGTTACAGGTTTTGCAGTCTCTTTCTCACAGTAAAGGAGTTAATTGCTTTTCACCCACAGCTCTTCCAGGGGATTAGGAGTGTAACTGGGGGGTGGAGCCGACAAAGTCTTAGTACATTCCAACCGAAGGAAGATTTAAAAAGTCAGGTTAGTCGGTGTGTAGAGGTGGAAGACTAGGTTTGCTTGCAAAAAGCACCTAGCTTCACCTGAGTTTCGCTTTTTCTAGGTTTGCTTAAAAGGGCAGAGCAAGGAGCAACATTAACAGAGCAGGGAGAAACATTAAGGCTTCCTTTGGCTAACCAAAGTTACTGTCTTGTTACTATATTTTTACGCTTACAGATTTTGTTACAGTTTTGTGCTCACATGTTTTACAGTTTAATGCTTTATTTTTCTCTAATTTAAATTGTTTTTGGCAGGGTATATTTTCTGTTAAACAGGTAGTGCTTACAGGTTTTGTTACTGTTTTTTGCTTATAGATTTTATAGTTTGATCTATCTTTAGGCTAAGAAGAGTTACTGTTTTGTTACTATTTTCTTTTGTGCTTACAGATATGCATAGAGTTTGTTTTGGGGGGGCTTACAAGTTTTGCAGTCTCTTTCTCACAGTGAAGGAGCTATTTGCTTTTCACCCACTGCTCTTCCAGGGGATTAGGAGTGTAATGGGGGGGGGTGGAGTTGACAAAGGCTAAGTATATTCCAACAGAAGGAAGATTTAAAAGGTCAGGTTAGTTGGTGTGTTAAGGTGGAAGACTAAGTTTGTTGGCAAAAAGCACCTAACTTCATCTGAGCTTTGTTTTTTTTTCTAGGTTTGCTTTAAAGGACAGAGCAAGGAGCAACATTAACAGAACAAGAAACATTAAGGCTTCTCCTGGCTAATCAGAGTTACATAGAAACATAGATGTTGATGGCAGATAAGGACTGCAAGGCCTATTCAGTCTGCCCATTTTTTTACCTTACAAATGTGCCATAGGCCTGTACTCTGTCAATGGCCTATCTATTCATACTCATCTTTATTGCTCTCTTATGCCTGTCCCATGCCTATTTGAAGCCCTGCACTGTATTCATACTCACCACTTCCTGAGGTAGGCCATTCCATGCATCCACCACCCTTTCTGTAAAAAAGAATTTCCTCACATTCCTCCTTAATTGGCATCCCTCTAATTTCATGCCGTGTCCTCTTGTTCTGCTATTTTCCTTATATTGAAACATGTTAGACTCTTTCACCTTGTTACTGTTCTTAAGATGTTTGAATGTTTTGATCATATCACCTCTCTTCCTCCTTTGCTCTAGGGTATACATGTTGAGCTCCATTAATCTGTCCTCATATGTTTTCTGATGCACCATTTTGGTTGCCCTTCTCTGGACTGCCTCCATTTTGTTAATGTCCTTGTGCAGGTGCAGCCTCCTGAACTGCACACAGTAGTCCAGATGGGGCCTAACCAGTGTCTTGTAAAGAGGGATTATTACCTCCCCTCTTACGACTCATGATACCCCTACTAATACACCCCAACATCTCTCTAGCCTTACCTACTGCTTTAGTGATCTGCTTGGATGATTTCAGGTCGCCTGTGATGATGATGTCCAAGTCTCTTTCTTCCCTTGTGATTGCCAGCAACTCCCCTCCCAACCTATAGGTGGCTTCAGGATTTCTCTTCCCTATGTGCATGATCTTGCACTTCTTTGTATTAAACCCCAGTTGCCACTCTTCTGACCATTTTGCCAGTTTATCCAGATATCTTCTCATTCTGCCCACTCTATCTGGATCATTTACTCTGTTGCAAATCTTGGTGTCATCTGCAAACAGACAAACCTTACCCTCCAGTCCATATGCATTTTCACTGATGAAGATATTGAAGAGGATGGGCCCCAGAACTGATCCCTGAGGCACCCCACTTGTGACTTGCATCTCTTCTGACTATATACCATTTACCACCACTCTCTGTTTTCTGCCCACCAACCAGTTTGCCACCCAGTTGAACAACTTCTGACCCAGCCCGAGCCTACCCAGCTTATTAATCAATCTTCTATGTGGAACAGTATTGAAAGCTTTGCTGAAGTCAAGATAGGCAACATCAACTGTTTCCCCTTGATCTACCACTCTGGTTACCCAGTCAAAGAAATCTATGAGATTAGTTTGACAGGACCTTCCTGTTGTAAACCCATGCTGTCTTGGATCCTGTGCTCCTATGGATTCCAGGTGTTGCACTATCCTTTCTTTAAGAAGTGCCTCCATAATCTTGCCCACTACTGAGGTAAGACTGACTAGTCTGTAGTTCCCTGCCTCCTCCCTGCTACCACTCTTATAGAGTGGGATCACATGAGCCCTTCTCCAGTCTTCTGGGACCTCTCCTGTGCTCTGGGACTCACTAAACAGTTCTGATAATGGCTCTGCTAGTTCTACTCTTAGCTCTTTTAGTACCCTGGGATGTATACCATCACATCCTATTTCTTTGTCCACCCTGAGCTTAGTGAGCTCTTGTAGGACCCTTTCTTTTGTGAATGGACTAGTGCACACCTCCCTCCCTCCCCCCTATGTCCATGGTACTGAGCTGTGGGCCCTGCCCTACCTTTTGTTAGTAGATACTGAGCAGAAGTATCTATTTAGGATAGATATTTTTCCTTGGTCCTCCTCCTCACATTCTTATCCCCTTTGATCTTAGCAGTACTCCCTCTGGACTTTCTCATTTCACTAATGTATCCACAGAAAGTCTTGTCACCTTCTTTTACTATTCGTGCTAGTGTTTCCTCAGTTTGGGTCTTTGCCTGTCTTACTGCCTTCCCTGCATCCCATAGGGAAGTTTGGTATACCTCCTTATCTTTGCCCGCTGCATTTCCTTATATTTCCTGAAGGCCAGCCTTTTGGCTCTGACCTTTTCTGCTACTGTTCTTGAGAACCAAAGTGGTTTCCTTCTTCTTTGCTCTTGCTTTTCTCTTTAACACAATGGGATACTGCTTCAAATATTGCATCCTTAATGCTTGCCCACTTTGCCTGTACCCCCTCACCTGAATTTCTTCTTGCCAGGGCTAGCTTAACTCTGTTGACCATCTTATCAAACTCAGCGCCTCTGAAGTCCCATATTTTTGCCTTGGAATGGGATGATTTAGTTCTAGTGGGCAAACTGAACCATATCATGTAATTATTACTGGCCCCCAGGTGACCTTCTACCTGGAGATCTGTGATCCTTTCACCATTAGTCAGTGCTAGATCTAAGATAGTCCTGTCTCTTGTGGGTTGTTCTACCAGTTGTTTGAGGTCCTCCCCCAGCAGGGATTCCACTATGTGTCTAATTCTGGCAGATGTTCCTTCTGGTATTGACCAATCTGTATCTGGCATTTTGAAGTCTCCTATTATCAGAACCTCCCCTTTAGCAGTCATGTTTTGTATATCTTCTAAAAGTAATGCGTCTATGTCCTCCCCCTGGTCTGGAGGCCTGTAGACAACCCCAGTTCGTATGGCAGTCGCATTTTCTGTTTCAAGGGTGACCCACAGTTCTTCTGGCTCCTTATGTGTATTCTGAATTTCTGTAGCTTTGATATTTTCATTAACATAAAGGGCCAATCCATCCCACCCCACCCCCATTTTGAACCTCAGTTTCTTCTGAACAGTACATAGCCAGGTACTGAAGTCTCTCAAGTGTGGTTACTGGTGAGCCATATCTCGCTAATGGCTACTATGTCCAGTTTACCTGCTATCACTGTTGCCTGCAGATCTGGGATCTTGTTTCCTAGACTGTGAGTATTTATGTACATGATTTTCCATTGGCCAGATTTCGATGTGTTAGTTGTTGGACTATGTCCAGTGTTTTCCCTGTGCATCGTATGGGGAGCTGGTCTTTTTTCCTTACCTGGTGATGCAAATGAACTACAAACATGCTGAACTTCTGTTTGATCACTAGCTGAGGGGGAGGGGTGTTCTTCTCATTCAACGTATTGGGTGCTGCACCCCTCTCCCCATTTGCTAGTTTAAATATTCTGCAAAGATATCAAACTTCTGCCCCAATGCACTGACTACCTCCTTAGTCAGATGCAGTCCTTCAAATTTAGAGAACTTTCGCTCCCAAAACTGTTGCCAGTTACCTACAAATATGTGTCCTTTTTCCTGGTGCCAGCTCTTGAGCCACATGCTTAGCTCCCCTATCTCCCCTTCTCTGACTTTTCATCCATCTTCCCCCTCTCCCAGACTGTCTTATTTTGTTTTGTGCTTACATGTTTTGTTATTGCTTTGTGCTTACAGGTTGTACAGTTTACTGCTTTATTTTTCTCTGATTGAAATTGTTTTTGGCAGGGTATATTTTATGTTACAATGCTGCAGCTTGTGCTTACAGGGTTTGTTACTATTTTGTGCTTACATGTTTTACCGTTTACATCTTTATTTTTCTCTGACTAAAATTGTTTTTGGCAGGGCATATTTTCTGTTAAATTGTTACAAGTTTTGTCACTGTTTTATGATTACAGATTTTATAGTTTGATCTATCTTTATGCTAAGCAGAGTTACTGTTTTATTACTATTTTGTTTTATGCTTATGCTTACGGGTGTGCATACAAGTTTTTTGAGGGGGCTTACAGGTTTTGCATTTTCTTTCTCACAGTGAAGAAGCTAATTGCTTTTCACCCACAGCTCTTCCAGTGGATTAGGAGTGTAACGGGAGGGTGGAGCTGACAAACGTTTAGTATATTACAAAGGAAAGAAGATTTATAAAGGTCAGGTTAGTTGGTGTGTTGAGGTGGAAGATTAGGTTTGCTGGCAAAAAGCACCTAGCTTCACCTGAGCTTTGTTTTTTCTAGGTTTGCTTGAAAAGACAGAGCAAGAAGCAACATTAGGGTTCTTTTGGCTAAGAAGAATCACTGCCTTGTTACTATTTTGTTTTGTGCTTACATGTCATTCTTACGGGTTTTGTTACTGTTTTGTGCTTACAGGTCTTACAGTTTACTGCTTTATTTTTCTCTGATTGAAATTGTTTTTGGCAGGGTATTTTTTTCTCTTAAATTGTTACAGGTTGTGCTTACAGGTTTTGTTACTGTTTTTTGCTTACAGGTTTTACAGTTTACTGCTTTTTTGTTCTCTGATTGAAATTGTTTTTACAGGGCATATTTTCTGTTAAATTGTTGTGCAGGTTGTCTTGCTGAAAGGAAGGAAAGCACGCACTGGGGTGGTGGGTCACAGCTGTAGCTGATTGTTTCTGGAGGGCACCGGCTTAGTCCTTCCCCCTGCCCCTCACCCCACCCACTCCAGGTGCATCATTTCCTTTCTACCAGGGGTTCTGACATCATTTCCCCAAAGGAGCAAAGGACATATACCTGCCATAACCATAACATCCCAGCACACTGCATAGGAGGTAAAGGCCCGTACACACTTACAAAACAAAAATTTAAACAGGAAAGGAGAGAGACATATGAGGAGTGGTACAATGCACTGGCTGTGGGACAGCAGTCTTCTGGAAGACATTTTGGAGGCTGTGATCCTCTCTGGTCTGACAGAGGAGGTTGCCCGTCTTCAGGCTGACCTAATGAGGATTCAGGAAGCCTCCTCCTCCACCCTGGGACCACCATGGCTGCTATCACTGCCTCAGAGGTTGCCAAGAAAGAGGAGTGGTTAAATCACAGTAGGTTCAGGGAGGGCGAGTGTGGTGGAGCAGAGGTGCATCCCTCCAGTTGTATCTCTCCATAATTCATATGCCATTCTAGCAGGGTGTGGTTCCTCTATGGATGCACCTGCAGTGGAGGCCCAGGAGGATGCAGGATACCTCCACAAAGGAGACCCTCAGGAGGATGGCACAGGACTCCACAGGGGAAGGAAACAACTTGCGGTGGGGGACACAATCATTATAGGGGTAGAACTGGGGCAGGGATGAGAGAGGGAAGTAAGGTGCCTGCCCAGTGTCATGGCTTGGAAGAACTGGAAGCAAATCTTCAGGATCATGGGAGCAATTGCAAGGGAGAGGGAGCTGTATGTCATTGTCCACCTAGGGACAAATGATCTGGCTGGGAATGGGATCAGAGCAGTGCATGAGGAGTTTGTGGAGTTGGGGAGGGCTTGGACAAGTAGCACACACGGTAACCTTTTCAGAGGTGCTGTCTGTCTATGGCATGGGTGAGGGTAGGGTACTCTGTACCATGGAATTCAATGAATGGTTGAAAAACTGGTGCAGAGCTCAATGTTTTGGCTTCATTGGGAACTGGGGGTCCACCTGGAGGGATACAGGCCTATACTGGTGCGATGGTCTGCATCTGTCTGGGAGGGGAACCAGGATCCTAAGTGATAGGTTTAAATGCTTCATTGGCAAGCATTTAAACTAGCCAAGGGGGGAGGCACTGAAAAGGAGCAGGGAAATCCCATCCCCTCCCCAAAACAAACAGGGTAGTTAATGAGGTAAACACCAAGGTAGAGAACTCAATAGGGAGAAGGACTGGGGAAAATGGAGAAAAAGGTAAAGGCAGTAAGGACAGGGATGGGGCTAAAAGGGATAAGACCATCAGAAAGTGGAAGGTAATGAGTACCAATGCCCATAGTCTAGGTAACAAGCTCCCTGAACTAGTGGCCTTGATGGAACAGGGACACCTGAATATTGTGGCAGTCACAGAAACATGGTACACAAAGAACCATGACTGGGATGTCAACATACCAGGGTACACAATCTACTGGAAGGACAGAGAAGGTAAAAGAGGAGGAGGAGGAGCAATTCTCTACATAAGGGAAGGGATCAAAGCAATTGAACTAAAGGTTAAACAGGGATGAGGCACTGTGGGTCACCCTGGAGACAGGAAATGGCATCACAATCCACACTGGGGTTGTATACAGACCTCCTTCTCAGGGGGAGGAAATGGACAAGAAAATGATAAAAGACATCCTTAGTATGGCAGAAAAGGGGGAGATATTGTTGATGGGGGACCTGAATATGCCAGATGTTAACTAGAGTGGCTTTGATGCAGCCACTTCCAAGAGTAGGGTAATTCTCGATGTTCTACAGGGGGTATGCCTCAGACAGCTAGTCTTGGAGCCCATTCGTGAGTGAGAAATCTTAGACCTGGTATTCTCAAATGGGGATGGAGAGAGAGGATCTCAGATTAAGAAGTGGGTAGCCATCTGGGAACAAGTGACCATCAAACAGTGTGGCTCACGATAAATACAGCCATAGAGTCAAGTCACACAAAAGTGAGGGTACTGGACTTTAGGAGGGCTGACTTTGGCAAAATGGCAGAGTGCCTCAGAAAAGCACTAGGAAATGAGCAAGAAGGAGGGGGTGGAGGAACAATGGGGACAAATCAAAGCTGCCATCACAGAGGCAACAAGCCTTTGTGTGAAGAAATAAACAGAACAAAATGAAAGAAAAAAACACTACGGTTCTTAAAAGAGGTGGTGGCAAAGATTAGTGAGAAAAAGATAGCATTCAGGAAGTATAAGGAAATACAGGAGGAACAGGACAGAGAACTGTACCAGTTAAAGCAGAAGGAGGCAGGGAAGGCAGTCAGAATAGCAAAGGCACAAACAAAGGAAAAGATAGCCAACTCAATTAAGAAGGGGTATAAAACCTTTTACAGCTATATTAGGGAGAGTAGAAAGACCAAGAGAGGGATAGTGAGGCTTAATAAAGGGGAGGAGGTGGGCAGAGGGTGACAGTGAAAAAGCAGGGATACTGAACAAAAACTTCTGTTCGGTATTCACAAAAGAAGAGGAGGGGGAGGTACCTAAACCAATCAATAGAAGCACTCTGGATAGTGGGGTCAATACCAGTCCATTCACAGAAAGGGTCCTGAAAGAACTCCGGAAACTGAAGGTGGACAAAGCAATGGGACCTGACAGGATTCTCCCCAGAATTCTAAAAGAACTAAGGGGTTAACTAGTGACACCACTGACTATCCTTTTTAACAAATCATGGGAGAATGGTGTGGTACCTGAGACTGGAGGAGGGCTGATGTGATTCCCCTTCACAAAAGTGGGAGCAAGGTAGAAGCAGGAAACTACAGACCTGTTAGTTTGACCTCTGTGGTAGGGAAAATGATGAAATCACTTTGGAAAGAAAGAACTATTGAGAACCTCGAGGCCAGCAGGGCACAGGACCCAAGGCAGCATGGATTCACAGCAGGAAGGTCATGTCAGATGAATCTAATAGATTTCTTTGACTGTGTGACCAAAGTAGTGGACCAGGAAGGGGCCGTGGACATGGCCTACCTAGATATTAGCAAGGCATTTGACACAGTCCCACACAAAAGATTAATAAACACATTAGCCAGCCTGGGAGTGGGTCCCAGAGTGGTAACCTGGGCAAAAAATTGGCTGGACAACAGGACGCAGAGGATAAAATTAAACAGAGTCCACTCTGAAGAAAGGGGGGTTACTAGTGGGGTACCGCAGAGTTCAGTACTGGGACCAGTCCTCTTTAATGTCTTGATAGGTGACATTGTGGAGGGACTAGAAGGAAAAGTATGCCTCTTTGCAGATGACACAAAGATCTACCACAGGGTTGATACACATGGAGGGGTGTAAAAGATGAGAAGGGACTTGGCAAGGCTGGAGGAATGATCAAAAGTATGGCAGCTTAGATTCAATGCAGTGAAGTGCAAAGTAATGCACCTGAGAAACAAAAACCCAAGAAAAGAGTACACAGTGGTGGTGGTTGAGGAGGGGGGTTAACAGCAAAAATGGCAAGGAACCTGGTGGTAGTCATATCAGATGATCTAAAGGTAGGCAAGCAATGTGAGAAGGCAGTAAGGAGGGTTGGGGGATACTGGGATACATAGGTAGAGGCATCACCAGTACAAAACAGGAAGTCATTATTCCTCTGTACAGACAGTTGGTGAGACCCCATTTGGAGTACTGCATGCAGCTCTAGAGACCCCATCTCCGCAGGATCTACAAAGGAATGGGGGTATTATGGGACCCATTAACTCTTTTATAAGAGGATGGAGGCTGTCTAGAGGAGGGCAACTAAAATGGTGCAGGGTCTGCACCAGAAGCGATACAAAGAGAGACTAAAAGAGCTTAATATGTATACCCTCAAGGAAAGGAGGGAGAGGGGGGACATGATAGAAACTTTAAAATACCTCGGGGGAATCAACAAAGTCCAAGAGGGTAGCATCTTTCAGTAAAAGAGACGTGCAAGAACAAGGGGGTACAATTTGAACATACAGGGGGGATGACTCTGAGCAACGTGAGGAAGTATTTTTTCATGGAGAGGGTGGCGGCTGCATGGAATGGCCTTTCTGAGGAGGTTGTGGGGTCAAAAACAGTGGGGAATTTAAGAATGCATGGGACAGACATAAGGCAATTCTGGTGGGGAATAGGAGGAAGTAAGCTGTTGGCTAACTAGGATCTGCAGCCTATCCAATAGGTAGGGAAATGTGCAGACTGAGTGGGCCAGGTGGTACTTATTTGCTGTCAAAGTCTATGTTTCTATGTTTCTGTGTTCTTCCCTCTTTGCATTGGCTTTTCAAGCAGTTGCTTCTGGGGACCTTCCTTCCCCATCTTGGAAATATGCCTCTGTATCTGCTCTTCCTAAACCTGGCAAAGACCCCACCTGTCTTACCTCTTATCACCCTATATCTATCCTGAACACAGATTACAAGATCTACATGGGGATCTGGGCCTCCCATCTGGAAACCATTCTTCCCACCAAAAGCCATATGGATCAGGCAGGATTTACCTGGTGCTACAAAATGACAGACAGTATTAGATGGATGCTCACCCTGATTGAATTTGTATTCCAATGTACAATTCCCACTGCCCTTCTCATTCTTGATGCTGGAAAGGCATTTGGCAGTGTGTACTGAGGTTTTCTCTGGGCATCCTGTCAACCTTTGGTTTTCTAGATGCCTTTGTTACCTGACTTCAAAATGCAGACTTGGACCCCCATGCTTATAAAAGAGTTAACGAGTCCCATAATACCCCCATTCCTTTGTAGATCAGTACAAGGCAGTGGTGCCCCTTGTCACCGCCTGTCTATGCTCTTTATATAGAGCCACTTGCTGTAACCTTGTGGTATTGTAAGGTGGTGGAGGATACCATGAGGGGGGATGGACTGTAAGGCAATGTTATATACAGATGCTATCCTGCTTACTCTTTTAACTCCAGATTACTCAGTACCAGCAGTTTTGGTCCATTTTGGCAACTTTGGCTCACTGTAGGGGGTTCTCTCTTAATCTGCAAAAGACAGAGGTCTTCGGTTGCAATATGCTCCCTCAGCTGCTCTCCAACAGTAATTAACTCTCAAATGGAGGGGTTCTAACTTTAAATACTCTGGAGTCCAAGTATGGAAAGATTTGGGTAATCTGGAGCTCCTGAACTTCGAGCCCCTCACACTGACAATTAATAGCGATCTTGTCAAGGAGACTTACTTACCCCTTTCTTTTTTCACTAGAATAGATGCTGTATGTATGTCCTGCCCTTTCTGCTGTATCTCTTACAGACTTTCCTGCTGTTCCCAGCACCATATTATTTTTAGGCATGGTTAGGTATTGAAATACCCTACCCTAAATTCAACCTATGGGTACCTCTAAACTACCCTAAATTACCCTAAAAATATCCTAACGAAAAACAGCTACTTGGTTAGGATTGGGTAGTTACTACCCTAATAAATTTATTACTGTACTCTCCCTGACCATAACAAGATGTGAAAGATTGTTTTTGACTACCCCAAACAGAGAAAACTACTTAAAGGTCTGTATGATAGGCACAGGTATTCTAAACAAGTCTGCCACTGTTTCCAAAATACAGCCTTTAAAATTATGGCTGTATATGGCATTCCTCTATAGGGCCACTGTGATGTGCCTCAACTTTTTCTCTTTATTAATGTGATACTGCTAGCCTGTGTGTCTGTAGTAGTTAGAGAAACAGAGAGCCTTTTATGGTTAAATAAGTCATTTGTCCATTGGGTCATGGTGAGAGACAGGCAGATATAAGAGGCACAGCTGCTCTGATTGAGCCTTCTGCTGTTTCTAAAAATGATACCCATGGCAGGCGCTGCTAAGGAGTTCTACCCTCCCATGCCAACATCCATTTTGTCGATGCTGATTACAGCGCCGGCAAAATGCCACCTGGCAGCACAGCACCAGGGATTTCATCTCCCAGCAGGTACAGCACCAAAGCACCCTCCTGGAAAATGGTCAGATTTTGCAGGGGGCTTCATCCCACAAAACCCCCCACAACTAAATATAATCTCCTCTGGAGTGGGCATGCCCCGAAGGGGGTAGAAACTGTGTGGGGGCAAAGGGCGACAGGAATGAGAGGCTATCTAAAATCAAGATTGCCCCTTCCACTGTCACCCTTGTTGCGGCACCAAAATTGCCGCAATCAAATTCAGTCAGCAACTTGACGAGATACACTGCTGAGGCAGGTATGTGAGGTGCAGCTGCTCTGAGTGATCCTGTTACTATTTCCAAAAACTATACACATGTTGGGGCATTGCTGAGGCAGGTATGAGAGGCACAGCTACTCTGCATGAGTTTGCTGCCATTTCCAAAAATTATACCCACGTTGGGCTTTTCTGAGGCAGGTATGAGAGGTCCAGCTACGCTGAGTGAGCCTGCTGCTGTTTCCAAAAATGACACCCATGGCGGATGTTGCTGAGGCAGGTACAAGAGGTGCAGTTGCTGTGAGTGGGCTTGCTGCTGTTTCCCAAAATTATAGTCATGGTGGGCATCAAAACATAATAAATTGAATAATGATTGACAAGACTAAGAGCGATGTGGCACATATGACTGGCAAGGTGGGGGGGTGATGATGAAGAATGTTGTCAGTAGTATGTGTCTAAGGAGAATGACTGCAAAAAAGAGGGAAAGTGATGCCAATGGAAGAATCTGCACTAACAACTATGATATAAGGCTTGTAAGTTCTAAACAATATTTCTTGCAGAAATTATGTAGTGCCATTTAGAGCAGGACTGGAACAGTATGTCAAACAGCACATTTGATGACAACATGTAAACAATAAAAAAAGTGAATGCCAAATTAATGGTACCAGCATAGTCAGAAAAATATCAAACATGCCTGTTTGTCCATGAACTGTGACCATAGAGGATTGTTTCAGAGGGACAGTTGCAAATGCTTAGAGAGAGATGTTTGCAATGTTAAATAACCAAGGTTGGCTGTATGCCTTTCCACAAATGATTTTCTGTTCATACCACAACCTAGTCATCATATTCTGTATCACTGTTTGCAGGCTGTTATTCATGTATAGGGCCATACTCATATAATTCAGTGTCTGGGACAATCAGGAAATTGTCAGCATTCATTCTTAGAAAGGTAAGCCATTCCACATTTGCATGACTTAGCACAGGGCCAGATTAAGGTAACCTAGGTCCTTAGGCCCAAGAGAAATCTGGGCCGTCCCCCCTTCACCATCACCATGCCCCTTTGCCACAAAGGGACCCTGTCACAGACTGTAAGGCACCTTGGGGATCCATTTACATACAAACTGTATCTCATGTTAGGATACAGTTTGTATGTAAAGAGATACAGGCAACAGAATACAAATCAAAATTCCTACCCTTCTGCTCCCCTCTCTCAAAATCATAATAGCAACAGTGCACACTATTCTCGAGTCTCTCTTTTCCCCAAGTGTCACATACTATTAATTTCAGTCTGATAATCTACAGTGCACCCTTGTCTATCAGCCCATTATTATACAGCAGAACTGGGCAGATAATCAAGGGTGCGGGATAATAAGGAGCAATGGGATAGCTATAATTTTGTACAAACATTTGGTGGAAAATCGAGGGATCACTGTATGTGCAAGACTACTCTCAGCATGCATGATTGCCACCTTTCTTATGCTACTTAACTTACTGCAAGTAAAGTCTTACTTCCTGATACAGCTCCACCCACAAAACCACATGGGGGTTGTAGTGCTAGAGACAGACTTATAATGGTCAGGGTTACTGGTGGCCTTCAGATACAATTTGTTTACTTTGCAGGCAATTGTACATAATGGGGGGGGGCGGGAATATTGTATGTATATAGCTCCGTAACACGTACAGTTGCCTGCAAATCAAACAAATATGATCTAAAGGCCACTGTTGCCCCGATAGGATTGTAAGCATTTCTATAACACTGTAGCCTCTTTGCTACTTTGTGTCCTTAAAATGTGGTTTTGCAGGTGGTGTTAAAGATCAGGCTTAGCCATACTGTTTGCGAACTGCAATATAGTATTGTTATAGGACTTAGAAAATTCAACCCCATTTTTTCCTTTTTTTCATAACGTTGATGATCATTTTCATGATACTGATCACCCTGACCCAAACTCAATCATGAACCCTCCTACTAACTTTCCCTGAGAGGAGAACTGCATTTAACAATGATAGTCCAATTCCAGTCAAGGAGTGTAAAAATTAATTAATACATTAGGCAGTATAGCCCAATGGTTACAGCCCCAAGCCAAGAACCTGGAAAACATGTAGACTCAGAACACTTGGATTTGTGAACCACAACCTCTGTCTGCATACTACGTGACCCTGGGCCTTGGCATGTCACAGAACATCCATGTACTAATGAGAGGCATCTGGAAGTTGGAACAGGCTCTCCAATAAGCAGACTCTGCTGATTCTCCAATCCTTCCAATTTGAATGATGGGGCCCCCTCAAATGCACAAAATTAGGCAAGTAGTGGACAAACTATGGCAGGGGCCCCCCATTTAAGATTTGCACCAGTCACGCTCCCTATCAGGAACACCAACTGGGGTGCAGGGATCTGTCTTGCTACTTCTTCCTACTTGGGATACCAGGGGATGGGAGACAAAGCAAAGGAAAAGGGCCTGTTTTCATCTTAAAAGTCAGTCTGGCTGGAGCCTCCTGACATTATCAGCTGAACTTAACACCCAATCAGGGAGGTGAGATTCACATTCAAGCAGACAAAGCAAAGGAAAAGTGCCTGTTTACACCTTAAAGGTCAGTCTGGTTGGAGCCCCCTGAAGCTATCAGCTGTACTTAACACCTAATCAGGGAGGTGAGTCTCCCATCACAGTTCAGCTCCTGTCTTCTCAGATTACTCAGCAGGCAAGTCCATTACAAAAAAAATGCAGCTCAGGCAGAAAGAAATGAGGATGTAGTAAATATATACTAGTGCCTATGTTGCCTATGCCTTAATCCGACCCTAACTTAGCTGTGTTCTTGAGTCAGTGACTTTTCCCCCAGCTGCATTAAATATGCATTCTGAATATATGCTTGAAGGTGGACAACTGAAGTACATTATTGTAAGATTTTTTTTTTACCTTCTTTTTCACTCCTGGTCACCATCGCCTGAGACTCCCTTGGATGTACAGCTTGTCCCGCCCACCCTGAGATCTCCCACATCCCTAGTCCCCTCCCCAGTGCTCTGAGCACCCAGAACCCTTACCTGCAGTGGGTGCACTCTGGCTTGTACCCCCCAGGGCGAGCCCACCTCTCCTCGATGGTGTTCCTTAAATCACACTACTGCAGGTGGGTCAGGGGGACTGCAGGATATCAGTGACCAGGTGGGCAGGATCCAGCAGTGGAAGTTGGGCCTTAGTCTACTTGGGTGCAAGGTTTTTCTATTTTACTTATGTTAGCATGAATGTGATGGTCCCATGGAGGCACGGACGTGCCATGATGTCCAACGCGAGCTGAGCACACTCTCGCACACCTTATGGATGTCTGCCAACACCTCCACCCCTTGCATGTGTGACCTCCAACTGGTGCACTCCCAATTTCCACTGGGAGTCACTGCTGCCGGGGAGTCATGAACCCACCCTCACCAAGAGAGGAGAGCTGTTCTCTGGACGTTCCATCCTCTCTTCCCCATTTGACCCCCCAGCTACCTGAGTTTTGCTCCTGAGCTCGGGTCACCAGCTTGTTCCAAGGTGTGGCGTCTGGTGCCTCAACCCTCAGCACCACTGGGCTGGCTAGTATTGTAAGATTTGCTATATCTGGCCATATTCTTCTCTTTTGTTTCCAATAAAGTAATGGATCTTCCTCAAGACCAATCACAGTATGGTCTGCAAAATACTCCTGAATCACTGTGGTCCGTGAGACGGTTAACAGTTTGGCAGATGAACCAGCTGCACTTTCCTTACAGGATATCAATCCATGTTGCTGCAGGTGACTCAACTGATTTCTCTTTCTGAACCTAAACATAGGATGCATGAGAAGTAGCTGTAGGTGTTCTTTCCCTCGCTGATGACACTGGTGATTGTGAAGAATTTATAAATGTGCTATCATGTGTGTCAGAGGCACACTGTTATGGTTGGTTTGATTTTGACTCCTGTACATCAGTTAATGGTGTTGGTGGGGCAATGTTACATTTGGTTAACAAAACATCTCTGCAATACTCAATGTCTTCCCCTGCAGGAAGGATGGCTTCAATGTTACCTTTAAAGCGAGGATCTAGCAAAGTGGTCAATACATAGGTTTTATTCTGTAACATGGCATTTACTCCCTGATTGGTTGGCAGTTTTGAGACTCATGTCATCTGCCAGCATTGCAGCAGTGCTGTCTTCTTTTGACTGAAAGTCTGTGTTGATGTCATCAAGGAAAATATGAAAAAAATCTTATTTCAGGAAAAATTTGACAGAGTTGCACTGTCTGCACTGATATCATATGAAGCAGCCTCAAATGGCTCCAGTAAGGTGACCAAAGACTCTGCCAGACTCCAGTTGCTTTAACTGAGCATGATGTCTACTTTACCTATATGATTCTGCATGAGGCAGTCATGTGCATGGGGCAGTCATTCGCAGTCTTCTTCTGTTCAAGAAGTATTTCTAACATGTAAAATGTTGAATTCCAGCTGGTTGGAACTTCCTGCTTTAATTTATGCAGTGGTAAGTTGTTTGACCTTTGCAGCCCCATCAAGATTTTTTTTGTTTTTGTGGAGTGGCTGAAATAACCACATATGTTCCTAGCAAGACCTAACAGGTTTTCAACATTTCTGTTACTATTTAAGAATTTGTGGATGAGAAGACTTAAACAATGTACAAAGCAGCATATGTGTTGGCAGTTAACCATCTCTAATGGCTTTTTCTATGTTGCCACCATTATCTGACATTACAAAACCCTGGAGATAGGGAATATGGAGTAAGCCATTTCTGGAATTGCTTTTGCAGCTCCTGCAAAATTTTGACAGTGGTGTGGTTTTCCTCATAAGTGGTGATACATAATATAGCCTGCTTCCTACTGACTACAGTAGAACAGAGATTATTATCTGACCGAAAATGTGCCCGATGATCTGTAATAGTCATGCAGTCAATAGTTTGGTTGCTGGTCCATATATTTGTTATTGTGTGAACCTGCTTCACCTCAGAGAGTTTCAACTGCTTAATGACTCAGTACACGCCAAGTCATACAGCTGTGGAACAGTCTTTTTTAAAAAGCATGTTCAACAGGGAACAGTGTACCATGGTACAATGTGGTGCATGAACTTGATGAAACCTTTTTGGGCAACAAAAGCAAAAGGGAGTTGCTAATCAGCCAACAACTCTGCAATGGCTTTATTTAAAGGGACACTATCAACCCTTACGTCTCAAAGTGTCCCTAGTTTAAAAAACACATTTTATGATTGCCAGCATTCTGTAAAGATTGATGATGTAGCTGGTAGTTTGATTCTGACTCTTTTTGTTTTCTTTAACAAAATGAAAAACAGACTGCCCACCATACTGGTGTTACCACACAAACACAGGTTTGTTTACATTCCTTGATCAGCTCCAACTGCATTTTTCCTGGACTTGGGAACACCCACAACACAGTCTAGCACCTCATGATGCAGTGAGAGTTCAGAAGGCTACTGCCTCATGAGTGACTGCACTGTTTGGGTGCATTTGTAATGCTCAGGAAGTATGCAGTAAGAACAGATCCAAGATTGTAAACAAAACAAGGCTGTTTATAAATATGCATTAGCATGTATTTCATTTCCACTAAACAAGGAGACAGACAAAACAAACAGCAACATCAATGAATTTTAGAGAAGGTAAGCAATCATAAAATGTAGGTTTTTAACTAGAAATAATAATAATATAATGAAAAACAGGTTGACAGGGTCCCTTTAAGTGCTGGAATGTTGGATGATTGCTGGTACATTTTGATGTCCTTGCAACACTTTTTTTTAATGTTAGTTGGGAATGTATTTTTCATGCCTTTCTTATGGAGAGAATCACTTTGGGATTTTCCATTACTTGATGATGTCAGAAAACAATCTATGCTTGTCTGAGAAGACGGCAAGGACATATCAAGTGATTCAATGTCACTTACTGCTTCCAGTTCATTATCACTATAGACAACACCATCATCACCTCCACCACTGTCCATACCAACCAAACTGTCCATTTTTACCCTGTCCCACTCAAATGGGTACTTTGCCATTGCATGTCAAATCATTACTGATGTTGCAAACTGTGTCCCTTTGCCGTGACTGTTGCTATTTTTGCACAGACTGCATACAGCTTGAGAGCTGTCTGCAGGGTCATGATAGAATACATTCCACACTAAATATTTATTGTTTTTTGCTTTGTGCCTGTGTACCTGGCACTATTCTTTGTCCAGTCAAAGGAACTGAAGGGAACCCTACACTGCAATCTCGTTGATGAGATAAACTGTTGTTATTCGTACGCATCTTCTTACTTTTAGTATATGATTTTTTTCTGCACTTGGCTCTCATGGCTTAAAGCCGACTCTCCTGCTGGGTCTTGTAGTTTCTCCTGTGGACTAATTATCTTTAAGGACTGCCTCTGTTCCTACCGGCAGCAGGTAGATTGAGTCTTTTTCTGCCCCCTGCCCTTGATCTCCAATCAGGAGACGGAGTGTGTTTTGGGTGGGGCTGTCATGGAACGGGTGGCTTTTGGATCAGCTGCAGCATTCTTGAAATCTGTTCCTGTCATTGGTGCAGTTACTGTGTGCTGTGTGTGTGTGAGCCAGCCAGTTCTCCTGCTGGAACTTGTACTTTCTGCTGTTGACTAATTAACTTTTGGGACTGCCTCTGTTCCTACCAGCAGCAGGTGCGTTGGGTCTCTCTCTGCCCCCTGCCCTTGATCTCCAGTTGGAAGACAGAGTGTGTTGTGGGTGGGGCTTTCCCCTCCTATATCAGGGCTATTCCCTAGTGGTCCTCCACTATAGTCCAATATGCTTAAGGGCCACAGCATAAGGGCAACTTGGAGTCTGCCTGGAGTCAGCCATGAGGAAGCCATATTGCCAGCCAGGCTGCTCCTGAAAAGTGCTGAAGGAGACTTCCATCTAACAGTGTATTCCTGCAAGCTCTAAGGCCTAACAGTGTATGCCTGCAAGCTCTAAGACTTACTCTATTCAGTACCAAGTCTAGTAAACACACTTTGCTTGACTGGGTGGTCACTAATTGCACCCTAAAGGTCAAAGTAGCTAGCATCCTCTCGGATTGTATAAGTGACCATTCTCCCACTTTCTGCGCAAGGAGGAATAATTGCCCCAACCCCCCCCAAAGATCACCCTTGTTCAGGATATGTCCAGGCTCTACACTAGTAGCTTCATTACCTCTATCAATAACACTGACTGGAGCCCTATTAAGACTCTCCCTGATATCAGTCAAGCTCTGGATTTCTTTATTTCGACCTTCACTCAAATTGTTGATAACCATGCCCCACTGAAAAAATGTAGGTCCAAGGGAGTTAAGGCTCCATGACTCACTAAAGGACCTTAGGATGCTTATGTCCAACCATGACCAGGCTTGGCAGATCTATAAAAAAGTGAGGTGCCTTCTGACTGGTAAGTCTGTAGGCAACTCAAAAATAAATGTAAAAACTCTCTTCATGAAGCCAAATGCCACCATTACAAATCGCTACAGACTGAACACCTTTGTAACCCTAAGAAGTTCTGGAGACAGGTTAATTCTTTGGTCAAAGGGAAGGCTGTTGAAACCCTGAGCTCCATCACTGCCTAGGGTATCATCCTTACAGACCCCCCCATCCATCGCCACTGGATTTAATTAATTCTTTACTGATCTCCACAAATACACCTCACTCTTCCATAACTCATCTTCTCCCCCTCAGCTCCATCCTCCCCGAGCACCACTGGGGCTCAATCTGCTTTCCATTTGAAGCTGGCCTCACTCAAAGAGGTCCAGATGCATCTTGCTAACTTGAAAGTTGAGAGCTCTTCTGGTCACAACTCCTTTGAGTCCACATTTCTTAAGCTGGGTGCGCCTGCCCTTGCTCGCCCTGTTCGTGATTTATTCAACAGGTTCTTCCTATCAATCACTGTTCCAGACAAATGGAAGGTAGTTGTAGTTGTTCCTGTGCATAACGGGGGGCCCAACACTGCTGTTGAAAACTTTAGATCCATATCCATCCCTTGCCCACTGGCTAAAATTCAGGAGTAAATAGTACACATCACCTTCAGAAATATCTGGAACATCACAATCTGCTATCCCCCTATCAACATGGCTTCAGAAGGAATCACAGGACCCTCACTGCCTTGATAAAAGTAACCTCTAACATATTCCAAGCTATGGACCAAGACTCTGCCACTGGTGCCATTTTCATTGACCTTACAAAAGCGTTTGACCTGGTGAATCATGGTCTTCTGCTCCAACAGCTATAAGTTCTTGGTCTTGATACCAATGCCCTAGACTGGGTCCAAAGCTATCTATCCTGCCGTTCTCAAAGAGTCAAGTGGGCTGGTTCTATCTCTGGCCTCAGACCCATAATGCAGTGTTCCACAAGGCTCAATTTTTGGTCCTATGTTGTTCTCCCCATTTATTAATGATTTACCTCGCTTCTGCAGAGGGGCTTCCGTGCACCTTTATGGAGATGATGCAATCATCTATTGCTCCTCTCCTGATCTTGGTCTGATAAACAGAGAACTTGCATCTGACTTTGCTGCCCTTGAAGATTGGTTTAGGTGAAATCAATGCGTCCTTAATACGAAAAAAACAAAAAGCATGCTACTGTATTTTCCATCTACCCTCCTCTACACTTACCCTCTCCCCTCTTAGTATTACCTCTCTCAATGGTGATACCCTCGAGTCTGTCCATTCCTTTAAATACCTGAGCATCACCCTGGATACCTCTTTCTCTCCCTTAATACCCATGTCTCTATTGTAATTAGATCTCTGAACCAAAAACTAGGTCTCCTCTATCATGTCTGCCCCTTCCTCACTTCTGCCTCTTGCCTTAAGATTGCTTCATCGTCCCTTCTTCCTTCTTAACTTATGATGCTCCTTTATTGCTCTCAACTAATGCCACTACCCTGTCTCTCCTTACTCAGGCTTACCATAGGGTGGGAAGGTTTGTCTTGGGGGTGAATGCCCACCACCACCACTGTGATGTCGTCGCTCTCTTCGGTTGGTTACCTAATGACTCTAACTGAGGTACACCACTCTAAGCTTCATGCACAAGCTGATCCACAAATTTACACATCCATTCCTCAGTGAGACTATTCACCTAAGACAAGCTCCACAAGCCCTAAGATCGGCCTCCCTCCCCTACTCATTAGGCAAAAGTTGCAACTAGCTGTTGCCCACAAGTTCTTCTCTTCTTCGGGCATGTTGAACTGGAACTCCCTTCCTCCCTCCGTCCTGTCCTGCTCCATTCTTCCCAAGTTCCAAACCAATATGCTTTCCTCTCTCTCTGCCTCTGTAATATGCTCCTGCTTCCGATGATTCCTGATCTACTCTTATATTGCTCTATTCCTTCTCCTCTTCCTACCTAACCCTTGAACCAGGGCCCCTTTCCCTGCCCTCTGTCCTTACCATAACATATAACTTGCTATTTGTCTGCCCCAGTCCCTATAATTATCTATCTGCTCTCAGTTTCTGCAGCCTGTATTCTCAGTTTGATGAAGCCATGTATTATGTAATTACTAAAGTGTAAGTACCTGTTTTGTGATCTGTTATATTATGTTAGTATCATATTTGTACCTTATCATTATTTGTTTGTTCTTTAATTGCTGTATGTAAATTTTTGCTACCATAATCCGTTTCTTCTGCAAAATTGCACTGATCTGTATTTATTTTGCTGCATTCCTGGGCTGACCCTGAAAAGGGGACTATAATTGTCTCAGTGGACTTACCCAGTTACCAAAACTCAAATAAATAAATAAATAAATATGTCTGCCTGTTAGTGGTACTCAGTCCTGTGTAGGTGGTGTCTGTGAGTATGCCAACCGTATGGTGACACCATTACAACATACATGTCAATGCTGACAACATCGACAGTTCACTGTAATGGTCTGCCCGAGACCCCAGCAATCTGTCTCCCTGTCCTGCACCCCCTTCCCGAATTAACTTCAACTCGGAGTTGGATTCTAATAGATCGGGGGTGTGGGGGGCAGAGCCCCCACATGTGGGGTGTTCAGGGGACAAAGCCCCCGATGGAAAAATGACCGGTGTCTCCTGCCAGAATTATGTTGACTACAACTTGTGGTCGACATAATTCTGTTGTTGTGATGTTGGTCGACAATATAGTTGTCGAACTGCCATTGTAGAACTGTGTCTGTGGACATATGGCTAACAAATCCATGGCACACCCCACACCTGATTTGTGGAGATGCAAGAGAGGTCAAACTGTAATGGTTTTTCCTGTTGCTGCCTGCAGGAAGGGGGTGGGGTGTTAGGTTTGGAAACCCTAACACCCCATTTCCCTACGTTTGTTGGTTTAACCCTAACTAGTGCATTAACAAAGTTTTTTGCAATGACTTTCCTTACTTTTTGAGACAATACACAATTTCCAGAGCAGCAAAATTTCTGGTCAGAATACAGCAAATTAGGAAAAAGATGATTATGAAAACGTCCCCCTCACTAGGGCCAGGAAGCTCTTAAATTGTGTATGCTATGCTCCCTGTTTACTAGATTATTATAATAACTGGGTCTCGTTTTCTCTCATAGGGAAACCCAGTTTGTAATTTGCCATTATAAGGGAGAGTTTATAATGGCAAACACACACCAGGTTTCCCTCACTCCGTGCCTGTGCCAGTTGTAGCTCTTCCCTTCCTGACCACTGGCCGCCTTGCTTTGCCACCGGAGATTTCACCACCACTCAGACTCAGCAGTAAGTTTTTTTTTTTTTTTTTTAAATCACTGCTGCAAAATGTTTCAAACAATGCAAGTACCAGAAAGAAAAAAAAAATTAACTTTCAGCAGCCAACAGCAGACCGTGCTGAGGCCCAACCGGACCACGGCAGCACAGGGACATCTTTTATTTATATAATTGCCGTGACGAAAAAACAAAACCCAGCAATTATTTAAAATACAACATGGGGTTGTTTGTAAAACTCGAATCTTACACACACACACTCAGTGTTGGATGCTTGCATAAACCCCTCAAGCTTCGCTCTCAGGGTTTATGTAGCATCTAACACCTCGGGTGTGTGTTAAAATTCTCATTACACACACCACCTCCTGCTTTATTCTAAATGTTTTAATCATATGCTTTCTACCTGGATATTTTATACTTTCCTTTTAATGTCAACTGTAATTTTTTACTTTGTCTCTTGTATGCATTGTTCTTTTTGTATGAATTGTAAAGATGGTGATCCTTTTAAGATTGAACAATAAAGATATACCTCACTTCACTAATCGTGTTCACTATGTTAGCAGCACAGCATGTCAGTCAGCATATATTTAAGTTACATAGCCAAAATACATAGAAACATAGAAACATGGAAGGATACGACAGATAAGGACCATGTAGCCCACCTAGTCTGCCCCTTTTCCATACATAATGCATTACCGCAGACCCTAGTTGATCTGTGGCTTACCCTCTCTTCCCTATTGCTAGAGTACTCTTATGTCTATCCCATGCATTCTTGAATTCCCTTACCATTTCCCCCACTGTATAGTGTCTTATACAATATTTTAAGTTTCTCCTCTGAATCCCTTCCTTTGGTTGTCCTTTTTGTTTTTACATAAGCAGATCCTTAACACAAACTACCTTTCCACAATGTCTTCAATTTTAACAAATAAGAGATGGAGTTTTAAAAAAATATGTGCTCCTCTCCCACCAGTGGTAATAAATTGCTTTTATATTAATTTTAAACAATTAGCCAGACAATGACTCTTTTAAAAAAGCATGGCAATATGTTCCCTTCCACTCCAGCTGATAAAAACATCTGTGCTGTGCTTTCTTAGCTTTTGTTTCAACCATAGAAACAGAATCTGACGATAGATAAGGACTGCTTGGTCCACCTAGTCTGCCCATTTTCCATACCAACTGTAACACTGCAGGCCCGACTTGATCTCCAGCTTTACCCACTTCCCTACCACTAAGGTTCCTTTATGCCTACCCCATGCATTCTTGAAATCCATTACCATTTTGGCCCCCACACCAACCACTCACAGAGAATGCAATTTATACCCATAATGTGCACACAAAATTCCCCAGAAAAAAATACAACTCGCAAAATACCTCAAACACATATTTGCAGGCTTACCTTTGCCTATCCACACAGGATCCTGAACTCTTCAGTGCGTTGCCCTCCAGCTGGGCAAGCCAAGCAGTGTCTCTGTGCAGCTGTGGTAAATGGAGTGCAGCCAAGGTGTCCTCACTCCTCCACAGTAGCTAGTCCCCAAATGTAGCAGGCCCCATTTTTATAGCCACAAGGTGTCTGGCTAGTTTTTTGCCAGGTGGGAAATTCAAAATGAAAGCTGAATTTTCTGACCGATTGCCATTCCAACAGTGTGCAAGTGATGTCACCACTGTGGCAATGCAGCCAGACAAATACAACCTGTCCCATTCCCCTCCTGCAGCTGCTGGACTTTTAAAATGGCAGACATCAGGGGGTTTTTTTGTATCTGTTTGACTCCCCACCACCACCCCCATGGCTAGGTCGCACAGCTCCTTAAAAACAAGAAAAATGTAGAAAGACAAAAAATAGCCTGCAGCCCTGCACTCATGATTTGTTTACCAGGACCATCCAGGGATCATCCCATGGTGGCCCAAAAACATTTTGATAAGCCCCCAAAATACTCGCTTCTGGACAGCCTGAAATGGAACACATTTTAGATTAGGCAAACAGCTGATCGCTCCACAAGGTAACTTTGCTCAGTCAAGAGAACACCAGAAAAAAAAAACAAAGACTGGCATCAGTTACAGTTACTGTATATCGGTGTTTTTTTGTGCAAAAAGAAAAAATTACTCACCTTAGTAATGTTGTTTCTTCTAAAGGAGTCTTGCTATATTCTGACATATGCAGTGAGTCCCAACCTTCGAACTGCCCCGTAGATGAAAGAGTTAACTTTCCATGCCAGGCATGGAACGCTGAGCTTGAGCTCGGTTGAGACTCTGTCTGTTGTTCTTCAAACTCAAACCGTCAGATCTTTATGAGTTAAACTCACTAAGGTCCTGTGTGGAAGCTGTAAACCTATACTAGCCAACTGGCTACTAAACATAAAACACATTTTTTGGTCCCAACACAAAGACTCAAGTCAGGAGACCCAAAAATGAAAACACAACACCCACTCACCCCCAAAAAAAGGGGTGAAACAAAAAGGTGGGCACCTACTAAGTGCCAACACTGCACTGCCCACCCACATCCCAAAAACAGAGGTTCTGAGAGGGGCAGGCAGAAGGGGAGGTCAGAATATAGCAAGACTCCATTAGAAGAAACAACATTACTAAGGTGAGTAATTTTTTCTTCAAACAACATGAAGTCTTGCTATATTCTGACATATGCAGACTACAAAGCAGTACCTCCATGGAGGAGGCACAGAACCTAATTAGGAAATAGGCTCTGAAGCACAGCTGTGCCAAACTGAGCATCACTCCTAGCCTGGATGTCCAGGGAGTAATGCTTGGTAAAAGTGTGAACTGTTTTCCAGGTGGCTGCTTGACATATTTCTAGAATAGGGATGTCCCTGGCAGCAGCCAGGGAAGCAGCTGTACCTCTGGTAGAGTGAGCCCTCAGGCCTGAGGGGGGAACCTTACCAAATTTTTCATAGCAAAATTGGATACAAAAGACAATCCACCTGGCAATGGATCTTTTAGTGGCAGGTTTCCCTTTACCAGCCTCACCATAAGTGAGGAACAGTTGAAGGGTGTCAAACCTGTGACCCTTTATATGCTCTATGTAGTAACTAAGGGCTCTTTTCACATCTAGACTGTGCAGTCTCCTCTCGCCAGAGGAGGAATGGTCAGTGAAGTACACTGGAAGAGACATAGATTGATTAAGGTGAAAATCTGAAACCACCTTAGGCAAGAACTTCCTGTTAGTCCTGAGGACCACCTTATCTCTATGAAAAGAGATAAAATCAGGCTCCACTGACAAGGCTTGTAATTCACTTATGCGTCTGGCAGAAGTGATGGCTACCAGAAACACAGTCTTCCAAGTCAAGTACTTAAGCTCTGCTGAAGATAAAGGCTCAAAGTGGGGTTGCATAAGCTGAGCAATGCAAACATTGAGGTCCCAGGCAGGGACAGGGTCCCTGAATGGAGGGTTCATGTGAAGCAATCCCTTGAAAAACTTGGAGAAAACAGGGTGAGCTGAGAGAGAACAGGGCTTACCTGCTGAAATAAAAGCAGACACAGCTGCCAAATGCACTTTCAGTGTAGCTGGTCTCAGCCCCAAGCTATTTAAGTGAACCATATAATCAAGGACTCTGGGCAGATCAGCAGATTCTGGGGAAATATGCTTCCCAGAGCACCATATGGAAAATCTTTTCCATTTAGAATTATAAGTAGCCCTGGCAGAAGGTTTTCTAGAAGCCTTCAGGATACCCAATACACCTTGAGAGAGGTGTAAATCAGGAAACTCTAACTCTTCAAGAGCCACGCCTTGAGATTGAGAGATTTGAGGTTCGGGTACCAAACCCTCCCCTGAGTACAGGTTAACAGGTTGTAATTCCTGGGAAGACACAGGGGAAGATGGACTGCTAAGGACAGTAGGAGTGGATACCAGGGCTGTCTGGCCCAGTCTGGAGCAATCAGGATCATTCTGCAAGGTTGAGATCTGATTTTAACTAGCACTTTGAACAGGAGAGGGAAGGGGGGAAAAGCATAGAGAAACTTCCCTTCCCAATTGAGAACTAAGGCATCCAGGGGGACTGAGCCCAACACTGGGGGTCTGCAGCAAAAAAGGGGAAGTTGGTGATTGTCTGGGGCTGCAAAAAGATCTATCTGCGGGGTGCCCCATCTGGAAAATATCACCTCCAAGACCAGGGATCCAGTGACCATTATGTGATGGCCCTGGGAAATCCTGCTGAGAGCATCTGCCAGGACATTGACCTTTCCTGGGAGGTGAACTGCTGTGAGGGAGGTGTTCAGAGAGTAAGCCAGAGACCACAACTTCATTGCTTCGGTGCACAAGGCTGTAGACCGAGTGCCTCCTTGCTTGTTGGTGTACCACATTGTGGTGGTGTTGTCTGTTCTGACCTGTACAACTTTGTTCTGAACAGATTTGGAAAAAGCTTGAAGTGCTAGAAATACTGTTCTGAGTTCCAACAGATTGATATGGAGCAGAGATTCCTGAGGGGACCACAACCCCTGGGTGGTGAGGTCGCCCATGTAAGCCCCCCACCCCAAGAGGGAGGCATCTGTAGAAAGGATTAAGGCGTGAGATTGAGTGACAAAGGGAACCCCTTGTCTCAAATTGCTCTGATCCTGCTATCACTGTAGGGCCTGGATCAGGGTTCGAGTTACTGGGATCAATTTGGTCAGAGGGTCCTTTCTTTGAGACCAAAAGGCTCTCAAATGGAACTGAATGTCCCTCATCTGAAATCTTGCTCCCTGCACTACTGCTGTAGAAGCAGCCATGTGCCCCAGGAGCTGTAGAAAATGCCTTGCTGGTCGAGACACCTGCAAGGTGAATGAGGAGGCCAGAGAGACCAGGGTCCTTGCCCTGTCCAGGGAAGGAAGGCTCTGGCCTTCTCTGTCTAGCTCTGCACCTATGAAGGTGAGGAGCTGGACAGGCTCTAGAACTGACTTTGAGAGATTTAGAAGGAGACCCAAAGAAGTGAGCAGTTGCTGAGTTACCTGTAAGTGTAACTTGACTTGGTCTGGGGACTGACCTACTATGAGCCAGTCATCCAGGTAAGGGAAGATGGCAATTTTCTGCCTTCTTAGAGAAACAACTACTACTTCCAGGCATTTTGTGAATACCCTTGGAGCAGAGGTGAGGCCAAAGGGCATTGCTCTGAACTGGTAATGGACTGAGGGCAGCTCGAACCTGAGGTACTTTTGATGGGAGCTTCTGATGAGAATATGGAAGTAGGCATCCTTGAGGTCCAGGGACACTAGCCAGTCCCCTGGCCTTAGAGAGGGTAAAATAATTCCCAGAGTCACCATTTTGAATTTTGGTTTTAAAAGGTGGTTGTTTAGGTATCTGAGATCCAGGATGGGCCGCCATCCTCCTGTCTTTTGGGTAAGGAAGTACCTGGAATACAATCCTTTGCCCCGGTGTAGGGGTGGAACCCTTTCCACAGCTCTGAGAGCTAGCAGGGAAGAGACCTCTGCCTTTAAGGCAAGTGCCTCTGATGGATTTGCAGGTGGAAAGGATCTGGTTCTCATCTTTGGAAACTTTTTGAAGCTGAGAACCAATCCCTGGCTTACTACTTCCAGGACCCATTTGTCTGATGTCAGAGACTCCGAGTCCTGGACAAAGTAAGCCAGCCTGCCCCCTACAGGTAGCTGAGAATCGGCCCTGGCAACCCCATTAGGGTGCCTGCTTGGCAGGGGCTTTGGGCTGGGGGGTGGAAGCAGGCCTGCTTGTACCCCGTCTGCCTCTCCCTCTAAAGAACCCCCTCTGGGCATAAGCAGAAGAGGAGGCCTGGGCTTGGTAAAAAGGCCTATGAAAAGGCCTGCCCCTGCCCCTGGGAAGCTGCCTTTGAGGAGTGGCCTGCCTTTCCTTGGCCTGTGCACTCCTACAGGTGGTCCTACACTCATCCATTTTCTTCATGTAATTCTCTGTCTGCTCCCCAGAGAATTTCCCACAACAGGAAAATCCATGGCCTTAGTCTGGGTATCTTGTGACAGGCTAGTACATCTGAGCCAAGCCATTCTGCGAAGTGCCACATATGTAGCCATGACTCTTGATGACACATCATTTGAGTCCACTGCAGCATGGAATTGCACCTTGGATGCCTCAATACCATCAGCAGCCACCTGCTCCAGCTCCTTGGCAAGCTGGCCAGGGACCTGTTTGCTAAAGCCATGACAGTGTCCCATCTGGATTTCTGATATCTAGCCACATAAGCCATATAATTCGCCTGTCTGAGTCCCAAGGATGCTGCCATGTACTGTTTCTTTGCCATGGCATCAATCCTCCTGGAGTCCTTGTCTGGGGGGTGTGAAGTCAAGGGAATATTTGCCTTGTCACAGGCTGCAGCCTGCACTACCCCGACATGGCTGCATTGTTGTGTAAGGAACTCCATATCAGAGCCTGACAATGTGTACCTCTTGTCCATTCTCTTATCCACAGGAGGTATAGTGTGAGGAGTTTTAGAATTTTAAAAGTCTGTTTCCCAAAGATTTATGCAAGGGAATAGACAGCCTCCTAGACTCTGGGATATCCATCATTTCTACATAGTCAGGCTCCTCTTGATCATCCACAGCTTCCTCCATAGGGAGCTGGAGGGTTTCAGCAACTTTTTTATAAAACATAAAATGAGAAGGGGACTCAGAAAGCCTAGGAGGAGACACTCCTGAAGGTCTGTCTGGGGAGATGTCCGGGTCAATGGGCACATCCAGACTTTCAAATCCACATTCACTCTCCTCATACTCCTCTTCCCCCTCCTCCGGTTCATAATATTCCTCTAAATCATACTCTTGAACCGGTGGAACCGTCCGAACCGGCGCCTACCTGACGGTGCCAGTTCAGTCGGAATCGGGAAGCGACTGGACAATTTTGATCGCTTTGGCTATTTTTCCAGCAGTTGGAGAGAAAGTTTTGGCTCCACACCAGCTGATTTCCTAGTCCTTTTGCTGGAACTGACTCCTCAGAGTCGGATCTCCTTTGCCCGAAGAGTCTCGCCCTGGTCAGAGGGCACTCCTTCTGGTTCGGTTTGAACCGAACCGGGCTGGCCATCCGGTTCAGCAGACTTTTTGGCCTCCCTTTCCCTGAGCCTACCAACTCTCTTTTCCAGGGTAGCTGCAGGAAAATTTTTACAAATCTGGCAGTCTGCATTGAGGTGGTTAAACCCCAGACAATAAACACAGATGGTGTGGAGGTCAGCCTTGGCAAAGACTTCCCCACACACACAGACTACAGTGTTGAAACCCAGTGGGCCCAGTTTTTCTTTTGGGTTTCTCAGACATAGTGCCAGTCCTATCCAAACTTACCCATTTATGGCAATCCGCCAGGCAAGACCCTCTTATCGGTTCCCAACCGTGTCACGGGTCATGGAAGAAAACGTAATAAAATCCGTTTTTTTTAGAACCGATAAGAACCGGTAACCACACTCTAAAATTACAATTCAAGATTTTTTAAACACTTGATCGGTTCAAACCAAACTGATGAACCGTTTACAAGTTCCACACAGAATAGAGTAAAATATAACCTATCTAGTACTCACAAATACCACAGACAGAGACTGAACCGACAGGTTACGGTTTAATTTCGGTTGAAAACCGAGAAAATTGCACTTTAACCGACAAAATGAACCGAGCAGAAGGAGAAATCTCCGGAGCGACTGTTCAGTGAGGCGGAGTAAAGAATCTAATGGTTTGAGTTTGAAGAACAACAGACAGAGTCTCAACCGAGCTCAAGTTCAGCGTTCCATGCCTGGCATGGAAAGTTAACTCTTTCGTCTCCGGGGCAGTTCGAAGGTTGGCACTCACTGCATATGTCAGAATATAGCAAGACTTCATGTTGTTTGAAAAGATTAAAGTGCATACTATAATGGACGTAAGTAATAACAAGGCTCACTCACACTAATAGCGGCAGCAGCAAGGCTCCAACCTTGCTGCCACTGCTACAACCATTAGTGTGCCTTTGTGTCACTTATGCACGTTATGGGTATGCACTTTAAACATATTTTCGCACCTTACTGCCACTGCTACTAGCAGGAGTGTGCCTTGTTCTTATTTATGCATGTTATGGTATGCACTTTAAAGAGCTCCTGACAGCATTTTAAAACCTTGGAAAAAATGTGAGATTTAGACAGTTCAGTTTATATTTTATGTATTTTCTATAATTATTTACCTTTTTTCTTTATTACTGAGAACAGCTGTATGAAAGAGGTTTATTGTCCCTTAGACTTTATCTGCTCTTTCTGCTTTCCTACATATGACATCATAATCTGGGTTGCACCTGGAAAAGAGCTTCTAGTTATGGTGCTTTTCCCAGTTAGCAACTTTAAAATAAATAAATAAATAAATAATCCCCCCTTTATGGCATCATAATTATCCCCACAGCAACAGACTGTAATGTCATAAACAAAACTGTGATGTCATATGTAGGCAAGCAGCCAGCACAGATTGGGCAGTGATCCTGTTTGCATGCAGATGTCCTTAGTATTAAAGAAGTATGAGAAATACAGAAATAATATTAAAATATAAGCTTACTTGTGCTAAATATTACATTTTCTCAAAGTTGTCACAACAATGTCAGGGGCTCTTTAAACCTTTTTTTTGCACAAATAAACACTGATATAACTGCAAGTGGTGCCGGCCTTCTTTTGTTTTTCTACAGTACATTTTAAATTAGCCCCAAATCCCAGATTAAAACACGTAAAAAGAAAAGGTGCTGTTTAGGCTAGTATGGATAGCAACAAGTGGTCGATCATGTAAGGATGGGCCGGACAGTACACATAAAGTGCAGTACTGTTTTTTTCTGACCCAACCTGGACTCTGAGTCTGTTTTACAGACTTAGCTTCTGTACGGAGAAATTAATCAAACGAAGCAAAAGAGGTGCAGGGCTCATCAGAAATGCTGACTGGCTTGAAATAAAACAAACTACCTAACCCTGTCATCCTTCAGTGCTTTATGTCAGTTCTCAAAAGATAGTGCATTAACATTTGTTTTCCCATTAATCTAACTGGCTCTGGAGGAAACAGCTGGGCAATATATTCTGTAGAGGGAAAAGGAATGAAAGCTGGTACTAGGATAGGGGTATGTAGCACTGCCATTTTTTTTTGGTTTTGGGTGGTGGTAGTGGTGTTTAGCTTACTGTCCTGCCAACTCCTGATTGAGACTCACAGCTGAACAAAATTGACACCTGCTAGATACCACTGGCGACTCTGCAGCAAACTGTGTTTTCCCCCCTCTGGATCTACACTCTAAAATTTTGCAAAAGTAACATTGATACAGGGCTCATTAAAAGCACCAGCTGGCCTGAAACTAAATCTCCTAACCCAGTCATCCATTAATCCTAAACCTCTGTTTCAGTACCAACGTTCATTCCTTTATCCCTCTACACAATATACCGTATTCCCAATCCTGTCAGTTCTCAAAGGATAATGTATTATTATCTCACTTATCTAAACAGCACAGGAGGACATATTGATAGAATATACTGTGTAAATGGTGTGTGTGTGAGTGTGATGTGATCTTTGATGAAGCTCCTTAGCAGATAAAGTTTCTAATTTAGAACTATCCAATTTTTTAGACCTACTATAGTATGATGCAGGTCTGAAATTATCACAGCTATAATAGAGTTAGGACAACCCCCACCAGGTTCTTGAAATTTCTCTGGGCCCTCTATACCCAGTGGGGAGGAACCTGGAAGATGCAAAAAACTATTAGACAAGACATATACATCCCTATTGGCCATCCCTTTGAAGTCATGACTGTCTGATTGCCTTCTATGAAAACCATTCCCATAACCAAATCAGGTCATTTAAGAAGAAAATCAGAAAGTTGTTATGATTTCTTACCTATTTTTTGTTTGTAATCTCCCAAAAACTCAAACTTGGTGTAGAGTTTGCTTGCTTAAAATTAGATTCACCCTGACCCAAACAAGGGGGATTTTGTAATTGGACATCATTAACAGACATCTTTACACTATTAGAAATCACATGATCAGTCATTTTTGATTGAAGGTTACTGTCTATCAATAATTGATTTTCTTACTCTTTTTCGAACACTTAAGAGTTTGTAAAACCATTAGATTCAAGAACTTTAGGACTACTGTATTTCTATTTTTTTTTTCTTCATGATAGAACTAGTATCACTTATAATGTCCCTAAAGGGGACCAACTTCTCATTTGACTGTCCCCTTGTTACTGCCATACTGACCTCTTCCCAAGAATTACCAAAATAGCTAAACAGAAAAAATAGCACTTAAAATAAATCTGTAATATCCAGATAAATGCATCCAAGTTACCAACAAAAGACCATGGAAAATGTGTAACTTCCACCCCAAGAAGATAAGAAAGCAGAGTCACAACAAGGAGGAATCACTTTTCAGACTCCCTATTAAGTATAGTACGAACTTCAAGTTTCCTCTGACAAGTTCTTGAAAAGAGTCATCAAAAAGTCCTCCTTGATTTGCTTAGTGGCTTCTTGGTGCATGCTAACCAATCGATCAGGCAAGGATTTTTATATAAAACATATAGGATCAGACACTAACAATCCATAGAGTGAAGAGGTGTGTCCAAGGAACAAACCAAAGGCATCAGGCATTGTGAGATGATTGAGTAATTCAGTAATAATAATGTGTACTGAATAACGGTCAGAAAGAAATTTCTGTGGTCAGAAAATGCTTGAAAAAGAACAGCCTCGGACAACTTCCCCAAGTCCTCCGCATTCAAGATTAAGCACACAGGACTGCTATCTTCGCTAACAGTATTAGTCACAGCTTAAAAGACATAACTCATCAGCGGCTTATAGACCGGCAGTCGAGGGGCATCCACATAAAATAACTGAGCATACTATGTTAATTCCAACTCCAGTGATTCACTTTGTTAGTGGCTCTCAACTGACTGAGAAAGGCTTTGCTCAGGGAAAGTTCTGGGAGAGTTCTGGGCTAGTTAAATAGTCTAAAAAGAGCCAGAATAAGAACTATGAGGAGCACTGCCACAGATACAGCAAATACCATTTGCCCAAGCGGACCCACATCACAATAAATGACACCACACCATTCTGTATTGTAGGAAGAAGGTTGCAGCTTGACTTAATTTCAATATTTGGCAATATTACATACATCAAATTCTTTCAAAATATACACATATATAGGGGATACACGATGAGCAGTAGTGGGATATGGGAAATATTCTCACTCCTGCAGAGTGAGAATGAGAATGCACAGCTCACTCTGCAGGAGGAAGAATATTTCCCATATCCCATGATCTGCACATCATGTGTGCTATTTACACAAGGGGGTAAGAGTTTATGAAGTGTCATGGTTTTTTTTTTGTTTCCTGTTTCTATGCGCTTTTTTTTTTTGTTTTAGTAACCAGATGAGTTTTTAGGAGTAAGGTGGGAGTACTGGGCAGGTAAGTAACTTGTTCAGAGTCATACAGTATGCAAGTGGAGGTTGTGAGAATCAAACCCAGGTCTGATTTGCTGGCTGTACCAAGCTTGTTCAGAGCTCATTACGTTAACCTCTAGGCTATACTGAAAGCACTGTTTGTTTGTGGTCTGAGAGTGTGGGAATGTTTCTGAATGGGCTGGGAGTGTTAGACGCATTATGGGATACAGGTGATTGTGTTTTGCTATGCTAATTGTGTTAGTTGCAGCTTGCAGTGAGAAAGAGAAACTGCTTTGTAAATGAGTTTCATTTGAATTCATGTTGTTTTAAAGCTGAGATTAGCACAGAAATGGACTAGGAGTGTTGGAAACTTTGGGACACAGGTAAGTGTGTTTTGCTCTGCTATTTGTGTTAGTTGCAGCTTGCAGTGAGAAAGAGAAACTGCTTTGTACATGAGTTTTATTTGAATTCAGGTTGTTTTGAAGCTGAGATTAGTACAGAAATGGGCTAGGGGTGTTACCAACTATGGGACACAGGTGAGTGTGTTTTGCAGTGATAACTGAGTAATTTGCAGACTTCAATGAGGCACAGAAACTGATTTTTGAAGCACTTTCATTTAGAATGCTAGCATGAGTGAGTGAGTGAGTGAGTGAGTGGTGACATCAGCAGAGTAGGTATATTTACGTTATTTTAACTCTGGTGATGTCATCGTAAGTCATTTCACTGCAGTGGAAATAATTGAAGTTATCCCACTCATATTGCTCTCACCCCCATTATACATACATATATATATATATATATATATATATATATATATATACACACACACACACACACACACACACACACACACACACACAACATAAACCCATTTACAAATATGCAAACACATTAAGACCCCTGGGACAGCAAATCCATGTGACCTAGCTTCATCCTATGCCCTCATCCTACGCCCTCAGCATCCAGCAAATCAGGGGAACTCTGGCCCATGAGTCAGACAGACACACCCAGGGCTATATCTGTCCCTTGGACAGTCCCCCCCTTACCAGATTCCAGAACATCCATGACCCTTGCTGAGGAAAGTGTCCACCCAGGGCTGCACTCCCCACCAGCAGGTCATGCTCCCCCATTGCATTCCATTGTACACCTAAATTTAGGTGACTATCTCCCATTTCTGTGAAGCGTACCTGCCCCAGAGTCACGCCTCCAGCCATCTGTCACGCAATCCCATATAGCTTAACTTTTGTGCATTTTATTTTCTAGGCCAGCCATACATTTACTGCCACTTAAATGTGTTTACCATGTTTCCTCCACCAATGCCCCAGGGGTCTTCTTTTAGCCAAACAACACAGCTCTGCAGAAATCCTGTAATGTTACATTGAAAATATCATTTCCAATTTTTGATAAATGTACCCCATCCAGCCTATACAGCATGCTGTATGCCTTCATGATATGAAGGTGTCTGATGACCTTGACTTCATATAGGAGAGCAAACTGGGACACCTCCCTGTTGATTTCCCTGCTTGCTTTGTCGATCACCTGGGCACTGTGTGCTTTTCTCCTCCACTGTCACGAGATACTCTGCAACCATGCCACGTGTGTCTGTGGGAGGCAATGTTTTAGATGGTCTAGGCCCTTCTTGATCTCCATGATCAATCTGAGGGCCCCAAGGGCCACCAAGTCATTCCCCCCAGGTGTAGCACCAGAGGTAATGGTCAATGCCTCTGGAGCCCCAACCGGCACACTGTTTCCATCAAATGGCCCCACCTCATGTCCCCTTTTACCACCCAGCGAATGATGGATGTCTGCTTTGGTATTCCCAACTGTGTGCTGTATGGGGGAACTGCTGCTCTGCTTCAAGCCTCCAGAACATAAGAATGCCTAATGATCCATATCTCAGGGGTTACTCCAATTTTGTCCGAAAGTTAAGCAAAACCGTGTAAGCTGACTGCATAATGAAAATATTTTTTTTCTTTATGCATGCCACCTCAGCCCATGTGGCTGGGACAATCACTATTTAAGCGTGTTTGACATTCCCCACTGAGGCCTGATGTAGCCTTTAATGGCATCGGATACCCATTTGCCAACTTTCTTTATCTTTTTCTCCCTCAATCTTAATCTAGCCACCTCCGTAGCCACCTAATTTCTGAAAGAATGCGTACCGTAGGATGTCGTGTCCCCGCACATGAAGCATACGCCTTTCTGTAGAACAGCAGTGAACTGATGCCTTGTGACCAGCTTTCCATCCCTGTGTATGAAGAGGTGCGTATCCCCCCCAAGAATCTGTTGGCCAGGTAGCCTTGCATTAATGACCATGGACAGATATCTCCAACATCTGTTTTGTGCAGAGTTATGGCAGAAGGTGGCCTTCACTAATTTGTCTTGGACCTCCAAAGTCAGAAGCATATCTTGTCCTGTGATAATGTGATGTTGCTGTATTGGAGGTTAACCCTCAGTCCAGCCATGTTAGAGTCAGGCACCAGTTCCGATACTCAGAAGGCTCCAAAGAATGAGAAATGGAGACTATGCCCAATGCCTTTAGTATTTCCACGGGATCCAAAAGGCCAATGGGTTTTCTGCTGTCTCGTGTTTTCCCCTAGATCTGGCCCAACCCTCCAACTCTTCCTCGTCGTGAAGGTGTCGATTGGGTTGGGTATACCCTGTGCCTTCTGCATAAAAGCTATCCCAGCTAAATGTGACCAAATTGCCACTGCAGCCCTACACAACTGTACCAAGTGGAGGAGGTAGTCCTGCACCTATTTTTGTGCCTCGTGCAAAGACTCGCTTACCTCATGCCTTCAGAAATTGAAAAAGGCTAAGAAGCTACCTGCGTATTTTCTCCATGTTGAGGTGGCAACAGAGAGCTGAACCAGTTTGAATTTTCTTGCTTCCCCAGCTGCCATACCACTTTTGGTACCCACGTTGGTGATCCGTCTGCGTGTGATGTCAGCTGTCTGAATCGGTCAAACTGTAATTGAGACAAGGCATCAGCGATCACATTTGTCCTGCCTAGCAGGTTGTCGAGCTTTGAATGTGATGTTCTGCTGGAGGCAGTATAAGACAAACACCAACAGCACCCTCATCACCTCCTCACACCTGGAAGTTTGTGAGTTGATTATGTCAGCTACCGCTCTGTTGTCTGTGTGGAACAGCACATACCGGTTTCTCAGTTTGTGTCCCCACACCCTCACTGCCACCATGATCGGGAACAACTCCAGTAGTGTGATGTTCCTCATGAGTTCTTGCTCCACCCACTCCCGTGGTCACTGGCCAGTGAACCATGCATCCTGGAAAAAGGATCCAAGACAGCCCTGCCGAGGCATCGGTTATCAGGTCCAATTCCTTGTGTGCCCCTGCACTATCCTGCCAAATAGCTACTCCATGAAAATCCTGCAAGAACAATTCCCACACTTTGATGTCAGCCCTCCTGTCCTGTGACACTCTGATACAGTGGTACGGTTTCGTGGGGCCAGCTGTTGCAGCTGCCAGCCTCCTAAGGAAAGGCCTATCTGGGCTGACGGCCTGGCAAGCAAAGTTAAAATGCCCCAGGAGAATTTGCAGCTCTAGGAGGGTGACCTTTTTAGCTCCACTGACTTCCCCCAACAACCATCTCAAAGCCTCAACATTTTCCTGTGGCAGCCTGGGTACAATATTTATAGTGTCCAGCTCGATGCCCAAGTATGAAATGCACGTAATGGGGCCTTCTATCATTTCAAAAGCGTGCAGCACTCCAAAATGCTCCATTAGGCTATGAAAACCTATCAACGTGTCAAAACAGTTACCTGTTCTGCTGAGCTCTGTGAATAAAAAATGATTCAGCTAGTGAACAATAGGATTGTTCCCTGTGTATATCTTGGTTGCCCACTCCAAAAATGATGCGAATATCTCAAAGGCCACACAGCTTACAAAGCAGCCTATTGGCATGGCCTTGCCAAAGTACCACTGCCCCTGCAACATGAAGCCCAACAGCTCATAATCCCTTGGTCTTATAAGGAGAAGGGGGAAGCTGACTTGATGTCACTTTTGGCCATCAGTGCTCCCAGTCACAAACTGTGGACCAGCTCAACTGCCACATCAAATGATGCATACTTGACAGAGCTGTCCTCTAGTGCTATAAAATCATGCATCGATTTACCCTTTGGGTACAACAGGTGATGAATCAAATGATATTCCCCAGGTGTCTTTTTGGGGACAGTCCCCAGTGGGGATACCCTGAGGTTGGGGAGATGTGGCCCATCGAGGGGATTGGCTATGTGGCCAGCCTCTAGTTCTTTTCAAATCTAATGTTCAAGTATATCAGGCAGAGCCATCACCGATTTAAGGTTGCAAATGGTCATAGCCACTTAGGGGCCCTTGTACGATATTTCAAAGCCTGTACTAAAGACGTCAGTCAACATTCTTGTTGCCTTACAATCGGGGTACCAGGAAAGCCAAGTGATGAGGTTACTAAGACGCACTGGTGTGTTAGCCAGATTTGCCAGCTCCCTGTTTTGTTTTGTCTCCCCCCTTGACTTAGACCCATGGTGCCCTGCTGAGAATCCCCTGCAGTTCATGACCCAGTGGTCCCTGCCAGTTTTTGCAGATATGCATATATTTGCAGTAGGCTCAAAAACACTTCCCCTTATTATAATCATTGCAGGCTCTTTTCCTGCTCTTCTTATGCTCTCTTTTATTGACACCATAGGTCTGCCGGGCAATAACATGCCCGCTGTCTGTATAAGTGACAACTTTGTGTCTACCCCGTGTCATGTACCAGGCCCACAAATCCAGGTGCATGTTCTCCCATCCTAGGTTAGGCTGTTGTGCCATCTTTAATCGAAATTGTTCATCATACTTAAGCCACGCGTACCCGACAAAGGGTAGGTGGGCACATTTTATTGTGACCCAATATTTAAATAATGGATAACAGCTTCTCTGGGTACTTCATACCATAAATTGACATGTAGATGTCAAATGCCACTGCCCAGTTCTCAAAGGTAAAAGGGACTTGGGCCTCCACGGTCTCCCCTTCTTCCCTTTCTTATCCTTCTCTTCTTTGGTGAGCTCCCTGTATAAGAGGGATAACATATCAATATACTCCACCCTTCAAATTTTTTTATGCACAGCACCTGATAATTGATCCTCTAAGGGGTCCTCAACCCTCACCCATATGCCCACTGTCCATCCATCTTCTTCAACTCTGTGGGGCCTAAGGCCCCTTGCTCACCCATCTTTTTTGGCTCTGTGGATCCTCTAGTCCTTGCGACAGGCTGCATGGGGCTGCCACATGCTCACTCCTTCTTTTTGGCTCCACAGGGCCCCTGGTACCTGCACCAGGTCATGCAGAGGCTGAGCCCATGGTGGCTGGGGGGCAGCCACATTGTCTTGTCCACCTACCGTTTTACTACCTCCTATCTCCATGGTCAGAGTTTCTGGGGGATTGGAGGCAGGAGCAGTGCCCATCCAGACCTGGATCACTGCATCCTCTTCAACTGGGGCAGTTTGTTATGGTGCTCCTTTACCCACACTAGCTGCAGGGCCACTGGGCCCTGGGGAAGCGAGTAGGTTGGCAACTCGCCCAAGAATACTGAGAGAGCTTCAAGAGAAATTAGCCACACCATTAGCAGAATTATATAATGAATCTCTAGAAAGCAGTAGAGTGCCACAAGATTGGAAGAGGGCAACAGTGGTGCCCTTGCACAAGAGTGGCAGGAGGGAGGAGACAGGTAACTACCACCCTGTCAGCTTGACCTTGGAAGTGGATAAAATCATGGAGACACTCCTTAAAGAGCGGATAGTAAACTTCCTAAAGAGGGCAGAAAAACTTGACCCCAAACAACATGGGATCACTGCAGGCAGATCATGCCAGACTAACCTGATCGAGTTCTTCGATTGGGTGACCAGGAGAGTGGACCAGGGTGGGGCGGTAGACGTGGTATACCTGGACTTCAGCAAAGCCTTAGACACCTTCCCACACAGGAGGCTAATCAAAAAACTTGAACACACAGGCGTCGGTCATACGATAGTAAGCTAGATTGCACACTGGCTGCAAGATAGGACTCAGAAGGTCACTGTAAATGGCGCCATGTCCAAAGATGGTTATGTGATGAGCAGAGTGCCTCAGGGGTCGGTGCTGGGTCCAATCCCCTTCAACATATTCATCAGCGACATTGCTGTAGGTCTAGAGGGTAAAGTCTGCCTGTTCGCAGACGATACAAAACTCTGTAATAGGGTGGCTACTCTAGCCGGAGCCTCTAGTATATTAGAAAATCTTAAGACTTGAACAGTGGTCCAAAGACTGGCAACTTAGATTCAACACTAAAAAATGCAAAGTGATGCATCTGGGTAAACAGAACCCACTAATACAGCATATCCTAGATGGGCACACATTAGAGGTGACCAAGACTGAAAGGGACTTGGGCATAATCATAACAGATGACCTTAAAGTAGGGAAACAATGTGAAAAAGCAGCATGAAAGGCAAGCAGTATCCTCAGATGCATAGGCAGGGGAATTATGAGCAGGAAACAAGAAGTAATCATCCCACTCTATAGATCCTTGGTGAGGCCACACCTGGAATACTGTGTCCCAGTTCTGAAGGCCCCACCTAAAGAAGGAGAAGGAGCGCTTGGAGATTATTCAGAGAAGGGCCACTAAGATGGTGCAGGGCTTCCATCGCAAGTCATATGAATCTAGACTCAGGGACTTGAACGTGTACTCCCTGGAATAGAGAAGGGACGGGGGGACATGATAGAAACATTCAAATTCATCAAAGGTATAAACACAGTTCAGCCAGACAACCTCTTCCAGGCCAACAAAGAGGCACGTACTAGAGGGCACAACCTATGCCTGAGAGTTGGAAGGCTAAGAAATAATATCAGGAAGTACTTTTTCATGAAGAGGGTGATAGACACATGGAACAGCCTTCCCCCAGAGTTGCAGCAAAGACAGTGAAGGAATTTAAACACGTATGGGACCGACACTACAGCAAAAGCAAAACAGGCAACCTATAGGGGCAGGGGTAGGATTCACAGGCAGACTAGATGGATCACAAGGTTCCCATCTGCCATCATCTTCTTATGTTCTTAACTCCAGGTCTCTCACCACCACTGTCCCTTGTAAATGAGCCAGCCCCCGCGTTGTCAGCACTCCTACCCAGTGGGGGTGATGTGGGGGCATACTCCACCATCCCCACAGGCTCAGAAATGTGGGCATGCCAACTTGATGACTATCCACTCCATCAAGCATGGGTGATCAAATTTCAGGCCATTGGGACCACATTGGCCCAAAGAGAAGGCCATCCACTGTGTCTTTTGTGGATTCTCTGCTGTGTGCAGGTGCGTGGGCTGCACGCCCTCAATGTCGCCTATGTTAAGCAGCCTGGTGGGGGAGGGGGAGAATGGCTGGTGCCCCTAGTGGGAACCGCGGACTGCCTGGCAACCAGCCTGACACATCCTGCTTGTTATAGTGCAGTTCCTTGGTTGACGCCCCACTGGCGCCCCCCACTATGGTGCTTGTCATGGGCAGGCAGTGCGTGTTCACTCCACCTTGTTGCCTTACCACTGCTAAGCCTATGTGCGCATCGCTGTGTGACTGCTCCACAGCTGCCCTGTCTGGGTGTGGCTGCCGGGCCATCCTGTTGAGCATGGACTGCCATATGCTGTACTTGGTCTTCCTCACAGCCTGAGCCCCTAAACTGAATGTCCCCATTTCAAGGGGACTCTGTCTTCCCTCCACATAGTCATCTCCATCCATCTCATCATCACCCTACAAAGTGAGTGATGAGGCCCCTGAACAATCCCCGTCATACTCACCTGAAGATACTCTACCTGTTCCACCTGACCCACCTAGTCTTCTGGCATCCAGTTCCCTGGATTGCCATCCATCTGGGGCCTAAAAGGTGTTGAAGCCACTGTTCGACTCTCAGTCTGCTCTGTTGCCACCTGCTGCCATCTCTTCTCCACCGGTGTCCATGCCTCGTGCTTGGCCAGGTTATCTTGTCCATTCCTCCTACCTCTGGGCTCCTGTGTCACCGAAACCAGGAGGCAGGTGGAAGGCTGCCACTGCCTAGTGGGGTGCCCTCCCACCTCAACTTCCTGGTGGCCAACTGTGTCCCTGCTGCCAGCACCAGGGCTCGACCCAACCTGCTGGTCAGCTCCAGTAACAACTTGCAGCCTCAGCTCCAGTTTGGCCACTGCCTGCATCTGATTGGGGCCCCCAAGTTCCTTCAGCCACTGGAAGGCATCAATGAAGGCCCTGGCTGGTCCCCTTGTAAACAGGGAGTGTGTTCCAGGGGCTGCCTGTTCCTCCTGCATCTGATGCACTTGCTTGAATGCCATACCCAGCTAATGACTTAGGAAAAGGCAATGCCAGATGAATGCAAAACCTAAGCTAAACTATTAGCACCTTGTAATGAACCGTATGTTCTGCTGGCGTAGCCTACTTCTCCTTACCTCTTTATTTCCTATTTTTTATTTATTTATTCACATGTTTGTCTATTCAACCATTTTTTCTTTTTGACGCTGATAGCATACTACCGATGTTCTTCTGCTGCCCACTTGCCTGCCTCCCACTTCCTAAATGTGGGTCATCACCCTTCCCCAACATCCAGTGCCCTCCAGCAATAATAGCCTTCCCACCTCCCTTGTAGTCCGCCCTTCAGCCTCAGAAAGGTTTGGCCCCCCTCCCACCACCCATAAAGCAGCCAACCATCCTGCAAGCAGCCTGCCCACCCACCTTCCACAACCGACAGCCCTCCCACCTCCTGCGGATCAGTCCACCCTACCCACCTGCCCCCACTCCCCGGGCCAGCAATCTAACCCACCAGCCTCGGGGCAAAACTTCCACCATGTTCCATGCTATACTGCCTGAAACAGCAACTATCCAAGTAGATGCAGCCTGAGGGAAAGGAAGAAAGGAAAATTAGGGCAGCTGGTGATGGCCTGGCTGCAGTGGGCAGCAGGGGGTGGGAGCTGAGGGAAACCACTGTACGGATTAGCTCAGCCTAACCCGACCCCATCAAAGCTGGCTGGGTGGGTGGGGGGTGCGGAGAGGAATACTAAAATATGTATACCAACTGTATGAGTAGATGGCTGAATAAGATTCTCTCTTTTGTTTTTGTTTTTGTAGATAACTACACAAAATACTCTCTCTAGTTGTACAGGGATGGGCAGACCCAAAAAGGTCCTGACCCTTATTATCAGGACCAGGATCCATGTCAGAGTCCTGATAAGTTCTGATTTATCCTGATTCAAATCAGAACTTTAAGAAAATTAATGGCAATAATTAATAACAATCACAAAAACACAAAAAAATAGAAAATAAAGTAGTTTTTTATACCTGAGTGTGTCGGCCTGTTTATCCACTTGCATTTCTTACCCTCTGTGTAAGCCGGGACATGATGTCACTCCCACATTCTGACCCAGTAATTATTGATGTCTCCAGCCTATCCCATGACATCCTCCCCCCCAATATGCAGCACACCCTTAATTCCCCCTCCTATCTGCTGACAATCATACTTCCCAAGTATGTACATCCTGCTCCCTCCATCTGCCACCAACCACTTGCCCCAGTATGCCGGCCCCTGCCAGTAGCTCGTGATGTAGGTGCTGGGGAAAAGGCACCTACAATAACGATGACCCCTTCCCCAGTGCATTTCAGGGACAGCTAGGTAGGGTAGGGTAGGGCAGCCGGATAGGGGGGTGGGCGAGTATAGCAACTTCCCAACACTATATGTATGCGCGGGGGAGTGAGCGCACACAGGAGGCAACATGAGAGGTTGTACTGCGGTGGTTGCTGAGCTAACCCTGTGGCGAGGTGGGTGGGTTGCCGGTGCTGGTCGGCAGGGTACAGGGTTCGGGTCTGGGCGCTGGTGCATTTTGTTGTGCCCAGCCCGAACCTTGTTTTTTTATATTTTCATCCCCCTCCCCGACATGCACTCCTGGAGTTGAGAATCCTTTGTAGGGGGAGTGGGGGTGAAGCCCCTCAGGGGTGTGTGTAGGGGCACAGCCCCACAGAAAACATTAAAAGTAAGTCTCCAGTGCCATTTTTCTGCAGCGCCCAGGGTGCCACAGTGCCGAAAAAAAAATTCCGCATTGTGACTTCATGATAAAGCGATTGCATTTAGGCTTTCACCATTATCACATAGAACCCCCGCCCCTTCATCTTCTGTAACCCATCCAGTCCCAGTGAACACCCCATTTCCCTCTTCCCATCAGTTTTATATCCACCATGCCCAAGAATGAATATTTTGCCACCCTGCCCCACAAAAGATACATCTGCCACCTCCCCTGTCTCAGTATAAAATACCCTTGCCCTTTCCTCTCCATCTGGTGTTACACACCATGTACCAATGTTATTACCACTACCCCCATCTGCAGTACCTACCTTGTTCCAGAATGAATACCCCTACCCCACCCCATCTGCCGATGCCCATCTTCTCCCAGAATGAACACCCTATTCCCTCCTCTCATCTACTGATACTCATACCCCCATCATATCCCAGAATGAAATGAATACCCCCTTCCACCTGTTGATTCCCACCCACCCTGTCACAGACGAAGTGAGACCTAGCAGCCACCCACTGACTCAGAATTCACTGTTCAGACAGCACAGGCATAGAAATGTCCGAATTCTACTGTAACTATTGCACAAGTTTCATCTGATGAGCTAAAGCTAGTGAACACATCCAGAGAAGAGAGAAAACAGTAGAATATGAGTGGGCCAGTAAGGAAGGATGATTAACTGCAGAATGAATCAACTTCCATTTAAGTTAATAGCTGAAATTGCCTACACTGTTAAGCTTAATCCACACAAGTGCTTGGAGAAGATGAACCAAAGGTGTCTCATAGACAGTTTTTGTGTTTTTGTGTTTGCACATTTCAATAATGTAACCTCTACCCCTTGTGGGGGCTTACCTGTTTGTCTCCTCATTGTCTGACCTAGGATGCCTGCCTGTTGAATGCTCACTTTGGACCCCAAGACTACAGCCTGTGGGGGGAGACAGAGGAGAGAGGGACTCCAAGCCACTCCCTGCTTGAGCATGTGATTTGCGAGCTGCTGCACCTCTCACAGTTTTGGATGCTCAGCACGCCTGACCCACAGCCCATTCAGCACATCCTGAGTAAAATTTTGTTTATTTTTTGTTATAATGGCAAAACCATAAGAGTGCCATGTGCTTGTCATCCATTAATACTAAACTCCTTCTCAAATATCAACATGAAAACAGAATCTGTGTGTATACAAACAAAGCTGCTTAAAAAATGACACTAAATGGATCTAAACCAAACCAGTATCTATCGGCGGTGAACAACAAGTTTTTTGGCATTACTTAATAAACCGATTCTAAACATCTTGAAATTGTATGGCACTGTGTATTTGAAGGGTTGAAAAAGTGCTACATTCCTCTTTTAAACTTTAAGCCACGCTTATGCTATAATTTAAATACATTCTCTATCAAGCTGCCGCTGCTGTTCCCAGTACCAAAATTTAGCTGTATACTCAGTACAAGGCCAGCTTGTAAAATTAGTGTTGTACTGAATTGTCTACAACAACTTGTTCATTTCTCTGCAAATTAATGGCACTCAAAATGCTATGCTCACCTAAGTGGTGTTGTAAATATGATCTTGGCAAAGAGAATGCTCCGTGCAGCTGACTGGCAGCCCACCTGAGAACTGACTGTCATAGTCGCAACTGAGGCCCACACCAAGAACCCTCAAGTGTGCTCCACCCCTGAGTGCTTTCACATTCACTCTGTCATGCTACAAGTATGCACATTTGAATCTCTGCATGACAGAGCATGCAACCATGAGCAACAGGCGGAAAGAAGGAAAAAACACAAAAAAAAAAACTTTTAGGTGTTGTGATATCCGGGGGTGTTTGACAGATAGGATAGGGATTTATTAATTTATTTTTTAATAAACAGCAGAGTGATTTTTGCAATGAAAGTACTGTGAGGCATACCAGGTGCACTGACAACCAGAGATCGGATCTACCCGAGTCTGATGGACATTGGAACATTGGAGGTTCTGATTTTTTCAGACAGTAATATATATATATATATATATATATATATGTGTGTAGATATATGTGTGTGTGTATAGACATATATACTGTATATATATATATATATATATATATATATATATATATAGTATATATATCTATATCCATATGCGCGATGCCAACCTGCCATGTAAATCAGGTGCGTTGGCATCGATATGCTCAAATGCATGGACCAGGGTCCCCTGGACCCCATGCAGCATTCATGATCAGGGCACAAGGAAGGTACACAGCTGTTCCCCCAGCTGCGCAGACTGCAATGTGCTGGGAGCATTCCATGGGTGTGCCAGCACTACATAGTATGCACTAAACTTCATAGTGCTGGACGCATGGGTGCGGATAATGGTGCAGGTTACGGCAGCCGGGACCCTGCCATAACCCACTGCATGCCCCCACAGACTTCAACTGCCAGACACAATGGGACCAGGATGCAACTCTCCGTGCTGCCCCAGTCCACTAGGCAACTAAGGATGGCTGGGGCAGCTCCCTGCAGCAGTAAGATGGCCGGTGGCCATGAAGGAGTGGTGAGAGCTGTGCCACTGGCCGTCCATTCCTGCGGCACGACTGGGTAGGTATGTTGCCATGGGGGTCAGTGCGCTGGTGGGTGGGGGCCACCGGACAATATAGATGTGGCAGGGTACCGGGTTTGGACACAAAATTGAAAATAAGATGGTGGCTTCGAAAAGGGATTTTTTTCTCATGAACAGGGATTTTATGAATCCCTTTTTGCAGGCTGTCAAAATCCCTTTTCATAAGCCCAAATCCCTCTTCAAACCCGTGCAGCTATCCAAAAGACTGCTCTGAGCATGCTCAGAACCCAACATTTCAAAATTAAATAACTTTGGATTAATATTTTTTACCAAACCAATACTGGCTTGTCCTTTTTACACTGAAACTTTCAGACCAAAATTCCAGACAGTGTGGCCGCAGCACAATGAGAAAAAACAGCCAAAACTGGCGAACAAAAGCAACTTTTACACTTTTTTCGCTATGCGCAGCACGAAACCCGCAAATCCAGTAGAGACGAGACTTGGTACATCAAGAGATCTATCCCACAAGACAGAGCATACCAGCTTTTGTGCAAATCTCTTGAACTGTTGCAAAGTTATTAAAGTGCAAAATTTGAGGTTTAACATTAAACTGCCTACTCAACCCTAACAATAGTGGCACTATTACACTACTATATATATATATATATATATATATATACACACATATGTATATATATAAAAATGTTTTGCACTCTTACTCATTGCCTGGAGAAGCTGGGAGAGAAGGGATACAACTAAAATGACAGCTGCCTGGATGTAAGGGTCTGAGGCTCTCGGGTGCAGTCTCCACCAGATGGTGTGCAGTGGCAAGATTCCAGCCAGCAATGGAAAGCACAAGGCCTGGCTAAGCCTACTGTTTCTGATTTGTTTTCTTTTTTAATTCATTAAATTTTTGTGGGTTTTTTTGTGGTAAAATACAGGCAGCCAGGGGTTCAGTGGGAGCTAGCCGGGATTGGGGGCCACGTGGCCAGGCATTCGGCAGTCTGTGGTCAACATGTAACATCTTGTTCCTGATGCATTTGGTAGAATGTCTTATCCCACTTGTAACAGTGCCAAGGGACATCTAAGTTAATCTTGCAACACCCCCCCTCCCCGTGACCCTGGCAGAACAAGCCAGGTAGGGGATACCATATAGACCCATGCTCGGAAGGTCGGGGCGGGGTGAGGCGATGGCCATTGGAGGAAAAGCATTCAGGGATTGCTGTCTGCTGAAAGTCAGGATTGACCCTGTCCCACCTCTTATGCGATGCTACTACATTTTTTTATTTTTTTTTTTTTTATAACCACACACCACCCCTTAGTTGCTGGGTTGGAATAGGCAGACCACGTGGGTCGGCATGCACCATGCAGCTGCAAGGGGAAATGGACAACAAAGGTGCCTGGAGGATTTTGGCAGATGCAGGACAACATAATGATAATAATAATCTTTATTTGTAGAACGCCTTTCAAATTGCTAAGGCGCTTTAACATACAAAATAGATAAAACAGTGAAAACAAGACAAAACAATAAAAACATGATACAGATATAACTAAGATCAATTTGGGTAGGCTTGGCACCACAACTGGGTTTTTAGGGCCTTCTTGAAACCCCTCCAATGGTCCCACACTCCCGTACCTGACAGGGTAGAGAATTCCACAGGGCTGAAGCCACATACATAAATGCATGAGCCCCCCGATGACTGTAGAGATACCCTTGGAATCTCTAGAAACCCCTTGTCAGCCAAGCAGAGCAGTCACCTTGGGCAGTAGGGGGACAGGAGCTCTCTCAGGTAGTCCAGGCCCTGTCCGTGAAGGGCTTTATAAGTCAGAAGCCTGACCTTAACGGTGATCTGCCACTGAATAGGCAGCCAGTTCAGTTTATGTAGCACTGGTGTGATGTGACACACCCAAGGGGTCCCCGTCAACAACCGGGCTGCGGCGTTCTGCACTAGCTGCAAGTGGTGGATATCAACCCCCAGCAGCCCTAGGTAAAGTTAGTTACAGTAATCAAGGTGCGAGGTCACAAAGGTGTGGATCAGTGCAGGAAGCTTGCCAGACGGAACTAAGTACTTGACCCTGGCAATGTTTCTCTGGTGGTAAAAGGAAGACTTGACAACTGCTGACACCTGAGATCGCAGTGTCAGCCCATCATGAAGAATCACTCACAGGTCCTGCACCTGTTTAGAGGTAAGAAGCTGGGAGCCTCCCAAGTAAAGCCCAGAGGCTGACCAGCCCCCAACCCCTCTATCCAGTGACCCGGATCCACAACCATCACCTCTGCCTTTCCTGAGTTCAACTTCAGCCAGCTGGAATTCATCCAATCCTGGATTTCAGCAAGGCAATTGTTAAATACCGAAAGCACACTATCCTGGTTGGGTGCGAAAGACAGGTAGAGCTGGGTACCATCAGCATAGCAGTGCAACCTCAGCCCATACCATCTTACAATGACATAAGTCCCACCAGCAAAGCAAATGGAGCACCAAGACCACTGGGGTAAGGAAGCTGATCACTGGGGAAAAAACACAGGTACCGGGTAAGCATGACGAGCAAGGGAAGGGAGGCCACCTAACCTACCGGAGAGTTGGCAGCATGGGAGAATGATGGAGTTCAATAAAATGGGACTGCTTAAATGGGATGAATCTCCAAATTGTTTTATGTTTGTATCAGCCAGGGGCCAGAGAGAGGAGGTCGGGGGGGGTGACAGCATGGTGGCAAAAGCACTAAAGTAAGGTAAAATGAGACAGCAACATGCCAAGGCCTGCAGGGGCAAAAGGAGCACAGTCCAGGGAGCAACAGATACTGGCCACATGGGCCTGGAATGCCAGAGGAGGGGATGCTGGAAAGGCAAGGGTATCGTACTTGGCGTGGGGATTGCAGAGAAACACATTGTTGCAGTCACCTGGGGAGTCATAGAGAGCCAACAGAGCAAAGGGTGAGGGAGAAGGCAAAGGAGAGCTCTGCAGAGCTCGAACCTGGATGCACCAAATTTACCTGAAGACAGCGAGCACCAACTGCAGCCACTGATTTCTCAATCAAGGATCCTCGGAGATGCTGGGGATCACCACTGGAAGGTGTTCACCAGAAGTGAGAGGTAAATCGCCACTAGTGCAAGGTCCAAAGAGGGTGAACCCTCTCTGGACTAGCTCTTTATACCTGCCCAAGCCCCTCCCTTCTGGAGGGACCTGGGCCAGCCTCCTCAGGTACTTCCACACCTGATGGGCTGCCTCTTTTCCTGAGGGACATTGGCAGCCCGTCTCGCACAGGATATGGACCTTGTGCAAACTGACATCCCCCCAGGTGATACGCTGGGGGATCCATTCAAATATTTATTTTTTTATTTCTTTTATTCTTTGGCAACTGGGTAAGGCCCACCAAGCCCAAGTGCCTGTTTCAGGGGTGACCTGGGAGCACTGGGTGGTTAAATGACTTGCTCAGTCACAGATTATGCAAGTGGAGGTTGTGGTTATCAAATCCAGGTCTGCTGGATGTACCAAGCTCATTCACAGCTCGTTACTCTATTCTCTAGGCTATACTGCCTGCCCTAAAGCACTATAACACGCTGTGACACGCTGACCACACTAGGCAGTGACACAAGGAATTAATTCAATCAACAAACTGGCTTAGTAAATACACATATGTAGATGATACTAAACTTGCAAGTATTGCTAACAATAATGAAGCCATAGCCACTATCCAAATGGATTTAGACAACATCCAGAAATGGGCCATCCAAAGGGGGATGAGTTTTAATGCAGACAAGTGTTGTGTTATAACATAGAAACACAGAAACATAGACATTGATGGCAGATAAGGACCCCTTGGCCCACCTAGACTGCCCATTTTCCTACCTATTGAATAAGCTGCAGATCCTAGTTAACTAACAGCCTACTTCCTCCTACCCCCCGCTATAGTTGCCTTATGTCTGTCCCATGCATTCTTGAATTCCCCCACTGTTTTTAACCCCATGACCTCCTCAGGGAGGAAAAACAAAAAAGGAATATACCATATTTCCTAAATGGACTACCTCTTAGGGAATCAAATGAGGAAAAAGATCTAGGAATAAACATCAATGGAAATTTAGCCTATGATGATTCATACTGTAATAACCAAATAGCAAAAGCCAAAAAAGTACTATGGACCATATAATGAAATTTTCGAAATAGAAATGAGCACATTATAATGCCATCGTACAGGTCATATGTCAGACCATTGTTGGACTATGGAAGCCCTGTCTGGGGGCCTTTCACAAGGGGCAATATTGATAAGATAGAAAAAATAGGGAGACATACCACTAAATTGATATATAACCTAAGAACTATACCTTGTAGCGACCGCCTACAGAAACTAAACCTAATGACTCTTGAAACCAGAAGAATAAGGGGAGACCTACTCCTACTCCTGTGTTATGACATTATGCAAGGCAACCACCTTCTCAGTGAATTGGACCTATAATTCGAAAATGACAGAATGAGCACCAGGGGACATCCACTGCAACTAAGACCTAACAAATTTAACATAAATAAAAGGAAGGTTTTCTACACTCAGAGGGTGGTGTACCCTTAGAATAGACTATTATTACAGGTCCTATCTAGCAAGAACAAAAAAACAACTCACAAACAGGTTGGGTTCTTTTATCCTGGATAGAAACAGTATCACATATTATGGGTGAAATGACTGTAGCAAACATGGGCCCACCACCTTTTCAGCTCCTTATGCCTTAGTATGAAATAGAAAAACTAATTAACAAATTCTAAGACCATTAGAAATAATGGGGGGGGGGCTGTAAAGCATTTACACAGGCTAAGGATGCTCAAGGAAGAGGTTCAGTGGCTAGGCAGGGAGCTGGGGAGGTTGAAGGATGAGGGGAGGATTTCATTGGTAGGAGGGCTGACATCTGAGAGTATTGTGGGGGCACCACAGAGAAGGAACAGTGGGTCAAGGGAGGGGGGACAGGGGCAAACTAGATAGGAAGCCAGTTGATGGGAGGTGGACTCCAGTAGAACCTAGAAAAAGAGGAGCAGCAGTAGGCAGGAGGGAGGAGAAAGCACATAGTAAGGCAAAGGGGATAGGGAACATGTTAACTTTGCTAGAAAAACATGGAAAAGAGGATGCAGGAGGTGATTGCACAAGGGATAGCACTCACAAAGAAGAGGGTGTGAGGGGCATTACTAGTGGAGAGATTAAGCATGGTGTGACAGGGGAAGGGATAATACCTGGTGAGGTGAGAAGGGAGAGGGAGGTTGGCAGTCAAACAGGTGGAGAGGGAAAGGTCTTAACCATGAGAGATGGGGGGAAGACACTAGGGCACATGGTAAAAACACAGTCTCCAAAAATGAGAACCTGGATGGGGGGAGCCGGCAATGGGCATAAGGAAAGAGGAGGGGGGTGTTCTGGTGTTGGGGGACTCCATACTCAAGGGGATCAGATGGGGTGGCAAGGGGGAGAGGCACAGTCGGATATGGGTGGAGTCCATACCAGGATTAAAGGCAGACATGGCAGGACAGGCAATCCTAAGGTGCGTAAAGAGGGGTAGAATGAAATCACACATTGGGGTACATGTAGGGACAAATGACCTAGCAGGGGAAACAGTGGAGGTAACAAGGGAGAGGATTGAGGAAGTGGGAAGGTTATGTGAGGAGACTGGGGAGTCTGTGGCCTTCTCTGAAGTGCTCCCAGTACCCCGCACAAGTACAGTGAGAAAGGAGAGGATTAGAGAGTTGAACACATGGTTGGTAGAATGGTGTCGAACTAAGGGGTATGGGGTTGTGGGCAGCTGGGGAAGTACCTGGGATAATAACAGTCTGTTTGCAAGGGATAGGCTACACTTGAGTGGGGAGGGGAAGGAGGTATTAAAGCAAAGACTGGAGGGTTATATTGCGACAAGGGTGGATTTAAACTAGATGGGGGGTGGCAAGTTGACAGCAGGCAGGCAGGGATGCATAGAGTGGAGTCACAGCCTACCCCCCAGGCTAGCAGGGAAGGACTCAGGGAGGCCAAAAAAGGAGGGAATAGAAGGGATGAGACGGAGGCTAGTGAAGGGAAGGGGCATTATGGAGGGTGGTCTCATTGAATGCAAGAAGCCTAGGAAACAAATTCGCTGAGCTACAGGCACTCTTAGCAGTGTGGAGGGTGGATATTGCAGCTGTCACGGAAATGTGGGTAACTGAGCACCAGGACTGGGATCTGGCAATCCCAGGATACAAATTATACAGGAAGGACCGTGGGAGGGGTGAGATGGCAGTCTATGTGAGGGACGGGATCAAATGCACAAGGGATGAGGGAGAAGAAAGGAGAACAGAGGCAATCTGGCTGCAGCTCCTAGACTCAAGGGATAGGAAACTAAGGTTTGGGGTGGTATAGAGGCTGCCATCCCAATCTGAGGAGCTTGACAGGGAGCTAGCAGGACAATTCAAAAAGGTATGTAGAAAAGGAAAGGTGGTCATCGTGGGGGATTTCAACTTGCTGGGGGTTGACTGGAGCACTCCGGTCACCTCCAGTGCTAGGGAGCAAGTGCTCCTGGATGCAATCCAGGATGGTCTCCTGACACAGTTGGTTACTGTACCTACTAGGCTAAAGAACACTTTAGATCTGGTATTGTCAAATGGGGAGGCAGTGAGGGAAATAAAGGTAGAGGATCCACTCTCCGACAGCGATCACCATATCACGATGTGTGGGGAGCCAGAGAAATCGGTTACTCGGGTAGTAAACTTCAGAGGGGTGGACTTTGGGAGGAAGCAGGAGGTACTGAAAGGGAAATTGGAGGGCGTAAGGCATGAGATGGACGTGGAGCTGAAATGGGATATTATTAAATGGGGGGTTACAGAGGCAACAGAAGCCTGCACCAAGGCACAGAGTAAAAGAAGCAGGGCAAGAAAACCATGCTGGTTGAACAGCAAAGTTGTGGAGGTGGTGAGGGCAAAATGAGTGGCTCAGCAGAGATTTAGGAGGACAGGGTAGGAAGTGGACAGGGAGAAATATGCAAGATGGTCCAGGGAGGTGACCAGAAAAGTGAGAGAAGCCAAGGCCCAGAGGGAGCTGAGATTAGCACAGGGAATTAATGTGGGGGAGAAAGACTTCTTCAGATACATCGGGGAGAAAAGAAAGTGCAAGGAGACAATAGTGAGGATAAAAAGGGGTGGGGAGTGGACGGAAAAGGGGGAGGAGCAGGAAGAAGCACTGAATAAATACTTTTGTTCCACGTTCACAGAAGAAAAGGGGGACCGCTACCAGCATGGGCTGGGAGGGCGGGGACAGGAAGAAAGGAGGCGACAGATGGAAGAATTGAGGCAAGTGGAGTCCTAGGGGACTGAGGGCACTGAAGGTAGACAAGGCACCAGGGCCAGATGGTATCCACCCCAGGGTGCTGAGGGAGATGGCAGAGGTGTTGGCGGAGCCACTGGTGGATCTGTACAGCACCTACCTAGAGTCAGGATGTGTGCCAATGGACTAGAGGATGGCACATGTAGTGCCATTACACAAGAGCAGGCCAGGGGATGAACTGGGTAATTATCGTCTGGTAAGTCTCACATCCATAGTGTGCAAACTCATGGAAACGATACTAAAGGAAATACTGGTGTCGTACCTGGAGGACAATGGCATCCAGGATGTAAGGCAGCATGAGTTTGTTTCAGGGAAGTCTTGTCAAACCAGCCTGATACAATATTATGACTGGGTGACAGGTGAACTGGATAAGGGTCATTCGGTGAATGTTCTTTACTTGGACTTTAGCCAGGCCTTGGATTCGGTGCCTCATGGATGGCTTGGGGGGAAGCTAAGTGGTGTAGGAGTAGGGGCAAAAATGATAAACTGGATTACAAGCTGGCTGAGTGGGAGGCTGCAATGGGTGGTGGTGAGAGGGGAGCTCTCGACTCCAAGGCCGGTGACAAGTGGGGTGCCACAGGGCTCTGTGTTGGGGCCAGTATTGTTTGGGATCTTCATATCAGACATTGGACATGGGGTGGTAAGCAAGGTAAGTCTGTTTGCTGATGACACCAAAATCGGAGCAGTGGCGGATGGAGAGGAGGGGTGGAAGCAGCTGCAGGGGGACCTAAGTAAGCTACAGGAGTGGTCAGAGAGGTGGCAACTGGGGTTCAATGCAAAAAAGTGTAAGGTTATGCACTTTGGGGTGAAGAACCCAAGGAGAGAATACTGGCTGGGGGGGGTTAAGCTGGGGATCACAGAGGAGGAGAAGGACCTTGGGGTAATGATAATGGGGACCATAAACAACACTGCCCAGTGCAGGAGAGCAGCTGCAAAAGCGAACAAAATGCTGGGGTGCATAGCAAGGGGTTTTTCGTCCAGGAGAAGTGAGGTGATCTTGCCCCTCTACAGATCACTGGTAAGGCCGCACTTAAGAGTATTGTGTGCAGTTTTGGAGACCATACCTAAAGTGTCATATCAGGCTGCTGGAGGGGGTGCAAAGGAGGGCAAAAAAGATGATATGTGGAATGGAGGGGAGAGACTATGACAGCAGGCTGGGAGATCTCAATATGAACACCCTGGAGAATAGAAGGGATGGGGGGACATGACAGAGACATTCAAGTATCTGAGGGGAATCAATAAAGATGGGGCAGATGGGGTCTTTAAGTTAAGGAGGGGAAGGTCACCAGGGGGCATGGGCTAAGAATACAGGGGGGAAGATTTAGGAAAGAACTGAGGAGACACTATTTCACAGAGAGGTGGTAGCAAAATGGAACGCCCTACCAGAATGGGTGGTACCATGTAAATCTGTGAACAGCTTCAAAAGGGCATGGGACAGGGAACAGGGGAGAGTGAGGGTGGGGGGGGTGGCAGTGGGATGACAGAAGGGAGGGGAGTTGGGGCAGCTGCAAGCTAGGGGTGTTGGCTGCACACTCGAGCAGACTTAAATAGACTGGATGGTCTGTTTCTGCTGGCACATTCGTATGTTCGTGTCAATGAAACATATTAGTTAGCCTTATTACTCTAATGATCTGGTAGTCAATAACTATAATAATCAACAATTTATGATTCCTTTTCTGTTTTGTTTTTTCCTTTTTCATCCTTTTAAAACTTTTTACAACATATATCAAGAAATATGCAAATAAAACGATAAAGTGTTTAGCAGCAATCAAAATCTCTAAGTAAAACAAACCGATGGAACAATAATTCTTCTAATCATCCCTCCTTGATACTATCAGACTGTAAGAGTTCATAGCAATGGCAGTGACACCTAAAAGTTAAAGTCCCAAATGAAATCCTAGAAATATCGAGAGTCCAATGCAGGTTAGCTAGGTGCTTATTAAAAACAGAGATCGAGAATATCCACAGACGCTGGCTTCAAGAAATTCTCTGCAAAGCCCATGGCTCACAGCACTCTCAGTCTTTTTAAATGTGTATCACAGCCAGCAGATCTCTGTCTTACCCCAAGCCCCACACTACAGCACTCTCCTGTCCACTATTACACTGCTGCTCTAGTACGCCCACCACCACTCTACCATTCTACCACCCAATTTCAACTCATCCCCAATCTGACTTACCCCTCCACCACTAAAGGGAAGTACAAACACCACCTGTAAAGGGTGTAGAGACAGGAATAAGGGTACTTGTGAAAGTGTAATAAAAATCGTTTTCCTTAACACCAGCCCTAGTGCTCACATCTGCCCATGAGCTAACTCCATGTAGTCACAGCATCACCCATAAAAGCCTCCTATCTGTCGCTTAGGGACAGGGGTATATAGCTCTGCTATTTGGGGGGAGGGTAGTTTACTGTCCCTCTGATGAGACTCTGCAGCAAATACCTGAAACAGCTTTTTTTTTCAGTGAGTACGTATCTCTGCCTTTTGGGGCGGGGTGCTTACTGCCCCTTCCGACTTCCCAATTTAGAGTGACATGGCTCTTTGGCTCTTTTGGGTATGAAACATAAAAATGTATTAACCAATTTTTTATATCATTTTTTATGACAGCACTTCTATTTTGTTTCCCCTTCATGGTAGAAATCACAGTAATATGATAAGCTTTAGTCTGCTGTTTCATGAGTTTTGGTTTTCAAGTCCACACCAAATTAAGCAATGCCTCTTTATGATAAGCTCTCACAACTGCGGACACACATATTCTTACACTAACAAAATGCAAACCACATAATATGAATATAGTAAAACTTCAGTAAAACCCATGCCGTGTTCCAGAATTTGGGTACTTCTTTGTGCCTTGCAGAATTCCTTTCCCTTGTTTGTGCTTTCTCTTGGTCACTGCTATTTCATGAGTTAGAACCCAGTTTACGCGCAAATGCCAGAAACAGTTTTTTACACTTAACCTGGTGCCAGAAATTGATCAGGATGGTGGTCTGGTTTTTATAAAGAGAGCAATCATCCTTCATAAGATGTAATGTCCACCTGTTACTAACCAGGGCAGTCTGTCTAAGGCTACTGGCAGTTCGGCAGGGCACTCAATGCAGATCAGACTTGGAAGGAATACAAAGGAGAAACTCTTTTCCCGCACTCCACTACATGTCCCTCTATCTATGGCACGTAATCCAAGTGGGCTAGTAGCGCCCCTATGGAAAATATTAACAAAAAGAAAAAAACATGTGTGCTGTATTTATCTGTTTCCCAGCAAATGTGTAGCTCATTATGCTTGACAATTCTATTAATATGCTTTTGACAGAGTATGATTTTGAAATGAGGGAGTAATATTGCATCCTCTGAATCTGTTTACACTTGACAATGTTATTCTTTTATAATTACTGATGACCATAAATATCAACCAGATTACTGTTTTGTTAAAAATGCATATCAACCGGATTTTGGGTTATTATGCTCCAAAGGCAATAATAACCCGAAATCCAGTTGAGATGACACTTCATAATAACCCAAAATTCAGTTGATATGACATTCCCCAAAGAAAAGACTTTAAAACTGTTGCATTCCATTGTTTCACAAAAAGCATTCCAACTGCAGTATTTTCAACTGTGTTTTATTTATGTACAGTTCAATTTCTTCAAAAATAGAACTGCTCTCTAGCAAAAAAACATATTTTTCTTTCAAGCTGCTAGAAATACAGTCTAAACCTCCACACCAGCAATTATTTAAAAATGAAGGATAGGTAAGTTTGATGTTATGGATTTTTTTCACACACCTCGCTCTCGAGGTTTATGGGTCATCACAGACCTTGGGTGTGTGCAAAAAATCAATAACACACACTTACCTATCCATTATTCTCTATATTATTTTTTTTGTGTATGTGTGGGATACATGTATCAAATCATCCACCTCTGACACATACTATCACACAAACAATGCCAACACAAAGGAAAACAAATTAAGAAACGTAATATAGCAAAAGGAATCCAATCACTCCCTCTGAGATCCAAAAAGTTTGCAACTGCAAATCACAACAAAAGTGATGCTTGATAATACCATCTATCAGGACATCAGGAAATCATAACAAATGTATTCAAGACCACCCCAATGTTTGTTTAAATGTCAGATGCTGTGAAAGGATTTGGGTATTCAAAACAGACTCATTTGAAAACTTAGTCCGGACAAATATCAGCAGATGAAGAGATCACAATTCAGTGTGAATGTAGCACTAATGAGTGCAAGGAGACCGGGGATAGCTGACTATCCCTATGAATATGTCCATGCCTGTACTCCAACTTTTATCTTAATTACTGTCCCGATTGTACAGTGTCTGTGGGATGGGGGAGGGATGATGGACTACAATGATTTATTGAGGTTTTCCTGTACCATAATGAGGTACATGACTGATACAGTACATTAGCTCTTTAAGTTACTGAAGCACCATATACAAGAACAGAGCAGTTTCTGAAAATAATCAGAAAGCAGATAAAAAAGTGGAATAAAAGACAAACACGGGAGAAGACAAGGATCCGCAGGTTGCCGTCATATGAAAAACATATAACTGTCCCTAAATGGTATACAGAGCATTACAGAGCTAGTGTACTGTATCAGTTTAGGTATAACTGCTATACTGGAGTCAACTGAGCGTAAATACCTTGTGGCTATTAATTTCCCATGCTAGTGATAAATACATTTTCTGTTTGTTTGAAAATTGCAGGTTTCTTCCAATGATCTGGCTGGACCGCTCATTGCATGCTCCTAGCTACTGAGAGAGAGGGAACGATGTGGGAGAGATGCTGTCTTATGTCATTGTTAAGCCTTCTGACAGGACAGATGACTAGATAGGCGAGTTGACATTTCAGTATTTACAGTAACAGTAGCTTATTCCAGTTTGATACTGTATATTCTGACAGGACACTTGAGATGTAAATAAGCACATTTATAACTTTTTTTTTTACAGAGACTGTGATGTACAGTGGATTTAGACTGAAAGCATTTAGTCAGAACTGACAGTGTCATTCAATTTTTGTAGGTGCTAGTCAGTAAAATACTAATCATTTCTTCTTTTAAAAAATGTTGCTAGTTTATTTTTAATATAATGATTAAGTTTTTTTATTAGCACTGAGAGAGTGAACGGCTTTGGCGTGACACAGCTACAGAGGCAAATACACTGAAATATGAATGGCAGAGGTGAGAGATGGCATAAGTCGTGAATAATGTGCATGAAAGACCTTGATATAATTTCTATGATATACTATGATGTGTGTTAAATACGTTACATTTTTAAAACTTAGCTACTGTATGCTCACGTGAGTATTCTCCCCCCCCCCCAACACTCACCCATTCACTCACATATATCATGTGAAAATGTGTGGCAGTTCTGAATGGAGATGGCAGAATCCATGACTAATGTTAAGAGTTTGCAATTCCACATTTATTTATTTACCACAGCTTTTTAGTCTACAGATGTTTCTTCCTAACAACATGTGATTCGTGTTTTTTTTATGTGCATGACATAACTGCAACTAATTTTGGAGATGCACTGTCAGTACACAGACTGTACTATATAACTGCAGAATGCCTTTTTTAAATAAAATAAAATAAAATACGGCATCCATATGGTTATTCACTTCACTGCTTATGGAGCTTTGTTTTCCTGTGCCTTTCAAAAGCATTCGAGGTGAGTGAATTACACTGTCACGTTTATAGTGCTTGTCCTGACTACAGTGTGGGATGAGTGACTCTGTTCTTCCAAGCACCTCACTCCTGCAGTGGGAGCCAGTGAATAGCACAAGACAGATGGCTTTGGTTCTTATGATACAAAATAATTAATAAACTCACTCAAAACATAAGCAATGTGTTTATTCTGTACTTGAAAATATATATAAACATGTGCTGTGCAGAATGCAGAATTCTGCTGGTGGAGTTAGCACTGAATGACCATTCCACTGTTGGAATTTCTGCTGGAATTTTGCTGGTTCTTCTGTAGAATTCTGCGTGCTGTGATCTGCAGAATAATATTCTGCAGAACACCATTTTTCCATGGAAAATCATTCTGCAACCATTTCCGTGGAAATATTGTGATCTGCAGAATAAAATTCCTCGGAACAACATTTTTTCTTCAGAAATGCAATCCACAACCATTTCCGCAGAAAATATTGAGACCAGTAGAATAAAATTCCATGGAAATGGTATAGAAAAACTCATTCCACATATTTCTGCTGTGGAATTCCACCATCCCATTTCTGGCAAAATTCAGTGGAATTTCAGCAGAAATTTAAACATTCTGTGAAATTTTATTCTGCCAGAACTTAAAACTTCCACACAGCACTAAACAATAATTCTAGCGTGACCATGTATATTGTACCAGGTGTTTATAAAGGGCACTTCGTTACACTAGCTCTCGTTACTGAAGCACAAAATACAAGCATGGAGCAGTTCTTGGAAATGATCAGAAGCAGATCAAAACTGAAATAAAAGTTAGACAGGAGAGAAGGGAAGGGAAGGATCTGAAGGATGCATTCATACAAAAAAAGAATTTGGACTTTTTCCCTTTCTTTTTTCATATGAAGACATACTTTTAATAAGTCCAAATTCTTTTTTTTCGTATGAAGCCATTCTTTTTATGTATGGACAATTCTGTTTTTCATATGCTCATACAAAAAAAGAAAATTGACTGACGAAAAAGGATTTTGAAATGTTAAAAAAAAAACATTTCTGAGTCATTTATCCACAAATTAAGTACAGATTCCACCTAATGGAGTCCCGATGACCAACATAAATATGTTGGTGTCTCTCCATGATGTCATTTTTGTGGGTTTCAAAATCAAAAAAGGAAACAAGATGGCAGCCATATGAAAAAGGATTTTTTTCCTCACAAAACAGGATTGATCCCATATGAAAAATTATCCTTTTTCCTATGGACCAAATTCTTTTTTCATTCCAAGCAGCTAGTCAAAAGACTATACTGAGCATGCTCAGAATCAAAATATTAAAATGTAATAACTTTGTAATGGATTAATATTTTTTCACCAAACCAGAGAAAGGCACATCTGTGGGCCAAACCCTTTGTACCCTAAAAATTTCAGACCGAATTCCAAACCCTCTGGGCACAAGGTGCTGACAAAAAAATACAGAAAAAAACAGCAATTTTTAAGATTTTTTTTCACTATCCATATCTCAGACTCCACCCATCGTACCAGAATAAAACCTGGCACTTTAAGAGAACCCCCCTCCCCAAGACTGCACATGTAACATTGTGTGTAAATCCATTGAACAGTTGCAAAGATACTGAAGTGCAAAATTTGAACAAAGTCAAAATGAGTTTGTGCTCATCTGGATACAGTTCTTATCCCATGGAGTCTAGGTTGGGTGCTGCTATTAGGAAAGATACAGAGCAATTTAACTAACTTCCAAAGAAGAAAATCATGGTATAGCAACACTTCCAGAAAATGAGATCCAGGAGACTGAATTCCTTCTAACCAAACCTCATTTTACTAACAATAGACAGTCATATATACAATGCAGTGCAAGAAAACACACATAAATCTTATTTTTGGCAGTTCCTCAAATAGTTCAATCTTCTTGGCTTAATTGCTTACATCCATTATTGAATTCTGCTGTTCTTGAATCATTGTGCTTTTTACATGCCAGTGGGGAAGGTTAGGTGTCATTCAGATTCTGTTTGCTGTGATCCCTTTACTAAGGCCAATTTCTTGGTGAATGCACCATTCAAAGCTGCCTTATGTGAGTGCGCAGCATGTGTACCCTTCACAGAATTGCTGACATTTCAACGTAATGACGTCTTCTTCAGAGTGCTCAGCAAGGATGTCAGCAGCTGCCTGTGCTCCCTGATCTCCCCCAAGTATGTGTAAATTAATGCTCTGGTCCTATCACACCCACCCCAGATTTCTGATCTGACCTGGTAAAACTGCATAATAGTCCCTGGTGGTCTAGTGGAGCCCCCACCCTCTCCACCCTGTCTGGCATCACCCAACCTCCCCACTCCACCCCCACTGATACCAGCATGATCTTTGACTGGCACAGCCCTCCACACACCACCACGGCCAGCTGAAGAATGCATTCTCAAGTACTGTGTACTGTATACTATACTCATAAATAGTTATAGGAAGTTAGAGTATATGTTTGAGGCATGTATATTATCTTATGCAGGATCTTACTGTAGATGAATAAACAAACTGCCAGCATAGCCTTGTAAGACGGTGCTAGACCTGTAGCTTGACCTTGTGTCACCACCATGGTAGCAGAAATCAGTTTGTGAGCTGGTGGTCAGTCCAGCTAGTAGGTTTTCAAAATGTGTTAGTTCAATATTTTAGTGGCTATCATTTTCTAGATCACTTCATGGGCAGGTACCCAGTTGGCTAGCAAGTATCAAAATATTATAGCAAAACCAACTGCTTTAGTAACCACTGACCATCTGGCTAACTGATTTTTCCCACCCTAGTCACAATGGTAGGGAAAGGGTGTGGGGATTAGGGTAGCTATGTATCAGTTTTAATATGTTGATACTGTATGAGGTACCATACTCTTGATGTATGGCCCTGTATCTAATGACTGTTCTTGAGTCACACAGGGGACATAATAGGGTGGGTGGGAGTTAGACATAAGAATTCTAATAGCACATTTCCAAACTTCGTGGACATTGTGTTTTCAACACCAGTAGTTTATTTCCAACCTTTGTGTGTTCTGTGCGGCAGCAACTCTAATGAGCATTAACATAGTTATTTGCTATATACAGATTATATATATATATATGTATATGGCAAAAAATGTAATGCACCAGTTAGGGTTAAGCCAACAGAAGTAAAGCAAATAAGCCCTGGGGGTCTTCCTTGGAGTGATCAACCCTATCACTCACCCCATTCTCATATAGTCTAAACATCTGAGCTTATTTGCTGATGGAATGGGGGGAGGAGCATTAGGGTTCACATCCCCAAGGAAGACCCCAAGCCTGATTTGCCAAGACTCAGGACAGCCAAAACTGTAAAGTTTTTTTTTTCTTTTTGCTGTTTGCAGGATGGAGGTGGGGTGTTAGGGGCGGAAACCCTAACACCACATTTCCCCACTTTTCTCAGTTTAACCCAACTGGTGCATTAAGAAAAGCGTTTTCTGCAATAAATTGCATTTCTTTTTGAAACAATAGAATCATATTAGGACCTGCATGAACACATCCATGTGATTACAGAAGTGCAGGGCCCTGTTCCTCCAAAAAAGCAATTTATGTGCTTCCTTGTAAATTTGTTTTTCTGGAATGGATCATTTTGAGTTCTAATTTCTTAGGCACTAGTCATTAAGATCTTTCTATTGATACATTGTCCATTAAATCCAAAGACTAACAGAATTACAGCTTGTTATAGTTGGCATGTTATCCTATGGAATTGTAATTTTTTACTTTTATGGTTTTGTATATGATCCCTAAATATTTTGGGGGGTGTTATGTGTTAATGTTGTAGTACTCGTAAGACATTTATTTTGATATACAGATTGTCCTATAACTGCATATATTGATGGAGTTATGGCTTTTTAAAGTTTAAGTATTGGAAAAAAACACAATCTAAATTCTTTTTTCGTATGAAGGAATTTTTTTTCATGGAGTTGTGTTGTTCATACAAAAATAGATTACGTCATAAGAAAAATAGAATCTGAAAAAAAAAAACGAAGTCCAGATACTTTTTTTGTATGAAGGGAATCTTTTTTCATATGGCCCTATTCTTTTTTCATATAGCCATACAAAAAAAAGGCATGAAAGAAGATTTTAAAATGTGTTAAAAACATATTTCTGTATGATTTTTCCAAAAACCTAACTGCAGCGTCCACTTAAGAGGGTCCCAACTAGCAAGATACATGTGTTGGCATCTCTACAGGATATCATTTTTATGGCTTTTCAAAACTTTTTTTTTTAAATAGAACCAAGATGGCAGGCATACAAAAATGTTTTTCCCACAGAAAAAACTATTTCCCCCATACGAAACAGATTTTTTTTTGTATGGGCAAAATTCTTTTTTCATAGGAAACAACTATCCAAGAGACCATACTGAGCATGCTGAGAACCAAAATTTCAAATCCTTATAACTCTGGAACAGATTCATATTTATTTCACCAAACCAGTGAAAGGCATCACCCTGACCCAAGCCCTTTCTGCCCTGAAAATGTCAGACCAAAATTTCAAATCATATGGGCACTAGCCAATGACACGAAAACAGCAACCCCTCCCCTCAATTTTTTTACTTTTTTTTCTATCCAGATCTTGGAATCTGCACATCTAACTGGAATGAAACTTGGCAAGTGACACCTTGGCACTGAAACTGCGCATGAAAAATCTTGTGCAAATCTGTTCAAAGTGCAAAGTGGGGTTTAACATTAAACAGCCTACTCAACCCTAACTATACTGTAGTGGCATGGTATTTTGTATAGGCATGGTTGAGCCTGTACATTATGGTTGAGGAAGCACTTTAATGTTAAACCCCAGTTTTTACACCTTAATAACTTTGCCCTCGTTCAACTGATTTACTTGAAATTTGAAAAAGTATCCTGAAAATGTGGCAATTGGGTCACCAGGGAAAAAGTTGCAGAGGGACAAAAAACACAAAAATCACATAAATTAAGACCTTTTTTGCTCACCTATAACTAAACAAATTAGGAGGATTTGAAACCTGAAATTTGCAGGTTTGATAGAGTTTGGCATAAGGTGTGTGGTTTTTAGCTCATAAACTAAAGTTGTTTTTGAAATCTTTAAGAAAAACAGTTCTATTTCTGAGAATGCACCAATAGAAAAATTGCATTCTGAGGAAAACTGAATGTTTACAACCACATTGTTTAATGTGGTTATTTTATGATAATGCATTTGTGTATCAGCTGGCAGGGCTGCTTCCTTATGTGCTTATTATGTTTTTCTGTGTTCATTCAGCGGGGACAGGGATATGTGTTTGTGCATAGCTCCACACCTGCTGAACGTTCTGTGCATGTATGTTTGTTTTGCTTTCCCCAGCCATCCACCATTAGCTGCATGGGTAGCTTCCTTAATTTTAACTGGACATGGAGGTACTCAATTCCAGTAGCAGCTACATGTATTGTATTTTTAATTATTTTGACACCCGGGTGCCCACCCCCTGTACTTGTTCATCTCCCTTCCTCTGTTTTCCTTTCTGACCACCCACCCCCCGACACGTCAGTCTGCCAACATTGGGATGCCCAATCCCTGGTGTCAGCATAGTCCAATCCCCAACCCAGCAGTCTGGAATACCAGAGTTCCTACCTCCAGTGCCCCCAAGTATCAAACCACCCTTGGGGTGCCAATTCCCAGTGTCAGAGAGCCTGCAATAAAGAAAAAACATCCTGTGACATCTTTTTTTTTTTTAAAGCTGAAATAAAGAAACTGGTCCCTCATTTTCTTCTCTGCTGTCTACACCCCCACCAACGCCACCCCATCTCCCCACTCAGCACCCACCACCCCTCACCCCCTTACCCTATACTTACCTCCAAGAGGTCCAACACCATCATCCACTCTGGATCAGAGACACGTCTTCACTTTTAAATGCTGGACCAAGAATTGAAGAAATCAGGTAAGTGCCAGTTAATATATTTCAATGCATTTTGAACTTTTACTCATAATTTGGTAATTTTTTAAGTATTTTTCACCCAATTTTTCAACATGGCTTTCTTGTGACTCCACCTCATAAACAAGGTAGATGTGATTTTTAAAATCCAGCCCAAAAGGGGATTTCATAGTCATTCCATAAAATCACCTTTCAGACAGGATTTAAAAAATGTTCACCTACCAGGTTCATGAAGTGGGTCATATGAAGGCTATGTTGAAAATCTGGGGTAAGAATATTAAAAAAACAACACAGTTATGAAATACACTGAAATTTTTCAACACTCACTTATTAAATTTGGTAATTGTTTTTAGCATTTTGACCACAAATTTTCAACATAGCCATTTTTCACACCACCTCATGAAGGTAACAGTATAACACAGTGGGTTAAGGCTCTGAGCTGCAGATCAGGAGACCTGGGTTTGAATCCCACAGATGCCTAGGTGCATACTGTGTGATCCTGAGCAAGTCACTTAACTTCCTTGTGCTCCCAGGTCACATCTGAAAACAAGCTTTGGCTTAGTGTGCTACTCCAGGTTAAACAATGTTCCCTTTCCCTTCCCCTAACAGCTGTCATTTTTCAGATCCTGGCCAAAATGTGGTTTTACACCTCTGGCATAAAATGTTATTTCACTCAGGATTTAATATATTCACCTACCAGGTTCATGAGATGGGGTCAATAAAAAGACTGCTGAAAATGCAGGGTCAAAATATTTAACAAAAAAAGTTATGAAGGTGTGTTGTAATTTTTCTGCAGTCTCTCAGAACTTGGATAATTTTCAACATTTTCCCCTCAAATTTTCAGCATAGCCATTTTTACACACCACCTCATGAACCTGACAGCTGTTGTTTTTCAAATCCTGGCCAAAATGTTATTTCACACTTATTGCACAAAATGACATTTTATGCAGTATTTTGTAAATGACACCTGTCATGTTCAGAAGGAGTGGTCATAAAAAGACTTTGTTGAAATTCATGGTTCAAAATGTCACAAAAAGTAATAATGAAGTAACCTTGTTTGCAGGGATGGCCATTGGCTCAGTGGGAATCATGCTGCCTTCCTGTGCCAGTGACCTGAGTTTTGGTGCAATCTCAGTGAGCCAGTTAAATGGGCTGAGGCTGGGGAGAAGCTGTTGCAGCAGCACTGACCCCAGCCTGAGGAGGGACAGAGCAGTGTTGGCATACACATGACACCATGTGGTGGGCCAGGGAGCCTTCCCTGACAAGGGGTTGACATGTGTGTTGAGGCCTGATGGGCCAATGCACTGTGTCAGGACTATCTCCAGTATTCTATTTATTTCATTTCATGTAGGTCCCTTTGGGACCTGTGCAAATGAGGAAATGAGTCCACAATCAGAAAAAGAAGGGAAATTAAATGCTAAAAACTATGTTAATGCAGACATTAGAGCTGAAGAATGCAAAGTGCACAAAGTAAAGAAATGGTTCTATTAAAAAACACTAAGAAGTGTAAGGAAGGTGTACATAATTGTAGAAATGATTTCTGTAAGAAGAAGCGTGAGGCTAATCTTATGGATCCCAGACATTTTTGAAAGTCTTTAAGAAGCATGATGGGAACTGAAGGGCAAAGTGATATTAATGAGATAATAATCAATGGTAAATTGGACTCTGATCCTGTTAGCATAGTTCATGCTTTTAACAAGATCTTTACTGATTTGACTTCCTACAAAGATAATGCAACTAAAAAGAAAACTCCCCTGCTTCAAATTTCGGTATAATGGGTGATACTCCTTCACCCTTCAAAATTAGTTTCCCTAGCCAACATGCTGGCACAGTGCATGGTGTCCCCCTGCGACACTGATGTCCTGGGTTCAGGAAAAGACCTGGGAAGTTGGAGGGCCAGCCAGGGAAGAAGGATTGAGCACCCTAGAGATGGCTCTCCTTCTCCAGTGGGAGGGGGGCTGAGTGTCCAACGCAAGTCAGACCCCTAGCTGAGGCTGGAGGTCTCACAGCAACTGGTGCCTGGATTACCTAGGAGATTTGTGGTCACTGGCATCATTGCATGTCATACCTCCTCCTTTACAGGCCAAAAAAACAAGCAGCAACCACCATCCATGATGTCCTGCTCGCTTCCCTGGCCCCGATCGTCTGCTCTGGCACTCCCATTTGGATGACCTATTCCGTCATCTACTTATCCTCCATGCCCCACCCTGGGAGACAAGCCAGGGAGGCAGTGCCGGTTGGCACCCTTGCCGGCATCCTTTTCCCATCATTGCAGGATCAAGCTGGTGAGATGGCCAAGCCCTGGGGGGTAATTCAGGGGGTATCACCTGCTGGGCAGGTCCCAAGGGGGGGTGAGGACAGGGTCTGGGGATCAGTGAAGGGCTGAGGTACTAAGGCAGCACTGCAACAACAAAAAAAATAGTTCCTCTAAAAGAAATAATTCCTCTTCGTATTTTGGTATATTGGATGATACCCCTTTCCTGGGGACACTGCCAAGCCTAATTTTTATTTTCAAAGTTTAAAAGTATTTGAGGTTTTGCTGCAACTGAAAACATTGGATCCCAGTAAAAGTAGCCGCTACATTTAACTGAAGCCTAGATTTTTATGGCTGACTGCATATTTCATTGCTGCACCTCTGCCTAATTTGTATAATACTGTAGGTCTCTGATCACAGGTATTGTTCCTAGGAAATGGAAGTTATCTATAGTTGTCTCAGTTTACAAAAATGGTGATTTGTATGAACTGGACAACTATCACTCAATCTCTATTCTGTCCCCTCTTGAGAAAATCCTTGAAAAACTTGTTTATGAACAGGTTCTGGGCTATTTGGGGGATTATGATTTACTTTGTGATGAACAGCATGGATTTATTCCTTGTCATGGTACCTTGATGGCCTTGGTCAGGTTCACAAATGATGTGTAACCTGACCATGAATAATGGGTGTCTGACTGATGCCATCTTCGTGGGCCTGACCAAGGCCTTTGACTTGTTTGATCTTGACCTTTTATTGAGAAGATTATCTTGTGTTGGGATCTCCCTGGTTGCCTGAAATGGTTTGCAAATTATCTTGACTGTTGACAACAACTAAAGCTGCATAACTCAAAATCTGGTTTTCTTCCACCTTCCTCTGGTGTACACTGTGGCTCAAGCATTGGGCCAGTTTTGTTTTCTGTTTTTGTTAACACCATGCCTCAGTTACCTTTGAATAGTAACCTTCTGCTTTATGCAGATGATTTAATTATTGACAAACATTCCCCTAATGTTAATGAGTTGAATTATGCGTTAAATGCTGATTTTTCTCATATCTATTTGGATGCTTGATAGTAAACTTGTAATGAATGTTGGCAAAATCAAAGCAATGGTGCTAGGAACAAAACAGAAACCTGCTGATTTAAACAGAGAGCTTAAAGTTCAGAGTTTGAAAGGAACCCCAGTTGAAGACTTGTTTATAACAATTAGAGATGCAGCAACGTCTTACTCTGCTTGTGAATTTTCAGCAAAGTCGTCGAATTCTCCTCTATGGAGCAGTTTCTGAAGTTGCAGCTATAAACTAAAAATTCACCATTTGTAATTTTGCTTTGCTTTGGGGGTTTTTAAGTGCAAATTGCACTTAAAAAACCAAAAAAGCAAGGAGAAATTACAAATTGTGAATGTGCTCCGCTAATCGCCGGCCCCAATAAAAAAATAATAATAATCTTAAATCCCTGATGTCTAGTGGACCCCCCCCACCTCACGGATTGCAGGCTCCAATATAAAAAAATTATCTTAAATCCCCGGTGTCTAGTGGACCCCCCCATCCCACCAACTGCCATCCCCAATATAAAAAAAAAATTATCTTAAATCCCTGGTGTCTAGTGGGCCCCTCCCCACATGCCTCCAATCACTGGCCCCAATATAAAAAAATTATCTTAAATCCCTGGTGTTTAGTGGACTCCCCCCCCACACTCCTCTGATCACCAGCTCCAATATAAAAATAAATAATCTAAATCCCTGGTGCTAGTACAATCCCTACACTGCCGATCACAGGCCCCAATATAAAAAAAAATTATCTTAAATCCCTGATGTCTATTGGACCCCTCAACTCTGCCAATTGCAGGCCCCAATATAAAAAGAAATAATCTAAATCCCTGGCACCTAGTGGACCCTCCACCTGGCCGATCACTGGCCCCAATAAAAAAAAAAATAATTTTAAATCCCCGGTGTCTAGTGGACCCCCCCCACCCCATCAGATAGTGCTCTTCCCCTCACCCCAACCCAGAGCAGGCCACTGGACATAGCTCCCCCCCCCTCCGCTGCCGGGTAGCCCGACTGGATCTTCCTCAATGAATGAGCGCTGCTTGTACAAGCACATGCTCATTCACTGACAGTCAGCCAGCTCTGCCATCTTTGTAGGGACATTTTCAGGGGCTAGAGAAGGAGTGGGATGCTCCAGGGTCCACAACGCCATTCCTCATGCTGCCCTCCACCCACTGGCACATGTAGCAGGCTCCTTCCCTTCTCTTGTCCCTGAAAATGCCCCTCTCCTACAATGACGAAGTTGGTTGATGAATGAATGAGAGCATGCTTGACAAGCACCCGCCATTCATTGAGAGGTCAGTTGGTCTGCTGGCCATGAAGGTGAGTGAGGGCTGTGCCGTGTCCTGCTTGGGGTCAGGGTGGGGGGGAGGTTGGGGGAACTACCTGATGGGGTAGGGGGGTCCACTAGACACCAGGGTTTTAAGATTATTTATTTTTTTATTGGTGCCAGTGATCAGCGGGGTGGGGGTCCACAAGACACCACCAGAGATTTAAGATTATTTTTTTTTTTTATTGGGGGTGGCAATTGGCAGTGCTGGGGGATTCACTAGGCACCAGGGATTTCCACTAGAGGGGATGATTTAACAGCAAACACTACTACCCCGCAAAAATGTCAAGTCTGAGCTCTGCCGGCAGAGTTACCATATCCACATTTTGCAGAGTTTGTTTGGGAAGGGCGAAGATGGGCTTGGCACAGTGATCCACACTGTGAAGTTGGGAAGATGCATGAAATATCTAGCAGAGCAAATTTTCCCCACTTCGCACATCTCTATAACAACATATGTACAGTAGGTTTGCATTTTAAGCCTCCTGACTGACAAATCGTTATGACTTACACAATAAAGTCAATTGGTTAGCACCAAAAAAGTAAAAGATTATTTGATTTGGAAGTATTATGTTCAATATACAAAATTCTGGTAAACCAAAAGGCCTTAGGCAACTTCTCCATGTCCCTTGCACTGTTAGGTCTGAAATCCTCAGATCTGTTGATTCAGAGTGTCCATTGACAGAGGAGAGAGTCCTGAAGGAACTCTCAAATCTGAAAGTGGATAAGGCAATGGGGCCAGACGGGGTCCATCTAAGGATACTAAGGGAACTCAGGGAGGTGCTGACTGCACCTCTGACAGTCCTGTTCAACCTCTTACTGGAGATGGGACAGGTTCCAGGGGACTGGAGGAGGGCAGATGTAGTCCCACTTCACAAAAGTGGTAGTAGGGAGGAGGCCGGCAATTACATGCCAGTCAGCCTGACATTGGTGGTGGGGAAAATTATTGGAATCAGTACTGAAGGAAAGGAGAGTGGAATATCTTGAATCCAGAGGCTTATAGGACATTATACAGCATGAATACATGGAGGGGAGGTCTTGTTAAATGAATTTAATAGATTTTTTTGACTGAGTGACCAGGGAATGGAATCAGAGTGGAGCGGTAGATGTGTCCCACCTGAATTTCAGCAAGGCCTTCAACACTGTCCCACGTAGGAGATTAGTAAGCAAGCTGGGTAGCCTAGGAGTGAGGCCAAAGGTGGTACACTGGGTAAGAAATTGGCTAAGAAATAGGAGACAGAGGGTGCTGTTAAATGGAGTTCACTCCAAAGAAGGGAGGCTGACTAGTGGGGTACCTCAGGGATCTGTACTGGGACCAGTCCTCTTTAATATCTTTATTAGCAACATTGCAGAGGGGCTGGAGGGAACAGTCTGCCTGTTCATGGATGACACTAAAATGTGCAACAGGGTAGACATTCCATGGGGGTGGCAGAAAAAAAAGGGGGATATGAAAAGGTTAGAGGAGTGGTTAGGGGTATGGCAACTGGGCTTCAGTGCCAAAAAGTGTAAAATCATGCACATGGGGCACAGAAACCCAGGGGAGGAGTACACAATGACAGGAAAGGAGAGGTATTGATGACCACAAAAAAAGGAGAGACCTGGGAGTTATCATATCTAATGACCTAAAAGTGGCTAGGCTGTGTGACAAGGCACTCAGAAGAGCTAGCAGGATGCTGGTGTGCATAGGGAGGGGGATCACCAGGAGAAAGAGGGAGGTGATGTTAACCCTGTGTAGATCACTGGTGAAACCTCACCTGGAGTACTGTGCCCAGTTCTGGAGACCTCATCTCTGAAAGGACATAGAAAGAGTGGAGGTGGTCCAGAGAAGGACAACTAAAACAGTGTAGGGTCTGCATCAAAAGCCCTATGAGGAAAAACTGTAGGACCTTAATAAGTATTCACTGGAGGAATGGCCAGAGGGAGGATATGATAGAAACTTTCAAATACCTCACAGGTATAAATAAGGTTCAAGAGGGAAGAATCTTTCAGGAAAAAAGATGCTCAAGGACAAGGGGTCATGCTAGGAAGCTGGAGGGGGGTAGTCTCAGGGGAGATGTGAGGAAGCATTTCTTCATGGAGAGGGTGGTGGATGCCTGGAACAGCCTTCCAGCGGAAGTGCTGAGGGCAAAAGCTGTAACAGTGTTCAGGAAAGCATGGGATATGCATAAGGGAACCTTAGTGATAAGACAAGGGGAGGGGGATAAGCCGGAGATCAAGTAAGGTCTGTGGTGATTCAGCAGGTAGGGAAAAAACAAACAGACTAGGTGGACCAAGCAGTCCTTCTCTGCCATCGAATTCTATTGTTTCTATGTAGTGTCTGGCATTACCTTTTGCTATGGTCTTGCAAGGGCAGAGATCTTTTGCATATCTAGGACCTAAAAACTGGAATACAGATGTCCCTAAGTCTCAGACAAAGATTCAGTTTAAAACTAGGTTAGAACACCATTTAACTTGCTCGTTCTAAATGCAACTGTTATGATTGTTTTTTTTTTATTTTACTTTATTTTGTCTTTACTTTTTTATTGTGTTATACATTTCTGTACATTTTACACATAATTTGTTGTTATATTTATATGCTGTATGGAGTGTTCATTGTATGTTTTTAATACATTGCATCTTTGTACCCCGGTCACACCTGAAAATAGGCCTTTGGCCTAGCATGGTTTACCCAGTTAACAAAAACTAATTAAATAAATACATATGCCCAGACATGTATTGTAGCACCATTATTGATGATTGAGTATTGCTGAAGATGTTTCTAAATATTCCGCTGTGAAAACTGGCAAACAATAATTGACTTCATTGCTGCTGAGCAGTATTCTACTAGAACAGGGACCACGTTCGCTTACTGACTTTACTGCTACTGTATGGGAAATTGTTACTGCATTATCTGCACCAAGAAATGTGATGCCTATGTTTTACTATTTGCCTGCAGCCTACACTGTGGTTTAGATAAGTTGTTATGATGTAGAACGGGGCCACACCTATGGAGATCCTTGGAGACTGCATGGATGGTTTCAGGAGGAATGTCTTGCTGCCTGTAATGTCTGATGCTTACTGTCCACTGGGAGATGTACCTGCAGGCTCCATTTCACGTAAGTGGTAATAGAGGATTTAAGTGTTAAATTATGCCCAGAAGTGCCTGAATAATCCCTTCGCATGCGTGCAGGCATGGCGAAGTCACACAACTACTGCTACTCATTATTTGCTATATAGAACTACTGTATCTCAGTTACTACTACAGTAGTGATCATGAAGGAGTTTCACATTGCTGTGAAGTACTACAGCAGTGGAGGTGTGCATGATCCAGCAACACCATTGTTTTCAATAGGCATTTAATCCTTGTGGTACCTTTAGGCACACTGCAGTAAGGAGCAACTTTTTCATGACCACCACTCTAGCTGTGATAGTCAGATTTGCTCTATAATTGTTCAGTGCCCGAAGACCCATGGTGCACACCTTGCTGTCATTTATTCTGTGGGATTAACTGAGAGACATAGAACTGTTAAAATGTCTTTCCACCACAATGGTATTTTCTCAATGAGACCTTGAATGGCATATCGGTTATGGAATTATCCTCAGCTTTCTTAGAGTAATGGCTTAATTGAAAGTGAATGGTACATTGTCATCTAAAGCTTGTAACTGTTTTTGCAACCAATAGTGCTTGGTTCCCCTCTAGGTTATAATCCCCAGACCCATGATTACATTTTCACTAAATATAATAGGCAGGGGAAAATGGGAAGACTAGGTGAGCCAAGCAGTCCTTATCTGCCGGATGTTTTTATGTTTCTATAAATGCATTTGTGGTATGCCGTTCCTCTTTGAGAGTCAAGTGTCTCTGCTCGAAAATCCCCTAGACATCTCTGTTCAACCTGTCATTAGAAATGGGAGTGGTGCCAGGGGACTGGAGGAGGGCAGATGTGGTCCTGCTATACAAAAGTGGTAATAGAGAGGAGGCAGGAAACTATAGGCCTGTCAGCCTGACATCAGTCATGAGTAAGGTACTGGAATCACTGTTAAGGAAAAGGATTAGTGAATACCTTGTTGCCAGTAGGCTTCAGAATTCGAGGCAAAATGGCTTCACGGGGGGAGGTCATGCTAGACTAACCTGATTTAGTTCTTTGACTGGGTAACCTGGGAAGTGGATCACGGAGGGGCAGTGGACGTGATCTACCTTGATTTCAGCAAGGCCTTTGACACTGTTTCACATAGAAGATTTATAAACAAGCTGGGGAGACTAGGAGTAGGTACTAAGGTTGTTAAATGGGTAGAAAGGGTGGCTGAGCAACAGAAGTCAGACAGTGATGGTGAATGGGACCTACTCCAAGCAGTAGTAATATGTTTATTCATCGATGGTTATCGTCATTACAGTATCAATGTACATACAATATTAAAAATCAATTTCTACAGTACAAATAGTGTGCCATCAAAAAAAGTCTTTATTACTCAATACAAATTGAAGTATTTTCACCTTTGTCCTAGATTTATAACATATAAATACATCTCGTTAAAATCACCAACGGTGCAACACTATACAATAAATGCCATATTAAGAGAATATACCATCTTCTGCAAAATTTCACTTCACAATATGTATTTTTTTGCAGTCTACAATCTTCAAGAATGACACAACTAACTCTAATATAATTTTTGATTTAGAACAAAATAAGAATGTTTCCATATCATAAGGTGTTGCTTGTAAGGAAACCAACACTTCACCCAAAATTTTCTGTCTAAATTTGTTATAGAGAGGACATAATATTAATAAATGAATCAGATTATCTTCTCCTTTGTTACATTTACAAACATTGGAAGTCCTTTTATCCTGTTGCCAATAGACAAATCTTTGGCTATCATGGTATTCAAATCTGAATTTTGTTAGATGCTTTCTGCATTGTGGATTATTGACTAACTTTAAGTAGACATTTACTTATCTTTGAGAGGCTAGCTCGAGATCTTTTTGCCTGAAAATTGTTCGCAACCACACCTTTACTACCATAGTTATTTCATATGGTTGTTTATAGAAAACCTCAGCAAGGCATTGTAACAAACCATAGGGTCTGAAATATTTTCAGTGATAAGTACACCTGGAAATACTATTTTCTCTTGTAAATATCTAATAGCTTCTTCAACACGCATACAGGGTAACCTGTTTTCGCTCATAGTATACACCTCGAGTCAACACAAAAACAGTCTTTCTTGGATGAGATATTCCATAGGTAATTGCCCTATTTCTGCTCACACTAGAGTAGACAGTGCTCCTTGAGACAAACCCAATAATTTCTTGTAATGTTTATTCAATAATTTCTCCAATGCAGTTTTAGTCCCCAAGCCCCCAATATCTACACCATACAGAATATGGCTCTCTGTTTTAGCATTCAGCACTTTTAAGGACCCTTTCAATGAATTCCCACCATGTTTATCAGTGAAATTAATCACGGCCGGGAGATTTTTTTGGTTTTTATTTCAATATTTCATAATCAGATATTACAATACAAAGATAGCTCAAAATTCTCACTATTCCCAAGTTCTTTTTCTTCCTACTGTTTCCACATACCATCGCTTTAGTTTTGTTATAATTTATTTTGAGATCTACTTTATTACAATCTCAGGAACATTTTTGAGATATTCTCCTCATTCCCAACAAACTTGTAGATAACAGAACCACATCATCGGCAAAAGCTAAATAGAGACAACTTCTAGTACCTATACGGGGCATATGAAATTCAGAATCGTAGAATTTCACTAAAATGTGACAATAAACAAACTGAACAAGATAGGGGATAAGACACATCCCTGTTTGACCCCACGGTTAAAAGGGAATTTCTCACTTTTATCTCCTCTGCTGTTGTACCTAACCTGAGTTTTGTTACTGTTATACCGAGTTTTAATAATGTTAATCAATGCTTTATCCATTCCTAGATTATCCAAGACAGTCCACAAAATCGTCCTATTCACACTAATCGAATGTTTCTTTCAAATCAATGAAAATACAATGTAATTTTTGTTTTTTACTACTACATATTTATGAATTAAGTGAGTTAAGGTAAAACATTGGTCTATTGTGGAATGCCTTGGCATGAAACATAGAAACATAGAATCTGATGGCAGATAAGGACCACTTGGCCCACCTAGTCTGTCCATTTTCCCTACCTGTTTCATATACAGCAGATCCTAAATGATCTGCAGTTTACCCTCTCTTTGCCATCGCTAGAGTTCCTTTATGTCTGTCCCATGCATTTTTGAATTCTCCTGCCATTTTTACCCCTACAACCTCTACCAGGAGGCTGTTCCATGGATCTGCCACCCTTTCGGTGAAAAAAATACTTTCCCACATTACCTCTAAGTCTACCCCCGCCCCCCCGCTTGAGCGTCATCTAGTATGTTGTTCTCTTGTATCCAAAGAAGCAATCTGGAGTAGGCAAAGTAACCACTGGGGTGCCGCAGGGAACAGCACTGGGACTGATCCTCTTCAGTGTCTTTATTAGTGACATTACTGAAGGACTGGAAGGAAAGGTATATTTCTTCATGGATGACATGAAACTGTAACAGAGTGGACACACCAGAAGGGGTGGATAAAATGAGAGAGGATCTAAAAAATCTGGAAGAATCATCAAAGAATTGGCAGCTGGGATTCAACACTAAAAAACACAAAATAATGCATATGGGGCACAAAAACCTGAGGGCAACATACAAACTGGGTTGAGGGGGAGCATGGACAGACACAATTCAAGAAAGGGACCTGAGGGTGATTATTAAAGATGACCTAATGGTTGCAAAACAGTGTGACAAGGCAGTGAGGAAGGCTAGCCGGATGCTGGGATGCTTGGGCAGGGGTATCACCAGCAGAAGGAGGAAGCTGATAATACCCCTGCACAGATCACTGGTAAGACCACACCTTGAATACTGTGTCCAGTTTTGGAGGCCCTATCTTCAAAAGGACATAGTTAGGGTGGCGATGGCTGAGAGAAGGGCAAACAAAATGGTACAGGGCATGCATCTGAAAACCTATGAGAAAAGACTTAAGGAATTGAACATGTACTCCCTGGAGGATAGGAGAAGGAGGGGGGATATGAGAGAAATGTACAAATACCTCACAGAGAAAACAAGGCACAGGAAGGTAGCATTTTTCAAAGGAAAAGATGCTCAAGAATGAGGGGTCAAGCTATGAAATCAGAAGGGGGAGGTTCAGAGGACTTGTAAGGAAGCAATTCTTCACTGAAAGAGTGGTTGATGAGTGGAACAGCCTACCAGCAGAGGTGGTGGGGTTGGAAATAGTTACGGAGTTCAAGAAAGCACAGGATAGACACAAAGGACTCTTAGAAGTAAAAAGTGGGGGGGAGATGGATCGGAGGCAGAATAGGGACTACAGTGTCACAGTAGGATGAAGAAGAAAATAGGGTAGACTGGGTGGGCCATGAAGCCCTTATCCGCCAACACCTTCTATGTTTCTATGTTAGACCAGTGTGGGGGCGGGGGCTTACATATGTCTCAAGACATCTGACACTTAGAGATAAACTCAGTACCTTGCTTGCTTTCCATCCCCTTTCAACATTTGAGTGACCCAACAATGTTTCCTTCCCCTTTCAGTCTGCCATGCCAAAGTTGCTTGTTGACTGGCTGGTCAGCAGGGGCTGCTTGCTTGTGTAGTGGGCTGCCAGTGTTTACTATGTCCACACCCCTAGTGAAGCTGAGGACATCACCTCCACAAGATGCTTAGCCTTCACCCATATGGAATAACCAATAACATCCCAAATACAGTCAGTCTCATCTGATCTCAGAAGCTAAGCATGGTTGGGCCTGGTTAGTACTAGTAGCATATATGACCACCTAAGAATACCAGGTACTACAAGCTTAGCTTAGTAATAAGTTGCAATTGGTAGTAAATATAAGTAAAAGCAGAATGTTACAGTTTGGTAGTGGCCATACTAAGCATAACTGGAAAATAAATTAAACTAAAAAGGAAATAGTAAATAAATATGCTTATTCAGGAGTTGCCTTTGATCAAAGGCCAACCTGGAAGGTTCACATTAGTTTTGCTAAATTAAAAATGAAACAGACTTTAACATATTTACTTCAGTTTAAAAGAATGCATAGAGGGTCAGCAGCAAGAGCAGTTCTACAGGTATCAAGGCCAAAGTTACAATCACAAGCCCTCTATACAGAGGGAGTATTGTATGGGATTGAATAGATACTACCCTCCTGAAAGGATTATACAAAATATTTTAGAACACTTTTATCAGTCCCTCAAGGAATACCATCTACAGTACAATAATCATTGTGGAACTAGGGGAATGTAGCCCAATGCTGTTACTTCTTTCAAAAAACTCTGGTCAGAGCTGATACGGCTGTGGTTAGCTCTTACCTGTCTGGGTAGCAGAGCTGAGGCAGCACAGCTCTCAACTGTGGCAGCACGGCTCTCAGAGCATCAGCGATACTGGAGCTGTGGCAGCATGGGTCATGGAGTGGCAGTGGTGACACCGAAGCACCGGTTTCGGAGCGGTGATGGTTTGCCACTCAAAAGATGGCAGCAGGGGAGAAACTGCACATGCGTGAGCAGTTGTACCAGAAGGACACTCGTGAAGTAGTGCACCATGGGGAGGGGGCGACCATGCTGTGGAGAGGAGCTTCATCACAGAGGACAGTGCCTATGGAATCAGCACTGTCATGACATTGCCACATCACTGTAGGAGAACACAGGGTCACGTTCCAAAGGTGACCCACTGTTTTCCTGCAGTGATGGCCAAACATCTGCGGAGCTCCACCCATGCAGCCATAAAAATGCTGAATTATTGGTTAAAGCTTACTAATATGTCCCTGTTTCCTCTCTTGCATATCAGGGACAAATAAAACTGAAGAGCTTAGGATGTGAAACATCATGGCTGGATCAAGTCTTACGATACAATACGGGTACAGGAGGGGAGTCTCTTTCAAATGAGAAAGAGCAACGGGACCAGAGGGCATGCAGTGAAGCTGGGGGAGGGGTTTAAGAGGGATGTGAGGTAGTTTTACTTACTGAAAAAGTGGTGGACACCTGGAACAGACTTCCAGTCGAATCTGAGCATGTGCAGTACAGACATAAAGGAATATTTGTAAATAGGCAGGGTAGCGGGAGGGTCGCCGGAGACTAGTTAGAGTCTGTGGAGACAGACTACGAAGGGACCATCTCGGCAAACTGAATGGGCCAAGAAGTCCTTTTCTGCCTAAAAATTCTATGTCCCTATGTTTACATACTGAAAAAAATGATCTTAGTCATGTCTGGGACCTGACTTTAATGAATATTAAACTGAATGAATCAATAAACATTTTCTAAAAGTCAAACTCATACACATGGCAAAAACAGAAAATATAAAAATAGCAATTCAAAAATATTTGACTGGCCGGCCCGGTGGTGCTGAGGGTTGAGGCATTGGATGCCACACCTCTCGTCACACCGGCGACCTGAGTTCAGGAACAAACTCAGACTGCCAGGGGTCGGCAGGGGAGGGAAGGGATTGAGCATCTGGAAGACTGCTCTCCCTTCCCAGGGAGGGATCCAGGGGTATGCGCCACTCCTGGGCAGCCCCTGATGGTAGTTGGGGATACTGCACAGAACTGGTGGTGCCAGCAGATGCGGGGACGGAGCTGCAGTGGACGTCAGCACATAAGTGCCGCTGACATCGTTGCATGCCCAAGCTCCGAGGCAACCAGAAAGAGAAAAAAAACTTGCTCTAGGGAGGCCACGAGGGATCCAGTGGATTGCACCTACATCTCCAGTGCCAGGCCACCTCCCTGATGGCTGGCTGAGCCCCTCACCAGACAGACCCTTTAATCTCAGAAAAGCCCCCAGGTAGGACAAAATGGGCCCTCCCCCGGGTGGTAATCTGGGAGTGCTGGAAAGTCTGGTTGAGGGGTGCTGGAGAAGAGGAGGCTTCAGGCAGGGGAGCAGAGGCATCAGGCCGAGAGATCACCTCCAAGAGATGCCCTGACCATGGGGAGCATAAAGAAAGTCTACAAAAAAAAAAAATAATTGACTGGCTTCTTCAGGCAAAATTAATACACACCTATAAGCTCTATTTGGATATACTGTACAAACAGATCGAGATCTAACAAGGATACATACAAGTTATAGATTACAATGTAATAAATCAAATGTGATAATAGCAAGACATGCAAAGAACCCACAATTATCTCTGTGTAAATGCCAAACTGTAACTAAAGAAACTACGGCCCATATGATATGAGTATGTCCCCGGTATGTACAACTAAGAACTAGGCTCTTGGGGAACACATTTATCAGCTGTGATTTACCTGTTTATGCACAATGGGGCCTATGCATGAATACATATGTGCTGCGTAAGGGCAGCTCACAGGCATTCCCACATCTCAGTGCCATGCAGTAGGGACCAGCGCACCACCAGCAGCATTCATTATGGGCATGCTAGCACCCTGTGCGATGCATCTCCCTGCCGGCCTAGCAGCGCCACACCAGGGGTGAGCTGGGGCATGCAAGGGAATGTGCCCCATGCTACGTCCATGCACAATGACACTGTGCACCAGGACGGAGCTTGAAATTGAACACAAAGGGGGACCCTGCCATAATTATTTACACGCCCCCCCCCAATGGTTACAGGCAGGGTGCGGCAGCATCAGGACCCCCCACCTGCACATGGCATCTACAGCCCACTGAGTTACCTGGGAGGGTAGGAGGGTGGCCATTTGGGCAAATGCTCATTGTTTATTCTGAGCAGGCTGCATGCTGTCCCAGGCTCCCTGCCTGTTCATACAGGGGATCCACTATGGAATCTGAGACGGGTCCACTCTCGGCCCACACTCTGCCTCTGCGCTGCCACATTCCTCTGTCATGCTGCTGTGTGCCGGGGGTCGGGGGTGCGTTCTGGTGGCTGGCAGTCATGCATGCCAGCATGCGGCTACCTTGGCACAGGTGTGGAACAGCACAGGCAGAATATACGCGATTCACACATACTTCCCACTCATTACTAAATAGACCCTATTGTGAATGGCTAAACATATTTCTCAATTTAACTGGTCCTATTACAGTAACCAGGGTGGCAGATTTTCTAAGACTTCTGACTGCAAAAGGGATATTATAGCTAAACAAAGAAACATAACAACACAGAATGTGATGGCAGATAATGGCCACTAGGCCCACCCAGTCTGCCCATTTTTAACCTTCATTTTTTGCTGCAGACCATACTTGATCTACAGCATAGTCTCTTCCCTTCCCTTCCTTACCTCTACAATTCCCTTGTGCCTGTCCCACATTTTTTTGAACTCCACCACTGTTTTTGCCCCCGCTACTTCCGCTGGAAGGCTGTTCCAGGTATCTCACCACCCTTTCTGTGAAGACATACTTTCTTACATCCCTCCTGAATTTACTCTCCTCCAGCTTTATAACATGCCCCCTTGTTCTAGAGCACCCTTTTCTCTGAACGATACCCCATTCCTGTACCTTATTAACCCCAGTGAGGTATTTAAAGGTTTCTGTCATATCCCCCACTCTCTCTTCTCTCTTCCAAGGTGTATATTATTTATTTAAATATTTATTTATTTAAAAGAGATTTACCAGGAAAGTCATACTGTGCCACAAAGCTCATTTCCAGATGTGTCCTGTGGGAGAGGGTGAGGGATAAGTACAAACAAGACAACAAGGGGAAGCACAGTAATAACAATTCAACAATACACAGTATGTACAATAATATACATTTCCAGAGCAAATAATAATGCAGGTTAAACATCAGAAATGCAAAGTACCCGGCACACACAAGAAAGTAACATCACAAAATAGGAAAGGGTAGGAGAGAGAGTAAGTAGAGGAGGGTGAGAAAGAGAGGCTAGAGGGCTGGGGGGGTGAAAAGGTAAAGTAGTGGTAGAAGAAAAAGAGAGAGGCAAAGAGAACAGTTTATGGTGGAAAGGGTGTGAGAATAGAGTGTAGAGGATCAGGAAGGGATAGGCAGGGTGATTACTGGGAGTGGGAGTGAGTGAGAAAGAAGTAAGGGAGTGAGAGGAAGTGGTGGAGGGGAAAGGGGGAGAGGAAGGCAGGATGAAGTGGAGTGGCAAGAAGTACACAGGTCAGAGTAGACAGGAGAAGTGTAGGACAATGGGGCTAAGGGCATTTACAGAAGGGGCAGTGTGGCCTTGCAGAAGAGAGCATTTAGAGGTGGCAGAGCGAATTATTAGTGGATGGGAGTTCCAAAAATTAGGAAGGTAGAAAGAGAAACCAGACAAACCAGCCAGGGATTTACGAGAGGGGAGCAAAAGAGAACGATAACCTGAGTTATGGAGAGAGTACGTGGAGGGGGCATAGGGGAGAGGAGAGAGCTGAGGTAAGGAGGGCGCAAAACCAACCAGAATTTAGAAATAAATGAGGCACAGTGGATGAGACGGTGGTCATTCAAGCAAGGAAGGGAAAGATCAATGTACACAGAACAGTGATGAGGCCTGGGGGGACAGGCCAAGGCAAAATGGCAAAAGGAGTAGAAGAGAGGATCCAGTCTGGCCAGGGTGGATTTAGGTGCAGCACCATAGACTAAGTCACCATGATCAAAAATGGGAGGATCATTTAGTGATGATGTCCCGTCGGGCAGATATAGGAATGCAGCTTTTTTTCCTATAAAGTGCACCAAGCTTAGGATGGAGTTTTTTATACATGGCATCTATGTACTGAGAAAAACCAAAGTGGTGGTCAAGCCAGATGGTGAGATACTTAAATGAGGGTATGTCGTCAATTTTTCCCCCATCGAGGATGAGGAAGGTGGGGAGTGAAGGAAGTCTAGAAAGCCTGTTGTGTGCAGAAACACATGGAGACTGTTTTCTTAACATTAAGGGATAGTTGATTAGCCCTGAACCATTTCTGGACAGTGTCGAAATCAAGTTGAAGCCTGGATGTTAACTCTGATGGAGAAGACCCAATGGAAAACAGGACCGTGTCATCTGCCTACGTGTGTATGGATGCAAAGGAGCAGGCTGAGGGGAGGTCATTGAGGAATAAGGAGAAACTCAAAGGGACAAGGATGGAACCTTGGGGAACGCCAGTGTGTATGGGTGGGGGGGAGTCTCAATTCTCACTGATTGAGAGCTACCTACAAGGCAGGAATTGAACCACCTGGTTGCAGAGTCAGATAAACCCACTGAATTTAGTTTGTCCAGGAGAAGAAGAGGGTGGGAGACAGTGTCAAAAGCTTTCATTAGATCGACAAAGATGACAGTAGGTAGGTGGACTTGTTCCATGCCAGAATGGATGTAATCTGTAAGCCTAAGGAGAGAGGAAGTGGTGGAGTGATGTTTGTGAAAGCCAGACTGGAAGGGGGTGAAAGAGGATGAGGGGTTAAGGAAAGGGGAGAGCTGAGACAGAACTATGTTCTTGAAGTTTGGATAAGGTTGGGAGGAGAGAGAATGGGAGGAAATCTCCAGAAGAGGAGGAGTCACCTCCTTTTGGAAGGGTAATGACAGTTGCATACTTCAGGTATCCAGGACTGAGGCAAGACAGAATGATAGGTTGAGCAGGGAGGAGATGGGCAAGGCAATAGCCAGTGTAGAGAGGTGTAGGAGCTTGGGATCAAGCCCATCAGGGCTCCCACCATTCTGGGAGTTGAGAGCCAGGAGGGCTTTAAGAGCTGAGGCAGGGGTAATAAGTGAGAAAAAGGAGGGGGATGAAAGGAGGGAGGAAGGAGAAACAGGGAGAGGGGAGTAGCACGGAGTGCTGAGAGAATATATATTTAGCTTTTTTAGCCTTTCATCATGGGACTTTTTGATGCAGACCTTGCACCATTTTGGTAGCCCTCCTCTGGATTGCCTATACTGTGTCTATGTCTTTCCTGAGATGTGGTTTCCAGAACTGAACACAGTACTCAAGGTGGAGTCTTTCCAGCGATTTATACAGGGGTAGCACCACCTCCCTCTTCTTGCTGGGGATACCCCTTCCTATGCACCCCAGCATCCCACTAGCCCTTCCAACTGCCTTGTCGCACTGCCTGGCCACCTTTAGGTCATTCAATATGATTACCCCTAGGTCTCTTTTCTGTTTGGTCTTTTTCAGTATCACTCCGTCCATTTTGTACTTTGTTCTGTGGTTTCTATGGCCCAGGTGCATTATTTTGCACTTTTTAGCATTAAAACCCAACTGCCATACCCTTGATGACTCTTCCAGTCTTTTCAGATCCCTGCTCATCCTTTCCACCTCCCTGAGAGTCCACTTTATTGCAGATCTTGGTGTCATCCGCAAAGAGGCAGACCTTTCCTTCCAGTTCCTCCACTATGTCACTTATATAGACATTGAAAGGACCGGTCCCAACACTGATCTCTGAGGTACCACTCTGGCCACCCTCCCTTCCTCAGAACACACTCCATTAACCACTACCCTGTGTGTCGTATCAGCTAGCCAGTTTCTTACCCCAGTCACCACCTTATCACCCATCCCAAAGTTATCCACGTTTTTACCAGTCTCCTGTGTGGAACAGTGTCAAAAGCCTTGCTAAAATCCAGGTAGCCACATCCACCACTTCTCCCTGATCCAGCTCCTTAAGTCACCCAGTAAAAGAAATCTATCAGATTTGTTTGGCATGACCTTCACTCTGTGAAACCATGCTACTTTGAGTCCTGTAATTTGTTAGATACAAGATATTCCAAAATCCTTTCCATTAATTGTGTTTCCATTAACTTACCCACCACCAATGTCAGATTAACAGGCATATAATGGCCTGCATCTTCCTTGTTACCACTTTTGTGAAGTAGGACTACATCTTCCCTTCTTCAGTCCTCTGGGGCCACTCTGGTCTCCAGAGATCTATTGAAAAGGTCTGTCAGAGGTGCAGCTAGTACCTCTCCGAGTTCCCTCAGCACCCTAGGATGCAACTCGTCTGGCCCCACAGCTCTGTCTGCCTTCAGGTTAGCAAGTGCTTTCCAGACTCTTCACAGAAAATGGACTAGTGTCCGTGTCCCTCCCATCAAAGCTCCTGATGCCTTTTCATGGTCCCTTCCCTCCCCCTTCTACTGTGAATGCCGAGCAGAAGTATTTGTTCAAGATGTTTGCTTTTTGTTGATCCCCCTCCACACAGTCCCCCCTTTAACCTTACAATCCCTCCCTTTGTCTTCCTTTTTCGCTAACATACCTAAAAAATGTCTTACCCCTTTTTATGTTTGCTTGCACGCATGTGCAAGAAACATAGTGCCATCATCTGAGTTTTCAGAGGTGTGGCAGCCCTCTTCCAATTCAGGCAGTGTGTTTGCAGGTGCAGCTGTAGTTCTCCAATGCCTGCTCGAGCTGTCTATGACAGCTCCAAAATGCAGTGGAGTACAGTTGAAAGGGGGAGCTACGCTTCAGTGAGCAGCGATAAGATATTGCCTGCTCATGCGCTCCCCCTACACACACACCGCGCATACTGCGTGCTGCCCCCCACGCACACACTGTATATGGGGTGCCCAATCCACCATCGGCTGTGCTGGCTCCCCAAAACCTTCCACATGCCATGCTGGGTGCCCACCCCAGCGTGGCAACTCATCATGTAGCCAACGGGAGCCCAATCCCTGTCAGCTCCACTGTCTCCCCCAAGAGTACAGGGTGCCACGCTGGGAGCCCACCCCAGGCGTGGCAACAGATCTCTATAGCTGTGAGGTGCCCAATCCCCTGTTGGCTCCCGCCCCCAACCAGCCATCCTTGTGCCACGCTGGGAGCCCACCCCAGCGTGGCAAATCTCCACGTCGTCATTTTAAAAAAAACACCCTGCAAATAAAAACTGTCCTCGGCTGCCCTGCCCCCTCCCACAACCCGCACCCACCCACTGCGCACCCTACCTCCCACCCCCACCCCATACTCTCATCCGGACCTCGGTGCACGATCTTCGTGGACCGGGAACACGCCTGCACTTCTTCAAAGCCGACCGCTAACTGAGGAAATGCCGGTAAGCTGTATAATGGGATAGATAGGGTTTTTCAACTTTGCTGCATATCTCAGGCATTTTTCGAATTTTGCACCAAATTTTCAAAATGGGGTTTTGGGCCCCTTCTCATGAGTGCTGTCACTGTCATGGCATTATTCAGGCCGAAGAGGGTGATTTCTGAGTCACTGCATGAAATCACCTTCGGCACCGATAATGAAGCGACACTGCCAGTGTTCATAAGGTGGGCTCTCAAAGCCTATGTTGAAAATTTGGTGGAAAAATTCCAAAATGACTGTTTTTAATAGCGCGCAGCAGGTAGTTCCTACAGCACGCCAAGTTTACAATTTTCAATATTTTAAACCAGATTTTCAAAATTGCCATTTTATTACACTTCCTTATGAGCAGTACAGCTGTCATTTGTCACATCTTGCCCAAAACATGTTTCCGCCCATGTAGCGCACAATGGCGCAGTCAGTGTGCGAAATCAATGTATGGGACACATTAAGAAAATCACAGTGACACTGTTCATGAGCAGAGGTCTTAAAATGGCTATGTTGAAAATTTGGTGAAAAATTCCTAAAAATGACTGTTTTATGGCGGCATGCTATGCTAGTTTCTATGCACGCTCGTAAGTTTGCGAATTTTCAATATTTTCACTCCAGATTTTCAACATTGCCATTTTATTACACTTCCTTATGAACAGTACAGCTGCCATTTTTCACATGTCACCCAAAATGTGTTTTCGCACATGTAGCGCACAATGGTGCAGTTGGTGTGCGAAAGCAATGTTTGGGACAGATTAAGAAAATCACAGTTACACTGTTCATGAGCAGAGGTCTTAAAATGGCTATGTTGAAAATTTGGTGACAAAAGTCCATAAAATGACTGTGTTACGAGTGAGCATTGCGCAGTTTCCACGCACCTTCGTAAGTTCATGACTTTGTAATATTTTCAGTCCAGATTTTCACCAGTGGCATTTTTCCACACTTCCTTATGAACAGTACAGCTGTTATTTTTCACAACATGGCCGAAATGTGTTTTCACACTTTCAGCGCAGAGATGCGTGGTCGCTGTGGGAAATCATTGTTCAGGACAGAGAAAGAAAATTACAGTGACACTGTTCATGATCGGAGGTCCCAAAATGCCTGTGTTGACAATCTGTTGTAAAAAATCCCCAAACTAATTACATTATGGGTGTGCGTTGCACTGTTTCTATGCACGCTTGTGACTTCACCAGTCTGTTTAATATTTTTACTGCAGATTTGCAACATTGCCATTTTTTACACCTCCCCATGAACAGTACAGCTGTCATTTTTTACATCCTGTTCGGAATGTTTTTGCACCTGTGGTGCTAAATGCCATAGTCGCTGTGCATAAGCAGCTTTCGGCTAACAAACTGATATTGCCACTGTTCATGAGGTGGGGTCACAAAAAACCATGTTGAAAATTTGGAGTGAAAATACCAACGAATGCCTGAGGTATTAGGGTTTCCAACCATAACGCCCAACCCTGTAGAGAATGACAGGCATCAGCGGTGTGACTTGGGATTCTTGCCTGTAATGCTCATACCATTCCACCCTGCAGCCAGTGAGAGGCATCAGGTATGCCTTGGACTCTTGACCCCAAAGTTCACCCTATTCTCTATACGCACCCATCTCACCGTATTTCCTGATGGAATGGATGTGCGCATAGGCAGAAGACCCCAAGGCACACCGTGACACTTGTCAGTGTCTGCAGGGTGGGGTGTGGTGAAATGGCATGGCCGTTATGCCCGATGACCCAAAGGCACACCCAATGCCTGTCACTCTCTGCAGGGTGGTGGTGGGGTTGGCTTCAGTTCAATACTTCACTGCCATTCCTATTACGCAGTTCTTTAACTTCTACACTACCACTGCCAATGCCAGCAAGCAAACATTCGGCATTGACAAATGCTTGTTGATTTTCCCTGAGCAATTCTTTCCTCAGTTTGTGCCTTTGTGCTCCTTACTGCTTTGCTTTCCTCTCCCTGTTTTCCCTGAAATACTTCCCTATCCTCCTCTCTCTGGGTTTCTTTATATCTTCTGAATGCTACCTTTCTAGCCTTTACCTTTTCTGCTACCTATTTCAAGAACCACAGCAGTCTCCTGTTTCTTTTACTTTTGCTTACCTGCTTGATACAGAGGTTTGTTGCCTTCATTATGCCCTCTTTTAGCTTGGCCCACTTTTCCTCCCCCTCCCCCACCTCCCCAAGTCACCTCCCCTTGCCAGGTCATTTCTGATGTATTCCCCCATCTTAGCATATCAACCCTTCTGAAGTCCAGGACTCTTGCCACTGTGTGGTTAGATTTGCAGCTGTTCTTATGTTGAACCACACCATGCAATGACCACTGATCCCCATGTGGCTTTCCACCCTGAAGTCTGCAACACTGTCCCTATTTGTAAGCACCAAGTCCAGTACTGCCCCATCACAGGTGGGTTCACTGACTAGTTGCCTGAAGAATGCCCCCTGCAAGGTGTCCAGGATGTCCCTGCTTCTAGCTGAAGCTGCAGCCGGGACGCTCCCCCACCAGAAACACCTCCCTCTTTTCTGCCATTTTTCCAATTGCTTCTAACATTACCTTGTCTAAGTCCTCCTCCTGTGCTGGAGACCTGTAGATCACACCTCTCTTAATAGTGGCTCCGTTTCCTGACTCAAGGGTGACCCACAGTACCTCTGCCACCCCCAAATTCCCTGTATTTGTGTGGCTTTTATGCTTTCCTTCACATAAAGTACCACTCCCCCTTCTTTGCTTCCTACCCTGCCTGTTCTGATGTCCCAGTCATGGTTCTCAGTGCACCATGGCTCAGTAATAGCCACAATATCCAGGCTGGCCTCCGCCATGATGGCTTCTAGGTCTGGAATCTTATTTCCCTAACTCCTAGCATTAGCACACATGGCCTTCCAGATTTTGTTAGCATTTTGTTTGTAGCTTCCCCCTTTTTCCCCCTCCTCCCTACTTTTTTCTATCTGCTTTGTTTTCCCACTTTCTCCTTTGTCAGCCCCCTACTTCCTTGATTAACTTGCTCCATTGCGGGACTCTCATCCCTCAGAATCTCCCTATACTCTAAGTCAGCCTGTGAGGGGGGCCAGTTTCTACTTCTCCTTATCCTTCCACCACCCCCCTTGGCTAGTTTAAATGTATATCAAAGTAACGTTTAAACCATCCACTGAGAACTGTGGTTCCCCTCTTGGATGGATGCAGGCCATCACCTCTGTATAGGCGCATATCCTTCCAGGTGTGTCCCCAGTCCCCAGTGTAGTCATACCCCTCCTTTCTCCATCAGCCCTCCAGCCATGAGTTGAAACCCTTGGTGTGAAGCCTCCACTTCTTCCCCCATCATAGACAGGCAATACCTCCATAAAAATTACAGAGCGTGCTACCTGTCTAAGACTTCTTCCCAGCTCCCTAAACCTCACCTGCACTGTTCTTGCCCCATCCCTAGCCAAGTCATCTATTCCCAGGTGGACAATGATATTAGCTCCCCTTCCCTTCCTACTGCCCTAGTGATCTGTAGGATATGTTTCCCATCCCTCCGTGCTATGGCACCAGGTAGGCAGCTGACCTGCCTCTCCATACCCTTTCCTACTCCCAACTCTAGCCTTCTGACAACTAAGTCCCCCACCAGAAGATACTTCCTCCTTTTCTGAAGACCCCTTTCACCCTCTTCCTGGGGCTTCCACTTGGGAGGGTCCTCACATCTTCCCTGGCCACTACCATGGGTGCCACCTCTTGGCAGTCCTACTTCACCAGAGTGGCAAAGGAATTTTGTAAAGGTACCAGTTACAGTTGAGGAAAGTGCTTGTGACCCCCCCCAAACCTTCTGGATCCCACCACCCCCCTCCTCCTAATCCACAATGGTCGAGCTACTCCTCCTATCTGACATCTTTCGTGGCCCCTGAGTAGGAGAAAAGGTCACTGGACTCCTAGTCAATGCAGTTCTGAGTCTAGTGACCTCCTCCTGACTCATAGCTAATGCAGTCTGAAGTCTACAGACTTTTTCTGCCAACCCAGAGAGGCACATGCAGATGGGACAACACCAGTCTCCAGAAGGTCTCCCTGAAGACTGCTGCCCCACAACCACTACACTGTACCACTCCCAACATTCTCTGTTCCTGCTCTCCTCATGCTTCCTGCCCTCCTTTTCCAGAACTCAGTGAGGCTAAGCTGTCCTTAGTATGATTAATTAAACTACACAACTTTGTAATTACACAGATACTGATATACTTTAACAACATTTATATTATTCTCCTTTTTTGTTTTGTCACTTAATTTCTTCATAACACCTTAAACATTTAGGGCTAGATATTCAAAGCTTTTCGCCGGCCAAAAACCGTTTGCGCAGGTTTAGCACGGGATTAGCGCGGGTCTGCTATATTCAAAAGGCCAAATAGTGCGGGCAAACTGCATAAGCGCAGGGCAAAATTATAATGTATGCAAGGGGCAAACTGACATGAATACAGGCGCAATGCTATATTCAGCGTCTAGCGCTGCGCTAAGTGGTTTAGCGCGACACTTAGTGCGGTGCACATTACCGCCCAGGAAAAGCTCGTCTTACTCCTGGGCAAGCAGCCTTGCACGACACTGTGGCTTTGTGCGGTGTTTGCGCGGGTTTAGCGCAGGTTTAGCGCAATGCTAATAAATTAATATGACACATAGATAAAGCCAAACATAGAGGAAGCATGCTACTAACTGATGGCATCACAATGATGCCATCATCTGCCACCAGTCCTAGCCATGCCAGGCAGTAAGTGGTGACCCTGCCACCAGGGAACAGCATGGCAGTGTGGCCATACAGCATACACCTGCGGACCGCACTGCCATGGACACCAACAGATGCCAGCACACACATGCAGCACTGTGGGCATGGAGGATGTTGAGGGGAGCATGTATGGGTGGCGAGGCTGTGCTACAGACCAGGTGTGGCCACAAGGCTGGGACACATCATGCAGTGTACATGGGCCAGTATTGGGAATACCCCAACACCAGTGTGCCTTTCGGATGATATATCCCCCCCGGCCACATACCTCACAGCTGTACAACTGCCATAGCACACAAAGCCAGGAATGTACATGTCACTGTGAGCATCCATGCCACAGGTGCAGCATCTGTGGGTCACACAACAGCGTAACAGTAATGTCCAGTGTCAGTAAACATCCGCAGGTTGGGCCTCTCACTGTGTATAGTGCAGTCATCATCACTGCCCTACACACCATAGACATTGCTGTGTCCACACACTACTGACCCCCTTGCTACTGTAGTTTCTTCTGTGCACTGTAGCATGACCTACAATGTGACAGTTGCATGCAGCACCACCACCATCTGTGCCTATGCTGTGTTGTCCCAGTACAGCTGCAGGCAGCAAGCGCGTGTGGAAGTAGTGTTCAGAACTGTATAATATTCTCCATTTAAAGGTTTGCGAAAGCACTAACACATTTGGCGCTGGTTTAGCGTTAGGTCTAAACAGTTAGCCCGGGCAAACTGCATGCAAATCAGGGCATAATGAGATGCTAATCTGGATGTTTGCCCACAGACTACCTAAGTAGGCCATTTGCATTTCACTTTTGAATATGGCAAAGTTTAGCACCGGGCAAACGTGTTTGCACTGGGCTAACGGTTTAGCTCCAAGGCTTAAACTCAAGGGTAAACGTGTTAGCTCTGCGCTAACAGTTCGGGGAATATTTTACAGTTTTGCACACTGTACTTTTACATATACTGCCAGCAGCTGTACTGGGTCCACGATTTGCTGGCAATACATTGGCCACATAGTTCATCTGTACCTACCTTCACATCGCTGTGCACTGTGTTGCTGTTGTGGTTTGCACTTCCTGGTTGCCATATTCAGAGCTGTCTTATTCCAGGGCTAAGTTTGCCCTGCACTCCCAGCCCAGTTTGCCCGGCCTCATTCCCATGCTATATTCAGAAGCTGTTTGCCCCGGGCTATTCCTTTTGAGTATGGCTTGTTTTGTGCTCTGGGCTAAGTTTGCCTGCCGGGCAGTGCTAATTTAGCCTCGGGGCAAAGTTTTGAATATCTGGCCCTAAGACTCTTAAACATTTAAACACTTTAACCTTCATTTCAACCCACCATTAACCTTACTTGTGCCCCAGTAGTGAATGAAACAATAAGAGTAAATAGGTATCTTACCTTAGTCACTGGCAGAGTCCCCACTTCCCTGCTTCCTCTGCTGATGCCTAAGGGGCCAGACTTTCACCTGTTCCTCTGCTTCGCTGTTCAACTGACTCACTGGGACATGAACATGTGGGACATGTTACATAAACTCCTTTTTGTCTTTCTCAGGAGACCTGCCCCCAAAGCAGCAGGTGGTGATCCCGATTGGAGGAAAGTTCTCTTCAGTTGCATTCCACACACAGGAAAACACCAGCTGACTGTTTAAAAACACTCAATGTGGAGCAAGTGAAATTAACTGCCAGTCATGGATGATTTACAGATCCTTGCACCAACCAGTCCTTCAGCTCCTTTTGAGGACAGCAATCCTCTGATCAGCTGATGCCTCAAAATTGTAAGCTAGGACTTCTGGTGATGTCACCAACTGAATGGTGGCTTAATCGAGGAGCTCTTTCCCAGTGTTACCAAAATCCACAGAAATCCAGCTTTAATTAAAGACACCCTGCTTTCTAAATGTAAAATTACAGATTACAAGACAACTACACAGCAACAGAACAAATAAAATCCATCAGTTCGATGGTAAAATCATCTCAACACAAAGTGGATGGATCCCTGCAGGCCACCTCCCACTCACGGAGCTCCACTCTGGCTACCTTTCTTCCTGGCAGTGACACTGAAGAAATGGACTGCGTTATCACTTCCACAAGACTCTGTCTGGCCCTTCAACAAATAAATACCACTCTTCAATGTTTGGAGCCAAAGTTTCTTAAGATCACAGAGAACTGAATCTGCTTGAAAAGCATATTGGAGCGGTGGAGATGTGTTTAACTAAGTACACCACCACTGCAAACATCCATAACTTAGCCCTGCTCGACCTTCATAGACAGGAACAACTTTTAGAACAACGGCTAGAAGAAATGGAAAAAAGAAATCACCTAAATAATATACATATACATGGGGGGCCAGATATTCAAACTGCGCCAGGCTGTGGCGCAAGCCTGGACGCAGCGCAACTTGGCTGCGCAGGGGCGTGGACTGGGCGATATTCAACGGAGCTGTGCCACGGCTCAGCATCATTGAATATCACACCCTGGCCACCCGCAGTGCGCATGGTGCAGTGGTGCTGCGCCAGCCAAAGTGGAGCAGGGGTATGCTCTAGCGCAAGTTCCATTGCGCTAGGGCAGCAACCGCGATATTCAAAAGTGCACATGCAAATGGGCCATAATGTATGCAAGGTGCAAATGGGTCCATTTGCATGTCATTCTGTTCCATTTGCATGCACGCAAAGCCGACCGGCCTACTTGCACCTGGCGCCCCTGCCAGGCAGCAGCTGCCGAGGACCGACACCCCAGCGCAGCAATGTGCCCTACAGCCCGATCGCGGGCATTAGTAAAATAAAGAAAGATTCCTATATCCCTGGTTGTCCAGTGGACCACAGTCTGCCCGATCATGGGCTTAAGTAAAAAAATATAAAAGAATCCTATATCCCTGGTGGTCCAGTGGACTGCTGTCTGCCCGAGCGGGCTTAAGTAAAAAATATAAACAAATCCTATATCCCTGGTGGTCCAGTGGACCGCTGTCTGCCCGATCACAGGCTTAAGTAAAAAAATAAAATAACCTATATCCCTGGTGGTCCAGTGGACCCCCTCCCCACCCGTCCACTGATCCCCACTGCCCCGCTCCCCCCCGGTCAGCGGCGGGTGGCAGCACCCCACCCACCTGCCGCACCGCCGCCCGCCGACTGACACCGTAGGTAGGGCTGTACGCCCATTGGTCCACAGCGTGAGCCAACGGGTGTGCAGCCCATACCGTACTACATATTCCAGATATGCGAATGATCCATGCAAACGGCAGCTCACCTGTGAGTGGTCAGCCGTTGCTGCTTTTTTTTTTGGATCAACTTCAGGCGACACAAGTAGTTGCGCATGCATGGCCCAGCACATCCCGGCTGAATATCGGATGTGCAGAGTATGCATGACACGCCTTGCTCCGTTCGTTACTGATGCACCCGCACATCAGATTTGTGTCAGAGCAATTCCTATTTGAATATCACACTGGGGTGCATCAGTGGGTTGCGCATGGCGCAACACTGTTGCGCCATGTGCAACTCTTTTGAATATCTGGGCCGGGGTACCCAAAGGAACAGAGCAAGGCAATATGCTTCGATTCATTTAAAGATTTATTAAGGAAATCCTAGGCTTACGCACAGATAAGGCACTTGATATTATAAGTGCCCACCGGGCCTTATTTTCTCATCCACGGGACCCAGAAGCTCATTCAATGTATATTAGCATTCCTGGACTTCGGTGATAAGGAAGAACTTCTACTTACTGCCTGTTCTAAAAAAGCGATATTCATTGATGATGCCAGATTATTTGCTGAGCACGATTATTAAATGGGCATCAGAATGTAGGCATCCTGATTTATCCATACCTGTGTGCTATTCCTTCTTATGCACGGGAAAAGGGTCCAGTAATGCCACTGTGCAGTGATTCTGATAAATCTGCCACTTAGAATGTTGGCAAAATGAAACTCAGCCATCTTGTTTTTTGTCAGCTGCAAGTGACATTTCAGCCACATTTTAATAATAGCAGATTTACCAGAAACTAATTTTAAAAGTAAAAACTGCTACAATTGCAATCCCACCCACCCGCTAACTCCACCGCTTAACAGCCGACCTGTCTCCATGGCACGATTGTAATCCCACCAGCTCACTCCACAGCTTATTCTTTCATGCAGAAATGTACAGATTTAATCTAGAAGCTTTATTGAATTCACTCTTTAATTTGGGGTCAATCTGAGGATCTGGGAAAAACTGCTCTCACCAGCCCGCCCATTCACCGTTCGGCTGAACAGCTGACATAAGCTGTCTCTCAACCCACCCGCCCCACTCACCAACCCGCCTGTTCACTGTATGGCTCCCAACCTGCCCACCTACTCGCTCGCACTCTTGCTCTCGCTCTCAACAGCGTGTTCTCCCTACCGCTGCTTGGTGCCATAACGTACACAAATTTAAAAAAGAAAGACAGCATAATTTCTTGTTGCAAACTTTGTAAAGTAAATTAAGTAGGACTGCTGCTAGTTGGGGGGGGGGGTTGGTGCCATGATAACTACATGACAGGAAACAAATACAAGTAAGGATGCCTTAGTAGCTCAAAAGTCCTCAACTGAACAAAACAAACAAACAGGCGGAGGAACTATTTTATTAAAAAAATTCAGACAAACATTTAACTTTTTCGCTATTAAATACTATTTATTTTAGATATTACATAACCTGTATTTTAGATAACCATTCCATAAGCGCAGTAAGACACTCCAAGATGTGCATTAGACACTTTAACTAACGGCTAGGAGGCTGGGCGCACTCGACCTATGACCTCGTGCCTCACTACGCCTCCTAGCCGTGTGTTAAAGTGTCTGATGCACATCCTGCCATGTCTTATTGCTTACTTATACTCCCCAGACTGTGCAATGCTGAAAACAAGTGCTCAACGTGATCAAGCAGTCAAAGCAAAAAGGGCACCAGGCTTATGTCAAATACCCCCACCCACCTGAAAATCATGATACACTCAGGTCCCAAGCACTTTTCCAGTTTGACAGATGCTAAGCTCTATTTAAAATCACTGGGTCTCACCTTGTAGGAAGACCCATCCTTGGCACAGCAGCATGCAGTGCGGTCGCGGTCCTGGCACAGTCAGAGAGCGAACAGCTCCATGGCAAGACAACACATCCCAGGTTGTGGATTTCTGTGGCAGCTAAACAACTTTCCTCCAGACTAACAGTGCCTGCAACGGATGATGGATCCATCCAGCAGCCACCAGCCCAGCCCGATTCTTTGCCTTCCACCTCTACTGTGACTGCTTGAAGCTGTATTGAAAATGATTGGTTACTTTTCACTAGTGTGAATAACTGAACTTCGCCCGTAGACTTTTCTTTTATGTAGTCATTAAGATGTTGGAGTTCTTTTGAAGCATTCCTTATTACTAATTTTCTTATAGCTGGACTTTTGTGAATACACTGAAGTCCTGACTTTCAATGGCAGAGGTAAGTGGGCCAGTTTGGGGGAGGGAAGGGCCACTCCTCTGAGGCTGTGGTAGTGTCTGTCAGTGGGCCTAGAGGTTTCCATCAGGACGTGCATTGGCCACTGGCCATGGTGGTGGTTGGAGGCTACGCTAGAGTGCACCTTATTCAAAATCCTTAGAGTCTGGTGATCATCCCCAGTCTGTCTAGGTGCTGGAAGGAGTATGGGGCCTCACCTGCTTCATGATGGCAGGGGCCTCCCAGCTTATTATTCTGAAAAGGGCCAGTGTTGGGTAAGTTACTTTTTCTATTACTTTTGAAAACTTGTTCCAGAAAGCTCTGTGCAGTCACTAGCAAAGATGGAGAAGTACTGGACAAAGTAATACACCTTACAATTACAATTACTTAAGTCTTTTTATACAAAAGAAATATGTAACTGTAACTGATTACATTTATTTGAAAGTAACTAGTAACTAACCTATTACTTTCATAAAATGTAATCTGTTATAGTTATTTATTATTTTTGTATTTTTTTTTATTAAAAGAAATAGGTAACTATAATTGAAAGGTGTATAACTTTTTCTAGCACTTCTCCATCCTTGCTAGTGACTGCACAGAGCTTCCTAAAACAAGTTTCCAAACATAATAGAAAGTAATAGAAAAGCAACTTACCCAACACTGTAGAGGCCTTTATGACCACCCAGATCTTTGGGGGCAGGAGAGTATCTTTTGCCAACCAGCTTGATCCTTAGTTTCTTATTTCCTGTTCACCCCTTAGGGAGATCTTAGGTAACTGTCTTCAGAGTCAGCAGTTGCCTGCTCTCAATGGAAGGCTCTTTGGGGTGGACCCAGCCAAAGAATATGGGTCCGGTTCTCCAGTCCTCCCTGGACAGGGCAGGATTTTTGTCTTTGGATTCAGGCACAACAGTTGGTAGAGGCCCAATGCTGACCTCTTTATAGATAGGATTGGGGTAGTTTGCTCTGGGATTAATACCCCTATTATTTCTACCTGAGGATACATGGGGGGTCACCCTGGTCTCTTTGAGTGGTTACCCAGGGATGGCCATGGGAGGGAGGTCCTCACTCCCCCATACCCATGTGGGAAAGTGCTCTGGACCACTTGTCTGTGATCGAGCTGACATCTCCTGGTAGTGCAGGACCCAGGCCTCACCTTGGAATGAGACGCAGTTGCGGCTACACCACCCCTTTGGTGGGGGAAAGGAGAGGAGGGCCCAGTACCTGGATGGCCCCCAGCCTCTTTTTGACTTTCTTGTTCTTTCCCCAGATATCAGGGATTGGTATACGCTGGGGGGATTACAACATTTTAGCTCCTTACCTCTCTGCCTATTAGGGAAAACTTGCCATACAGTGGCTCGTTTTCTAGCTTAAAACATATACCTAGCTGGAAACCCCCCTTTCGGACTTTAGGGGGGACACCAGAATGAGGAGTCATTTAATGTGGCCCCTCTCCACTCCTCACTGTGAAATCCTCACATGGGTGTGGGCTGGGTAATTTTGAAACCTTGAAGTGAATGTTATTCAATTTTAGTTAGTTAAGACAAACAGAAGGCAATTGCCCACGGTGTCTCTCCCGCATTAGCGGAGTCATCTGATTTCATGCTTTGTTAGTAGATGTTCATCCATAGAGTTCAACTACATACTAGAGATGGCTAGAGGGTGGACTCCAATGGCTCAGTTGAAGCTGCACGTCCACCACAGTAGAGGAGGGCTGATGCAGGTAGATAATGGGAACCCTTCTGGAAACTAAAGATAATAGGACCAGCACACTGTTTTGATAGTAATCTGCTGATCTGGTTGGGTAACAAGCACCAGTGACAGCAGGGAAATAATGAAGCAGAGGCACATTGCAGTGACAAAAACAAGGTATGCTCATTTGTCCTTTGCTTGTATAAGCAGTGCAGTGCTCGATTTTTGTAAGAACAGTGTGCTGGTGCGGTTATTGTACGTTTCCAGAAGAGTTCCCGTTATCTACCGTCACCTCAACCCTCCTCTAATAAGGCAGACTTGCAGCTTCAACCGAGCCATTGGAGTCCACCCTCTAGCCCTCTCTAGCATATATTTGAACTCTATGTGTTCATCTAACCTACATTTAAAGGAGTCAAATTTGTCGGAGTTTATTATCTCCCTTGGCAACTCGTTCCATAATGGTATGACCCTCTGGGTATAGAAATACCTTCTGGCATTTCTCTAGGAAAGGTCAGTTTTATTTGTTTTGTGTGACTTCTCAAATTGATGTTTCTGTCATTGAACTGTATACCTAGACTATCCATTAATTTAGTATCCCCTAAGACCTTGTACAGCTCCAGTAAATCTTCTCTAGTTCTCCTAAATTCTAGTGGGTATAGGTCCAGTTTTTGCATTCTGACTTCATGTGGGTCACCCCCTAGCCCATGAACAATCTTTGTGATCCTCCTCTGCACTCTCTCAGTGGCATCTATGTCCCTCCTTAAATACAGGCTCCACAGTGAGGTGCAGCAGTCCAGGTGTGGTGGAAAGAAGACCTTGTAGAGGGGAACGATACATGATCTATTTCTTGATGTAAATGCTTTTTTAATGCACCCTATGATCTTATTTGAGTTTTTAATAACCTTATTAGTTTGTTTACTTGTTAACAGTTGTTTACTTCTGCCTGTTGCAGTTGTGTATTAATAGTTGTTACTTTACTGGCGTGCCCCCGGTCCCACCTAGTTTGGTCAGGATACTTTCCATGGAGTGGCACTGATGGCTGAACTCACAGTTGTTTCATACAATGTTAGAGGAATCAATAGCCCAGTCAAGAGAGCCGCATCCTGCAGGAATTGCAGCATGACAAAGCCACACTGGCCTTCCTGCGGGAGACTCACTTGACCCCCCAGGAACACCTTAAATTACGATGTAGCTGGGTGGGAGAGGTTTATGCGTCTCTCCATGAAGCCCACCCCGCATCACAGAAGCATTGCAATTTTGATACATCATAACACTCCACTGCAGGTACTTCAGGTAAATAGTGATGGGGGGGGGGGATTATCCACATTCGGGGGAATATAGGGGACAGAGGTGTATCTTTTTAAACTTATATGTGCCTAATGATGAAACTGAATGCCTCTTATTTGTGAGAAAGGTATTAGGAGACACCATACAGGACCCACAGAGTCTGGTCGTGATAAGAGGGGACTTTAATTCTGTTATGGACCTCTCAGTAGATCGAACGGGGTCAGGTAGTCAGCAGGCATCCAGGACAGGGAATGTACTTTCTAAGCTGTGCTTTGAGATAGGACTGATTGAGATGTGGCATTTCCTCCACCCTCAGGACAGGGATTACACATATTATGCTCCAAGATACAATGTGTATTCCATAACAGACTACTGTTTACTATCAGCAAATTGGGTGCCCAAGTTGATGGGTTGTAACATAGAGTCTATCATTACTTCCGATCATGCCCCTGTGCAGTTGCAGCTGGCCACCTCCCTGATACCCACTGAAACATTATGGCAGCTGAATGTTAGCTTACTTAATTAAGCAGAGTTTAAGGAGCTGGTAACATCTACAGTGGAGACATTTCTCCACACCAGCCCTACGCAAGATCTGGGGGAGGGTATGCGCTGGGACATCCTTAAAAGCAATCTTTGGGGGAGATCATAAAATATTTTTCTAGAGTAAAAACAGAAAGAACAAAAACTAGATTGGACTTGGAAAATAAGATGGTGTACTTGGAATTCCCTCACCATGTGACACTGAATGAGGCAGTTAAAGCAGAATTAGACCAACAAGAAAGATGCTTAAATCTGCTGTTGGCTGCTCAAATAGAAGGGAAACCTAAATACTTTAGACAAAACTACTCTGAACATGGCAACAGAGCAGGGAAACTCCTTGCATGGCAGCGGCGCAAAGACGGAGTCAGTAGACGGTGGTCTGGCTCCAGGTCCCAAGGGAACATACCTCAGCTACTCACCCCGCTAAAATATCTCAAATCTTTGCCCAGTATTACTCTACCCTGTATGAGGCACAATGTTTGGTTAACTATGTGTAAAAAGTGCAGGCTTACCTGAATAAGTTACCCATCCCCACTCTCAGTCAGGAGATAGGGATAAATTTAGTGCCCCAATCACAACCCAAGAGGTCATAGCAAAAACAAATGGTTAAAAAATGGCAAGGCACCCTTAACAGATGTTTTTTCCTCTGAGTTTTATAATGCATTCATCCCAAAATTAATAGAGTTACGAACTGCTACTTTTAATGTGGTGATGGAGGGAGAACGGGGAGTCCCGCCTTCATGGAATCAGATGCAGATTTTGGTCATGCTTAAACCAGCTAGAGATCCAGAAATCTGTGACTCCTACCCAGCCCGGTGGCACTGAGGGTTGAGGAGCTGGATGCTACACCTCACACCATGCCGGCGAACCGTGTTCGGGAACGGACATGGGCCACCGGGGCTCGACTGGGGAAGAGAAGGATCGAGCATCTGGAGGACTGCTCTCCTTCTCCTGGGAGGGCAAGGGAGCCGACCTTGGTGTCGCTCACCCCCTGGCAGAGGCTGGGAAACACGGCCCCATGCCAGAACGTGGGTGGAGCTGGGGCAGACGCTTGCCTAGGCGTTAGCATCATTGCACGCTCCTAGCTCCAAGGGGACTCCATTGAAAAAACTCTGCCAGCCCCCGTGTATGAGCCAGGGCTCGGTGCCCGACCCTCCAGCCACCATCAGTTCTGCCTCGGCTTCCCACTGGGATCCCCGGGTGAGTACGGCCTGAGCCCAGGGCGAGTTTTCCGCCGCTGGCCAGTGCTGCAGGAAAAAAGCATAATATGATAAAAAAAAAAAGAAAGAAATCTGTGACTCCTATCGTGCTATTTCATTTTTGCCATTAGATTTAAAAATGTCCACAGGAATCTTAGCTGAATGACTACAGTTATGTATTTCCTCTCAGGTGCATCCCAACCAAATGGGGTTTATCTCAGGGAGACTTCTTCAAGGTAACATCCATCGATTCCTAAACATTATTTTAACATAGATTGGCAAAACGCGTCATCCAGTTGGTCCATTACCAGTGCATGGCTGTGGATTAAATACTCTATTTGATCCGCAGTTTTGTAGACCGACTCAGGGAAACTGCCGTCAGGACTCATTAGCTCATGAAGCAAGCAAAGGTGAAAGGCAGCCATTAAAATTGGGAGACAGCGAGGTTTGCCAACCCATGTTCTAATGCCTCAGACAGTTCTCCACTAGTTCACTGATCCACTCCCATCCTCGTACCTCTGATCCTCCGGTGGATCAAACAGTTTCTAATGGCGCTCATGCCAAAGCTATCCCCCTTGCTTTTACTTTGTGGCACCTACCTGTTGTGCCACCAATCCTGAAGGAAGTGTCCTGTATATCACAGAGCTGTGTTTCCCCTCCCAACCCCTCTCAAACCATTGATTTATTATTCACCACTGTGGTGCTTGAGAAAGAGAGAAAGAGAGACAGAGAGAGAGAGATTGTCTCCCACCATGTTGCTTGAGAGAGAGAGAGTCCATCTGCAGCTGAAAGTACTGGGGCTAGATTTAAAATAGTGACAGAGTGTGGTCAGTGTAAATGTGCCACTGGGAGAGAGCTGCAGCTCTGCATTTAAATGGGGAGAGAGCCAGTGCCTCAAGAGATGACACCTAGACCACCAGAGAGATGGCTCCATCAGAACAGGCAAGCAGCTTCAATGATCAGCAGCAGATGACAGCTAGCAACCTGGGATGGGACCTCTCAATGTAATGGAAACATATTGTTGCAGGGGGAGAGAAAGAGAGAGACAGCGAGAAGCTCACTGCGCTGTACTCTGAGCTTGAAATTGGGGGAATTTCACAGCAAAGTGAGCCATGCATATGTTATTTATTTTATAAACATACAAATGTCAGAAATCATTTCAAGACTCTATGTCTAGCATTGGTATGTTCATAAAATAAATAACATATGCATGAGTTGTGGGGACTACTTTTCAAGTCAACAGGATACACTCAAATTGTCCCTATTCAAACAGCATAAAAATACCTTTATGGATTTTATTTTTAGTTTTAAACATAACCCAAGTTATAAGTCCAATAACATGCTCCAGAGTATGTGGTTATAGGGATCTAATCCACTCCCCTTGTGCTGTGAGGGCACTCAGCCTCACAGCGCAACTGGGGCACGGATTAAATCCCTAGAACCCCATACCCTGTCATGGGTTATTGCTTATTTGTTGCCCAGCACACCAAAAGATTCTTCCAATTGGTCATTAGCATGGATCCTGAAAAGGCCTTAGACAGGGTGGACTGGGCCTTCATGGCAGCCACCCTGGCGAGGTTCACTTTGGGTCCTAGGTTTATCTCTGTGGTTGCCTCACTCTACAACACCCCTGAAGCCAGAGTTATGGTGAATGGATTTCTTTCTGAACGTATCTCCTTGGTGAGAGGCACTAGGCAAGGCTACCCCTTATCCCCTCTTTTATTCGCCTTGTCCCTTGAACCTTTAGCAATAGCAGTTCACAATAACATTGGTATTAAAGAGGTGATGGCGGGGGACGTTGAGCAGAAGCTGGCCTTGTATGCAGATAATTCGTTATTTTTCTTAGGAGAGCCACAGTCTTCCCTATCACATTTACTATGCTCAGTTAATGACTTTGGGGGGTTGACAGGTTATGAAATAAATTTCACTAAATAGGAGGCCATGGTACTGAGTGGACACCCTATGCCCAAGTTCAAAGCCACTTTTCCTTTTGCATGAGCCAGTAAGACCACCTTTTATTATCTGGGAGTCCAGGTGTCAGACAGGACACCTCTCGCTTATTTAAGAATAACTACATAAAATTATATAATACCTTACAGGCCAATTTTGCTCGCTGGACCCTGCTCCCACTCACATGTTACAGTTGGATTCAAACAATTAAAATGAATGTTCTACCCCATTTATTTTTCCTATTCCAAACCCTCCCCATTCCCATCCCAGAGTCTTATTGGAATAATTTTCATAAAGACATTAAGCAATTTCTTTGGGCGGAGAACTGCACTTGGATAACTGAGCACACTTAACAGGCTGCAAAGGACTGGGGGGGGGGCTGGCTCTATCAAACTTTCATAAATACTATCCATCAGCTCAGGGATGAAATCATAACTAGTTGCTCAACCCATGCAGTATCACACACATTGAACTGCTTTTCTCATTGGGGTAGTACTGGTTATGGCATACCCAGTAAAGACAAAAGATCCAGTGCACACCCTCCCCCACCCATGGAATATGATGTCAACATCGGGCAGGTGATTGGGTGGGGGAGGGACCACTGGACACCAGAGAAAACTTTGATATAAAGCAGGCAGACAATCAGGTGGGGGGGTGGGACCACTGGACACCAGGGAAAACTTTGATATATAGCCGGTGGGTGATTGGGTGGGGAGAAACCACTGGACACCAGGAAAACTTTGATGTATAGCGATCGGGTGATTGGGTGGGGGAGGAACAGCTAGCCACCAGGAATATTTAACTAGTTTTATTTCTGTAGGGAAATAACTCTGCTATACTGGGGCCGGCAATTGTCAGTTACGGGGGGGTGGGTACCACTAGCCCCAGGGTTTACAACTATTTTTGTACCTATCAGGCCAGCAATCGGCAGGGGGGGACCACTAGCACCGGGGATTCCAATTATATTTTACCTATTGGGCCAGCGATCAGTGATTGGGGGGAGCCACTTGCACCAGGGATTACAGTTATTTTTGTACATATCAGGCCAGCAATCGGCATATGGGTGGGACCACTAGCACCAGCTAATTAACTTATTGTTTATCTATGGGGCCAGCGATAGGCACTCAGGTGTGGGGTGCCACAGTTCCTCCACCAGCCACTACGGTTGCAGACAACTAAAGCAAGGTCTCTGTTGGTGGTATTTGCTCTGTGCGAGGGGAACCTGCAAAAGGCCCTTGCACAGAGCAAATGCTGTGTGTATTGGACCATGCTGATATGCAGATCCCTTCCCCCTCATTTCAATTGTGGCCCCCTCCACACTTTGCCTTGGTGCAAACCTGTTTTTTGTCGGCAAATTGGGCTTTAGTGAATACCACTTTGGCGCAAAACCTGGTTTGTGCCACGCAAACCGTGTTTGTGCTGGGGCAAAGTTCTGGCCCTAGGAGTTCTATTCCAGAAGGGTATATGATATGGAGCTTATTAAAGTTAGTTGGTGCACAAATATTGCATTTGATGGTTTATAGATTTCCTAGCGCTGGTAGTTTGTATTTTTGCCTATTTTATCATGGCACAAAATACATGATAGACATTCACCAGAACACTGGTGGAGCACTAACAATAAGCAAGACTAGATTTCAGAACTAGCCTTCAGACCATGGTTAAAGACATTAACAGGGCATTATATATTTGTAACATTTATGTTTACAAACCTCCTGTTACCTGTTATTTTGTAGACAGTTTTATGTTATGTGTCATTTAATGCTGTCAATAAACTTTATCAGAGTTAAAAAAGAATTGTAAGCAACATCTTTCAAACGCCACTCTCAGCAATCGCACTGACTCAAGGTGCACGCGCACGTTCTGAACTGCACAGACTGTTATACAAAGATTAGTGAGAGGTAGGAAACTGAAGTTTTAACAGTAGTGTCATCTTAATATAAGTAATATTTAATAATAATAATACATGTGAAGGTCGGACATCGTCTGCCATGTTACAAGCGGATTAAGCCACTCGAAAGGATGGGTCTACTGTGGTCCAAACCCCCCCCCCCAACCACGGATTAATTCCAAAGTAGATCCATCCTTTCTCGTGGCTTAATCCTTACATATAAAAATTCAAATAAGGAGAAACAGACTGAACAGAGCAAAACAAAGTCTAAGTTAAGGATGTTGTGGGACAAACAGATCCTGGTATTGTTCTCGTATGGTACATATCTTTACTTGTGTTCTCATATGAATATGTAAGCATTAATCCCTGATGAAGGAGGCATCTACTGGGGAATTAATGCATGGTTGGGGGGGGGGGTTGTGGCTCGAGGCCGAAGGCCGAGTGCCTACAATCACCCAACCATGCAATAATTCCCCAGTAGAAGCCTCCTTCAGAGGGGATTAATGTGATTTTAACATGACAGGCACTTGCTGGTATTGCTGTTTAGTAACATTGTTCAATAAAACACATAACTCTTTTTTTATATTTGTTGTTTTTACTCTTGAAAACAGGTGTTCTGCATATAGACTGCACGTGCACCGTGAAACACTCAATAACATCATTATGTTGCTAAACATTACAAACAGTTACTTGTAAGATTAACATCCACTAATACTGTTATTGTTATTTTTTTCTTTTTGTATTCGGCTATTATGTTTTTATTGCTTTCACAACTACGCAGATCCCTTCCTGTACTGTTACAATTTTGTAACATACGGAGCATTGTGGGATTGCTGCCAAGCCAATTTCTTACTACCTTATGTGAACAGTTCTGTTTTTTAACTTTCAACACAAAAGCACTCGGATATTTTCACAGCTTCTAATACCTTTGAATGTTGTTACTTGTTCAGTTCTTTCCTATATCCTTTCTCAAGCTGTTGCTCTATGGATTTCTACTGTGCGTTCCGCGGTGCAGACTCTCCAGTTTCCAACTGCTGTTTTTATACACTCTCTATCTCTCCCTACCAGTGCACTACACTTTTGTGCCTTCTCCCCTTACTGCGACCGTGACTGAGAACTGGGTGGCTGGGAGGGTACTGAAATATCGGTCCGGTATGTTAACACACTGGCACTTTGTCTGTGTTTAACACTGCAATTCTGTTTCTTTTAAGATTTCTATATGGTATGATTTTAATCATGATTTTGCATGTGTGACCGGAATACAACTTGCTGACAATGACAGCGTTTTGATAGTCAGCTATTTTGGAATCACCAATTTTAGAAGCGGTATTATAATACTGACTGGATTTCAGAGTCACTGTTTTCTAAGTTGCTCAAGTATGAGTTGGGATTTCCTGCCACACCCAGATATTTTTATCTCCATTGTGATGTTCTGCTGTGCATTTACTTTCCGCTGTGGTAACAGTTTATTACTAGTCGCATTTTTGCGATCATCAGTGACCACAGGGTGGGTGGGTGGGATACTGCACATCTGTTTCCTTCTCTTTCTAATTTCGGGATTTGCTGACATTTTCATGGTCTGCTACCTGTATGCAACTTGCACAAAGTACATTTTTGGTGGAAATCTGAGGTAGTGCAGTTTGAGGGCATTAGCAGTGATTAATCCCTGCTCCAACTTTAGCCACCTGTTGCATTTTCATCAATTGGTTTGCGTTATTGTTGGCAGCTTACTTATTGAGTACTGCCACTAAGTAGTGGAAGGGAGTAGACTAGATGGCCCACACTGCCCAGTGGTGGATCTAGGGGGTAGTGAAGGGTGCAGCTGCACCCCCTCCCCCCATTAAAATGCAATTGCTTGCTGCTGCTGCTGCATTTCACTTTGTTGAAGAAGTCTGATCTATCACTTGTACAAAAGTTTATATTCAAAACTATAGGTTACATTTGCATTTTCTGTCACAAAGGTAATGAGAAGGATAATAGCAGAGAATACAAAGGATTAAAACAATATTACAAAAATTGCATATCAAGTATGCACACCACCCCAGCACCCCCCCCCCAATGTAAAATCCTGGATCTGCCACTGACACTGCCTTTTCTACCCCTAAGCACGTTAGTATTACATTAGTATTTATTTATTTTATTTGCTTTTGTTGACCGGGTAAGTCACACTAGACAGCCAAGTGCCTATTTTCAGGTGCGACCCGGGAGAGTTACAAACTTAGGTAGGCAGGTACAGTGATAAAGTATTAAGACTTATTTATCTTGTGTTCTTGCTCAATCTCAAATGATTGTTATATGTGTCTGTTTTGTTAGAGTTTTTTAACAGATTGAAAGGACTAAAATGAAAGCTGATCAATAAAGCTTTACCTATCTACCAGTGCGGCTGAGTCACAGTCTACCACTGAGGTCTAAATCTCTCATTTGTTGGCAGGATAACACAGTCATGATAGATCAGCCCTGATCTCTACTGTGGGATTCTCAAACTAAGAAGACTATTCAGCTTTGTGGGGCTACTGCCTACAGTTCCTGACTTCTGAGCAGCTCTCTGAATGTACTGACTCAGTGATAAACTGCCACCTAGTGCAGAAACATGAAATCTGCAGTGAGACAGAGAAGTGAAGAGATCAGCATTATCTTGTTGAAGAGATTTTCCTATTTTCAGCAAAAGTACATAAATAAATAAATCACACCATAAGCTGAGCTCACGTCACTGGATGAGAGAGGGGGCTAGAACGCCGGGGCAGATTTTTATATCTACATTGGACAGTTAAACTGACAGCAGGGGAGATGGAAGCTAGGGGAACCACTGAAAAGGGAAAGCCAGTAGGGAACCTAACTAGGGTTCCCCTGAACAGAGGACTAGTAGCAGCAAGGTGGGTAGCAGTACGGTTGACATCCAAATTAGGTTAGGTTAGATTAGGGGAAGAGGCCAGTGAGGGAGGGCTGACAAAGCCTACATTCAGAATAAAAAATAACAAATTTACGGAGGCTATGGAAAAATAAGGGAGAAGAAATAAGAAAAAGCAAGAGGGGATTAGGTGAAAGGTGGAAAGAGAACTGCCTTAATGCCAGAAGTCTAGGAAATAAAATTAGTGCACTCCAGATGCTGGAGACAGGCTTTACGACTGACCTAGTAGTCATCACAGAAACTTGGACTACAGAGAATAACAATTGGGACCTAACAGTTACAGGCAACACCATGCTTAGACGTGCTAGAGAAAAAGGTAAAGAAGGAGGCACAGCATGTCAGGGAAGGCACAGAGGCAGTGAAGGATGGAAACTTCAGGGAGGTAATGGGGAAATATAATCGCTGTGAGCTTGTCTCACAGCATCCTCAGGCAACAAAACAATGGAAGGAGGTGACATATAGACCTCCAGGACAGGGGATGGGGAGGGAAGAGAGAGATAAGGAGCTGGGGCAGAAATAGACAGGGGGTGGCGAAAGGGGAGGAGGTGGTGTTGGTGGTGGGAGATCTAAACCTGTTAGATATTGATTAGGTCATTCCAGTGGCCAGGAGCCCCAGACATCTGGCACTGCTGGATACATTGCAGGACAACCTGCTAGTGCAACTGGTTAAGGAACCCACTAGGCAGGTTGCAATTCTGAATGTCGTGCTCACCAGCTCGGAAGTGGTAGGAGGAGTGAGGGTAAGGGAGTCACTAGGGTCTAGCAACCATATCTCTATATGGTTTGACTTGATCCTTGGGACAAGCAAGCCCTCATCAAAGGCTGAAGTCTTGGATTTCAGAAAGGCCGACTTCAACTAGATGAGGGGGCTGGTCCAGGACAAGGTAGTCAGAGTGGACAGCATCGGGGATGTGGAGGAAAGATGAGGGCCATTCTTGTGGCAACAAAGTCTTGCATGAGAATGGTAATCAAAAGAAGCTGGTACAAGAGACAGATACGGTTCTCTGGAAAGACCAGGGAAGTAATGAGAACCAAAAAGAAAACGTTCACCAGGTACAAGGAAAAACAAGGGAATGAGGAATGTGGAGAGTATAAAATGAGAACAAGGCAAACTAATGGACGGTTAGAGAAACAAAGGCAGACAGAGAGCTGTATATTGTGGAGGGGATCAAGGAAGGGGGGAAACAGTTCTTTAGATACAGTAGGAAAAAAGAAAGAAGGGAGGAAGAATCGTTAGGCTAATGGAGGGAGGCAGGGTAACTGATGAGGATGGCCAGAAAACAGCCATTCTTAATGACTACTTTCTGCTCTGGATTCACAAGAGAAGACAGAGGGCCTCTGCAACAGAGTGGCATTAAGGCAGCTGTGAGGGTGACTCCCTGAGATAAGGCAGGAAGTATTTATCAGTGAAAAGGCACCTCTCTGGTCTGAGGGAGGAGGTTGCCCGTCTCCAGGCTGACCTGGCTAGGATTTGTGAAACCTCTTCCCCCACCCAGGGACCACCAGGGCCACTGCCGCTACCTCAGAGGTTGCCAAGAAAGAGGAGCGGTTAGACCAAGGTGGGCTTGGGGAGGGATAGGGTGGTGGAACAGAGATGCATCCCTCAAGTTGTACCTCTCCACAATTCATATTCTGTTCTAGTGATGAGTGGTTCCTCTATGGAGGCACCTACAGTGGAGACCAAGGAGGATGCTGGGAACATCCACAAACGAGACACACAGGTGGGTGGCATGAAACCACACAGGGGAAGGAAACAACTTCTGGTGGGGGACTCAATCATTGGGGGGGTAGAAGTGGTGGGGGGGAAGGGAGGTAAGGTGCCTCCCTGGTGCCATGGCTCGGAGGGACAGGAAGCAAATCCTCAGGATCATGGGAGCAGCTGCATGAGGGAGGGAGCTGGATGTCATTGTCCACCTAGGAATAAATGACCTGACTGCAAATGGGATCAGAGCTGTGCAAGAGGAGTTTGTTGAGTTTAGGAGGGGCCTTAGGCAAGTAGCATGTATGGTAACCTTCTCGGAGGTGCTGCCTGCTTATGGCAAGGATGATGCTAGGGTACTCCGCACCATGGGATTCAATGAATGGTTGAAAAACTGGTGTGGAGCTCAGGATTTTGGCATCACTGGGGACTGGGGAGCCACCTGGAGGGGTGCAGGCCTATACTGGCACGATGGTCTGCATCTGTCCGGGGGGGGACCAGAATCCTAGGTGATAGGTTTAATTGCTTCATTGGCAAGCATGTAAACTAGCCAAGGGGGGAGGCACTGAAAAGGAGCAGGGGAAATCCCAGCCTCCCCCCACAAAACACAGTAGTTCGAGAGGTAAACACCAAGGTAGAGAAATCAGTAGGGAGCAAGACAGGGGTAAATGCAGGAAAAGACAGTAAGGACAGGGATGGGGATAAAAGGGGTAAGGCTATCAAAAAATGGAGGGTGATGAGTACCAATGCCTGTGTAACAAGCTCCCTGAGCTAGTGGCCTTGATGGAAGAGGGATGCCTGGATATTGTGGCAGTCACTGAAACATGGTACACAGAGAACCATGACTGAGATGTCAACATATCAGGATACACAATCTACAGGAGGGACAGGGTGGGTAAAAGAGGAGGAGGAGTAGCTCTCTATATAAGGGAAGGGATTAAAGCAACAGAACTAAAGAGTAAACAGGAAGTTGATGAGTCACTATGGGTCACCCTGGAGACAGGAAATGGCACCACAATCCGCATGGGGGTTGTGTCCAGATCCCCATCTCAAGGGGAGGGAATGGACAAGGAAACGATAGAAGGCATCCTTAAAATGGCAGAAAAAGGGGAGATATTGTTGATGGGGGACCTGAATATGCCAGATGTTAACTGGAGCACCTTTGCTGCAGGCACATCCAAAAGCAGGGTCATTCCTGATGCCCTACAGGGGGCATTCCTCAGGCAGCTAGTGCTGTAACCCACTCAGGAGGGAGCAATCTTAGACCTGATACTCTCAAATGGGGACAGAGAAAGGATCTCAGATTTAGAAGTGGGTAGCCATCTGGGAACAAAGTGACCACCAAATAGTGTGATTCACAATAAACACAGCCACACAAAAATAAGAGTGTTGGACTTTAGGAGGGCTGACTTTGGGAAAATGAGAGAGTGCCTCAGAAAAGTACTAGCAAATGGGCAAGAAGGAGGGGTGGAGGAACAATGGGGAATAATCAAAACAGCCAGCACAGAGGCAACAAGCCTTTGTGTGAAGCAAATCAACAAAACAAAATGAAGGAGAAAAAAAAACATTATGGTTCTCAAAAGAGGTAGAAGGGAAGGTTAAGGAATACAGGATAGCATTCAGGAAATATAAGGACACACGGAAGAAGTAGGACAGAGAACTTTATCAGTTAAAGCACAAGGAGGCAGAGAAGGCAGTCAGAATAGCAAAGGCACAAACTGAGGAAAAGATAAACAACTCTGTTAAGAAGGAGCACTCAGGTGCAAACACACCATGTGGTACAGTAGAAACCATGGTCTAATACCATAGAAGATCATGGTTTGTATTGTAATACCTTGGCAATCCACTACAGGTAAGAAGCAGTATACAAGTGAAAGCAATATGCAAATAGCTTGCAGTATGTAGTTGTCCCAAATTGTATTTACTATGAATTTTCCTGGCACAGGGTTTTTGACTTTTTCAAGATTGTTCTATGTTGTAACTACAACAGAAGTTCATGAGTTACTAAAGATTGTACATTTAAACTCCACATATACTGTTAATTATGCTGCAGCATATTTCTGTAAAGTGAAGTTATATACTGTTACCATCCTTCTGATCTACTGCTTTCTAAGCCACTGTGGGTGCAATGCATTGTGGATGACTGAATAACATTATCTGGCCTAGCCTTTTCTTGGTGAATACACAGTGGTAAAGATGAGCATGCAGCTTCTATAACCGAAAGCAAAAATAACAGACACTGAGATAAACAAAGCAAAATTAAAGAGAGAGGATACTTCTGTGGGTGAAAAGAAAAATAAATTGAGAGAAACAAAAAGAAATCAAAGAAACAGACTAACAATAGTAGTCAAAACAAGTCTTTGAAAGATGAAAGCAGTAAACGTTATGTTGTTCTATGTCCTGCTGAGTTAGGTAGTTTAGAGGGAAAAAAGTGAAAATAATATTCCGCAAAATAGCAGTTGTTCAATAAAGTGTTTTTCAGATTGGCTTAATTCAGTACATTTGGAGAAAAGGTGCTTGTGCTACTAGGATTGTGTGACAGCCACCTATTGGTCTGCAAATTAACTGGAGAAAGAAAACTAAAATGTACCATAGCACACTCCCATCATGCAGTGCAGCCCATATCTTCTAATACATAGAGAGGAAAATCAAAGCACCTAGAATAGAAAGTCAATTGCAAGTTTTTGAAAAGTTGTAAAATATGATTTGATGTTAGAAAGCTTAAAGCTTGTAATGAAAGTTATTTTAACAAAAGTGAAATAGTAGCCACGATATTTCCAATAGGTGTGTTCCAATTGTTTTCAAGTATATGAACATCATGTTTAATAGCTCAATTTATAGTATTCTGAAAGTAAATCAGTGTGATTGTACTCCTTTATTCGAAGACTATTAGTCATACACTCATTACCATGTTACAAGCGGATTAAGCCACTCGAAAGGATGGGTCTACAGTGGAATTAATCCATGTTTGTTGAGTTGGACCACTCGGCCTTGACCTCAGTGGTCAACACCCCCAACCATGGATTAATACCACAGTAGACTCATGCTTTCTCGTGGCTTAATCCTTACAAGGAGGGATACTGAAGCTTAATAAAGGGGAGGGAATGTGTGCAGAGGGTGACAGTGAAAAAGCAGGGATACTGAACGAATATTTCTGCTCAGTATTCACAAAGGAAGAGGAGGGGGAGTTACCTAAACCAAACAAGAGAAACACTCTGAATATGGGGGTCGATACCAGTACATTCACAGAAGAAAGGGTTTTAAAAGAACTCTTGAATCTGTGGGTGGACAAAGCAATGGGACCTGATGGAATTCCCCCCAGAATTCTAAAAGAACTAAGGGTAGAACTAGTAACACCACTGACTACACTTTTAACAAATCTTGGAGAGGATGGGGTGGTACCTGAGGACTGAAGGAGGGCAGATGTGATTCCACTTCACAAAAGTGGGAGTAGGGCAGAGGCAGAAAACTACAGATCAGTTAGCTTGACCTCAGTGGTTATGGAAAATAATGGAATCACTTCTGAAGGAAAGAACCGTTGAGTACCTAGAGGCCAGTGGGGCACAGGACCGAAGGCAGCATAGTTTCACAGCAGGAAGGTCATGTCAGATGAACCTGATAGATTTCTTTGACTGGGTGACCAAAGAAGTAGACCAGGGAGGGGCTGTGGATATAGCAAGGCATTTGACAAAGTCTCACACAAAAGATTAATATACAAGATGGCCAGCCTTGGAGTGGGTCCCAAGGTGGTAGCCTGGATAAAAAACTGACTGGACAACAGGACGCAAAGGGCAATAGTAAATGGAGTCCACAGTGAAGAAATGAGGGTAACTAGTAGGGTACCGCAGGGTTTGGTACTGGGACCGGCCCTCTTTAATGTCTTTATAAGTGACATTGAAGAGCACCTGGAAGGAAAAGTATGTCTCTTTGCAAACGACACAAAGATCTGCAACAAGACTGATACACAAGGTGGGGTAGAAAGGATGAAAAGGGACTTGGCAAGGTTGGAGGAATGGTCAAATATACAACAGCTCAGATTCAATGCAAAGAAGTGCAAGGTAATGCACCTGGGAAACAAAAACCCAGGGGAAGAGTACACAATGGGGGTGAGATAATTACAACAACAAAAATCAAAAGAGACCTAGGAGTAATTATATCAGATGACCTAAAGGTGAGCAAGCAATGTGAGAAGGCAGTAAGGCGGGCTGGGGAGATACTGGGATGCTCAGGGAGAGGCATCAACAGTAGAAAACAGGAAGTTGTTACCCCTCTGTACAGATAGTTGGTGAGACCACATCTGGAGTACTGTGTGCAATTCTGGTGACCCCATCTCCACAAAGACATAGACAGAGTGGAGGCTGTTCAGAGGAGGGCAACCAAAATCCTGCAGGGTCTGCACCAGAAGACATACGAGGAAAGACTAAAGCAGCTTAATATGTATACCTTTGAGGAAAGGAGGGAGAGGGGGGACATGATAGAAACTTAAAAGTATCTCAAGGGAATTAACAAAGTAGAAGAGGGTAGTATCTTTCAGAAAAAGAGATTTGCAAGAACAGGGGGGCACAATTTGAAGATAGATGGGGGATGGCTCAGAGGTAATGTTAGAAAGTATTTTTTCACAGAGAGGGTTGTGGATGCATGGAACAACCTTCCTGAGGAGGTTGTGGAGTTGGGAACAGTGGGAGAATTCAAGAATGCATGGACAGACATAAGGCAATTCTAGTGGGTGGTAGGAGGAAGTAAGCTGTTGATTAACTAGAATCTGCAGCTTATCCATTAGGTAGGGAAATGGGCAGACTAGGTGAGCCAAGTGGTTCTTATCTGCCGTCAAATTCTATGTTTCTATGTTAAGGATCAGAAAGGTCTAGCAGCACTAATGATAGATAAGGCCCCAGGGTCAGATGGGATGCATTCAATGGTGCTCAAGGAACTGGCAACAGAACTAAATGAACCCTTAGAGGGTTATTCAGTTGCTCAATTCAGACATGGGTAGTTCCAAAGACTGGAGGGAAGTGGGCGTAGTCCCACTGTATTTGGGGGGACTAGGAGCAACCGGGTAACTGCAGACCTTACCTCTATTGTGGGTAAACTGGTGAAGATACAAGTCAAAGAGGACCTCGTGGACTACCTGGAGAGCACTGGATTCCAGGACAGAAAACAGCACAGTTTAATGGCAGGGAGGTTCTTGTTAGACCAACTTGATAGTATTCTTTGATTGGGCAATAAGGGTAGTGGATAAGGGCCATGCTATAGATTTACTGTACTTTGATTCCAGCAAGACTTTGGACTTGGTGCCTCACTGAAGGTTGCAGAAGAAACTACAGGATCTGGGTGCAGTGAAGGACGCATTTAGATGCATGAGAAACTGGTTGGAAAGGAGACTGCAGAGGGTTGTGGTTAACAGAGTCAAATCAGAAGAGACGGAGGTCACCAGTGGGATACCACAGGGATTGGTCCTGGGTCCAGTCTTTTTCAATGTGTTCATTAGTGACATGGGGGAAGGAATCCAGGGCAAGATGTGTCTCTTTGCAGACAACACTAAGCTCTGTGGCAGAGTAGACAGCAAGGAGTGGGTTAGGGAGATGCAGAGAGACTTGTAAAGGCTACAGAGGTGGTCAGAGGTTTGACAGTTGAAATGTTGTACCAAAATGTGCCTGGTGATGTACCTAGGGAACAAGAACCCCATGACAGAGTACTAGATGAGTGGGTAAAGCTGGACATGACTTCTGAGGAAAGAGACCTAGGGGTCATCATCAGTGACTCCCTATAACAATCAAGCCACTGTAACAGGGCCTACAGTAAGGCAAATAGGATGCTGGGGTGTAGGAAGGGTTACTGACAGCAGCAGAAGGAAGGAAGGAAGCATTACTACCTCTCTACATATCACTGGTAAGGCCCCCTCCTGGAGTACTGTGTCTCATTCTGGTGTCTTCACCTAAAGAAAGATAAGGACAGGCTGGAGACAGTGTAATGTAGGGTGACCAAAATGATTCAAGGTCAGCAGGGCAGAACTTATGAAGATCGGCCCAAGGTACAGAACATTTACTCGCTGGAAGCCAGACGAGAGAGGGGGGAGATATAATAGTGACCTTGATGTTCCTGAAAGGAATGAACAAGATAAACTGCGAGGAACCATTTAGCATAAGTAATGGATCAAAAACATGGGGGCACAAGTGGAAACTAACAGGAGGAGGTTCAAGAGGGACGTTAGAATGTTTTATTTTACAGAAAGTGTGGTGGAACTATGGAACAATCTGCCAGCTGATTTAGTGGGTGCCTAAACTATCAATGGTTTCAAACACGGCTGGGACAAATTGAAGGGCTTAGTGGTTGATCAGGGTGGTAGTGGTAGGGAGGGGAGCATGGTGTGGGATAGTGTGGGTTAAAACCCTGTATGGACAATAGGTCCTGGGTTTGTTAGGGTTTTATGGGCAGACTGGATGGACCAATGGTCTTTTTCTGTCATCAGTTGTCTATGTTTCTGTTTCTAACTCAGATGCACAAAATCCCCTCAACTCAATTTGAAATTAAGTAGTTTAATTGTTTTATTGCTGAAGACATTTCATTAAAGCAGATAGTTTTACCTTTGATTTCATCTGTTCATATTGCTAATACCTGCTGTGAAGTCATAATCCTGTGTTTATGACAACACAGACAGTTGTCACTGAAATAATTTTGATGCTACAAGATGATGATTGCAGCAGACGATGAAGTCTAAGGGTGAAAGACTGGTTTTATTAACTACTGGAAAACCAAATACCGGGACTACCTTAGTGCTATTATGAATCTGAACAAATGTACAGGAACTTTTTCATACGTTTTGTTATAAATTTTAAAGAGGGACTTCCGGTGACGTCATGGACTGGTTAGGAAGCCAAGATCTGAGCTCCTTACCCATTCTACTAAAAAAAATCCCTTTGTATTGCTTTTTTCTAAACCAAAGTTAGCATCATGGCAGGGGGAGGTACTCTAACTGACTGGACTACCAGATCCAAGCTTAAAATTCAACATCCAGAAAAAGATGACAATGGATTCCAGAACAAAACACCGGAGCACAACCACAGCCCGTCTCCAACATCTATGGTGGGGCCTAGTTATGACATGGATGACAAAGTGGAGCACCTTTTCAGAAATAGATTTCAGCTTCTATTGAAAAAATTAAGAGAAATGTGAGTTGAAAATAAAGCTGAATTTAAACAATTAAATAAGAAGCTCACTCAAGTGGAACGGCGTGTGCAAGAAGCTGAAGACTACATCGCTGTGATCAAAGCTGGCACTTTACAACCAGGCCAAGTCGTTCAAGTTCGATTACAGCAAACCTCTGCTTTACAAGAAAAATGCCTCGATCTTGAAAGCCAATCTCGTCAGGACAATTTGCGGATTTATGGATTGGCAGAGGGTGCAAAGAGTGGCAGAATGGTGGACTTCATACAAGATCTCCTTAAAGACGTCCTTGACCTCCTAGTAGATTATTAGTTAAATATAGAATGTGCACACTGGGCGCTACTGCCTAAACCATCGGATCTCAAAGCTAGACCATGCTCTGTAATGCTTACGTTTAATAGCTATCGTACCAAGGAAGACATACTTCCATTTTCCTAAATGATTTCCCCTCAGCCTGTACATCTTCATCCATTCACATGTATGCGGATGACACCATCCTGTATGTCTCTGGTCCTTCCGCTTCTTTGGTGGAGTCCACCTTGCAGCAGGACTTCAATAATGTCCAGCAGTGGTTATGATCCAACCAACTATGTCTAAACGCCAAGAAGACAGTCTCCATGGCCTTTGGCATGAGACAGACTCTCTAGGCTCCCCCGCTCCTTCCACACTTTAGACGGGTCCATGATGGAAGACACTACTTCCTTTAGATACCTTGGGATCTGGCTCGACAGACACCTTGACTTCTTTGTTCACATAGATGCTATTCACAAGAAATTGCTACCCAAACTTGGTGCATTGTACCGGAATCATGAAAGCATCCCCTTGCCAACCCGTAGAGAAATTCTACTGAAAATGATTCTTCCAACTTTTGATTATGGTGACATAGTCTACAATGCTGCTACTAAAAAGACCCTTTCTAAACTGGACACTCTCTTCCACGTCTTCTGCTGCTTTGCTCTAAACTGCTCCCTACCCCACACTCACCACTGCTCCTTATATCAGTCTCTTGCTCTCCCTTCCCCTCCCTCACTGACCTGCGTTTGTTACACTGTACCAATTTCACAGGCAAGTACTGGCTTGGTGTACTACCTTCCTACCTCCTGTCCCTACTCTCTTCCCCGCTCCCTCCTCCTGCTCCCTCAAGAGCAGCGATGCGCGCACTCTAGTCGTACCCAAAAGGTCCACCTCAGCTGATCAGGCTTCCTTCTCCCACCACTTCCTACTAGTATTCACAATGCTCCCTCATCATACTTCCTTTCCTCACTCATGTACACTTTCAATCTCTCAATATGTAACTGCCCCTAATTCCCCTGACTCCAAGCTACCCAAATGGTCCTATCACCGCCCCTACTTCTCATTTGTCATTAGGGTGGATAGTCCTGTTAAGCACTTAGCCTTTTCAACATGTTGCTGTGAATTTACAATCATTGTTGTCTTTCTAATTATTGTCCTCATGTAATCTCCTCTGTACCAATGTCAGTGTAAATAATTTGTACTGATGTTAATGTAATTAATCCCACGTAACTTATGTTTTTGTATGCTTAGCACCTTACATTGTCAAACATCTGTGTTGCTGCACTTGATCCTCTGTACCCTTCCCCCAGAATGCATCTGCAAACTAGCAATTTGCTCAGCATGTTCTTCCTGGTTAAAGTTTTAATTAATAGATAAATAAAATACTTTGATGAGCGTGCCAGAAGGAGGAGGTGATGTACTTGAATTCATGCCTCTTCTTTGACCACGATTACCTGCCAGACATCCAGCATCAGCAAGCGGCATATGGAACCATCATAAAGGCTCTGCGGGCTAAACGCCTTACAAAATGTGATGTGGCCTACAATAATATCTGCCGCTTTACCCTCGCTGTCCCTTGGCTTACCCATCACTGTGAATTATACAAACAGCTACATTGGTTGTCCCAGAGTATTTATCGCTCATTTGTCTTGGGCTGCTTCACAGACAATAATATCCATAATGCCACCCCGCCTGTCCTGTCTAAGCTCCTTCAGCCAGCACTGCCATCTTATCGGCTCCGATCTGCCGACTCACATCCCCTCCTTATCCCTAAAACTCGTACACTGACATGCGACCCTGCCTTTGTGGTCTGTGCTCCTGGATTCTGGAATACCCTACCTACACTCACCAGAAGTATTCCCACCCATACCTTGTTTAAGAACTCCCTTTGGTCACACCTGAAGTCTGCCTTGGCCCTGCTACTGTCCCTAGACTGTTAGGTATCTCCCTGCCTGACTTGGTGTGTACCATCCATTGCCTTGGTCCCTAGGCCCCTACTCCTCTGACCCACGATAGGGGACCACTGGACCTCACTTGCCCTTGCGCCTAAGCATTAACCATTCCTAAACTGGGGTAACCACACCATGCCTCACCTTAATGCACATGCATTCTTCCACAAATTGTATATTACCCTTTACCGTTTTGATTGTCGTGCCTTTATGCATATGTTTATCTGTTCACTATGCGCATGTTTATTTGTTCACATTGTTCATTGCCTATATATTTCTTCTTTGTAATATTGCCATACTGTTTGCTTATTTTGTTCATACTGTTTACTGCCTGTATATTACTTTGTTGTAATATTTGTCATACTATTTGTAAAACCTACTCTTGTAATCTCCCAGGTTGCACCTGAAAATAGGCATTTCTTGTTTAGTGTGATTACCAGGTAAAGAAAAGCTAATAAATAAATAAACAAATTTGCCTCTAGACACCCTTCCGGGTGAAACTCAGAGTCCTCTGGAGTGATGGTTCTGCTGTTTATGATTCACCAGATGCGGCATGAATGGTTTTAAAAGATAAAGGCCTCGATAACCCAAGTGCCGATATGAGACCTACTTGCAAACAGCAGGCTTCACTTTCTGAACAGAAGCTTGCAGGTCCACAGAGATCAACAGTGGCAAAGAGGTAAACAGCCCCAATGGTTCTACAACAGCTACAGAATCTACTGCCAATGCTCCCACATACTGGAGAAGAGGAGTTATCATCCTGAATATGATGATCAACAGTGCACTTGAGACAACATCAATTTTCCTCCTGCCTTACAATGAAGTGAGTACCACTTAGCAGGGCCATCAGGTCCTTTAATTTGGCTGACTTGCATTAACTTTCATGATTGGGGCTCAGAATGGCTAACAGTACTATGATTACCACTGGCCCTACGACGTTAATTACAAACCCCATGGGCTTATCAATAAGTCAGAGCTCTCGCTTGTAATCTCTGTGAAGCTCATGACACTGCTCCTATTAAGTTTAGTATCGGAAACCTTGACTGCCATTCTTTCCTTTCTCCCATCCCCAAGTATATAGATAAGAATTCAGTGGACATAGTCTTCCTCACTTACTATACCTTTTTATTTATTTATTTATTGATTGATATCGAAGTACACCTTTGAGACAGTGGCTCATTTACATAAGTTCCATGTCTTGGTACATTGACAAGTAAACAAACAGTTAACACATTTGTGTTACAAGGAAGTAAGAGGAACAACAGTAATCAAACAGTTAATAAAATATGTATTACAGAGAAATATGTGTTACAAGGGAAATAGGAGGAACAGTAGGAGCAGCCAGAGGCCTTGTCTATGATTGAGAAAGCTAATAAACAAGCAATACTCTATATTGAAAACCAAGTGACCTTGGAAAAGTGGAAGGAAAGAGAAGAGGCAGCAGCTAATGGTTGTGGAGAGCAACAGGCTGGCCAGCTGTTAATTGTAGGGGAGAAAGGGCAGAGGAGTGGAGGCAGAAGGTAGCAAAAGGTCATTGTAAGGAGGTGATGGAGGGGAAGTGGGGAGATAGGAGAAGAGGGGGTGGTAGGAGGGTGAAAATTAGAGAGGGGGAGAGGTGGTGAGTTAGGGTGAGAGGAGAAGCAAGAGGGGGAGCCTAACCAGGAACTTGGTTATGAGAAGCAGTCACAGGAGGCACTAGCCACAAGGTGCTGGCGAAGTTTGCACTTAAAGATGCCTAGTGTAGGAGTGTTGGAGATATCCAAAGGAAGGAAGTTGAACCAGTTTGCAGCCCTGACATTGGAGGACCATTGTGCTTGGGTGGTTCTGCATTGAGGTACGTAAAATGATTGACTATCCATCCTTCTAGTTGTACATGGGACACAGTATGTGGTAAGCATGTTCTGGACACCTGGTGTCATGAAAGCCAAGGAGGTTTTTTTGGCTAGACTGCAGACCTGGTACTTTAATCTGGCAGAGAGTTGAGCCAGTTTGCCTGCTTGTAGATGTCACAAGTGTGAGAGAGGGGGTCTGCTGAGGTGAGAAGCCAACAGGCCTTGTTAAGGGCTAATGCTATGCATTGGAGAGCAGTGTCAGTAGCTGATCCATATATCGCAAGCCCATAGTCAATTACTGAGGCGACAGAGTTCTGGATGGTGAGATTTAGGGCTTCAGTTGTCAGGCAGTGTTTATGTTTGTATATGTTTGTGGGAGAGTGGACACAGCTGAAGGGATACAGGACCTACAGGAAGATCTTTAAAAGCTGGGGAGGTGGTCCAGGATCTGGCAGCTTGGCTTCAATGTCAAGAAATGCAAAGTTATGCATATTGGAGCCAAGAATCCCAGGACAGAATACTACCTGGGTGGAGTCCGAGTATCTGTATCAGAGGAGGAGAAGAACCTGGGAGTGATGCTCACTAGTGATCTGAAACACTCCACACAGTGCAAGAAAGCAGCAGCAAAGGCTGACAAGATGCTGTGATGCATATCTAGGGGTATCAGTAGTAGGAGACAGGAGGTTATACTGCCCTTGTACAGGTCACTGGTAAGGCCGCATCTAGAGTATGGAGTTCAGTACTGTTGCCCACACCTCAAAAAGGACATTAACCTGCTGGAGAAGGTCCAGAGGAGGGCTGCAAAAATGATAGTGGGTCAGCAGGGTAAGGCATATGAGGAGAGGTTGAGGGCACTGAACATGTACTCCCTGGAAGACAGGGGGGAGAGAGAGAGAGGGGACATGATTGGGACCTTCAAGTACTTGAAAGGGATAAATAAGGTTGATAAGGAGACCCTCTTTAAGATGAGTGGCAACCATAACACTACGGGGCACAGTCTTAACCTGGAGGGTGGGAGACTGAGGAGGAAGTTCAGGAAGCACTTCTTAGAGAGGGTGGTGGACACTTGGAATGCACTGCCAGAAGACATGATCTCGTTGAAGACAGTGGGTAGCTTTAAGAGAGGCTGGGATAGACATAGGGGGAAAGCAAGGATCATGGGTAGGGAGGATGGGAGGAGTGCGAAGGGAGGGCAGGGACATTAGCTCAAGCTGTGGATCCTGTAATACAAGCAGACTTGATAGACCAAATGGCCTTCTTCTGCTGACTTCTTCATATGTTCGTATGTATGTTTGTAAGAGCCCTATGTGGGTAGTCACTGCCTTTGCAATGTTATAAATGTGTTTGGTAAATGACAGAGTACAGTCAAGGGTCACACCCAGATATTTGAATTGGTCCACCTGCTCCAAGGTGACACCCATGTTGTTTCCTATAATTAATTTATGGTCCTTATATTTATTGTGGGTTCTGTGGAACAACATTGTTTTGGTATTTTGGTAGTTAAGGATGAGTCTGTGTGCCTTAAACTAGGCTTCAACTTCCATAAAACTTTTCTGCAGTTGTGGTTGTAATAGAGATGGGTCTGGACTACATGTGAAAATTACTGCATTGTTAGCATACAGAAGTATTCGATCCTGACAGGAAGCGGGGAGTTTGTTCAGGAAAATGCTGAAAAGCAGGGGGCCCAGGATGGATCCTTGGGGAACTCCAGAGTGGACAGGAAGGGAGGATGAGAGATATTCATCAATTCTAACCTGTTGGGTATGGTTACTGAGGTAGCTATGAAACCAGCGGGTAGTATCAGTTGAGAGACCTAGTAAAGATAATTGTTCAATCAACAGGGAATGGTTGACTGTGTTGAACGCCTTTGTCAGATCGATAAATGTGGTGCTAAGTTGGCCCCGGTCCAGGGCATGTTGGATGAAGGTGGAGAATTCGAGGAGTGCTGTGGTGGTGCTGTGCCCTTTATGAAAGCCGTGTTGCTGAGAACATTGTAGATTGTATTTTTCAAGGTAATCAATTAGTTGCTCAGTAGCTATCTGTTCCAGAGCTTTTGAAAGGGGAGGAAGTATGGAGATTGGACTATAATTGTTAAAAAGAGTTTTGTCCCCACATTTGTGAATAGGAGTCACCACGGCTGATTTCCTTTACTCATAGATAACTTAAGTACCACTTTTATTTCATATAATGTCTGAGGCCTTACTAACCCTATCAAATGGAGTACAATTTTGTCATCTGCCGGCCCGTCAGCGCAGCAGTTGGGTTTCTGCTTGCAATGCCAATGACCTGGGTTCAGGAATAGACCCAGGAGTTGGAGGGCCAGCCAGGGGAGAAGGGCTGAGCATCCTGGGGACTGCTCTCCATCTTTGGGGGACAGAGTGTCCAACGCTTTACGGACCCCTGGCAGAGGCTGGGGGTCCATTGCGGCCTGTGCTGTCACCTTAGGGAGCGGGGCAGACACTGGATGTTATTGCATGTCCCTGCCCCCAGGGATCCAGCAGAAATGGAAAAAAAAAAGTCGGCCCCCTGTCACGATGACCTGCTCTGCTGTCATCTCCACTGCCTTTGACATCCACTGGGGGTCCTGCTCCCATGGCCCTGACCGGGGTTATTCGGGCTTGCCTACAGTGTCCATTGGGGCCCTCCGTGGCCCTGCTAGGGGATAAGCCTGGGCAAGAGGGGTGACAGGCAGGGCAGGTCTGACATCCGCATGGAGGATTGGGGGACCCGGGAAAAAAAAAATTGTCATCCATAAAAAAAAAATAATAAATTTGAGGGCTGAATTTATACTACTTCAAGAGACTCATCTATCTAAAGAGGAGCAATTTAAATTGCTTAAATTTGGATTTAGCACAGTGGCTGCCTCCTCCTATAAAAAAGGGAGATGCCAGGGTACAGTTATCCTGGTCCCGGGGAGAGTGACTTTTGTATTGAAGGACACCCTTATTGACTCCAACGGATGTTAGGCGGTATTGAAGAACTCCTATAATGGGAATCTGATTACTGTAGTGTCAGTTTACGCCCCCAGCTCAGACTACCCTTTTTCTCATACCCTAATAACAAAACTCACTGAGTGGGTGGAGGGAACCCTTATTTTGAGGGGGACCTTAATTTGGTATTTAACCATCATTTGGATACCACTTCATCCACTTCAAGGGTAGACTACGGGGTGACAGAAAAAGTTACTAAGATTTTATCAGAGTCAGGCTACTTAGACTCATGGCGACAATTGCAGGGGCGCAGTAAAAATTTCATTTTTTATTCAGCCGCCTATCATACTTATTCTAGAATCAGCTACTTTTTAATACCGAAAGAAATGGTTGATTATCTTTGGGAAGCGAACATTGGTGATATAACCCTATCCGATCATGCCCCAATCCTTCTGATGTTAGACTTAGGAGAGCCTAAGAAAAATTGTTTTTGGAGATTAAATCTTTCTTTATTGCAAGATAAAGAAACTTAAACTCTAATTAAAGATACCATGGTACAGGCAGTAGAGGAAAAATGATACCCCGGATGTAACCCCCACAACCCTATGGGATACTATAAATGCCCTTCTCCGAAGAAAATTTATAGAAATCTCAGTCAAGAAAAAAAGACAACGAGAAGCCCAGAAAGCAGACTTACAGGCCTAAATATCCCAACTAGAAAATCTGCAGAAGGGAAAAGTGGATCCCAGATGAGAAAAGGAGTTGATCAAACTTAAAAAGGACCTCAACTCCTTATTAGATTATGAAGTAGAACAGAAACTTTAGTTTTAGTTTAGTTTAGTTTATTGTTCTAGGAATTATTACATTTGAGCCAATGGCTCTTTTACAAAAGTTCCACTCCTTTTCTTAAGACAGAGATATAATGAAGGAGGGCCTAAGGCACTCTCTCTGCTGGCAAATTGGTTATGCCAAAAGAAAATAAAAGCGACCATAACAAAAATTATTCACCTTCATACTAAACAGATTTACTTTCCTACCCTAGACATAGCCAACACCTTTAAATATTATTATTCTGTCCTATATAAGGCTGCCCCCTCCTCCAGATCAGGACATTTTATCTGCCTATTTAGCACAACTATTCCTCCCCAAGATCTTGGAGGATGATAATCAACTATTAACTGCAGCCATTACCTAGTTCGAAATTATTTCAGAAAGAAAGTGCTTAAAAACAGGCAAACGTCCAAGGACTGATGGGTTACCTGGGGAGTTCTATAAACTCTTTCGGGAGTTTATTGTCCCCTTACTATTCAGGGCATACATGTCCGCTCTGCATTGGGAAGGCACTATGGTGCCTTCCTGGATTCAGGCTATAGTGTCCATGCTTCTGAAGCCGGCCAATGACCCAAACCACTTGTAATAATAATAATAATATTTTTATTTATATTACGCCTTTCAAATACCAAGGCGCATTCCAATAAAAAGATACAATACAAATGCAGAAGCAACAGTACAAAAAACATTATAAAACATAGATAAAAAATTAATACACAGTCAAACCATAAGCCCTTTCCCACAGATAGGATTTGAGTGCCTGTTTAAAGCTCCCCACGGTCATACACTCCCTTAACCGACGGGGTAGAGAATTCCAAAGGGAGGGGGTCGCAAACATAAAAGCTCAGGCCCCAGCTGATTTTAATATTACCCTAGGAATCTCTAGCAACCCCTCATCAGCTGAATGGAGTGATCTCACAGGCCGGTAAGGGATCAGGAGTTCTTTCAGGTAATCGGGGCCCAGATCGTGGAGGGTTTTGAAAGTCAGTAATCCGACTTTGAAGGTGATCCGCCACTGAACTGGCAGCCAGTGCAGTTCCCGCAGCACCGGAGTGATATGGGCAGATCTAGGGGTACCCATCAATACTTGGGCTGCAGAATTCTGCACCAGCTGCAGGCGGCGAATATCAACCCCCGGAAACCCAAGGTAAAGCGAGTTGCAGTAGTCCAGGCTCGAGGTCACAAAGGCATGGATCAAAGTTGGCAGATCGCCGGACGGAACAAGATGCTTGATTCTGGCAATGTTTCTTAGATGACAAAAGGATGATTTTACCACTGCTGACACTTGGGAGCGAAGAGTCAGCCCCGCATCCAATATCACCTCCAGATCACGCACCCGTTCAGAGACCCATAGCTCGACATCCCCACAAAGCACCCCAGATTGGGTGCCAGCCATAGGTCCCCCTATCCGGCGATCCAGATCCAGTACCAACACCTCCGTCTTCCCAGGGTTCAACCTCAACCAACTGGACCTCATCCAATCCTGGATTTCATTTAGGCAGCTGTTAAATACCAAGATAGGTCCTTCCTGGTCAGGTGCAAAGGACAGGTACAGCTGGGTATCATCTGCATAACAGTGAAACCCTAGCCCATACCATCTCACAATATCTCCGAGGGGGAGCATGTACACTGCAAACAACATGGGGGACAATATAGAGCCCTGAGAAACCCCACAAAGTAGAGAGAAGGGATCAGAGGAAAAGACCCCTGACACCACCCTCTGAGTTCTTCCGGTGAGGTAAGAGGTGAACCATCTGAGAACAATCCCAGAAAGTCCACAAATACATCTCAGGTGCTCTAATAGTACCCCATGGTCAATGGTGTCAAATGCTGATGACAGATCTAATAGTACCACAATGGACCATTTTCTCTGGTCTCTCGCCATCAGGAGATCATTGAGCACCAAAACCAGCGCAGTCTCGGTACTATGCCTCTTTCGAAAACCTGATTGGAGAGGTTCGTAGATGCTATGGATGATCAAGTGGTTCTCCAACTGGGCTGCCACCACCTTCTTGATCACCTTCCCCACAAAGGGAAGGTTCGAGATAGGTCTGTAGTTAGCAAGACAGTCTGGGTCCAGAGATGCTTTCTTCAACAGGGGTGTCACCACTGCCTCTTTCAAGGAACAGGGATATTCACCCGTGTCAAGGGAACACCAAACTATCTGTGCTAGAACCGGTAAAATGGGCTCCCACACCCCTAAAATTAAGGCGTGGGGCCTGGATCTAAACCACAGCTGGTAGGATGCAGCCCTTGGACAATCCGCGCATAACATCCCGATTTCGGTCGAGAGGTACTCAGGAAAACGAGGGGTAGTGACCCGCTCCTAGCCACTTGCATCCCGCATAGAGCATGTCAAACTGATGTCTGACCTAATGTCAGCCATCTTATCAGCAAAGAACCGAGCAATCTCATCACACTGTAATTGTGAAAGCGCTCTACGGAGCTGTAGACAGGTTGGGTTGCACAATCTGTCCACAGTTCTGAAAAGCTGAGCTGGTCGGTTCTGAGCAGCAGAAATTTCCCCAGACAGGAACTCTGCCTTCTTACAAGAGATTTCTGACTGATAGAATTGGTAATGTTCTAACAGTCTGAGGTGCTCGGCATCCAAGCCAGACCTCCACCAGCAACGTTCTAACCTACATCCAAGTCGCCGCAACTCCCTTAGGACCATATGAAACCATGGGGCCCGAGGTCGAAGGGAGAGAGGATGCACACGAACTGGAGCAATAGAATCCAGGGCAGAGGAAATGGTGGTATTATAAGCCACAACCAACGCCTCTGGATCATTGCAATGTACAGGGAGTTGTGATAGGTCAAGAACCACTGCAAGGCCATTGGCAGAAATATTCCGCAAAGGGTGGTACTTGACCATCTCCACAGGGGTCGGCCTAGAAGGAGGGATGCCAAAATTGAATCTCACAGTGTAGTGATCTGACCAACTGACTGGTTCCACCCCCCCGTCAGAGGTCTCGATCCCCAGGAGGAAGACTAAATCAAGAGAATGGCCACCTATATGTGTAGCAGTGGTAACCACCTGTGTTAGGCCCAGTGAATCCATTAACTGGAGGAAGTGTTGTCCAAATTGCAAAAGTTCGTCATCGACCCAGACATTGAAGTCGCCCAGGACCATCAGCCTGGGAGACTCAAAGGCCAGGACGACAACGAAGTCCGCTACTTCCTTAAGGAATTGCTTCTCATCTCCTGGTGGATGGTAGATGAGAGCAATTTGATAGCCCACACCTGCTACAACAGCACATTCAAAAGAGATGGTCTCCTCAACTGGAACACTAGTGAGCACAATTCGGTCTTAAAACAGACTGCAACCCCCTCCCGTGGTCCAACCTCCGGCGATGTATCACCTCAGTACTGGCTGGAATTATGCCTCCAAAATTGGTCCCAGATTATTATCCAGCCAGATCTCGGTAATGCAAGCCAGATCTGTCGAGGCAACAAGATCAGAAATCACAGCAGTCTTGTTCCGGACAGATCTGGCATTGCACAACATCACCCAGGTTGGACAAAACTCCTGGGCTGCCCCGACTACCTGCCCATCACTAATGATGGTGCCCTTGGGTATGGGGACCAAACAAGGTGGTCCATGCTCCAAGCTCCTTTTCGCCCCAGGGTGTCTCCTGGGCTTAGTCACCCTAATGGGAGCGCTCTGTTCCACTCACCTCCACTGTTCATCCCCCCCCCCAACCCCCTCCTACAGGCAATGCCTAAAGCCCAACAACGTTGGTAGGTGGAAAAAACCAGAGGGGGGGGTGTAAAAGGGGTGGAGGGAATGAAGAGCAGAGACTGAGTAAGCTGACGACTGGGGGGCAGCAGGTAAACACATCTCATAAAAACACAAATCCTCAGCTTAAAACAGACTAACAACAAAATAATAGATACTTAAAATCAATTCCTTATACACTTAACTCTTAAAATCAACCAATTCAACTAAGAAATAACTCCATCTTAATAAAAACAACAAAAATTAAAATCAAAAATAAAAATAAAATAAAAATGAGAAAATGTATATTATAAGAAACAGAAACAAGACCAAACCACTCTAAGATGATGGATAATCCCTTCTTTGCTTTCTCTCACAAAGCAAAGAAGTAGAGGGAGAGGTCAGCAGATATAGTCCCTCACACTGTCTCTCACACAAAGGGGGGGGGGAGGAAAAATGAAATTAAATACGACAAACTAAAATCCAATCTTAAAATAACTTTATGTAGTACTTCTCTAAACTGGAAGCTCACATCCCCAGGGACTCAAAAGATAATGTAATTAAGTCTCTCCAGTAGGCTCTCAACTCCATCCAAAAACTCACAGGCAGACGCTGCAGGCAATCGGTTCTACGACAAAGAACCATCCTTAAGTCAAATCCTTAGACCCATGAGCATACAGTCTTCCCCACAGCAACCAACAGAGTGGAAACAAAGGAACAGTATTAGGTGAAATTTAGACCCCCAGGCACTCTCACTACCTAGGGGTCCAGAATGAATGAACTGAACACAGGCACTCTCACTGCCCGAAACAGTAATTGTATGAAAACAATAAAAATTATGAGAACTGACCATTTTTATTTCCAACACTTCTTGATATGCAGATTCTCCCGATGGTAGTCCAAGAATCCAATTTTCAAATGATGATAACAGCCTGGAGGCCCTATCTCTGCAGGTCACCCACCCAAGATACCTGCACCCCACAACTTCGACTCCCCACTTGCACCAGCCCACCAGCCGATACCTGTGCGGAGTCTAGGAGAACTAGGATCCACCGTCCAGCTCCCCGGCCAGTCCGAGCCCAGCCCTCCCGCGTAGGGGCAGACTGAGGCAGTGAACAGCAACAGAGGGACCCCACTATATGAACAAAGATCAAGTTGATTCGGCAGTGCCCCAAAAATAGCGACACCACCTCCAGACTTAAACAAAAGATCATACGCCCCACGGTGTAATCCTCCTGTACAGGTCTCTCATAATCAAGTGTTAAACTAAAGCACAGAGCCAAACAGTCCCACGCTATAGACCAGCCTCCTGTGCCTGCCAGAAGTGCCGTCGCAAGACTATCCAGAAAGCGACCCAGTCGCACAGTCGAAACAAAATGCCAAACGGATCCTCCAGTGCACTGCACCCGCACCACAAGTCCGTTTCAACAAGTAGTCCAACTCTCTCCTCGGACTCTACTTCTCACAAAACAAAGTCTCACAGACCAACTCCAGGTAGAAAGTTACATAAAACTGCAAGGTAAATCCTTTTTCGGTCAGAGCGATATCAGGAACCAAAACAGGCGGCTCCCAGTGCATACTACGAGGATGTTAGAAGTGTCCCGGTATCGCTCTAAATAACTCCACTATCTGCCCTTACTAACTAACCTGTAAACCAACAGAGAAGTAAACGAGATAAACAAAATGAACAGCCAGTGAAATGCACAGAAATAATAAAAAGAAAATCACAGTTTAGCTACAAAATATTGAGAAGTCTCAGTCTAGCTACAGATTGTAGCTTGCGGCACGCCCAGTGCGGCAGCCATCTTAATAGCCAAGAAAGAACAGCTTCTTACCGCCCTATTTCCATACTACTGTAAATATTGATTATAAGATATTGACTGGGATACTCACATGAAGACTAGAACATATTATACCTCAGCTTATCCACATTGATCAAACTGGATTTTTTCCAGGGTGACAGGCACAAGATAATATCCATAGAGCGGTACATATCATAGATCACCTGAACTGAGTTAAACAACCAGCCTTAATGATGAGTTTAGACACAGAAAAAGCCTTTTACAAGGTCTCGTGGGCCCACTTACAGGTGGTCCTGGCCGACTTTGGAATTGTGGACACCTTCATACAATTTATAAACAAAATATATTCCACCCCCACAGGTTTTGTTTGTCAATGGCCATATTGCAGAACCATTTTGATTGAGAAGGGGTACCCGTCAGTGTTTCCACCTTCCCCTCTCCTGTTTGCATTGTACCTTGAACCCTTTGCTCAAAGTATTCACCTGAATCCTAATATTCAGGGTATCATGCTGGGTGAACAAGAAAATAAGTTAGCCATGAAGGCAGATGATGTGCTGCTTTTTAAGGCAATCCCTTCCAGAACTTTTTAAAGAAATAAAAATATTTTCAAAGTTTTAAGGTTATACTTTAAACACAGATAAAACTGAAGTTTTTGCCTTTTCTTATTCTATCACCAAAGCACTACAAGACCGCTGTCCAATGAGATGGGACCTTACTACCATGAAATACCTTGGAATCTATTTCGGCCTTTCTGCATCTACTTTTTCTGGGATAATTACTTGTCGCTTATTACAACCCTTAAAACTGATTATAAGTGTTAGGCTTACTGTCTCTTCCTTTACATGCCTGGGTGCAAACTGCTAAAATGAATATTCTACCATGGTTTTTATATTTATTTCAAAGCGTACACTGCTCAGTCCCTAAACAGGAGCTCCTAGCATGGCAAAAACAGCTATTTTTTTTTTGGGAGGGGGGGGGGAAATGACCTACAGTCACCCAGAAAACTCTTTATTTGTCAAAAACATAAGGGGGCCATGCAGTCCCTTTAACTGGTTATTGGATAGCAGCCCAAATGAAAATAGTTTTGTTATGGTCCAATCCACAATACCACTCCCAGTGGAAACAAATTGAACTCTCGGAACCAAACACCCTTCTGCTACAAGCTTTTTTACCTTGACAAGTTGGTTTGGTCACTGTCTGCGGGTGAAATGTGTCTGGGAAAATTACCTGTTACTGAGCATGACCATGCATTTTGTGAGTTATAGGTTTTCTCCACTACACTTGAAGCCTCTAGAAAGCATTTGATTCCTTAGCAATGACAGTAGTGACTCCTGTAAGGATTTGAGCTAATCTGTGGGTCATCGTTTTTATCTGAACCTCAATTATCCTATGACAGTATAACCTTTGTGCTCAAGTGTGTATTGTTTTCTGGCTAAGGGGTTATTCATAAGAGTTTATTGGTTCTAGCCTATGGGTTTTCTGTTTGCCCGGCTAGCCCTTGAATATGATTGGTTCTTGGTAGCCTTAGGTTAAACTACTTATAAGAAATTTCTGGACCCTGCTACCTTTGTTTGCACTGTAAGTGACCTAACAGGCTGTACACCTATATATTCCTGGTACTGTAATTGTGGTGGGTCTGATTGTGACCCTGGTATCCTTGACTCTTTCTGTCTAAAGAGCAATTCTTACCTGGGTCAAATGACTCCAACTACTTATCCTAATCTCTGATTTTCCCTTGAGTCTCTCCTAATACCTGGACCCTCACCTTGTCCTCCCTCTCTTCTCTCCTGTACTGCTCTTCTTCCCTTCCCTCCTGCTCTCAAACACCCCCTGATACTTTCCACTTTGCCTCTCATCTTTCAATCTCAGCTCACCATGGGGATTCCCAAACTTCTCCTCTGCTCATTAGGAATGGCATCTCTGCTGCTTGCCCTCCTCTTCTCTGCTGACTTTCTCCCTGCTCTCTCAAAAGACGCTGCCAGTCACCATTCCTCTGATGGCAGGAGCTTCTTCTCTAACCTGCTGGCTAGGGGTGATGCACCCCTCTCTGAAATCTGGCTCCTAAAATTTACCTCTTTTGTTAAAATTGCACACTGCCTTACTATCTCCTCTTATGGGCCTCTGAGGGGCTATCTCCTCCCCTCCCTCTAAGAAACCTGGCTATCTCTATGCCTGCTTGCTCACTCTGGTGACATTGAGCCCAATCCAGGCCCCTTTGCTGGGACCGCTTCTGCTGACCCCTCCCGCTGGTTCTCAACTAACAGACTAAGGCTCGCTTACATGAATGTCAGAAGCCTTACTGCCAACTTTACACAGCTTGAGGCCTGGGTGGCTCACTAGTCTCCTGACACACTAGGCCTGTCAAAGACCTGGTTGAAACCCCAAAGCTCCAGACTCTTTATGTGCAATTAAAGGGTATAAACTCTATAGGTGTGACCATCTGAATGCCAAGAGGGAAGGGGGTGTTTTATTTTATACCAGGGAAAACCTCGACATCTCCATATATTTTGTCAATACTAGTTGTTCATGTGAAGTTATCCATATAGTTGTCACTCTTGGCCTCACAAAAAAGCTGGACATTATGTATATTTACAACCCCCTCAAAAAATGGTTTAACAGGTTTGATAAATGTGCTTGGTTATCTAGCCACCCTAAAGGGTAAACATGAACTTGTGATCATGGGCCAATTAAACCTGGACTGGCTGGGCAAGAGCTCCAGTATGTATGCCTCTGAACTGGGTAGGTTTCGCCTGACTCAACTGGTATCTTCCCCGACCAGAGTGTCAAATAGCAGCAATCTACAGTCTCAACTAGACTGGATCATCTCGAACAGGCCTGATAGAATCTGTGTCGTGGGTGTCTTACCTGACTCAATAAGCGACCACTCTCCAGTCTTCTGCATATGGCTAGCAAAGGCCCCAAAATCACCTCCTAGGAAAATACAATTCCATGATTTCTCTAAACTGGATAAGAGGACTCTTCTCTCTGACTTCTGAAATACTGACTAGGTGCCTCTGTACCAGACCTCTGATACTAAGTGTGCAGCAAAATACTTTCTTTCCAAGCTCCTCACCCTATGGGACAAGCATGTCCCTTTAAAAAGGCACAGAATACATGGAACTGCCTCCCGTTGGCTAAATTCTGGGATCCTGGCCTCCATCAAAAAGAGGGAAAAAAGCTGGCTGAAAGTGAAGCAGACTCAGTCTCCTGTGGACTGGGCTGAGTATAGAAGGCTCCAGAACCTTTGGAAATCATCCATACAAGCAGCCAAGATTGCCTACTGCTGGCAGCTTCTCAGCACCTCAGTTAATGACTCCAGAGATTTCTGGAGTCACGTCAACTTGATCCTGGGGAGGGACAAAAGTGAATCATTAAACTGAAGTAGTCTTGGACGGGGTAAGCTGCAATAATCCTCTTACCATTGCAAAGGCACTAAACTCTTGCTTCTCGGACCTCTCAGCCTACACATCACCCCCTGCACCCTCGACAGGACCACCTCTTGACAGCAATAATCCGATCAACCCTCCTTTCAATCTCCAGATGATCCCTGCATCTATAGTACTGCACCTCCTAAACTCCGTTCCTCTCTATGGATCAGCTGGAGCCAACGGGTTAGTACCCAAATTCTTGAAAACCATTGCCCCCTCATTGCCTCCCCAGCTACTTATCTTTTTAACCAGTCTCTAATGACAGGCCATTCCCCTTCCATCTGGAAGATGGCACGTGTGGTCCCCATCCACAAAAAGGGTGATCCGCGAACATTGACAACTACCACCTAATTGCCATCCTCTTGACTCTGTCCAAAATTCTGGAGAAAATTGTGGCCACCCAGGTCTCCGATCACCTTCACCTCCGTAATCTTCTCTCTCTGGATCAGCATGGTTTTTGGTGTGTGCACAGCACCTCCACTGCCATCATCTAGTTCACTGTCGCAGGGTGCTGTAAGACTATTTGTATTTCTGGAACCTTTTTCTCTTTCTCCTGCTTCAAGTCTGCTGCAGCAGCACCTTCTGTATCTATCCTGTCTCTATTGACATTGCTTTATTTCCCCTTTCCCAGACAGGCCACCTGGGAAAGCTCTTTGTACTATCCCTGTGATTCTCTATGGTTTCAGGAAGAAAAATGTCTTCATGCCCCCCCGTAGCTAATATATCTTCACTTGTGTCCCATTATTGCAACATTATGGCACTTTAACAGTGGTAGAATTTCTATGCACAGTGCATTCTGCAGTGAGATTTGCCGTATGGGCGTTGCCTATTAGCCTCATTTAGAAACCTGCACACAGTATACTCAGTAAAGCAGTGGTTTAAAGCTGCCAGAAGTGACCTCTGCACTTGTGAGGTGAAACCCTTTCCTTTTTTTTTTCCCTTGTGAGATGTCCAAAGAGACCTCCATGTGGAGGTATTTGTTAAACTGTTGAATTTGCCTCGGTAGAAGCTGTATTTTAAACCTAAACCAAAACAAACACAGTTTTCTGTTTGTTTTTTTTCAGACCTAGGCATCCAAGCATAACACTGAATGATATGAAGTTCTCTCTGTTAGTAACCCAGTGAAATGAATTCTAGAAAACATGGTTTTAATGTTTGTTTTCTGCAGAATCTCCAGAAGTATTATAGTTGAATAAACATAAAGTAAGAATGATAATGGCCATACAAAAGCAACACAATGCTTCTCTGTGTTTCCCTGTGCTGCAGCACGTTTGTAAATATTAAAAAGAAACTTTGTACCTAAATGTGCAGAATTCTACATAACTTTCAGCTTTTGGTTAAAAGAATGTATAAAATTCCAATGTTAGTTTATTTGTTACTTAAGAATGGAAGGTCTTACCGAGGTATAAGCAGGGGGAATCTTCTAGAAGGGGTTTTCTCCTTGCCGGGATCATTATGAATGGATCCTTAGGAGTCAGCCGACCCTCTTCTTCATACTTATACCTTGGGTCATTCAGGGGAGGACTCTGCTACCAGGAACAGCATTACAATAAAGAAATAAAGCATATTTATTGATATTAAAAGCCATATTACATAGTCTTATGCTGAATTGAAGCTGTCCTGTGTTTAAAATATGAAAATAATGGTTAGTTTTAAAATTAAGGATTTTGGAAGTAAGTGGGCGGAGTTTCAAGTAAATCACCTGACCCCCACTGAGATAAAAGGAACAGCTTTTATGCATCTCCTCAGATAGATAGTGAGTGGAGAGGTTGGTAGTACACTGACCTGCTGTTATGCTCTAGCCATTTCTAGAGAAGAGTATATTGATATATTCTTTTTGTTTTGATTCTGTTTATTTTTTGTCGTATTCAGTTCGCCTTTTGTTTATTTGCTTTGCTTATCATGCTGGCTTAAAATAAATTTGCCTAGCAATTGCTTGGTCCAACCTGATACCTTTTGACTCTGTGTCCATCCTTGACCACTTCCTTCCGACACTGGTGTCAGAAGTGGGATTGGCTTGGAGCCTGTCAGAGTAGGGTAGTGCTTTCTGCCCAGGTGGACGCTGAAGGTGGCAACCAGCAGCTGTGGAGCAGTTTGAGCAGCCCAGAGGTGTTCACACCCGCACCATGGCAGAAAAATCCGGGAGAACTGCCCTGACCGCCTACCAGATGTGCGATTTAAAAACGCTTACTTGCAAAGACAGAAGCTAAGGAAGAAGAAGGGGTGACTGGAAGACCTCCTGAAGATGTGACTCCGGTAGAGGAACCCCCTGAAGATGTTCCACCTGATGACATTCGAGAATTGCTGCGGTGGCTCTGCATCAAACAGGCGGAAATGGATAAGAAACATGAATTAACCTTGAGAGCAATTCAGGCCATGGGATCCCAACCTTCTTCTATGTCATCTGACCTCCCTAAAGACATCAAGCTGATGAAGTTGGGTTAGTCAGATGATATTGAATCTTATCTAATGATGCTCGAAAGGGTGGCGCAAGCATGTGGGTGGCCGAGAGAGCAGTGGGTCATTCGCCTTGCACCGATGTCAGGCTTGCCATGGACAAAGGCTATCTCATGGGGGCGATTTTCGTTGATCTCACAAAGGCCTTCAACTTGGTGGACCATCTATTGCTCCTGCCCAAGCTGTCCACCCTGGGTTTCTCTTCCTCCACCACCACCTGGTTCTACAACTATCTCACTGAATGTCAGCAGTTTGTACAGCTCAGCACCGCCAAGTCCTCACTCTGCCACACCTGGATAAGAGTTCCTCAGGGATCAATCTTGGACCCCCTATTGTTTTTGATTTTCATAAATGATCTTCCCCAGCTGTCTGGCCCATGTTCAGCCCTATTATATGCCAAGGATTGGTACTTTACTCCAGCTCTTCAGACATTTTAGACATAAACTGGAACCTAAACCCACACTTCTGCACCTTACTACCTGGCTGAAGCAAAATAAACTGGTCCTGAATGACTGTGTCCATGCTCTTTGGCTTGAGAACCAAGCTCAGAACCTGTCACCAACCACTTAGCATCAGGACCTCCGATGGTTCCGTACTAAACACTATCTCCTCATTTAAATACTTTGGAGTTACCTTAGATTTGGCACTGGACTTTGACCTGCACCTCTCCTCAACTATCAAATGTATCAACATTCAACTAGGTCTAGCGTATAAAGTTAAGCATAGCCTCACTTCTGTGGCAAGGTTGGCTGTCACCCAGGGGGTTCTTAAACCCAAGCTGGCATATGGGATGATTGTTTTTCTGGAATCCTTTAAAGGGCTACTCCACAAGTGGGAGGTCTGTTATAATAACATCTGCCACTTTACTCTGTCAGTACCCAAACTCACTCACCGCTGCCCACTCTACTCTGGCCTGGGCTGGCTTGCCCCCACTGCCTTCCGGCAATACACCACTGCCTGCTTCATCAATAACATCATGGTCTTCCAGAAACCTGAAAAGCTGGCCCTTCTGTTAAAACCTGCGCACTTCGCCTACCCCCTGAGATCTGCTGATAAATCCTACCTAATCCAGCCCAAATGCAAAACAAAAACTGGTGAAAATGCTTTCTTGGTTAGAGTTCTGAAAGTGTGGAATTCCCACCTCCTCCCACTGGCTCTCAGAAACCCCAAAGCCCCGATATTGCAAGCTGGAACTCCGAAATGTCCTTGCTGGCTCTGAACTCTGCTCCAGTGGTGGGTGTCACCACTCACTTATCTGACCCCTGAGCTCTTGCCCTAGCACTTGGTCTTTATTGAACTGGTTTCTGTTCTCACACTTACCCTTGATTTGTACAAAGCTTGTCTTAGCGTTATCTCTGGGATACTGCATTTCTCTGTATTATTTTTATGTCTATGCCACTGATACTGTGTTTAATTATGTTTAGTTATCTGTCTGGCATATTGATTGTCTCCTGACTGATGTTTCTGACTAATTGTTTACTGCTTGTTGTTACCCTAGTTGTTACAGAGTTTTTTCTCTGTATTCACTGTTGTTTCCCTGCCCCTTTGTATACAACCTCTCAGGTCATGCCTGAAAATAGGCAGCTTTGCTGTCTAGTGCACCTACTGGGTCAGCAAAAACTAACTAAATAAATAAAATATAAGTATGATAAACATACACTTTGGGGCATTAATACTGCCCTTGAGGGTTGGAAATGGGGTACTCATAAAGGAGCCATGGCAAAATCGCTTTGGAGATACAGTTGGTGGATATGGGATAAATATTTCATCCCAGCTTTACTGGACCCCTAGTTTAAATGCCAGGCACACTTAGGCCTACATTCACCATGGCAACTTCTCCAGGCAAATATGGTAATTCTCTCTGAAGTATCAGCTTGAAAATGTAATCTCTTACCTAGAGATAAATACCGGTATTATCAACTACGTGACTTTTATCAACTCACAGCTGCTTAAAAATATTACTCATACTGTGGGATCCCTTCTCTCTCCTCCCTTTGAAACTATATGGGGCACCCCATCAGGTAAGGGTGCAATTACTTTATTATATACAAATTATATAAAAGATACAGGAGTAACAATGAGCAAGGTTGAGACCAACTGGGAGAGGGAACTGGGTCTGGGATTGACCCAGAAAGACTGGGAGAAGATCTGACTTGTAACCTGACGTACTGCCTTTTCTCTGCGCTGGCGAGAGTTTGCCTGGAAAATATGAATTTGGCACTTTTTAGTACCAACTCTCCAAACAAAATGGGATGCCGGTATCACTGCTGCATGTTGGAGGCTCTGTGGCTCCTCAGAAGCCACACATGCTCATATGTTTTGGCAGTGCCCAGTGCTGCAAGTATATTGGGACTCCATAAGGGACCATCTGTTACGTCTGTTGGACTTACCTCCCTTACTAGGTCCTGAACACCTAATATTGGGGATTCCACCTTCCTCGTTGAAGGGGTGGGAGGCGATATATTTATGGTCCATCCTGATAATTGCTGCTCTGAAGGCCATAACTCATTGCTGGCTCAGCCTGGATCCCCCCACCCTTTGGGAGTGGCTTCATATAGTTAATCAAATCCAAACAATGGAGAGACTTAAGTTTGCTATACAACATGACTTGCTGCCTATACCAACAGATGGACACACTGGGTGCTTTATCAAGAAGAGTTATCCCCCATCAATGCCCCAATGTGAAATTGGGTACAGAGCCTCCTTACTCCATAAATCCTTAATATTAACTGCTAACCCTTTCATTAAAATGAAGTTTGCACTCTCCCGTATGCCTCCAAATAAAGTTTTTATCTTTTCTTTTTAGAGGGCAGAATCAACTGGCTTAAATTAATCTACAGTAATCTTATGCATATTAAGTACGGTGACAGCATTGTTGTAGTTCTGTTTATTAACTGTTTTTTGTTAGACTGAATGGTTCTTGATAGTAAATGGCTCCCCTTTTTAACTGCTGTTGGACTCATATTTACTGTACTTGTTTGAAGTTCTATTTTTTGTAACTTTTTTTTATAGGAACAGTAAATTTTTCAAAGTTTTAGAACTTTGTCCATGTGCTTTATGCCTTGCTGTACTTTTTCTGTGGTTTGAATTCACTGAGCTTAAATCAATAAAGAACTATATAAAAAAACAAGCACCACATCCAAACACTACAGTTGTGTTGTAGGATAAGCCTTGAGAAAGCACTTGACTTTTAGTGTGAAAATGTTTGGCGTTCAGTGGAGGGAATAGTGTGTTGCTGTACAGCTGCTGATCAAGTTAGAGAATAAAATTATTCTACAACACAACTGCGGTGTTTGGATGTGGTGTTTCTGATCGAGAACGGATGCCTTCCGTGAGTAATTTAGGCAACCCATGCTGGTCCCCTTGAAGGATTTGGAGAGGTGGACCTCGAGGGCCCTGGGCAGTCCACCACATACCATTTTGGTCCAATCTCAGTTCAGCAGTCCAGAGTTCACCTATACCCACCTCCCTACATAAAGTTCGAACCAGCCAGAACAGACAGAATAAAATGGTAAAAACTGGACCTACTGGTCTTGACTAAACACATGGACCATGCAAGTTGTATCCATACTGGCAGGTGCAGCTGGAGCAGGCGGTCTGTTTTTTCCCCATTTTGGTCCACAGTTCGACCATACTCCTGGAATACAACTGAAATCATGCATTCTGGTTCCAGAACTGTCTTGCTGCACTCCAGTGTTCTACTCTACATGCATCTAGTGCTGGAATCAATCTATTCCAGTTACAGGCATATTCCAGTTCTGGAATTATTCCAGGCCTTACCAAGTCCCTATTTTGCTGCCTATATCCTCCTGGGTCACCACTGTGAACAGGTGACTACACCATGGGTTATTTATTTTCTGTTAAAATCTAAATAAGAGGCAGCTGTCTGTTCTAAAACCCTACTACTATGCCACAAACTAATACCTTTCATGAGTGTTGCAACATACAAAACATTACTGTAGTAAACCCTTAGGAGCTATGTAATATCCCTTTAAGAGAGGCTAGTGACCTCTAGGATGATGCCAGTTTCTGTGCCATTGGAGGACTGGGTCAGCTTGTCTGCCTTGACATTCCAAGGGGAAGGAGCCAGTGTTCTCTGCTGAAGGACTGGGAGTGCTGAGTCAGAGTTGGTGGGAGAAGTACTACTGGCCCACTCTGCCAGTTCTCAGTGCACTGAAAGTTCCCCTATAGAGACTGGCATTGGTAAAAAGTGCCCGATCGTGGTGCCGCCGTCTTCTACAGCCTCTGAATTGGGGGTACCCCCTCCAGCAGCAGACAAACCCATCTGAAGAAGAAGAAAATAGAGGTCTGTCAGTGAGGAAGTTGGTGCCAGGGAGTTCAATGAGCAAAGGATATGAGGTGATGTTCAACCTTTATTAAATGTGAAGTGACTGTTTTGGCACTCAGCAGTACCCTCCCTCTTCGAGAGAGAGAGTGTCTGATAAACCTTTAGATTCCTGTCAAAGAAAGGGAATTTCCCTCAGAGTATGTCCTGAGGGCAGGAGTGCCCCTTTAGCGAAGCCAGTGTAGTGTCCAGTGGCACTGAAAGAGATGCCCAGGTGGGCAGAGCATTTTTGGTTCAGATGTCGGAGAAAAAAATCTGAATACTTGCTAGATAATGGACTCTGTGGGGGACAGTGTGTTCCTTAAATTGTTCACAGGATTGCTTGGTGCCAGTCTGAGCCAGCCAGCGAGTCTGTGAATTAGCCAAGCAGCTAGCAGTTATCAAAAATGGTTTAGAAAAAGCCTTTGGAGCTCCCACCCAGGCTGCAGGGTGAAGGACTTTGTGAGTGCTTGCAGTAATAAAATAAGGTACCCCACCAGGGTTGAAGCCAGCCCAGAGGAAAGTGAACAGCAATGGTCCATCTGTAGTGATGTGAAAAAATAGACTGTGCCAGCTGGTGAAAATGCCATCTTTAATTGAGCTGAAGCAGAACAATAAATGATCCTGTTTTGTTTTAATAACCCCTACGTGGACACTCATTGTGTTTATGACTCCAAGTTCTGTTAACCCCTTTTACTCTGCAGCATCACTGGCCCTGCGGAGTGCCATGGGAGGGAACAAGTGGGCAGCGTATCACAGGAACACTGTGGTGCTGGGAAGGGCAGCTAGCCCATACAAAATGCGACATGAAACGACACACTCAAGAACCACAGGGGAAATACAATATGTGGAAAAAGTGTTATTTATTCATGCTCTTGGTAGTCAAAGGAATTTACCAGAGGGCTATATTCCCCAACACTTCTGCCTTCGTCAGGCCAAAGTGCACAGCCAAAGCGCTGGGGTATACAGCCCTCTGACAACTTCATTTGGCTACAAAGAGCATGAATAAATAACTTGACACTTTTTCCACATATTGGATTTCTCCTGTGGTTCTTGAGTGTGGGTTTTCATGTGTTGGAGTGTCATGGGAGCCTGAGGCTTGGGAGACCAAGTAAGTGGATTTGCAGTTTCTTGTGTAGGGCCCTTCGCAGGTGACCATTTTTCCATCTAAACCCCTAGATAGCTGGGAGGGTGACTTTATATTAAAAATACAGGAAAACACACCAATTTCATTTTTTTTCAACTTTATCCGCCGTGGTGGATCGCTGCTATCCTCTGCCACCCTTACCTGTCTCGGGGTCTTTCGGGGTCTTCCATGTGCTGTGCGCATCTCGTCGGAGCTTCTGAGCTGGACCGGAGGCTTCATCATGTGACGACCTCCGATTCTTTACCTTTCTCCCCCTCCCTTCGGTTCTACCCAAGGCCCCGGAAGTAGCATTGCATGTGCATGGATGTGCACCACAGCTCCAGACCAGCCCCATCTACCCTCCCATGGTCTAGCACCAAGCTTTTATGAGGCGGCACTGCCATCCAGCCTCCATTGGATGGCAGTCAAGCACTGAGAGGCCCTCTTACACCCTTCCGAGGAGGAGAGCTGCCTGCCGGCAGCCTAGTCAATGACCTCTCCCCCATGACCCCTCGACAGCAGGCTCGTTTCCAGACCTGGGTTGCTGGCGTAACAGGTGGTGTTCAGTGCCTCAACCTCTAGCAACACCAGGCCGCACACACACCCATATCATTTGAAACTTATTTTATTTTAGAGTTTGTTAAATGGGAAAGGAGGGCTAGGAAATGGCTTCCTGTTTTAGGCTCTTCGGGGAGGACACTGAATGGATACAGATGCAAACAGACTGATAATGTTGATTTTTTTTTCTAATGATAATGCACTCCATATGTGTTGTACAAAGGGTACCACATTTGCTTTATTTGCATAGCAACTGGGTGTCTGGGACCTTTCAAACTCATGACTTAAGAGATTTGTGTCCAGTGATGTGCTGGAGGGGGGCTCTCACAAGCTCTACAGACTACAGAGGTGGTTGTTAAATTCTGCACCCCATTAAAATGAATGGAAGAGGAAGAGTAGGGATTAGGCGTTGCGCCTAGGAGCCTGTTGTTAAACATTTGGCAGCACATCACGGGCTGTAGCTGCGTGGAAGCCTTGAAAAGGTTAGGATCTAGTTTTTGAAGCTTACCAGTTCTCAACTGCCTTGGTCTTCCTTGTCTGTAGATGGAGCATTTTCAGATGTTCCAGGCTCCAGCAATCCCTTCTTCTGGGCCTGGCTTTCCTTGTCAGTGCTCAGTGATGCAAAAAGCATCTGTTTCCCGTAGGCAGTGGGACATCGGGACATAACGGAGAGCAGGAACTTTGCTAGAGTTGCAGGCGAAAAGTTCTGACTCCCGTGTGTTTTGGCTGGCTGACTGAGGACTGGCGGTTCTCCCCGAGAATTCGAGCACCGCCGATGTGTTGATGGATTCAAGGCCCGGTAACCAGCGGAGGGAGAGGGGAGGAGGCGGCGGTGTTGCTGCTTCTGTTTTGGGTGTCTCGCAAAGCGGCTCCCCGGCACTGACAGGATCTCAGTCCCGCAGGAGGAAACAGCCGCCCCGGCCCGCCGACTTCAAGCTGCAGGTCATCATCATCGGATCCCGCGGAGTGGGCAAGACGAGCCTCATGGAGCGCTTCACGGACGACACCTTCTGCGAAGCGTGCAAGTCGACCGTGGGTAAGGGGACACATCGCATGTTATCCAGTCAGGGAGCCTATCAAATAATTATAGCATAGGGCGGGTGTCCAAGGCAGGGCAGGTCTGAATCAGGATTATAATTATGTGTCTGTAGGAGGCGTAGCCTGTGGGATTTACCGTCCCCGTAGAGTTATTTATTTATACTTTCATCCAGATGGACTTTGTGCATTAGGGTTCTGATCTGTAAATTTAAAGTGTGCACAATTGATGTGGAGAAGACCAATACATCCGATGTTTGACTTGCATTAGGCGCTGTAGGCATACCTCTCAAGTGTCCCTGATTTTCAGGGATGTCCCTGATTTTGCCTCAAAATTTTACTCTGTCCCTCCTAAAATTTGTGTTTTTGTGGCTAAACAGTGGGGACTTTAAGCACAAAACAACGTCAAGCATTAAAGTTATAGACTTGTTCTTTAGAAAATGCATTTTCCACTAAGCCCCATATTGTACCAGCTTTCTGGGTAGATACCTCTAATTCTGATAACATGTGTCCCTGATTTTGGTCCTTTATCCCTGATTTTTTTTTTTTTTAAGCCTTGTCCCTGATTTATGAGGCAGGAGGTTGAGAGGTATGGCTGTAGGGGCCCACTGCAGAACTAAAGGGTTACGACCGATCATCTATACTGCCTGTCTTCTCCAGACGAACAGATCATAGTTGATTAAGTATTATATGACAGTCTCCTCCGTTTTATTCTGCTGGTCCTTGTAGTTATAAAATGGTTAGGGAAATCCTGATTGCTGGGGTTCATGAAGAGTAACCACGCTGCTATACCGTATATATTTTTTTACAGTACGTTCAATATATAAGCACATTCGATAGTTCAGGGTGTTGCGAGTAGGATTTCGAATCACACTTCCAGGTGGCTGAAGGCAGGAGGGCATTTGTGCCATGTCCTCACTAGGCAGCAGGTGTGTGGTTTTGGAATGGTAACATACATATAATGTATGGGGAGCCCTTATTATTAACTGAAATCAAGCAGATTACAACCTTGTTATGACATCACTCTGTTGTTAATCCTTCTTAAGTATGTCACATCATATAGAATAGTGGATGATTAAGCATCCACAACAAGGCTGTGTTTCCATCGAGGTTGTGTGATGACATCATAGAGACCTCGGAGCTGCTCGAGAGGTCTCCTATGATGTCATCACACAAAACCGAGATGGAAAAAAGCCTTGCAGTGGATGCTTAATCATCCACTGTTTTTATAGTATATCACTAACCCTGTCGGCAAAAGGGACACAGGCAGTGGTACTGAATTGTATATTGTCAAACAGAAATCTTTTTATACAGTACGATAATTATATAGAATCAAGTTAAAGAAAGAGAAAAGGATATGATCATCATTGGCGTCGTTCAGCATTTCTGTGAGAGGAAGAAAAAATAATGTCAGCATTTTCAGTTGGCAGAGCAACCCCGCCCCCCAGACATTGTTTTACATCTATATGGTTAAATTTAGAAAAAAACTTACTTATTCAGAGTCACTGGTGTCTACGATCACCGCTACTCTCCTCCGCTTTTCCGGTTTTGAGTAGTGTGTTACATTCACTGTGACTCCTTGCTGAAAAACGCAGTGTTCCCCAAATGAAATGTGGAAAGGCAGCTTTTCTGTTGGGATGATATTTTGATGCTGGACAGGCACTGATGTATTTCCTGTTTCCAGCCAATTGTGAGCTGTCTCAGTGGGGCTGACACTAGGCGCGGTTTCAGAAGTTAGGGCCGAGAAGATGGACGAGTGTCTCTGCTGTTTGGAACCGGAGATCATGCTGTAATTATTAATACTTTGTATATTTCGATGCCCGGAGACCTGTGCAACTTCTGTGGGAGGGACGTTATGATCTACCAATGCCTGGATCGATGTCTTTCTGGTGGAGTGATTTGTTTTTTTTTTACTTTCAGGCAAGCCAGCAGACATTTTCATTTGCTTCATCATGTTTCTAATTTTGTTTTCTCCTATGGTCATAGTTCTATACCAGAGGGACTCCTGGCTTAAAATTTATGTTGGGGCCAGATAAAAGGTGCATCGGGTGTATTCATTGCTTGTGGTCTCTGGGAGGCATATTTAAGATAGGCAGAGATCGGGTCCCTTTCTTTATTTATGCTGCCTCGTACATGCGGATTTCACAGGCCTTGTGTCCCTGATTTTCGCCAGAACGTAGTCTTTGTCTGTCGCCGTTATATTCTAAGTATTTTGGCCATTGGTGTCAGTTAACAGGGTTAGGTCTCCCACTTTAACTTGTACTGTTCCATGGTACGGAGCGCAAAATACAGTCCAACATTAAAAATACCATGTTGAGGAGGGATGATGGATTTGAGAGACCAAGTGTGCCTGAATTGTACAGCTGGTTGATGTCTGTGTCAGTTAGAGCCTCAGCCCTATTGGGTTTATTCCCCTTTCCCTGCTTTTTTAGATATCTTAGCTTTGCTGTCATTGTCCTTAATGTTTGCACGAATGGACTATTCTTGCCATGGTAGATGGAGTGACCATAGGTATGCTTTATTAGATAACGATCGACACTGCCTAAAATGCCTCTGATTGTTCCCGGTTCATAATCCGACCCATCTATTCTTTTTATTTTATACACGAAGTCAGCCAGGAGTATGTCTAGCTCTTCTATTGGAATTCTGTATATGTCCCGATGCTCGTCTACATTTTAAAATAGTTCTGCACTATTTTATGTCGGCTGCCGTATTCTGGATAGTACGACGTTTTCCTGATCAGCTATAAACTGTTCTCTGTCTGTCATGAGCTTGAAAACACTGCTGCTGCCATGCCGTTTTATTTGCTTTATGCTTGCTTGCGATTAATTCGGTTGTGAGACACGCTGATTTCAAATTGAGTTTTCGAATTTTTAGTTATGCGCACGACTATTTAATTGACAGAAAACTTGTTGTACTATCGATGTGACGTCAGATCGATACTACAATAAGTTTTCTGACCTTTGAACTGTAGTACAACAGCTTTGGAGCAGCTGCTGAATTTCATATACAATAGGGGGTTAGTCATATATTATAAAAAGTATAACAAAACGGAATGCTCACAACAATCAATGTTCTAACAAAACAGAATACTCGCAACAATCAATGTTCTGTAAAGTAATTCAGTCTGCGATTACACAATCTTGGTAGCCCATACACTATAAAATATAATGTATGGTTTTTGGTTAACAACCACTCTGAAAACACTTCTTGAGGTTGCCATGACATCTGAAAACCTCTTGAGCTATGCTTTTGAGGTTTACAATGTCACGGCAACCTCTTGATGTGTTTATAGTGTGGTTATTAACCAAAGACCATACATTATTCTCTATAAACTGCATTATGGGCTGTTCAAATCTAATTGGCTACTACTAAATCGAGTAACCAGGAACTCCATTATCCAGACAAGTGTGTGGCCCTTTTTAGTAATTTCTTGTAAAGTTGCGGATTAAAGGTTGTACTAGGGATTCCATTACAGAACTTCTTTGATTTGTGATATTCTGTGCATGGCATGTTTGTTTCAAGTTTTCACTTGCTATATTCCAGCCTCAGAGTTGAAAAAGATGTGACACTGGTGAAAACTGTGATAAATCTGAGGGTGTGTAAATGTTTAGTGACCGTCAACATTTGCATCTGTGTGCACTCATTGTCAGTAATGCTTCTTGTACAAATTATGCCACTGTCAATATCTATGCTGGTGTGCTTTCATCAGGGCAGTACTATTTGACAGATGTTACATATATTTTTTTTGTGACCACTTGAAGAGGCTCCTTATCCTCATAACACTCTCTGTTCTGTATAGTGTATGGCTGTTTATCATAAATGGCCATTTATCTTGGTGGTGCTAGTGATCGTTGTGACTTGCTTAGTGTCATTGGTGACTCTGCATCCTCATGAAGCTATAGTGCTTACTCAAATGAGGCTTGCTATACAAACAGAAGTAGTGTAGCTACAACAGGAAGTGCCAACGCTTACCCTATTACTGCTTTTATTTGTTTCAGAACTTGTTTTCAGGCTGCCAGCAAAGAGGAAAAGTTTGGGGCAGAAGTGTTTGTTACTGTGTGAGAAAGGGAGTGGAACTGGCATACAAATGGCCCATAGGGTCATTCTCAGAAGAACTTGCATTTATATAGCACTTTTAATACACATTGTGTCCCACAGCACTTTGCAAGCAATGGGAGAGACTGGTAGTGAAGTGGAAGTGCATATTGTTTAGGCAGCTTATAGTTTGGCCAGTGCTAGACTGGTATTTTCACTGAGACAGGAAGCAGACTGACTGGGTGGACCTATGGTTGGTGGCAGCTGTTCCACTGATCTACACCCACTCGCAGCCTTGGACAGTTACCTGAATCAGTTTTATGAGAAGGGGAATGTTGACCAGGACATGAAGAAAACTCCCCTACTCTAACAAATAGAGCTCTGGGTCCATTTTACTTCCACCTGGACACTCTCACAGGGATAGCAAGAGGTGGGCAGAAGAGACCTCTGTTTAACTTCTTATCGAAGGATGGCACGGCACCTCTCCTCCCATTACTGAACTGGAGTGCTAGCATTTTGAGGTATGAGCATAAGTCCTGGTATAGGACTACTAGAATTTATGACCTTCTGGCCCTGAAGCAAATGAGCCACATTGCCTCTAAACATGTGTCAGCCCTCATGACACTGATTGCAACTTCTTGCAGCTCTGCAACCAGGAAGAAATGCAGACGAGCAGTTAGCAGTATGGACTGGGTAAGGGAGAGGGGCACTACTGGATGTCATAGAATGTGCAGGGGCAGGTGAGCATATGTATGTTTTGTGGCAATTTTTCCCTTAAGATTTTTGGCAAGAAAAGGCACAATAAGCCTAGGCTTGTTTCCAGGTGTGTCCTGACCACACAGGAAAGTTGCATGACTTTTTCGTGGTCACACAGTATGCACATGGTAGTTGTGGGATTCCAACCCAGTTCCACAGCTTTGCAGCTCAGTGCTCTTAACCACTATGTGTACTGCATCCTAATGACTTAATCATCAGGAGGGCTGTAACCAGTTAACCACACAGGTAACTTTGCAACCCCATCAAGCTGTGCTTCATGCTGCAACCACTTCTTGCACAGTCTCAGAAGTGTTTACAGTGGTACAGGATAGGTGTGGGGGCTGCCATAAAGCAAACAAGAATCTCTATAAGCAGGAGGCACTGAGGTCAGAGTGCCTTGACGGGAAGGGAAGGACTTTGGTGGGGGCACAGTACAACAGTAGCTGCATTGAAGATTGGAGCTAGGAAGTGGGAACCAAACTCTTAATCAGTGATGTGGTGGTGGTGGTGATGGTAGGTTAGTGTTCACTGGACTTCCTGGAGGTTGGACCAACGCACCAAGTATTGCCAGACCAACTGCCTACTAGGGGATCTGGTCAGGACTCTACTTAATGACAGTCTGGCAACAGTGCAGAGCAAAAAGCACCCCATCAGTATGCCGTTCTAAGTTTCTGTGAGGATCTGCTTAAGGTCCTGTACATGTGCTCACTGGAGACCAGAAGGAAGAGGGGCGATATGATCGATTTTTAGGCTTCTGAAAGGAATGTACAGTGTAGATTGTGGGGACATATTCAGCAACACTGGCAAATCAAGAACACAGGGACATAGAAACATAGACTTTGACAGCAGATAAGGTCCGCTTGGCCTACCTAGTCTGCCCATTTTCCGACTTACAGGATGAGCTGCAGATCCTATTTAACCAACAGCCTATTTCTTCCTACCCCCCACAAAAATTGTCTTATGCTGTCCATGTGTTCTTGAATTCTCCCACAGTTTTAGACCTCACAACCTCCTCAGGAAGGCTGTTCCATGCGTTCACCACCCTCTCTGTGAAAAAATACTTCCTCTCATTGCCCCTGAGCCGTCCCCCCTTGTCTTCAGATTGTGTCCCCTTGTTCTTGCACAACTCTTTTTTTTTTTTTTTTTTTTTCTGAAGAAGCTACCCTCTTGGACTTTGTTGATTCCACCAAGGTGCACAAAAGTTTCTGTCATGTCCCCTCTCCCTCCTTTCCTCAAGGGTATACATATTCGCTCCTTTAGTCTCTCCTTGTATGGCTTCTGTTGCAGACCCTGCACCATTTTAGTTGCCCTCCTCTGGACTGCCTCCATCCTGTCTACGTCCTTGCGGAGATGGGGTCTCCAGAACTAGACACACTACTCCAGATGGGGTCTCACCAACTCTCTGTACAGAGGGATGACAACTTCCTGTTTTCTACTGGTTATGCCTCTCCCTATACATCCCAGTATCCCCAGCCCTCCCTACTGCCTTCTCACATTGCTTGCTTACCTTAAGGTCATCTGATATGATTGCCCCCAGGTCCCTTTCCTGTTTTGTTGTTGCTACTTCCCATCCCCAGCTGTATAATCTTTCTCTGGGTTTTGTTTCCCAGGTGCATTATTTTGCACTTCTTTTTATTCAATCCAAGCTGTCATACTTCTGACCATTCTTCCAACCTTGCCAAGTCCCTTCTCATCCTTTCCATGCCTCCTTGTGTATCAACCCTGTTGCAGACCTTTGTGTCATCTGCAAAGAGGCATACTTTTCCTTCCAGTCCCTCTGCAATGTCACTTAGAAAGACATTAAAAAAGATTGGACCCAGTACTGAACCCTGCGGTACCCCACTAGTAAGCCCTCTTTCTTCAGAGTGGATACCATTTACAATTACCTTCTGTGTCCTGTTGTCCAGCCAATGTTTTACCCAGGCTACCACCCTGGGACCCACTCCCAGGCTGGTTAATTTGACTAGTAATCTTTTGTGTGGGACTGTGTCAGATGCCTTGCTAAAGTCTAGGTAGGCTGTGTCCACGGCCCCTCCCTGGTCTACTACTTTGGTCACCCAGTCAAAGAAATCAATTAGATTTGTCTGACATGACCTTCCTGCTGTGAACCCATGCATCTTGGGTCCTGTGCCCCACTGGCCTCTAGGTACTCAACAGTTCTTTCCTTCGGAAGTGATTCCATCACTTTCCCTACCACAGAGGTCAAACTGACTGGTCTGTAGTTTCCTACCTCTGTTTTGCTCCCACTTTTGTGAAGGGGTATCACATCCACCTTCCTCCAGTCCTCAGGTACCACACCATCCTCCCTTGATTTGTTAAAAAGGGTAGCAAGTAGTGTCACTAGTTCTCTCCTTAATTCTTTCAGGATTCTGGGGTGAATTCCATCAGGCCTCATTGCTTTGTCCACCTTCAGTTTTAGGAGTTCATTCAGAGCCCTTTCTTCTGTGAAAGGACTGGGATCACCGCCCCCACCGCGCGTGCAGAGTGCTTCTGTTAATTGGATTAGGCACCTCCCCCTCCTCCTCTTTTGTAAATACTGGGCAGAAGTATTCGTTCAGTATCCCTGCTTTTTCACTGTCCCCTCTGCTCACCCATGGTCCATTCTGTTCAGCCTCACTATCCCTCCCTTGGTCTTTCTATGCTCCCTGATGTACCTATAAAAGGTTTTATCCCCCTTCTTAACCGAGTTGGCTATCTTTTCCTCGGTTTGGGACTTTGCTATTCTGACTACCCTCCCTGCTTCCTTCTGCCTTAACTGGTACAGTTCTCTCTCCTGCTCCTTCTGTGTTTCCTTATACTTCCTAAATGCTATCTTTTTCCTCCCTAACCTTCACCACCACCTCTTTTGAGAACCATAGTGGCTTTTTCTTTCGTTTTGATTTGTTTCTTTGCTTAGCACAAAGGCTTGTTGCTTCTGTGATGGCAGTTTTGATGTTTCCCCGTTGTTGCTCCACTCCTCCTTCATCTATTTGCTAGTGCTTTTCTAAGGCACTCTCCCATCTTGCCAAAGTAAGCCCTCCTGAAGTCCAGAACCCTCACTTTTGTATGACTTGACTCTGTAGCTGAGTATATCGTGAAGCACACTGTTTGGTGGTCACTTGTTCCCAGATGGCTACCCAGTTCTAGATCTGAGATCCTCTCACTGTCCCCATTTGAGAATATGAGGTCTAAGATTGCTTCCTCATGAGTGGGTTCCAAAACTAGCTGTCTGAGGCATGCCACCTGAAGGGCATAGAGAATGGCCTGCTTTTGGGTGTGGCTGCAGCCAAGGTGCTCCAGTTAACATCTGGCATATTCAGGTCCCCCATCAACAGTATCTCCCCTTTTTCTGCCATCCTAAGGATGCCTTCTATTGTATCCTTGTCCATTCCCTCCCCCTGACATGGGGTTCTGTATACAACCCCTGTGCGGATTGTGGCACCATTTTCAGTCTCTAAGGTGACCCACAGTGCCTCCTCTCCTCCCTGTTTACTTTTTTTTTTTTTTTTTTCAGTTGCTTTTATCCCTTCCCTTACATAGAGAGCTGCTCCTCCCCCCCCCCCTTTTCCCTTCCACGTCTCTCCTGTGGTTGTGTACCCTGGTATGTAAACATCCCAGTCATGGTTTTCTGTGTACCATGTTTCTGTGACTGCTACGATATCCAGGCATCCCTCTTCCATCAAGGCCATCAGTTTAGGGAGCTTGTTGCCCAGACTACGGGCATTGGTACTCATTATCCTCCATTTCTTGATGGCCTTACCCCTTTTTTGCACCATCCCTGTCCTTATTGTGTTTGTCATTTTCTCCATTTACCCCTGCCCTTCTCCCTGTCGACATTAGTGGAAGCTGGCAGGGGTAGGTCTGGGAGGGATGTTAGAATGTTTTAATTTTTTTTTTTTTTTAGTTTAGTTTTTTTGTTGACTGGGTAAGTGCACTAGACAAATCCTGCCTATTTTCAGGCACGACCCGGAGGAGGGGGATACAGATGAATGCCAGCTGACCTTGAACCAGATTAAGCTGTTGGTGGTATTTTTAGTGAATGAGGGAAATTTGGCCAGAACACTGAGGAAGTTCCCTATAGTACCAAGAGAGTGGCTGACCCATGGAGCAGGGTTGGTAGGAGCAAAAACCATTGATGGGTTCAAACACGGCTGGAACGGAGTAAATAGTTGCTCAGGGGAAAGCAGTAAGGCAGGAGGCAAAGGTGGTTGAGGGAATAACCTAAACTAGACATTAGGTCTCCGGGTAGAATAGGGTAATACGGGGTACACTGGATGTACCATTGATCTTTTTCTGCTGATATTTTCTATGTGTCTAATTTACTCTGCAAGTCTGTTATCATCGCTAATGCTAACCGGTATGTTTGCTTCGGACATCTGGTTTACTGATTTGAATAGCACCATAGTCACAGGGGGACTTCCTCCGCTGCAGCAAGTGACTCTTTATTGTACCACTTCCCCTGCCCATTAGTTTGGCACTAAGCAGTGGCACACTAGACTACTGAGTGTGGCTTAACTGTTCTGGCCTTAGGGGTGAGGACTCTGGGTTCGTATGTGTATTGTGTTGTTTTTTTTTTTTTTTTTTTTTTTTGGGGGGTTAAATGGTGCACAGTACCTCTGCCGGAGATGACTCACTTAGGGCCACTGATTTTTCTGTTTTCAAGACTGGGTGATTCTGTAAAAATCGTTAAATCCATTTGTTTCATTTTCCCACCAATATCCAGTGCAAATTGGCATGTTTTGCACAAAAAATGTGGAGCAAAATGGGGTTTTGCACAAATCTGGCACCCAGGGAGTGTTTGCAGAACTAGTGCAAATGAAGTTTTTTATATGAAAAATTGACTTGGTTGGTGTTTAAAAATGGTGAATTCTGTTTTTAATTCCATTTGTTTTTTCATTTTTATGGAAAAAGGATAGCCTGACTCCACTCAAAGAAATTACCTAGAGGTGCTTCCCCTCGGAAAATATACTGACACAGTGTTTAGAAACACAGTGATTGTCGGCAGAAAAAAAACAAAGTCCATTCCATTCAGTCTGCTCTGTTTCTACCTACTGTACCTCATTGTCCCGCTAGCCTGACACTATCGTCTCTGCTGAGCCCCCTAGTGGTGGCTTAGCACTCATTCTGCCCATCATCTGTGCTCTCTTCCTAAACCCTTACCAACACCTCATGTCTGTTCTGGATTTACTATGAATGACCAAAACTCTGTTGCCCGATGTTCACAATCCCGACGCCGCATTCCTGACACACGGTTTCCTGACATTTAAATTTTTCCCGTGGCAGAGTTTATTTCATGTTTTGGGGGGCTTTGCGCCCTGCACCCCCAGTAATTAATATAACAGATGCTTCTGCTGTGGGCAAAATTTAAATGTCAGGAATGTGGCGTCGGGTTTGTGAATGTCTGGCAACAGGATTTCGGTCAAATAAAAGTATACTGTCTGTCCCACCCTTTCTTGAAGCCCACTGAGGTTTCACTTTCCACCACCTTATTGTGTAAACTGTCCCACTTCTCTAACGCTCTTTGTGTGTGGAAAAAAGGCCTTCTTGTATCATTTCAGAACACCACCCCTTTTAGCTTGTACCCATGCACTCTGATAATAGACCCATATAGATGTATCAAAAACTGCTGGCAGTCAACCCTGTGTATTCCCTTGAGAAACTTGAATGTTTCTGTCATGTCTCCTTGCTTCTTCCTAGTCTCCATTGATTGCATATCAAGACATATTATATGAAACATAGAATTTGTTGGCAGAAAATAACCATTTGGCCCACCCATTCTGCCTAGCCTTTCTCCACAGACCCTAACTGGTCACCCGGAGACCCTCCCTCCTTCCTGTCTATTTACTAATATTTCTCTGTCTGTCCCACAGTTTCTTGAACGTGCCTATTGTTTTCGCATCTACCACTTCCTCTGGCAGACTATGCCAGGCATTCACCACTCTTTCAGAGAAGTAGTGCTTCTTTACATCCCTCTTTCACCACCCCACCCAGCACCCCTCCCCGATTCATCACATGCCCTCAGGTGCTGGTGCTCTTTCTCATTTGAAAGAGACCTCACTCTGGCACCCTGTTCAGCCCCGTGAAGTGCAGTACTTGTAGGTCTTTTTATCATGTCCCCTCTTGCTCTCCTGTCTTCCAGGGTTTACATATTGAGATCCCTCATTCTCTCCTCGTAGGCCTTTTAATGCAACCTCTGCACCAATTTAGTTGCACTCCTCTGAGCTGCTTCCACTCTGCCCATGTCTTTTCTGAGGTGTGGTCTCTAGAACTGGATGCAACACTCCAGGTGGGGTCTCAGCAGCGAGCGATGCAGTGGCAACACCATCTCCTTCTGGAGATACCTCTTCCTATGCATTCCAGCATCCCACTGGCCTTACCCACTACTTATCACACTGCCCTGCCACTTTGACGTCATCAGATGTGATAACCCCAAGGTCTCTTTCTTGCTTTGTGACTGTCAGTACCCCAAAATCCTGTATTCAGCTTGTAGGTTCCTATGCCCTAGGAGCATGATTTTGCACCTTTTAGCATTAAATCCCAACCGCCATGCTCTTGATGACTTTTTGAGTTGCACAGACTCCTTGTGCATTGTCTCCACCCCCTCCTGAGTGTCTGCCGTATTGCATACAGATTTTGTTGTCCTCTGGAAAAAGGCATACCTTCCTTTCTAGTTCTCTTGCTATGACACTTATGAAGACACTAAAGAGGACCGATTCCAGTACTGAGCCCAGTTGCACCCCGCTGATCACTCTCCCCTCATTAGACTGAATGTTGTTAACCACTACCCTCTGTCACCTATCCAGTAACCAGTTCACCACTTTGGATCCCGCCTCTAGGCTGCTTGATTTCTTTATCAGTCAAGGTGAAAGAGTCTAACATGTTTAAATATAAGAAAAATAGCAGGACAAGAGGACACAGCATGAGATTAGAGGGAGGCCGATTAAGGGGAATGTGAGGAAATTCTTTTTCACAGAAAGGGTGGTAGATGCATGGAATGGCTTACCACAAGAAGTGGTGGCTATGAATACAGTGCAGGGCTTCAAACAGGCATGGGATAGGCATAGGGAGCAATACAAATGACTATGAATAGATAGGTCACTGACAGAGCAAAGGCCGATGGTACATTTATAAGGTAGAAAAAGAAATGGGCAGACTGGATGGGCCTTGCGGTCCTTATCTGCCGTCAACTTCTATGTTTCTATGTTTCTATGTGTGGCACATTGTTGAAGACTTGGCTAAAATCCAGATAGGCCACAGCCACTGCTTTCCCTATCCGTTTCCCTGGTCACCCAGTCAAAGAAATTCATCAGACAATCCAGCCTGAGTTTCCCCCCCCCCACCGCCCCTGTAAATCCATTCTGCCTTTGGTCTTGTAGCCCACTTGATTCAAGACACTCTACCAACATTCCCTTTTAACATGGTTTCCATTTATTTCCCCACCCCTGATGTAGAGTTACCACCTTTTTAAGAACCCCAAAGTGGGACATTTCTTACTGAAACATGATTTTACGCAGGACAGTACGTAACCTCGACCAATATAACAGACTTGTTTCCTCTGTATAATCAGAATTGAGGCTAAATATTGTAGTTTCTTAGTTGCTTCTATTGTTTCTTATCATTTTAAGGTATGGTAGTTTTCTGTAGCATTTACTGGAAAATTAGGAAACAGTTTTACAACTATAAAGTCAGGACATGTAGTATTTTTCATGTTTTTTTGCAGGACATAGCTGCCCAAATTAGGACTGTCCTGCGAAAATAGGGTGGTAACCCTACCCTGATGTGAGACTGACCAACCTATAGTTGCTAGACTTCTCCCTGCTACTGCTCTTATGGAAAGGGACCACATCTGTATGTTATGTGGATTGTTACTTCTGGTGGAGGGGAAGGGGGCTGTTGCATCATTGTCTGCTACAATGTCTTTTAACCTGGCTGGACACATTCTCACTTGTGCAGGGTTCATTTCAGATTTGTATCCATGTGGGACGCAGACCCGCTGGGTATAATAAGTAAGGGTCAAATGCAAAAAAATAATGGGTCATGTTGTTCAACTGAGCCCAGATTTGTAAAACGGCAGTTTAAAACCATTGTAACAGTGAGCAAGTTGTCCCCAAGGGAGAAGAAAAAGTGGATCAGAAATTGAAAACTGTGGCCATTGTCCCAATCCCCGACTGAAATAAAACACTGCTTATGTAACTGGCTTTAACTTTAGTTAACGGACAGTTTCCTCTCTAGCTTTAAATCTTCAGTGCATTCTTTAGCAACATTTAATCTCTGTTTACAGCATTAGGCTTTAGTAAACTGGGCACACAAACTTCAAGTTGCGATGAAACACGAACTGGTTTGTTTTCAAGTTGTGTGATCACTGTGCAGATGGTATGCAGTCAACATGTTTTCAGGTATACTCTTAACAGTAGGCTGTAGAGTAGGGGGGTGGACTTTTTTGAAATGGATGGGCTCCAATACACTTAGCAGAATACCTTTGTGAATGGAGGGTCAGGCCAAACTACCTGACTGAGTTTTTTGACTATGTTACAAGAGCATGGTCATTGGTCTGACAGCTGATGTGCTGCATTGTAAATGTGTATGTAGATTTAAGTAAGGCCTTGGACTTGGTACCCCATAGAATGCTTATCAAGAAACTGGGGGATCTAGGGTTGGCACACTGCTAACATGGTGGATAGAAAATTGGCTAGGTCTAAGGACCCAAAGGGTGGTAGTAAAGGGGGAACATTCAGAGGTCAGGGACATCACAGATTGGATACCATAGGGGGTCAGTACTGGGACTTAGTACTGTTTTAATGTTTTGAACTGTGATGTAGGGGAAGGAATCAAGGGAACAGTTTGCCTATTTGCAGATAATACTAAACTCTGTGTGGCAGGGTGGATTATGAGCAGGGGGTCAGACACAGAGGGACCTAGAAACGTTGTAGTGGTGATCCAAGGTGTGGCAAATAAAGTTTAATGCCAAAAAGATGCATAGTTCTTCTCACTGGCAAGGGAAACATAAAGACTGGTTATTGGTTGTGGGAGAATAATCAGTTGGCCCACTAAAGAAGGAGACTTGGGAGTCATCCTAAGTGATGGCCTCAAGACAATGGCCTTGTGTGAGGCACTGAGAAAGGCAAACAGGATGCTGGGCTGTATAGAGAGAGGGTTCTCCAGTAGGTGAAAAGAGGTGCTGTTGCCCCTCTCTGGGTCACTGGTGAGTCCACACCTGGAGCAGTTTGTACAGTTCTGGAGCCCACACCTGAAAGAAAGATAAGGACCATATAGAATCTGTCCAAAGGTGCGCTACAAAGATGATACAGGGTCAGCAGGGTAAATCATATGTGGACTGTCTGGCCAGTCAGAACGTGTACTCGTTGGAGTCCAGAAGAGAGAATGATGGTCTAATAAAAACCTATAACTATCTGAGTGGGATAGAGGGCCATGACCTGTTTAAGCATACAGTAGTGAGCGATCAGCAGCTAGGCAATACGAGTATAAACTGATGGGAGGCAGATTCAGAAAGAATCTGAAAGGTGGTGGACAGGTGAGCAGTTTGCGAAGTGAGGTGGTAAATTCCAAGACTGTGAGAGGTTTCAAGATGATGTGGGACTTGCTACAAAGGGTTGGTGAAAACTAAGGTAAGCTAGGGGGTGGAGAGTGGGGCCAGAGAGGCTGATCTGCCAATGAGTATTTGGCCTAGGCCAGACCAAAGGGTTAGGTAGTTACAACTGGGGCAAGAAAATAGGCAGCCATGATGGACTGTTATTTTCTGCTGTCATCTTTCTGTGTTTCACTCTTTCCATGAGGAGCATGGCTAGCTTCAGACTTGAGAGTTGCCACTACCTCTTGGGGGCAACAACTCGCAGCTTCAGTAGTGACCACAGACATCTTTCTGGATCTCTGTTCATGGCTCGGGGCAGACATTGAACCCTTTCCTTACCCATGAGTCTAGTTGGGGAAACGGAGACTCACCACATCCATAGGTGCTACAGCATGCAGCTTGCATGGGAAAACCAGGAGTACTGTGAAGACTTGGGCCCTACTACTTAGATTTGAGCTGTTCTGCACCTGTTTGGCAATAGCTTCTGGAATTTAGGTGAATGCTGTACCATGTACCCAAATAACTGTATTGAATTATTTATTATTTACTAAATTGCAATACCAGTATCTGTACACTTTTTTTATATAAAGTTACTATGCTGTACCATAGTGTTCCTCAAAACTTGCAGATGTGTAGTAACCAAGTCTCTGCGCCAGAGCTTCATTGTAAATGAATCTCAACGCCAAGTTAATCTGTACCTAGACAAATAAAATAGATATGAAATTTATAGAATGAGTTTAAACTCTTCAGTCAGAAGGCTTAATTGTTCAAACACCTTTTGGTCTGTTCTCGTTCAGGATTTAGGTGCACCTTCCTCTTGTCTTGTACCCCCATAGTTGCATGTGACTATGCAAACCCTTCTCTACTGTAGGTGTACCTTTATGTGGCACTAAGGGCACCCTCCCATATTCTTGGTTCACACACTCGTCCCCGGGGCATCTTGTTTCAGATGATACACAGAGGGAGAGACTTCTGATATTGCTTCGGGGATGTATCCCACTAGTAAGGATCCATGTCTGCTGCATTGGCAAATGGGGATGTACCCCATAGGCATACAATTCACCCAAGACTCTGAAACTTGCCCCAAAGCAACATCTCCCGGGGTCTGGCAAAAAATACAAGTTTTCAGCCCACTGTCCTCAGCCAGACATCACTGTACCATTCATAACCAGATTGCAGTCATACCTCTATTGAAGGCCTATCCTCTCGCTGTGGTGGTGTTCTCCTTCCTGGACCCGGCCACTGGAGATCAGACTAACTGGGAGACTTGTGCAAAAGCCCAGAATCTGGGCTCCTAGTTCCACACCCATAGTCCTTTGCCTTGCAGTTCCTCAGCAGCCTGTTGCAACCAGTGCCGTGGGATGGTGAACCTCGAAGGCCTCTGCAAGGATGCTGCTCTCAAAACTTGAGAAAATTAGCACTCTGACTCAAGAACTAACTTTTCTTTTCCTGGATCCAGGCTGGGTCTTAGAAACTCATTCCCTGCTGGGGCTTCTGCTTGTTTGTTTTTGCAGACAAGGTATTGCATATCCTGAAATTAGTACTGTTAGAAGAGCCTTGTTTGCACAAAATGTTAACCCATGCTTGCCTGAAGGAGTTACATTGTGTATAGTGCAAAAGGATGGTGGCACAACAGGGGCATAGGCCCCCCTGTTTTATGCCAGCCCCTTTTGTGTCTGAGAATGGGGTCCAGTTTCTTTAGTTCTAGTGATTTTAAATGTTTTTGTGTGTGTGTGTGTGTGTCTCTCTCTCTCTCTCTCTGTCCCCCTTTGTCATATTTTAAAGATAGTAAGTAAATTGGCGCTTTTTTTTTTCTCTTTTTTTGGAATTTAGTATTTGAGAAAGATACTGGATTCACAGCACTGAAGACTGAAGTCCTCAGTTCATGTGCGTGACCAGTGGCAACACGGGCTGCCACAGTGCAAGCTTTTTATATGGCCCCACTGAAGAGTGTCAGTCCTGTTGTGGAGGGCCCATAAATTCTCAAAGGTGAGAGGGTAGTTCACCGAGACTCCATGCCCATTCAATTCTTATTCTTGCCCTCTCATGGGAGACTGGGGTGGGGGGTGTAGTACATGCTAGTTGTGTTGGTGGTTTTGGGATGTCGATGCCCATCCACTAAGATGTAGACAGAAACCACCACAACTTATTTCACATAGGTCACTGCCCATCCATCAGAAACTTATGGCTGTAGATCACTCTGGGCGAATGCAAGGGTGGGGGGTAGTGGTTTAGCTATGTACTACAGTTCACAGTATTTATGGTAAAATATACAGTAAGTTGCAGTATTATTCAATATCCACTCTGTAGTTTTTAAACAGCCAAATTTGATTTTCATTAGCTCTGGCTTCTGTGGCTGTCCTTGGTGCTGTCTCAGGCCACTACCTACCTGGACTGAATTTTAACCTGCAGCTGAGAGGTGAAAGGCTCAGTAGCCATCAATGACTGGCTGAGCCATCTGGTTACCCACGGCTAAAGTTTTAACTTTCCCAGTCCATCCAAAAATGGCCGGTGACACCAGTGGGGCCAGAGCGCGTCAATTGCATCACTGTACCCTTATGGGTACAGCATTACTAACTGTGTCCACTATACCATAAGGACATAGTGATGTTGTTTGGGCTCTCTAGCTCCACTGATGTCATCATTGAAGACACTGGTCAGTAACTATATTGCATACTACATTATACTTCATAAAGTATGACCCCTGTGCCTCTTGGAGTTGAGAGGAAAAGAGAATACAAAGTATAGAAGAGAGGGAAAGAGTCAGTCACCTACTTACGGAATCTGAAGAGACACTTTACTAAATAGTGAGCAATCGGAGTCCCATAGGGATTTGATCTTAGTATTATCAGTTTAGACAAAGAACAGGGTGAAAAGCCCAAGGAGAGAGATCCATATGTAACCCCCCTACAAATGGGGGTTCCCGAAAGTCTTCCTTGGGTGTGCCTAAATGCCCACTGCCAGGCTAGTGTCCTATGTCTTAATCGCTTAAAAGCTATTGCCTCTGAGTACCTTTATAACCTCTGTTCTGTCTCTTTAAGAGCAGCCTATATCGCAGTGTATAATTAATCTGGGTGGGAGCTGAGTGTTTCTATGCTCGAGTCCCGCCTGGGCTGCCAGATAATCACTCCATTCTGTCATTGCTAATTGCATAGAGGGAGCTCTGTTAGAAGCTGTACTTATTTGCTGATTATCTATTATAATAGTAATGATATCATAGTTTATCTAACCTGCCTTCTTTGCAGCGTGGACAGTTCTGTAAATCACCACCATCTTGGTTCTGGACTGCCTAGTTTGGACCAGTTAGTACCTTTGGGGACCCTAAAATGGAGTCTGTCCCCAGGGATCTTGTGGGAGTGAATTTCTGTAGGAATTGTAGTTTTTCCACTTTGGCGCCTAAATGGACCTGGAGGGGGAGCCCTTGCTTTGACAGACAGATGCATCAACGAATCAAACCTTTTGGATCTTGGGGAAAGTCCCAAGCTGCCTGCAGCAGTGAGTCAGGTCTGAGATTGGAGTTGAGAAAGTGAACAGCTCGAGACATTTGAGCAGCTGCTCCTGTGTAGTCACACGGGAAATTGGTGGAAAGGCTGAGTTTGGCCTGTCTGCCTGCTGTCCCTTGAAAGGGATTGTTAGAGAGTGCTTAAATAACCGGACTATATCCAAACCAACTGTGACAAAAGCCACCAAATTGTGACTATACCATTGCCTGAAGAAGACAGAAGATTTGCTGTACAGGATTGGCCTGTCAGGATGTCTGAAATCACCACAGAGATCACGGTTTTGCTCAGGAAAGCTGAAATTGCAACTGGACTGTCATCTGACCTGTGGTATTGTGTTTTGTCTTACTATAAGTGTGCTGAATGCTTAGTGGGTCGCAGTTTGGTTCTCCACTGCCTAATTGTGCCACGCTTGCTGGAAGCTGAATCCAGCGTTTACCGGACTGAATCTGAACTGTTCACCTGGCCTGGGTCCTGCCACCTTGGCCTAGCCAGCTACTCCAGGCGCAGAGATCACCATCGACGAGAGACTCACCTGGGGATCAGCCCCCTGCTCAACCATCTCGAACAGGAACGACACCTCGGTGATTTGTGTGGGCCCTGCTTCTCCTGACATACCAGCTTGTCAACCTGCAGTCTCCATCTCGTCCCTCCTGTGCCTCATATTGGGTAGCGTGAGTAAATCCCAGGGTAGTTCCTTGCAACATTGGCTAAATTTAAAAGTGTTGTCATCTGATTCCTTTGTTGTTTCTTTGTCACAAACTGAGCCTCCAGGCTCTGGATTACAAATTGTGTGTGGTTGTGCATGTTTCTTCTTTCCATCACAGGGCCCCAACCAGCTGCAACGCCAGCCTACCCTGGGCAACGAATTGGGCTAGCCCACCTTTGTTCCAACTGGGTACCCAGAGTGTGTGACTGTGAAGGGACTCTAAAGTGCACGCATGATTGCCTGACTGAATCAGTTACAGAACTAATCGTCCAAATTACGCCCGTCCCTTGTTCATTCCCCCTGAATAAATCAGATCTAATTCTGTTTGCATTTAACCTGGCTGTGGTTCCATTTTGTACCAGAAACACTGTACTGTTGTTAACTGCTGTGTTTAACCTTATTTTACAGGGGGTCTCCAGGGTCGGACTGGTAAAACCAGCCCTGGTGGTAAGTGCAAACAGTGTGGGGATTTGTATGCTGATTAGGGGCTACTGTACCTGTGTATGCTGTTCATTGTTTAGGCCACTAGAAGGGAAAGAGGGGGGTCACAGTGTCCCAGGGGGCTGTACCCAGGTCAGCTACGCTACCACTAACCCTGTCCTCTGGGTGGAGGCACATGTTTTCAGTACCCATGCCCCTTAATCTGCAGCTAGTCATGCAGGTAGGGGTGGTAGCCCTTAGGCTAGTGCCACCTAGGGGTTACACATAGGACACCACTAATCATCTTATTCAGAGACCAGTTTTTTAAACGGGTTATAAATAGTATTCCACTTGGCTAGAAACAAGACTGCTTGATTGGCCATACAGTGGGCTAACATTTCTAGATATAGAAAATATTACATAATTCTTGTAGTTATTGTTGAATGTAGATTTTACTGTTGTAATAGTGACATTACTTGTGTCTTGAAATATTTTGAATACAATTTTTATTGGAAAAAAAGCAGACCGGCCATTTTTGGAATCATCTGGGATGAGAAAAATGAACTTCCCCCAGACTGTTTGTTCACTCCTTTAAATGCAGTGAAACACAAACCATGTAATCACAGCAAGTAATTGGCAGGCTGTTTACAGCAGCCAAGCCCTCTAAGTTTGTATTTTGAATTTATTAACCAGCAATTTTCATTGTTTCAGTATCCTTTATATTAGAGCCCCTGATGTTTCAAGGGAAACTTTGAAAACTATTTATTTTATCTTTTGTTTCCTTTATAATATCCCCTTGCCAGCTGGAACGCCTACTGCAAGTGCCACCTACCCATCCTCAGAGCTCCTCCTTGTTTGATCTCCCATGGGACCTCTGAGCACCCACATCACATCACCTTGGTTTGCCCCTTGAGGTGGTGCATTCTTTGGGAGCTTCCCCTGTGAAATCCAGCCTCCCACAGTGAAGGTCTTTACACAGATATCCCAGGGTGTTCGGAAGTAGGAATCTGAGCAGATGTTAGGGGTAGCAGAGTGTTATCTGCCCAGTTCTCCGGCAGTATATTTTTTTTCCCCCTTTTTCATCTGATCCACAGAGAGCGCACCATTCGACATCTTGTGTCTGCACGCCTGACACACCGATGTGTGTGCAGTTCACTCCCAGTGCTCACCATAGGCTCCTGAGACCACACCATCACCTGTGATCACCCAGGGGGTGGTGGCGGAATAGCGAGTTGCAGAGCCCACACTTTCTGGAGAAGGAGAGTATCCTCTCTGCGGCAATCTGTTATCCTCCCTCTGCCAGCCCTCCTATCCAGGTTAGGGATGTGAACCCAGGTCGTCAGTGTCATGAGCGGCAGCTGTGCTGCTGTACCAACAGACCAGCCTGAAAAACATTTTTTTCAAATGCATTTCAGTTAGCATGTGCTTATATTATACGGTATCTTATGGTTCTAAGAGTGTATTCTCGAGGTGTTTGGGTGAGAACTGTGAAACGCAGCTGAGGCGTTCTGGTACACAAAGGATTTGAGAAAGAACTCATAACAATATGAGACACAGGAACTGTACATATAAAATATAATCATGAAAAAGATTAGAAATAAAATCTAGAGCTTGACATTCATTTATTTATTTACTTATTTATTTAAAATTGGTGACTGGGAAAGGCACACTGAGCCGAGGCTCATTTCCAGGTGCGACCTGAGTGAGAATATCACAGAAATTAAAAGCAACATGTTTATTTTGTGTAAAATAAATAAATAAAAATTCAAAAACTCCCAGTGTGGGAAACTGCATCTGTACCAACTGAATGTTGAACTTCAGAATTTTAGAGCTATTTGCATGAGCCACCCTCTTGTAGCTACAGGAGTACCTGGACTGTGTGGAAATAAACAATGCTGATTGGCTAAGAATAATGTCATAATTTATACTTTTTTGTGTGTGTATTCTCTGTATTTAGCTTTGCCTTTCTTTCTACGGCCCCATCAACAGCTAACCTAGTTTTCAGCTACACTCTGCTTGGGTGGGAGACCATTCTCCCCCAACATCATCACAGGATCCAGTATCGAATGGGCAGGTGACTGGCTTCATTGAGTGGGGCCTGTGAGTACTGAAGACTGTCATTTTGATGGAGCTGGTGTGTTTTCCCCTGTGTGGACCTCGCATTCCTTCTTTCCCCCTCGCATCAGGTACAGCGCCAAGTGGCCTTGTGCACAGTAGTGCACTAAGGCGCATGTACTTTTGTGAGGGAGCAGGCTTGTTGGCACATAGTAAGAGGTCACTGTGTCAGCAGACCCCAACATCTTCCCTACCAGGCTGGCTTGTGCTGCTTTTGGGCTGCACAGCTTGGCCCTGGCCACCACATTCTATGCTTACTCCTGATCCCAGGTCACTAGCCCCATAGCTTCCCCTTTTTAATTATATGAAAATGGGATCAGTGTCCTGAGGCTTAATCTGCTCTGGCTGCTTGTTTACACCCCATGACATAATCTTCTTGTGACAGCACAGGCCTTTCTACAGCAACAAGAAGATTGTGATGTCCGATGTGGTTAAGCAGCTAGAGAAGGTGAAGTCTAATGGACAGTGATTCTGTTTTCTTGTTCATATTCTGAGTTAATACAGGTGGGCTTGAATAACTTGTTTTTGGACAGTGGATGACCAATTATAATTAAAATTGCCAATGACAAAGACGTCATTGGTTGTTGCTAGGGACATGATTGAAGATAGGAGGACAAAGAAAGAGTCCTGTTTGGTACCAGGGTAGACTCTGACACCAGCAGTAAAAATAGGGTGGTCAAGTCTGCCAACAACGAGCAGCTTGTGGAAGGAGGGCATGGAGATGACAATTTTTTTTTTTTTTTTTTGTTTTCTGTAGATGTCAGGAGTCCTTGTCCTTGAGATGTGACTGCTAAAAGCAGCAGGCAGAGCCACAGTAACTACTGTAAAGAGTTCTCATAAGCACCTGTTTGAATGGGAGCGCTAGGGATTGTCTTGGTGCCTATGATTGACTGTCCGGCATTTTCTTGGAAGGTTGCAGGTTTCCCTTTCTGTACTTCTGGTGGTCTAGGGGTAGTGGAGCTTACCAAGGAGGGGGTAGTTTGTATCCTTAGGTTTGGGTCCTCAGTAGTGTCTTTGGTGCATGGGGGCTTCGGGCCTTTCATACCAATGGTAGTGTGCAATGGTATCTCAGTTAGGCTGTCCTGAGAACTCTTACTTCATTGGGGAAAAAAAACAACTAAATAACATTAAAACTGGGGTTGGGTTCTGCCAGGGTTCTGGTAGGATTTTCATTTTAAGGTGTGGGGATCCCTGGAAAAAGTCTGAGTGTCCCGACAATTTTTTTTGAGGCCCCAATAATTAGTTACATACTGTACATGCACAGGCCGTCTCTCTCTCTCTCTCTCTCTCTCTCTCTCTCTCTCTCGCTAACAAACCCTCTCTTCCCTTCATCCTGGATTATAAAGTTCAGTGGTGTGTACCACCCCCACCCCCAGGTATTTCCACCTCCTACAGTACTTGCCTCGCTAAAAATGGCTAATCCACTCCCTGCCCATCTAAGCCTCGCACTCTCCCCACTCAGTCCTCGGTCACCAGCTACAGCACTCAGAATATTTAAATAAATATTATTTCCCGAGTCCAGCATAGCAAGTCAGTCATCATTTATTTTTATTTTATTTAGATACGCCAATACTTTACTTTTTTGTTGGGATAGGTTCATTAGGACCTGAAGACATTACAGAAAACATACTGAAATGCAGAAAGGTTACAAAGGACAAAAAAATTTAAATGACAGAAATACGACGACTGTACACACAGATGACACTTTGACTGTGATATTGTAAGATTCTGACCAGTTCTATAGAGAAGGCTTTAGTGCTTTTAGCCTTTTGAAGACTAGGTGGTAGATTATTCCAAGTGAGAGAAGCATGACAATGTAAATTGGACAGATCTTGTTTTCACTTTTGGGATGAGCGGTTCACAGTTTCTGACTTCTTGTGAAAGAATACCTAGGGCAGCATATACTGGAAACCTGGAAGTTTCTCTCCCCAAACTCTGGACCCCTGGAGGAAGTTAGTGCCTGGAGCTAATTCTGGTATATTGGAGTGTGCTTGGAGCATATTGCGAATGCTAAAATCATGTTCGAAATATACAGTACCATCCAAAAGGGAAGCCCAAATGCAGGAACAAACCTGTTTGCTTCTCACAAACTACAACCCTTCTCCCTTACAGGCCACATGAGGTATACGTCCAGTTGGGAGCAACAGGGTTCCATGGAGCAGCCTAGCAGTTTGTGTCTGTCAGGTGATTTCTCCTGTGGAGCAATTTGCCATTGAAGTTCCCCATGCAGGTTACCTCACAGTCAAGGCATTGTGGGGTCATTTGCATCTAATTATGGCCTCGTTTAATATGAGAAGAGCAAGCTTTTGCTCTTTGGAATGAGCCCCCCCCCGCAGCACTGATGCCTGGAATAAAATAAACACTCATGTGTTAACCCCCCAACCCCAGTCCTAATGCCTAGTATGTTTACATAGAATTACTTGGTAGTCTAGTGGACCCCCCTTTTCTCAATGCCCAGTATTTTGTAATAGAATTCCCAGGTAGTCTAGTGCAGCCCTGATCCCCATGCCCTGTTGAATTTAATATTCCCGGGTAGTCTAGTGGAACCCCAGCCCCAGATTCCCATGCCCAGTATGTTTTAGTATTATTATCCTTGTAGTTCTCTTCCCCTCGGTACTCACTTCATGCTGAAGGTGGCCCCGGAGCCCAGATGGCGACTGGCACTTACCCTCCACTCATCTCTGCTGCCAACTGCTGTGTGCCACACACAGTTACTGAAATAAAATCTAAAATCTAAGTTTAGACTCCATTGTGTGTACGTGGACCTGGGTTTTGTTGGAGTACTTTTTTGTTTGGGCCATAAATTTTATAATTTAAATATGCCATCAAACCTGGGGGGTATCTTAGTTACCTTCCCCTCTCTTGAACACGTAAGTGGGTACTTTAAACACTCACCTAAAATATGCTTCAGGGGGGCAGTGTTCTGACTCCAGCTGACACATTTGGGAGAGCTTCCAAGAGTAGTGCCGGTGAAGTTTGACTCTTCCTATGTGGACCCCGTTCTTCTCACCTCTAGGGATACCACTTCTAAGAGAAGAAGTGGAAGGGACCAGATAATTGTTTTCTTTCTCCTCGACATGCCCTGCTCCCTGTGGGTTTGTTGTGGCTGCATTTACCCAGGTGGGTTGCTCTTGCAAAAATCCCTTGCCAGCTGACAGCTGTTTTGACCTCGGGGATGTCTTCCATGTTGTAGTGGACGAGAAGGCGGGTGGCTCCATCAACCGGTTTTTGACTGCTCTTCACCGCTGTACTCAGTGTGGGTGCTCGAGCCTTGTAATCCGTGCTAGTCTGCACACCAGAGGGAATGGCACAGTGGTTTGCTAGTTTACAAGATGATGTCATTGTGGGAACAATGTTGGATGCCCATCTGCACCACGTTTCTACCTATGGAAACCCTGTTTCACCTCCGCACCCTGTGCCCTACTCTCCAGGGTTGACCTGTACATCGCCTACCAAGTGGCTTCACTCTGCAGTAGTCACAATGTAGTTTTGTGCTCCCTCTTTTCCCCATCCCTGGTTAGGGGGCAGACTGTTCTGCTTCTTCAGGGTTGGAGATCCTTCTTCCCTGGACTCCTGGGTTAGGAAGTTCATCACCTTGGGACGCTTGGTAGAGTATGCAGCTCTTCTCCTATCAGTTCAGGTAGAGATCCCTAATGACTGTGGGACTCCATTGCAGCTCTTTTTTTGGATAAATGCCATGGACTTAGTCTCTGTTATGCAACTCCACAGGGTGTTATCCCTCTTGTTCCTAGTGCCATGTTGGCAATATGGCATACAGCCTGTGCTGTCTCATTAGTGACACTTCTTCCTTCTCTCATTACCCAGGTGTTTGGTACAGTGGTGTTATTCGTGCTTATTGTTCATGGGTCCTTGATTCCCCTGAGGGTGACTCAAACTACACACTTGCCCCATGGTCCCTTTTCATGGGGACCCCATGTCAGCCAGCTAGGATGATAACGATTGGACACAGCCCCTTCTGATGGGTGCAGCCGTGCACCATTGTGCAAAGGTATTATAGAGGCCTGAACTGGCCTTTCTGTTTAGTCTAGGGTGACAGTTTCAGAGGTTGGGTTGCTTATCTCATCTGGACCTCTGACACAACCAGTGCCATCTCTTGGAATTGGGTCTCGTCTGCCCTGAACTGGAGACCTGTCTTGTCCATCTACGCACTTTTGACAGTTCTGTCCCCTTGCTCTCTCCCAAGTTACCTTAGTCCTCCTTTATGATGGTGCCTCATTGGTGGATTCTGTCACCTAGAGAGCACTCTGCGTGACATGCTACTCTGGGACACCCTATTGCTTCTGTTTGAGGCAGAATAACAAATCTGCTTCATCAGCATATCTGTCCCATTCATGCCATGTCTTGGCAACCTTACAGCTGTTGTGCTTCCCCCATGGACATCATGCTGGTTGCTCAGGCGCTGCATCTGTCTGTAATAATATTACACTGCCTGTCTGCCACTTATGCTTGTGCCGCAGTGGACACATTTCCCTTTAAAGGGCACTGTCCACACATTTTGCATCATAGTATGTATTCTTGAAACCCCACATTTTATGACTGCTTACCTTTTCTAAAACTCATTGGTGTTGCTGGTTGTCTTATCTGATTCCTTTCTTTAGTAGAACTAAAATGCATTCTAATGGTGTAATTATACCTGTCACAAATGCACTCGGCAGGTCAGGCCCTCCGCTCCCACAGTGCCAACCTCAGAGTGCAATAGTGTGAACAGGTAACAGACAGGGTAACCCTTCTGTCTGCTTTTGGGTCTGAATCACCTTTAGTTTGAAGTTCTGGGGGGATGCAAACTGTGAACCTTATGCTAGTGTACCCAATGTATAGGCTCAGATAATATTCTCTTTGGGGGATGCAATATATCTTTCACCTAAGGGTACCTAACCAGGTATCCAAAATAAACCCTTTTAACTCTATAAGAGACCTTTGGTGTATTCTTACCTTTTTACTCAAGCTCAGTAACACCATCAAGCTGTTGAACAGTTTTGTCAGACTTAACCATCTATACGTCACATGCAGAAAGAACTGACAGACACCCAGGCAGTCTGTCAAAGAAAAGTTACTTTACTAAAAGATGATAAAAATATGAAAAATGTAAACACAGAACAATATATCAAATAGCTCACAATCTCACAAAAAAAAGAGGCAAAGTACAAAACAAAAACTCCTACCACAATACATTTAGACTTTTTCTATCTAATGCATTACCTCCTGTAAGTGCCTTTAAATTAGAGAACTGTTTCTTGGAGTCCCAAAAAAATATGACAGTCCAGTCACAAGTATCCGTTTAAATTCTGTCTCCACACCCCTTCTGTGAGTCATCTAGCTCCTCCTTTTAGAATATAAAAATCACAAACATGATGTCCTATCAGGAGGTATATTAAACAATGTGACATCAACAAAAACTAATTTCTCAAATTGAGTCTTTGATCAACCAGTTCCTTTGAGGTTTACAACCCTGCAGACCGTCACCTAGGTGTGATATAGCCAGCAGGAATCTGCTAAATGACATCCTGTCCTGTAATAAAATGTATATTTTTAGTTTCCAATTTAAAAGCATGAGGTCATAAAAAGGCCATAAAATGCAATTTCTCAAGGAAGGCTCACATACTGTCTTTTTATATTACAGATATCATACAACAGTTATAACCTGATGGCCAAGCATCACAATACCCAGCTTTGTTTTGTTTTAAATTCTTGATCTATTCTTTTTGCATACTTTTGGAACATTCGGAACACCCCAAGCAGTGCAGCCACTCATGATATAATAATCTCTCCTTTCAGTGCATCTTGAGTGGTTAGACTGTGATGGGGTGTTCCAAGTCCAGAAAGGATGACGTGGAGTTAATCAAGGAATGTAAACAAACACATTTTAGTGTGGTGACACCAGTATGGTGGGCAGTCTGTTTTTCACTGTTAAAAAGAAAAAATTGAAATCAGACAACCAGCTACATCAGCAGTCTCTAGAGAATGTGACCAATTACAATTTTTTTTTTTTTTTAAACTAGAGACACTTTTTGGGGGGGGGGGGGACGTTAACAGTGTCCCTTTAATCACCAGCAGACCCTGGGTTTTTGCTTGTGACCTGCTCGCTCTTTTGCTCTCTCAGTGGGGCAGCTGCTGGGACTTCAATACATCGTACCACCTTTTCTGCTTCTGACCTGTGTACTTTGTGGCCTCTGGATAGATTCTGTAGTGAATGTTCCCTCATCACCACTCTGGCCACAGTGCCTTTGGTTTTGTCACATAGTTTACCTTTGTTGCACCTCCACTTTGTTGGCTCCCTCTTAATGGGTGCCTTCATCTGGCTGGGTCCCATCTGCCTGAATTTGCCTATCCTTTCCTTTCTGGCTTGAATAATGATTGGGATGTTCTGGGGGAGCATGGGCAGCTTTCTAATGGGTGATAGGCCTCCTAATTTCAGGGAGTTGCTTTTCTGCTTCCATGGTCTCCCACAGGGTCTTGTGTACACTTATGTTGTCTCTAAAACCTCCACTTCTCCCAATCCTTTGTCTTGGTAACGGTCCTTTGACAGTTTCTACCAGATGGGTTTTATAGTGGACTCCAACAGTGCTCTATTACTGTGTAGCATTGAGATGCCTTTCTGTGAGCAAACAAGGCCACTCTCTGGTAGCCCGCCCTCGTGTGGGTCCTTTCCTTTGGACTCTACCTGTGCACTCACCTTCATTCAGACACTGATAGTGCCTATGTGAGATGTCACTCTGGTGCACTGGTATTCCTAGTTCTTCTTTTCCACCTCTTGCAGCCGCCATTTCAGTGCTTCTCCTTCCCATCCAAGTTATCTTCTGGATGGTTTTCACTTTGGCGACACAGGTCCAGGCGCTGGGAGCATTTTCCACTCTGGGGAATGCATGTGTGTTTTTTTTTTTTTTTTTCTCCTCCTTCAGGATTTTGTGGTCCTCCCTCCTGTTAGATGCCTGTCCAACAGTTCTGCAAATTATTCTTTGAATGGCTAGATATTTGGCGGCTACAGCATCTGCATACTATATAATATACTCATTTTGCAGCCCCTTATATTTCCTGTACCCAATTAGATTACCTGCATATTTCTAAGATACACTATCATCTAGTATAGGACTGTAAGATACAGCACATGCTACTGTCAGACCATTCCTCTGTTTGAGTTACCCTTGACCCGGGAGTGCCTAAAGGATTCACTCTCAAGCTCAATTCCTCGTTATTTGAACAAACTAGAGTTTAAGGAGTTTGTCACAGAGACTGTTTCACAAATTACTGAGGATAATGTGTCCTCTGCACTCTTTATGGTACACTCCCAAGGCAGTCCTTAGATGGCACCTTCTTGCCTAGTCAGCTCGTATGAAAGACGGCATCAGGCTGGCCTTGACACAGAATGTGATGCAGATAATGGCCACTGGACCCACCCAGTCTGACCATTTTATTTACTCTTTGTCTTTTGACCCACTCCTTGGAGGTATTGGCAGAAAAACAGCAGGCCCGTCCGCAAGGTGTGCAGTTTTAAGGGATGTACATAAACTAAAGGATGCGTCTTAAGAAAAATTACACCTATTAAACAGAAATGGCTTCAACTTGTTAGACAAAAATATTATTATGGTTGGTCCCGATACTTCGTTTTTTGGCGCCCCGCCTCTGGTGGCAGATGGCCTCTCTAATAGTGGCAAATAAAAGTCACCAGGATACTCAATCAATCAGTCAATCAAAATCTTTATTTATCCAGGCGGGCACCATTGAGCAAGGCTCATTTGCAAGGTGGACCTGGTCATGAATACATCAAAGTACAGTACAGAAGCAGGTATACAAAAAACAATAGTATACAAGGAAGAAAAAGTATATATAGTGTATACGGTATAGTACAAGGTTGAAATAAATAATAAAAAAAAAACATTATTTTACAATTAAAGAAGTCAGCAGATGTACAATCAACCATAGGCATACAGGGGTTATAAGCAGAGATCTTTTGAGTGAGGCAGCCGGCAACTACACATATAGGGGAAAGAGGCCGTGTATGGGGTGGCAGGTTAGAGAGGTAAAGAAGAGGAGGGATATATTACCGATGATTGGGGGGGGGGAAATTGGGCTAAAACCACAGAAAGTGACGATGGCTGTCATGTACTTGTTTATTATGATAATGACGGAGGAGAGGTAGAAATTTGGGACACTACTATCGATGGGGTGGCATTTTAGCCAGGCTGGAGTGGACAGGGAAGGGTCGGTGCAGCAGGAAGAGTTAATAGGGAAAGAGTGAGAGCCAGGGGCAGAGACATGGCAAGCGTCAGGATGGAAAGGTGGAGTTGCGGAATTAGTGGGCTAGTGATGAGGAAAACATTTGCAAGGTGCTTTCATGTAGCGATCGTAGAGCGCCTTGAAGATATTCAGGCTAACAGGGCAGCTCAGCTTCAGGTTCCTTTGTAAACCGTTCCACAATGTGGGTAAAGAGAAGCTTAGATCTGCTTTGCTGAAACGAGTTTTGACCCTTGGAACTTGGAGGGCAATTAGGGAATAGCTCCTTACAGCGTAGGTGCCTAACACACTCTGGGGAATACAATCTGAGACATATGAGGGGAGCTTGTTGGTCACCGCTCTGAAGGCCCATAGGGCGGCGTTTCTATTCCTTCTATAGTGAAGGGAAGTCCAGCCTAACGATGAGTAGAGGGAGCAGTGGTGTGTGGAAAGTGGAAGGCCAGTAATGAACCTGATAGCTCTGTGGTAGAGGGTGTCCAGCTTAGCCAGTGCAGAGGCAGTGCAGTAGCTGTAAAGCAGGTCCACGTAATCTATTAAAGATAGGAAGGTAGCGTGAACCATTTGAATCTTGGCCTCCTTTGTGAGCAGGTGGTTAATTCTGTAGAATGGTCCTAATCTTTACGTTAGTTTCTTCTGTAGGTCTTCGAGATGGTCGGCGAAGGAAAGTTTATGATCGAGCCAAACTCCTAGATATTTGAATTTAGCTACATACTCTAGTGATTCTCCAAGAACAGTGGTAATTTGTGGGATAGCTCCCCGCCCCCCAGCAGGAATTGCCACATGCAAGGAGGGGGAGAAGAGCATGGCTTTTGTCTTTTTCGCATTGAGCAAAAGCTTTTTGTTTATGAGCTGGTATTGTAGAAGGTTAAATTCAGCTTGGAGGTCTTCACAGGCTGCTTCCGGCGTCATGGATTCGAGCAGAGCACAAATATATCAGGCTTTTCAGACTTGCTTCTACTGCTTCTTATGTCTCATCAGTCTAGAGTACAACTGACACAGAAGGAAAGTTTAATTCCTCACCAGTAATTTGGTTTCTTCTGCACCATTCATGCAGGCAGGACATCCTCCAACCAGTGCCGTCTTTCTAAAGTGCACATTTTGTTCTTGTATGTAGCAAGGTGGTTTGCTTACCTTGTGTGTTGCGTTCTTTTTTGGTTCTTGGGTTACTGTTGGTTTGTTGCAGTTGGATTCTACTGCTGGGTTCCTCATGAGACTAAGGCTCAGCTAGAGGAGGTTCTTATACGTGAATTGTTCAGTTAGCCTTGTTGTCTTCACAAGCTGCTTGGAGCAGTCGCCTCTTACGAGCCCATATTGCGCAGAAGAAGCCAAAATACTGGTAAGGGATGAAATTCCTTTCTTTGAAGAATCAGCATTTATATAGTGCTTTTCATACATCCAAAGCGCTTTACAAGCAATGCTAGACTGGTAGTGAAGTGACTGAATGTGTGGTGGCGGCCATATCGCACATCATCACCCACACACAGCCTGGATAATTGCATGACCCGGTTTATGGGAAGGGGAATGTTGGCCTGGATACAGGGAATGTTCCCTACTCTTTTTGCAAAGAGTGCCCTGGGTTCTTTTACTTCCACCTGGACAACACCAGGATGGGTAGAAGGGACCTCGGTTTAACGTCTCATCCGAAGGATGGCACACCCCAGCAGTACAGGACGCCCCAATACTGCACTCGGATGGCAGCAATTTTTAGGTGCGAGTTCAATCCCGGTGTGGGACAAGAACCCACGACCTTCTGGTCCAGAGGCGGATGTGCTACCAACTGAGCCACGCTGACACCTGAAAGGTTTCAAACATATAATCTCATTGTTCATAGATATAACTAAAAACTGAACACCCCACCCCCTCAACACTGCTAATAGGTTATTATTTCAGTTAAAAATAAACATTACATTTTATCTACCATCCCATCATGTTTCACAAAAAAAGTAAAGGAAACCTGAGAAAATAAACAAGGAAAACTTTTCTTTGAAGTAATCTGTATCCTCCGTCATATGACTTTCTTACAGAACCACAGCTCTAAAACTGCCATCTTCACTGAGATAGATGTCATTTTTTATTTTGAGTTTATGTTGTAAAATGTTATGGTCCAGATCTCTACATCCTGTCTCATCTGCAGTTCGGCAGTGGTGGAGGAGGCAGGAACTTTTCACTGCAGTAGATGACCCAAGATTTTGCAAAAAGTATGGCTGGTTTCTGCCAGATGAGAAGCGGAGCATTACATAAAGATTCTGCGACAGCAGCTGTGAGACATCCACATCTTTTCAGCACTCTCCATTGTTGAAGTAACTCACACAGTGGTTTATTCCTCTCGGGATGTTCCAGTACAGGGTCCTGTTTTTTTTTTTTTTTCTTTTTCTTCTCCTTACTGAGATTTTATGCTTTTAGTTATGTGCTTGGCCATCACTGATTAATTTCCCCTGAAGAAGTTATCCCTAATTGCTGTTCAGAAGCTGGTTTAAGCAGTCCCTGTTAGTAGTGAAGCCTATGACTGCTTCTGACGCGCTTCTTCTTGTAAACTAGTTCTAACATGAACCTGGAACTGTCTTGAATTGTTATTGGAAGTGCTGGATATTTTCAGAAACTGAATCACCTTCTCTTAAAAGTGACTGGCAATGGTTTAAACAAACAAAACAAAAAAAGCAACACTAGACTAATATGGAGCAACTTCCATAATTTTTTTTTTGTGCCTGCGCGCCCTGCCGAGGCTCAGCCCTGCTACACCCGCCATCCCACCCACCTCCTGGGAGGCCTCCCAGTGGACACTGAGCAGGCGAGACCTGGCCATCTCTCGGGTCGGGAGCCGGGCCCTGGCTAACACTGGTAGGCAGGAGAAACGCAGTGGAGCCGGTGTCCTGCATGAGGGCCGACATTTTTCTTTTGTATGAGGATCCCTAGGCAGACACACGTGCAACGACGACCAACATCTGCCTCACCCCCACATGTCATCGGCCATGGTGGTAACCCCAGCCTCCACCAGAGGTCTGCAATACATAGAAACATAGAATTTGATGGCAGATGAGGACCACTTGGCCCACCAGTCTGCCCATTTCCCTACCTAATGGATAAGCTGCAGATCCTAGTTAACCAGCAGCCTACTTCTTCCTACCCCCACACCCTAGAATTGCCTTATGACTGTCCCATGCATTCTTGAATTCCACCACTGTTTTTGACTCCACAACCTCCTCCAGAAGGTCGTTCCATGCATCCACAACCCTCTCTGTGAAAAAAATACTTCCTTACATTACCCCTGAGCCCCCCCCCCCATCTTCGGATTGTGTCCCCTTGTTCTTGCACACCTCTTTTTCTGAAAGATGCTACCCTCTTTGACTTTGTTGATTCCCTTGAGGTACTTGAAAGTTTCTATCAGGTCTCCCCTCTCCCTCCTTTCCTCGAGGCTGTACATATTAAGCTCCTTAAGTCTCTCTTCAGATGTCTTCCGGTGCAGACCCTGCACCATTTTAGTTGCCCTCCTCTGGACTGCCTCCATCCTGTTTATGTCTTCGCGGAGATTTGGTCTCGAGAACTTCACGCAGTACTCCAGATGGGGTCTCACCAGCTGTCTGTACAGAGGGATAACAACTTCCTGTTTTCTACTGGTGATGCCTCTCCCGATGAATACCAGTATCCCCCCCAGCCCTCCTTACTGCCCTCTCGCATTGCTTGCCCACCTTTAGGTCATCTGATATGACTACCCCCAGGTCCCTTTCCATTTTTGTTGTTGTCAGTATCTCACCCCCATTGTGTATTCTTCCCCGGGTTTTGTTTCTCAGGTGCATTACTTTGCACTTCTTAGCATTGAATCTAAGCTGCCATACATTTGACCATTCCTCCAACCTTGCCAAGTCCCTTCTCATCCTTTCCACCCCACCTTGTGTATCAACTCTGTTGCAGATCTTTGCGTCGTCTGCAAAGAGACATACTTTTCCTTCCAGTCCCTCTGCAATGTCGCTTATAAAGACATTGAAGAGGATAGGTCCTAGTACTGAGCCCTGCGGTACCCCACTAGTAACCCCCCTTTCTTCAGAGTTGACTCCATTTACTATTACCCTCTGTGCCCTGTTCTCCAGCCAATTCTTTGCCAAGGCTGCCATCTTGGGACCCACTCCCAGGCTGGCTAACTTGTATATTAATTTCTTGTGTGGGACTGGCAAATGCCTTGCTAAAGTCTAGGTAGGCCATGTCCACAGCCCCTCCCTGATCTACTACTTTGGTCACCCAGTCAAAGAAATCTATCAGATTCGTCTGGCATGACCTTCCTGCTGTGAATCCATTCTGCCTTGGGTCCTGTGCCCCTCTGGCCTCTAGGTACTCGACAGTTCTTTCCTTCAGAAGTGATTCCATCATTTTCCCTATCACTGAGGTTAAACTAACAGGTCTGTAGTTTCATGCTTCTGCCCTGCTCCCACTTTTGTGAAGGGGAATCACATCTGCCCTCCTCCAGTCCTCAGGTACCACTCCATCCTCCCATGATTTGCTAAAGAGGGTAGTCAGTGGTGTCACTAGTTCTAACCTTAGTTCTTTCAGAATTCTGGGCTGTATCCCATCAGGCCCCATTGCTTTGACCACCTTCAGTTTTAAGAGTTCGTTCAGAACCCTTTCTTCTGTGAATGGGCTGGTATCAACTCCCATATCCAGAGTGATTCTGTTGTTTGGTTTAGGTACCTCCCCCTCTTCATTTGTGAATACTGAGCAAAAATATTTGTTTAGTATCTCTGCCTTTTCACAGTCACCCTCTGCCCACACCCCACTCCCCTTTATTAAGCCTCACTATCCCTCCCTTGGTCTTCCTTTACTCCCTGATATACCTATAAAAGGTTTTATCCCCCTTCTTAACTGAGTTGGCTGTCTTTTCCTCGGTTTGGGCCTTTGCTGTTCTGACTGCCTTCCCAGCTTCCTTTTGCTTTAACTGATACAATTATCTGTCCTTCTCTTTCTGTGATTCCTTATACTTTCTGAATGCTTTCTTTTTCTCTTGAACCTTCCCTGCCACCTCCTTTGAGAACCATAGTGGTTTCTTATATAATGTTGTTTTGTTTATTTGCTTCACACAAAGCCTTGTTGCCTCTGTGAAGGCAGTTTTGATTATTCCCCATTGCTCTTCCACCTCTCCTTCCTGCCCATTTGCTAGTGCATTCCTGAGGCACTCACCCATTTTGGCAAAGTCAGCCCTCCTAAAGTCCAGTACTGGACACTCAACCCCCCTCTGCCTGGAGAAGGAGAGCAGTCCTTGGGATGCTCAATCCTTCCTCTCCCGGCTGGCCCTCCAAATCCTGAGTCGTCCCTGAACCCGGGATGTCGGCACAGCAAGTGGATGCCTTGCCACTCCGTCGGCGGGCCAGCCAACTTCCATAATTTCTGCTGTAACTATTGTTTTAATCATAAAGCTCCCATTAAAGCAAATAAAGCGTTAGTGTACAACGTGTCCACTGTGGTTTCATTCACAGCAGCTGGTGGTGGTATACTTATTTATTTTATTTAGTTAGTTTTTGTTGACCGGGTAAGTGCACTCGACAAATTCTTCCTATTTTCAGGCAAGACCCAGGGAAGGGGGATACAGATGAATGCCAACTGACCATGAACCAGATTAAGCTGTTGGTAGTATTTTTAGTGAATGGGGGAAGTTCCCCATCTCTTTTCGAGAAGTGCCATGGGATCTTTAACATTCACCTGAACTACCACCAGAATAGGGAGATAGGACCTTGGTTTAACATCTCATCTGAAAGACGGCACGTCAGGAGTGCAGCACCCCCCTCATGTTGCGCTACAGTGTCAGTACTGGGATTTGACTCAAGTGCCTGATGTGGGGACAGAACCCACAGCCTTCTGATCTCCCGGCCTCGGAGGTGAGTGTGCTGCCTGCTGAGCCACTGACACTGAATATGCATTATGATGCCTGCTTTATTTCCCATGAAGCTTTGCTGCTGCTCGAATGAGACTTATCCAATTGTTGTTTTTAACCAGGTGAGAGACACTAAGCTGAAAGCTTGTTTACAGGTGCAACCTGGGAGCACGGGGAAGTTAAGTGACTTGCTTAGGGTCACACAGTATGCAAGTGGGGGCTGTGGGATTCAAACCCAGGTCTCCAGTTTTGCAGCGCAGAGCCTTAAACCACTGCGCTGTACTGTCTCCGACTTATGGGGCTCTGTACTGACTTCTTTTCACCGAATAAACAGTGTTATTTATTATAGAGACATGGTATTGCCTATATAACTAGGGTTGAGCAGGCACTTCTTAAGTATCCCTATTTTTATCTGCTTATGACTCCGCCATTCTTGGACTTTGAGACCTACAAACTGACTTGCACATTCTTTGGGACAGGATCCCAGGGTTCTGAAATTGTGGTAACATTCATTGTAGCTTTTTTGAAGTTACAAAAAAAAAAAACCCTAAAAAATATGGTTTTAAGACTTTTGTTCTCGTCAAATGCTAAAAAATGGCTGTGGTTTGAGTCTCCAAACCTTTAGGTTTGTTAGGTTCTTTCCCATGACACTTTGTCCTTTGGGGTTTTGGAAACCGTTCAAAATGGCATGAGTCATGATGGAGAAGGGGATGTTGTGCACCACTCAACTGTGGTGGTGGGAAAACCCTATTTCTTTTCTGACTATACAGTTACAGTCTAGTGTGTGAAAATCCACTGCAATGGTCACTGGGACCTTATTCTCAGGTGAGGTGCTGGGGGGGGAGGGGCACTGTGGCCATCGCTTTATCAGTAGGACTGTGCACTTAAAACGTAGCATGTGTAGCAAGCAGGGTTATTTACTAACCACTCCCTTTGTGACTTGCAGGGTGTCAGCAGAATGTTGTAAAGTGAAGGCCTTAAAAGTGGTGGTGGTGGGCTGAGGTCATGGCTTGCAAAGTTAAGGCACAGTGTCAAACTTTAGAAATGAAAATGAAGGGCCTGGCCTTTGGGTGGGTGGGGGGCATCAAGGACTAGGCACAGGGAGATGCTGTCCATCAGTGGGGGAGAGGTGGATTTTTCTACATAATACAGATTTGATCTAGGAAACATTTGGCAAATAAATAACCTTCCTGCTTAACAGAGAGGAATTCAAAACCCTCGTTGTGGATACCGTTACTGGGTATCTTTAGAGATCATCAAGGCTTAGAGGTTAAGGAAAAATGGCTCTGGGATACTCTGAAAGATACACTGAGGTGGGTTAATTATCTCCTATGCCTCTAGATTGAAAAAAACGTCAGCAACACTAGCAACATAAACTAGAGGCACCCTTTAAAGTACTAGAGGAGAACATAAACAAGGGGGCTCCCCTGAAGTACTAACCCAATTGCAATGGGTCAAGAAGGATCTTCAGTCATTGGTGGATTTCAAAATAGCGGGCAAAGTATGATACTTTAACTGAACCAATTTTAAACATGGGAATGGGGGGTGCCTACTAGCTTTCCGTGTTCAAAAAATGCAGGCTAACAAATTTGTTCTCGCAGCCACGATGGATGACAGGTTCTCGCCCGGGTTCCGCTGGTGTCCCTGCAGGCAGAAAATGTCTCAGATGGACCCGCATGCCACGTGTGTGTACTGCCTGGGTTACGATCACGATACTCAGGCCTGCGACTTATGTCGTTCCTTTCATCCAAATGTTTTGGATGATCGCTTAGTGAATCTCCAGCTTGGAAATCCAGAAAAACAGCACCAGCCTCCTGCCCCGCGCCGTCTTCCAGGATGGCCCACAAGTATGCGGTACCTACTGGCTCCCTTTCGGGATTTACACAGCATCCCTCGGCTGACAGAGTCTGTGTTCAGATGGGTAGGGAACTCGGGAGACTCCGGTAGACCACCAGACAAAGAATCCAAGAAGCTGGATCACTCCGCCTGAAAGGTCTATGCGGCTTCATCGCTTGGCCTCCGTCAGGTGAGTTCGACTGTGATTATGGCACACTTCTGTCATGCCCTGTTGGGCTCCTTAGATGAGGTGCTTCCTCACCTTCCCGCAGACCTTCAGACCGTGGTAAGACAGGTTCAGTACCAGGGCCGGGTTGTTGCCAGGCAACAACTCCAAACGACCTTGAACATCGGGGATTCCTGTGCCTGTTCAGTAGCATCCACGGTCGCCTTGTGCCGCAGGGCTTGGTTGTGGGTCTTGACTTTTGCGGCCGACACCCAGCACAAGTTGGCAGATATCCCGTTCCTGGGTACCGACTTGTTCGGTCCAGGAATGGACGGTCACCTCGAACGTATCGAGAAGTCCAATACCACGTTGGACTCTGCTACTTCTGCTCGGCTGGAGTCCCAGGGTTCCAAGAAATGGAAGCCTTTTCGCCCTTCTGCCCTTGCTGCCAAACAGCCGCAGTTTCAATCTGGGCAACAGCAGCAGACCCAGTCTTTGTGCCCTCAGCCCAAGTCAGGCGCACAGTCTGTACGCAAACCAGGAGGGAAGGGTCCAGGTGGTCCCGCATCCGGATCCTCCTCTTCCAGGCCTGCTCACTGATCACTGATCACTGATGAGATGGGGGTGTCCAGCCCCATACCCGTAACACCTGCTCTTGGTTCTCCCGTGTCGGGCCAGCTCCACCACTTCTTTTCCACCTGGTTCACTGTTACCAAGGACAGGTGGGTGTTGGAAGTGGTCGGTCAGGGACTGCCTCTAGAGTTCAAGCAGTACCTGCCAAACTGAGCCTGCTCACCACGCAAGGAAATGGTATCAGTTCACACTCGGGTCGGCTCTGAGAGACGACATAGCCCAACTCCTCCTTGAGGCAGTGGCCTGAGTCACAGATCCCCCAGTTAACCCAGGGTTCATTTCTAGGTACTTCCTGGTCCCGAAACGGACGGGGGGCTGTCGCCTCATTCTGGATCTGCACGACCTGAATCAGTATCTCAAGTTGCGCACCTTTTGGATGGTAACTCTGTCCCAGATCATACCATCTCATGAACAAAGCATGTGGTTTTGCTCCCTGGATCTTAAGGATGCTTTCTTCCATGTCCTGATCCATCCGTCACACCAACAGTTCCTCCACTTTCAGACGGAGGGAATCCTCTACAGGTTCCAATCCATGCCATGCCATTCGGCCTGTCATCGGCCCCCACCCCCCCGGGTCTTCACCAAATGCATTACAGTAGTGGCAGCCCATCTTCGGCATCGAGGGGTCAGGGTGTACCTTTACCTCGACGATTGGCTCATAGTGGGTCCCTCCAGGTTGGAGGTGGAGAAGTCCAGGGATGTGGCCCTCCAGATCTGTCTCGAACTTGGCCTCCTGGTCAATGAAGGTGATCTGCTTCATCGGAGCAGAGCTCGACTCTTACCAAGCCAGAGCCCGGCTCCCGGCGGACAGGGTGGAGGTTCTCTCCTCCTTTGCCCAATCATTTCTGGTTGGCAGTTGCGCCCTGCCCGGAACTTCCTGGGTCTTCTGGGTTACATGGCGGCCTGCACCACTGTGGTCCGTTGGGCCCAGTGGTGAATACGCACCATCCAATGGGGCTTGGCCAGCCAGTGGTCTCAGCATCTAGGTCATTTCAACCAACTGGTCACAGTAACTCAGGGGCTTTGGGACACTCTCCAATGGTGGACTGTCCCGGAACATGTGCAGGGAGGGATCCCGTTTGTCTGCCCTGAGCTGACAATCATCCTTACGACCGATGCCTCTCTCATGGACTAGGGAGCCCACATGGGGAACCACAAGGTCCATGGGCTGGGGAACCACAGGGTCCATGGGCTGTGGAACCCCGAGGAATCCTGATGTTACATCAACCTGCTAGAGCTCTGAGCAGTATAGCTGGCGCTGACTGCATTAGCTCTGTTTCTGCGGGGTCAAGTGGTCCAGGTCCAGATGGACAACACCACAGCCATGCAGTATCTCAACAAGCAGGGCGGAACGCACTTTCGACCTCTGTGCAGGGAAGCACTCCACATCTGGACCCACGTGAGCCGACTGGAGGTGAATCTCCTAGCTATCCATGTGCAGGAGCCTCAAACCAACTGGCGGATGCCCTCAGCCATGTAGGCAAGGTGTCCAACGAGTGGTCTCTTCACCCAGAGGTAGTTCGCAGCCTGTTCTCCCTGTGGGGCACCCCTCAGGTGGACCTGTTCGCCTCCAGAGAGAACACAAAGCTGAGTCTGTTTCATGCCCACCCCCCTCAGCAGGGCTCGCTGCAGGGGGATGTCTTCTCGAGGTCATGGACCCCAGGCCTCTTCTGCACCTTCCCTCCATTTCCCTTGATTCACAAGGTGCTTCTCAAGGTGAGGAGGGACAAGGTGAAGGTGATCCTAGTAGCCCCAGATTGGCCACGCCAGTTCTGGTATCCAGATCTCTTCAGCCTCAGCACCAGGTTCCTGAGGCATATCCCGGCACGCTCAGACTTGATATCAATCAGGGGAAGGTATTCCACCCGGACCTTCAGTCCCTGCACCTGGCAGCCTGGTACCTGAGTGGCTAGAGTTCCAGGCTTTGGGTCTTTCCAGCAATGTCCTCAGCATAGTTGAGACATCTAGGAAGGGGTTGACCAGGAGGTGCTATGCCTTTAAATGGAAAAGGTTCTCCATTTGGTGTCAGGGCAAGGGCCTAGACCCTAGTTCTGTCCTGTGGCCAGTATCCTCTACTACCTTTGGTCCCTGTCCAAAGGCGGTCTCCGGACGACTACCCTGAAGGTGCACCTGGCAGCCATCTCCGCTTACCGGGCACGGGCCAGTCAGCAGATGGTGGCACAGGAGACAATGGTCTGGCGCTTTTTCCAGGGCCTTGATCACATATCCCCTCTGGGGCGTGAACCTTCACCTCTGTGGGATCTACTGCTGGTACTGGCTAAACTCATGGGCAAGCCATTCGAACCAATGCACAGGTGTGAGATGTCACATCTGTCATGAAAGGCCGCCTTCCTGGTGGCGATCATGTCAGCCAGAAGCACTGGGGAGCTCCAGGCGCTCTCGGTGGAGTCTTCTTATTTGGTCATCCACAGGGACAAGGTTGTCCTGCGCCCCAACCCGAAGTTCCTTCTGAAGGTGGTATCGGAGTTTCACCTTAACCAGGTGTTAACTCTGCCTGTGTTCTACCTGAACTATACATCGGAGGCCGAGTACAGGCTCCATACTGTGGACCTGAAATGAGCACTCTCTTACTATAAGGAGCGGATGGCTGAAGTTCGGGGAGAGGTTCGCCAGCTGTTTGTCACCTACACTGAAGCCACACCTGGTAGACCTGCAGCGAAGCAGATGATTGGCAGATGGAGTACATCTTGCATCTATCTCTGCTATAGGTTGGCAGGTAGGGAGCCTCCCGAAGGGCTAAGGGTTCATTCACCCGCCATACCACTGCATCAGTGGCTGCTTCTAGGGATGTCCCTGTCCAGGATATCTGCAAGGCTGTTACCTGGACGTCAGCAAACACCTTCATTACCCATTACTATATCAACCTCGAGTCATGCCAGGATGCTGGTTTTGGAGCCTCAGTTCTCCAGTCTCTGTTCCCGAAGTAGGGGGTGTGCACCTTGCCTCCCTCCTCTCAGAGAACTGCTTGGAATCTGCCAATCAGTGTGGATGAACAACATATCCACGATCCTAGAAAAACGGGTTACTCACCTGTAACAGTAGTTCTAGGAGTGGTATATGTTGTTCATCCACACAAACCCACCCGACCTTCCCTGCTTCGATGCACAACCTAGCTTCCAGTGGGCAAGATCTGGCGTCATGGGGTGGAGCCGAGGGTTATATCACCTGGGTGTGTAGGAGGAGCCAGCTTGAAGACCTTCCGGCAAAATTCTTAAAGGGAAAGGATGTGCCAATCACTGTGGATGAACACCATATATAATATTTTTTCACTCTATGCCAATGATATGATGCCGTACTTTAGAAACCCAGCCCAGGGTTCTAAATGAGCTGAAAAAACTGATTAACAGTTTGACACGTGAAAGTGCTAATCGGTTGTGAAAATGTATAGGACTTGGCACAGATTGATTAGCAAAATTAAAAAAAATAAATTCTACAGTTTTATTAATGCTGTACACTGTGTCATGGACTCACTCAAAAAATGGTTAGCAGCCTACTGCTAAGCATTTCTGAAAATGGTTAGCATTACCTAGTTTTGCTTAGCATTTTGCTATGCTATACCAGCTATTTAAAACCCTGCAGTCCAAACATTTCCAGTACTTGTGCATATCCTTAAGAACTGTGGAGAGGTCTCTGGGTTTAAAATTTAATGAGGGTAAGACTGATGTTGTATCAATAAGTGGGCAGTGACCCCAGAATTAAGACTGCTGATTCCTTTCAGATGGGTCATAACGCAGATCCACTGTTTGGGTATCCATATCCCGGCAGGATTGAAGGGTCTCTACCAAGCTAACTAAGGTAAAATGATTCTGGAATTTTTTATGGATCTAAAACATTGGGAATTACTACCCCTTTCCCTTTCGGACAAATAGAATTGCTCCGTATGACTGTTCTCCCAAGCTTCCTGTTCCCAGGTTTGACTGGGCAATAATAAAGCCCTACACCATTTCACATGGGGTGGAAAGAAAACTAGAGTTAACTGGAGAGATATGTGCAGAAACAGGGCTAGAAATAATTTTTTTGAGATGCCTGTCCGCGGGACAGGTGGAATGTAAATGTTGCCTGTCCGGACAAAGTTTTGCCTGTCCACATTTTTGTGAGGTGAATTTTAAACTTAAAACATAAAATGGACTGTAAAGTGGAAAGAGAGAAAACTGTTGCTTTTTGGGGGGTTATTTTTCAAGGTAAAACACTGATTGAGTCTAGTCTATTTCTGAATCAGAACTTGAATCAAGTCTGCAGCCATATGGTCTCACATGAGGTCTTCTCTTTTGTTTTCAGATTTGAACCATAGTGTTTATGGCATCCTGCAGGTCAAATGTAGTAGACGCTTAGCATCTGACAGCTTGACACGCATAGTTCAGATGTAGTCATAGGAGACAGACAGGACCGCCAGTCAGACTTCACTCTGCCCATCAAGCTGAATCCTCTCTCAACTACTGCAGTTTGGGTTGGGATCAGTAGAGCTATTGTGACTAAGACCAGAATATCAGGGAATCGCTGTTCATGTGCATCATTATGGAGAATTTTTTGCCAGAAATCCAAATAGTGAAATTTCGGAGACAGCTCATTCAGTGATTTTTTTTTTTTTTTCATAAGTGGTTTAAGCTCTAACCATTGCGCTTCAATCAAGTTTATATTATTATTGTGTTTCTTCAGTAGGTCACTGTAGTGCTCTGTGAGGGTTCTGACTTCCTCATTGCCATAAAGGGCTAGTTGGTCATGGTCACTATCTGGTAACTGTAATGGGTTAAATATACTGAATGACCATAGGACTTTGTCTGTTTTAAAATTGGAAAATCGTGAGTTAATACTTTCAATTGTAGATGAAAGAAGGCTTGTAACATCACGCAGCACTGCCTGTTTGGTTCTATCTATAGAATATCCCCTTTCTAAGTTAAGGAAGATGTCAGATCCACGGAACTGAACCTGAGTAGTGGCTGAGCCTGTCAGTCGACTTGTTCTAGTGTCACTGTCAGCTGTGTCAGAGTCAGGGAGCAACAGCAATTCGTTACAGACTTTGTCAAGTTTATCCTGTGCAGGGTAGTTCTCTAGCCAGAGCACCGTGCCTTCAACTGCTGACTATTGTTTCTACTGTTGAGCTGTCTCTCTGTAGAGTTAGACCGAAGGCCATCATGACAGAAAGGTATTCAGCCAGAAACTGAGAAAAGAGGACAAATCTCACAGTACTTATTGTTTTGAACAACCCACTGGCCTGATCTTTTGTTTGCCCTGGTGAGGAAGCAATGTGCTGTAAATGTACAACTAAGGCCTTGTAGCTGGACAGAATAACAGACAGAGCCCTTTCTCTGTGCAACCCACCGGGTCCCTGACACGTTAACTGGTTTGTGAATGGTGTAGCTCATATTACTGGCTAACTCTTTGAGACCGGCCCAGTTTTTGGGAGACTTATGGTATATTTTATAGATACCCATTAAGACTTCATCTGTTGTTTTCATGTATGGAATAGATGTTGCTGATTGCTTTATAGCAAGCTCCAACTTGTGGGCACTGCACTGAATCCCTAACAAATGAGGTACGTCTTTCAAAATCCTGCCAAACACCCCAGTCACTTTACCCAACATGACGGGTGCCCCATGAGATCCAAAAGCAACAATTTTTTCTTTCCGGTCTTTACAGTCCAAGGTAAATTCTAAGGCATCAAATATTGAGTTATAAATGCTTCCACCATTTGGAATAGAGACTGGCTGAAGGGAAACAAATTTGTTAACTGGACGGGAATTTTCCATTGTCCTAATATAGACTGCCTCCTCTTCTGTTACTGAGGCATCAGTGCTCGAGTCACATAGGACAGAGATGAAAGTGTTACTGTTAACCAGTTTTGCATATTTTATCCTTATTGATTCTGAAATAAAATGTGTGAACGTTGCTGCCTGTTTGTCACTTCTATAACTGACTCCGACATTTGCACCATTTACATGTTGTAATTCTAAGATGCCAGGAAAATCTGTGAATGGGCGTTCTGAATTAATCAAATAAAGAGTTGTTCTAAACAAATGTTCCACTTGTGTCGCCTCATTTTTTTCCATTTGTATTATTCCTCGTTCTATTGCTAAGTTAGAAGGGTCTGTGTTAGACACAGTATTTTTTTCATTGGCTAATTTATGAGGTTTGGAGAGTTCATGAGCTCGTACATTTTCAAGTCTCCATGCTCTTACAGCCAGTCATGAAAGTGTTTGTCTCCTTAAGTATTTTTGCAGTATGAGCAGGTCATGCCACATCAGGCTCATATAGTAGCCACTCCTATTTTTCTTCCAGGTCTCCTGGAACCCCTTTCTTTTTGCCCCGGGACTCCACTTACTTTCAACAGTAGTCAGGTTGCTGGCATATCAGCACTGGCACTACAAGTTGTCACATCTGTGGCCGCAATGGTGGGGTGAGTAGTTGGTGCTACTGAGTCTATCAGTAATGGAGAAGCAGTACACATGGAAGAACCCAAGCTTTCTCCTCCCTCTTGGCTAGAAACCGAAGGCTTTCCTGTAATTTTTTTAAAGCCAAACTTTAACAAAGACATTTTTTTCCCCTTTTGGTTTACTTAGCTAGTACGAATTTAAAGTACAGTAAGCACTCTGAAGACAGTGGACACTACAGTGAAGTGATGATCAGAGATATTAGAAAGCGTGAACAGTCTGTTTAGTTTTCTTTCCTCCTGTAAAACCCGGACAAAGGAGTTTAATATTTATATTTTCCTCCTGCTCAGATTTCACAACTAAAACCTGAGGGGTAGCCTGCTGTCAACCTGTTTTGTAATTTAATCCCTCCTCTCCCTTTGACAGTGCCTTCTTGTCACAGTCACTCAATTTTACTTTTATTCAGTTAGTCCAGTGGCAGAGCACAACAGCAGGCTGACAGGGGCTAGTTTAAATTAGTACTAGTAGTAGTAGTAGCACAGTAAGTCCACGTCAGTATCGATCTTCAAGGTTCAAGCTCTGGAGGGCTTTACACAGGCTGAGTGAACAATAAGCTTTAATAGAGCCTTGCCTTCACCTCTCTGCACACTCAAGATATATTTTTTTATTCAGAGTCTGAGATGATGAGACTTGCAGATCACAAGGTGTCTTTTGGCTTTGAGAGAGTTTTAGGTGTACAGGTACAGTGTCTGACTGCGTTGAGACTTACACTAAATAAGCCCCCTTGTTCACCTCCCCTCTCCTCCTCCAAGTACTAGCAGGACTTTGATTCACACAAACTGAGCCCCCGCATGCTAGAGCCCTGAGAAGGGCTGTTCAGAATTTGCAGGTCTTTTTTTTTTTTTCCACTCGTTCGCGCTCTCCTAATCGCGCTCCTCACCCTATGGCCACACTACTGAGAGTGAGGAGAGCAAGTCAGCGCCAGTCAGTCTTCCCGCTTGCTGAGAGGTCAGGTGACACTAGGAGGTGCAGTCACTTGACCCTCAGTGCCAGCGGGAAGACTGAATGGGCGGGCGGAGCTACGCCTCGGCGTCTATGTCGTCCGGGGAAGCCTCCCGTCTGCCGCTGGGTCCTAGTGCCCAGCACAACACTGTCTCCCTCGCTGCATCTCTCTCCATCTCGCTGCTCGCTGATGAAACCGCCTGTCCAGGGGCCAGGCGGTCTTTTAAAAACGGCTGTCCCAGCTGGAAACCGGCTGTCCGGGACGGGTGGACAACCGGTTATTTCGAGCCCTGTGCAGAAACCAAAAGCTAGCGGTGGTGCAGGCATCCCAGATTTGAAACTTTAATATTAAAAGTCTCAGCTCCTACCTTGGATAGGGCATAAAAAGAGCGAAGATAATGGGGTATGAATGAAAATGGAACAATATAACAGTACAGGGTACTCCACAGTAGATGCATATGAGGCCCATCTTGATAAACTCACAGCCCACTCAGCTTCAAACCCTTGGCTAAAACAGCTGTACTCCAGCTGGTGAACAGCTCAACAGGAGCTCCTCCTCACCCACCCCCAAACACCATATTTCCATGTAGATAGATGTTCAGAGTTTCTCCCCCTTAAGACTGATACCATCTACAGAAGGTGGAAGAGGCTTAGTCTTGTTTGAGTTTCCCAGTTTGTGCATAATGGGGCTATTAAGTCATTTGCTGAGGTGCACACTGAGTTTACCATGCGGTGGTCTGACTTCTTTCCGTTATCTACAAGTTGCCTTCTTTCTTTGGGAAGGTGCTAGGTTTAAAGCACTACAGGGAGTGCCACATTCTCTGATAGAAATTATTGCGAGCATGATAACAGGTCAACGTGAAAAAATAAAGTGCATCTCTCATCTAGTCCAAGGTTATATTCAGACTGTGTGAAGAGCACCCCACCCCCACCCCGTCTTCTTGCTGAGTGGCTTGGGAAACTGAGATAGGTGAAGGTTTAACTCCCAAGGAATGGAAGTCCATTTGGGAAGGGGCATTTTATACATTTGCCTTCAGTAATTGGAAAGAATTTAAGTGGAAGATTGTTAGCAGCTTATTCCTACCCCTTTCCGTACCAGACACTGCACCATGGTCATGATGATAAATGTTGGAGAGTGTGAGTGTGTAAGGGGGTGGTGGTGGCATGCCCTTCCATTTATTTTGGGAATGCATGACTGTCCTACCATTTTGGCAGGTACTGGCCCCGGGCTGAGTATCATGGCAGGTACATCCACATCTCTAAATTTTAGAGCATTAATGCTAGGTGTGTGTCTCCGCGTAGATGCTCCAACCACCAGAAGGCATTTTTGGGTATCCTTTTAGTGGCTGCAGGTAAAGCCATTATTAAATTATGCCCTCTCAAAGAAAATTTACAGGTATTTAAATTTCGATTTTTCTCAACATTGTCCCAGGCTAGAGGACTAGGTCGCCATTATGAAAGGTATTTCCTGCTTGGAAAAATTGACAGTGGACCTACGCCTGCAATCAGAAAACTTTCTGGTGGTCTGGTTGCCGTTTATGCACCTTATTGAAGAACTGGAAGACGGAGTCACGTGATGCCGCTGACAGGTTAGCAGCTCTGAAGACCGGCTCCCGTCTCATCTTCCGTTTTCAGTCAAATTTCTAATCTTACTCAACCGCGATCAGCAATATTGCCCGAAACATCATGTTTGGACAGTTTCTGGAACACTACGAAGGGACGTTGAATTTGGGAAGACCTTCAGAATAGCCAAGACATCCCTCTATGATTCTACGGCCTATCTCAGCAGCATGGAAGCGGAGATGCGTCAAGCACGGCCCCCGCATACTCCACCATAAACTCCAGAGAAGGCGCCTAAAAGATCTAAAGGGCAGTCTGGTGCTACTGTTAAAACGGCCGCTTCCTCCTCTTCTGTTAACCAGCCCACCCCAACCTCATTGACGGAAAAGAGGTTTCTGGAGGAGCTTCATCCCTTCAAAATGGCACTACAGGAAATCACCGCCGAACTGAAATCCATGAGGGGAGATCTCACAGAAGCGACTAGGGCTATCTCAGATGTGGCAGCCCGTACCAAGTCTTTAGAATCCTGGCAAGCAAAAATAGAACCAGAAGTTATGACTTTAAGGAAAAAAATGCAACGTATGGAGTCTAAATTGGAGGATCTGGAAGGCCGGAGCAGCCGAAATAATATCCTTATATTCGGCCTTCCAGAAGACACTGAGGGTTCGGCGCCGATATCATTTTTGCAAAAGTTGTTAAACAAGATCGCTGGGCCTTCCCCCCAATAACACTATATATGTTATTGAAAGGGCACATCGCACTCTTAGACCCAAGCCGCCCATTGGAAAACCACCTAGACTGCTGATCCTGAAATTTTTGAATTACTTGCATAAGGTTCATATCCTGGCTAAAACTCGAGAGCTTCAAGAAGTACTATGGGAGGGTCAGCCCTTGCGCTTTGCCCAAGACCTACCAGCCCCAACTAGACAGCGGAGAGCTGCATACCATCCTATGGTCACCAAGCTCATTGCGGCCAGCATAAAATATAAAGTGCAATACCCAGCGCAATTATCTGTGTATACTAAAAATGCCTGGCACAGTTTTGACTCGGCAGAGCAGGCCTTACCAGGGCTGCAATTGTTCCCTGATTTGTTTCATGCCCGATGAGAGGCTGCAACGGTTTCGGTGTGGATCCAGAGCTTAGTAGGAAGATACGCAAGAGGATGACCAGGGGTTCGCGTGCTGATGTACTTTAATAACGCAGTTGTCATAAAGGAATGGCATTCTAATTACAGAAGATGTACGTTCGATATGTAGACCTGATATCTTGGGGTTTTCTGTTCATTAGATGACAACGTTTTTGTTCGGGCGGAAGAGACTTAGAGTCAGCGCTCCCATACTCTGAAGACTGCAGAGAGAAGAACCTGTCTTTGTGGACATAGCTGGGGTACTCCCCCACCCTTTTTTTTTCCTTCTCCTCTTCCTCCCAGAAGCTGCCAAGCTGGGGGACTTTTTCCCTTTGTTTGTTGGCGTACAAGCTAAAGCAGTGATACCAGGTTATTTTTATTTGAAGCCACCAGAGGGCAGCAGCCGTCAATTTTTCGATGGACATGGCCTTAACCATTTTCTTTCATAACTCTTCTATATATATACAGTATATATAGTGAATAGGATGAAAGAAGCAAGGTGGCTTTTGAAAGTCTGAAACCTGGATGGAGTTTCCCCCTTTTTTCATGCCGCAGCGTAGTATGGAGAGACAATAATGAGCTTCCATAGAACTGACGAACTGTGTATATTAAGGATCACTAGATATGAGATTTGATTTTTAGGAAGTATGCTATTTGTTCTAGTAAGTAACGGGGTTTCTGCTTTAGATATAAGGTTGAAGTGTTCTTTGGAACTATAGCTAATAATGTTGGGATCGCGTAAGGACGGCGGAGGGGGTGAGAGGGAGGTCAGTGAGAGTATAGCACCTTACCAGGGGATCATGAGCCAAGGTATAGGGGAGGAAAGCCCCACAGTTGGCTTTGATTTACTTTATTCTAAAAGTAGATTTTTCAGATATATGTGGGGTTTGGGGAACCAGAAGGGATGGCAGATAGAAGGGGAAGGGGTGAAATGTAAACGGGACAAGAAGGGAGGAAGGGGATTCCAATATGCAAGGGGGCAGGAGTATTTTATTGTAGAAAGTGTGTGTATGTGATTCTTTCTGGAGAGTCTACAAACAGAGAAGGTCTTCTGGCTCTACTGCCAATTTAATGGTCTCATATAGGTTGTGTTCCTGGAATGTGAGGGGTGCCCAGTCTCCAAAGAAGAGAACAAAAGTATTGTTACATCTCAGTAAGCTAGAAATTGATATGGCCTTTCTGCAGGAAACGCATTTACCCTCTTCTCAGGTTTTTCGTTTCAGACGGACCTGGGTAGGCCAGGTGATAGGATGTGGTCCAGATACCCACGGGGGTTGCAATTCTAATAGCACGTCAGATTCCTTTTTGCTTGTTGGATAACATCATAGATACTCGGTGCAAGTATGTTTTAATTAAAGCTCTTCTCGGGCATTCTGAGGTTGTACTGGGATCCATTTATGGACCAACAAGAGATGATCCCCAATTCTTTATATCTCTCATGAACAATTTGATTCCCTGGGCATCTCTTCCCATAGTGTTGGGGGGCGACTGGAATCTAGTTTACTGTAACACGTTAGATCGCTCGAGAGGGTCAGTGTCATCACTATCACCGGCACAATTTGCTCTTGGAGAAATGATGGAGTCGGTGGGATTGATGGACCCTTGGAGAGCACTATTCCCTCTCTTAAGAGACTATTCATTCTACTCTGCACCTCATAATTCAGCCTCATGTATTGATTATTTTCTTGTGGACACTGGCCACCTTTCCATGGTGAGGTCATGTAATTATCTCCCTAAGGTCATATCAGACCACCATCCCACATTGCTTTGTTGGACTCCAGGACTCTCTTTAACTAGGGACAGAGTCTGGAAGTGCAACAACCAGCTCTGAAATCAGATCAATTGATTTCCCAATTAACAACTTTTATTGATAACTTTTTTTATTGACAATACTTCTTCTGCAAGGAAACTAGATTATCTCTGGGGAGCTTTTAAATGCTCCTTAAGGGGAGAGTTTATTCGACTGGCCACTATTAGGAAGAAAATTACCTCCCAAGTTACATCTAATCTTCTTAACAAGATCAGAAGGTTGGAGGTGGCACTCTCGAATAACTTAACCCTGGAGGAAATTCACAAAGTAGAGATTCTTAGAGCCCAGTATAATTCCATCTTAACAGAAAAGGCTGAACATTTGCTCTTACGATCTAAAATTCAATATTTTGACCAGGGCGATAAGGCGAGTAAATTGCTGGCTCTTCGTCTTAAAGCGCAAACTGCAGATAGAATAATTCCCTGTATCTGCAATAGGCAGGGGCAAATTATCACTTCTCCCAGAGCAATAGTTCAGGGTTTTCAGGAGTATTATAAGGAGTTATACTCACAATCAATAACCAACTGCGATTTAACCAAAGTGGACCAGTTTTTGCAATCAATCTCACTTCCACAATTAGATTCAGATCAAGTGGAGCTACTTAAGGCTCCAATATCTCTTGCCGAAATAAATTCTGTCATTGAATCTCTCCCGACAGATAAAGCCCCTGGTTCAGATGGGTATACCCCAGAGTTCTACTTTTAAAAAGCAATTAACGTCAATTCTTCTGAATACATTCAGTTATATATACAAACATGGTATTGCCGACCCTGCCCTTACCAAAGCGACAACTGTAGTTATACCCAAACCAGGACGAGATCCACTACAGATTACTAATTATCGCCCGATATCTTTGATCAATGTCGATATGAAAATATTGGCAAAGGTACTTGCCAATAGAATGGCCAGGGTATGGCATGGCCTTGTAAGTAGAGAACAAGTGGGCTTTGTGGCAGGGAGGGTCCCCTCCGTTCACATGCGTAAATTAACGTACCTGATTTCTAGCGTCAGGACTCCCAAATTCCATCTGCACTGGTTTCCCTGGACGCAGAAAAAGCATTTGATAGAGTATCATGGGACTATCTTTTCTATCTTCTTCCCAAATTTGGTATTCCCACACAGTATATTAATTGGATTTAAGTTCTCTATACAAACCCAACTGCACGGATACTCTGTAATGGTCTTCTTTCACAGTCAATTACCTTGCAACAAGGTACTAGGCAGGGATGTCCGTTATCCCCATTTTTATTTAATCTTTATCTTGAACCACTTATGAGACGTATAAATCTTTTCCCCTTGATTTCGGGTATATGCATAGGGCCACACCAATACACACTTTCAGTGTATGCAGATGACATTTTGCTTCATGTATCACACCCTTCTCTATCGATTTGCTGCTGCATTTGAGATTCTAAAGGAATTTGGGGAGTTTTCCAACTACAAACTTAACATCTCTAAAACAGAGGTAATGCCCTTGAACATTCATACGTTTTCAGCTGAAATCTCCCATTTAGACCTCTGTTGGGTGAACGATAGAATGAAGTATCTAGGGATATACCTTTCCTGTTCAACATCCGCAATGAAACTGTATAACCTAGACAAAGTTTTAACCCATATAAAACTTGATTTGGCCCGTTGGCCTTGCTTCAGCTCTCTCTCTCTCTCTCTGGGGAAGGATTAGTGTGAAAAAAAATGAACGATTTGCCCCGGTTATTATACCCCCTACAAATGATGAGCATTTTTCTTCCGAAACAATGGTTTATACAAGTCCACAGAATGATCTCTAATTTTATATGGGGAAGTGCATCTACCAGAAGGGCTTTATCTAAATTGCAGCTTACCAAAAATGCAGGTGGGTTACAAATTCCAGACTTTCTCCTTTATTACTTTTCTATCACTAATACAGTTCTTGCTCACTGGTTATTAAATGGACAGAGGGAAGAGCCAGCACAATATTTTCCTTTATGGCTACAAATAGAGGAATTTTTATGTCGGTCCTCCGAATGTGATCTTAAAGCTCTAGTTTATGTACCTATTAAATATATTCCTAAGACTCTTCAGAACACTCCAATTAAGACCACACTTCAAATACATGCCCAGATTTGTAATGTATTTCAAACTTCACTAAAAACAGATGTCTCACAGCTTCTTCTATACAATCAATTTTAAAATTGGTAGCAGTCCATCACTTCTCATTTTTTGGCCATCGGAAAACATGTTAGAGTGGTTGATTTACTGATGGAACAGAGACTTATGCCCTTCAGTTAGCACGCCATAATCTTAACTTGCCCGTCTCTTTCTGTTTTAAATACTTACAACCGACACACATGCTCATACAACTCTTTGGTTCAGGTCTATGGGATCAAAATATGGCTGGACCCATTCTATCATCTATTTCTAATTTACCTTCTTCCCATTTAATTTCTTATTTTTACCGGCTCTTAAGGAAGGGTATTGAGGAAAAAGAGGGTCCTCAACATTACACTTGGGATCAGATGTTACCATTGACGTCATCCAAACAACGGTCATTGTCTAAGATCTGGACCCATCTATACCAAGATATAAAATGGCCCAGATATCGTATTTTACAATTTTTTGTTATACACAATTTGTATTATACACCAACTAAATTGTATAAAATGGGCAAACTTTCCTCTGATTTGTGTATGAGATGTCATAAACACCCTGGGACTCTATTACACATAATGTGGGACTGTGAAAAAACTTTACCATTATGGGAAGTAATCAAAACTAAAATTGATCCTTTATTAGGACTTACTGAGGCTTTTAGACCAGAAATTTGCATATTGGGGGACTATGGCGATTATTTAATGAGAAATCAGCGAAAACATATGGCTTTGATATCATTATGTGCTAAAAAGGTAATTTTAAGGCACTGGTTCGATCAGACTGTTCCTTCTTTTACAGAATGGTTCAGGGAGATATTGTTTGCTCTTCAAGCAGAGAATATCACCGCTCAAATGCTCAAAAGACCACATTATTATCAGAGAATCTGGGCACCTTGTATACACTGTTGACTATTATGTGAATGGTACTAGAAAAGAGATAATTTTTGTTGAGGCTATAGTCTAATTTATATGTTTGGAAACATGACTCTCAATGATATCAGAAGAAAATTAGAAGCTATAGCTTTAGGACCTTGCGTACAATAGGGGAGGGAGATAGAGAAGAAGGGAGGTGGGAGGGAGGGCTGTGAAAGAGGATAGATTAGTATAAGTAAGAATATTAGTATCAAGGTAGAAGTATGCCTGAGATATGATTGAGGGTTTGATTGAGTACACTGGTAAATACCAGGATAAACGGTTGTGTCAACTTTCTACTCTGTCATGGCTTGTTATATTATAATGTAACGTTCTCGGATTGTACTCATATATTGGAATGTTGGAACAACTTTCCTTCCAATAAAGTATATTAAATCTGAAAAAAAGAACTGGAAGACAAATTGATCCTATCTCAACAGGCAGAAGGATACTGATCAGCAGTTAAGGTTTTTCTGGTAAGCTCTCACCACCTGCACAAGGGAGCAGGACACTGTTAAAGACTGTCGCCCTCAACTTCTGTTTAATTATCAGTTTTCCTTGTTAAATGCAATTTTTTGCTAAGTCTGACTTAGTACATTACAAGGATGTAAGGTTTGTTCTTGAATGTATGACTGTGCTCTTCAAGTCAGTGGTTGTTAATTTGAAACACGCATACACCATGCCACAGTGATTGCTGTTTTGAGAGACATTGTCTTTTAGTTGTGCTAAAAGCTTTAGCGATGGACACTGATTGGGACTTATGGTTGACTGGAAATGTACTTTCAATGTCTATGTTACAGTCGTGGATTGTACTGGATGTGAATTCTTGTTTTGAATGTGAAATAAAGAAGTTTAAAGAGTCAAATCGAGAAAAAGAGACAGGATAAACCCACTTGATGGGGGTGGGGGGAGTTACCCCTTCCATTCTTGGCCTGACCACTTTTCAGACCCATCCGCCACCTATGATCCCTGGTAGAAGCTGCCCCCCCCGCCCCCAGTACCAGATTCTGGCATTGGGTTCCCATCCTGTTGGCAGTAAATATGTTGTTGTTTTTTAATAACACTGGTAGCTGAGCCCTAGTGGCATGCTGCTGCCACCCTCAAAGTTCAGTTCCAACACCAGAAGCCAAACCCAGGTGTCGGAAGAGCAATAAATGTTGCAGCCACTGGGAGCTCATCACTGGTGGCTGGGGCTGCCCCCTCCTGTCTTCATACCACACCTCTCATTCTGATGCCAGGAGCCCAGTCCTGGGGTCTGTCAGTAAATGTTAAAAACAATATTTATATTTTTCCTTGCCAGCCTCCTTCCTCTCCTGTTGAGTTCAGCACCAGGAGCCCAGCCCTGGTACAACAAACCCCATGACCCCCACCACCAACTGACCGGCAGTAGTAACCCTCCTCTCCCTCCACAGATGTCTGCCATCAAACTTGCAGTGTAACAGATGTACTGCTGTATTTATTAAATTGCTAGTTTGCAGTAACATTTTTTACATCAGTATAGTGGTTGTGTGAAGTGCCTTGTTGAAGATCTCTTGATTAGCAGTTACAGCTAAGTGAGGCTGCATTTGATTCTCAAATAGTGTTTTGTGAGTTGCAGATTGTAATGCAGACCCACTTGTGTATGTTTTGTGAGACATTGCTAAGTGCCTTTAACCACTACAGTTATTGCAGCATAACTGCATACTCTGGAGTGTTGTTTGTTTGTATACCTTGTTTACAAAAAAAAAAATCTAAAATCAAGATATTTTAACTGACCAGTGTGCTTATACTGTAATAATGCAAAGTCATGTGATTAGATTACACAAGTCTGAGTACAAGATATCTCTTACCCTTTAAGTTGTGCTGTCTCCTTCCTTCCTTTCTTCCTTACCGAATTGCATTTGGTGCATTATTCTGTTGTTGGACTGCCTAACAGTGGGTTTTATAGGCCTCCAGTGAGGTGACAAAGGGGTTGCTTTTAATATGGCACACACTTGGATTTGTGTGACAGCTGTCACATTATAATGTATATAGTGACTGTACAGGCATTTTGAAAGTTATGCTTCTGATTAGAAATGAAAAGATGTGGTCCTTCGGGGTTTTAATATATGGCTCTCAAAGCCCTTACAGGACAAAAAATTGCCTGTGACAGACTGTCACTTCTCCAGTTAACGGTTGACTTTGCTTTCAACTCTTGAAGGTCATTGGCAATATTTTACCAGTCTGAAGTATGCAGCTCTCTTAAAACTCTCTCTCTCTCTGTCTATCTTATCTAAATGTACTGTGTGTTTATGAATACACAGTGTCCTACCTTGGAATGGGTGATTCCATGATGGCATTTAAGGGGTAGGGTCACTGTGTGGCTACAGTATGTTTGCATATGTGTGTGTATGTCAGTTGTAAGTTGCATATGGTACAAAATGTGATTTCACAGTTATGCACACTTGCAAACTCAGCAGACAGAAACCATTCGCTGCTGCACATCGCAGTACAGAAGTGGATTTCCTAGTGTTTGCTGAAGGAGAATTTGTGGCAAATTAAGGAACAAGGTGGGCTCAGGAGGCTGTAATAAGCATTAGTTTTTGAAGTGGTTAGCGATAGTGATGAAGAATCCCAAAACTATACACTCATGCACGTACATGCGTGCACACACACACACACACACACACACACACACACACACATACACACACATATGCAGGTATATGTAAACCACATACAAACTTTTCACAATTGCTAGGACTCATCAGAGCTGTACAGCTGTTGTCTGAGCCATGGACACTGGGTTGGCTGGCCACAAAATGGCTATGGTTTGCTTCATAGTGATACCAAAAGAGTAAAGTAATTTAAAAAGATGAGAACTTCCATGCAAAAGCATGGAAGCAAGGGTTACACCATATGTGCATTGGCTCTTAAGAAGCACACAATTACGCCCACAGTGCAACTCATGATGGCCAGTACTGTATGTGCAACTCACTATGAAGGAATCCAGGCTGGCTAGTCCCTAAGCAGGACCATAAGGGGCAGCACTTGGCAGACTATGGGAGTTTGTTGCAAGAGGAAGGACCTGATTAGGTAAATGCATTTTACTTCTTTGGTTACTTGGGACCTGGGAGATGAGGACATGGATGCAGATAGACCTCTTCCAGTAACTTTGTATGAAGTCTGAACCATCCATTGCTTAACCCGATACAAAATGGCCTTCTAGATGAAAATGACTTGCATATTAGATGTTGTAGGTATAACCCTTACCCAGGCCAAGAGTGGCATCTTACAACCAGGACCCCTTACTTGTTACACAGACAAGGCAACAAACCATAAGTTGGCAGAGAATAAGTATCACCCCCTGGCATTAGGGTAAACACCTGGCTCTGGCATCTAGGAGGTCGGGGGGGGGGTGTTAGAGCACAAAATAACATTTATATTTAACCTGAGTCTGGGAGAAAGATGCCAGGGCTATGCTGTGTCTCCTGTCTGAGGGGTCCCAAAACATCTGACTCAGAGACTCAAAGATGGATTGTCTGCAGCCATAAACTTTGGGATTGTATGGCTTTATTTCTGACAAGATGGTAAAGCAGAAGAGGGTGGTCCCCCAAGTCCATAATGGTTCTAAACAGATGACAGCAACTTTGCAGGCAAGTAGAAACATTTTACACTTGGGCAGCACTGTAAGTCCAACATGATCACTTTTTTCCAAACAAACTTCTTCATCCCTGTGCTGGGGCATCTCTGGATCTCTGACAAGTGCATAATTTGTGGCAGTTACCATGCACTTAAAACTTGAAACACTTGACAAGATGGACCATTGTTAACATCTGCAGGAAAAACTGTTCCCGTCTTGTAATCAGTTATATCCACTCTGAAACCATGAATGAGGTTCTGCCCACCCTGGCCAAAGTTAGACTCTGCCATTACTTCAGGAAACAAACTGGATTCTCCAGCACCACTGGGCTGCTAAAGACATCACTACATTCACCACATTATCAGCACATCTTTGTGGTGAAAAGGGTTCTGTTTTTGAGTGCCTGTCATCTAGCCAGCGTAGGGTACATACAGCACCAGACAACCCAAAGTCTATTGTCAGATGAACCTTGTACTGACTGTTTGGTATTCCCTTTGTTACAGGCATTTGAAAGAACACTTTAGTCCACAGTTCTCTCACAGATCCATAGCTTTTGAAGAAAACTCGCACAGTTTCTTCACTCTGGGTAGCTTAGACAGTCTTTCAGTAGGTTGCCTCTAAGAATCACTGACATCAGAGTCCCATTTCCACTTCTGAATGAAAACTTGAACCCCCTGGGGCTCCACTGGATCAGGTCTCCACCACTTCCAGGCATACAGTTGTTGATCACCAGACTAGGATGAGAAAGTAACGAACAAGGGTCCTTCACCCAGCCAAGGGAGGCTGGCAGGCACCCCTTGCCCTTTGAGCTCACGCAGAGAGCTCCTTCTCCTTCAAACTCTAACTCAGAACTACCAGGTTCTACCAGCTCTCCCTCATAGCTGAGCTAAGTGGCTGCTGCTCCGAGAGTTCTGAATGACATAAACTCATTCCCTGCCCAGCTTAACCAGGTAAACAATGATGTAATGTATAGTAGAAAGCTTAATACTCTCTAATTCTGCCCAGAGACCTTTCTGGTCTAATACTGATGGGATTCTAGTATCCCCCGAGACTGGGTGGTTACATAGGTAGTTGCTACAGATGCAGATGAAGATTATCTGATCCAGTGACATTCTGTTTTTGTTTAAGGGGAAGAGTTTTGTATTTTTTTTGGGACAGCTCACAATGGTCTATTAACTTTTCGGAGGCAAAGGCGAATCTGTGGAGTTGATTGCATGCAGTGGAGAGTTTCAGCAGCACAGTAGATGTTGCCATTCGCTTGATATTCTGTATATATTTTACATTCTCCTCAGTCCCTCAAGGCCATCTTACAAATCGGGCATAGCACCTAAAAGAGGCTATCCTACTGTGACAAATTCTAAATAAATTCTACTTCCCGGGGCCCTCCATACTGGGGGCAGATGTGCACAACCTGAGCAGTATTTTTCGTGGAGGTGAAGAGTGTTGAAGCTGGTCAAGGATCCCATCAAAGGTGGTTTATAGTGCAATGATAAGTTCTTCAGGTTAGGGAATAACACTCTTAAGAAGGCAGAATGATCTGTATTTCAGAAGTTTTACCAGGAATGGAATACTGAACTGGGAACGGTTCATTTCCAGATGCATCCTGGGGTGAAGGGGAAAAGTTAGACAATGATGCCATCAATTAGTAGGAAGGTAACAAAGGTAATAAGAGAGCAGTCATACAAGTCAGTCTACATAAACTGTTCAATAGTGGGTACCAAGTGAACGTGAAGATACATCCTACTACCCAGCAGGGCTAATGGCTGGGAAAATTTACAGGCCCAAAGACATTGCATGGGTCGGAATAGTGCACTTATTAAAATGCTGCTTCCTTCAGCAGTAACCAGCAGGGCAGTTTAAAGGAAATGGGCTACTGGCCCAGTTCATGATTTAGTAGCATTTGGCTGCTGGGCACAGTGGTGCCAGTTTTGACCCTTGCAGCCACGGTATGGCTCAGCTACAACTCAGTATTTTGGAACATGTTATTTGACATATTGGCTGCATTAGCTCCTATTTGAAGTGTGGTTAGTTGGAGCTAGTCTGCAAACTAATTTTCAGTTGCTTGTTTCATTTTCCTTATTATGTGATATTTATAACCTTGTTTCTCCATGTCCCTGCTGTTGGGGGACTGTAGAGTTACTGCTTGTTTGCTGAGTAATTTCAAACCAGACCATCTGAACTAGGCATCTGGTAATTGACAGGTTTAATTAATTCTGTGCTCACTGGATGGTCTTTGGCCGAATAATGGGTATTAGTTGATATTGCTGTTATTATTGTATTTTGTTTTACTTACTGTTTTGTGCTTTGCATGTTTTTTTTTTGTTTTTTTGTTTTTTTTTTGTGTAAATCTATTTTTATCTCAATACAGTGCGCATATCACGTAGAACAGATAGTCTTTACGATACAGAGATACATTCTGGTCCGTATACAAGGCCACTAGGCTTGCATCTGACTGGACAAAATACTGTATGCTTAGAAACGAATGTAAAAAAAAAAATCCATTCACCAAAATAAAAGTACCTACTGTAGGTCACTCCTGTGCTCCTCTGTAGGAAACCCCAAACACTTTTGGAAGTGTATTAAACTGGCTGTAGGTCTATCCACCAACCCTCCCTTCCTGGACGTGTATAAACAATGTCAATTGTAACAATACGCTGATGCTTTCATTGGCTTCTTCTCTGACCTCTCATCTTACAAGTGGGGCCTTCCTACCCTCGCCACTAACAGAACTCCCTATCAAGGATCCATACTTCCGACACCCTGAGTTACCCTCCGTTTTACTTCAGGGTGGTAAAAGTATCAGAAGTACATAAACTTATCTCTACAGCCAAATTGGTAGACTTTGATGGCATCAATCCAAAGCTACTAAAGGTTGCTGCTACTGAACTATCTTCACCTATCTAAAATTATCAACCTGTCCCTTGTGTCCGGGGTTGTACCTTAGCTATGGAAACTCCTTTCATATAGTTCCAGTTTTAAAGAAAAGTGATACAGAACTTGTCAGGGACTGTAGTCCCAATTGTCATACTTCCTGTACTCAACAAAATATTGGAACAGCTTGTTGCCTCACAGTTATCAAGAGTTCCTAACCAAGCATAACCTTTTCTCACTAGTGCACCATGGTTTTTCATAAAAACCATAGCACTACCACTGCTCTCCACTCCTTCACGTCACAGGTAGAAAATACCATGGATAGGGTGAGTACAGAGGGGCAGTATTCATTGACCTCACTAAAGCATTAAATCTGGTTGAACACTGTTTGCTTTGTACCAAACTAAGCAACCTGGGGGCCTCCTCCTCTGCACTGTCATGGTTTAGGAGCTAGCTTGATGGAAGGAGTCAGCGGAGAAAAGTTGGAACTGCCTTTTCTGATCCTGCCACTACCATGGTGGGAGTGCAACAAGACTCCTTGCTTGGATCCCTCCTATTTTCACGTCACGTAAACTACATTCAACAGTCCCTCGCCCGTTGTACCCTGTCTTATATGCAGATGACCTTGTCCTGCACTTAAGCTTGCGTAGCATGTCTAACATTGACACTAAATTATCTGCTGACCTCCATGGAGTGCAGATCTAACAAACTCCTTTCAAAAACTGCAAAGTCACACACCATGCTGTTTGGCTGTGCTCCCAAAATTAAAAGCTGTACTACCCCGCTACGAGTACTGTGTAGAGGTAGAAACCCTCTTGCATCAGTGCCTACATTCAGTTACCTTGATGTCACACTTGATGCATCCCTTGATTTCTCCATGCACACAACGGGCGTCTGTAAATCAGTAAACACTAAATTGGGTCTTTTGTATAAGCTTCAACAAAACCTTACCCCTTTACCCTGTCTTCACAGCCCATGGAGTCCTGCTACCTAAGCTTAGCTGTGGGGTGTCTGTAATCCATACATCTTCCAAAACCAGTTTACACAATGAGACATTAACATGTAATAACATCTAACGGTTCGCCACATCCCTAAGCTGCCATACCCATCATTGCACTTTATACACCAAACTGTGAATGGCTTCCTCCTGCTGCCCTGTGTGACCTAGCACTTGGAGGGTTGATTTACAATGTCTTGTGAAAGCAGTCTCCTTTTTCACTGTCTAGTCTTCTCCATCCTTCAACTGGTTCTTATCCACTTAGGTCTACTAATCGTGCAGAATTATCCATTTCCAGAACCAGGGTGCATCTGGGAGACATTTCCTTCCCTGTTGTTGCCCCTAGGCTATGGAATTCTATACCGCCTAGCCTATGCCAGTGTGTGACTGTTACTACCTTGAAACGGGGATATTGTAGCCACCTCAAATCTCATGCATGCTCTTGTGACTAGAGCTCTATGTGTTGAATTCGTTGCTGCACCTAGGTCCCAAATGCTAGCCTGCATGTTTGATATCAAGACTTGTCTTGTAAGTCTATTTATACTGTCTGGTTCACTTACAAGCAGTTGACCTGCTCCTCTTTTGTACCTTATAATTATGACTTTTTTTTTTATCTCTTTCTTGCTTATCTATGTACTGCCTTTGCTGTGTGATCTGTTTTTTTGATGCTGTTATCAATGTCGCTCACCGTTGCTGTATTGTAACTTCTTGTTTACTGATCCTGACCCTATGTAACCGCCTGTGTTGTGCTTGAAAATAGGCATTTAATTGTCTAATGCACTTACCTGGTCAACAAGTCTGTGTTGCGTATCACAGAACTAACCTGATCTGTTCTTCCTCATTGTTACCGTTACTATGTCTGTTAGGGAACTAATGTTATCCATGCTCAGTATTTCTGTCAGATGTATGTAAAATGTTACTCCATGCATCTGTATTATATAAATTGTATGTAAATATGTAAGAAGTTTGATAACCTTATGTTCTCCTCGCCTCTGTACCCTGTTGCACCGGGAGCCGAGCACTTGTTGCTCAGTGTACTTTTCCTGGTGAACAATTTCAATAAATGAAAATAACATTTTCCTTTAAAAAAAAAAAAAGTACAACTGCAAGTCACAGTCAACTTTCTTTACTAATACATAAATCCAAAGATCCCATCCCTATCTAACTCTGCAGTGGGGACATCTGGGGCCTCAGACTGAGTCAAGAACCTTTACTGACTGTGGCTCAGATGATGATGTTCAGGTGTAGGGGGGCTACACAGTACGGTAGCCGCTGCCCGCTCCCTCCTTCCCTTGTCCCCCCCCCCAACCTTTATCTGTCTACTTTGACCCTGGTCTCATGGGACAAAGGATGGGTTATGCTGCATAACATATAGGACCTAAGTGTTCCATTTAGATGTGAATATCTCGGTCCTGACATTAAGTCTAAAGGTAGTTCTTTCCATTATCTGCAGCGTATTCACTATTTTTCTCCACTGATTGATCCCAGGGACCTGTTGGGTAAGCAACTGATGCGTAGTAACTTGTGTACAGCTGCTATTGTAATACCTGATAAGTATTGTAATAATCCTCAGAGAGTGGTATAGAAGGTGTAGTTCCGGGGTTGGTTGCAGTCTGATATGGAAAACTTTGGATACTTCTTTCTCCAAGTCTGCAAGGAAGACTGCCAAGTGAGGGTAGTCCCTCATAACATACTCATGACATCTCCAGTCCTCTCCAGTTGGGTTTCAGGAAAGGACACAGCACTGAGACTGCCTGGTTTGGGTGCTTAATGATCTCCTGGTGGCGAGAGATAGAGGAAGGCATTCCATCCTTATCCTCCTCGATCTCTCAGCAGCATTTGACACTGTGGACTATGGGGGATGCTGGAGCATCTGTGGGTTTGTTGTTGTGGACTGGCTGATACTGTTCCCAACTGGTTTCAATCATTCTTCGCTGGTAGAATGCAGCAGGTAGTGTCAGGGATTTTTTCTTTGGCATCCCTGCCCCTGCCATGTGGGGTCCCGCAGGGCTCCATTCTTTCCCCCATGTTGTTTGCGGTGTATATGCTACCTCTAGGGGACATTATAAGACAGTATGGGCTGAGTTTTCACTTCTATGTGGATAATACTCAGCTGTACCTGTTTTTTGAGCCTGAGCAGCAGGAGGCGGTCTCAGTGTTTAATTGGTGCCTTGCTGAGATCCAAGACTGGATGAGGTCCAACTGGCTGAGGCTGAATCTGGATAAGACTAAAGTACTAGTGGTGGAATCTAGTCACCCGGGGGCGGTTGGGCAATCTGGTTGAGTCTCTGAGCTTAGGCTGAGGGTCTCGCAGTTGCTCATGTCGACTGAGGTGAGAGATCTTGGCATTGTTCTGGACTGCAGCCTGACACTTTGGTCTCTGGTGTTGGCAATGGTCTGGAGTGCCTTTTACTGTCTGAAGAACATCGCCAGGATTAAACACCTTATACCCCCGGCTAATCTGCCATCACTGTTTAATGCTTTCGTGATGTCGCAGCTCAATTACTGCAGTGTGCTTTACCTGGGGCTATCACGCTCTTCGCTGCCTGCAACTAGTGCAGAATGCGGCAGCTAGGTTACTGACAGGTCTGTCAAGATTGTATCACATTGCTTTGTGTTGTGCTTTCTGCACTGGCTGCCTGTCTAGTGACGGATCACCTTCAGGATCGACTTGCTGACCAATAAAGCCCTACACGGTCAGGGCCCAGTTAACTGCAAGACCTCCTGCAGCCTTGCACCCCTCCTGTCCTCTCCGCTCAGCTGATGAGGGACTCTAAGAAGTTCCAAGGGTGTATTTAACATCTGGTACCTATGCCTTTTCCTACATGGCACTAACCCTTTGGAACCCTCTCCCTCGTGCGATGAGAGAGATGTCGACATTAGAAGCCTTCAAGAGGGAACTGGGTACGTTGTTATTCAGGCAGGCTTTTCAGCCTGATTAGAGTTAGTCAACCTGATACTAAGCAGCAAGGAGGATGTTTCACTATTTTACTGTATATTTTACTACTGATATGTTAATTATAATTGTCTGTTTCACTTGTAAAGCACCTTGAATCTCAATGAAAGAGTGCTATACCAAATAAAATTGGATTGATTGATTGATATGTATAGGTGGCTTTTACCTTGCCGCTCACTCTCCAACAAGCTGCACTGCTCCCCCGTTCCATACCTGGCCATGATTGCTGGTGTTGTGAAATATTGGATGACCTACTTCCAGGCAAATCCCCACCAGATATGGAACAAGGTGACTGTCCTCACCATTGAACATCCTGCCTCGCAGACTTTGGTTGGGATTTCCTGGCCCAGTTCCTCACTGTACTTTGGGGCTACATAGAGAGTATTGTACGTCTGACTGCCCTGTATGGCCCAGTGTATGGTGTATATAAGCAGAGCCAATGATTTTCCATTTTCAAAAATGGCCACTTCAGTTTGGCAAAAACATAAAATCTATTATTTTTGCTCAGAATTTATGGAAAATCAGCATATTTTGTACAAAAATGTGGTTCAAAATGGAGAGGTGTGTCCAAAAAGCTAGTGCAGATTGTTTTTTTTTTTTCATGAAAATTTGGCCCCCCAAGTGCTGGTTTAAAAAATTACACATTCTGTTTTTACCTGTGTTTTCTGTTGAAAACAGAACATTCTTGTCCCTAGTATATGGTGCTTTTCCCATGGCAGATTAGTATCGGCTGCCAGGGTAGAGATGAACAGTGGTGTCTTAGTACGGTCCCTTACTTCAACTGGCTGATACTCTAGGAAGTAGTGGACTTGTAGATAGTGGAAGAAATTCCTGCAATCTAATCCGTGCTGCATCTGGAGATCTTCAAGGGATTGGATCACAGTACTAGGTAGAATTGCATCAGATATACCAAGCCCAGCCTCCTCCACCTCCAGACTGCAGGGTCCATGTTGGCTGGAAGAAAGCCTCTCAGGTGGGTTGTGGGGCACAGTCTGGCGAGGGCTGGGGTTAAACTCTACGCAAATACTAACTCATGCCGTACTCTCCCAACTTGTTCTATCCAGTGGTTTGGAGGGGGTGGATCCTAATCTCTTGGGTGGGGTCTAAACAGGTAATGTGTCATTTCCCAGAAGGGCAGTACTGTTCATTCCATTTCTAGCCATTGTGGGCCCACTCCCACCGAATGCCACTGAAATGGGATCCGCATCTGGGCCACTGTATAATCCATCTGGAGGTCTGGGAGAGCCATACTTTCCTTAGCCTTGGGAAGCATTAGGGTGCAGAAGTGGACTCTTGGCCTCTTGTCAGCCCAAATGAATCTAGATATGGTGACTTGCCACTTCTACTAGTCTGTGTCCATAACTGGGACTGGCACACTTTGAAAGACAGAGAGAAACCTGGGGAGGACAACCATCCTCACTGTGTCCACCCTGTGGACCAGACTAAGGAGGAGACCCTGCCAGTGCTGCAGATCCTCCATTAATTGCTCACACAGTGGGCCAATATTAATGTCATAAAGAGATTCATAGCATAGATGGAGCTTAGCTCCTAGATACTTCAATTCCTATAGGTCTCATTTAAAGGGGAACTATAGCTTCTGAGCTCTGCAGGGAACCAGTGTATAGGTAAGACCTCAGTTTTTATGGTATTCAGTTTGTATGCGGATACTGTGCTAAATTTGTCCTGAAGGCTGAAGACCGCTGACATAATGGTGTCTGGCTTTGTTGTGTATAGCAGGACAGTATCCATGTAGAGTGCTATATGGTGGTCTACCCCTTCCATAGATATATACCCCTCTCAGTGATATACCTGTTATGATCAGGCTTTTCCTGATGGCCTGTTCCACAAGCTCAATACAAGTGGCAAACAATAAAGGCATGGGGGGGGCAACCTTGACGGGTTCCCCTGCCCAGTAGGAAATATTGGGAGAAATGCCTGTTTACCTTCACAAATGCTTGAGGGGTGGAGTAGATTCGTTGGTGTAGGGTTATAAATTCTGTGTGGATTCCTGTTCTTTCAGGGGTGACAAACGGATAGGGCCATGAAACCCTATTGGATGCCTCCTTGGCTTCATGATTAGTGAGCAGGAAGGGGGTGAACTGTGTGTGAACCTGATGGAGGAGGTGCAAAGGTCGTCGAGTATTAACACTTGTTCATCGGGGTCTGACAAAGCCCATTTGATCTGGGTGAATAAATGACAGCAGTAAAGGATCCAGCCTCTGGCAATTTATATTCCATATTTTGGACTGAAATCTATAAGACTGACATTTGGAGGGTTTTTCCCAAGCTTTGATATAAAAGGAATAGACGCGAAAGACCGTTGGGCCTATTCTGCTGGCATTTTAGTATGTTAATATGTTAGTATATTGCCACATATGGGGTATGTTCCCCTCTCTCTAACACCTCATTACAGACCTTCACCGGCTGAGGAAGGAGCAGGTCATGTTGCGATTTTATAAAATTCTGTAATGTACCCATCAGGCCCTGGAGCCTTTTGGATGTGCACCTTATGTAGTACTGCCAGCAGTTCCTTTGTCTGTATCAAGCGGGTAAGGATGGTGGCCTGCTGTTGAGTAAGTTGTAGAAGTGTTGGGGTTTAAAAAGGAATCTAATGATGTCACGTCCGTGGGGGTGTTTTCTAGTGTATGTAAAGAGGTATAATACTGGCAGAATGCCTCCATTATCTCCCCAGACCTGTGGAGGAGGTTCAAGATGATGGGATGTTTTAGCGGGGCAGCTGTTGCCCTAATTTTGGTTTCCTCACCTGATGTGCTGTGGCTGTAGTGGTCCTGGGGCCCACCTCTTAATACTTACGGCAAAGCTAATTCTGTTAATTCCTAAGTGGAGCTTGTCTATTTCCCGTTTGATTTTTTTTTTTTCTTCCTAGTTGCAGGAAAACTGACCTGTCACTTTGCATGGGTGGTGGTGGTGGTGGTGGTGGTGGTAGTAGCAGATGCAGTAGTAGCAGCAACAGCAGCAGTAGTAGTAGTAGTAACAGTAACATTGGTAGTAGTAGTAGCAGTAGCATTAGTAGTAGCAGTAGTAGTAGTAGCAGTAGCAGTAGCAGCATTAGTACCAGTAGCATTGGTAGCAGCAGCAGCAGCAGTAGCATTAGTAGCAGTAGCATCAGTAGTAGTAGTAGTAGTAGTAGCAGTAGCAGTAGCAGTAGTAGTAGTAGCATTAGTAGTAGCATTAGTAGTAGTAGTAGTAGCATTGGTAGTAGTAGTAGCAGTAGCATTGGTAGTAGTAGTAACAGTAGCATTAGCAGTAGTAGCAGTAGTAGCAGTAGCAGCATTAGTACCAGTAGCATCAGTAGTAGTAGCATTAGTAGCAACAGTAGCAGTAGTATTAGTAGCAGTAGTAGTGGCAGCAGTAGCAGTAGTAACAGTAGTAGTAGCAGTAGCAGTAGCAGCAGTAGCATTAGTAGCAGCAGTAGTAGTAGACCCTTCCCCGTAGGCTCATGGCGTCCTTACAATACAGTGAACACAAACAGCTATCAGAAAACAGTCACATAAAATATAAAGAATCCATAAATAAAGCCCAATAAAATCATAGGCATATTAATTCCCATGCTGTGTAGCAGTCCAGAGTAGATTCCTCAGGTCCCAAAGGCCTATTCAAAAAGGAATGTTTTGAGATGTTGTGTGTGTGTTTTTTTTTTTTTTTTTAATCTCTATGGATGGCGCCTCCTGGGTACCCGATATCGAGTTCCAGAGGACCGGGGCTGCCACTTCAAATGCCTGGTTCCCGGTAGATTTTAACCTGACCCTAGGGACCTCCAGGAGGGCCTTTCCAGCCAATTTAAGAGAGCGAGACTGGGTGTAGGGATGCAGAAGCTCCTTCAGGTAGCCCGGACCCAGCCTGTATAGGGCCTTATAGATCAAAAGACCTGCCTTAAAGAGCTGCTGACTCCTTTTAAAAAAACAAACAAACAAAAAAAAAACACTTTGAAAAACTCAATAATTACTTACAGTTCAGTTTCCATTCCATATATATTCTAAAGATTCCTCCTCCCCAGCATTTATTACTAAGAACATTTGCAAGAATATAAGATCTTTATCCCTCAGGGTTCATCTACATTTCAAGCGGACTCCATACTTCAAGTCATAATCCTCTGAGACATCATCACAGTTGGTACCGCAGGGTTCAGTACTAGGGCCGGTCCTTTTTAATGTCTTTATAAGTGACATTACAGAGGGACTAGAAGGGGACAGTATGTCTCTTTGCAGATGACACAAAGATCTGCAACGGGGTTGATACGCAAGGTGGGGTGGAAAGGTTGAAAAAGGACTTGGCAAGGTTGGGGGAATGGTCAGAAGAATGGCAGCCTAAATTCAGTGCAAAGAAGTGCAAAGTAATGCACCTGGGAAACAGAAACCTAGGGGAAGAGTACACAATTGGGGGGTGAGATACTAACAACAACAAAAATGGAAAGGGACCTGGGGTAGTCATATCAGATGACCTAAAGGTTGGCCAGCAATGTGAGAAGACAGTAAGGAGGGCTGGGGGGATACTGGGATGCATAGGGAGAGGCATCACCAGTAGAAAACAGGAAGTTGTTGGCCCTCTGTACAGATAGTTGGTAAGATCACATCTGGAGTACTGTGTACAGTTCTGGAGACCCCATCTCCGCTAAGACATAGACAGGGTGGAGGCTGTCCAGAAGAGGGCAACCAAAATGCTGCAGGGTCTGCACCAGAAGACATATGAAGAAAGACTAAAGGAGCTTAAGATGTATAGCCTCGAGGAAAGGAGGGAGAGGAGGGATATGATTGAAACTTTCAAATACCTCAAGGGAATCGGCAAAGGCCAAGAGGGTAGCATCTTTCAGAAAAAGATGTGCAAGAACAAGGGGGCAATTTGAAGAATAGAGGGGGATGACTCGGAGTAATATGAGGAAGTATTTCTTCACAGAGAGGGTTGTAGCTGCATGGAACAGCCTTCCTGAGGAGGTCGTAGAGTCAAAAACAGTGGGGGAATTCAAGAATGCATGGGACAGACATAAGGCAGTTCTAGTGGGGGGTAGGAGGAAGTAGGCTGTTGGTTAACTAGGATCTGCAGCTTATCCATTAGGCAGGGAAATGGGCAGACTAGGTGGGCCATGCGGTCTTCATCTGCCGTCAAATTCTGTGTTTCTCTGGTAGCCATCGGAGTGCGTGCTCAGAGTTGTGGGTCCCGTCTATGGTCTCGAATCAGGCCCAGAGCTTCCATATTAGGAATGAAGTCTCTGGGCCCCCAGTGATGCCTTTTCGATTACCCGGGTGTTGAAGTCGCCGAGAATAAGCCATCTTGGCAACTCCAACACCCTCTTGGTGACGAAGGCGGTCAACTCCTGCAGGAAACTCTGGTCCCACCTAGGTGGATGGTAGACCAGGAGAATCCTGCACTTCATTCAGGCCCCCTCCCCACCCTGCACTGCCATGCACTCAAAGAATGGGTGTTCCCCTCTGGATGCCCGTTAGGCCCAGCTGCGACCTGAAACAAATGCCCACCACTCCCCCGTTCTTTCCTCAGGCAGTGAACTACGGTGAACCCTGCCGATACGGATGCCTATAGCACAGGGTCTGAGGCATCCCCCAGGCAGGTCTCTGTAATGCACGCCAGGTTGGCCGACTCAACAAACTCCACCATTATAGCAGTCTTATTGGCCATTGACCTGGCATTGCACAACACTGCCCGAAGAGGACGAAAGGCTGAGGCTGGTCCCTCAGCTACCTGCCCTCTTGGTCCGAAGGGCTCCCTGGGCAGTGAGACAAGGCGTGGAGGACCCCGCTCCACCTTTCTGCTGTACTCAGGGCTTCTTCTGGTCCCCACCACCCAAATCGGCTCTCTGCCGGCTACATCCCTCTTTCTATCCCCCCTTTTTATTTATTTATGTCTGATAATCGGGTGGGTGCGTTTTTCAGGCACAACCTGGTCTATTTGCTTGGCATTCTGAGTTGAGCAAATACAAGTTGCAGCAAATTAACAGGTATCACAATTCGGTTACAGAAACGAGGTGCATAATGACAATATATACAGTTAATTACAGTAGGGTACATGGTCCGTAAACAAATCGGTAATCCGGTCGAGAATCTGTTATGATACAGAAATTTCAGAGAAGGGTTTACATGTCATCTACATAGGATAAGTGCTGTGGCTAAGGCAAGAAAGGGCAGAGTTCAGAGCCAGATAGGGTGAGGGTGCCTCCAGAAAGGGTATGACATCAGTACAGGGAAGGGGAATTAGAGGAAGGGGATGCACTCATTACCCTGATGGGCAAAAGCATCTGGCTTCTGATAGCAGCCGAGCTTTGAGGTGGGTTTTGAAGGTGGGGTGAGAGTCGGTTGAGCGGAGCGATATAGGGAGCCTATTCCATAAGGTGAGGGCAGAGAAGGAAAGGGCTTTACAGCCCATTGCAGAGTACCTTCTAGGGACTTCAGGGGGGTTGGGGGAACCAGATGATTCACGTAGGCACCTTAATGCCACTCTGCCCTTGAGGAGGGAAGAGTACGGGGACAGGTGGCCACTGCTGAGGGTGTTGTTTGTAATTTACCCAAGGGCATAGTCGAACTGTCCTTGTAGTGGGAGCCATCCTAGTGATTGGTACATGTCACATTGGTGAGTAGAGTAAGGAGACTATCACACGAAGCGACAAATGCTGTTGTATAGAGAGTTTAGCCTAGAACCCAGAGCAGAGGACACCTGAAAATAGATGGGGGAGCAGTAGTCTACAAAGGGGAGAAGGTTGCCTTGGGCAATCACTAGGTGTGCCTCTAAGGTCAAGAACTGCTTTTGGCGGTAGGCAGCCCCAGGTTTCTGTTTTACTCTGTCACAGTGTTGTTGACATGTTAAGTGAACACAAGGGAGGGGTCAAAGGCGACACCTAAGTGACATCTAAGACCCCTAATGCTCCTCCTCACAATACCCAGCTCCCTACATCTCCAAGAGACTGTGGCTATAAGGTGTGGTTCCTGGAATGGCCCAAAGCTTTTAATAAAGAGGGGGGGAGTAACAGAGCGCAGGTGTCGAGTCAAAAAAACATTTCTAATATCTGCAATACTCTAAGCAAGCAGTAATACCAGACAGCAAGCGATAATATTAGACGGGGTGGGTGGTATTGGGCAATAACGGACCACCCAGGGGCGTAATGAGGCCTGATGCCTCAGACGGAGAGGGCCTTATAGCCCCTGGAAGGTCCAGTATTGCCTATACTGTCCCCTCTGGAGGGTATTATTTTGTTTAGAAAATGGGCCGTCTTTTTTTTTTTTTTTTTTAATAGGATTATAGAAAAAACTCTAATTCTATAAAAATGACTACAATGAAATGTTTTCTCCTTATGGGTAAAGTAGTCCCTCTGCTGGCATTGGCAGTAGAGGGCTCTGTTCTGTATGATAGTGTCCTGTTTGAGCTGCATCTTCCATTTGTCTGTCCCCTTCTGTGTTTCTTTTGTTTCTGGCACAATTTATTTTTAATTTATTATAAAACTACTGTGCTGTCTGTGGAAGGAAGAGTGGAATGCAGGGTGGAAAAACTCGCTAAAGTGAACGGTTTTCTGTTGGTAGAGTGACGTGTGGTCTCTGTCGCTCCTGAGTTCTCATTCTTTTTTTTTTTTTTTTTTTAATCTGGTTGCTTCTTGTCCCTTTTGCTTGAGTGAGTAAAGTTGTTATTTTTTTGTGTAGTTGGTCAGTGGGGGGTGTAGCGTGTATGGCAGAGATGGTGTGGGTCGCAGTGCGGGGCAGCTGGCATCCCGCAGTGTGGAGAAGAGTTTGAGAGAAGGCTAACAGGGTGGCTGGCCATAGGATGTTTGAATGAAGTTCGGGAGAGAGGTACGGGAGCGAAACGCTGTTTTGTGTTTTAATAAAGAAGTGTGTTTAAAAAGAAAGAACAAACAAGCAAGAAATCAGTGTAGATTCTCTGTTTCGGCAGTCTCTTCACTGACAGTGGTATGGGTGGTGGGGGTTAAGTCCCTCGCAATAAAGCGAGTGATTTTAAAAAAAAAAAAAAATGTTGCAGTTGTCTTGTTTTACATACAGGACAAAAAAAAAAGGGCAGAAATATATTTTCTCAGTTACTGGCTGGAGTGTGTGTGTGTGGTGGCGGCTCTGTCTCTTGCTCTTGCTAAACGATGAAAACAATGGTGGCAGTTAAACTTTGTGCCCAATGCTTCAGCCAGTGATGAAGCAGGCTGGGCACAAGAATATCATTTATGAGGCTGGCAGGGTTAGCATTGCTGGCACTTTATACTTACAGGGCTCTCACTGTAAGTTAATGTACCCCTGCCAGCCAGTGAGATTACTGGAATTTTTAAGCCCATTTTCTAAAAACTCCACTACTACACTTAATTGTAAAACACAACAACTAACTATACCGCACAATCACTCACTCCAACAAAGATAACTAAAATGGAAGGAAAAAAAACAAAAAAACTCCCCAATTCCCAAAACCCCAATAATACACAAACACTACCACATAAATATGTTCCCTCCACCCACCCTCCCAAAGATGAAATACAAATTTAGTTAGGGGAGTTCACAAATTTGCAACGTGATATCCTACAGAGGGAGTATCCCCTCAAAATATTCAGCAGGTCCCGGACAACAAACGGTTCCATAGATAGTGGTAACCAGAGAAGTGGAAAAAGTCAGGTGCAGTCCTAGTACAAGCATCAGAAGGCTCTCGCCACTCAAGCTGCTCTTTGTTAGAACAGTTCCCACAATACAGGTGGTACTTTACACACTGAGAATCACCTTCTAGTTTCTTACATCGAAACGAAAATGAACACCAGAGCCGGATACTGGAGTAGCTCAAACCCCCTTACAGTGCAAGCTAATGCTTATTGGGATTCAGTTTAAAGGCAGTACAGCAAATTTTGCCCTCAGGATTAGCACCTTGATGGAGGAATCAACTCACCCTCTACCGCTAAAAACAGCAGTACGTGTTCTTCAGTTTGCAAAGTTTATCCGGTCCACTCAGAGTCCTGCCAACACCATAGCATCCTTCCGAAATGATGTGTCCCGTATGGTGTTCTCCCTTTCTCTCTCACTCAAGGGGAACTTGCTGTTACAACACTCACTGTAGATCTTCCAGGTCCGGGGCATGGTGAAGCGAGCGCTCCTTGCTGACACAGTTTGGCTGTATACACCACAGACGTCCATGGGAGGCTCACACCACTCCCGGGCAGTCCCAGCTAATACTGGCCAACAACAAACTAGAACCTCTCTCACCCCTCCACCAACAGCTCCGGGATGCCTCGTACGATATCACCAGTCTGCTGTCAGGGTACAGGATGTAGTGGGCTTGAGATAGATCAGGAGCCACTCCTCAGATGTCTCAGATGTGGGCTGCAAAAGTGCAGTGTGTCCTGTAAATATGTCAACCTCTGCTGTCTGTTTTTTTGTTTCTTAGAGCAATGTTTAATTATGTGCCCCCTCAAAACTGTCTTCAGGGTGTTTCGTAGGACAGCTGTTGAATGCTGTCCCTCCTGATTTAAATAATTTGTTTAATGGATTTTCTCATCAGAAAGTGTGGAACCTCTTCTTCTGAGCGCAGATGATACACATTAAGGTGCCACTGCATCCTGGGGACCTCTTTATCCAGATGCAGATATGTAAAAATCGAGGTATGGTTGGAAAGTAAAATCTTGTACTCTTTACCGTATTTAAGGAATTCCTGCTACATCTAAATATAATCTGTATGAGTATAGACTACAGGTACTGCCGAGTAATGTGTGTATTGTCGAGCCTGAGGATGAAAAAATCGCCAGACATCTACCCACTTATGAGTCTGTAGCATAGTGGTGGAGACCCAGTGTACTGTGGGTTACTTGATGGTCTGGGGTTGGTGGTGTTCTGATAGGTGACCTGAGCATATTAAAATCACCCAGGAGCAACATTCCTCGTGTGTTCACTAGGACAATATCTAGGAGATGGCACATATTTTGTTTTTAAGAGCAGCCTACGCCTCCAGTAGAACTTTGAAAAACATAATATCTGGGCAAAATTCAGCTTCTCTTTTACATAAGCCATAGGAACTGATCGTATGATTGAGCCAGCTAAAAAAGGCCTTGCAGTCTATCATGTCTGCTCAGGTTTGCCGACCCTTCAATGTCTACTGTGGAATCCACCTCCCTCTCCCTGTTATCTGTTTCTCCCTTCCCGCTGGTGTCCTCTCCCTACCTACTCCCTTCCCCTACGTGCAACTTGAAGCTGTCCACTGTCTTCAGGGGGACTGCTTCCTTTGTTAATTCATTTCTTATCCATCACCCTGTCCATGAAAGTGTCTACTCATTTCTGCTCTGAATTTACCCCGACTAGCTTCAGGCAGTGACCCCTAGTGGTTCTGTTCCCACTAAGGCTGAAGAGAGCCTCAGAGCTCACTCTTGAAACCCTTAAGGAACTGGAAGGTTTCGATCATGTCACCCCTCTCCCTTCTGTTCTTCAGAGAAAACATGTTGAGATGTCTGAGTCTCTCCTCATATGTTTTGCCTTGCTGACCTTGGATCATTTTGGATGCCATTCTGTGGACCTTTTCCAGTAGGTTGATGTCCTTTAGGTAAGGGCACCAATACTGCACACCATATTCCAGGTCTCGCCATACCAGGGATCTGTACAGTGATAGAATGGCCTTCACTTTCCTACTGGTTATACCTCTGGCTGTGTAGCCCAGCATCTGATTCACTTTGGTTGCTGCTTTCTTGTATTGTGCTGAGTGTTTCATGTCACTCGTGGTGATCACTTCCCAAGTCCTTCTCCTCTGACCTGGTAACCTGCACACCACCCACCCAATACTTGGGCTCTGGGTTCTTCACCCCCAAGTGCATTACCTTACACCTTTTGGTGTTGGATTCTAGTTGCCAAATACCTGATCATTTCTCCAGCTTAGCCAGGTCCACCTTGAGGCCCGGTTTTTCCTCCTGTTTACTCTCCCACAGAGTTTCGTGTCATCCACAAACAGGCATATTGTACCCTTTATCCCATCTGCAGTATCATTGATGAAGATGTTAAACAGCACTGGAAAGAGCACCGAGCCCTGTGGGACCACAGTAGTGACTGGTCTTGCCTCTGAGAACAGCCCCCACCTCGACATCCACCCTCTGACTTCTGTCCTGTAACTAGTTTCTAACCCACGTAACCAGTTTTCTCCCCCTACCCCCGGTCCTCCAGCTTCCTAATTAAGCTACTATGGGAACGGAGTCAAATGCCTCACTGAAATCCAGCTATAGGCTGCCCACCGCATAGCTCCTGTCCACTAGCCTGGTTACCCAGTCAGAGAAATCAGCCATGTTAGTCTGACAGGACTGCTTTGACATAGACCCATGCTGCCTTCTGACCTGGAGCCCATTTTCTTCCAGAAAGCTTACCAGTCTTTTTCTTTCTCCAGTATGGTTTACATTAGTTTCCCCACTGTTGAGATCAGATTGACAGGTCTGTAGTTACCTGGGAAGTCTCTCGGACCACTTTTGTGGAGTGGCACTACATGTACTGTCCTCCAGTTCAGGGGTACTTTCCCTGACTCCATTGAGGTATTAAACGGGTCAACCAGGGGACCAGCAAGCACTTCCATCAACTCCCTCAACACATTTAGATGTATGGCATCCAGTCCTGGGGATTTGTCTGCTTGCAGGGCCTTTAAGCCTTTGCTCACCCTGTCAACTTTGGTACGTACCCCCATCTGTACCACTACCAACCTCACCCCCCCCCCCTTCCTTGAGATACTGCACCATCTTTCTTTTTGTAAAAACTGAACAGAAGTATTTAACTACCCACCGCGCCCCCACACCTGATTATCCCATCCATCATATATCTTCTCTGTGATATACTGGAAGAAAGCCTTCTTCCCTGTTTCATCCCCTCAACCAGCTGCAGCTTTGTCTTGGCCTTGGCCAGTTGGACTTTTCTACCCACCTCTGTTGCCTTGGTACAGTACTTCTCCCTGTCCCCCTCTTTCTGGGTGCACTTCTACTTCTTGAAGGCTGACCCCTTATCCTTTACTATCAGGGCTACCCACCTATCATATCAGCTGGCCTTTTTGGTTTTAGATTTTTTTGTTCTTGAGTGTGACAGACACGTTAATGGCTGTCTACAGCCCATTTCAAGTCTACGTCCATCTCCTTCCTGATCCGAGCAAGGTGCCCTCCCATAATCTCTCCTGTCTTACTGTAGTGCGTGCTCTCCTCAAGTCAGGAACCCTTGTTTTTGCCTGAATTCTCTTCCTGCCCATGTGGAACTACACATTGTGCTGGTTGCTTTCTGCAAGCAGTTTTACTTCTTGGACATGCGCACCATTAGACAGGACCAAGTCTGGCCCTCTCTCTGGTGGGCTCAGGACACATTGTGTCAGGAACTCACTCTGGAATGCATCCAGCAGCATCTGAGTCCTGGTGCAGGTAGTAGCCAGGATCTTCCAATCTATCCCAGATAGACTGAAGTCCTCCATAATCACTGCCCCCCACCCCCACCTTGCTGGTCATCTCCACAGTTTTGGACCTCCGTTCCCTGTCTGATTCCTCTTCAGTATGTTGGCCTGTACACCACTATCCTAAGCTTTCTACCTTTTTATAGATTGTGCCTGTACCCATAACACCTCTGTCCTTCCATCTGCTGCCTCCTCCTCCCTAGTACAGGTTATCCCTTCCCTCACGTACAGAGCAATAATTTCCCCTCCTCTTTCCACCCCCCATCTCTCCTATATAGCTTATTCTGAGGGTGGGAGGGCAGAGGGGATCTACTCATGATAGCATGGCCCATGTTTCCGTGATGGCCGTCACGTTCACCTCTCTGGTGGTAGCCAGATCCTTAGCACTTCCTGTTCTAAAGTTCCAAATTTTGGTGGTCTCAAAGTGTGGCCACCAGAACTTACTGATGGTCTCACTCCTTCTTTTGTTCACCTTGATTCCCCTGATAGAACACATTTCCCACAGCATATAGTAGATCAAGTCAGTGAAGTATTTCACCTGAAATGTATTTCCCATGTTTTTCTAAAGGTAAGAACTTGTCCATTCCGTTACCTTTGTACTTGGAGCTCTAATGAGTTCGGTGGCAACAGAAAATTAAGAAAATTCTGCTGGTGACCACATGCAGCCACAGTTGCCTCATTTGAGAAACATTGGCGTGTCACAGTCCTACTCTTCTTTGTTGCCTGTTATGCGTAGGCCTGCAAGTCAGCACTATCTCACTGTAATCTGAGCTAAACCAGGGAAGGACGAGACATTTTACCTTGCTGTTCCAGGTTGTTCTCCCATTCTCTCTGACCCTTTCCTTTGCTCAAATCCTTCGTTCACTACTGTTTTTTCTTTAGGATGAAACCGGTTCTCTCTCCTAAAGCTGGTTTCTGGGCTCATAACTACTGGGAGGTCCTTTCTGGTACCATGTGACAGGCAGGATACAGATCTCTGTAGGGAGACTACATCCCCAATCCATTTCTTGCAGCCATCAGTTTACTTCCTGCCTGACGAGAGGCAGGTTCTCTGTAGGGGCTCTGTCACTGGAGTGACAGAGCTGAAGACATCAAACTGCATGCTGTACAGACTGGCTCCAGAGCTGAAGACATCAAACTGTAAGTGCTGATTATTTTTATTGGCGAGAGAGATTCAGCAGCTTCATCAAAAAATTCTACTTGAGGGATTTGCCTCTCTTCCTTACTGCAGACTCCAGTCTCAGCCATTCATGCTGTACAGACTGGCTCCCTTCCCCCTCCCAGTGCTTTGAGGGTTCCATAGCGAGTCTTTCTCCCCATTCAGAATCGGCTCCTTATCCGGAAACAACAGGACTTACAAGGGGCTCAAAATACATGACTATATTGCTCTCAGGAGCAACAGGGAGAAACCGCACCAGTTATTCCCGGCAGCGGAAGAGCCGTATTTCCCCTTCGGCTCATCGACTGATGCACTGTACCATGCGCAGGCTCTGTTCAGAGCAGCAGGGGAAGTCGGTCGGAGCGATCCCGCTCCACCAGTGGGGGTTCTGCAATGCACCATCTCGTCGACGGCATTCAGAGCAGCAGGGGAAGTCAGTCGGAGCTATTGCGCTCCACCAGCAGGGGTCCCGCGATGAACCTGGTCATCAGCAGCATTTTTAAGGGGCAAGGCCTGCCTTGAGGCAAGCGAGGAGCGCAACGCTTCTAGCGTGTCGACGAGCATCTACTGGGGTTTGCTATTCGATGGAGTTACAAGCCCCTGGCTCCAAGCTTCACTACTCGCCTTTGCTCATCGACTGCTTTCCAAGCCCCTAGCTCCAAGCATCTGTGTCATCAGGAGGGACTGTAAAAGGGGCCATCGTGGGTCTGTCAGTAAGGGCTAGAACAGAGTCGCAGTTTAAATTCCTTGCCCAAGGGACACCACAAGCATCAGTATGTCCTCTGCTAAAATGGACGAGCCCTCTAGGGGCAGAATGTGCCACAAATGCAGATCCCAGACTGCTGGCCACCTTTGTGGGCTCGCTCTGCTTCAAGTGCAAAAATGCTGTGGCCCCAAGGTTGGAGGAAGCCATGGATGCATCTATTTCAGAGTTGCAGGAGCAACAAACTCTGGTGACGGGGTCTGAACAGACCTCCACCTCAGATGGGTGGCATTCCTCATCCAGACCTTATCGAAAAGCTAAACTGGGCTTTCGCCTGCTTCCTGTCTCCCTTTGATATCCTGCACAATTCCCAGATCACAGAATGCAGAGGAAAGCCACCTGTAGGCGAACCCCCTCCCCATCCTCAGACGAGGAGAGGTACCCCTCCTCACGACATGACAATAGGAGAAAGAGGTCCAGGAGCAGATTCAAGATGCCCACAAGGGGAAACGCTGATAAGACTGGTCCTCTGACACCCAGCAAACCTTGACTTGAATGAGCTAGCTTTTTTCATCAAACAGGCAACTGAGGAGATTCACCTGGTACCCTCCTTACCAGCTCCTAACCACTCAAAGCCAGCTTTCAGGCTACCGTCGGCCTCCAAACCTTATCAAAACAAAAAAACAAAACAAAAACAGTTATCCCAGCAGAGGGTGGGGCCTCCCTGCAGGACCCAGTGGATAGGAAGGTGGATGCATCCCTCAAGAAGGTGTTCCAGTCCGCCGCAACCCCGCTCAAGGCAGCTACAGCCAACCTCTTCTTGGCACGAGCCACACTATCATGGGTCACTGACCTGGCATTCCAGCTTGCTGATGAGCCAGATAAGGACAAACCCGTCCTGCAGCAAATACAACTAATGGGGCTGGCTTCTGCCTGCTTGACTGACGTATCTGAGGAGGCAGTCGGATGTGCAGCAGGAGCCATATTTTACCAGACTTCTGCTCGATGTTACCTGTGGCTGCGGGCATGGCAGGTGGACGCCTCCTCAAAGGTGCTTCTCCCCCCCGACTTTACCTCCCTCGCACCCTGTCCCATGCCCTTTTAAAACTGGCCACTGTGCTACAGGGTGCCACCTCCTCTGGTAGAGTGTTCCATTTCTTCACCACCCTCTCTGTGAAAAAATGCCTCCTCATCTTTCTCTGATATCTTCCACCCTCCAATCTGAGACCATGCCCTCTGGTGTCCCTTCCTCTCCTCAGCTTAAATGTTCCTTCTGTGCCCATTTTGTTACTCTCCTTCAAATATTTGAAGGTCTCAGTCATATCCCCTTGATCCCTTCTCTCCTCCACGGTGTGCATATTTAGCTCAGTCAGCCTGCCCTCATAGGTTTTGCCCTCCAGGCCCTGGATCATCTTAGTTGCCCCACGCTGCACCCCCTCCAGCAAAATGATATCCTTCTTCAGAAAGGGATGCCAGAACTGCACACAGTAGTCCAAATGTGGCCTGACTGTAGTGACCTACACAGCGGCAGGATCACATCCCTATTTCTGGATGAGATTCCTCTTGCAGTACACCCCAGCATCTTGTTGGCCTTAGCTGCCACCTTCCTGCACTGAGCTGAGTTATTCGTGTTACCCATTATGATCACCCCTAGGTGGTCCTTCTCCTTTGCGACCTCTGTCCGAACCATTCCCAACCGATAGCTCCTCCGTGTGTACCTTGTTCCAAAGTGCATAACTTTGCACTTCTTCGCATTGAAGCTCAGTTGCCACTATACAATACAGAATGTATTGGGGCTAGTGGTGCGGTGCCACAGCTTCAGCTGAAATGGAGCCGCGCACCTTACGCCATGTTTGGGAAGTGTGGACTTTTCAAAAGTTAAATTCTGTAAGTAATCGTGCTAAAAAGATTTTTTTAATGTGCGAAAAGCTTAATTAGTGTCTAAAGCTTTCAGGGATGGGACAGTTCGGATAATGAGAGTTTTCCTTTAAATAAGAATAATATATATATATATATATATATATACATACACACTCTTTCAGTTGGTAAATTGCTGTGGTACACACCAGAAGTTTAAATTTATACTTTAAAGAGCGACTGACACCATTAATTCTTCGGAGCAGGCAACTCATGGAAAGGAACTTCCTGTTGGACCTAAATTAGCCACAAATTGAAGTTTTTCCTAAAAGGATTCTTGAGTTATTTAACTTACTTTGGCCTCCATGTTACTTCATAGTATAGATGAGATGCTGAGCTTCCAATGCAGTCCAACCCCCTCCAAACCTGTCTTTTAATGATGCAGAGGCTGCAGGTGTGTAAACAGGCATACAGTGTGATAGGGGGCAGTGCTAGCCTTTAGATACTGTTATTTTACTTTGCAGGAAATTGAACATGTTAAGGGGGTATATACATTTAGAAAATTGGCAACCTGTTTCTAGGTCTCTGATTGGCCAAACATTCTGACAAGCTGAGCATTTATGTATCAACAGAGACTAGGGATTAAGTCCCTGTGCCATCTGCCCTAAAACCTGCCCATATCACTGTGCCACTAGAATGGTATATCTTCAGATGGTAGCCATCTTTTTTTTTTTTTTCCTGAGCCTCATAAAGAAGAAAGTAAAACGACTGACAACTTACCTGTGTCATTCAGCCTGATGGAATCCACAAACTTCGATGAGCTCCTCCCTGGCAGTAGTGATGATGCTGAACACGTACGACTTAGTAAAAAAAATAAAAACTGACAATTCAGATCTTCACAGGCACATCCTGGTAAACGCCGCTCAGCTTGATCGCACAGAGGTAGACGGAGACTAGCAAAAACAGACAGAACACACACACACACACACACACACAGCCTGGGCAGTGCGAGTTGTAAGTTACTGGTCGAACTAAGATTTTGAAATTGACTGAAAAAAACATCCCACAGCAGAATTGAAACATGCTCTTATGTCAGTTCTATGCTAAGGTACGTCTGGTGGCAAGCAGTACTCTGTATCTGGGCTCTGTGCACTGGCCTGAACTGCCACCTTGGCTCCCTGGCTGTGTCCCGCAACAGTAGCCTAATAGGGGATACAATATCCATTCGCAAACAATGACCTAACAGATGTCCAGAAAAGTATTAGAAAGCAACAAAAGGGCATGGCCAGTCAATACTCTTCACTCACCGCTGCATATCCAGAGAAACTGAGGAAATCAGCATCTCTGTCCACCTGATACCGTGCCTGGCCTCGTTGGGAAGGTGTGGTTTGATATTTAAATACACATGGCCTGTAATGGTCGGGAGGGACTCCGGGACCTAATAATTAACTCTTTTCTGATGAAGACAGGTGAGAGTGGGAATTAATGTTATTGTTTCCAACGCTGAAAACCACAAATATTCTCTGGAGGCAAATAAAAGTCTAGAGGATTCACAAATGCAGAGCTCACAAATCCACTGTGCCCTGTTAAATCATTTATAAAGTACATCTCAAAGCTGCTAGCAGGAGCCACCTGCCTTTTACCTACATCCACTCCCATCAGCTGCAAGAGTATTTAGATAAGCAGCAGTGTTGGTATGCGAAGTAGCTGATAAGTAGAAACTTATGGAGCATAATGGACAAGCTCCTCAGAGGCCAATTTGATCAAGAGATATACAAATCACAGCATAAGGGCCACAGCTGTACAACTCCTGTTGAACGCAGGTCTAGCACCTTGAGACAGTACCAATATAACTGGTCATCGCTCCGAGTCGAGTCTCACTAACTATTGGTATGCAAACAGCACAGACTGGAAGAAATGGAGTGGGCAGCATGAACAGAAGGAAGAATTATCGGAAGTAAAAGTGCAGGAGAGAACCCCAATAAGCAGCTGTTTGATGCAACCTGCAGTCGCCAGCAATGCACCCATACCCAGCCCTGGAAATACTTTATAGCCAATGAACTGCAGCTTTTTTGCACCCATCAGTTTTGTAACATACAGGAAACAGTGGCTCAGGTTTTAATTTGCCCATTTCCTTCATGCCATGAGTGTGAAACGTGTATTTTATTATTTTTATGTTTTGAGTAATTAGAAGGACTGTTTGTTTTTTTCCTCTGATGTAAAAAAGATACATAAATTTACTTGTATTTGCTTCAACTTAAATTTCTTGGTGTCAGACTCCTTTTATTTTAGTAGAAACCTATATTCTGTGCACAATAATACCCTCCAGGGTGGGTGGTATTGGGCTATACCAGACGTTCCAGGGACTTTAAGACCCTCTGTCTGTGGCGTCAGGCCACATTACACCCGTGGGTGGTCTGGTAGAGCCCAATATCGCCCACCCTGGAGGGTATTATTGCTAGCGTGAAACTACCCACATTAACATGTACAACTGCTTATAAAGCAAGATGATTGCATCTGAAGGCAGGTACTTCCTCTGATCATACTGTATGCCTGTTGTTAGCCCTGCAAACCCTCCCCTACTTCACATTATCTAAATAACATAGAAACATAGAATGTGTTGGCAGAAAAGGACCGCCAGGTCCACCCAGTCTGCCTAAAAGCCCTACCTTAAAGCTAGTATTAGAAAGCTAGCCTTCTTGACTAAGTCTTCTAATAATTCCCTTGTGCCTATACCAGGCCGTTTTAAATTCCCCCACTGTCTTTGCCCCTGCTACCTCCTCTGGGAGCCGCTGACCAACACCCTCTTCGTCAAATAACATTTCCTGATGTTTCCTCTGAACCTCCACCCCCCCCCCCCCAAACTGTAACTCATGACCCCTAGTTTTCGAGTGTCTCGTCAGCTGTAAAATGTCGCTCACCGGAACCTTTTTATGCCCCTGACGTATTCAAAGTTCTCTCTCCTCAAGCTGGTTTCTGGGCTCATTACAACTGGGAGCTCCTTCCTGGTACCACATGACAGGCAAGATGAAACTGGCTTCTGCAGGACAGCCATCTCCTCCCAGACACTTCCTCCAGGCGCCAGTTTACTTCCTGACTGTCAAGAGGTAGGATCTCTGCAGGACCTTCTGTCACAGGAGTGACAGAACTGAAGGCTGCTATCTGTGAGTGCTTGGCATTTTTTCTTTCTTTCTTTGCTGGATCAGCAGTAGAGCTGGTGAGTGCTAATGCAGGGACCCCTGTCTCACCCTTGCAAGCTGTAAAGATAGGCTCCTTGCTCCCTCCCCCCTTCCCGCACTTGGAAGCCCCCCACCCCCCAAAGGAGCACGCACTAGTCTGGGCCTAGGTGTGCACGGAGCATCATCCGACCTGGCAAGGAAGGACTTCAGAGTCGCAACAGTCACAGGGCTCCCGGAGTGTTATTGATCGGAGCCCTGTGCATGGATTGGCACATATTCTTGGAAGCTCCACTGACCCCCACCTAGCCGTCTAGCCCACGGAGTATCTGGGCTCACGAACATAACTGGAGGCTCCGGTTTATCATTCGTCGATGGCCACCGCAGATTTAGGATGTCGACGCACGTCGGAATGCCGCCCAACTTCTCGTGCTCCCCGACGGTCTCCAGGCGCCGCCAGAGCGATCACACTCTTTGCAGGGTCTGAGGCACGAGTGGGAAAGGTGGGCAGAAGAACATTAAGTTTCAAGGGGCACAGTAGATTTGCGAAGAGCCTTGATGAATTCAACCAGGGTTTGAATCCTTTCAAATTCCAAATAATTCTGCCATTAAACAGGCCTTAAAGGGGAATTAAGGGCTTACATAAGCACACCACTTGGCTCATTTCAGGCTGCTGGCCTTAAAGGGGACCTTATCTTCGAGGGGGCAGTCCAATCCAAGGACATATTTAAACCCTCCCAGCTATTCATCAGCCCTCCAGCATGTCCTCAGCTAAATCAGACGTGCCATCTAGTGATAGAAAGTGCCACAAATGCAGGTCCCCGATGGTGGCAACCTTTGCAGGTTCATTATGTGTTATATGTGACAGTGCTATGTCTGTAAGCGTGGAAGAGGCCGACGAGGCATCCGCCTCCTAATCTCGTGTCCTACGCAGGCAGCCCATGGGACAGGGCCAGTCCTCCACCTCAGAGGGGTGCTGCCACTCAGCCAGGGATCTAGCCCCAGACCTAATAGAGAAACTGAACAGGGCCTTCTCCCTTAACCTCTCTGATATTCTGCCACAGTCCCTGGAACCCAGGACACATAGGAAGGCCTCCCACAAGCACACACCCTCCCCTTCCTTGGATGAGGAGGCTCCCCTCTCGTCATGACACAGCAGAAGGTGGAAGAGGGCCAGATCCAGGAGCAGATCTAGATCTAGGGATGCCACCCATGAGAAGCACTGAAGGGACAGATCTCCCTCAGTGTCTAGCTGTTCCTCCCTAGAAGAGGGGGAAATCCCAAATGCTGACTCTGACCCATCGCCAGCCAGAAACTTTCATTTGGATGACTTGGACTTTTTCATCAAGCAGGTGATGGACAAAATTCACCTGGGGCCATCTTCTCCAGAACCCAAGCATGTGAAGCCAGCCTTCAGGTTCACTTAGACTTTTAAACCAGCAACGACCTTTCCCATCCCTCTGGCCATAGAGAATCTGTTAATGGAAGAATGGCAGGGACCCAAGCGTTCCTGCCCTGTTCCACGCCGGCTCACCAAGTTACTGAAATTTGACAAGAAAATTACGGAAAGATGGCTTGACAGCCCTAGAATTGACCCTTTAATCTCCAACCTCACTAAAAAAAATGGTTATTACAGTGGAGGGTAGGGCTTCCCTGAGGGACCCAGTGAATAGGAAGGTGGATACCTCCATAAAGTAGGCTTTTCAGTCAACCGCAACCTCACTTAAGGCAGCTACGGCTAATCTCTTCTCAGCCCGAGCGGCTCTGTCTTGGGCCACTGATCTGGCATTCCAGCTAGCTGATGAGCAGAGAAGAACAAATCTATTCTTCAGCAGCTTCAATGAATGGGGCTAGCTTCGGCCTACTCTGCTGATGTTTCAGTGGAGGCAATCGGGTGTGCAGCAAGACCTATGTTCTACCAGACCTCGACTTGGCAAAACTTATGGCTCCGAGCCTGGCAGGCAGACACCTCCTCAAAGATGCACTTGGTGAACACCCCTTATGAAGGAGGCCTCCTCTTCCCTTCAACTCTAAAGGAGGCGGTCAAAGAGTTGGGGAGACGGCAAAAGTCTGGATGCCTCAATCCCGGGGCAGGAACAGACCATAGACTTTGGGGTCCAGACAGAATTTTCGTGCCCAAAGTTTTTCCAGGGGCCAGAATAAGGCATTTGCAGGCAGATGATCATGGTTCACTTCTTACAATCAGCGTGGCTTCTGGGGTGGCAGGGGTGGCTCCCGAGACTCAGGGGCGACACCAAAAAATCACAATGAGGATTCACTGGCCCATCTTCGTGTAGTGGGCAGGCTTTCCAGCTTTTTCAAGGAATGGGTCCACACCACCACGGACAAGTGGGTGCTAGACGTAATTCGCGATGGTTAATTCATAAGAGTTCGAGGCCGGGCCCCCGCTGCCCCATGTAGTGCCCTCGCCCGTCTCAAACAATCCAGTAAAAAGAGCGGCAACGCTGCAGGCGATTACAGACCTTATGCAGGCATGAGCGATCAAACAAGTTCCCATCAAGAAAGAAGCAGAGGAGTATAGTCTCTATTCTTTGTAGTCCCAAAACGCTCAGGAGGTATTCGGCCTGTGTTAGACCTCAAGTTTATGAACGGATTTGTTCAACACAGGACATTCAAGATGGAAACACTATCCTCCATCATTCGAGAAATCCACAAGGGGGGTTTTTTAGCCTCCGTAGATTTGCAAGATGTGTATCTGCATATCCCCATCTGGAGAGTGCACCAGCAGTTCCTAAGGTTCAAGGTGGAGGGCCATCACTTTCAGTTTTCAGCGCTATGATTTGACCTGTCCACAGCCCCCAGGGTCTTCTCCAGTTGCTAGTAACAGTGATTGCTTATCTCCGTCTACAGGGGATCCAGCTCTTCCCATATCTGGATGACATCCTCATCAGTGCACCACAGTTTGATCAAGCAGTCCTGGCAGTATCAGCGGTCACTCAGTGCCTCACCTCTCTGGGGTTCATAGTCAACCAGAAGAAGAGCTCCCTTCATCCATCACAGTCCCTGACTCATCTGGGAGTAAATATCAACACAATCCAGAACAAGGTTTTCCCCATGAAGGCAAAGTTCAAGGAACTGAGTTCACTCATCAACAAATTCCTAATGGCCCAAGCCCTGCTGGCGTGAGCCTTCATGCAACTCATAGGAATGATGGTTTCTCTGGCAGACTCAGTCCCATGGGCATTAGTACACATGCGCCCTCTCCAGTCAGCCCTCCTCCATCAGTGGGCCCAGTGGGGGTGTGAATGGTCCAGCAGGTTCAGATATCTCTCCAGGTAAAAGCTTCCCTTCTATGGCGGACCCAACGATGCAACATCATGAAAGGTCTCACCCCGGGGCATCCTCACCAGATGAGTCACCACAGATGCCAGCCTTCAGGGCTGGGAGGCGCACTCGGAAAAGCTCTCAGCACAAGGCAAGTGGTCACTGGTGGAGCCACGCTACAGCATCAGTGTGCTGGAGATGCAGGCAGTCCGCCTGGTCCTTCAGCAGTTAAAGGTGCAACTCTCCAGCCGGAACATCCTCATTCTCGTGGACAACTGAACAACGATGGCTTACATCAATCGCCAAGGAGGCACAAAGAGCTCTCAGATGTTACAAAAGACTCTTCTTCTCATTCAGTGGGTGGAAGACAGCCTATGGAGTCTGAGGGCAGTATACATTCCAGGCCAGGAAAACATCACAGCAGACTGGCTAAGTCGAAAGAACATTCTGCCAGGCGAGGGGGAACTCAGGGACAGCGCCTTTCATCTCATTACCACTCGGTGGAGCCGCCCACAGTTTGATCTTTTCGCCTGCTGAAAAAAATTGCAAAATACTGCAGTTCTACTGTCTCTCCACGGACGAGAGGGCCATGGCACAGGACACCTTCTCCCTCAGCTGGGGACAATTCGATCTCCTGTATGGCTTTCCACCAATTCCAATATTATCGAGGGTACTTCACAAGATTGCCCAAGATCGAGCAGAAGGGATTCTAGTTTGTCCACGCTGGCCTCACAGACCGTGGTTTCCTCGGTTAGTCCAGATGTCCCTTCAACCTCCTCTGGTGTTCCAGGAAAGCCCAGACCTTCTGCATCACAGGGACCGGTACTGCATCCCAGTCCACGCAACCTATCCCTCTCAGCATGGAGACTGAGTGGGAAACTCTCAAGGACTTAGGTTTTTCTGCTTCGGTCATTAAAATGTTGATCCAGTCCAGACGTGCCTCATCTTCCAAGGTTTATTACAGAATATGTAGGAAGTTTCTGTTCTGGTTTCATTCCACCTCTCCTCCAGATGACTTGGTGTCTCTGCCTACTATTCTTCAATTCCTTCAGGAGGGTTTCTACAAGAGACTCCAACCAGCTACCTTTAGAGTCCAGGTCTCTGCTCTAGGAGTGCTCCTGTTGGCAGACTCAGGGGAATCTTTAGAAGCTCTCCCTCGCGTTCGATTCCTGAGAGCAGCAACATTGAAACGTCCACCAATAAAGCCCGTCGTTCTTCCCTGGAGGCTCAACCTGGTTCTTAAAGCCCTCACCAAGGATCCTTTTGAGACCTTGAAGGAGACTTCCCTGCTTCATCTCACTATGAAGGTTGTTTTTCTTACTGCAATCACATCAGCCCATCGCATAAGTGAGATAGGAGCCCTGTCATGTAAAGAGACGTACACTGTCTTTCATCAGGGACTCAGTGGTCGTGCAGACAAATCCAGCCTTTCTACCAAAGGTGATGTCTCCCATTCACTGCAACCAAGTTTTGAATCTTCCCTCCTTCTGTCCTCATCCCAAGAATGAGAAGTAATGAAAATTTCACACTCTGGATCCAAGAAGGGCCCTCAAGATTTACATCAAAAGATCTAAGACTTCAAGTCTATTCATCGTTACCTCAGGCCAGAATGTGGGTAAGAAAGCTTCAAAAGACTCTTGCTAGGTGGATTCACTCCACCATTTCTTTGGCTGACCAGAAAGCTGTGATCGACCTACCGGGGCCAGTGAGGGCTCACTCAGTCCAAGTGATGGCTACGTTCTGGGCAGACTTTAGAGAAGCTTCTCCGGCAGACTTATGTAGAGCAACCACTTGGTCCTCCATCCATACATTCACAAAGTTCTACAAATTGGATGTTTCCACCTCCGTGGAGGTGTCTTTTGCCGTATGGTCCTCAAGGCTGTGGTGGACCCATAAATAGACTATGGACATTCTTCCTTCCCGGGAAGCAAGGGGATGTACTGCTTTAGTATATCCCAGTTGTGATGAGCCTGGAGACCAGCTTTAGGAGAGAGAAATAGAAATTTAAATACCTATAAATTTTCTTTCTCTGACTGCTGGTCTCTGGGCTCCTTCCCTCCCAGAATGTAGCAAGTCGGCTGGCTGGCTGCAAGTCTCTCTAACCTTTCTTCTTTTGCTCCTAATTTATGTGTTTCCTCAGGGGGCAGTTGCTATAGAAGTGCTGGCGCTTGGAGGAAGTGTCTGGGAGAAGGTAGCCATCCTGCAGAAGTCAGTTTCATCCTGCCTGTCACGTGGTACCAGGAAGGACCTCCCAGTTGTGATGAGCCCGGAGACCAGTAGTCGGAGAAAGAAAATTTACAGGTATTTAAATTTCTATGGTTCAATAATGTCCTCCTCCTCCTCCCTTCTTTGCTCCAGGTAATACATGTTAAGGTCCCTCAGTCTGTCCATATATGACAACTGACTAAGACCCCCCACCATTTTGGTTGCTTTCCTCTGGACCCTCTCCAGTCTCTCTACATCCTTTCTAAAGTGCAGCCTCCAGAACTGGACACCATACTCCAGGTGTGATCTCACCAATTGCTCGTACAGAGGCGTTATGACCTCCCTCTTCCTGCTAGTGAACCCTCTGCCAATACATCCCAGCATTCTGCTGGACCTTGACACTGCCCTCTCACACCACTTTGCCATCTTAAGGTCCTGTGAAATGATTATGCCCAGGTCCCCTTCTACTTAAGTTGCCTCCAGGACTTGCCCCCATCCTGTATTCTGGCCTTTGTTTTTTTTTTTCCTCCCTACTTGAATGATCTTGCACTTTTTTGTGTTAAATGACAAATGCCACTCCTTTGACCACTGCTCCATTTCATACGGGTCTGTGTGCATTTTTCAACCTTTTCCTCTGTAGCCATCCTATTGCAGATCTTCGTATTGTCTGCAAATAGACATACCTTCCCTTCCAGCCCCTCCGCTTGTCCCCTATAAGGATGTTAAGAGCAGCCCTAGTACCGACCCCTGAGGTACCCCACTAGTGACAGAGCCCTCTGTTGAGGGGGCTCTGCCATGCCGGTTCGACATGTCTAATGTCGACCGGCGTTACAGTGACAGGAATCATGCTGACTGCAAATCGCGGTCAGCATGTTTCCTTGCAGACTTCTGGCCCTGTTTCTCTATCGGGGGCCTTTGCCCGCTCCTCCCCCTACGAAAGGATTCTTAAATGCAGTCGGAGTTAACTCAGGGCAGGGGTGCAGGACTGGGAGACAGGATGCCTCTGTCTCGGGCACACCAACACAGCGACCTGTCGGCAAAGTGTCGATTTTGCCGACAGGAGTTTGGTTCGCTGTGTTGGTGTCACCGTAAGGGGGGCATACCTGTTGAGGGCACCCCATTTACCACTACCCTTTGTCTTCTGCTCCTAAGCCAGTTACCCACACACCTTACTACTACCGGATCCAGCCCTAAGCATCTCATTTTGTTCAGCAACTCCTATACGACACAGAGTTGAACACTTTGCTAAAGTCCAGGTATGCAGTGTCCACCATTTCCCCCTTCCCCCACCAATCCACTACCTTGGTGATCCAGTCAAAGAACTTGATCAAGTTTGTTTGATACGACCTGCCCTCCATGAGTCCATGCTGCCAGTGGTTTAGTAGTCCATTGGCTTCCAGAGAACTATTTATGCTTTTCTTTAGCAGTTTTTCCATAAGCTTCCCCACCACCAATGTCAAGCTCACTGGTCTGTAGTTGCTTACTTCCTCTTTTTCCCCTGCCTTGTGGAGGGGAACCACATCCGCCCTCCTCCAGTCCACAGGAACCTCTCCCGTTTCCAGGGACCTATTGAATAGGCTAACAGGAGGCTCCACTATTTCCTTCCATAGCTCCTTTGAAACCCTGGGGTGCACCCCATCAGGACCCATGGCATCATGGCCGTGTTCACCCTCAGCCCCCTCCAGTTCTCTCAGGACTTCTTTTTCTAGGAACGAGTTAGTGTCCATTGCCACCCCCTATCCCTGATCTGACTACCCCCGTGAATACAGAATAGAAGTAGCTGTTTAATATTTCTGGCTTCTAGTCATCCTCCACCAACCCGCCTCCTTGTCCTTTATCCTAACTTCTCCCTCCTTTGTCTTTCTCCTCTTGCTCACAGACTGGAAGCAGATTT